>JAJTJO010000464.1:0-1371265 GCA_024550625.1 Dendroctonus valens
GAATTCTTGAAAATAAGTAACTTTTTACATAAAACTCACTCTGCCCGAAGTTATTTCGGGTTCCCCAAGCGAAGTAACCGAGTCAAAAAATTTTTTTGTTCATTTTGTTAATAATGTCTGGAAATAAGTAACTTTTTGCATAAACTCAGTCTGCCGGTTATTTCGGGTTCCCCAAGCGAAGTAACCGAGTAAAAATTTTTTTGTAGATTTTTGTTAAGAATTCTTGGAAATAAGTAACTTTTTGCATAAACTCACTCTGCCCGAGTTATTTCGGGTTCCCCAAGCGAAGTAACCGAGTCAAAAAAATTTTTTGTAGATTTTTTAAAATTCTCGGAAATAAGTAATTTTTGCATACAACTCAGTCTGCTGGCGTTATTTCGGGTTCCCCAAGCGAAGTAACCGAGTCAAAATTTTTTTGTAGATTTTTTAAGAATCCTTGGAAAATAAGTAACTTTTTGCATACAAACTCACTCTGCCGAGTTATTTCGGGTTCCCCAAGCGAAGTAACCGAGTCAAAAATATATTTTTTAAGATTTTTGTTAAGAATTCTTGAAATAAGTAACTTTTTATAAACTCACTCTGCCCGAGTTATTTCGGGTTCCCCAAGCGAAGTACCGAGCAAAAAAAATTTTTGTAGATTTTTGTTAAAATTCTCGGAAATAAGTAACTTTTTGCATAAACTCAGTCTGCGTGGCGTTATTCGGGTTCCCCAAGCGAAGTAACCGAGTCAAAATATTTTTTGTAGATTTTGTTAAGAATTCCGGAAATAACTAACTTTTTGCATAAACACTCACTCTGCCGACGTTATTTCGGGTTCCCCAAGCGAAGTAACCGAGTAAAAAATATATTTTTCGAAGATTTTTGTTAAGAATTCTTGAAAATAAGTAACTTTTTACATAAAACTCACTCTGCCCGAAGTTATTTCGGGTTCCCCAAGCGAAGTAACCGAGTCAAAAAATTTTTTTTTTGTTCATTTTTGTTAATAAATGTTGGAAATAAGTAACTTTTTGCATTAAGCTCAGTCTACGCGGGGTTATTTCGGGTTCCCCACGCGAAGTAACCGAGTAAAGAATTTTTTTGTATATTTTTGTTAAGAATTCTTGCAAATAAGTAACTTTTTGCATAAAACTCACTCTGCCCGAAGTTATTTCGGGTTCCCCAAGCGAAGTAACCGAGCCAAAAAAAATTTTTTCGTAGATTTTTAAAAATTCTCGGAAATAAGTAAATTTTTGCATACAACTCAGTCTGCCTGGAGTTATTTCGGGTTCCCCAAGCGAAGTAACCGAGTCAAAAATTTTTTGTAGATTTTGTTAAGAATCTCGAAATAAGTAACTTTTTGCATAAACTCACTCTGCTGGAGTTGGGTTCCCAAGCGAAGTAACCGAGTCAAAAATATTTTTTTCAGATTTTTGTTAAGAATTCTCGAAATAAGTAACTTTTTACATAAAACTCAGTCTGCCTGAGTATTTCGATTCCCAAGCGAAGTAACCGAGTCAAAAATTTGTTTTCGTAGATTTTTGTTAAGAATTCTCGGTAATAAGTAACTTTTTGCATACAACTAAGTATGCGAAGAGTTATTTCGGGTTCCCCAAGCGAAGTAGCCGAGTCAAAAATACATTTTTGTACATTTTTATTAAGAATTTTCGGAAATAAGTATTTTTTTGCGTAAAACTCGCTCTACCCGAAGTTATTTCGGGTTTCCCAAGCGAAGTAACCGAGTAAAAAATATATTTTTTGAAGATTTTTGTTAAGAATTCTTGAAAATAAGTAACTTTTTACATAAAACTACTCCGCCCGAAGTTATTTCGAGATCCTCAAGCGAAGTAACCGAGCCGAAAAAAATTTTTTCGTAGATTTTTGTTAAAAATTCTCGGAAATAAGTAAATTTTTGCATACAACTTAGTCTGCGTGGCGTTATTTCGGGTTCCCCAAGCGAAGTAACCGAGTAAAGATTTTTTTTGTAGATTTTTGTTAAGAATCTTTGAAAATAAGTAACTTTTTGCATAAAACTCACTCTTCCCGAGGTTGGGTTCCTCAAGCGAAGTAACCGAGTAAAAAATATATTTTTTGAAGATTTTTGTTAAGAATTCTTGAAAATAAGTAACTTTTTACATAAAACTTACTCTGCCCGGAGTTATTTCCAGTTCCTCAAGCGAAGTAACCGAGTCAAAAATTTGTTTTCGTAGATTTTTGTTAAGAATTCTCGGTAATTAGTAACTTTTTGCATACAACAGTATGCGTGAGGTTATTTCGGGTTCCCCAAGCGAAGTGACCGCGTCAAAAATATTTCTTTTGTAGATTTTGGTTAAGAATTCTCGGAAATAAGTAACTTTTTGCATACAACTCATTCTGCCTGGAGTCATTTCGGGTTCCCCAAGCGAAGTAACCGAGTCAAAAATATATTTTTTGAAGATTTTCATCAATAATTCTCTGAAATAAGTAACTTTTTACATACAACTCACTCTGCCCGAAGTTATTTCGGGTTCCCCAAGCGAAGTAACCGATTCAAAAATATTTCTTTTGTAGATTTTTATTAAGAATTCTCGGAAATAAGTAACTTTTTGCATACAACTCAGTCTGCCTGGAGTAATTTCGGGTTCCCCAAGCGAGTACCGAGTCAAAAATACTTCTTTGTAGATTTTTGTTAATAATTCTCGGAAATAATTAACTTTTTGCATAAAACTCAGTCTGCCTGGAGTAATTTCGGGTTCCCCAAGCGAAGTAACCGAGTCAAAAATACTTCTTTTGTAGATTTTTATTAAGAATTCTGGGAAATAAATAAATTTTGGCATACAACTCAGCCTGCCTGGAGTTATTTCGGGTTCCCCAGGCGAAGTAACCGAGTCAAAAATATTTCTTTTGCCGATTTTTGCTAAGAATTCTCGGAAATAAGTAAATTTTTGCATACAACTCAGTCTGCCTGGAGTAATTTCGGGTTCCCCAAGCGAAGTAACCGAGTCAAAAATACTTCTTTTGTAGATTTTTGTTAAGAATTCTCGGAAATAAGTAACTTTTTGCATACAACAAAAACATTTTCTTGTTCTTGGTTAATATCAACTGAATGGAACACCCGGTAGAGCAAGTCAAAAAAGCTTTCATTAGCCTAATTGGCAGTGGAAGCTCCGAAAGAAATCAGTGAATTGAGTGACACAGTTAATTCACGTACTTGAACCGGTTCCAGTCCAGTTTGTCACCCATTTTGGGCGCAAAATCAGCTGAAAAGACGCGCATTGATTGGTCGAGAAATCTGCGTTTTTAACGCGAAAAATCGGTTAAAAAGCTCGAATGCGAGCGGAATAGGAACCAAAAACATTTCGTCGTTCTGCTTGATCGAATCCATAGAACCGTGAATAATCGTCAAAGAACCTAATACTGAAGACGCCAGTAATCTACGGTTTTTTCGGTTAAAATATTTCAAATCTGGGCATTTTTTGAGTTTTCTTTGAGGAATTTCAGTGCTTGAGAACTATCGTCAGTTAAAGATTCTTAGCACAGCCAGTTAGGAGCAAATATTTACCTTTTAGCGAGCGCAATCTCGATTATCTCGCTAAGTGAATATTTGCTTTTGCTAAACGTTTGCTGCCGGTTGTTTGAACGTACCATTTCCACTTTGGCAGTGACCAGTTTCACTGAGGAACCCATTTCGTTCTGATCCCCATTCGAGTAGATTTCTGAGCCTCCTGAGCAGGAGGTTCGAATCGATCTGGTGCTCATCGTTGGGTAATCGTATTCGGCGCTTTTCGGCGTTTCGTTACCATTCGGTAGACTGGAAAGCAAAAGCACAATTCCAAAGACTGTATGATTTTGAGGAGAAACTCAAAAACAGCAAAAACAGTGTTTTTAGCATCGAAATTCCTCACTTGTAGTTCGGATTCATGTAGTACTCGTATTGGTAGTCAGCGTCGTATCCAGCATTATCCAGGCCGCTGTTTCGATCAATCGGGAGGTCGTTGTAGTTTCTGATGGCACGTAGGGAGGGCGAATGCGTGAGCCCTTTGGGCCTGTAGACCGGGTCGGTGATGTTCCATTTTTTCGCCACCTGCAATTGATCAAAATCGCCCACTTTCAGCCAAAACGATCAGGTTCTTTGCACCTTGCTTTGAAAAATCGCACATTAACTTAATGGCTTTTCGAACAAATGACGGTATTATTACACTCATCGTGCTCATCATCAACCTTGGACGGCTCCAATCAAGGTTTTGACGAAATGCAATTGAAAAACCCGAATTCGCCAAAGCCGCCGAAGATGTTGAGTCAGTTACAATCAAAGAAACTTCGTAAAAAGGATGCGGAATGGCAGGTAGTAAAAGGATGAAACCTTGCTTAGTACATGGATATAAAGAACACAAGGATTTTCCCATAATTTCCACTAATAACCAGCGGTTTTTTTCTGTATGTTAATTAATAATTGCTTGAAGGTTCAGGGTACACACAAACAAGCGCGGTTCAAGGTTCCCAGCTTGGTAAAATGTGAAACTTAGATTTTTACCATTTGGTCAAGTTTCCCTCTGGAAACCAGCCCTTTTCCTTATCAGTAGCCGCTAACGTCTAATAATAGAGCTGATTGTCTGGAGACGCAGTTTGCAAGCTCGTATCGGTTCCAAGGCTTATTGATAATTGAAACAAATACTTTCTTAATCCCTTTACACAGATAAAACGGTGTGCACAACAATAGACAATCGCTCCATTAATTACCACATTTAATTTCGTCGTCCTCCTTTAAAGGAGTCGATTGCCAATAATAATGGACAATATTTATTGTCTGCACATGACGACCTTAAGGAAAGAAACGCTCGTTATATAAAGGTGCAATTTCACACCAAAGCGATCATGCGAGTGAAAATGTTCCCTTACCAAAGCGAGGATTTTCACCATGGATTTCGATGCAACGGCCACACAAAACACGGAATTCGGTCTGGAAAATGTGACGCATAATTCCAGGCCAATATCCAGAAGAGTGCCGTTATCAATCTAATCTCTGTCAGATATGAGAGTTATGAGGGGTACAATAGTGTTTATTGGAAATGACTCAGATGATTAATTTTGATACAAGAGCAATAACAGAGGAAACTGATGAAACGTTTCGCAAATACGAGGGGTTTACATCCTCAAAAGTGTTTCACTCTCAAGCGACAACAATCGTTTGACTGAACCTCGTAGTCCCAGTGACGTAGTCCGCGTGCGGTCCAGAGAGAGAATAACATTGCGGTTGCCGTGGAAACCCGTCTGTTCTTGTCGCGCACCACCCATATACCAGGGCCGATTCAAAACAGATTGGGCGAAATTTTCGTTTGAGTTTCAGGCTGTCCTGGAAAATATTTTCTTTTCCGGAAGAAATTTCTCTTTTTATAATAGCAGAGGAAGCAAAAGAACTCTTTAAAAATTGTTGTCCTTGTGGAAATTGAGGAAGATTGAAGGAGCGAATCATTGGGAAAATCCAGCGGTTTGCCAATCAGAGCATCAAATCGCATTAAACTAGATATTCCCGGACCAACTTGGCACTTTCTTCTGCACACGGAACGGCAGAAATGAGTAAAATCGCTTAGCGATTGGTGACAGGAAGTGCTGTACATTTTCAGCAACACCGTGGTCAACCGAGTGCTGTGGCCCGGAAAGAAGCCGCGCGATTAGATAAAGCCAATCACACTCCCTGGGCTAAAGTAGTCAATGTTTCCACACAATTCTAGTGAAATGATTACGATGATAAATAACCAGCAGGAATTTCATCTCGAGTGGACAAATTGCGGGTTTTTACGCGCACCTGGACCCTTTTTGCTCACCGGTTGGCCGTCGCTCAATCTCGGCTCGTCCTTCTTATCCCAAGTTTCTCTCATTTTCAGCAGGAAAACTTCAAACAAATCACTTCACATTCTCCAACACCAACTATATGTATAGCAGCTAGTTAATTAATCAACGCACTAAACTTGCAAATCAACCACATTCCTCATGGTTCCTTGATGGGACTTTCCCCGTTTGCTAAAGGTTGAAAGACCGTCATGTTTGAATAAAAATGTATCGAAAACGCAGGAAAATTTGCCGCCAAAGCCGCGCACTGCTTGCGTGTGTTGAAGCGACCGGACGACGCACCCGATCTGGTACCTCTGGATCGACTGACTAATTGTGAAGGTGTATGTTTTTGTATGAAAACCAAGCCGCTTGGTACCCAGTATTCGCGTTTCTGATAACGTGACGACAATTTTATCAGCGGTTACCTTGTACACCTGCTGTAATTGGAGCGACGGCGACGTCGGCGGTGAACTGTGTGAAAGTACCCCCGTGCGTGAGCACCTTTATGCCTCGACAGGTGGTTTTTTGAGCAAAATTGCCCGTGAACTTGGCTGGTTTGTTGGGGCATTTTAAAATTGCTTGAGCCAAACATCCAGTTTCCGCATGTGCACTGTGCATATACACAGGGTGTTTGAGTTTATAATACGAAGGATTTCCAAGGTTAAAGGTCGCGATTGCTCCAAAATGGGCTGATTTTCGATTATTTATCAAAAGCAACAAACAAACTTTAAAAATGTATTGAATAAAAAACAACCCCCCCTTACTCCTTGCCCTCCAAAAAACGCGCAGGATCCAAAAACAAAAACTGGTTAACACCAGACGCTGAGTGAAAGTACGCAGAAACAATCCTCGACTTCCGATTTGTTGGTTTGATTGCACGCACCCATAAGCCGTACGTCGCAGCGCTACAAAAATGCTTTTCGTCGGTCGCCGGTCGCCGATTACAAGCTGCGCGATTTGCTCGTTCAAAATACTCTCGAAATGCCGGTAGTTTCGCGATTTAAACCCGAAAAGTGATTTTGAATCAACCACAAGAGTGTCTTCCGTCGTTTTGAGTGAAAATCCTGTTCAGCAGGGCGTTTTTAGCTGGAAAAACCGATTTTCCAGTTACACGGTGACGTTTACAGTCGAATTGGTTGGGGGCATTGACTAGACGTACTACTTCATGTCGTCTTGGATTATGCAGAGTCTTCAGGAGAATTGGCTGCGTCCTAAGGGTGAGTGCAGATTGTTTGCTTTTTTCCATTGAATGCCCTTTTAGCGTACAGAGAATTTAGGATAAAATCTTCCATTAATCTGCCTGACATCTTTCAATACTCTTGCACTGTTGCCAAACTTGGCGCAAGCTGCGCTTTCAATTTGGGCGCGTCAGGCAAACGCGGTGTTGCTTTCCTGCCTAATAAATTTAATTAAATTTAGTGATCGACATTATTTTTATATGGTTCTGCGGTCGATTTTAAACTTCCCAGTTAATTAAAAATCAACTCATTTTGCAGGCTACGAGCAATAAAATATAGTATTCCCTCCTAAAAATGTACCCCGTGCAGAAAAGATCGTGTTTCTGTTCTGTGTATTTTATAGCCCTGTATATAATAAACGCAGGCCGATCTGTTATGGTCGCCGTCAAAGTGATCACACCTCTGAAGAAGGTAGTCATGCGTGCCAGCGAAACTTTGCGCTCAAATTCCTTCAATGCAGACATCGCTTAAAATGAAGCAAAAATGTCGATTTTTCCGAACCTGCATTCGTTGCATTCCTCGTTTTGTCGAGGTGAAACTGCTGTAAAAATCGCTACATTTTGAGCAACTTTAAGTTTTTTGAAAAAATCGTTTTTTTGAGCAAAATTGCCCGTGAACTTGGCTGGTTTGTTAGGGCATTTTAAAGTTGCTTGAGCCAAACATCCAGTTTCCGTATGTGCACTGTGCATATACACAGGGTGTTTGAGTTTATAATACGAAGGATTTCCAAGGTTAAAGATCGTGATTGCTCCAAAATGGGCGGATTTTCGGTTCTTTTTCAAAGGCAACAATCAAACTATAAAAATGTATTGAATAAAAAACCAACCCCCCTTACTCCTTGCCTTCCAAAAAACGCGCAGGATCCAAAAACAATACAAACAAAAACTGGTTAGTTGCCAGGCGCTGAGTGAAAGTCCCGCAGAAACAATCCTCGACTTCCGATGTGTTGGTTTGATTGCACGCACCCATACGCCCGTACGTCGCAGCGCTACAAAAAACGCTTTTGGTCGGTCGCCGGTCGCCGATTACAAGCTGCGCGAATTTGCTCGTTCAAATACTCTCGAAATGCCGGTAGTTTCGCGATTTTAAACCCGAAAAGTGATGTTGAATCAACCACAAGAGTGCTCTTCCGTCGTTTTGAGTGAAAATCCTGTTCAGCAGGGCGTTTTAGCTGGAAAAAACCGATTTTCCAGTTACACGGTGACGTTTACAGTCGAATTGGTTGGGGGCATTGACTGGACGTACTACTTCATGTTGTCTTGGATTATGCAGAGTCTTCAGGAGAATTGGCTGCGTCCTAAGGGTGAGTGCAGATTGTTTGCTTTTTTCCATTGAATGCCCTTTTAGCGTACAGAGAATTTAGGATAAAATCTTCCATTAATCTGCCTGACATCTTTCAATACTCTTGCACGGTTGCCAAACTTGGCGCAAGCTGCGCTTTCAATTTGGCGTGTCAGGCAAACGCGGGTGTTGCTTCCTGCCTAATAAATTTAATTAAATTTAGTGATCGACATTATTTTATATGGTTCTGCGGTCGATTTTAAACTTCCCAGTTATATATATAAATATTATATAAAATATAGTATTCCCTCCTAAAAATGTACCCCGTGCAGAAAAGGTCGTGTTTCTGTTATGTGTATTTTATAGTCCTGTATATAATAAACGCAGGCCGATCTGTTATGCTCGCCGTCAAGTGATCACACCTCTGAAGAAGGTAGTCATGCGTGCCAGCGAAACTTTGCGCTCAAATTCCTTCAATGCAAACATCGCTTAAAATGAAGCAAAAATGTCGATTTTTCCGAACCTGCATTCGTTGCATTCCTCGTTTTGTCGAGGTGAAACTGCTGTAAAAATCGCTACATTTTGAGAAACTTTATGTTTTGTGGAAAAATCGTTTTCTTGAGCAAAATTGCCCGTGAACTTGGCTAGTTTGTTGGGGCATTTTAAAGTTGCTTGGGCCAAACATCGAGTTTCCGCATGTGCACTGTGCATATACACAGGTGTTGAGTTTATAATACGAAGGATTTCCAAGGTTAAAGATCGCAATTGCTCCAAAATGGGCGGATTTTCGGTTCTTTTTTCAAAGGCAACAAACAAACTATAAAAATGTATTGAATAGAAAACAACCCCCCCTTACTCCTTGCCTTCCAAAAAACGCGCAGGATCCAAAAACAATACAAACAAAACTGGTTAGTTGCCAGGCGCTGAGTGAAAGTACGCAGAAACAATCCTCGACTCCCGATTTGTTGGTTTGATTGCACGCACCCATACGCCGTACGTCGCAGCGCTACAAAAACGCTTTGGTCGGTCGCCGGTCGCCGATTACAAGCTGCGCGATTTGCTCGTATCAAATACTCTCGAAATGCCGGTAGTTTCGCGATTTAAAACCCGAAAAGTGATGTTGAATCAACCACAAGAGTGTCTTCCGTCGTTTTGAGTGAAAATCCTGTTCAGAAGGGCGTTTTTAGCTGGAAAAACCGATTTTCCAGTTACACGGTGACGTTTACAGTCGAAATGGTTGGGGGCATTGACTGGACGTACTACTTCATGTTGTCTTGGATTATGCAGAGTCTTCAGGAGAATTGGCTGCGTCCTAAGGGTGAGTGCAGATTGTTTGCTTTTTTTCCATTGAATGCCCTTTTAGCGTACAGAGAATTTAGGATAAATCTTCCATTAATCTGCCTGACATCTTTCAATACTCTTGCACGGTTTGCCAAACTTGGCGCAAGCTGCGCTTTCTATTTGGGCGCGTCAGGAAACGCGGTGTTGCTTTCCCTGCCTAATAAATTTATTAAATTTAGTGATCGACATTATTTTTATATGGTATATATTTTAATCGCTACATTTTGAGAAATTTTATGTTTTTTGAAAAAATCGACGGCGCCACCCTAAGGAGAATTTCGGTTAAAAAATTCAAATTTTAGTACATGCGAATTTTTTGAGCTCAATGGAATGTTTGCGGCCTTAGAAGCACCCGGATGTGCATATTTAAGGTATTCAATTGTCCCTTAAACATTGCAACTGCTCAAAAATGCTTAAAATGAACCAAAAAATGTCGATTTTCCCGGGACTGAGTCCTCGATGTTTGTTTATCTTTGTGGCTGAGAAAGCGAGTTTGTTTACGGCAAATATCTAAACCAGTTGGATCGTGGACTGGAAATTTCTACAATATTGTCAATAATAAACAAACTGAAATCGAGCAACAAAGGAAAAGGCAATTGGTCATCCGAAGGGCCGGCAAGCGAACGATTATATCATTATGTAAGTTTTGTAGCTCGGTGCGTTTTAAATGTGATAAACACCTTGATTTCGCAGTTTTTCGAGTTTTTTCGAAAAACTGAACCTCTAGTTCAATTCATTATGGGCCACGAATGATATGGGCCGTCGGTTCTTGGTCTTTAACGGGAAATATGGAGCGATTTGGTGCCACTTAGGCAAGTGCGGTCGATCATCTTGCCTGTTTAACTTCGTGTGGATATTCATTGTGTGTTCAAGTGTAGTGTGGGCTTTTGGTGGTGTGCAGTTATGGATGATGCGTTTCACAAGTATGCGCGATGAAAAAAGGGCTGATGATGAGGATGATGATGAAATCCTTAGCTTCAACTGAGCTTAGTTTTTCGAGAAGCAACTCAAGTTTATTCGGTTCTCTATTTCGTTTTTTCCATTTAAATAACTGGGTTTTGGACTAAGTTTCTGTTTGTTTCAATTTCTACTGACAGAATATTTTCTTTCTTTCTTGGTGGCACGATGCAGCGCTCGGTAAGTTCTGCAATACCTAGCGTATTTTTTTTAAGCGGATAGCTCCTAAAAAGTTGCGTATGACCCTTTATCTTTATTATATTTAATTTTATATTTTTTGATTTTTGGTGGTTTTATGGTTGGTTGGAAAAATGTCAATTTTGCCGCGCGTTTTTCAATTTCTTTGCGACGAAAATGATGTAAAATTCGAGACAATTTGAGAAACTATATTTTTTGAAAAATCAACCTAAAAACCGATGCGGTGATTGGAGGCGTGGTCAGTTTAAGCCCATCTCTATTCAATGTGCACTGAAAACTGAGAACCTCTGTCAGTTTGACACTGCGATAGCGATCGTTTGCACTTGACATGTTGACAAGCAACATACATAACCTCCCCGTTTAACCGACTTCAACTGATTTCAAAGTTATGTTCGTACACAATGTTGGAAACTCTCGTTTCTCTAGTGAGTTTACTGAAAACATGGTGCTTCCATATACTGTATGGCAGCTACAAGACTGGCTACTTTCTGGTTAAAAGCATCGCCCTTATCTTGCAGCACTTGCATGGAGTTGGGGAGCAGTGCTTCAATGTTTGCTCAATATTCTGGGAGTGTTTCCTCATATTCCTGCAGGACAACCTGCTGATACTGTACCAGGGCCGGGTTTTTCTATCAGATAGCCTGGACGTTGCCTTTAAATTCATCGGCTCCCTGTGTTACAAGTTCTACATATTTTATTACTCGGTTACAACGTTGGCGGTTTCAGTGTGCAGTGCAGTGATCAGTGGAATATCAGCAACCATTGCGGGCGTAGGCTATGTGATTGTGTTCGTCAAAAAGCTTTTTATCCTGTTTGGAGCCGGAGTGTGGTTCCTAATCACACTGCTCCCTTTAGTGATCTTCTATATTTCCACGCTGATTGCCACCTTTATACAGCAGCTGGTTCAAGAAATACGCGCCATGTATGAAAGCGGGCTGTCAGCCTCAAAACTGGCCATCAAGGACGGCGTTAATTTCATTGTGGATGTCCCCATTCAGTCAGCTATTGGCATAGCTGTAGGCCTCAGCTTACTCTACGTTCTATCGCAGTGCTCCAGAGTTCTGGCCAGCAGCATTAAGCGCAAAGTCAGAGAATTGAGGCGCTGGTGCCAACGCCCTAGAGCCCAAGTGGCGGAACCTCCACGGGCCGCGCAAGTGGAACCGTTGCGTTCGCTCAAGCCAAGACAGAGTAACTCGGAACGGGAGACCGATAGTAAAGTTTGTGTGATTTGTCAGGAGAGGAACAAGTGCGTTTTATTGTTGCCATGCAGGCATGTTTGTCTGTGCACACTGTGTACCAGAGAGCTGAAAACCTACGGAAATATTTGCCCCATTTGCAGGAGCAGCATAAACAGAACGATGAAAATATATGTTTAGGGAGAATGAGCCCGATTTTCGTATATGCCAGTTTTCCTATGAACAAATCCATTGTTTTAATTAATACAAATAAAACACCCAACTCATTTTAGAAGTCCGAGAATCTCCCCTTTGAGCTGGATATGATTGCTGTTCCTATCCATTTCCCTGAACAATGCCAATGATCATTCTATCGTCTCTAGTAGAAAAGCGGGCCAAAATAACACAACGAGTTATATCAAAAAAACTTATATTTAAAAATCATCGGGTGGTTTTCACGGGTCTACTTGCCTTTGCATAAAGACTTTTAAGGTGTCCCTGGTGGTTTCGGGAAGAAAACTTTGCGTCGTCAGAGTTTTTAGCGACGCCAAGCACCCAGCTAAGTTCCACGTGGGTTTGGCTTTGCGGTCTTCGCCCTGGAACGAGTTGTTAAAAAAACTAAAAAAATCTAGCTGGTGGAACCTCACTTTGATAAGTCCCAAATTGACTAGAAGACTGTTGTTGACTAACGATAGGGATTTGTGCTGTTCGGCCCACGTAAAAAGGGCCTTGTATAGTTTTCGCCTATTTGGGCCGCTTGTTCGCCCACTGGCGGTTTGTTGTTGTCACTCAACGCCGTTACTTTCATAATGATTTGCACGAAACTATCATAGTCCGCTTGGCCGGCTTGCTGTAAACAAACACAAGTACTGGCTGGAATTTCCAGTTATTAAGCAGGCTCACCTGGGCTGCCTCCAGGAGTAGCTGCTCCCTTGTTGCTGCCCCAAAGCCAGGAAGTTCTTGGCATTGGGGGCCTCTAAGAACTCCTTCACTGATATAACGCTGCTCGGCACTTCCCGCTTCGTCAATTCCTTGCTTTCAACCGATTTTTCCCCGTCACTCTCTTCGGATTCTGACTGAGAGCATTGCTCGCCATCGTCAGACTCGTCCTCTGATTCGTTGTCTTCTAAGGAGCCCAGAGCCGCACGTTGCCCTGTGGAACAAAAGCCGCATTAAGTTATCCTTCAGGTGTTAGTTGGGTGTTTGTTCACCAAAGTCCTCCAGTCGCTCCTTGATGTACTCGGAACCCTCAAAGCCGAACTGGTTACCGTTGAGGTAAAGCTGCTTTAAATTCTCTTTGCCCGCCATGGCTTCCACCAAAGCCATCCCTCCTGCGGCCTTAATTTCGTTGCAATCCAAGATAAGCTCCTCCAGGTTCTCGTGCCCGTCATTCAGCGCTGTGTTTTAAGCGGATTAAAAAATTAATTAACCCCCATTGCCTTCACATTTTCTTGGTACCCTTTGGCTATCGAAAGGGCGCCCTCGGTCTTCAGCAGGCAGTCCCCAAAGTTAATGGACTTCAAGTTCTGCAGACTGGGCAGGATGCTGGCAATCGCTTGCGCTCCCTTCACTGTGATGGTGTTATCGTTCAGGTTCAGGATTTCCAGGTTTTTATTGTGGGAAAATGCCTCCGAAAGGGCCGTGATGCCTGCATGGTAAATGCCATTCTGGGGCATGGCGATTTCCTCCAGACTTGTCAGCATCTGCAATAAAATTAATCATCATTTATTTGCAAAAATGGCGATTTAGAGCTACGTTGAAAATTGGTTAAAAACGCTTACCTGGAAAACAGCTGCCAATGCCTTGGCACCATCGTTTTCCAGCCGATTTCGACCGGCAATGAATACTTTCAAAGCCAAAGGCTTGCCCTGAGCCTTGCTGCTGTTATAGCAGTCTGTAAGGGCGGCTGCCAGCAGTTTGCCACCGGTAATACCTGAAAAACGCCCCCAATTAGCCCCTGGATGCTGCTTTTATTCCACTGCAGTTTGACTACCTAAACCATTGTTGTTCAGTCTCAGCGTCTCCAGGGCGTAGCAGGAGGGGCTTCGCAGTAAAAAGGCCAATCCTTGCACCCCAATGGGACCAAAAGCGTTGTCACTCAAGTCCAGCTCGGTTAAACGAGCGCCTGCCTCCACTAAACCGGCGCCTAAAAATTCCTGAAATTAAGCAAAGGGAGTGATGAAACTGTTGACTTTTTTAGGTCTAAAGCTTGTAGTTATCACCAGCGCTTTGGGAATTTCGTCCTTCATTCGGCCTGTAAACATGTCTTTCCATAGCGCTCTTTTGAACTCCGGGTGTTTCTCCAGAGACCTTGGCAATGCCTTTGGCGGCATCCACTCCCAGGGTGTTTCCTTCGAGGTTTAGGCACTCCAGGGAGGTGCATTTGTCGATTTCCTCTATAACGGGCTTGGCTGCAAAAGGAAGGTTTTGGCCCTCGATGGAAGAAAAAGTGGAAGCATTTACCATCGTCTTCTGAGTTGAGTTTCAACGATTTTCCAGCAAACGACACAGTTTTGGTGGGGGTTTCGATGTTAGGCAGGGCCCCGACTAGAGATTTTAAGTTAAAATCAACTCCGCTCATTTTGGAAAAGATTTTTTTAAATTGAAAAACACTTTAAAGGGATGTTTAGGCTGGTTTCGAACAGAACCTCAAACCACAACTGACAACTTCAACAGCTAGTTTTGAAAAGGTCCTGATAGTGATGAACCGAGAATCGATACTTTGGACTATCGCAATTTGTCTTTATATTTGGATAATTTTTATGGTGTTTGGAGGTTCAGAGGTGCTCTGTGATCATTAGTATCGAGGAAATTACCTAAAGATTGAGCACCCGATGAGTCCAATGTGGAACTTACAAAATTTCCCCGATACTTGCGAAGAGTGTCGCTACACATAAGCGTGTGTGCGTGCTCAAGCTATACTCGTCCCCGCTAGGTTAATATTACGTCTGAACGTGCGTGCAGGCGCACGCCAATCGCGTACAAATTCATTTCTCGGGGAAAAAAATCACGAATAAAAAATAACATTTTTATTTCATTTTCTTAGGCTTAACAGATGGTTCCTCAAAGCAATTTGCTTGTCCTTAAAGCTCCGTTTGACTTTGCCGAGTGCTTTATGGCGCATCATTTGGGCGTTTTTCTTCTTGCTCTTCTCGCGATTAGTCTTCGAGCAGTGATGTTCACGCGGCCGTCTTTGTACCCGAACTTTTCGCGCCCCTCTTGGCCCTCCTTGACCGCGGCCAATCGCGTCAGCTTGTCGTGCTTTCTTTTTTTGTAGATGTTTTCTATGTCGCTCAGTTTTACCAGGTCGTCCCTGTTTTTCAGGGCTTCCTCCTCCAGCTTGCGCTTCTGGCCCTTGGTGCTTTGCATCTGCTTCTGTACATTGGCCAGGTCTATCCGCTTGAAGTCTTCGTCCGTGAGCAGTCTTTCAATGGTTACTTTTTGAGCCAGCGACTTCTTTTCTTGTAGAATCTCAGTCTTGCTTCGTTTGGCCTTAAGAATATTTCTGCCAGTGTCATCTTCCTCTTCCTCCAGGTCGGATTCTTCATCGCTGCCGTCGTCATCGGAATGGGGCACATCAACCCACTGCTCATCATCCGATTCGGACTCGCTGTTCAGTTCGATGCTAATCTCAGAATGGTCCTCATTGAGCAGGACTTCGGCGCCTGGAACAAAGTCTTTGGCATCAATTTTCCCGTAATCCAGCTTTTCCATTTCATCGGTTGCTTCATTGGGTCTGCCCCTGTCCTTCTTATGCAGCAATTCGGGCCGCAGGTTTCTGAACAGGTGGATCAGCCCTTTGGCCGCCATCATAACCGATCTGTCCTTGTAGGACTTGTATCCTGCCAAGTCTCTGAGAAGGTCTTCGTTTATACTGAGCGGGCATCTGGTGCATATTTCCTTAACGGCGTTCAAGCCAATAGCCATCACATCCGATGAGTTTCTTCCGTTATGAAGTTCTTTGCAAGGGTTTTCAACAGCGGCTCAATCACGTCAGGCGGCACCAATTCATGACTTGCTTGCGCCGCAAATTGCAGGATTCTGGTCACTTCTCGTTGGTGCGGCTGCATAAAGCGCTGGATGTACGAGTAGAAGTTGAACAGGAAGAGATTGTGTAGTCCGATGAGTCTGGATATCACGTCTAAGGTCATTAGTTTCACCTCGAGCCGATGGTTGCTCATCTCGATTTGCTTAAACAGTTTCTCTGCCATTCCTGAAATAAATAATCAAATTTAATGGGGTTTGCGGCGATATTTTTCTAATTATGCTAGGTACTCACCTTGCGGGTCGTGCAGCCAATGGATTGCGCTGAAATTGAAAGCAACCGCCTGACTCTTTTTCTGGTAGGACTTTGCTGCCAGTTTCTTCACCTTCGAGAGCACCTTGGCTCGTTTCCTGGTCTTTTTATTGAATTTGTTGGCCATAATCACGTCTTTCGGGTCGACCTCGTCTTCGGAGTCTGACTTGTCCGAGTCCTTTTCCTCTGGATCCTTGCCCAGGAAGAACTTCAACGATGCCACCATAATCTAAACAGTAAACTGATTAAGACTGTGTTTATTCACAGTCCAGACGCGCTTACCTTGGTGATCTTCGAAAAACAGCCGGTCCCAATCACGTTGACCGTTTTTGCGTCGTTCCAAATGTTCTTCTTGTACAGCTCGATCATGATGTCCAAGGACATCTTGGCTGCTCGGGAATTCGAGTCCTTCAGCATAGTGAACATGAAGTTTTGCAGTGTGGTGTTTAGCTTGGCATTCTTGTGTTTTAAATTGATGTTCTTGATGTCCGTTATGATGTGGTTCTCCAAAAATTGTCTGAGCGACTTGTCCTGGCACTTGAGGAGCTGGAAAAACAGCTCCAGAAGATCGGTAGGAGCCAGCAGGTTCTTGTTGCGCAGCATAATGAGAGCCTTGCACAAAACCCATCCGAATGTTGTTGTCCAGGACAGTGTTGTGCTTTTGCATCAGATTGATGAGCTGCTGGGGAAAGTCTTCCATCTCCTTGGGGTAGCACTGTGCCACCTGCGCCATGAACATCACCCCGCTCACTAATGGTTTTGTTCGGCTGATCGGGAGCCAGCTCAAACACCGAGATGATATTGCTCAGTTGCTGGCGCTGCTGCAAAAACTCATCCTTGTACGAAGCCGGGTCTCTTTGATCAGGTTTTGCAGCTGGGGCAGGTTTTCTGCCAGCTGGTTATTCTGTCGCACCATTTTCTTGGGGACTGGCTGTTGCGCTTAACCTTAAAGGCACCTGTGTTGAGGTTATGTTCCCTGTCAGCGGATGGAACTTGGGTGTTGCCACATTTTTTCCGCTTTCCCAATGAAAATTCTGGTGTTTTCTTTGAGCGAAAAAAACACGCAACGATATTTGCAGGCTACTTCGCGCTAGATTAACTGGAAAATTCACACTAAGTTTTTTTAGAGTTTGGATGTTTTAAAATTTGGTTGAGATTTTAAGTTTCGCTCAATCTCGGAGTTTTGTGCAGAAGGGCAGCGCCGCCCGAGCAGTCGTTTAAGGCGATCGCTGCTTTATCGGCATTTTCACTCTCACTTCCGTCACAATTTATTTACTTTAATGCAATTTGTTTATTATAATTGCACTAAGTTTAATTTTTGCTATTATTGAAGTAGTTTCTTTATTAAATCGTCATTTCCTCGTGGATTAAGCAGTATGAGGTACGTAAAGTTGTCGTTTATACCCCCCTTTCGTGCACACGTTGCTCTAATCAGGGTCCCCATGAATCCTAGCCAGAGTAGCTTTATTGTTGTTGTTTCGAGGCTCATTAGCCCAATTAACCCATATGGGATTTTAATCGGAGAAAACCGTCACTGCAACTGCACGTGGAACTCGTTTTAGTGGTCCAAGGATGGGAAATATGGGGCCAATGAACGGCAATCGCAGACCTAATAATTTATCCCGAATGAACTACCACGATGGGCGTTCGAACTGCTCCTACCAGGATCACAGACAATGTTACCACGATCATAGGCATTCCTCGCATGAAGGTAGACATGACGGCAGGCATGACAATAGACCTCAATCTCAAGACGTAGGCACGAACATCGGCCCCATGATTCGAGGCCGTATGAAAACAGGGCTGGTGCAGCGCACCACGTGCCACAGAGTCCTGTATATTCCCAGCATCAAGAATTGGTGAAATTTGTGCACGATTCCTGGTCGAAAGTGGAAATGGACAAAGGAACTAACAATATAGCCTACTATGAGGAGCCAGAAGACTTTCGGAAACCAGTAAGTGATTTTTCCGATTAAACCGCTTTGTTTAAGTCTCCTTCTCCAGTCCCTACCACAATAAGATCACATGTTTGACCCTCTCCACGTGTTCTTCATTCTTTTCCCGCCGCTGCTGGGGATTTTAAACGAATTACGCGTTTTCAGGTATTTGAACCATTCGACCTAGAAGCACTATGGGGTAGAAAAATGCCATGAAAATGTTCAACATCACTCGTCATAGCAACTTTCCTAAGATAATCTTTTAACTACAATAATACCAAACACAATGGTTTACGTTGCACACTTACTAAGCGTCGCATAGGGTATTTAAAACTTGTGTAATTTGGTAATTGTTAGACGGTTGTTTTGCTAATTGGTTTAATTAATCACCTGTTTGAGTCTAGTACGGTAATATAATCATAAATTAGAAATACCACATAAGGTAGAGCTGCTCATATCAAATGATTCTCCGGTTATTTTTCCATTCGTTACATATTCATAGCAGTATGTACTCTAGGTATTCTCCTTAAAGCAGCTGAGCCTGAATTCTCGGACTATTTTACTCAATTTTTGGCATTGCACCTGGACGGAGATACACCGTGTTTTTCCCTCCAGTTTTCTTGATTTTCACCAGTCCAGTTCAACGGTTTTTACACAGTATTTTGTTTTGCAACATTCCCCGTTGTATGTTCAAATGTATGTAATATTTCGTAATCGATCGTTCAGTTTATTGTTGAAATAAAAGCATTATTTCAGACACAGATTTATTTTCACTACATCATATCACATTGCATTAACTAGAGTTAAAGGTGTTTAGTTTTTCCGCCGCTTAAACAGGAATTTCAGTGAAATCTAGCTCTGATATTTTCAATTTCTAAGGGAACCACGGAACTAACACTATCGGATGTTTCGCATTGGAAACACTATCACACATCCAACAATTATTTTACAACACTATACGTATGAGTTAATAGTTTGTACTTGTACTTCAGTCTTCACAAACTTTTCCCTAACATCAACTAAGTCCATGGGAAAAAGTTGCAAAACAATACTGTACCGATGATGAAATAAAAGGCGAAATAAAAAATTAAACAGCGTTCAGTGAAGGAGCTTGAATCCCGCACCGTCCAGTGCGTGAATTGTCTGGAACAGACCCAGTAGAACACTGGAGAGGCAGCCGCTATCAGTCTGGTTGAAACTTGAATGTGAACGAAAAACATCGAGTACAAAGCCAGAAAAAGTGCGTGAACATAGAACACGGTTACATTTATGTGGCGCGTCTTGTTGCAGTAATAATCATTGGTGTCCGCCAGAGTGAATATCTGGAATTTGTGCTCTCTAACCAGATGGAACCAGATGTGCTTGAGACCGGAAAACGTGATAATGCCCAGCATGGGCGCAGCCAGAACAAAGTTGGGCCACTGTTTCCATTCGTAGTACTGCATAAAGCCCACGTTCCAGTAGTGTTTTTGCACGTAGTTGTAAGCCAAAGGCACCAAATCGTTGCACCATGACTGGTTGTACTTTGCGTGCTGTCCTGGTAGAATCCACTCATTGTCTTTGGCCTGCTGCAAGACCTCAGCCGGCAACGAGTCCACAGGGAATGGTTTACAAAACGTAGCGTAGCTGTACATTTGGAAAAACAAGAAAGGCACAAGGCAAAAAATGGTGGATGTGAGCATCACACAAACCAATTTGGGTGCTGTGAAGTTAGTCTTGAAAATACGGCTCATACGTTGCCAGAACCAAATTTCGCGGCTCACCTTATACCAACAAATAAACGTGTATACCAGGAAGCAGATATTCAACAGGCCATTGGACCGGGTGGCAGTGCTCAGCGCAATCGGCACCAGACACAGCAAATCTTTCTTGACAAATTCACTGTTTGGATTGGAGTATTTCTTGAAGAATTGCAGCGCCCTTAGCATGCCGAGGAAAGTTAAGTAGCTGAACAAGGTCTCAGTGTAGGGGGCAACGAAGAAAACCGGACGCCGGATTGAAGCAGAACAGCCATGGCACTTTGGATAGGCGATTTCGCAATCATTTAATGCAAATGTCGTAAGATCGTACAGCGCCAGGGCAGCTTTTTGGAATAAGTATATGTTGGCAATGATGAAAATGAAATCAGCACCGAGTCAATGTACCACCGTCCAATCAGTTCAACAACCGATTCTCCCAGGCACCCAACCACCACTGGGTACAAGGGGAAGAAGGCCAGAGTGTTTTCATAGGTGTAGCCGAACTTGGCTATATGCATGAAATACTGGGCGTCCCACCGCACGAAACCTCCAAGCAAATGCTCCACAATGCTGAACTGGGTGCTGTTATGCGTGGAGATGTACCTGAAGGCGTCAGCTTTATGGTCGCTAATAGCATGATTGCTGATGTACTGCAGAACCACTAGAAACACTCGGCTGTGGAAGGCAGTTTTAACTATCTGGGCTCGATAGTCCATTTCCTCACCACGTGTTGAAGTCCGTAGGGCTACTTGGGGCCCTTATGCAGTTTATTTACTTTGTCAATAAACACCATTTGACGCTGTCAAGCTTTATAGGTTAGTCATGTCAAGATACTATATGACTTACAGAATATGTGCGGTTAGTGTCTGTCCCTGGTTTAGGCCTGCATGTACGACAGAGATGAACATTGTCCACACCTTGACCCCTGTGGGTTTGGCAGAAGCAAAGAGCGCCAGTTTTAAAATCCTGACCTCCAGGGTTTTTAGATTGCCTCAAAAACTTAGCACTGTTGTACTTGGTAGAAAATAAGCGTTGTTTTTTTTACTGATTTTAAGAAAAATAAATTAATTGCGAAAAAAAATCCTTTTAGCATTTTTTTCTCCTAAAAAATCTCCCAAATATCACGTTATCAACCAAAAAACATGACAATGTGAGTTAAAATGCCCAAATATAAAATTGTCTAGGGTTGTGAGTGAAAGGCAAATGGTCGCTTTTACAGTTTTTTAATCAAATAAAAACGCCAAACAGTATATATCTACGCAATACGTAGTCCTTATTTCCTCTTTAATAATCATAAGTAATTAAATAATTGGAATGATTCGAGTGCTCGTGCCATAAACCGGGGGGGTCTGTTTGGTGCCCGTCTAAGAAGTTGAGGACGAAAGTAAAAGCGGATAAAGAAATCGAAAAGGGCGCCAAACTTGGGCCCCGGCCATATCACGACCGTTCACAGTATAATACAATACAACTTTCTCTTATTATTTAGAATATCTTGTAAGTGAGCAATAAGTCACCCGCAATGCGGTTGTAAAGGGGGGTGTGGCCCTTTTTTTTATTTAATTCTCTATTATGCGGTTTTTGGACTGAAACGCCCAAAAAAGTTGGCATGAGACGCCACTACGAGGCCCTTTTAATCGAAATATATGCACATGTTTGGGTAAACGAATTTCATGCCTCCATGGAAGGAAACCCGGAAACTGTTTGCCAAAGATGATGTTTTGGGCAGGTTTTGAGCGGAAATGATTGAATATTTTCACGATTCCTTCGATAATGGCAACGAAACGTGAGTGAAACCGATTCCGAAACAAATTAAACCCTATAATGTACACATCCGGTGACAGTGGCGTTTCATGAAAATAGAGCCGTAAAAAACCAGAAAAAAAGAAACATTTTAGTCCCCACTCAACGAGCAGGCCTCCGCTGACATAAATTCAAGCTACAGTCTACCATTATCTTTAAATAATTGATTTCTCTATGATCTTATTGGGTTTCAACATCAGCCTAGCGTTATGTTACAGTACAGGTAGTTGATTAAATTAGTTAGTTTTTTGCGTTATTAGGCCGCTGACGATTGGAATTTGGTGCTGACACCTCTGAAGACGGTAGCGATGCGTGCTAGCGAAACGTCAGGACCAAATTCCTCAACGACAACAGCCCAATAACTCTCGCAAATCGGTTGTGTTAGAGTGAAACAGTTCCCCACAGTAAAACAACCAAAGACTGGGAAACAAATAAAAAGCTTCATTGTGCCCACTAAGATAAGATTCCGAGTTGGGTGCCAAATTCGAACAAAGAAGCGTTTCGTTCTGATGATGATGATGATGATGGCGATGTACCAAGACCCGCCTCTAACAGTTCAGTTGTCAGGACTCAAATGCCCAGAATTCCCCAACTAAGTGAAATAACATACTCTCTATATATCTACAACTAGACGTCTAACAGCTAGATCTAAAAAACAGAGTGTGCACAGCCATCTTTGACAAACTTAGGAATTTTTCTTTAATAGCCGCCCCCAAATGGCTTGATGAATTGTCGAAAAACATCAGTTTTCGCCATGTTGCGTATTTTTTTCTTACTTTCAAGCCCTTAAAGCTTGGAAGTCTCCCGTTTAAACGCACATTCCTCAAGTCAAAACTAGATAAATCGGTTGAGAATCACCACAGAATTTTTTGGGTTTTTACTTTGATAAAGTTCGACTCTCCTTTTGTTCAAGCGGTTGGATTGGCTACAACTCACAACTCCAGCTCAAAGTTGCCAAGCAACTCAACCATTTTGGAAACGGAAAACGTCAAAGTTTTGCTCTTGTCAAACTGTCACTTACAATGACAGATTTCCTTAGAAACTTGTCACAATAGTGACAGTTTGGGAGGAGTAGATCGTTTGTTTGAGCAAATCCAGCTGCTTGATTCCGGTTTCTATATCCACTTTCCTCTTTCTTTCTACTCCTGGTTAGATTTGCGTGGTCTTTGTACATTTTCGTCAGATCTCGGCTTTGCTCGCTGATTTTGTGCTAAGTGTGTGCATTTCTAAAGGAATGAAAAAAAAACCATGTGAATAGTCACAAAGAGAAAAAACAATGCTGTTTTCGGTACTATAATAAAGTTTAGTATTGCTCCGTATAGTCAGACTCTTGCTCTTGGCATGTGCTACCATTTTTTTTTAATACTTTATAGATTCTTAAACGCTGTGTGTATATGTGTTTTGTGTAATATACTTAACAAGTTCAGGTTTGTAAAATAATTCTTTTTTGCCGGAACGCACCCTTTTGTCGCCGGTCGAATTGCGTCGAAATGAATGAAAATGGGTAAAAGGGCGCGCTCGCACAAACATTACCGTTCAGCAACATGGTTGATTTGTGAATCTAAATTATATACAATTTTATTTAATTGTTTCGCTAGATATTTTCTTGTGGGCTACGAGCGCGTTTATCTATCGAAAAACACATCTGATATAATCCTGGCGCTTTGGTTGGCTGGAAAGTGTGAACAAATTTGGCCAGTAAAAACATGAACCGAACTGGGATTGGAGGAGCAATCAACGCCAAGTGGGACTACATCAAAGGCGTTTTGTATTCTCATTTCCTTTTGTGTATAATATATATTTTTAATTACATTATATTATTTTACATATTTTAGAATTTCGTTTCTACGCGACTACAGTCGCGCTGTTGCGCAATGTTTAGTTCATTTATATAAAATGCGTTTGCGGGTATTTCTTAGAACACCCTGTAAACGAGTCGGACTCCGCCTGGGAAAGTTCACGCCCCTCCGCCACCGAATCATGGAAACTAACCTAGACTAACGGAAAATCGGTTCGGGGCCGGAAAAAAACCCGAATTTCCCCAGGCCGATCAGAGTGTAGTGCTATAACTTCTAGACTAAAAATAATTGCATTTTCAATGAGTATTAGGTGCGCTTTAGTTAGGTATAAAAACAGGAACGTCATATTTACATGGGCATTAAACAAACTGGTTTTTTTCTTCGTGGATACGAGGGCCGGCGCGAAACAAAGCCGGGAAACATGTTACGATTTCGCTGCGCCCCCGTATCAATCAAATTCATCAAGTGTTCTAACGTTCTTCATTTTTCCTTCGCTAATTCTCTACACTACAAAAATATATTTAACCAATCGATAAACTATCAGAAATTTAACGCAACTTTACATGCTTTGACAGAGCTTCTCTGGTAACCAAGTCTGGAGTGAAACACCACTAGTTCGCCAGGAAATTCATGTTGCTTTTTGACAATATTGAGGTGGAATGGAACACTATTTATGTGTTTGCAGTGTCGAAGACACTGTTAATGTTCACTGGTTTATTCGGACTTCCATTGTCCTAAAGGGATGTTTTTTTGCAACGTTTCGGCTGGGAAAATCTTGAAAATTTACACATTCTACCGAAGATAGTGGAAACTCCAAACGTTGAAAGTTTCACTAAATCGCCCAATATTTTCTAATTTTTTTTCTATATTTTTTGCCGGCCTTATAAGTGATGGACTCAAATGAACACGTTCGCTCAACTGCACGCTCTCCTTAAAAAAATTGTAACTTTGACTCCACAATAAGACAGCAACTTGAAATTTTGAGATTTTATAGAGATTCTAGATCCTCTAGAATTGAGAAGTTTCGCTTAAATCGCGCAAGATTTTCATTTTTTACGGCCTTATAAATTATGGACCAAAAATGAGCAAGTTCGCCAACTGCACGCTCTCCTTTGAATTTTTTTTAACTTTCAATCATTTTCATACGGCAATTTCAAACTTAAACACTCTGTAGAAGAAAGTCTGACTGCAATTTGTGAAAATTTCATTCAAATCGCACGAGATATGACTTGTGGCCACCTTTGAAGCACCAAAAAATTACATCTTGCCCAACTGCACGCCTGCCTGCAACAAAAATTCGCAACCTCCTTTCCACATCAGACACAAGCTTGAAAATTGGACAGTCTATAGAAGATACCAGTACTAGAAAATTTGGCAAATTTCACTTAAATCGCCTTTTGCGTTCGCCTGATAACCGATGGAGATACTACCAACCGAAACGTTGCAATAAAAACACCTGTGTAAGACAGCGGACGTCCACAAATAAACCATTCCAGAATTCCTTGCTTGCAACCAAGCCTGCTTCAAATGGGGGTCTTGAAGCAAGCCATTCTTCATAACGTGTGAACTTCTCATGAAATTTCTCGGCCCTATTCACTCACCCCCTCATAACAGCAATAAACATAAACTTATTCACATAACAACCAAGTTGAACCAACCGGAGCACATTCGTCGTCGTTGTCCTATGGTAAACCGAAGAACTCATTTAAACCGGCTAAGAACCCGTCGACTCGGTCTGGAAACGGACGTTTTTTCGGGCATCGTTCGCCAATTGTTCTTCACATCGTTTCACTCGCCGGCAACGTGATAATTGTTCAGGGCTTGTATCCGCCAGCGATGGACACTTTTACTTGTCGACCTCCAACAGTACCAAGTCATCGGCCACCACGTCCGAAATGTGCAAGTATATGATCCAGTACATCAGATTGAAGCAAACGAAACAGACCGGAAACACGATCCTCGAATACTTATCGATATCCGATGGTGTGATGCCGTAGAGCTTGTTGATGTCCTTGTTCGGGTGCATGATGTGTTGGGGAATGGGGGGCCCGCCTGCCACCTCATCGTCGGCGCCACCTTCGCGTCCACCGCGCCCCCCATTCACCGTGCTCTCCAAAGTGCCCCCTTTGCTGTGAGCCTTCGGGTCGTGGACCTTGAAGCGCACGGCCTCCTGGAACAAAGGTCCCCACTAAGAAGCACCCCGAATCCAGACCGCATCCAGAAACAACGGCCTGCAATTGTACGATTACTCACTGTTTGTTTGGGCATGTGGTCGTCCGGTCCGCCATCCACGTTCAGTTTCTTCTGTTCGGCGATCTTCTGTATGGCCAGAAAGCGGTTTTTTCGCATCTGTATTCGTTTCGCCATGTAGCCGACGGTGGCGTATTCTGGAAGGTGGATTTTCCGGAAAAGTCTCTTGGTAGCCGGCGGACTTACCTAGTAGACTGGCGAAGACCATGACGAAACATGTGCCCAGATAGACGTCAATCGATTTGACGTAGGAGATCTTGGGCAAGGCGGCATTCGTAGACGACATCAATGTGGTCATGGTCAAGACAGTGGTGACGCCCAGCGCCACTCTAGCAGGCGTGGCATTGCGTTCAGCCAGAAACTCACCCAGGAAATGATGACGATCAGTCCAGATGGGATGTAGATCTGGATCAAGGTAGTAGCCCATAGAGCGCACGAACTGGATCTCGCAGGCCAATCGCCGAGTAGTTTCCTATGGGAACGACAATATAACCGCGGCAAAACCTCGCAAAGAGGCCGATTTGTGGCAGCGAAAAAGTCACCAGGCCCTAATCGGGCACAGGCTATGTACCTGTGGTGAGGGAGATCTCCATGGCTCTTTGCCGATGTCCGAGAACCTTGAATTGGGGGCAACGAGACCTCGTTCGATACGCCGACCAGGTTGGGACCTTCGTTCCACTTATACCGGATGTCTCGCATGGTGTACCCGACTGCAATCACAAGCCACACAGGTGCCAAAAGTGGTGCCACATTTACTACGTATACTCAAGCGCTCCTGTATGGCCCTTTTGACTCTTACCCGAGCGACAAGTGGAAGGAACCTTTGGGGCATTCTCCCCATTGAATCAACTGCGTACCGTTCACGCATTTTGGTATTTTCATCGGTTTTCTGGGACGCAGTGTATAATTTTAACTTAGCTTTAGTAGGAATGTGGGGGTGTTTCAAACTAAGCCAGCGCTTTTTGCGTAAATGTGGTAGGCAATGTAGGGTTACCAAGATGTTTTGGATCAAAGTTTTTTTTGATTCGGTCTTGGGCGATTGTACTTGAAATTTTCACGGTTTTTTGTTAAAGTGTCTTCTATAGGGCGGCGAAGTTCAATTAGTGCCTCATGTGAATTGGAAGTTATGAATTTTTATGCAACGTGCAGGTGGCCGAAGATGTCAATTTTTCATGCTTCATTGAGTAGGTGGCCCGAAAACCAGGGTCTTGGGCAATTTGAGTACAATTTCCTGCGCTTTTTAACCCCCAGGTATATTTTTCTATAGGGTGGACGAATTTCAGCTGCTGTCTTATGCGAATTGAAAGTATGAAGTTGTCAAAGTGGGCGTATAGTTGGCCGAAGATGTATATTTTTCGTACTTCACTTGGAACGTGGCTAAAATCAGGGTCTCGGGCAATTTGAGTGAACTTTCCGCGCTTTTAACCTCAAGTATTTTCTACAGGGTGGGCGAATTTCCAGCTGCTGTCTTATGCGGATTGAAAGTATGAAGTTTGTAAAAGGGGGCGTGGTGTAGTTGGCCGAAGATGTATATTTTTCGTACTTCATTTGGAACGTGCTAAAAATCAGGGTCTCGGCAATTTGATGTGAAACTTTCTGCGCTTTTAACCTCAAGTATTTCCTATACGGCGTGCAAATTTCAAGCTGCCTGTCTTTTGCGCGTTGGAAGTTATGAATTTGTAAAGTGGGCGTGCAGTTGTCCGAAGATGTACATTTTTCGTGCTTCATTGAGAAGGTGGCCAAAAATCAGGTTGTCGGGCAATTTGAGTGAAATTTCCTGCGCTTTTAACCCCAGGTATTTTCTATAGGGTGGACGAATTTCAAGCTGCTGTCTTATGCGGATTGAAAGTTATGAAGTTGTCCAAAGTGGGCGTATAGTTGGCCGAAGATGTATATTTTTCGTACTTCATTTGGAACGTGGCTAAAAATCAGGGTCTCGGGCAATTTGAGTGAAACTTTCCGCGCTTTTAACCTCAAGTGTTTTCTATACGGCGTGCAAATTTCAAGCTGCTGTCTTTTGCGGATTGGAAGTTATGAATTTTTAAAAGTGGGCGTGCAGTTGTCCGAAGATGTACATTTTTCGTGCTTCATTGAGAAGGTGGCCAAAAATCAGGTTGTCGGGCAATTTGAGTGAAATTTTCCTGCGCTTTTAACCCCAGGTATTTTCTATAGGGTGGACGAATTTCAAGCTGCTGTCTTATGTGAATTGAAAGTTATGAAGTTGTCAAAGTGGGCGTATAGTTGGCCGAAGATGTATATTTTTCGTACTTCATTTGGAACGTGGCTAAAAATCAGGGTCTCGGGCAATTTGAGTGAAACTTTCCGCGCTTTTAACCTCAAGTGTTTTCTATACGGCGTGCAAATTTCAAGCTGCTGTCTTTTGCGGATTGGAAGTTATGAATTTTTAAAAGTGGGCGTGCAGTTGTCCGAAGATGTACATTTTTCGTGCTTCATTGAGAAGGTGGCCAAAAATCAGGTTGTCGGGCAATTTGAGTGAAATTTCCTGCGCTTTTAACCCCAGGTATTTTCTATAGGGTGGACGAATTTCAAGCTGCTGTCTTATGCGGATTGAAAGTTATGAAGTTGTCAAAGTGGGCGTATAGTTGGCCGAAGATGTATATTTTTCGTACTTCATTTGGAACGTGGCTAAAATCAGGGTCTCGGGCAATTTTGAGTGAAACTTTCCGCGCTTTTAACCTCAAGTGTTTTCTATACGGCGTGCAAATTTCAAGCTGCTGTCTTTTGCGGATTGGAAGTTATGAATTTTTAAAAGTGGGGCGTGCAGTTGTCCGAAGATGTACATTTTTCGTGCTTCATTGAGAAGGTGGCCAAAAATCAGGTTGTCGGGCAATTTGAGTGAAATTTCCTGCGCTTTTAACCCCAGGTATTTTCTATAGGGTGGACGAATTTCAAGCTGCTGTCTTATGTGAATTGAAAGTATGAAGTTGTCAAAGTGGGCGTATAGTTGGCCGAAGATGTATATTTTTCGTACTTCATTTGGAACGTGGCTAAAAATCAGGGTCTCGGGCAATTTGAGTGAAACTTTCCGCGCTTTTAACCTCAAGTGTTTTCTATACGGCGTGCAAATTTCAAGCTGCTGTCTTTTGCGGATTGGAAGTTATGAATTTTTAAAAGTGGGCGTGCAGTTGTCCGAAGATGTACATTTTTCGTGCTTCATTGAGAAGGTGGCCAAAAATCAGGTTGTCGGGCAATTTGAGTGAAATTTCCTGCGCTTTTAACCCCAGGTATTTTCTATAGGGTGGACGAATTTCAAGCTGCTGTCTTATGTGAATTGAAAGTTATGAAGTTGTCAAAGTGGGCGTATAGTTGGCCGAAGATGTATATTTTTCGTACTTCATTTGGAACGTGGCTAAAAATCAGGGTCTCGGGCAATTTGAGTGAAACTTTCCGCGCTTTTAACCTCAAGTATTTTCTACAGGGTGGGCGAATTTCCAGCTGCTGTCTTATGCGGATTGAAAGTTATGAAGTTGTAAAAGGGGGCGTTGTAGTTGGCCGAAGATGTATATTTTTTCGTACTTCATTTGGAACGTGGCTAAAAATCAGGGTCTCGGGCAATTTGAGTGAAACTTTCCGCGCTTTTAACCTCAAGTGTTTTCTATACGGCGTGCAAATTTCAAGCTGCTGTCTTTTGCGGATTGGAAGTTATGAATTTTTAAAGTGGGCGTGCAGTTTGTCCGAAGATGTACATTTTTCGTGCTTCATTGAGAAGGTGGCCAAAATCAGGTTGTCGGGCAATTTGAGTGAAATTTCCTGCGCTTTTAACCCCAGGTATTTTCTATAGGGTGGACGAATTTCAAGCTGCTGTCTTATGTGAATTGAAAGTTATGAGTTGTCAAAGTGGGCGTATAGTTGGCCGAAGATGTATATTTTTCGTACTTCATTTGGAACGTGGCTAAAAATCAGGGTCTCGGGCAATTTGAGTGAAACTTTCCGCGCTTTTAACCTCAAGTGTTTTCTATACGGCGTGCAAATTTCAAGCTGCTGTCTTTTGCGGATTGGAAGTTATGAATTTTTAAAAGTGGGCGTGCAGTTGTCCGAAGATGTACATTTTTCGTGCTTCATTGAGAAGGTGGCCAAAAATCAGGTTGTCGGGCAATTTGAGTGAAATTTCCTGCGCTTTTAACCCCAGGTATTTTCTATAGGGTGGACGAATTTCAAGCTGCTGTCTTATGCGGATTGAAAGTTATGAAGTTGTCAAAGTGGGCGTATAGTTGGCCGAAGATGTATATTTTTCGTACTTCATTTGGAACGTGGCTAAAAATCAGGGTCTCGGCAATTTGAGTGAAACTTTCCGCGCTTTTAACCTCAAGTGTTTTCTATACGGCGTGCAAATTTCAAGCTGCTGTCTTTTGCGGATTGGAAGTTATGAATTTTTAAAAGTGGGCGTGCAGTTGTCCGAAGATGTACATTTTTCGTGCTTCATTGAGAAGGTGGCCCAAAAATCAGGTTGTCGGGCAATTTGAGTGAAATTTCCTGCGCTTTTAACCCCAGGTATTTTCTATAGGGTGGACGAATTTCAAGCTGCTGTCTTATGTGAATTGAAAGTTATGAAGTTGTCAAAGTGGGCGTATAGTTGGCCGAAGATGTATATTTTCGTACTTCATTTGGAACGTGGCTAAAAATCAGGGTCTCGGGCAATTTGAGTGAAACTTTCCGCGCTTTTAACCTCAAGTGTTTTCTATACGGCGTGCAAATTTCAAGCTGCTGTCTTTTGCGGATTGGAAGTTATGAATTTTTACAAGTGGGCGTGCAGGTGTCCGAAGATGTACATTTTTCGTGCTTCATTGAGAAGGTGGCCAAAAATCAGGTTGTCGGGCAATTTGAGTGAAATTTCCTGCGCTTTTAACCCCAGGTATTTTCTATAGGGTGGACGAATTTCAAGCTGCTGTCTTATGTGAATTGAAAGTTATGAAGTTGTCAAAGTGGGCGTATAGTTGGCCGAAGATGTATATTTTTCGTACTTCATTTGGAACGTGGCTAAAATCAGGGTCTCGGGCAATTTGAGTGAAACTTTCCGCGCTTTTAACCTCAAGTATTTTCTACAGGGTGGGCGAATTTCCAGCTGCTGTCTTATGCGGATTGAAAGTTATGAAGTTGTAAAAGGGGGCGTGTAGTTGGCCGAAGATGTATATTTTTCGTACTTCATTTGGAACGTGGCTAAAAATCAGGGTCTCGGGCAATTTGAGTGAAACTTTCTGCGCTTTTAAGCTCAAGTGTTTTCTATACGGCGTGCAAATTTCAAGCTGCTGTCTTTTGCGGATTGGAAGTTATGAATTTTAAAAGTGGGCGTGCAGTTGTCCGAAGATGTACATTTTTCGTGCTTCATTGAGAAGGTGGCCAAAAAATCAGGTTGTCGGGCAATTTGAGTGAAATTTCCTGCGCTTTTAACCCCAGGTATTTTCTATAGGGTGGACGAATTTCAAGCTGCTGTCTTATGTGAATTGAAAGTTATGAAGTTGTCAAAGTGGGCGTATAGTTGGCCGAAAGATGTATATTTTTCGTACTTCATTTGGAACGTGGCTAAAAATCAGGGTCTCGGGCAATTTGAGTGAAACTTTCCGCGCTTTTAACCTCAAGTGTTTTCTATACGGCGTGCAAATTTCAAGCTGCTGTCTTTTGCGGATTGGAAGTTATGAATTTTTAAAAGTGGGCGTGCAGTTGTCCGAAGATGTACATTTTTCGTGCTTCATTGAGAAGGTGGCCAAAAATCAGGTTGTCGGGCAATTTGAGTGAAATTTCCTGCGCTTTTAACCCCAGGTATTTTCTATAGGGTGGACGAATTTCAAGCTGCTGTCTTATGTGAATTGAAAGTTATGAAGTTGTCAAAGTGGGCGTATAGTTGGCCGAAGATGTATATTTTTCGTACTTCATTTGGAACGTGGCTAAAAAATCAGGGTCTCGGGCAATTTGAGTGAAACTTTCCGCGCTTTTAACCTCAAGTGGTTTTCTATACGGCGTGCAAATTTCAAGCTGCTGTCTTTTGCGGATTGGAAGTTATGAATTTTTAAAAGTGGGCGTGCAGTTGTCCGAAGATGTACAATTTTTCGTGCTTCATTGAGAGGTGGCCAAAAATCAGGTTGTTCAATTTGAGTGAAATTTCTTGCGCTTTTAACCCCAAGTATTTTCTACAGGGTGGGCGAATTTCAAGCTGCTTGTCTTATGCGGATTGAAAGTGATGAAGTTGTAAAAGTGGGCGTGTAGTTGGCCGAAGATGTATATTTTTCGTACTTCATTTGGAACGTGGCTAAAAATCAGGGTCTCGGGCAATTTGAGTGAAACTTTCTGCGCTTCTAACCTCAAGTGTTTTCTATACGGCGTGCAACTTTCAAGCTGCTGTCTTTTGCGCGTTGGAAGTTATGAATTTGTAAAAGTGGGCGTGCAGTTGGCCGAAGATGTAAATTTTTCGTGCTTCATTGAGAAGGTGGCCAAAAATCAGGTTGTCGGGCAATTTGAGTGAAATTTCCTGCGCTTTTAACCCCAGGTATTTTCTATAGGGTGGGCGAATTTCAAGTTGCTGTCTTTTGCGGATTGGAAGTTTTTCAAGCCAAACGTTTGTGATAAAAACATCTTGGTGTCAGACAATGGAAGACCGATTGTACCATATTTTGTTAAAAAGTAGCAGACAAAGTCCAACCTTAACTCGCACCAACCGAAACATTGCCTTTGCTCTTTTGAGCAGTTGATCGGAACATTTTTTGCTTGAATTCACCTCAAAAAATTCACTTACCAAAGCCCCAATTCCTAATGGAACACCATTTGAAACACCCCACATACTGCTGAAGTGCACATTGAACTTACCTGTGGTTAGGGAAATATCTGTGGTTTTCTGCCTGTGGCCCAAAACCCGGAACTGTGGCAATTGGACCTCGTTGCTAATCCCGACGCTCGTCGGTCCCGTTTGCCACTTGTACGTTATGTCTTTCATCGTGTATCCGACTATCCCGGCCACCCAAAACAATAAAAACTGTCACAGAAATTCTACCAGATAGATCGAGGAAACGGGGCATCTTTCGAGCAAAGGATGCTGAGGTGGCGACGCATTTAAATGGCTCGTTTTGTTTGCAACATTCTGGCTCACCCTGTAGGGTTCGGTTGCAATGAAAATCGGTTTTTTTTTCGGGCTGAATGTTGCCACAATGTTTTTCAGTGTGACTTGCACGTCAACAACAAGCCATTTACACCCCTTGAACACTATTAGATGCATTTGATCGTGACTAAACTTGCACTTCTACTACGGTAAAAACTATGAATGGCGTCGAAATTGTACACAAAATAATAGAAAAAACATATATATTACAGTAACAGAACGAAATAAACGATGTTGAGGTAAAGAAACGGATGGTCTGTTAACGCTCACGGAACATTTAAAACGAAAACACCAGAAGCGTGTTAGGCGGAAGCTGGTGAGGAAAGCAAAACTCAAAAGTGATCTCGTGCAAGTGCATGCTTGAATTTCCAGCTAATCTCGTCTGGATTTTTTCTGGCTCATCGTGTATTTTTCTTAAATTGCCGCCTTTATACCTGCGGTTTAAGAATCTAATCTGAAGGAAAACTTTCTAAATTTTAGGTTTTAAATGCTCAATATTCAGTGAGGTTTTCACTGGAAGCTTTGCCAGTTTAAGACTTCGAAGTTGCGCTGCTAAAATTGCCCTTCACAAAAGATTTTCAAATCCTGGATCAATAGGTCATTTTGAGTTCTTTTAACATTGATGTTTCCCATGAAGAATGTTTTAGAAAGTCGAAAATTTCAGCCAAATCGACCGTAAATTAGACTGAAATGGCTCTTTAATTTTGGATGTTTCTGGAAAAAACTGGGTTTTTGAGTCGATTCTCGAAGAAACTAGAAACTATTTCAAAGTGAAACTGGGAAATTAGAGATAAAAATTTGAGTATTTTCGCAATTTCTGAAAAAATCTAAGGAAACTGGAAATATTTTCCTCAGGTCTTTTGCAAAAACAATGAGCACTGAAACCTAGAAAAGTGAGTGTGTTTTTTCGTTTGAAACTTAAAAAAAGTGATAAAAACTCTCCAAAAAAAGACACTTTTTGAGGGAAGGCAGGCTTTGATTCCAGTGAAAATCTGCAAGTGCTACAAGCATAGCGGCAAAGCCTGCGCTCGAAAAAGAAAATTTTCTAAGAATTTTTTCGAATTTTAACTGGCAAATTTTCACATTTGACTCTTGAAGGTACCAAGACGAGATAGCTGAAAAAGGTACACACCAAAGGAAAAACATCCAATTTCTAAAGGAGTTTTTTAGTAAAGAACCAACGAAAAAAAAACGGAAAAATAAAAGGAAAAGTTCATGCGTGATTAAAAACAGTGGTAATGCCGGGAGAGTCTTCGGATCGAAAACACAGCATTTTCGATTGAAACAGGTCCGGCCTTGCTGCTTTTTGCCGGTGGCGGCCATTTTTTGTCACAGTTCCAGGTCCGGCCGGAGGATATTTGGTAGCAGAGGCGAAAATGTTGTGGGCCAATTATATGGTCGTGTTTCGGTTTTAAATACCGCCCACAACTGAAATTCGACTTTCGGTTCAATAATTGCCAAGTATACAAATGTCGGTTCCTTCCGCTAGTGCTGTATAAGAGAAGGGCCGATACAGAGTTTTATTATATTGTTAATTATATTGAAACTAAACAGAAATAAACAAAAAAACAACCAAAAAAAAAGCCGCCCAATATGTCAAAAAATAGTCGATTTTCTGATATATCGAGCGGATCCGAACAAAAAACCATCACGAACATTCAAACATACAGAATACAGTAAGTCGGCGATTTTTGAAATTGTTGCAAAACAAAAAATTGATTTTTTTTCATTAATATTTACACTTGCACAGAAAGGTTCCCAGCTTCGAAACCGTTTTGCGCAATAGTCCGGGATCAAGAGCTATCTGTTTAGTGCTTGTCGCCAGTGTTCAACTCAGCCCAAAACTGTGCTTGATTGATTGAAGGAAAACATATGAAAAGCCCGCAAATGTGGACAAACTGTGCCCCCCGGATGATTGTTTGCGCAGCTGACAGAATTACATTGAAGCACATGAACAGGCATTTTTTGATAGCCCCTGGTTTTTCGAGATCAAATCACTTCGTTCAATTTCCAACCAAATCGGTACTTACAACTTTCGATTTCGATATGGCCACAGCTGCCCTGTCCATGGGAAGTATTGCAAGTTCATTGGACAGGACGCTGTAATTGTTAAGCTGAAGACAGAAAAATCATTAGTTGCAAGCCACTGGAAGGATTCCGTTAGGCCTGGGTAAACACTGTGTTTGTGTGTTGATACCGCTCTGTGCGTCAGTGGGTTATGACACGCATTGACTTCGCTCTTGTGACCAACTAGACTTTACAAGAAGAACACGACGCAACCGGCGTGTGTCGTGTGTCATAGTTCTTCAGTTAAACCAGAGAAAGGGAGATTGAACGCGCGCTGCACCGCTTAAAGGGCTTACGGAAGTACTACACATCACGTAACACATGGTCCTCTCTCCCGACACATTTGACACATCATAAAAAGCGTTGACGCGCGACAAGCCGTATCGGAATTAGTGCATCAACACCTGAAATCCACTGTGTTACCCAGGCAAAAGGTGAATTCAATGCTTACCGAATACTGCGCGTAATACTGCCCGAATGGTGTATTCGGATAAATTCGTTTGACGTGGTGGCTTTGTGAAACGAAGACGTTTTCTCGTTGACGAAAAACGTGTCAGGCACCCAGATGTTTGTGATGAACTCCGAACCAACAGACAGCATCTCCACCTGGAAAAACCGCTTAATTCCCACCGGAAATCGGCCGCCAAAGACACTGACCTGCTTCTGTTTCCGGAACGCCAGTCGCGGATCAGTCCAGAACTGCCGGAAGTAAAGTCCAAAGTGAAGTCCTAAAAAACACCAATCGCCATTAGCCAGTCGCATTCCATCTGTGTAAAGTCGAATGGACGGTGGCCAATCGATTTGCCCATTTCAAGTCGCTTTGAACTGTCCCGGGACATTGATTAACACCCAAAAATTAACTAGAGCCCATACTAATGTCCTTTTAATGCAAATTGAATCGCTCTCGGGACAGTCAAGTGGGACGCACGAATTGCCGGATAATGATAATGGAAAAACTGATTTTTTCTAATTGGGTTAAATGGAGTTCGAGCGGCCCACGACCATCATCAAACATGTCCAGACAAAACGTTCTGGAACAGGAAAATCGGAAAAGCGCAACGAAACAGGGCAATTAACGTGAATCAATGTTGGCCTTCACTCAAACCGTATTACAAAGGCTCATTATTAAATACTAAGGTCATAGATTGGGCTCAAGGTTGGCCACCCTCTAAGGGCAAATCGATTGCTGAAATCGTAAGTTTTTTCCTTAAAACATCATATACAGGCCAGCAATAGTCCGAGGGCCCAGCCTTTCGTGCTGTGCCTTCCGCAGGGTGAAGCTGTTGCTTTGCAGGCACAGGCCCCCGTACTATGAGTGGTTGGATGCAGTCATGCATTGCCCATTATGCAGTAACTTGTGCAGTTTCCCCCCTTAACTAAGTCATGCAATTTGATGCCGAATAGTTGGGGGCCAAGGGACGGTTTTTGCCGTTCCAACCACCCCCTAAGTGAAATACTTACAATTTTTTTTGAGTTTTTTAAGCGGAAATTATGTTAATTGGGGGGAGTATTTTGTATGTACCCCTCGACCAAAATTGGTTAATTAATAGCGATTGTGATTGAGCGATCAACTGTGCCACTATATAACAGAGACACACCCAAATTTTCTAACACTTTTGGCCTGGAAATTCTGGAGTTCAGCCAAAATCCCGGCTGCTGTGCCGCGATCCCATTTCCAGACTAAGGGAATGTTTGTCTAAATACTAAATAGCATTTGTTATTTATCGCTTTCAATTGTCCGGGATTTATGGGCTGAGATTCGAAGAAATCTAGTTTGTTTGTTCCCCATTATGCGGAAGCTCGATACTGGCCCCAACATGCTTCATGCTCACACTAATGCTTCAACGTGCAAAATGCTCAGCTGATTGAGGGCTCTGCAGTCAGTTTTAGCCCGATTGTTGGGGTGTTTTTTTTTTTCAAAATCACTCATTGCCAATCTATTAGCTCTGATTAGTTGCTTTATGGTTGAGAGAATCTGATTGGTGTTTTGTGGGTGCAAAAGGGATGGTTTTGTTGGTAAAAATGTGATTTTTGTATATCTATAATTATTCATCGGGTGGGAAATCCAGTGGTTGTTACAAGTTCTGTTGTTTTTGTGTAGAAGAATTTTGTTGCAGCTTCAAATATAACCGACTGTCAAAAATCAGCCGATACTCAAATTGGAGTCAAATTTGGAAAGAACGTAGCTCTATATGCGCTTTACATTATGTGAAAATCTGAACTGGCCATTTGAGCGCGTTCTCGAGTTATGAAGTCTTCTTGTGCGCGTGCAAGTATTTTAAGGGTTTTTTGTTGCAGCCTCAAATATAAACCATTGTACAAAGTCCGACGATCCTCACATTTGAGTCTAATTGGGGGTATACGTACAAGTCTAGTGTTTACACTGTGTAAAATTTTGAAGTTGGTCGTGATCTGAATTGGAAGTGCGAATTTTTTCTTGTGAGCGTGTTTCTTATTCTTAATAATTCTTATTTCTTGCTGTGCTCTTATATTTAAACGACTGTAAAAAAATCACCCAAGACTCAGATTTAAGTCAAAGTGGCACCTGCAAGTTACGCTCCTTAGTGTTTACATTGTGTTGGAAATTTCATCTTCCTGCTGGTGGGGAGTTGAGAGTTGTGAATTCTTGATTATAACTTGTGAGAATTTTTAGGATTTTCCTTGCCGCCTCAAATATAAGCAATTGTAAAACACCAGTAGATCCTGTGATTAGAGTCCAATTAGGTACCTGTGTGAGTGAATATAGTGTTAACACTGTACCGCATGTGTAGCGTGCTACTCGAGCTCGTTTGGAGTTATTTATTAATTTACTTTATGAGATTGAGATAATTTCAAAGGTTTTCGCTGCAGCCTCAAATGCAATCGAATGTGGAAGTCCGAAAATGCTAAGATTTGAACTGTGTAGAAAGTTGAACTTGCTGCTGCAACTCGTATGGGAGTTATAAAGTTTTTTTCCAACGGTTTTCCGTTGCAGCCTCAAATATAAACGATTGTGCAAATCAGCGAATTTTCAGATTTGTGTCATATTTAGTACATACATGGCTGAACATAGTGTTTACACTGTGTAGAAAGTTAAGTGTTCTGATCGAGCGCGTTTTTGGAGTTATGAATTTTTTTTTGAAGCGGGTGATAATTATAAAGTTCGGAATTGCAACCGCGGAAAATAAACGAGTGTGGAAAATCATTCCCGGCTCAGATTGAAGTCAAGTTTGGTACATAAATGTGTTGAATGTAATGTTCATACTGTGTAAAATCTGAACTGGCTGATTGAGCAGCTTCGGGAGTCACGAAATTTTGTTGCATGAGCATGTAAGAATGTCTAAAGCTTCCGTTGCAGCCTGAAAGATAAAGATAAGATTGTTGGAAAGTTAGTCGAATATCGCATTGGAGTCAAACTGGGCATGTAGCTTACTGTGATTTTAGTGTTTACACTGTGTAAAAAGTTCACCTCGCTTCTCCTGATAATTTGGGAGTTGCGAATTTTTATTTGTTAACGTGTTCGAATTTTGAAGATTTTCTTGTGGCACTTACTCTAAGCAATTGTAAAAAATTGGCCGACTTTCCGATGTGACTCAAATTTGGATTCTGGGCCTTACTGCATCTAGTGCTTGTACTGTGTAAAAATCTGAACTGGCTACTTGAGCGCGCTTTGGAGTTACAAATTTTCCTTATGAGCGTGTAAGAATTTCAAAAATTGCAGCCTCAAATATAAACACGTTGTGGAAAATCATGCCAGACTTAGATTGAATTCAGATTTGGTACTTAAATGACTGAACTGAAAATAGTGTTCATACTGTGTAAAAATCCTAACTGGCTAATTGAACGCGTTTTGGAGATACGAATTATTCTTGATGAGTGTGTGAGATTGTCAAAGGCTTCCGTTGCAGCCTGAAATATAAACGTTCGTTGAAAGTTAGTCGAATCTCGAATTTGCGTCAAATTGGGCGTGTAACTCACTGTGATTTTAGTGTTTACACTGTGTAAACATTACAACTCGCTAATCATAATAGTTTGAGAGATGTACATTTTATTTTTTGCATGTAAGAATTTTGAAGATTTTCTTGTGGCACTTACTATAAACAATTGTAAAAAATTGGCCGACTTTCAGATGTGACTCAAATTTGCATTGTGGCTTACTGCATCTAGTGTTTGTACTGTGTAAAAATCTGAACTGGCTACTTGAGCGCGCTTTGGAGTTACAATTTTCCTTTATGAGCGTGTAAGAATTTCAAAAATTGCAGCCACAAATATAAACACGTGTGGAAAATCATGCCAGACTTATATTGAATTCAGATTTGGTACTTAAATGACTAAACTGAAAATAGTGTTCATACTGTGTAAAAATCCGAACTGGCTAATTGAACGCGTTTTGGAGATACGAATTATTCTTTATGAGTGTGTGAGATTATCAAAGGCTTCCGTTGCAGCCTGAAATATAAACGATTGTTGAAAGTTAGTCGAATATCGCATTTGAGTCAAAATGGGCCTGTAGCTCACTGTGATTAGTGTTTACACTGTGTAAAAATGTTAACTCGCTACTCATGATAACTTGGGAGTTGTGAATTTTTATTTGTTAACGTGTACGAATTTTGAAGATTTTCTTGTGGCACTTACTATAAACAATTGTAAAAAATCGGCCGACTTTCAGATGTGACTCAAATTTGGGTTGTGGCTTACTGCATCTAGTGTTTGTACTGTGTAAAAATCTGAACTGGCTACTTGAGCGCTTTTTGGAGTTACGAATTTTTCTTTATGAGTGTGTGAGATGGTCAAAGGCTTTCGTTGCAGCCTGAAATATATACGATTGTTGAACGTTTGTCGAATCTCGCATTTAAGTCAAATTGGGCCTGTAGCTCACTGTGATTAGTGTTTACACTGTGTAAAAATGTCAACTCGCTACTCAGGTTGATTTGAAAGTTGTGATTTTTTTTGTTGGCGTCTAATAAATTAAACATTTTCCTTGCAGTCGCAAATATAAGCGATTGTGGAAAATCAGCCAATGGTCAGATTCGAGTCAAATTCGGTCCACAGTGAGCTGAAAATAGTGTTGACACTGTGTAGAAGTTTGAACTGGCTGCTCGGTCTGGTGCTAGTGTCGCTTTTTTATTGAAAATCAAAATCCATCGCCTGTTTGCACCGCGTAAAATCCTCAATTGAGATCAAGCGAATGATGAGAGGAGTGAGTGATTTCAAGCTGATAGAAATGGCAATGTGGGCACTACTAATGAGTAAATTACACGAAGTTAAATGGGATGTTCTAAAAGAGATAATTGCATACATTTGTTCAAGGCCAGGCCAGAGGGATCACGTCGTACTGTGACCTTAATAACCTTGATTTGGTTTCCATCGGTTCTTTTTATCCTGTTTGCTTTTCAAAGGCTGATTTCGAATTTGTACACACATCGATTTACTGGAAAAATTTACAAAAAAAACTACATGGTTGTACAGTGCGGTTGGTTGTCGGTCCGCATTCGCTAATGGTAAATGGAAGGGTTTACAGTAGTTGGCAGTCGATTGGCCAAACTACTATAAAGCGGCATTTTGTTGCTCAACTAGGCGCACTTGGATAGCATGATTCAGGTTTGTCGGGTCTGAAGGCGGGCGGGTTTCATACTGGATTCAAGAGTTAAATGTGTTGCAAACCCGCGATCAGAGCAGACACCATGAAATTTCGGTCAGTATCCAATTGCGCTAGCCGCGAATCGATTTTCAAGAACAAGTCCCAACTTGCGAGTTTCTTGGTCACATAATCGGTCACACCGCTAATATGGAATAGTGAGAATCAAAATTACGACAAAAGCTTGTTGCCAAACTGAAGAGGCGTCTCATGCACACAGTCCAAGTATTCAAGACTGCGAGTTCCACGATGACCTCAATGTTGGAGGATAAATTGCCTGATGGAAAGCGCGGACAAACATCTTCACTTTGAGGAACTTTGAAGCGAATTGGCAAGTTACCCACATTGAGGGCGCCGGTTTGCCGAAGAAGGTGGGCTTCTTCGGCCAACTGGTGCTGGTTCACGATTCACAAACACACATTCAAGTCCGGTACGTCGAGGCCCGGATGTAATACTTAAATTGTCTCTCAAGGTTGTAAAACAAAAAGGAAATCACAAAAATATCAAACACACGCACATAAGTGATGCTGATTATAGTTAAACACCGATTTGGTTGCTGCTGTATACAATGCGCCTCTGTGAGCTGATTGGTAGGACCCAAACGAGTAGGCGCAGACTGTGTGAACTGGTGCTACCAATCAGCCTGCAGAGCGACCAAAAGGCCCAACAGCCAATTGGTTGTGAATTGTGACTGTTTAAATGTAAACTGTTTTATGTACCATTTGGACTTCCGACACTGAGCTGATACTGAGAACATACATGGTGACTCCTACATCAACTGGAGCTCCTGTAAACCGCAAAAGCTTTCAATTTATTGTGAATATTGAGGTGAACGCAGGGCAGTTTGTTCGGGCTGAAACTGCCATGAAAACCAAATCAAAACTCGTGAACCCCGGGCCTGTCCAACACCCAGCCCTTCGAACCTTCTGGAAGCCAAAGGGCTGGAAATATGGGGGACGGGGACACTAGATTGAACGAACGAACAACGGAACACTAAAAAATAACTGGACCATCAATCAGCCTGGCAGGTCAAAGGCGACTGGGTGGTTGAGCGCCGATCGTGTTCTTTGACTTGCCACCGGATTTCGATCCGCTAAAACGACATCAACAACGGTTAAAACGGCCACGCTCTTAATTATTAAGTACCATTTGGACTTCAGAGAGCGAGCTGATAGAAAGAACGTACATGGTTACCCCGACATCAACCGGTGCGCCTGCAATTACACAAAAATCATTTAGTGAGCCCCCATTTGGTAGACAGCACACAGTGGCGTGGGTGCGGGAGCGAAACAAAGCCGACAAATGTAGTTTCAACCCGGAACTTCATCAGATCAAACGTTCAATAGCTTGAAGCTTGCCGGAAGCGTTGGGGGGGGGGGGGGGATTAAATCAACGTGATTGGTGAAACTTTCAAGTTGGCAGGACGCAGTTCCGTTGCGCTGGGCAAAAGAAATGCGTCCCATTTCCACTACAGACTTTGATCAGTACCATTTGCACCTCGTTGAGCGAACTTATGCTCAACACGTACATGGTGACGCCCACTTCAACCGGCGGCCCTGAAAAGTGGAAAATTCATGCAATCTTGTCCTAAAGTCAAACACATCAGGCCTGCAGGTTGGGGTTTTCACACCGTGGTGGGAAACACATCGCTTATAAAATTCGCGACATTAAGTTAGAAGGTCGATGGGACTTCATGGTCAACAACCATCGATGTTCTGACTTTAAAACAATGGAATGGAGCTGCTAGACCAACAAAACGTGCAAGTCTGGGTTAAAACTCCTTCATTTCTGCAGGCCTCATTTTTGAGGAAGCAGACATGTACGTTTTGAGGTCAACAACTTTGTCGGTTTCCAACTTGGGCCGATCCAGAAAAACCCACACTGAGCCATGCGGGGCATAATATGGGAAAACAGTCGCCGTATGCCCTGAAAGACTTTCCATGTCGCCAGTTATATTTCCGCCAACGTTTCAAACGACTCTCGAAGACAAGTGTTTCCATTGTTAGGACCCGATCCGGGTCAAAGACCAAATCGCTCTTAAGGGTGCAACATATATACAATATATGTTGCTCGCTGGGATGTACTTCAGCTTGGACTCTTCTGGATTCGGGCAGTCGGCTGCGGCAGCATCTCAGCGGGCGGGCAAAACGATTCGAGTTTGTTTCTTTAAACAAACGAGGATCATAACGGACACATTCCGATTGCCTGGCTTGCTTTGATCTCGTTCTCTCCGGGTTGCCAGGCAACAGTCAGCATCGATTCAGAGCCCCACCCATTTCGGCCAGGCGTTCGGGTTTGCAGCCGGGCTCGTATGTGACAGTTGATGGTGATCGGGAACGGCCGAAGATGCCCGAACCGGTTGCTGACACGTCAGCAACCCCTCGTGACGCTATAGAATTGGACGGCGTGACGTCACTCCGGTTAGGGATGCTGTTTGAGGTTGATGGGGGAAGGGGGGGGGTAGCTTTTCAGCTTATTTTTGGATTGATTTGGGGCATCGGGGAGTTGGCTAATAATATTTACTTGAGGCTGAGGCCTGCTGACGTCAAATGGGAGGATGTGTAGGTTTTTTTCCTCTTCAGGTGAAACAATTTTTGTATTTTCAAGGTTTTTCTTTTATGATCCAATGTTGCATTTTGCTGAAAGTTCAGCTCGTCCAGCTCGCAGTCCTTTTTTTGTTTGCGGGAGTGTCAGATTTTCAATTGCAGCCTCAAATATAAACGATTGGGAAAAATCAGCTGACACTCAAATTTGAGTCAAATTTACACTGTATGTGCCTCTATATTGGCTTTACACTGTGGTGAGATTTGACGTCTCTACTCGTGCTAGTTGGGAAGTTGCGAATTTTTCTTAATGACTCTCTCTGTAAAATTCCCATTTTTTTTGCCTGCTTACATTATAAGCAGTTGGGAAAAATTGGTCGATGCTCACATTTGGATTTAACTCGGTCTGAAGCTTGCTGCATGTTCTTTCTCCCGGGTGTAGAAATTTGAAGTTGCTACTCGGGCTGGTTTGAATGCTAGAAATTTTTCTTAGTGACTCTTTCCGTAAGAAATTCTAGGATTCTTGGTTGCAGTCTTACATATAAAGGGCTACGAAAAATCAGTCGATGCTCACTTATGGGTTGAATTCGGTCACAAGCTTGCTGCATCTTGTCTATTCACTGTCTAGAAATTTGAATTTGCTACTAATGCTAGTTTGGAAGTTGCGAATTTTTCTTGGTGACTATCTCTGTAAGAATTTCCAGGATTCTTTGTTGCAGTTTTACATATAAAGGGTTGTGTAAATCAGTCGACTCTTACATTTTCATTAAATTCGGTCAGAAGCTTCCAGCATCTTGGTTCTTCACTGTGTAGAAATTTGAAGTTTCTACTTAGGACGGTGTGGGAGTTGTAAATTTTTGTTAGTGAGCCTGTAGAACTTTTAAAGATTTTTGTTGCCGCGTCACATATAAACGCTTCTGAAATCTCACTCGGTTCTTGGATTTAACTGAAATTTGGTCTGAGTGTTGATGTGTCTTGCATTAACAGCGTGTAGAAATTTGAACTTGTTTGGCGCTATGTGTGGGGAGTTTGCAGTATTTTTTGTGAGTGTGTGAGATTTTATATGCAGCGTCGAACATGAACGATAGTTAAAAATTAGCCAAGGCTCATATTGGGGATAAATTTGGTCTGTGGATTGCTCTATATTGTGGTTTCACTGTATAGAAATTTTAAATTTCCAGTCTGGATAGTTGGGGAGTTGTGATTTTGTTTTATGAACGTGTAAAAATTTTATAGATTTTTGTTCCATCGCTCCGTACTGGGGCTAAATATTGCCACTTTCTGCAAGATTCCTAAGGGCGATTCTCCTGTCCAAAATATTGCAGGTGAATCTCAAGACATTTTCTCAGTATTAGTTCTTTTTTCGATATAGTCCTTTTCTCAACTTTCCTTCGTTCTAAAATTCTTCTCAAAGTGTAAATAACCGATTATGATTTTCTTTGCAAAAACGACGGCTATGATGTGGCATGATTTTCTCAAAATACCTAAGAATATAAGAAAAACCTGAAGAAAAATCGCAAAAAATCGGGTTTTGGCGTGTATTGTACATTTTCTCGAGTTCCACATACGAGCCCGACGTAATACGACAAACTGGGCAGCGCAAGATTCGTCATTTGCCTCAAATGACGAAACTGATGCGCCCAAATAGGGAACGAAAAAACCACGTCAAAATCAACCAAAAAGAAAAAGGAAATCAAAACTAAAAAAAGTCATATATAGAGAGACAGAGAGAGTAAAATGGACACAGAAAGCGGTTGCAGAAGCAAACACAACACTCACCTCCATAATTCGGTCTTACGCGTTTGTCGTAGCTGGCACTGAAGGAGTCCAAAATCGCCGAAACGTTGACATCGCCCACATAGCTGCCTCCCAGGCCCGTGTTCTGGCTCCTATTGAAGGCAAACGAATGTTAAACTCCTTTTAGTTAATGTGTGTCGTAACCGCATAAGTTATGAAAACCCATCTTTAACCTTCCCCGAAGTAGAGCTCAGTTTGCGTTGAACATGAACCGATCAGAACACTGAAAATGCCTATTTCTGTACTAGAGCTTTATCGGTGCGATAGTTTGAATCAACGTCTTTTCCACCCGTCCAATTAATCAAGAACTGCGGACGTGTGTGCTGTGTGTGCATCACGCGATAGTCGTTCAAGTGGAACTCGTAATTCCCGGAATGTTTCCACAACACGGTCGAATCTTGATTACTGCCATTTTATTCCTTTGCATAAATTATACTGTTTCTAACGCTCGAACTGAGTAAGCGAACTGGAAAGCCGTATCCAGCTTGAAATTACATCTCATTTCCACGGAAAACGCCCGCTGATCGCGAAGGGTCTCATTACATCTTTGACGTGATCATCAAAGTCGACACCATTATCTCGAAAATTGGCGAAATATTTCGGTTTTTTATCGGTTGCCGCATCAAATATACGGCTCTGTAAAATATAATTGAAGCCACGGATTTGAGTCAAATACCGGGCTCTGTATTGCTGCATTCCTTGCTGATGCTGTGTAAAAATTTGAAGTTGTTACTTAAGTTGGTTTGGGAGTTATGACTTTTTATTTATGAGCGGGAGTGGATTTTGAAGGTTTTTTGCAGCCACATATATAAACAATTGTGAGCAATTAGTGGATGATCAGATTTCAACCAAACTTTCGGAGTATGTGGCTCTATATTGTGTTGACACTGTGTAGAAATTTGAACTCGCTGTTTGAGCCAGTTTTGGAGTTATCATTTTTTCTATTTGAGCGGGTTCAAATTTTCAAGATTTTGTTGCAGCCTCAAATATAAACATCTGTGAACAATCAGTGAATGCTTAGATTCTCATAAAATTTGCGCTGGAGGAGGCTTTACAAGGTGTTGACACCAGACAAAAATTTGAAGTCGCTGCTTGAGCTAGTTTCGTAATCCGGACATTTTCTTTATGAGCGGTTGTAAATTTTTAAGATTTTTTTGAAGCCTGAAATATAAACGATTGAGAAAAATCGTCTGAGACTGAGATGCGAGTCAAATTTGGCATATGCGTGGCTGAATATAGTGTGTATTTTGCACAGAAAGTCGCACTTGTTGCTGGATCTCGTTTGAGAGTTATGAATTTTTCTTTATGAGCAGATAACAATTTGTAGGATTTTCGTTGCAGCTTCAAACATAAACTGCTGCGAAAAATCAGTCGATGCCTAAATTCGAGTAAAATTTTGCCCATAAGAGCCTCAATATCGTGTTTACATTGAGTGGACATTCAACTGTGCTCGAGCTAGTTTGGGAGGTTTAACTTTTTTTAAAGAATTTGCAAAAATCCTCAATACCTTCAATGCCAAAAGATAACCGGACCGCACAAAATCCCCACATAATCAAAATAAGCATCCATCATTAGATTATTAAATTAACAGAAATTGGCAAATAAAAATGCTCATTTTTTTTTATTAAGGGCGAGTAAATCGGAGTTGACTGTGAGGCGGCTGACGCCCGACAAACGGGCGACTCAATGGGGTATAAAAGCCATGAAGCGAACAGTTTTTTTGGCATGAAATCACTTATTTTAATGGGTCGAACAGTCGGTTTGTTCAACTGTAAGCAGCTTGTCTGGTTAATGGATAAATTGCGGGGGGAATTTAGGGGCGCTAATTTTATCTTATGGCTATGGGGTAGAGACGGTTTTATGTTTGCTGTCGCATAAACTATTGAGCCAAACAGAGAAGAAAAAGGAAAAAACGCCTGGCTGCAGATCTGGATCTGCTCTATTTAGCGCTCTAAATAATAAATAACGCATCAGCTACGGGCGAAAATTCCTAATTGTTCCTCCCAACTAAATCGCCTTTGAAACGGAATTTAAATTTAGAAACCTTTTACATTTTCTTTTTAAAGGAGAGTCCTCTTTGTTCGCGCCGCGCGCTTTATATTCCATGGATTCATATTTAACGATAAGTTTTTGTTTGATTTAGAAATAAAGGCGCTCTTAGTGGCCGCCATTTGCGTCATTCAGCTGGCGGGCTTTTTTTCTCTGCCGCCCCTAATGATAAATGAGCGTTATTAGAGCGGGAATATTCTGTTGAATCATCTGGACGAAACCGCTAATGAAGTCGATACACTTGCATGAAGACCCACCAAAATTCGCATGTCGCCTCCTCTTGCACAATCCAACTATCGCCTCCACCCAGTAAGCGACTTCATAAATTGAAGTTTTTATCAGCGCCGTCAGAGCTGTCGATATAAGGCGCTGATCAAACAAACCCTTGCCAGGCTATTTGAGTAGCTTGAATAAACAGTTCGTATTTTTCTTGCAGACTCACTTTTTGGTTTTGATTTGTCGGAATCGGGGGCTTTTTAAGGCCGCTTGTTTGCCTTGGAACATAACGTTGGTTTTCCGTCTTCCTTTTTGGCCTGTTCGCGCTGAGCACACATCATTCGAAACCCGGTAAATTCGGTAAATGTTTCCATTGAATGCCTGCGGGAAGGTTCGGGCGCAAAACCCCTCAAATCGCCGTAAATATGCGGTGTTTTAATAATTGACACCAACTTCCACATCAGCCCCCGCACTGGGGAGATGGCAGTTTCCAAAGAAGTTTCCCCCAAACTGAACAAAAGTGAACGGAATACGGCGAAATTGCGATCGATCGAGTTTTAAACATCTCCAGAAATAGCGTTTAATCGACTGTGAAATACATTTATAATAATTCGGGGGATCGTCGAAATCACCGGGCTGGAAACAGGCAAGCAATGGAAATATCGCCAGAAAGTCGGCATTGAAAGAGGGAGAGTTTGAGCGAATTTTCGGGCTGTTTTGAGCGCGGAAAGTGAGTAGATTTTTCTGCAAAATTTGCTTGGATTCTGCTCTGTTTTACAAGTGATTCATTCTAAAATTCGGGATTTAAGTGAGTTTTTTGGGTACGCAACTGACGAAAAATTCACTCTTTTGTCGCCATTTGTGGCATTTTGCTTCTATTTCTGCAATCGTTGAGTTCAACACCGTTTGCTGCTTAAATGCTCTATAGGCCCAGTTCGTGGCCGGATTTATTAGAATTTTGGCTCTAAATGTAAACTGACTCTATTTCGACCAAGTTTGATCGCTTACAAGCAAAGTGACTCTGGATACTTGGGTTTCTCACCAATTTCTGAAGAAAAATGTTCCTTGAAAGCTCTAGAAAGTTTAACTGGCTGCAGGTTTTGATTTTTTCTCTGTTTCAAACTAGAAAAAATTCTGGTTCTTAAGTTTTTTTGCGCGGTTTGATCAAATTTTGGCTCTATCTCTCAAAAGTCGTGAAGCTACGCGGGCAAGTTAAAGGTTGAGTTTTGCTCCATTTTCTAACCGCAGCCCACTTTTTCAAGCTCTAAACGTTCAATTTATCGCAAGAATTATTGATCGATTTTGACTATTTTTTAACAAGTTTGCAAGTTTCATTTTATAAATCAATCAATCGGATTAAAGCTCTGAAAGTTCAGTTTCTTCAGGATTTTAGCTCTATTTTTTCAAAGTTTCATTTAAAAAATGAATTGCAATTTATTGAAGTTGGAAAGTTTAATTGCGCACAGTTTTTCAACGAAAACTTGCGCTCAAAAGCTTCTGGAGGTTCACTTTATTGTAGGTTTTCTAGGGATTTTGCTCTATATGAAAGCTGACCTCAAAAATGAATTGCTCGCAAACTGATTAAGGTGGAGGGTTCGATCTCGTACCATCTTTTAAAAGCCGTTTTCTGTTTAAAGCTCTGAAAGTTGAGTTTCTTCAGGATTTTAGCTCTATTTTTTTCAAAGTTTCATTTTAAAAATAAATTGCAATTTATTGAAGTTCGAAAGTTTAATTGCGCACAGTTTTTCAAAGGAAACTTGCGCTCAAAAGCTTCTGGAGGTTCACTTTATTATAGGTTTTCTAGGGATTTTGCTCTATATGAAAGTTGACCTCAAAAATGATTTGCTCGCAAACTGATTAAGGTGGAGGGTTCGATTTCGTACCATTTTTTTAGAGCCGTTTTCTGTTTAGAGCTCTGAAAGTTGAGTTTCTTCAGGATTTTAGCTCTATTTTCTCAAAGTTTCATTTAAAAAATAGATTGCAATTTATTGAAGTTGGAAAGTTTAATTGCGCACAGTTTTTCAACGGAAAATTGCGCTCAAAAGCTTCTGGAGGTTCACTTTATTGTAGGTTTTCTAGGGATTTTGCTCTATATGAAAGCTGACCTCAAAAATGAATTGCTCGCAAACTGATTAAGGTGGAGGGTTAGATTTCGTACCATATTTTTAAAGCCGTTTTCTGTTTAAAGCTCTGAAAGTTGGGTTTTTGCAGGATTTTAGCTCTATTTTGGCAAAGTTTTATTTTAAAAATCAATTGCAGTTATTGGAAGTGGGAAAGTTTAATTGCGCACAGTTTTTCAACGAAAACTTGCGCTCAAAAGCTTCTGGAGGTTCACTTTATTGTAGATTTTCAAGGGATTTTGCTCTATATGAAAGCTGACCTCAAAAATGAATTGCTCGCCAGCTGATTAAGGTGGAGGGTTCGATTTCGTACCATCTTTTTAAAGCCGTTTTCTGTTTAAAGCTCTGAAAGTTGAGTTTCTTCAGGATTTTAGCTCTATTTTCTCAAAGTTTAATTTTAAAAATAAATTGCAATTAATTAAAGTTGGAAAGTTTAATTGCGCACAGTTTTTCAACGGTAACGTGCGCTCCAAAGCTTCTGGAGGTTCACTTTATTGTAGGTTTTCAAGGGATTTTGCTCTATATGAGAGCTGACCTCAAAAATGAATTGCTCGCAAACTGATTAAGGTGGAGGGTTCGATTTCATACCATTTTTTTAAAGCCGTTTTCTGTTTAAAGCTCTGAAAGTTGAGTTTTTGCAGGATTTTAGCTCTATTTTGGCAAAGTTTCATTTTAAAAATAAATTGCAATTAATTAAAGTTGGAAAGTTTAATTGCGCACAGTTTTTCAACGGTAACGTGCGCTCCAAAGCTTCTGGAGGTTCACTTTATTGTAGGTTTTCAAGGGATTTTGCTCTATATGAGAGCTGACCTCAAAAATGAATTGCTCGCAAACTGATTAAGGTGGAGGGTTCGATTTCGTACCATTTTTTTAAAGCCGTTTTCTGTTTCAAGCTCTGAAAGTTGAGTTTCTTCAGGATTTTAGCTCTATTTTCTGAAAGTTTCATTTTAAAAATAAATTGCAATTAATTAAAGTTGGAAAGTTTAATTGCGCACAGTTTTTCAACGGAAACGTGTGCTCAAAAGCTTCTGGAGGTTCACTTTATTGTAGGTTTTCAAGGGATTTTGCTCTATATGAAAGCTGACCTCAAAAATGAATTGCTCGCAAACTGATTAAGGTGGAGGGTTCGATTTTGTACCATCTTTTTAAAGCCGTTTTCTGTTTAAAGCTCTGAAAGTTGAGTTTCTTCAGGATTTTAGCTCTATTTTCTCAAAGTTTCATTTTAAAAATAAATTGCAATTTATTGCAGTTGGAAAGTTTAATTGCGCACAGTTTTTCAACGGAAACTTGCGCTCAAAAGCTTCTGGAGGTTCACTTTATTGTAGGTTTTCAAGGGATTTTGCTCTATTTGAGAGCTGACCTCAAAAATGAATTGCTCGCAAACTGATTAAGGTGGAGGGTTCGATTTCGTACCATCTTTTTAAAGGTTTTTCTGTTTAAAGAACTGAAAGTTGAGTTTTAGCAGGATTTTACTTCTCTTTCGGAAAAGTTTCATTTTAAAAATCAATTGCAATTTATTAAAGCTGGAAAGTTTAATTGCGCACATTTTTTCAACGAAAACGTGTGCTCCAAAGCTTCTGGACGTTCACTTTATTGTAGGTTTTCTAGGGATTTTGCTCTAAATGAAAGCGGACCTCAAAAATGAACTGCTCGCAAACTGTTTAACGGTCTGAAAGTTCAGCTTCGGAAGGATTTTATTCAATTTCGATTCCAATTCGCCAAAGTTTAAGAAACTAAGTTACAAGGTTGGACTTTGCTCTGTTCTTTAGCAGATACTTTTGCTCAAAAGTTCTAAAAGTCCTCAGAGGGTTTCCGAAACATCCATTGTCAGACACCCTGGTTGAGTACAGAAGTGTTATTGACAAAATGGGTGGTCTTTTGAGCACAAGCGAGGGAAATAACGGAACACTCCTCAATTCTTCCACACTCAAATTTGAGGCTGTTAAAAACGAATCGGTTCGTACCTGGCTTTTACAATGGTGGTCGTGCCGAACAGTCCCATTAATATCACAATTGGTAGCAGTATCAGGTTGTAGCCGGGCCATGGGCCTGGGCCAGCCCTGTACATCCAGGGCTTGGCCCCATTGGGCCCCATCTCGCTGATGGGGCTCGGCCAGCCCAGCGATCGTCGTGTCGACGGTGTTTATCCTTTCCTGGAACAGATAAATCCAGCTTCACTTCAGATCGATCAGCATTGCGTTTTGTCCGGAAAGATCGCATTCAGAAATCTATGAGTCGAAACTTTGAAGTTGGTACTCAACGTCTTTTAATCCAGACTTTAATCCAGCTGGAGCTAGTGGGGAGGCCACAAAGCCAGCAGCCATTTGGGACTGACTTCTTTGTATCGCAGCCTCTTTGTCCGATTTATTAGAAATAAACATCAATTAGTAATTAAATTCTAGGCGTTGCCAGTGGCGCTGCTGTTGGTCAACTGTCACTGATTAAGGCCGTTTTGTATGTAAATACTGGAAATTTTGAGAAAACTGCTGTGGTGGATTTGCCAGGGAAGATCAGGTCAATAGTATTGGTGTTTTGGTGAAATGTCAAAGGTCAGGGAATGGGTCTCCAGGCCGGAAGATTGTTGCCAGAACTCTGGCAGGTTGAGGAGCAGTTTTCCACTGGTTCCAAGCGTCCAGCTTGGAACTAGTGAAACTATCCTGGGCTTGATCGGAGTGAAGTTTTTTTTAAGTCCCCCCGGTTAAAGTAGAGGCTAGTTTGGCAGTACCTGGAAAGCGGGGCCCTAAAGTCGGGCAGTCCTCTCGTTCCCTTCCTCTTGGAGGTTGCACACCGCCTGTTCATCTCGCGAGCGAAAAATCTGGAATACCAAGTGGACACTACCGATCGCGATTTCGAATCGAACGCACCCGGCCAGCTGCGACAAATGGGGTTTTTCCCAATTTTTCCAGACTGCGCCCCGGAAACAGGGAACGTTCCCGTAGTGTGGCGGGCCGATCTGCGGTTTTGTCGGTTAGGAAAGTTTGTGTTCGCGCTACAATGCGATCCCTATTCCAGAGTCGGGAGCTTCAAGGAGTGGTCGGTTGGCCGGGTGCGACGAGGTTGCGCGCACACTCCTCCAATGGGTGGCGCTCACTTTTCGAGGCAATGTTGGAGGCTTTAGTCCGCGCCTATATGTCCCCCGATTGCCCATTATATCCTCAATTGAGGCCTGAGGCATATGGACGTTATGTTTCCATAGCAAACTATCCAGGTTTTCGAATGTTTTCTCTAGCCCTTAAGCTGGCGCCCGGCATTGGTTTCCTTGGAAGGTTTAGAGGAGGTTTTTTTTGGGCCCAATTAGGCTTTCAGCCTAACTGAGTGGTCGGAAGGTAAACGAACAGCAACGTCTGGACAATTTGTTAGAGTTGATCCAGATGAGGTCCATGGGAGCCCAGATTAGTCCAGATATTCTCACCGGTCGGCCGAGGCAAAATTCTACCTCCGCCGGGCCGGTAAGACAAAGACAGCGCTTGGTGCCATCGCGCAGAGGGGCTCCGGGCCCGGGCTGCTCTCCAGGCCTGGCAAAGAGGATCGATACGCATTGGACTCGCCGGATCGGCAGCAGCAGGACCGGAGCCTCCGGGCAACGACGCTATCCAGGATATCGCGATAGATCGCTTATCAGTCCTGCTGCTGTCGAATCCGTCTTTCTGGATGCAAACCGGCGGCTTTGTTGCCCGCCCCGACTGATATCGAAAACGAAATCCTGCTGCTCCAGGAATAGATCAGGCTTTATTCATCTGGTCCTTAGGGCCACTTATCTGGATCGGGGGCTCGATTTCTACTTGCGTGTAGTTCACGGAAATGGTTTATGCGTTGCGTTGAGCTCTGGATCGTTCCTGGATCTTCGCCCATTTCCCGGCTGTGGGTAACTTCAAATATAAGTTTCCCTTTATAGGGACAAGATTCATTTTGTTTCTCATTCACTTTCTCTAGGGAAGTACTCCTCAAATCGCTTTCTGTTTCTTCGCAAATCCTTAAAAAGATGGTTCAATTCAGCGCCATTCTTCAAATAAAATAAAACGGAATGGTTGGAAGAATCCCGAATAAAATAACCATCAACGATATCGGGCAGCAATAAAGACGATCCTATCGGAGTTTCGCACATCACAAAGAGCCGCACTTTTTCATAGGAATCTGCTAATCTGGAAAAGTAGGTCAGCTGGCGTGGCACAGTGGCGGAAACGGAATTGTTGCGTCCCCAAAAGCATAGTTGACCGGACACTAATGAGTAGTTTTGGCCGGCAACATCGTGGCTCGGCCGATGGAATAACGGACGTTTTCCAGCCCCATATCCAGCCGGGAAAAACGAGCATTCAAGCGGCGTGTTTTCTTCGCGATTTTTCCACAATCTGTTTACTTTTGTTTGTTGCTCTTTGCAGAACTTTTCCAGCTTAAACTGGCTGAAATTCCCCGATTTCTGAATACGTTTACAAGTTTAAGCCAACGGAGAATATCTTCAAGGGGGCGAAAAACTGGAAAGTGAGTTGTAATGTTTACAAACAATGCCTGGATGGCTTTCCATCCAGGAGTTTTATGTTGTTGGCTGATCGGGGGGTTATACAGATTTTCAAAGTTTGTTTGCAAAATCTTAAATAGGGAAAGTAGGTAGATTTGAAAGTTTCGAATGGCTGTCATCAACAGGAAAATTTCCTTGCGGTGCCGCACTTGTTGGTTAAAACATTGTTTTCTCAGAAACTGCAACCAGTAGCCACTTGCGCGGTTCAGAATCAGATAGAGCAAAACTTTGCAGTTGAAATCTGGAACGTTTTGAACTGGTGTCGACATCAGCGATGTTTTGGCAAATTCTCAAACTTGAGTATGAAAATGTGTTTCGTGAAAGGTTACCGCAGGCCCTATTCAAAGGTTTCTCAAAAATGAAAGGAGGCAATGAATTGCAGAATGTGGCATTAGAAGCAAAAAAGCCTGCTGTCGGAGTGCAGAAAGTTTCGAAGTGATGCCATCATCAGGGAATTTTTGGCAATTAGCCAAAACTTCTTTGTTAATTTTTTTTTCTCAAAAACGGCAAGCAGCTTTCATTTGTGCAGTTAAGAATCAGATGCAAAGGTGGGCCCCCAAGGTTCGGATAGTTTCGAGCTGCTGTCATTATTAAGGATTTTTTTGGCAAATTCTCACACTTGAGTATGAAAATGCGTTTCGTGAAAAGTTACCGCAGCTCTAATTTAAACTTTTCTCAAAAATGAAACGAGGCAAAAATTTTCGAGTCAGGGGGTTAGAAAGACAAAGGTCTGGCCTAGGAGTGGAGAAAGTTTCAAGCTACTGCCATCATCAAGGAATTTTTGACGAATTTTCAAACTTTTGCCTGAAAATGTTTTGAAAAAGCCGTTTTTGCACTTCCTAGTTAAAAACTGTTTTCTCAGTCACCATTACCAGTTGCATCTTTCGCAGTGAATAGTCAAATAGAGCAAAAGTGTGGTGTAAATGTTTGAAAAGTTTCGAGCTGCAGCCATCATTAGGGATTTTTGGAATTTTTTCAAATGTGAATTCGAAAATGCGTTTTGTGAAAGGTTCCCGCAGCATTTACTGAAAGGTTTCTCAATCACGAAACGAGGCATTTGGTTTCCGAGTATGGCATTAGAAAGACAAAGGTCTGGCCTAGGAGTGGAGAAAGTTTCAAGCTACTGCCATCATCAACGAATTTTGACGAATTTTCAAACTTTTGCCTGAAAATGATTTTGAAAAAGCCGTTTTTGCACTCTCTGGTTAAAAAACTGTTTTCTCAGTCACCAGTACCAGTTGCAACTTTTGGAGTAAATAGAGGAAAAAGTGTAGTGTAAATGTTTCGAAAGTTTCGAGCTGCTGTCATCATAGGGATTTTTTGGAATTTTTTCAAATTTGAATTCCAAAATCCGTTTTGAGAAAGATTACCGCAATACTTATTTAAAGGTTTCTCAAACACCAAAAAGGGAATGAATTGCGTAGGAATAGAATCTGAAAGGCGAAAGTCTGTTCTAAGAGTGTAGACAGTTTCGAAGCGCGGCCATCATCAGGGATTTTTGGAGAAATTTTCAAACTTGGGTTGGAAATGCATTTTGTGAAACAATACCGCACTTCTCGATTAAAAGTTTCTCAAAAACGAAAGGAATTTCTGAGTGTGGGATGAGAAAAGGCAAGGCGGGTTTTAAGAGTGTAGAAGGTTTCGAAATGCAGTCATCATCAGTGATTTTTGGAGTAAATTTTCAAACTTGGGTTCGGAAATGCAATTTGTGAAACGTTACCGCACTTCTCGATATAAAGTTTCTCAAAAACGAAAAGGATTTCTGAGTGTGGGATGAGAAAGGCAGGGCGTGTTTTGAGAGTGTAGAAGGTTTCGAAATGCAGTCATCATCAGTGATTTTTGGAGAAATTTTCAAACTTGGGTTCGGAAATGCAATTTGTAAAACGTTACCGCACTTCTCGATTTAAAGTTTCTCAAAAACGAAAGGAATTTCTGAGTGTGGGATGAGAAAGGCAAGGCTTGTTTTAAGAGTGTAGAAGGTTTCGAAATACAGTCAACATCAGTGATTTTTGGAGAAATTTTCAAACTTGGGTTTGAAAATGCAATTTGTGACACGTTACCGCACTTCTCGATTTAAAGTTTCTCAAAAACGAAAGGATTTCTGAGTGTGGGATGAGAAAGGCAAGGCGTGTTTTAAGAGTGTAGAAGGTTTCGGAATGCAGCCATCATCAGTGATATTTGGAGAAATTTTCAAACTTGGGTCGAACATGCATTTGTGAAACGTTGCCGCACTTCTCGATTTAAAGTTTCTCAAAAACGAAAGGAATTTCTGAGTGTGGGATGTGAAAGGCAAGACGTGTTTTACGAGTCTAGAAGGTTTCGAAATGCAGTCATCATCAGTGATTTTTGGAGTAAATTTTCAAACTTGGGTTCGGAAATGCAATTTGTGAAACGTTACCGCACTTCTCGATATAAAGTTTCTCAAAACGAAAAGGATTTCTGAGTGTGGGATGAGAAAGGCAGGGCGTGTTTTGAGAGTGTAGAAGGTTTCGAAATGCAGTCATCATCAGTGATTTTTGGAGAAATTTTCAAACTTGGGTTCGGAAATGCAATTTGTAAAACGTTACCGCACTTCTCGATTTAAAGTTCTCAAAAACGAAAGGAATTTCTGAGTGTGGGATGAGAAAGGCAAGGCTTGTTTTAAGAGTGTAGAAGGTTTCGAAATACAGTCACATCAGTGATTTTTGGAGAAATTTTCAAACTTGGGTTTGAAATGCAATTTGTGACACGTTACCGCACTTCTCGATTTAAAGTTTCTCAAAAACGAAAAGGATTTCTGAGTGTGGGATGAGAAAGGCAAGGCGTGTTTTAAGAGTGTAGAAGGTTTCGGAATGCAGCCATCATCAGTGATATTTGGAGAAATTTTCAAACTTGGGTCCGAACATGCAATTTGTGAAACGTTGCCGCACTTCTCGATTTAAAGTTTCTCAAAAACGAAAGGAATTTCTGAGTGTGGGATGTGAAAGGCAAGACGTGTTTTACGAGTCTAGAAGGTTTCGAAATGCAGTCATCATCAGTGATTTTGGAGAAATTTTCAAACTTGGGATCGAAAATGGATTTGGTGAAACAGTACCGCACTTCTCGATTAAAAGTTTCTCAAAAACCAAAGGAAGTTCCGAGTGTGGCGTGAGAGAGACAGGCCGTGTTCTAAGAGTGTGGAAGGTTTCGAAGTGCTGCCATCATCAAGGATTTTTGGAGAAATTGTCAAATTTCTCGCCTATTTCATGGAAAATCGTCCGGAAAATCTGGCAAGTCCTTTAAAAGAGCTACGTGTTGACTGTCATTTGCCATTAAACGATAATTACCGTCTAATCGTTGTTTGGCATGCGATGTCCGGAAGTTTTCAGTCTCGTCGAAATGAAGAACAAGCCGAGTGTCACGACTATCATGTCGGATTTATCATGAACATTTACCAGCGATCAGATGGGCCCTAATTGAGACGATTTCAGTAGCCACAGGTTGTAATTGCGAATTAAGAAGGTGGTTTTTTTTCGTCGCGTCAATGTTCAACACGTAGCCTATTTAAAAGCAGACGACGTTGGATGGGCCTCTCTTCTTTAAATTGCGCGGAAAGTCGAGTAGCGAAAGAACGGGGCTCGAGTGCTCGATGGGCATCGAGATAACCGGATAATGGGGAAATATTGAAATATTAGGAATTGGCTCGAATGCACTCGTCTTTATTCTTCGAGCTCAGGCGATTTTAAGTGTTTTCGCCGATTTTCCTGCTCGAATTTAATTAAGCAGACTGACACGGGAAAGGAATTCTTTACTGCTTCGCTCCTCGATGTTTCCACTTTAAATAATTCTCTATTTCCGACGAATAAACACCGTGTTTGCCATACGTGGACCGAACAGCGGAAAGTCTGTATGCTGCATGGCTATGAATATCTCAAGAATCTCTGGTTCCAGCCAAAGCTGCATGCCCATTAAGTTGAAAAATTTAGCAACGATTCTGGTTAGAGCGGGACAAAGGCTTCTAAGTTATTCACTCGATCTTGCCCATTCTATTCAGATGGAATTGGAGTTCTGCAAAAAAGTGCCTTCCAGACTGGAATCGATCGGTGTGCGAATTAACAGTTCATTAATCGAGTCAGAACAGCAGGGTTTTCGTTGATTTTGCAGGTGCGTGAAATGGGCAATGCGAAGCCAAACTGCCGGTTTGCACCTTTGAATATTCACTGCATGTATCGACTTTTCCTTCGGCTATTTTTAGACGAATTCACGCCGCCTGTATGCTTTTGTGGTCAATTCCACTTCAAACTGTACCTGCAAGGCCGATTTTCGATTGTCGTGTCCTCGCACTTTATTTATTGCTTCCCACATATCCAAAACCCACTGGATGAAGGTGAGAAAGCCCCAAGTATCCTTGTGGAACGTGAGTTGCCTCGGAAATTTCCTAAATTTACTCCTGGAACGGTTCAGATTGATGAGGGCCGGGAGTTTTCCAAGTTAGTTTTTCAAGATTGTTGCTTTTCGCTATTAAAGCTCGCTCTTAGTTGTTTTTGCCCCATGAACTTTCCAATCTAATTGTTAATCAATGTTAACTAGTCCCAGCTGGATGTGGCGCCTTTAAAATATTTCTTATTGGGCTATGAGAAAACGTAGGCATTTGCAGAGGGCGGCTTTGAATAGAGAAAAGCGTCTTTTAAACGCCTGAAAAGTTTCGAACTGCTGTCATCATCAGGGATTTTTTGAGAATTTTTTAAATTTTCATCCGAAAATGTGTACTTCAAAGAATGTACAGCGCACTCTTTTTTGTAAAAATTTACATCTTCTAATGGGATTTTGACTGCAAATAGAGGACATGGTGTTTTAGGAGTCATAAAAGTTTCGATCTTGAGAGTTTCCAACTGCAGCCGTCTTCAGGGATTTTTTGACAATTTTTTAAAGTATAGAGTGAAAATTAGAACGCAGAACCACCTGCGCACTGCTTGTATTCGAACTAAATTTCTCAGAAACTGAATAGTGAAACCATTTGCGGATATTTGCATCGGATAGACAAAAGCGGATGTGGGCACTGGTAAAAGTTTCGAGCTGCCCTCATCATCAGGCTAGTTTGCCTGTTTGAGCTCTAAAATGAGTTTACAACGCATGTTTTAAGATTTAATTTCTCAGAAATTTAAGCAGGAAACAATTGGGGCGTTCATGCAGCAGAAAGAGAAATGTCAGTTTTGGAATTTTGAGAAGTTTTTTGCGCTCATCATCAGGGTTTTTTTGGCGAATTTTCCATCTCCAGCCATAAATTGAGTTTACAGAGCACCTCTCGTTTTAAACATTAGTTTCTCAGAAACTAAACCAAAAAGCCGCTTGCACATTTATCTGGCATTTAGAGAAATGTGGGTTCTAGAAGCCGGAAAACTTTCGGATTGTATTCATCATCAGGGATTTTTTGACAAATTTTTGAAAAGTAACCCATAAATCGCGTTGCGCGTTTTAAAAATTAATTTCGCAGACAGTGAAAAAATCAACCATTAGCGGATATTTGCGTTAGATAGACAACAGTGTGTTCTATAGTGTTGAAAGTTTTGAGTTGCGGTCATCATCAGGGTTTTTTTTTTGGAAATTTCTAAATTCACAAATTAATGGCGCAGTGTTCAGTTAAAAATATATTTCCCCAGAGAAACAAGAAGTAACCATTTGCGCATTTTTACCGCAGATTGAGAAATAATATCCTGGAAGTTTCGAAAGTTTTGAGGTTCTGAGGTCATCATCGATTTTTCGGCAAATATTATTTTGCCCTAAATGAGTTTGAGGCACAATCAGCGCGCGCTCACTTTAAAAATAATTTCTCAGAAACTAAACCAGAAAATAACGGGTTAATTTTTTGAATACAAAGATAAATGTTGGTTATCGAAGTGTGGAACGTTTTGGACTTCAATCATAGTCGGAGAATTTTTGGGAATTTTTCGAAATTAAATCATGAAATGAGCTTGCACGACCATAAGAGTACTGCTCCTTTTAAGGATTAATTTCGCAGAAACGAGAAAAGCAAGTGGCGCAGGGATTTTTGTAGTAGTAAGAACAATGTTGGCTGTAGAATAGGGGAAAGTTTCGAAGTTCAGTCGTCATCAGGGAATTTTTTGCAAATTTTCAAAATGCAATCCGAAAATGAGATTGCAGAACACCAGCGTATGGCTCGCTTTAAAATTATTTTCAGAAAAAATAAACGAGAAAGAGAAATGTGGGTTCTAGAAGCCTGGAAAGCGAGGAATTGCAAACATCATTAGGGAATTTTTGGCAAATTAAAAAAATGTTAGTCCGAAACCAGTTTGCAAAATCGCTGGCGCACTGCGCCTTCAAAAAAGTTATTGCTCATCAAAACTAACAGAGCAGTAACTCCAGAACGTTTTTGCGGCTGAAAGTGAAACTCGGTTCTTCAAGTATGGAAAGTTTCGAACGTCCAGCCATCAGCAGGAATTTTTGGGCAAATTAAAAATTGTTTAGTCCGAAAACCAGTTTGCAAAATCGCTGGCTCAATCGCATTTAAAAAAGTAATTTGCTCCTGAAGTAACAGGCAGTATTCGTGCGTCAAATAAAAATTGTTAGTCCGAAAACCAGTTTGCAAAATCGCTGGCTCAGTGCTCATTTAAAAAAGTAATTGCTCTGAAAGTAACAGAGCAAGTAACTCGTGCGTATTTGCGGCAGAAAGTGAAACTCCGGTTCTTCAAGTATGGAAAGTTTCGAACGTCAGCCATCATCAAGGAATTTTTGGCAATTAAAAATTGTTAATCCGAAAACCAGTTTGCAAAATCGCTGGCTCAGTGCTCATGGAAAACAATAATTGCTCTCAAACTAGCAGAGAAACTCTGGTTCTGCAAATGTGGAAAGTTTCGAACTGCAGCCATCATCAGCGAAATTTTCACGAGTTTCACGAGTTGGAATACAAATTCCAATTGTACAGCATAGAGGAGGGCAAAGTCTGATTTTCAGCAAAAGCAATTTCCAACCCTTCCGCAAATGAACCCATCGCATGCCAGGCACTGTTTGCAAAATTAGCTAAGGGAGAAACGAAGTGGTGGCGTGCTTTCTTCCATTCGGCGCCCATCGAAACCGTTTTGAACGCAAATTTTTCCAATTAACCGCACAAAAAGTGGACCATTCCAACGGTTCGACGCCACTTATTTGGTTGTTAAGCCAAATCCGTCCAGTCATTCCATCCAACGTTGGTGTGTGATTCGCCAGCAAATAAAACACGTGAGCGACAACTTTACAAATGTATTTGATTATTTTTTCTGTTTTGATATTCACCTCGACATAAGTATGACAAAATAACAAAAGTTAACAGTAATATAACAATGGAAAAATGCGTATTTTACACATCAAGGTGGTGACTGGGTGCAGTGGGCGCGCTCAACAGATGCAGCAACTGGGAGGAACAGTGGTTGGAATTTGGGTGCATCGGTTGGGCGCGCCTAAAACATGTCTAAAACATGCAGAATTACATCTAAAGAGAAACAAACAAATGAAAACTACTGCTTGAATGCCGGGCTGTTTTTGATTCGAGATTTTGTGCAGATTTCAGTTCGGCTGCCTGTTTTGGGCTGCCATTTTTTTCGCCCTTTTAACCGAGTTTGCTTTCACAGCCGGGGCAACTTCGGGTAATAAACCCGGGGGAAAATAAAGCAGCTTTAGCCTTGAGCTTTGCGTTGTAATAATCAAAATCCATTACGGCGTTATAAACTAATATAGCCCGCCCATCACGCGATGATTTAAGTAATTTAGTTGCCGGCTAAGAGCCTTAATTGCCCCGCACTAGGCACACGATATGCACTCGTAGAGACGCAGTGCTGCATTAGTTGGGCGCGCCGACTTTTTCGGAAAATTGAGACATTTTTCCGGTGGATTCCTGCAAATTTGCAAGAAAACAAAGCCGCTACCAGTCTGGGCATTACAAAGCGAAACTGCGCCCGTTCTTTGAATTCAAATGAGAGAGAATGCATGATTTTGCGTGCTCGACGACGAACTCTTTTGCTTTCTGCCCTTTGACGGCAAAATAAAATACAATTGTGTTTTATTCCGGATTTGGAGCAAGGAGGATTTATGGGCTTTCGGCGGCGCAAGAAAATAAGTAATTGAAAAATTTATCGGAGCCAGTGTGGTCGCAGGGCTTTGCAAGCAGGCAAACAGGCAGGCAGGCAGGCAGGCAGGCAAACAAACAAAGTACATTAATTACATTAGCTGGCTGGGCCGACTATACACAACTTCCATTTGAGATTACAGGGGGCTTAAACTTAGGGGGCAAATACATAGTGGAAACACCTAAAAAACACACCAACCTTTTGCCAGATCGCGCTTAATTAAAACACTGCCAGCTTATTCACGTCCTTTGCTCCTTGGCCATCCCGACGTGTTGCCAATTATTTCATTACGTTATCTAGAAGTAGAAATAATTACGGTTAATGGAAAATTTCATTCAGTTTTACACAATGCATAGAAGCGAATAAACTGGCATTGATTCAACGTGTGCTTTTCTTGTCAATGAGATAAAGAACTTTCATTCATTATACCTGGGTGTGAGTGTTGCTGTGGGGCGTCTCGTTATCAGTTGGCGGCCCTATTTGATTGGCTGGCGTGTAATACTGAAAAAAACACCAATTAATGTTTTCCAAACCGTTCATTGCGTCGGATTCTGGGGCGTGTTTCAAGCTGAGTTAGGCCAGAGGAAAAACCACTCATTTCTTTGAGGAAAACCGCCCTTGACGGGTATTTTGTTTTGAGTACACACAGTTGGAATTTCTTTATCAAACCTGGGCGGTTGACATTGTTTTACCTGCTGGGGTTCTTGAGTTTTTCAATTTTCAAGGTGCCAGGTTGATTAGGAAATTTGCGAAAACTCTCTCTCAGCAAGTCTGATTGGAATTGAACAGTTCTAAGAGTAGAGAATCTGGAATTGCTCTATCCAGCTCTATCTTCTCTAGTTTTGGGCGATTTGACCATATTGCAAAACCCATCATTTCAACCATCCAACTCAGGCCTGGAAAGGGGTAGTCACTTGACGATTTTTGCCCCACAAGAAGGAACTTTGGTTCTATCACGTGTGAAAGTTTCGAGCGGCTGTCATCCTCAGGGAGTCTGTGGCAATTTTTCAATTGTCAGTTCGAAAATGATCTTGCAATCCCAACTCCGACTGCTTAGTTAAAAAATGCGTTTCTCAGAAACGAAAACCTACTGCGACTGGAACAGGCCAGAAAAGCAAAGGCGTGTTCTAGAGATGGTGAAAATTTCGAATGGATGCCATCCTCAGGGACTTTTTACGAATTTTCAACATCTCGTTGAGGAAATGAGCCCCAAATTCCAAAATCAAGGCTTGCCGCTGAGCTAAAAAATAATTTCTCAGAAGGGAAAAAAAGGACTGCGACCTAAAGAGCTTAGCACCATATAGAGGAAATTGTGTTCTAGGTATGCTGAAGGTTTCGAATTGTAGCCATCCTCAGCCATATTTTTACGAATTTTCAAATTTTAATGGAAAAAATTAGTTCGCTATTGGCAGCAAAGCGCTGCTTTGCTGCGATCAGAAAAGTCCAGTAGGTACCAGATAGAGAAAAGTGCGCTTTAGAAAAACTGCAAGTTTCGCGATCACAGATTTTTTTACAAATTTTCAATGTTTAATGCGAAAATTACTTGGCAAATCTAGATACTGCTTAATAGAAAAGCAGATTTCTCAGAAATGGAAACGATTGCTGCTCCCAGTATGTAGCACCAGATAGATAAAAGTGTGTTTCTACAGATGCTGAAAGTTTCGAACTGCTGCCATCATCAGATATTTTTTTTATGAATTTTTAATGTTTAATGTGGAAACTAATTGGAGAAAAAGCTCCGTCAAAAATCAAAAACGACTGCTCAGTGCGAGATAGAGAAAAATTGTTCTATGAGAGGTTCCAGGAATGATGAAAGTTTCGAATTGTAGCCATCATCAGCAATTTTTTACGAATTTTAAAAGCTATTGACGAAAATAGTTCGCGATTGCAACAAGCGCTTCTCAGAAAAAAATTAATGTCTCGTAAACGAAAAATCTCCTGCTTTTTGAAGAGCTTAGTCCCAGATGGAGAAAAGCGCGCTCTAAAGTGCGAACAGTTTCGAATTGTAGCCATCATCAGCGATTTTTTTACGAATTTTCAAATTAAATAAAAAAAATTAGTTCGCAATTGCAACAAACCGCTGCTTTGAAAAAACGGTAATTTCTCACAAACAAATTTCGGCTGCTACTGGCCGAGTTCAGTACCAAGATAAAGAGAAATATGTTCTAGAAATGCTGAGAGTTTCGAATTGTAGCCATCATCAGCGAGTTTTTTACGAATTTTCAAAATTAAATAAGAAAATGAGTTCGCTATTGCAACAAACCGCTGCTTCGAAAAAAACATAATTTCTCATAAACAAATTTCGGCTGCCTACTGGCCGAGTTCAGTACCAGATAAAGAGAAATATGTTCTAGAAATGCTGAAAGTTTCGAATTGTAGCCATCATCAGCGAGTTTTTTACGAATTTTCAAATTAAATTAAAAAATTTACTTCGCAATCGCAACAAAGCGATGCTCAAGAAAAAAATGAATGTCTTGTATAACGAAAAATGCCTGCTTTTTGAAGAGCTCAGTCCCAGATGGAGAAAAGCGCGCTCTAGAAATGCTGTAAGTTTTGCCGTGCTGCCGCGACTACAGATTTGTTCACAAATTTTCAAAATTAAAATGCAAACATCAGTTTGCAAATCTAGACATTGCGTTGTTAAAAAACAGATTTCTCAGAAATGAAAGACGATTGTTGCTCCCATTATGTAGCATCAAATGGATTAAAAGTGTGTTCTTACAGATGCTGAAAGTTTCGAACTGCTGCCATCCTCAGATATTTTTTTACGAATTTTCAATATTTATAGCGACAATGAGTTGTAAATCCAACCCTCACTGATTAACTACGAAAATAATTTCTCAAAATCGAAAAACGACTGCTACTTGCGGAGTTTAGTACCAGATTCAGACAAGGGTGGAATCTTTGGAGAGTTTTGACGTGCATGTCATGATGAGCAACTTTTTGAGAAATTTTCAAAATTCTAATCGCGATCGATCACCGCCTGTATCTAAAAAATGTATTTCTCAGAAACCTAACAAAGACTGACAAATTTGGTATTGTGCGAGATAGAAAAAAGCGTGCTCTATATGTCAACAACATTTCGATTTTATAGCGTCCTCAGGGATTTTTTGACGAATTTTCACAAGCAAATAGTAAAGTTTAGCCGATTTGGTCAGGTTTGAAAAATTGCCAAAATTCCCGAAAAATTGCGGTCGCTTTTTAGCTTCTCGATTTTTTGAGTTTGAGTGATTTTTTAAGGAAAAGGTTTGGACGACTAGATAAAAACATGGAAAAATTTTAAAAGTTTCGGTTCTGTTTTTTGAGCTTCTCAAAGAATTTTTAAAAGGCCTTAATTGGAATTTTGAAGTTATGCGAAACTCCCCCCGTTAAGGGATAAACGAAGAAAAGTCAAATTGACCAAGTATGGAGTTGCCAGTTTTTCTAGAAGAAAGTCCTGGAGAAAATGCAATCGAGCTTGAATTCTTCTTTTAAATAGAGTGTAAATTCTCTTTAAACACAGTCTGTTGCTTGTTTGGTTGTAGGGTCATTCATTTTTTAAGCACAAGATTCTTCAGAGCGTTGGTTAAGTCTGAACTGTCCTCTGTGGCTCAATTATAAAATTCTCTGGAACTGGAAGCTTAAGGCATGAAAGACGATTTGAAGTCGATTAAGCAAAATCCTCCTAGACGAATGGTGCAAGTGGCAAAACTGCCTACATGTAGCTGATGAATGAACATAGAATTGAGGTCAGGCCAGATTCTCGACCATGTGGGTGTTTATCGATCAGTTCCGGGTCTATTTATTACATTTTTAACATTTTGCACAAACGCGCGATTGTTTGCTAGTTTCCCTCCTTCAAAAACTTAGACGATTTATGTCAGTTTCACAAAAAGAACGCGTTCAACCGTCGAAACCGTGAAAACGGCCAAAGTTTCCCAACCAATTACGCGAATAGTTTTCGATCGGAAAACCTTAATTGCCCACAGGCAATTTTGCGATTTTACCTTGACAGCGTCCATTTCAATTATTGGCCAACAATATGAAACTGAAAATCCGCCGTCCAATGGGAAACCAATTCATTTATAGGGAAACTAATCAGGCGACGTCATCTAACGCCACCGGATGAAATTGGCTCGGAGCCTCAAAAACTAGCAGGAGAATATTGAGGCCATCGCCTCAATTTCTTGTCGATCGGCAAGGTCAGGCATATTTAGTTTTTCCCGATGCTGCTTCGAGTGTTTTGCTCTAACCCGAGAGGGTTTTTCCAGAATGGAATTGGAAGCGTCGAAATTCTTGAGGATTTGCCACTGTCCCCAATTATACGGTCAAGAAACGCTTCTAGCGATCCCGATGGCCTTAGGATCCGGTTTTCCCTTGCCAATTAGCGAAACAATAGTTGAGACAATTGCAATGAGGTTTTTTTCTGCAGAAGAAGCTGGTCGCCATATAGTACAAGGTGGGGCGATTGGGCGACACCTCAGCAATTGTGCATAATGGAAACCTATGGAACGGCGTATTGTTGCCCACGATTTGCAACTGCTAAATGATCTTATATTGAGGCCTTTAGGCCTCCGAAAATCTGGATCTGGATAGTGCATAAGTCAAACGACTACTGTGCAGATTTGAGGGTGGCACACAAACACGCACACAAACCCTTCAAGTGGTAGCAAGACCCAACGTTGATGTTGGAGTACGGTATGATGTTTGCGTGTACTGATGCGGATGGTTCCGCGGCATCGTCAAGGGTACCGTGCACTGTCATGTGGGCGGGCGGCACATGCCGCTGACAGCGATTTTAACGTGTTTGATTGGCCAGTGTTTTGGTGCTGATGGTGTGAGTGTGATTTGTGTAAGATCGCTTGCTAAAGAAGACAATCAGTTCACGTTCGAAGTGGTGCGAGCACTTACCCGGCCGTTGTCAAAGTCGCGACCCACGCCCAATGTGAGGCGCGCTTTACTCTTCAGCGCGTCGCTGATGGGGATTTTCGCCCGTTTCGCCTCCAGGTGGGATTTGTAGCAGAATTCCAGGGCGGCCACCCCCATCGCCACAAACAGGCCGCCGATCAGGATGTAGAACACGCCGGCCACATTGCTGAGCGACAGTTCGTTGCGTAGGGAATCCTACAAAAATAGAGGCAAAACGGTTCTTGACAGAGTTTCAACGACAGTTTAGGTTGTAGGTTGCAGAGGAAAACTGTTCCCAAGAGCGCTTAGAACGTGTTGAGTTATTTTCCTGCAAAAATACCACGAACGCCAGGACAGAGGTCTTGGTCGGACCCTGAGACCAAATGGGGGTTCAAGTGGCTTTTGATATCGATACTTTTGCTCCAAAGGCCACCAAATCTCGCGCTTTTTTCGTAGGGAAACATATGAGCATGCGGAAAAGTGAACAACATTGTTCAACTCAACCCGACAACAGTGAAAAGTCGCAAAGTTTTCCTGCTGCGGAATGCGCTATGAGTTTCCGAACTTAGGAGCCGCACCGGTCGGATTCAATCGCGATTTGTCGAAACACAATTTCCGACTTTTTAAACACAGTTAGGAAACTTGACGATGATGAAGTTTTCGAGCTGCCCTGAAAGTTTCCTTGCGCCTTAACGTGCACGACGGCAAACTTTAAATTCCCCTTTAAACCCGCCCCAAACTAGGGCCATTCGCATGTAAAACATGACTTCTGAAGAGTTTCGATCTGGTGCCGGATTACGGATCAGTCGGTGTGTGGAGGAGACTTTGGAGAAAAAAAGTAAGTTTAAAAATTCTGGATGGCAAGTTGAGGCCATCGATCACCCAAAGATAATTAGGGAATGATACGGCATTGACCCGGCTGCTTAATATTCCCTATACGTATCGGTTCCAGGCAGCGTCCTCTACATCGCTTCCAGCACCTGCCAGCTTTCCCGTGATCTATCATTTTTTCCCATTAATTTATTCCGCATGCACTCAATCTCCTCACACGAGGGCACTAATTTACTATTTAACGCCCATTGCCGCCCTGCTCTCCTAATTACCCGATTTGGGGGGGCCGTGCAAATTGCCATCCAGGCCCCCCATCCAGACTTACTTAACAGCGATCAATAAGCCATTTATACATGTTACAGTAACCGGCTGGAAAAATTCTGTGGGTTCAGAGACTGTGTCTCATGAGGGAATGAGCAGCAAATGGATCCGATAAAGAAAAATTAAGCCCCAGATTTGCTCCCAGTTGGAATTACGGCCGTTTTTGTGTGGGATGCTGAACTATTTTTGGCTTGATAAGACTAATATGTTCCCGAGCGAATTTTCCGCTTTCCGCCTGCACAGTTTTTGTTCTCGCCAAGTTCACGATCGAAACTCTTTGCGCCTGATGGTTTACACACAACGAAACTCTCTCCAACAGTGCGCTTGGTTCCGTCCATTCCAAATCCTTGCATCCAGGAAAAGTTTAGGCTTCACCTTACCTGCTTGTCTTTGGGACACTCTGTACGATCGTACCACCACTTGTTCTTCAGCTTGGTCAGCTCGCCATCCTCTTTGAGGCTCAACACTGCTAAGTTGACTGCGTCTCTGAAAACCCAAACTTGCCAATCCTCCAGTGTTTCCGACTCAAAGTTCGCATGGTGCTCACCTCAAAGGGGAGCCAAGGGGCGTGGCCACTCCAAAATCCTTTGGCGTCGAAGTTCCTGCCCACTTTCATCGTGTCGCATGGCTCGCGCTCGTTTATGTAGTCGTTCTTCGGGGACTCGATCAGTAGGGCGTATTTTCCTAAACACTCTCCTTTAGCCCCTGGTCAACTCCTCCTACCCCTCCCTACCTACCTTTGGACTGCCGAACTCTTCTAATGCCGTCGTCATAGCTGCGCACAAACACGTGCTTCCGGGAGTTCATGAACTCCCACATTCTGGAGTAGAGGGTGATTTGGGATCGCTAGGAAAAGCTCAGAGTGAGGTCAGAGTGGAAGCTAAGGGCAGGCGATCAGCTTACCTTGAAGAAATCCCAAGTGGCTCCGCCCATTAGGGTGCCATACTCCACCTCAGTTTGCGAGGCCAGATCTTCGGGGGAGTTGATTGGAGCCACCATGCGCTCCACTGTCAAAAAAGCGGCCAGATTGGCCGTGTAGCTGGAGATGATGATCAGAGTGAAGAACCACCAGCAAGCGCCTACGATGCGGCCAGAAATCGACTTGGGGGAAATGTCGCCTCCTTGTTGCATGAAGGCAGCCAGAGAAAACCACAGCGAGTTGAGCAAACTGAAGTCGTTTGCCATGGTGCCGCCACTGTTTGTGTGCAGGTGTGGAGGATGGCGAATCGGCTCGTCGCTATGATGGAGAATACGCCACTCATAAGGGGAGAATCTGGATACGATGAACAGCACGATGCTCACGCCTACAAAGGCAAAGACTACGCTGATCTGAAACAAGTTGGAGTTTTTCGGAAGAAAAGGGCGCGTGATTTTGCTTTGGCTACCAGATTTCCTGCGACAGCGGGTTGAGGAAGCTGAAACGCCCGGCTTTTGCTTCATCGGCTTCTTGATCATGATGGAAAATGCCCAGGGACATAAGGGCTTGCTGAAGTCGATCACCCGCTCCCTTTCCGAGGTGATGGTGATGGGGGCGATGGTCAAATCCGCCCTCCTAGAAGGGGAAAAATTGCCGGAAAATCTCCTCAGAATCTCCTGCAGAGTTACTCACATTGCGCACTAGTTCCCCAACCATTCCAATCCCAGCCGCCTTTCACCTCGTTGTTTTCCGCCCCGTACTTGCCGTCCTTGACAATACGCAGCTCGTCTGCAATATGACCATTCCCTTATTTACCAGCTAATGGACGATTGGGAATATCCATTAAATAAAACTCAATTACAGTGATAATGATAACAATCGCAACAATGTCTAGAACAAAAGCAGCTCGAAACGGTTTATTAGCTCAGGCCACGCCAGCTGGCAATTGGCCTGTCCAGAACAGTGATGTAAGGTCAATGGCGCCGATGTTGACCTGGACTTCTTCGACCTAGTGGGCCTTAAGTGCCGATTTTATGTTGGGCGTGGTTGTCCTGTTGGAGGATGATTTTTTTACAGTTAATTCGGTCTTGTTCTGGGGCAATTTGCCTTAATTTTAACCTCAAATGGCGGAGAAGAGCAAAGAATGGATGTTCAATAAATGGTGTGTCATACAGTCACCAATTATGCAGGGGATTAATGAAGCTAAAAAGCTCTAGTTTCTTTGCAAATTCTCTTAATTGTTACAGGGTGTCTCGAATTCCGGCTGCCCAATCGCAATGATGCAAAAGGCCACTCAATCAATGGATGTTCAATAAATGGGTGTGTCATACAGTCACAAATTATGCAGGGGATTAATGAAGCCTAAAAAGCTCTAGTTTCTTTGCAAATTCCCTTAATTGTTACAGGGTGTCTCGAATCCCGGAGCCCAATCGCAATGATGCAAAGGTCACTCAATCAATGGATGTTCAATAAATGGTGTGTGTCATACAGTCACCAATTATGCAGGGGATTAATGAAGCTAAAAAGCTCTAGTTTCTTTGCAAATCCCTAATTATTACAGGGTGTCTCGAATTCCGGTGCCCAATCGCAATGATGCAAAGGGCCACTCCATCAATGGATGTTCAATAAATGGTGTGTCATACAGTCACAAATTATGCAGGAGATTAATGACGCTTAAAAAGCTCAGTTTCTTTGCAATTCCCTTAATTGTACAGGGTGTCTCGAATTCCGGTGCCCCAAATCGCAATAATGCAAAGGCACTCAATCAAACCCTCCTACCTCGGGTTGAAAATTCCATATGTGAACCAAGCGGAGTTATTCGATCCAGGTAGACCTTGACGGCAAAGGCCGCACTTAAAAATTTAAATAGCGACAATGAAAAATCAATCCGCTATCGTGCATTTACACTGCGGTGCACGCCACCCCCCGTTGTGGTGCAAGGGCTTGTAAGGGCCTTGACACACTTAATGGCCTTTGGGCTATGAATAGGGGGAGGCCGCTTTTTCAGCTACATTAAGCCCGCTTTCTAATGCTGTTTACTTTAATGACTTGTGAAGAAGTTGCGCCTTTTTTTTTGAATCGGAAGCTGCTGGTTCCATAAGCAAACTTTTCGTACTTACAGTTGATGTTTAGGCGTTTAGCGATCAGGTCGGCCAGGTCTTTGCAGTAGCCCTCAAAACGGTCGTTGCCCATCAGCAGCTCTCCCGGCTCCTCTTTCCTGATCATTATATAAGGCTCCTCCTGTTGATCACGGGAAATGCGAAGATTAGGCGAAAACCTTTGCTGGGAAAGTTGGTGGAAACGCACCACAATGGTGGTCACAATGTAGGTTCTGTTCCGTTCGATGTGCGCCGCTGGTTTGAGCCGCGTGTACTTGGCCGCCACTGGACTAAAGCCGCCTTCGTCGGTCCATTCGGCCACTTTGACCATTGCGCTATTCACCGTCATTTCCACAATGTGGAGCGTGTAGTTGTGTCTTCTGCCTTCTTCAGTAAAGCGAATCTCGCCGGTCAGTCCCTCTAGTTCTACCTGAAATGTCCAGCAATAAAATGTCTTCCAACGTTTACGGAAGCATGCTCAGAGGTGGATTGGAAACTCCCTCAAATCACTCACTTTTCTCAAATATCTGGAAATCTTGTCGCCATGCTCCCACGGTGTGACCCAGCCGCCATTGGGATTACAATCCAGGATTTTGCTCCCATTGTTGTAGAATAATTGGCCGCGTCCGATGCGGATGTTCTTGAAGTTGTCCGGTTTTTGCGCAGAATTTTATTGAAAGCCTCCACCAGCACAAAGACTGCGTCGTACATGAGGGCGGCTTGGGCGGAGATGGTCTCCCTTCCGGCCCCTTGGGACTGGATCGGATCCAGCCGCTTCCACCTAAGATTGAGGCATTAATTTCCTGGAAAGGTTTGTTTAATGGCATACCCTTCCAGGAAGTCGCGGACGTTTTTTCTGGAAGAGTCGACAATGCGAAAGCCCGTGATGTTGATCGGCGCCGAATTCCACCACCTCCGACTCCCATCTATCGTCCATCACCTGCAGGGAATATTATTGCTCCCAGGAGTTTGATAGGTTCAAAGCCTTACCAGTCCCGATAGGAGATAGTGGTAGGTGCGTCGTCCCAGCGAAACCTCCCTCACATGCCCCACAACGATATCCTTGGCCATGTCGGCCGAACAATCCAGAACCACGTGCTTGTACTCCCATCTGGACTGTTCTTCCAGGCCGCGCAAAGAACTGCAAGGCATCGGTCACGTTGTTGATTCGGTCGCACAGTTTTCACTTGAAACGGCTCGTTGCCTGGAGTCAGGGCTTTGGTAGATCTGCTGCAGCCTTAACAGTCCTGGAAAAGTCACGTTAAGCCCCCTCTGGAAATGTTTGACGGCTTTCGCCTACCATCATTGGAGTCGTAAAGGTAGATGATGCGCCTCCATCCATAGTACTTGATGGTGTCGATGATGGCCTGATGGTACTCTGGGCGCATGGAGGTGGCATAGTCCAAAAAGCCTGAGGAAGGAGGCAGCACCTGGAAGTTTCCCCCCATTTCATGTAGAGGGGCGATTGGGGATCAAACTGTGAAAATTACCTCTTCAGGGAACCAAGGAGTGACGAATGGAACTTGGAAAGTATTGCTGTACGAATGGAGAGTGTCGAACGAGTCTGGAGAGACTGCGCCCACCATCGAGTAAACTCCCCGTGAAAACTGGCTGCAAACTAACACAGGATGGCGTAGACTAAAGGGATTGGGAGATCGGTTTGGCATATTTACTCAGTCTGGATAGCTTGAAGGCATCCTTGGTGTTGATGACGTCCACGTAGGCCTGTAGCTCGAAACGTCGGCCCGATTCGTTCTGGTTGTGATTCGAAATGGCGTACTTGAAGGCTGTTTGGACGTCGTCCGAACCTTGATCGAAAATTGCGCCTGAAATTTCCAGTATTTAATCGATATTCTTTGTTCCAGATGGCGACTCCAAGACGTCCAAGACCTCAAATGCATGTAAGTGAATTGTTGTTCTAAGGGGGGGAGGTGTTTTTCGTCAATATAACCTCAGATTAAATTAGCTGGGACCAATAGGGGATGCGGATAGAACCCGGTTGACTCACCCAAGGGGATTTTCTCACTGATACTGCACCAGGCAACGGGCGCCAATGTTAAAATCAGGAAAATGTGGCCTGAAAGCAGGACTGCATCCTGCATTTTGTTTCGCATCCTTTAGGGATGCTGGACGATGCGAGCGGGATTATTATGGCCGCCCACCGCCTGCTTGCAGCGCAGGAGCAGGATTTCATCTCCTGCTGCGGCCTTAAGAGTGCCAACTGTGCGGAAATTTTCCGGGATTCGGGAATTATTTCGCATTAATTCCTGGTGGAAGCAAATGAAAAGTCCTGCAACGTTTACGCGCAAAAATTTTGCCGCCTTTATTTTGAAACTCCCATTTACACTAAACTATTTACATTTGAGTGGCGTACAGTGAGTGTTCGCGCCCTCATTTACTACGGGCTTTCCTTGAAGATGCCCAGAGCAAAGCGGGCGAAACATCCCACTTTATCTATATAAATCTATGTGTGTTATCCATGTAAAGCCATCAGTCTTTTGGCAATGCGCTGTCGCTTTTACCGCGAACGTAAAGGCGCAAATTCGATGTTCTACTGCCCCAGCATCCGTTCCAGTAGGGAATGTTGGATTTCCGCCTGGATGCCAACACTGCCCGGCATAATTCCTGGAAAATACGGTTGTTTCGGATATTCGGTCGGCCTCTGCAGGCGCTTACTTGAAACACCACAGCGACGGGAGCGATTTGCTCGGAAGCAGCCACTTCTGTGAATCCGCATTCCAGACTTCTGGCTAAGATGGCGCCCTCCTCTACACTGACATCGCGCAAATGAACCTGGAATCGATACGACTGAAGGGAATTGATCGGTTTGGAAAACGGTTGATTTTTTTACCAGATCGTTCTTGTTGGCTACAATGTAGACTGGAATGTCGTTGTTCGATATGAGAGCGCCGATTTTCTTGACGAATCCGAACGAGTTTCGGTCGTTGATCGAATAAACCAGCAGGAGCCCGTCCGCCCAATTGATCGTTTCGTTCGATGGCAGATCATTATAATCCTGCAACGGAATCAATGTCAGAAGCTAATCAATTGAGAAAAATCTGGCCGATATTCGCAGCGGGAGCTCGGCTGAATTATGAGACGTCTTAAGTGATTTGGCCGCTTGAAGTCCTAATGGAAGATTTCAACAGGGACTGGACTTACTTTGGGACATGTGTCCAAAATCTCGTACAGAACTGGATCATTATCCACTAGAACCTCGTGCTTGTATCGCGTCTCTGAAACAATAGCTCAAATTAGCATTAGGGGAATGCGACAATGTAGCAGGAATCGTCTTGTTTTCGTTGAAATTCCCGCGTGCACGCCTAGAAGCAATAGATTTTTACAATCCTGCCAATAAATCCTGTTTATGTTACTCGAGTCCGTTCGGCTGTTACAAGTGCGCTGAAAGCCGCATTTTCCGCTCGATTATTGAAAGAAACTTGAGAACGTTGAGCGAAAGGCTTCTCTATTAATTATCCGAGTTTAACGAGGGGAAAATGCAGTGGAAATTGCACATTTTTTAAGAATGAACTTACCGGATTTGTGGTCGTACTCGCCCAAGTATCGCCTGGTTAGGAACCGGACCGAAAGGGCTGAAAACGATTAAAAAAACTGATTATTTGATGGTTGATTGAAGGAGCGCAATCATTCTCGCTAAGCTCGCATTTTTGGAAGGGCTCATTCGTTTGGTTAAAGATGAAGAGGCGAAGACATTGGGTCTGAAGATGGCTGAGTTAAGACTAAATTATGAAATTTTGAAAAACTCTTCTTTTGGGCATCGAGCTTCGATTCGATAGTTTTGGAGAAGTTTTGGGTTTTCTTGAAGTCACATTTTCGCCGGGTGAGCCTGGGAGGACTATGAAAAAATCACGCTAGATAGGTTTTTGGGCAACGAATATTTTATCAAAAATAACTTTTTTTGATTGGAGGTGTAGTTTTCGAGAAAAAAATTAAATGCTAAATCCTCAGGTGTAATCTGGAGAATTTTGGCAACCAAATCCGTTTTTTTCCAAAATTTTTGACGTTGTTGACATTGCTTACGAGCCAGTTTTGTCAAGGAAGAAGTTTTTTTTTCATAAAAATCGTCTTTTGGGTTGCACGCAATTGCCCCTCAGTGAGGGGCAAGTGTGTCGTTGCTCCTCAATGCAGTTGCCATGTTGCAACAAAATCCATTCTTTTCTTCAAGATTATGTCGTTGTTGAACATTGTTTGCGAGCCAGCTTTGGCAAGGAAAACGTTTTTTTTTTTCAGGAAAATCGTCTTTTCTGTTGCACACAGTTGCCCCTCACTGAGGGGCAAGTGTGTCGTTGCTCCTCAATGCAGTTGCCATGTTGCAACAAAATCCATTTTTTTCTTCAAATTTTGTCGTTGTTGAACATTGTTTGCGAGCCAGTTTTGCAAGGAAAACGTTTTTTTTTTTTCAAGAAAATTATCTTTTGGGTTTGCACACAGTTGCCCCTCGGTGAGGGGCAACTGTGCCGGCTCTTAAAGGAGCTAAAACTTAACACTTCAATAAAACCTCCCAGTCGTTGGCAAATGCGGACGTTTTTCCTGTAAATTGGCTTTGTTTTCTTATGAAAATTGAGTCCAATGGGGATTTTTTTTTCGCATTTGGCCCCAGGCCGCAAAATGTGCTGGGAAGTCAAAAAATCCTCAATAACTTGCTTATTAATTACTTTAGAGGAAAAGTCAATCCCAACTTTTTTATTCCAATTGATCGTATGCATCTAGTATCGTGCTCAAAGTTATTGCATAATTTTGTTTTTTGGAGACATTTTGAGTTTTTTCAAAATCACGTTTTTTGGATTTTTTCCATCACCGTCAATGCGAGGTTTTAGGAAACAGTTCGATTGGGTGTCATTTGATAGGCCGGAAGTTTTATCAAGAGTAGATTTTTTCGATAGAAAGACCCGTTTTTGAGCAAAAAATTCTAATGTCAAATTTCCGAAAAACCCAAGGTTTTCCCAAAAAAAATTTTTTTTCATCTAAAATAGTCCCTGGCTAAATGGCATCAAATTGCAGAATTTCTAAACCAAACAGTGCGTGGTGATTTCGATCCGCTAATTTTCTGGTTGGCAAATTTGGCTCTGTTTAGGTGCAAATTTTTAACAGAAAGAAACTCATGTGCACTTAACTACCCAAAAATTCGCCTACGGCAAGCTTCTTCTCGGGAAACTTGAGGACAAATTTGCAAACCATATTTTCTGATCCAAAGTATGTTGAGGACACAGCCTGAGGATTAAACAATGTGCGGTACGTAAAAGTGTCCAAATCACTTAAAAAAAAGTGTTGGAAGTTTGTCAAAATGTGGCATTCTTGGCAAGGCTCGGACTGGCACAGTTATAAATTGGCGTTTTAATTAATTTGTTAAAAAAAAATCTTAGCCGTGGTCATTGCCAGCATGTGACTGATGTTGTTGCGGAAACCGAGCGAAGACAGTGTTGAACCGACACTAAAGACTATTTGGAAATTACACGTTGAACTTAGGCAACATTTTCGAGCGCAAAGCGCGCATTTCTTCAAAGTGGAGACGGTCATTAAAATTCCATGCAAAGTGGAAAATAACGAGTATATTAATATCTACCTGTGGATTGATATTTCAATGTTGCCCCGAGTCCGAGCTATTTTCCTAAAATTAAGCTTTGTTTTCCTTTGGCGTTTCACCAACTACCAACAACATTTCAGTCGGGAAATTTACTTTGCCCATAAAACCGGTTAACTGCCGGAAAACCGCTCTGGCAGTGCACAGTCCAGAACAACAATAAAAATATTGTTTATGCAGTTAATTTGCCAGACTTAACTGTGGGTTTTTTGCCAAGAATTGCATCAGTTTGGATGTTTATCCGGGGATTTTTTGCCAAAAATTGAACATTTTTTGAGTGCTCAGAGTTGTTTCGCTCGAAAGTATCTCCAAACTATTTTCAGGCGAACCCTGGAAACAGTTGGAGACCCAAAAATTGAACTGACTTCCGCAAAAACCCTTCAGCTTCGGTGAGCACAAGTTCTTTTTCTGGCCAATTTTACATAAAAAAAACATAGTTCTCAACCCAAAACCTCCACCGGTTTTCACGCATTTTAAGAGCGAGCTTTTGACATTAAAATAAACAAGCAGAACGGGCAATAAAGCAGCTTTTTCCATTAGCTTCGGATGAAAATAGTGAAAAGTTTGGCGCCATTCAATCGACAATTGCCACTTGGATATTTCGAAATAAAAATACCCGACGATCTAGACCTACTAACACAGTTTTTTCTCCGGCCTGTTCACTTGCATATATTGGTGGTTCGTTGCAAAAATAGATCGACACCAAGCCACATATTATTGTGTGTTTATATGCCCATTCAGAAAGCCCGATTTCCCAAGAATCTGGATGGTTTCCCAGCTTCCAATCTCAGTTGGAGCTTCGCTCCAGAGGTGAAGGTCTAAGCTCCAAAAGTTCGGCCCAAACATTCATGGTTTATTGCCTTAGGGCAATGGCGTTTCGCTAGTACCAGCGACTTGCATCCTCAGAGGTGTTTCACGAGCAATACTTCTAATGTTCCACAACATGTTCAGACGAACTTAAAATAGGCAATGAAAGTCCGAATAAACCATTCATATTGCGGGCTTCGAGCGAAACAGTCAATGTGAATTTGCAATTTCTTGTTCAAAATCGATCAATCTCAGTCAGTTGATTCGATTGAAAGCAGCATTTGGGTTTGGAAATTTGCACATGTAAAACTGCGTGGTAGAAAAGAACCATGAAAATAGAAAAATCGTATTTAGCCGACAACAAATGACGCCGTTTTGTTATGTTTGGTGCGCTTTGAAGGTGGGTGCGAATCGATCCAAGAGGCAGATTGATACTTTTCGCGCAAATTTGCCAGTTATAAAGTGGTTAAACGCTCATAAATCACTAAGCTGGCCAGTCATCTAATGATAATAATAAAATAAAAGAAAAACAAATTTTCTCAGCGGTTTGTTTTGCCGATGAGCGAACGCCACACGTTTACCGACTCGGCCTGGAATAATAAACACTCCCCCAGTCATTTTATGGGCTTTCGAAAGTGACCGGCACAATTATTTAAAGCCAAAGAAAAACAACTCATCGGTTACCAGTTTTGCCCCACTCCAGGCGCCCCTAGAACCGGCCACTTTCACTTCGGACAACGACGACTTCTTGCGCTTCATCACCTTCGAGTTCATCTTCACTGCGAAGAATTCCGACGGTTGTTCGGCCACGATTTTCGCCTCTTTGCCCTCGCTCACTTTTTATGCCGAAGTTCTTCTAAATTTATCCCGCGGGATCCTCAGAAAGACTACTGAAACGGGCCCGCGTTTCTCCGCACCGACCGCATACAGGACAGTGGGAAAAATAAATTTAGATTTTCCTCATTTTGGGGGGATTTTCAATGGAAATTGTTCAAAATTGTTTAATGTCTCAAGATGGATACAGAGGTGCACATCTATTAACTGAAAAAACGCCATTGGGGTCATTTAGCAGCAGGTTTTTGCAGCGGAAAACCATTCTTTTGGTTCGGTTTCCATTCGAGAACCTTCAACCAGATGCCAATGTTCGCAAACGTTCTAATTGGGTTTGAGTCAGTTTGGTTTCTACTGTTGGCAAACTAAGTCAATTGCCCTCTAATGTCACTGTCATTCAAGTAAATGCGTGGCAAATGTCACCCGAGTCTCTGTCAAAAAGTGCTTAGAGTAAAGTGAAAAACGCCCTTCACGGTTTATGGAACTTGTAGACTTGTCCTTTCAAAGCGATCTTTTTGGTTGCATTTTCTGTATCTTGGAAAAATCTGGATCGTTTCCCTAGTTACGATCAATTCCAGCAGGCGATTGATTCGTTTGGGTCCCTACTGTGGCAGCACTTGGTCAGTGTGACGTTGCACTTTGGAAAACGTCAATTTTTTCGCAAATGTCACTGTCATCGAGTTAAAAAAATTGCAATTCAGTCGGCTTTTTCGTGATAAATGGGCCAGAACAAAGTGAAAATCGTCTCACAAGTGAAATCTTGCCTGCAGATGGACGCCTTTTTATACCGGGTGAGCTACTTTCAATTAGTTAATTGCATTTGTGCAGTTGGAATGGTTCAGTCAATGTTGCCACTGATTTTCGCCCTGGGAAATTAATGGGTTGACTGCTTTTCACCTTTGCAAACCCCCCAAGGAAACTGTCCTTGTTAGTACAACTTTATGCAAAGCTGGTGGACAATTTTGGATTTTTTAAGCCATTTGGCATCAATTTTGGTAGATATATTGATTGGTTAGTTTCAGTCAGTTTTGTCAATGTGACGTTTCATGTCGCTGCAACTGTCAAATCCTCTCTAATGTCACTGTCATCTCTTGTAAATCCTCAGGAAGTGTCAGGGGATTGTAGAAAAAAATGAGGCACTACTAGGACTTAAAGTCAAACGGTTTTTAACAGAAAAATACATTTCAAAGACATTCATGGACATTTCACAACACTAACACCATCGCCCTTCGGGGTTTTACTTGCGTTGCCTCAAGCTGCTGTAGGTGGTTTTTACGGGTTCGTTTAGCGCACTGCGACGTGTCGGTGCCCCCCTTCAGTCGGGGCCTTATCGAAAATGCCGGCTGAAAAACACATTTGCTAGAAAAAAAACCCTTTGTTGGCAACCTGCAGAAACTCACAGCCCATTTTTTCCTCAACCATGCTTTTAGTGCGCGGAATCCTGCTGGGCATTGGGGTTTTTAGCCCAGCGTGGCTCGCAACGTTTCCTGAGCAGCAATTTTCTGCCATTTTACCTTCGAGTGTTGGGGCATTGAGCTGGGGGATTCGTTTGGATGCACTCGTTTGGAGGGTCCAGAGTTTGGCAGGCCTGGATTTCAGTTGGTTTGTCCGGATTTTTCTGGCATTCTTTCTCTGGTTGAGGGAGGCGTGTCTGGTCTGGTTGTCGTTTGCCGCAGTGAAAGGAATTGGGGGGATTTGATCAGTTTTGGCCTGAGAAATCGGTTCTATTGGCTTCTTTTGTGAATTGAGGCTATCTGGAAATCGATTGGAACTGATTTTCAGTGCCGTGGGGTTTGAGTGGAAATCGCTGAAGCAGTAAGAGGAGTGAAGGAGCTTTGAGGATGAGTGACTTGAACGAATCACCAAACAACGGCTGTCTGGCTAGTTTTTTAAGCAAAATTAGACAATGAAAATGCAAAAGTTATTTTTTGCGTTCGATTTGGGTCAATCGGACGAAGCCGTGAAAAAAAGCAGGTCGACAAAACTGATGGCTGACCGGTGACAATAATTCTTCTTCAAGTCCAGTTTCAACACGGCGAGTGACGGCCGTGAGATGTGATCGGACAGTCGTTGAATTAAAACAGTGGAATCGAGCCGCGCACCGCCCTGTACCATTTTTATGTCGAGCCGGAACTCTATTTTTAACCGTTTTACTGCGATATAAAATTATATCATAAATTTTGCCAAATTGCCAAAGCATTTTAGCATTTGCCCATGGTTTTAATGACGGTTTCACTTTAATGGTACCTTAGCTTTATGGGAGATTAATTTGGTTTCCGCTGGTACTTTTATGGAAAATTGCGCACTTTTTCGTTCACTTGCGCCAAGAGTGTTTAAAATCTTCCTCCTCGTGGGCAATTTTTGAGGAAAACTGTTGGAAAGTCGCTACAAACTTGCCAATAAGAGGCCCAAGAGAGGCACAGTGAAATCCTGCAATTTCTTCCAAACCAGAGTAGATAGAGGAATGGGAATTATTCGCTGGAAAGGGCACTTTTCCGTTATATGGGCTGAAGGTTTTGGAAGTGTCCATCTTCAGGTTCAGTAGCAAGAATTTTTGGAAAATTTGGTCTCTGGTCGCCAAGATGCCAAGCAAAGCCAAGTGAAAACATCGGATTTTTCCTGAAACGCGAGCACGAATATAAAGTATTTCGGAAATGTCAATCTTCAGGTTCAGTTGGTGGCGAATTTTTTGAACATTTGCTCCGCACTAGGAACAAGGAAAGTGAAAGCACCATATTTTTTCCTGAGCTAGAGCAGATAGAGCAACGGGCATTTTGTTCAGTGTGAACTGTATTTGCCTCTATGAGGCTAAATTGCAAAAAACGTGGCTCTTTAGGTTCACTTTGGAGATTTTTTTCAAATTTCGATTTCTTGTCGTTGAGAGGCCAAAGAAAGGCAAAGTGAAAAAACATCAGATTTCTCCTAAACGCTAGTAGATAGAGCATTCGGTGATATTCAGCTCAAAACAGCACTTTTCCTAATTTATGAAGAGAGAGTTTCGGAAATCTTCATCTTCAGGTTCAGTTGCGACAATAGTTTGAACACCTTGCTCTCGCATTATGAACAGGGCAAATAAAAAACACGACATTTCTCCGGAAGTAGAGCAGATGAAGCAGCGCGGGTTTCTCTATTGTAAAACACCACATTTGCCTCTATAAAGGCACAATCCACAAAAACCTCCCCTTGAGGTTAAATTTCGAGAATTTTTTGAAAATTTGCTTCTTTACCATTGACAGGCCAAAGAACGGCAAAGGGAATAACCGCCAATTCTCATAAACCAGAGCAGATAGAGGAGCAGTTGTTATCCAACTGAAACGAGCACTTCCTTTAAATGAACCCCGAGTTTCGAAAAATGTCCATCCTCAGGTGCATTTGCGATAATTGTTTGACCACTTGCTCTCGCTTTATGAAACAAGGAAAGCAGAGTGAGGGAGTTACTCGATTAGATAGTAGAGCCTCTGTTGTAAAAATTTTGCGGAGCATTTTAGCATTAGCCCAAGCTTTTACCTATGGTTTTAGCATAAATGGGTACCTTTATAGAAAGCGAGTTTTGGTTTTTTCATCTCAAGCCTCTTCTTTGACTCTTCCTTGGCCTCTTTCGCTGTCTTTAAGCCGCTGGTTGAGGACATTGAGCATGGTGCGCGAAGCGGAGATGAACTCAATCACACTGTCCACCATTGCTTTCCATTTTTTCCTGTTCGCAGCTTTTCGGGACTGGATTGGACAGTTCCATGATTTACTGGAATTTTGCCTTGACTTTGTCACATGCCAATGCGCTGGAAGGTTCCCACCCCTTCCCCTGTTTGGTTCACCTGCGCCAATGGGTGGTGCGAACTTTAAATGATACCAGCATATTACAGTGTTAACAGATTTTATTGATAAAAAAAACAGTTAGAAACCGGGCTCAGCGTCGGTGTCTCTGTGCAAGCGAGATCTGGAACATCAGAATGTTGAAAAAGCTGAAAAGTGGGTTGAAGATCCATTTACATTGGAGGGTTGCAGGCAGTCTGAGGAGCAGCCTCGGCCTCTGGAGGTTCTAGCTGAAGATCCAGCGTATTCTTCAGTCATATAGCGAACTTGAGCTGATTAGTGGCGTTAAAAAACAGCTGGCGTAAGCCCTTAAGGAAGTGAGTTACATTTGTATGTTTTACCCTGGTGGAGCGTAGCTGGAAGCCTGGCGGCCGTAGCTAGACTGATCCATCGGGGCCTAAACTGTCTAGAATTAGCTACGAATCGACAAAAAATTGCGCTTTTTTCACCATCGCTCTCTGTCCTCTGCCCATCTGTCTAGGCAAAGAAGTCGGCGTGAAAGAATCCGCTTTGGGAGCCCCTGGGACAGTCCGCTTGGCACAATCCTGGCGAAAAAAAAACGCCGGTTTAGTAAACAAAAATTGCGCAGTATTTCGCTCAAGGATTTTCTTGCGATCTTGAAAATTTGCGTAAGTAATTGCGCAATTGAAATTGCAAATTGGCACGCACTACGTGACAAAATCAGGTTGTCTGGCGCTCGTCTTCGGCCTGAAATCGCTGGAAATCGATTGGCTTGAGTACTCACATCTCCTGTCATCTGCTGCTTGCATTTCTGACTCAAAACGCCCACAATCGCCTGCATTGATCGCGCTTCTCCTCGTCGTTCATCGGAACTGCAACCAAAAGCCGGAGGATCATTGCCTACACGCTGGAGGAACAATATTCCGGCTGTCCGTACCTGCAGATGGACATTCGGGGGAAATTCCTGCATTTTTCTTCACCTGCAGCATGCAAAATGGAGGCCTCGTTCAGCAAAGTCACCAAAGAGTCCATGAACCGGCCGGAATTGGCCAGATCGTAGCCCTCAATGTCCATAGGTGTGGATGGAGTGTCTTCGGCCTTTGGAGCCGCCATTTCTGAGCTTTTTGTTAGTTTAAACGAAGAATTTTGATGCTTGTCAATGACGGATTGGTTAGAGCAGGTGGGATGAGGTTCAGTGCTAGTGTACACGGTGGATTGGAGCAGATAAAGGAATGAGGTAGTTCGACTGTAAAGAGCATGATTGCCATTATATTTGCCGAAAGTTTCGGAAGTCTTCATCTTCACGTTCAGTGGCAAGAATTTTTGAAAATTCCAGTCTGCATCTTTCTTCCAAAAAAGGAGCAACGCAAAAAATCGGTTTCTTCTAAACGAGAGCAAACAGAACCATCGTTGTTTTTCAGCTGCAAAGAACATTTCTCCTTTTATGTATGCTGAAAGTTTCGGAAATATCCATCTTCACGTTCACTGGCAAGAATTTTTGGAAAATGTGACCCGCATCATAACCGAGGTCAAAGTAAAAACCCCCAAATTTCGCCCCCAGACTAAAGCAGCCAGAAAAACACTCTGTATAATCAAACTTCCAGACCGATTCATTGGCGCGGAATTAAAAAAAAAACAGTTTTTTTAACTGAAAACAGATTTATTAAAGGCTGCGCATCAAAAACCACAAAAATAAAAAATCCGTGATCCAGACCTTTACCTCCAAAGCCTCCACTGGAACTCTGAAAGAAGAATCTGCGTATTATTAATATACCTGGATCAGCTCACACTATTTGAAATAAACCAGGCTTACATTTGTGCGCTCACATGTTTAAATGTGAGTACTGAAGACATCAGGAGGGACAGATAGGCGCGCCAGCACTAAATTGAGTTCTCCTTTGTGAAGATGCTGCTGATGGAGAGGCCCAGTACTCTCCGCTGCTTCCTGCTAAATTTCTAGTGCCTCGATATTGGCGCTGGTTAGAGGCGAGGTTTCTTGGGCGACTTGGGTGGAACCTTTAGGAGGCGCCTTCTGGCAACGTAATCCAAATCCTCAACTGTCGCCAACCCGAAGCGCGAAGAAATTATTGAAACCTACATGTAAGAGTTGCGCCTTTTGAGCCTCCAGTGCCTGCACCTCTCGGTACTTGCCGTCAGCTTCCGGGAAACATCCTCATCCGTCGGGCGATTTCCGTGGAGCTCATCTCATCTGAAACCCGGGCGGAAAATGACCAAACCTCAGCAAATGAAGGAGAACTACAGCTGGCACTCAGGCCGGCCCTTTCGCGCACTTGGCACACAATTGTCCAGGACTGTTCCATGAAGTCGCCCAGCGCTTCCAGGAATCGCTGCTCGTCTGCCTGCCCCTGCCAAGGTCCGTGATTATGGACCGGGACGCTTTGGGCATCCTGGGTTTCCGCTGGCGTTCTCTGGACGGTTGGATGCGCAGCTTCTGTCCATAGCACTGAAATTTCCTGACAGTTGCCAGATTTGGCACGAGACAGTTGACGTATTGTCCACCAATTTGAACAATACATCAAGAAAACAGTACACGGACACCTGGACTACACAGATGGACCGCCCCAAGAAGAAAACTTTGATCAAGCCCACATTGACGCAACCGCTAAGGCGGGACTGTGGTGCCCAAACATTGTTTCCCTTTTTTTGAGAGGGCGGTCCATTTCAGCCTGAGCGCCTGTGTATTTTGCACTGGAGTTTGTACTTTGCAACCTAAACTAAACACTTGAATTTGCATATGCCAAAATATGATTTATTGACACAAAAACATCCACATCAGCACACCACAAGTCGGAAAATCGTTCAGGATCAGTTGCTGTCCAGCCGGCAATTGTTGGGGGTCGCAACCTGAAACCATAAAATTCCCTCGAGAAACCCCACGTTCTTTCATTACCTTCATGAGGAGACCTGGCGGGAGGCGGCCGGCAAACCAACATCCTCCTGGGCGGAGGCTCTGAAAAGGGCGTTTTCCTTGAAATTTACCTCATATTTGACCAGCCAGTACCTTGAGCAGGGGCCTTAAGCGATGGGCAGACCACCATTTTCCTCTGTGGCGTTCGTCTCTCATCAAACTCTTCAGAGCGGTTCCAATAGTCGGGGTTTGATTCAGCATTCATTTGCGGATATGAGGGCGGTTGCATCCTGCCAGGACCAGGGTCGTACGAGTTGCCATACATGGGCATTTCAGCCCTGGGGGCTCGCCGGCATGGGGGCTGAGGCGGAGTAGTAGAACTGCGATCTGCCTGGGGACCAGATAAAAATAAAGTTAAAAATTTAGTTGAGGATAGTCCAAACCTTGCATGGGGGGTGGTCTCATTACGCCCCTGGGAGCTGGGGGCATGCCTGGAGTGTCTCCAGCAAATCTGTTTGCATTGGGGTCTTCGCAGGAATGCACATCGCTAGACGCGATAATGTTTCTTAGGTGAAGCAAGTATGAATGTTGGGGCTTTGCCTCTTACATGGAGGTCTCCTTTGGGAAATTGAGCGCTGCGCTGGCACGTCCACTGTCCCTCATAATCTCGCGGTAAAGGGCTGCCGGATTGGGGCCGCCATGCGGCCCAATCCGCTTCGACGCATCCATGCGATACAGTCTGGCCATTTCCTCTTGCAACTTGGTGATTTCCTGCTGGGCGTTTTCCAGTTTCTGCACCATGTCCCTCATCAGGGCCTCAGTGTTGCCCTCCGTGGCACCGCAACCGCACATGGCCTCCGCTTCTTCCTCGTCCTCCTGCACCTCCTCAATTGGTTCCTCAATACGTTTCTTTCGCGAGCATGAACACCGCTCTGCAGGTCAATTAAATGCAGTGTGATTTTCCTCTTTTCTCAAAGTGAGGGAGGAGTGGATGAGTGAAAAACCTGCCTTTCTTCTCATCAGCTAAGCGTTGCGCCCGAATGGCAGCGCATTTGCACTTTTTATCACCTCCGACTTGAGAAGGGGCAGCTGCAACCTCTGCAACCACCCCAGAAGATTCCGCAGGGGCTGGATCTGCATCAGGGGCTGGATCTGCAGCGGGGGCTGGATCTGCAGCGGGGGTCTTCATCTTCTGGGGCCTCCACGGTCTCCTCTGAAACCACTTGGTGTGTTTGGACTGCGTTTATTAGAGCTCACTTTTACCCACCGGTTTCTGTCGGGGCATCTCGATTTTCTTCTGGGGCTTGTGGGGGCACTTCAGCCACTGGTTCTGGAAGGGGCGCAGCCTGCGCTATTGGCTTTGGAGTTAGGACTAGGGGTTTTAGTGCCATTGCCGCAGATTCCGCACGGTGGCTTCGGTTGACAGGCTTCGCATTCGGGTTCGCAACTTGAAAACAGCAGTTAGTTATAAACGGGTTCTTCAAACCACTGATTGGTGGTTCAATCACCCTCCTGGTAACTGCGGAAGTTTCGCTCCTTTCTTTGATTCGGACACTCGACCGCTGGGCTGCACTTTATTGGTGATGGTGTTGATCAACGTAGTGGACGCTTTGATGAATGTGACCATGGTGTCCATCATGGCGTTCCAGGCCTGGATTTCCTCTGGCGAGCCGTTGGGTGGCGGCAGCAGCTGATCCATGCCGAAACCGTTCGATTCACTTGGAATTTGGAAATTTTAGCTGTCGTCTCGATGGCAGTTTCTTGACACTTCATGACCGCAGGTGTATTTTTGAGAATTACTCGGCAGGATTTGTACATCAGCACCTTGACTATATTGTGTGGTGGTCTGAGGAAGGCACGGTTGAAGCCACCAAGGTAGATTTAGGTCTATTTAGGGCCCTGGAATTTTATTCTCGCTACATTCTTCTTATTGAGAAGTATACATGGTGTGTTAGGAGTAGAAGTTTTGCATTTTGTGCCCATAAGTGATTTCACTTAATAATTTGCTCTTTGCTCGGCTACGGGCTACAGCGGACATTCAGGTGCCCTCGAATAATCAGGATTCTTGTTCGGAAGATGACCACCGGTTCCAACCACACTTTACTAGTTGGAGTTTGGATTAACGTTTCGTCCGTGCGATTGGTGTTTCTATTACACAATTTTTTGTCTAGGAATTAGGCATGGGTAACACTGTGTTGAGTTGCGGTTTTGAGTTGTTGCTGCATTGTGAGTTATAACTCATTGCTTGATGAGCTAGGAAGGAAATAAGAAACTTGCGTTATGATTGCACGTTTATATATTCCATACATTTACAACGATAATAATAATAATAATAATAATAAAATATAGAATTATATACAAATTACAACGAGCGTGCAGAGTGCTATAAGTCACTATAAATATGAGCTATGGTGGCAGCGTCAATGGATTTTTTCCTTAAAAAAACCCCTGGACGCCCCTGTCTTTTGCATTACACCGATTACTAGACACATCATCACAAAATCATTGGTGCTGGGCACTACGAGCAAGATAATACTTGAAATCTTAGCCTAATCTAGCGGTATGCAGTATAAATAAGTCGAAACTATAATACAAGAAAACAAAAATTACAACAACACAACCGAAATGAGCCGGACCGAGCTGACAGGGAGCTTAGCTGAGACTGGGGCGCCTTGATTTTGTTGATCGCATTGGACAGATGCAGCACCTCAGTATTCAGCTGCTGCACCAAACTCTCCAGCTTGTCCACCGAGTCCAGAACCTCCACGCGGGCAGTGTGCGGGTTGAAACGCACCTCAAACGGTCTGGACATGGCGCTGACCCATCGTCGGAACTTGTCCTTCATGTCGTCGAAGCTCTCGGCCACATAGTAGATCGGCTGGTACTCCTGGTCCTGATAGGGCTGCCATCGCAGTGGAGGCCGGATCGAAGGGCCGCAGCTCCGGTTTTTCGGAGAGCGAGTGAAGCAGCTCGCCGTAGGCCGATAGAAGTCCGGCTCCGTACACTTTCGTTTCGCCGGCCTCCTTGCACAGCCCGAACTCTACAGTAAACCAGTACACCTGCAATAGAATCAACATGATCAGACAATCCAGTTTTTGGCCACAAAACAATTTTTTGGTGTAAAATATCTGCTGAACGAAGGAATTATTCAGAATATGTTCAAAAATTACTACTTTTTCTGATGGATCTTTTAACAAAGTACTAAAAAACCATAAGTCTGTCGCAGTAAAGTCGAAAAATCACACGGGCCCGCCAAATCAGCAAATTCAGCATCTACACCAGCCCTTGCACTATTCAGTTAGTTAATCGGGGGCGGAAAGGTTTGATAACGCCCAGACCACCGCGTCTGTTCCAGGAGGGCCGTGCGCTCAAACCTTGTGTCCGATTTCATGGGGGCGGTCCTTTATAGTCCGAGAACATGTGCAGGTCCTCGAAAAAAAAGTCGTCCATGGAAAAGTGCATGGATCAGATGCGTCTTAACCGTACCATGCCATGGTCAAGAATGGACGCGCGTGACTGCTTTCGATCGCCGAATGATCGCAAAATGCGTACATGGCCATTATTACGTCACACCTGTAGGTCACGTAGTGTGATAACTGAGAAGAATTACGCTGATTGTTGGAAGAAAGAAGAGAGAAGGCCTAGATAGGTTAGCGGCAGAAAAAAAAACCCGTTTGCATGAACACATAGATTCGCCAATGTCAACAGGCAAGTGCAGCATAGCGTTACGCCACTGGGCCATAAAACGCCTCTGCGATTTCATAATCGTTAAATTGAAGCAAAAGCCAACCGCTCACTTAAAGTCTCTTTATAAATCGCTACTTACGGTGGAGAGTTTTTCGATTTCTTCATCGGACGCGCCCAATGAAGCCAGGCCAATCTCCTGCGAGAATTGGGCGAAACTGGGGTCGGCCAGCAGGGGCATGTGCCCAAGAATCTCATGGATTGCATCGCTGGAACAATGGAAAAATGGATTGGAAATTTAATAATAATAATTGCCCTCGCTAAGGGGATTTCCATTTGGAAAGTCCCTGCAAAGCCCCCGGAAAGGAGCTTTCGTTGCCTAGACAAAAGTTGAACATGGAAAACTCAATTTCCAACACCCGGGCCTCTTTAATGGCAATTATGAGCGCCTCTTTGCTGATAATGGACTCGAGATCGAATTATCAAGGCGCTTTGATGCAAAACTAAAAAAAAAATGCACTTACGGTTCTGGGGTGTGGAAGGGCGAGTTGATGTGGCGAATATACTGAGTGCTCTGGAAAATGCGGAAGGCCAATGAGGCCAAGAAGTCACGAGCGGTGAGCAGACCGGCTGCAGGCCGCAAAGTAAATCCGGTGTTTCTTTGCATGAACTTCGACATGTCTTCAAGTTGGGGGATTTTGTCCGGCACGAACAGGCCCTCGTCTTGCAGCACCTTGAAGACTCTGCGGTACTCAGCACAGGCGTGTTTGGGGGCCAGATCGACCACCGTGGTAAACACGGACTTCCAGGTCTTGTTCTCCGTCTCGGTGTACTCGATGAAGGGTACCGGGTCTCCGCTAGAAGGAAAAAAGCAGAGTCATTGTCACCCTCGAGCTGGATGAGCTACTGAAGACACTCACTATTTGTAGGCAAATGCGATTTCGGCGATCTCCTTGCGCCTGGCACGGTAAACCTTGTCAGCAAAGCCTGGATGGTTCATGTCCAGATCGGCTCATACTTGGTCATCAGGTGGTTGCAACTGTCCAGCTCGCTGGCATGTCGCGGGAACCACGGGTTCTTGGCGGAAATATTGTCCTCCCAATCAGGGTGGCGTGTTGCAGCGTCTGCGACTGTCTGAGGTTCTTCAGCAGCAGCAGCATGTTGATCCTGGTCATGTCGATCTTGAGCAGCGTGTCCAGTCGGGCGCTTTCGCCCTGACTGGGGCGCGTCTCCAAATGCACCACCGCTCCCTGGTACTTCTCGACCGACTTCAGCACGCGCGCCAGTGAACTCCATACCATCCTTCAGGTGCAGAATCAACGCGGGCCCTTTGGATGATCTTCTCCGATTCTGGATCTTCGGTAATGGCGTTGGCCAACACGATTTCCTCCTCGGTCAATCCAGTGTCTGCAGGAAAAAATCATTCAATTCCCACACAGTCTCGCTCTAATAACCAGCACTGGTGCTGGGTTGCCATTGAAGAATGCGATTTCTTGCACGATACGCTGATTTGTGGCAAACCTTCAACGGTTTTTTTTGCTTCAACCGTTTTTAGGTTATTATGCATGGATATTCAAATTTCTGACATTGAACGTGTGCGCCAATTAAATCGCCCATTAATTAATGAATTCGTTTCCCAATCGGGCCAAAGGCAATTCTCCAAGGCGAAAAAGCACTGGATCATCAGCATCAAGCCGTGAGAGTTCCAGATAAATCGGCCCAGATGGGCCGATAAAATAAAAGAGCAGCAGAACATGTTTCAACACTCAAGCCGGCGTTAAAAATAAATCATTCCTGCACAACATAATCTGTCACAATCATTCATCGGTTTAGCTGGAAAGTCCGCAAATTATGCCCGTGGCTTTCGGAAAATGTGAATTTCCCTTTAGCCGCTCGTGTGGAAAAGCGCTTCCCTTTCCACTCAAATGGATGGCCAAAATTGACTTTGCGAGTTACCAGCCACTTTCTTTTAAGCCGTCGTCAACCATTACCACTGTTCTGATGTGCATTATGGGCGCAAAAAGCCAAATTGCACCCAACTAGAGTCTATTCAACAAAGATAATAAGAAATTGCGTCAAAAAATGCAAGTTTCCGGCCAGAAACCGGGTGTTTTTCACTATTGTCTGAAAAAATCCGCAGGGTTTTCAGGTGCATGATTTTTCCAGTTTTGTGGTTGACGTGCAGCGAAAGTTAAACCGATTGTAAGTTTTAGAAAAACAACTGAAATTTTCTCTTGAAAAACCACTGAAAAATCCGGCTTGATTGTGAGTGTCCAAAAAATTCTGCAGGAACTTTCAAACTTGCGACTTTAAAATTTGAACATAGAAAAGTTTCATTGTCGTTCTAAACCCTTCTGAAACAAAAACATGCAAAAAACTGAACAGAACCAATCGACTTACCGTCCTTGTTGGTTGGCTCTTCTGGCTGGTTGCATTGTTCGTCCTCACTGTCTGGATCTACGCTAGAGTCTACAGAATAAGCCAAAAATAAAATCATGCCAAACCATGCAAAAAAACACAAAAGTCAAACCAAAAGCACACAGACTTACCATGAGCGCGAAGTCGTGCTTCATCCAGTACCGTTTGCTTGGTTTGCTTCACGACCACGTTTCGAACCGGGCATCATCAACTAGTGATCTACGCCTGGCTGGATATCCGTTCTGTGAAAGAAACAGTCGCCACTCAGTTCGATATTCAAGATTTCGGAAGTTTTGTGCATTTTCCTTGAAGATTTTCACGTTCGTCGTTGACTTGACGTTGGTGAAACATGCGATTCGTAACGAAATCCAGTCACTTTGTAACCTTGCCCGAAGATCGACTTCCTCTTACCCTCGATCAAGGTCAGCCAGCAGGTGGCCAAGCCCCCCCCTTATAAAGACATTCGTTTGTTTTGCATATGCAGGAAAACGCGCGTTATATATTGCCATTTTTGCCAACAGCCTAATTAGGACAATTATGCTAAGTTGAAGCTGAAAAAACTGGCTTCCGGTACGGCTAGGGAATCGCTGGAACTCAGAACAGCAGCAGGACTTGTCAAGTGCAACTTCCGCAAACGAAAGAGCGCCGTTTCCGCCATATAACGAGTTCCCGTTGCGGCGCTGGAAGTTGGCGAAGTCGGTAGGATCAAACGACTTTAGCAGTTTTGTGACTGACTTCCAGGCCATTCTTTGAGGCTTTTTTTTCGGTTTAAGGAGTGGGGCTTCAACGAATTTTCGCCACTAACAACCGTAACAAGCCAGTTTCAGTTTTCCTCAGATAAGTTTTGGGAAATTTGTTTTTTAAACTACCTTCATTTGAGAATAATTGACCAAAAGGTGCTTTGCTTGGTGTAAAAGTTTCGATCTTCCACCATCCTCAGGGATTTTGGGATACATTTTCCGGAAAAAGGCGACTCAACAAGGTGACTTTTGTAGGGCAAAAAAGCGGGAAAACTACATGGAAGTTCTTCTATTCTGAATAGGAGACAATGCGGTTGCTTTAGGGGAAAAAGTTTCGATTTTTCACCATCCTCAGGGATGGTTGGGAAAACATTGCAAAATTTTAGCCAGGCTTTGGTGCAAATAAACGCGAAAACGACAGGGAATCCGTGACTCAGTCATCACAAATTTGCAATTTTTATAATCAAAATGCGTTCTTTGATGTAAAAATGTCGATTTTTTCGACATCCTCCGGGAGTTTTGGACGCGATTTCAAATTTTGTGCGGATTTTGGGGGCAATTGATCCAAAAAGGGCAGCATTTTGCCTGAACGTTTCGAATCACTTCTATATCAAGTTTTGCAAAAAAAATATATTAAAAACATGTTTTTTTCCCAAAAGTGTTTTTGCTGATAGTTTCAATTTTTCACCATCCTCAGAGATTTTTGAAACAAATTGCAGCTGTTTTTTCGATTCTAAACTACCCTGTTTTCCACTCTACAAAATAGAAGAACCTTGTTTTTTCTTTAGCTCGGAATTTTTCGGAAAATTTCCCATTTTTGAAAATGAGTTTCCTCTAAGACCACTACGATTTGAACATCACAATCAATTGAAACAGTGAACAGTAGGGAAAATACAACGAAACATCCTGCTGTTTCTGAGCAAAAACAACCGAATAAAGACAGAATGCATGCATCAAGTTGCTCAATGTTAACCATCTGCAAAGATTAAATATTTAAAGCAGTGAAGAAATGCGTAAAACCAGGCTTAAACCTTTCTCATTTCCTAAGGCGATTTGAAGATTTTTTGCCCAAATATCTCTGGCCTAGAAAACGGTTTTTCGAACGAAATCCACCAAACAGCAACGAACGTGGGATGATCAATCACTACTATTGATTGAAAAGATCCAAGCATTACGAGAAACCCAAAGAGCAAAAATTAATCAGAGAAATTTCTCAGGCACAATGAAAAACTGGTCTCGCTTACCTCAACCACTGTAGCTCTTCTTGATGGCGAACATTTCTCGATTTTTCTGAGCAGCAGCGACGGCGGCCATCGTTTATCCTCAACGCAAAAAATCACTCGAAAAATACACTCACTGTCGACCCAAAAATTCAGCTCGTTTCCAATTCGACCACAATGGCTGTGAAACCACGTCTGTCGATGGGTGTTTTGAAGAAATTGTGGGAATTTATCTGGTCTAACGGCCGTGTGAAGCGCCTTCAACCTCTTGCGGTCGTGTTATGAATGTGAGTCTGGGTCATTTGGGTGACTTTTATGGGGATTGGAAAGCCTCCACGTGGGTGGGGGGAAACCGAACCTGCGTTTGCATGGGGGTGCGACATCCACGCCAGCTGGTCGCACTGCTGCTGAAGAGCGGACGATCAAAACGGATCGTATCGCGATTACAGGCCGGAAATTTTGCCGGTTATTTTGCCCGAAAAAAACCACGGATTGTGTGGAAAAGTTAGTTAATTTAACTTTATTGAAAATGCAGATTTCGGAAATGCAACAAACTCGACTTGTGAAAATGCAACTCTAGAAGGAGTTTGGGCTTTCTGATCCAAGGCTGAACTTGGTTGTGGCGAAAGTTTGGGTTCAAAAGCAAAAAATTGGCAAAAAAATTATGTCTTTGAAACCACAGAAGGTGGAAGCTTGCAATGCGGTGTGTTTTGCCTGGGGCAAAGGTTTCGGATTTCCTCCATCCTCAGGCACTTTCGGGGAAATTTTTAAACCTTGCCTGTTTTTAGCCGAAACTAAATGGGGACAGGAACTTTCTAATTTTTTCTGATGAGAGGAAAACCTCCTTGATAAATCTCTTAAGGCGTTGAATCCTTTTCATTCGCAGAAAAAATGCTTTTGAGCTTCAAACTTTTGAAGCGCGTTTTGAAGAAAAGTGGATTTTGAGAATTAATTTCTTCCAAATTGTCTTCTGAAAGGCGCAAAGTGTATAATTCACTGTGCTTGGCATCGAGCGAAAGTTTCGCTTTTGCACCATCCTCAGGAAAAATTTGGAACTTTGGAGTGTTTTGTCCAGTCAAGACTGGGAGAACCCGCAACGATTTTTTCAATATTGCTCGTAAACCATTTGGGAACCCGGATACTTTAACTTTTCTCAAAATACAGGAAACTTGGGTGGTACACCCGTAAAGGTTTCGAATTTGTTCCTTCATCAGGAATTTTTCTATGAATTTTCAAACTCTCAAGCTTGATTTTATGAAGCGAGTTTTAAGAAAATAAGTTTTTCGAAGCAAACAAAGATAGCAATTTGCAAGGTTTTGCACTGAATGGAGCGAAGTGTGCTTTTATTTTGAGCGAAAGTTTCGCTTTTGCACCGTCTTCAGGGAAACTCTAGGGAATTTCTCAAACATTAGACGATTTTACCGAAAATTAGTCCAGAGTGGACGAACCCGCATCGATTTTTTTTTCATTATTTCTCGTAGACTAATTAGGGACTGGGATTCCTTATCTGTTGCCATAATAGGGGAAAACTTCCTTGTTTCACCGTAAAAAGTTTCGAACACCGTTGCCTTCATCAGGAATTTTTCTGGAATTTCAAACTTTCAATCTTAATTTTAGCAAGCGAGTATTCAAAATGATATATTTTCTAACAAACGAAGATAGGCGACGTGCAACTTTTTTCTCTTGAATGGAGCAAAGCGTGTTTCTTTTAGTGCGAAAGTTTTCGCTTCGGCACCATCCTCAGGGATTATTTTTTTCAAACTTTTGGCAGTTTGGCAGTTTTCATGCTTTTGTGCCATTGGGGGAAACAAACTCTCCAGCTCATCTTTCCAAGGAGCAAACTCTGTTTATTCAGCGTATCTTCAGGCGCTTAGGTAACTTGACTTTCAAATTTCAACTGGCAGGAAAAACAATCAAAGTTTCGCTCGATTTGAAACCCATGGCTTCATCAGGAAAATTGGATTAAATCTCGTGCAAAAAAATGGTGCTTTCCGGCCGCCGATACATCGGCACCATAGCGGGTTTTCTGTCGGTTTCTTGTAATTAGATTGCAGATCAGCATTAACACAAGTAGCCGCGTACACGCGTTCACCGGATTTACCAGAACCAGCGCGCGTTGGGTACGCTGGAACTCCCGAGGTATGCCAAATTGACGTCACTTGACGTCATTTTTGGAGTAGCTTAATTGGGGCAAGAAAAACCAGCCTGAGTAATTTCCAAGAGTTCGCTCTCTTGGTCGGGTTTTCTGGTTGGTTCAGCCGCATTATTCGCAATGATTCAATCACCCAAATGATTATTGACTGCACACTTGAGGGGAGTGGTCGCGGCAATTAATCAAAGACACACGCCCACATTCCGATTTTCATTTCTCCACTGTAAAATGCCCACAAATTCTCCAAGTTTCCGAGAGGTTCAATGCTGTTCGGTTAGGGCGAAAAAAACCCTTACGTTCGAATGCAAAGTGGGTGTTTTCGCGTTTTCGCTGTTCCCTCTTCCAACCGGCGGCCGCATACACTCAGTACGTGCATAAAGAAAAAATTCCCCATGTAATTAGTAACCTTGTATGTATGATTATTAAAACTTCTCTTTCAGCCAATTAAAGCAGTTTGGTTCTTTGTGTTTAAGTTATTGCAAAATGAGTCAATATAGGTGGCAAGTGCATGAATAATGTAACTAAACCGGGCTGGATGCACGCCAAGAGGAGAAGATAAGCGTGCACCGGAAGGATTTCGCTACGATTGGGAAATGGTCGACATCTTCGTCGCCTGGCAAACCAACACCTCGCCTCATTAGCGCTATCTTTGCGGCTATTTTCGGCTCATGTTAATTCTATAAGTGGAAATAACTGTGATTGCTAATTGGGCCACCATTAGGGAAAAATTGCTGTTTTCACTCAAAGCCACATTTAAGGCATTTTCCGGTAATGTCCATAATCACCAGGAATCCACTTCAAAGCAGTTTGTTTTTACGGTTTTCCTCGATGGTGAGCATAGATTGCGGCGAACCTTCCCCCAGGGAAAACCGTCCTTGGCTTTGGAAGTGATATCAGTCTCATCACACTTACATAAGTGGGTTTTGCATGTCGTTACAGATTCGCATGTTTCAACCATGCCGATGTTTGTTTCAACACCGATGTTTTGTTATTGTCTATCGATTCGAAACGATTCGACTGTGAAGGAGATCGGGTCGCAATTAAAATGCAAAATACCATCTGAACGATTCCACAGTGAAGCGAAGAAACTGATGCAGGAGGAAAAACTCACTTGATTGCTTTGAAACATCCACGTCGAAGTGAGGTTTTTGGGCACTTACTCACACGTATTATGAATCGCGTTCCCTCGCTGGTTGGGGCCCTTAGGAAAACCTTCTTTGGCGCCCTGATATTGAACTAGATTCGTTTCCTCCATCCTAATCATCAGCTATTGGATGTAGTTCTTCTTCTTCTTGGTGGCTTTCTATATTACAGGCCTGCGCCTGTTCAAAGAAGATTCTGTCGTGTTCAATAAGATCCTTGTTACTAGTTTTCGACTTGTACCAAGTGTAAGGTTATTCCTCTATACTTGGATGATACTCTCCTCCTGCGGGAATCATTTTGGTAAGGAGGAGTTTGTTATGTTCGGAATATCATCGATTCATGCAGGTTCTAAGGGAAAGGGCGGCTGATACCACTTTACTTCGGAGAGAGCAATTTACTTCGGTCCTTGCTCCATCGGATTCCGAGGTCTCCTCATCATCAATTAGAACAGTATTTTGCCTAATTTTCCAAATTTTTCGCTGTGATCCATCTAAGTGAAGTGGCTTTCGATATCCTTGGTGAATCCCTCCCAATGCTCCGCTTTGATTTCTCCAATTCTCCTGCTTGTTTTGTTGCCATATTCATTCCTTCCGGGGCTCCTCCTCTTCAGACACGCCATTCTTTTGCGTGTTTTCTTCTTCCTAATGCTTCTTCTGCTGCTGATAGGATGTTTTGGTTCAGTTTCATCCGGTGTCCTTTCATATAAATAATCAGTGTGCTAAGTCTGATGGGGCGTCTATAACCACCATCTCCGTGAGATTGGTGAGTTCTTTGGAAATTCTGAAGTCAAGGCAGGATGGGTTCCCTCCATTTTTCTTTCCCGGTGAGGTTTGAGAAATGCTCCCTTACGCACACCCAGAGCTGATGTTCTGGCGCTCTGGGCTGTGTGGGACTCCAGCTTAGCTGTTTACCCACTAAAACCCTTCCTCATCTCCGAAGTGGTGTTTGGGCTAGGACCGCGATCATTTCTGTCCTATTGTGCCTTCGTATTTTACTCCCTCCTTATCCCTGTGTATTCAATGAATTCCAGAAGAATCTTGAGGGGGGTACGCATCACCTGGTCTAGTAGAACTTCATCTCCTCCCAGGAGTCTTCGTCCACCTGTTGCATATGACATGCAGTGACACATAATATGCAGAGTAGTTTCATACTCTAATTCGCACCCTCTGCAGGTCGGTTGATCGCTCAGTCCCATCCTGAAGAGGTGTTTTTTGCAGGGGGCGTGTGCTGTTAAAAAGGCCACTATCCTCCTTATTTTTTATCTGCTGAGATCTAGCAGTTCGTTTTTACGCACTGGTTGTGGAGGTCCCACCAACTGCCTTGCGGTAAGGGGTCGCGGTGTCTCCTCCCAGTACTTTCTATGTTCTTCCAAGATGCATTGCCCAACTTCCGCCCTAACTTGGGCATGAGATATACCACAAGCAGGTTCTTGGTTGGTCAGTGGTTGCTCGGCCTCTGCCTTAACCAGTTCCGCAGCAATCTCGTTTCCTTTGCTCCTGTTTGTCCCAGTTGCCCAAGGGAGTTTTACTCTCTTTTAGTTCCCAGCCAGGGTCGTAGGTTCTTTTACACAATCTATCACACATTGTGACCTGATTGTGTACGCCTTTATTGTGGCTTCACCTCCGGTTTCGATGGTAATATGCTTACGTGTGTAGGCCCTTTCCCTCATTTTCCGGGCGCAATTTGCTATCGCTGGTATACTTGCTTGAAAAGCGGTCGTGATTGTACCCAGGTTTAAGGTAATCCTTTCCCCGGTTCTTCCTCTTTACTCGGACTATACCAGCGCCTGTGCCAGATGCTGTTTTTGTGCCTTCCGTATACCACACGGAGTCCCCTGTGATAGCTGATGGAGTCGCTCCACCACCTCACCCCTCATCCAAAACACGGGTTCTGAAAGGTACCCAAATGCTTAGAGTTTTAATTCGATCAGCCTTCAATCCCATGGGTTCGACTACTGTCTTCAGCTTCAGCAGAAGATCGCGCTGTGTCCCAATTCCGTCGCTTTCCTGAGGGCACCGTCCAAAGCAGATGGTTTCGGGTACTGTTCCCTACAACTCGCTTCCCATAATCTGGGTAATTATCCTGGGGATTGGAACCTTCAAGTAGGAGACTAATAACGGACAATAAACCAGCCAGCACTGAACTGGATCGATAAATCCGAATCGAGTGGACAGCGGCGTGATGTTTGGAGTGATCTGTAGCTGACATTGAGGGGCCGGCCATAGCGATTTATTTATTGGTCAAGTGTGGTTTTATTGTGCATGTTTTCATCGAGGGCGTCCGATTTGAAGAACCGCTAATTAATCGTGTGGCCGAGTGGCTTGCTTTCGCTTCCTGATTTTCAGGCTAAGTCCGCGAGCTGGAGATGGGAGAACCAGTTGAAACAATGGAAGTATTTGCGATCGATTGGGGCAGGGTTGGTTGAAACGATTACGTATCGGACGTAATACGGTCGTTCAAGGTGGAAAAATTGAACGAACGCTGAACGGTAAACGGCCCATTCTGATTAACAATGAGAAAATAATTGCCTAAACAAAAAGTGCGCTCATTATTAAAAATATCGACTGGGAGAAAAAAACGAAACCAATTAATGTTTGCCGCTGACAACGATTTTGCTGGTTTTTATATCGGCGCAACCTTGAAATTGTATTATTATAAATCTCGGATATCTAGCGCTTAATAATTCTTTTTCTATTTGCATAAAAAGAAAAGGTCTCATGTGATCCAATGCCAAGCGCTAATAAGCGCAAAAATCTTTTGTTTTAATACGGTTATTGGATTCTTGGTTAATTCGCTTTAAGCATCGCCGTAATTACGATCGCTAATTGTTCTTACTTTTGCCGCTCTTGATGTAATTAGTTTTTTTTATGCAATTAAACATGCCAAATCTTCCTCTATTTGTGTAACATTGAAACTTGAAAAATTCAAAAATTCCTGCCGAACAACCACTAGTTGCCTGAACTTCCGGTCCTTAAGGCTCGATAGAGCCTTAAGCCTCTTTCACTTCAGAGCTAGAAACGTTCCGCTGTGATAGGCGGGCCAGTGGCGCACTAACTGCGCTTTGACATGCATCAAGCGAGCCAATTTGCTTAAAAAACTACTGCTAGAGGAGCAAAGGAAGCCTCAACTTCTGGTCTCCACTACTACATAGAGGGACGAAGATTTAGTCTGCCGATAAAAAAAAGCTTCAATTGAAACAACCAATCAGTGGCGCACTAGCGTCGGTTTGAACCCTATTCCAAAAACTTCCAACTTGAAGGCATTTTGCTCAAAAAATGCTGCTCAAGAACCCAGAAAAATACCTAAAAACTTCCTGTCTTCACCACTCAATAGAGGTGGGCTTCGTCTCAGCAGGGCAAACGTTTGATTTTAATCGGCCTTACTAACAGTGGTGTACTAACAGTTAATGCAGTATTAAAATAAAGATTAAACTTATAATTGCATAATTATATATGCATTAATTATAATTTCTGATAATTCTCTAATGAACCAGGGGAATAATGTATTTTCGGTCATCACTGCTCAATAAAGAAAGATATTAGTCTAAGTATGGCAAAATTGTTTTTCAATTGGCCGGTCAAGGGCGTCCTAACAACGTTTTAAACTACCTGAAAACGCCTACTTTGAAGGCATTTTTCGTGAAAAATTCCTGCAAATGAACCAGGAGAATAGTCTTCTTCCGGTCTCCACTGCTCAATAAAAAAATTTATAGCCTAAGAATGAAAAAAAAATGCTTGAAAGTTCGGATCAGGGGCGTCCTCCCAACGGCGGAAACCATCTCACGAAAACATCCGCATTGGAAGACATTTTACTTGACAAATTCCTGCTAAGGAACCAGGAGAATAATCTTCTTGCGGTTTCCACTACTCAATACAAAAATTTATAGCCTTAGAATGGAGAAAAATTGCTTGAAAGAGCGGCTCAAGGGCGTCCTAACAACGGCTTAAACCATCTCACGAAAACATACGAATTGGAAGACATTTTACTTGACAAATTCCTGCTAAGGAACCAGGAAGATAATCTTCTTGCAGTTTCCACTGCACAATAAAAATATTTATAGCCTAAGAATGGAGAAAAATAGGTTGAAAGAGCGGCTCAAGGGCGTCTTAACAACGGTTTAAACCATCTCACGAAAACATCCGCATTGGAAGACATTTTGCTTGAAAAATGTCTGCTAATGAACCAGGAGAATAATCTTCTTGCGGTTTGCACTGCCCAATACAAAAATTTATAGCCTAAGAATGGAGAAAAATTGCTTGAAAGAGCGGCTCTAGGGCGTCCTAATAACGATTTAAACCATCTCACGAAAACAACCGAATGGAAGACATTTTGCTTGAAAAATTGCGTCTAATGAACCAGGAGGATAATCTTCCTGTGGTTTCCACTGTTCAATACAAAAATTTATAGCCTAAGAATGGAGAAAAATAGCTTGAAAGGGCGGGTCAGGGGCGTCCTAACAAAGTAAGGGCGTCCTAACAGATGGAGTAAACCATCTCAAGAATAAATCGAAAGTTCCGATAGATTTAAAAAAATGCTGTCAAAGGGACTTCACTGCCCAATAGAAACAGTCTTAGTCTTGAAACTGGGAAACTTTGAATGAAATCGGCAAGCCAGTGGCGCACCGACTACAATTTGAAGTCTCGGATGCAAATTTTAAAGTTGAACTACCAGTTGCCCAATAAAATCCAGCCAAAGAAGCCCCGAATTGGTCGATGAACTGTAGACTTTTGAACTGGTTTGTGAGGCCAGGGGCGCACCGATAATTTTTTTTGAAACTCCTGCAGAAAATCGCCTTTCCTGTTGAACCAAAGACAGTTGTAGAATTCAAAAGCGAACACGTTGAGTCAATTGCAGCGCTTTCCATGAAGACAATCTCCAATCTAAATAGCAATTATTCCTCGATGGAAAAATGTGTTTTAACGTTTCATTAAAGCGCACCTGTTTCATAAACGAGCGATGACTGCATAATCCGCGCTTGTTAATTGTTGTATATTGGCAATTATTACCATTATTGATCTAATAATATCAAGATTCTGTCCGCTTCGAGCAGGCAGCAGAAGGAAATTAAGGCTGGAGTTTGAACGCAAAACTAGAACGAAACCATCCAAATACACGTTTTTTTCTGCCGTCTTCTGGCCTTCAAAAATCAACACCGCTGACTCACCAGTTCTCCTAGCTTTTCATTGTTAATTGGAAGTAGATCGTTTCCTATGACACAAATAACTCTCCAGCCTTAGTTTCAGTTGCAACCAATTAAAAAAAATAATAATAAATATCGTATCTCTTTAATAGCTTCCAGTGCAATAATCGTTTCCTATTGCTTTATTGCTCGAGTGCTAGTTTTGCATCGTTTGACCGCTTGCAAAGTGGCTTCTGACTCGATACGTGTGATCTGTAATGGAGATCGGAAAAAATCGACCTTCAACTCGCTCGAATTCAGCGTGTTTCACATCTGGCCAGATACAATTTACCGAAAAAAAAAACTGATAATCTTGATGGTATCGAAGCCCCCGCTAGTAGGAGCCTGTCGGAAAGATCTACTTTAGAGTGTTCCGATGGTTTTTTTCAGCATCCACCGACCGCTTTCAAGGCCCGACTAGCCAAAGACGTAAATAGAAAAGAAAATCCTCATTTTGTCACATTTGGAAAAACCCTTCACTTGTTGCAGACACCTTTCGAATCTGATTTAATCAGATCGATAATAGTAATAATAAAAAATTTTTTTTGCAGTTAATTATTGTAAATCGCTATGTAATCAGTGTGTGCTGCTTTAAAGCGATTCTACTAATTACGGCATTGTGTTTATTCGTTTCTGCAAATGGCATTCGCGTTCATTTTTAACCGGAAAGTATGCAATTGTTTTATATAGAGGGCATTTTTTGTTCAATTAAAATTTTACTGGGTGATTCAAACTTACAATTACCGATTGTTCGTTTGACTGCAACGCTCACCAACCCGGTCCGAGCCAGACGTGATAATCACGTGGCAACTGTACGTGAAACTCACCAAATGCGTCAGAAATTGACGTGAGAATCACGGAAATATGTCAGCTGTCGAACAGGGTGATTCAAAATTCGCGTCAGTCTCTTAGGGTGTTTACGGAGTACAGAAAAAGAAATATTTATTTATATTTACATTTATTTTAATTTTATATTTTATTTTCAGATATTTCCAATGCCTGTTCCTGTATGCCTGGAACCCGGATACCCCTTGGTCGTCCACTATCTGCTCACTTCCTCTGTTTAGACGACCAACACGCCCGTCAGAAAACATCGAAAAAATGACGTCCGGGAGTCCCCTTTAACCAACTGAATAATGAATCACCCCATATATCAACCAGGAAAAAAATCTTGACAGAAATTCCAAAACATTACGGGTTTTGCCCAACCTGATTGTCGTCCGGTTGCCCATTTGAATGGGTGGTTTTCCATCGAAAACCGGTTTGTCCGCAACCGAAAAGAAGAAAAAAAAACAGCTGACGATGTGGACAAATGTAAAAGACCCCGACTGAATCGATTGCGGTTGTTTTGTTGATGTCAATCGAAGATCTTCGAACCGGTTGGTTATTCCGAATCATCATGTACGGTTCTGATCTGAATCGGCCAGCTGAGGTGCAGGCAGCAACACTGGTGGGACCGCAAAAATTAATGAACCACGAACGCAACTAAGCCGCAATCAATTCGAATAATCGCCGCTTCGAACAGCATTGAAAAGCTCATGGTAGAACACGCCGTTTTACCTTCACATTGACACAAAATTTTCGTTGTGGCGTGCTCTTGTTACAGTTTAGTTCATTGTGAAGGTTCCCAGCTTGTTTTGTGGGTACCACATGGGCTCTGACGGTCTTTGGTTCTCATTAAAGCAAACTGCGTGACTTCGTTTGCGCCACTTTTGATTAGCATACAAAAATATGCGAAAAAGCGTGCACTCCTTGGGGTTTTTTTGCAATTTTTGTCGATTCTCTTCCCGGTTTTACTGCGTTCAATCTCAGCTGAACTCGTTTTTTCGGCTAATTAATTGCGTCAGAGCGAGATTTTCGTGGAACCAGTGGCGGTTTCGCCGTAGGTTCAGAGTTAAAATTAGCCTTAATTTCATTTGGTTTTGTTAAAAAATTATACTTTTTCGAGATGTAAAATGAAGTTTGTTGGTCATTTTTAAACGAAATTTAAAGTTGCCAATTTCGTTGGTTTTAAAGTTGTGAATTTCGAAACTTATGTCGCGCTTATCCTTAAGTAATTTGAATAAACACCTAGTTAGTATCTGAATTTACTAATACAATTTCTTACAGGTAATTTTCATGTATGTTTGTTTACTTTTATATTTAATAAATTAGATTTGAACAAAGATTGCTAGTTTGTTTTTATACCTTAAAAATATCCTTTGCATTCATCAATATCCTTTGAAATCATCGCTCCGTTAGTTCTCCCAGTCCCCCGGAGAGGGCTTGTTTTCAATGTTAACATGGGAACCTCTCGTCTCACTATTCGTCTCTATCACAAAGTACTTTTAGCGTTACGCTATTCGAGATGAATATCTATTTCTGCTCCTGATATTTGCTGCTCGCTACCTCCTTCAATATTCTGCTCTCCTGATACAAATTGGATTATCGTGGAACGACTGAAATTTCCAATGAAACTGTGCGAAAACTCTCCGTTGCTCCTGATTTTCTCGCTACCTCCTTCAACATTCTGCTGCCCTGATACAAATGAAAAATGTCGTTTTTGCCATTCAAATTTTATTAATAGAGATCTAGTAGATCCCACGTGTAAAAATAACGTAACGTTAAACTCCTGCTCCTGATATCTGCTCGCTACCTCCTTAAAACATTCTGCTGCCCTGATACAAATTAAAAATGTCGTTTTGCCATTCAAATTTATAATAGAGAGCTACTAGATCCACGTTAAAATAACGTAACGTTAAACTCCTGCTCCTGATATCTGCTCGCTACCTCCTTAAAGATTCTGCTGCCCTGATACAAATGAAAAATGTCGTTTTGCCATTCAAATTTTATTAATAGAGATCTAGTAGACCCACGTTAAAAATAACGTAACGTTAAACTCCTGCTCCTGATATCTGCTCGCTACCTCCTTAAACATTCTGCTGCCCTGATACAAATTAAAAATGTCGTTTTGCCATTCAAATTTTACTAATAGAGAGCTACTAGCTCCGCACAGAAAATAACGTAACGTTAAACTCCTGCTCCTGATATCTGCTCGCTACCTCCTTGAACATTCTGCTGCCCTGATACAAATGAAAAAGTCGTTTTGCCATTCAAATTTTACTAATAGAGAGCTACTAACCCCACGCAGAAAATAACGTAACGTTAAACTCCTGCTCCTGATATCTGCTCGCTACCTCCTTAAACATTCTGCTGCCCTGATACAAATGAAAAATTGTCGTTTTGCCATTCAAATTTTATTAATAGAGAGCTACTAAATCCATGTGAAAAATAACGTAACGTTAGACTCCTGCTCCTGATATCAGCTCGCTACCTCCTTAAACATGCTGCTGCCCTGATACATATAGAAAGTTCGTTTTGCCATTCAAATCTGATTAATAGAGAGCTACTAGACCCACGTAAAAAAATACGTAACGTTAAACTCCTGCTCCTGATATCTGCTCGCTACCTCCTTGACCATTTTGCTCTCCTGATACAAATGAGATTTGAGTCAACACATCAAAGAAGGTTTTTCCTCCTGACTTGAACTGTTTTGGGAATTCGAAAGTCCCAGTAATCGACAAAGAAAATAGGGGAGAAAAAAAAACAATGCCATTTAATTTTTTTTATTTTCATCAATTGATTCACATGCTTATAACTCTTTACTTTACTTTCTAACTTAACATTAACCTATTTTAAGCACATTAGTCCTTTGGTGGCAAAGCATCATTTCTTTTGTCCATCCAACCTTGCGATCGTCCACTGGGCGTGGTCCATTAAAGAGCCTGAAAAATAAAATGTTAAATTAGAAAAAAGCCATTCAATGTTTTACAGACATTATAAAATAATTTTTTTTTTCCATCCCCATCCCCATTCCCCCTACTCTGTGGAACACTGGACGCCTTCAGCTCTACTTTAAGACCATAAAGCCTATTAATTGAGCGAAATTTGTTGGAAAAAAGTCCAAACAGTCGATTGATGTGGGAAAATCAAGCCTCGCGCGCCGCCACTGTTAAATGCCGACCTAATGGGATTTTTTTCAAATTCGCCCGCAATTAGGTCGGTTTAAAGCCAGCAGGATATTAATGGGCGATCGTAACCACCTGCCTTATCCACAATGTGTATTAATGTACGTATTATGTAGGTAGGTAGGTGTGACCCCCCCGAATAAAAAACGTTAAAATCTGATAAACGAAAGGTCTCGAGCTGCTTGGTAACTGGCCGACAGACAGTCATTCGTTTAGCAATGTCTTAAATAGGACAAAAAAACCGGGACTTTGGATGGATTTTTTACGTAAAAACCTAAACGAAAAATCCTCAGATCCGAGACCAAATGGAAAGCGTGTGTCTGTCTGTTTATTATCGAATGCAAATGCCCATTGACTACAAATAAATCAAACGTCTGATGCAATACAATACAACCGTTATGTCTTCTTTATTCAAAATTGTGAAACCAGTAGTTGTAGAATTCATTCATGCAGGTCGGCGTGTGAGTGTGTAGTACACCCAAAAATTTACATACGCTTTTCATTGATTGTCCAGAGGATGACGAAATAAGATTGATCGTTGACAATTTCTTTACCTGTACAACCGTAAACGAGGCAGCCCACATTCCACTTTACACAGGGTGACTCAAAATTCACGTCAATCATTCGGGGGAGTCCAGGAAAAATAGTTATTTGCAAAAAACTAGATCAGAAGAGCGGCAACAATGTCTTTAAAGGCATTAACATTACGTAAATACTCAACCGGTAAATGCAACGGATGTCAACAATACCGCCTATACAAAGTTACGGCTCAATGATCCATTTACAACTGAACCCACGAAAAGTCAACAAAAAGAAAGTCAGTAACCTACAAGTAAGAAAAACATTTTGGTGATTGGCGGTAAAACAAAATTCTTATTTTAAGCTGTGAATGATCAAGTTGGAACATAGTAGCGCATCGGCTCTCACACGTCCGTATGTGTGTGAGTGAGATAACCGATGCCAGCTACGTTCCTGACTGCAAAACTGAGTTTCATATAATTGATTCAAATCACAGGGAGAACACTTTTGATACCAAGTGAAGACACTGGCAAAAACGCTCAAAAATTCTCCAATTGTTTATTTCCAATCCAATACACTTGAACTGCTTAAGGTCCATAACGAAAACCCGGATGTTTTCATCCATTTTTTCCCTCTTAATGGCCCGACAATGGGCAGCCGTGCGTAACATTAAAGACTGGCGAAGAAGATTGAGAGTGATGGAAAAAAACTGAATCATAAAACATCTGAAAACTGAATCCTGGCCAACTCGGTTCTCTCGGTGGTACCCAACTCATTCCCATTAGATCCGTATACGATTTTAACAGCCGTCGATTAACGACAATAAAAAGTAACCGATAAGTAGACCGTAATTTGCTTGAAACCAACTGACATTCTACACATTCATTAGCAGATCGCGGCTGCCAAGGTTGAACGCATTAAGTACTCCAGTGCTAGATAGATATGTAGGGGTACCATATAGGACCCTTGTGACGGGCACCCAAACCATGTAAACTAGCAAAACAAACCTTATTTAGGTAGGTCAATGCCAAGGCACCCGCCAAATTGCCATTGTTAATTAATCAATTCGGACTTAGTAGGAAATTGAAGTACCGCGAAACCGAAAGGTTCCCTTGCATTTTTTCAGGCGCACGAAGGTTACCGTCGCTTGATACACATAGACAGCCAGCACACTTCCCCGATATTTTTTTGCAAGGTTCTTCCGGCGACAAAAAACCATGTAAAATAGTGTAAACCGACCCAATAAAGTCGGCCTGAGCTGTAAATCTTTCGCAGCTTTTTCCTTCGTTTAACACGCAAAAGAAACGTGAGGACTGTGTGATTTTCCATCCGAATTCATGTATACATAACAAATAACAAGTTAGTTCTGGTTGGGGCGGCGAAACTGTCTAGTCACAGCTGCAGACAACAACAAATTAATGGATTTTTTTGGCCGAAAACCATAAATAAAACCGCCTCGACAGTGCAAAATGTGAATAATCAACTCAAAATATTTACAGGTATCGAGTCTCGATGGACAAAAACAGAAATTACACCAGACAACGTGTCTAGTTGATGAATATTTAACCCAAAAGGTGAATATAGCATGCAAGCAAGCCTTTTGGCAGTGACGTCATTATTGAAGGACTTTCTTTCGAAGCCCGTGGTTGCCAGCATGCGCGTTTTTTCCCGCTGATGTTCTTTTCATTTCGCAAAAGGCTACTCGATTACAATTTTACGAAAGAGACACGATAATAACAACGAACTTGCGTCTCACTCGTTGGCCAAATAATGGAAAAAGAACGACAATTATTGCGTCACTGCCAAAAAACTTGGGACAAACTATTAGCGAATTCAACTACCCCTGGGGGGGCACTGCGAAACCTAAACACATACTCTTATCGAGCGCCATGTAAACAATCCCGATGACCAAATGTAAACAAAACTACTGGCAAATGTTACTCGTTAAGTTTAGTTTAAAATTCAACCGCCAGCAGGCGGTCGGACCTTTGAACTCGCGAATCGATAAACAGATTGCAGCGCCCTTCACCTCCATTCGCGCAAAGCTCGATCGAAACTGGCAGCGCCATCCCAGTAGCAGCGGCACCAACTTCAATCGCAGAGCAACTAAAGGAATTTTCTTTAAATCCAATCAACAACCAGCAAATAATCACTTCTTAAAAAGCCACTGGGAAAATGTTAGGTCTTAGGGTGAGTGAGGAACCGATGGCAGCCGCCAGATGGCACAGCCAGTATGGTCGCCATTACGTAAAAAATCGATGCCGTTCGGTAAATAGGTGCGCCGTCTCGTTTTTAAACAAATAGTGGCTCACCCATTTAAATTGCCAGCGCGAAAAAGCAACCCCGACCTACCATAAAGGGCCGTTTCGCTTGGGGGCATCGAAACATCCAGCAGAGTGGACCTGAAGCCCGGAAAATGGGGCGATCAAAGTGTGTTACTGAACGTTGCCTGATTGTGAGTGGCGAACGGTAAACGCAACTGACATTTTCCTTTTAACCCCCGGAGGTTTTATCGGAAAATCGGCCGAGTGTTGTGTGTTGAGAGTGTTGGCGCCCCCAACGAGTGCCTGCCCAGTGCTTTCCAGCCCCAGAGATTCGCTGGTAAGTCGCTGTTTGCACAAAATTCGGTTTGTTTGTGTAATAACCTTGCCCAACATCTGGGCGATAGTTCGGTCTGTCTCCGGACATGATCCCAGCTGAAAAGCGAAACGACCAGAGAAATTGAACAGGTTTAACTGCTGTTGGGAGCCGACAACCACGAAAAGGGGGCTTTGCCACCGGATGTTTGTCTGCCGTTGACGTCACTGCAACAACGTTGACAGGTGCATCATCTAGCTGTCCCTAACTATCGGAGCCCTGTAGCTGCTTTGCCAACTTTTTTTGGCCCCAATTGGGCCCCACGGCGCTTTCGCTCACAATCACTTGATCTAGCTGCGAACACAACCTCAAAGTTTTTTTGTTTACCATCAAGTACTCACACCCTTGGATGACCAATCAACATCACACGAGGTTGGTTGTTGCTAAGCAACGTTTGGCAACAGAAATTGTGACAGGGATAAACATTACCCGTTGCTTGTTTTAGGTTAGGATGTTGTTATAGTTTTCATGCGATTGTCACCTAATAAACTCTATTAGCATTTGAACGTTACATTTGTTGTCATTTTACATTTCAAACTTTGCAATCGCTAATCAAGGCAGAAGGTCGTGGCATTTAAAATGGAAGTTTTCCCAATTTGGAAGAGAACTATCTAGTCTTCAATTGCCTCATTAGAAACATTTTTTCTGTATCTGGAGAGTTTCAAGCCTCTTTTAAAGCAGCAATAATCATCTTCCGAGCTGCTAAATGGAGACGAACTAACTGTTCAACGCTGGTGTTTCTCAAAAACCCTGATAAATCATCACCTTGTCCGAACCAGCAGATAGTCTCAAGTCTCCCTCTTGTATCGTAAAAGACAAGTGACCTTTCATCCGCCGTTCAAGCTGGCTGTTAAATGCGCACCGAATTTTTCAAAAGTCTCCAATTTACCGGACTAAATCTACCAAGCAATTTTGCGTTCGATTGCACCGAGAGCCTTGCACTAGTCATGGGTAACACTGTGTTGAACGGCACTTTGACAGCACATCCGCACACAAACCGTAATTGACAAGCTAGATTTTGAAACCAAGTTTTTGGTCGCCCCCTATGTTCGAAGCGCGGAAACTGTCAAACATTTGGAAGGATAGTATTTCGATCCAATAATGTTTTGTGTTATAACAGTTATCAGCCCTGATAATAGATCCTGTCATTCACTCCCTATATTTCCTGGTTTCAGTCAATTTTATTGTTTATATTAAAATGTTACAATACGTTTCGGTGTCTTTCGCCACCATCATCAGTTTGTAGGTATGGCTGTTTTCCACCTTCACCTTTGGCCACCAGTGGTGAAGGTGGAAACAGCCATACATACAAACTAATGATGGTGGAGAAAGACACCGAAACGTATTGTAACATTTTAATAATAAACAATAAAATTGACTGAAACCCAGGAATATATTGGAGTGAATTCAGGAACAGTCAGGAAAATATACGAAACGATATCATGTCAATAAAACCAAACGTATGTAACATGGCATGGTGGTGCCATCTAAAACCGAACCGTAACTTTTCAGTTACATTTCTAAGGCCAATGCGCTGTGAAAGTGCCATTCAACCAGATTCAACTCAGTGTTACCCATGACTAGATTGAACACGCTGCACCGCTTAACACCCCATGACGCATGGGTGTACGGAGCACTACACATCACGTAACACATGATCCTCTCTCCCGACACATTTGACACATCATAAAAAGCGTTGCCGCGCGACAAGCCGTATTGGTATTAGTGCGTCAACACCTGAAAATCCACTGTGTTACCCACGCCTAGCTTGCACTGATAAAAGAGTGATAGGAGCCGATGTGCAAACCCATCAAATTACGTAAATAAGTTGATTGGCTGAGAAAAGTGCGCTGGTTTCGAGCTGAGCCAAGATCGTCTCTCTGGAACGTGTTGCATTTAATCAATTGGAAACGAAATCATGCACTTGTTTGGAAAACATCTGCTTATAACTTTCCGGTCAATTAGTTGACAATCAAGACTGAATGCAAATCAAAGTGGAGCGAAAACAACAATGGTGATCGGTTCTCTGAAAATATTGCGGCATTCGTGGCGACTGGAAATCCGTCGGGTTGTGATAGGACATGGAGTGGTGTTTGTTTGGCGAATATCGGATCGACCCAGAAACGTCAATCTGGAATGATTAACGGGCAAAAAGGACCATAAAATTGCAATTTGCCGCGGCAGAAAGGCAAAACGCCCGAGCTATTTCCATTCGAGTCGGACAAGACCCGAAATCAGGACTCCCCCTAGACGAAAATACCGCCAAAATAGCCCAACTAGTGCGCGCACTAACATTAAAGGAAAAAACGCCCACCGCAGTATTTTCGGATCATCAGTTTTAATTTTTTCCGGTTGACAAACAACTGACGCACACCAATCGGTAACGAGACCTGAATGAATTCGTCAACCCCCTGGGGCGACCAGACGGTGGGGGGTTCTGCTCGTGGCCGCCCTAAGCTCAGACTGGCCAAGGTTTTTATCGGGAAAAATGGATCCCAGAGCTGAACAGTTTTGAATACACAAAACGGCCCCTTTTTTCGCCTCATCAGTATCAAGAGATAATCAAAGTATGTGCAAAACACTCGGAAAGCGTTCAGGTGTTGCGAAACCAGCGCGCACAGACCTTGAATTCACCAAACCCGATATGCAGTCGCTTTTGCGAAAACACATACATACGAGTTACATAAAATGAAAAAAAAAATCGTCCTATCTACTCCAATGCGAAATATCCTTTAAATTTCCGAACGGAGTAAACAGCGTGATGTTATCAAGCAGTTTAGTTGATAATTATTGATAGTGAACGCGTAGCCAATCGTGGATCGGAATTATTTCACATTGACTTTCATATGACCTGCACTTTGTGCAAATGCTATTTTAATTTTATGATTACAAAGTCTATATGATACGTTTTACATTATCCGCATGAGGATGATGTTCGTTCCGACCAATTTTCCATTCAGTTTTTTTCGTCATTATCGTTTTTTAGTATTTTTTACTAGTTATCTATTATTAGTTCAGCGCCAGTTGGGCTTACAAATTCCAAATTGAGGTTCTTCCAAAACTACTTGAAAATCACCCCTAGTTTCTACGCCACTGGAAAAAAATGTTATTTGGAATTCTTTTGAAAAACCAAACTTTTCGTTGCCAAAAGGCCATTTCGGAAAAACATGCATTTTACGAAGTAAATTTTAAATGAGTCACTGGACAGCTGAACTTTCTCAGCATAAAATCCCGCTTTTCTCTAAGAGCGCCTTTTTTGGATAGAAAACTTTGGGCCTTCAGATCGCCATCTTTCCCAATGGCGGAGAAACTGAAAAAATGAATCTGTCCCACTTTCCCCCACCCCGTTTGAAAAATCGACGATTTTTGTCGCCGAAACAAACATCTCTCTGAAAATGCCAAAGACCAAAAGCCCATCGACCACGCACGAATCCCTGGAAAATGGACAATTATTTAACAATAAAGCGGATTAGTATTCGCCAATACTATAAAATGTAGTGCAAAATTAGCCCAAAAATATTTCTTCCAACTTTGCCCAGCTCAAAACCCCCGATATTTTAAGCCGTGGAGGTAACAACTGCGAACGGAGCACCGCGCGGGCGAACTTGCTTCCCATGCGTCCGAGAGAGAAAACCGATGTCAACTACGTTCCCGACTGGAAAACTCGCTTGATTTCATTGACTGGAAACATAGGAGTATGAACACCCGAAGCAAACACACCTCTGAAGATGCCACTAACTATGCCTGCTAGCGAAACGTACGGTCCAAATTCCTTGAAAGCGAAAATTAGCGCTACGTTGAAATACAGCGGGTAGTTTGGAGTTCCTTTAGCGCCAATGGCCCCCTTATCGACCAGAGCGAACCCCTGCAGACTTCATTGGTGTTCTTTTTTTGCACCGTTTCTCCAGTTCTGAACCGATGCAAACGTTCGTTCTTGTTTATGTGAGGTTCCAATTAGCATAATTTCCTCCTCAATTGGACGTAAACAGACGGGCTATTTTTACTTTAGCTCGTGGCACTCAAGCGGCCATTTTATGCCAATTATCGTATTCCTGTTTGAAAGATTTCGATGATTTTCCAGCCTAATTCCATTTATTCTCGTCTCGTTGACGATAGAATAATCAGCCAATGTGTTTCTGACCTAGTTTACCTGAATTTTACATCGCATTAATCCCTATTTCACGGTTATCTCAAGTTGCAGATTTACACACACTCACAATGATCTCATTTCTCCTTAATCACTCGAATTGATACACAATTTGCCAACATTGTGTCAAGGTTTTAAATAATTTGCGTGTTTAGCCCACACTAGCTTCATCCTTCTCTTTTCAGGCGCTGCCTCTCACTCAGCCAACTTGCCCTGAATTTTTCATTTCATTATCAATTAGTGTGTATATTTTCCTGACTGTATTTCAACTTAATTCAAAAGAAATTCCTGGGTTCCAGTCAATTTTATTGTTTATTACTTAAAATATTTTACAAATACGTTTCGGTGTCTTTCTCCACCATCATCAGTTTGTATGTATGGCTGTTTCTACCTTCACTTGGCTTGCCAAAGGTGAAGGTAGAAACAGCCATACATAAAAACTGAAATCCGAGCGGAAAGGATCGTTTTTGTCAAATAAACATTGGTCAGATTGTGACTTAGTCTGGCAAGTTTGGTTTTCGAGAAAAAAAATAAAATGTCAAATTTGAAAAAAATCGTAAGGGGTTAACCCGATAAATTTTTTGGCCAAAAATTTTTTTTCTTTTTCGGGGATTATTTCTTGACAGATCGTTAGATATGGAAAAGTTAATGGACAAAATGATTTTGGTTGGTTCAAAAAAAAATTCCTCTGTCAGCTACAGGGGAAAAAACGAAAAGTTTTGTACAGGCCCTTATGGCGGGGAAATTTTCAAAATAAGGGGAAAGGATGGTTTTTGTCAAATAAACATTGGTCAAATTGTGACTTAGTCTGGCAAGTTTGGTTTTCGAGAAAAAAAATAAAATGTAAAATTTGAAAAAAATCGTAAGGGGTTAACCCGATAAATTTTTTGGCCAAAATTTTTTTTTTCTTTTTCGGGGATTATTTCTTGACAGATCGTTAGATATGGAAAAGTTAATGGAAAAAATGATTTTGGTTGGTTCAAAAAAAAATTCCTCTGTCAGCTACAGGGAAAAAACGAAAAGTTTTGTACAGGCCCTTATGGCGGGGAAATTTTCAAAATAAGGTAGAAACAGCCAAACATTCAAACTGAAATCCGAGCGGAAAGGATGGTTTTTGTCAAATAAACATTGGTCAAATTGTGACTTAGTCTGGCAAGTTTGGTTTTCGAGAAAAAAAATAAAATGTCAAATTTGAAAAAAATCGTAAGGGGTTAACCCGATAAATTTTTTGGCCAAAAATTTTTTTTCTTTTTCGGGGATTATTTCTTGACAGATCGTTAGATATGGAAAAGTTAATGGAAAAAATGATTTTGGTTGGTTCAAAAAAAATTCCTCTGTCAGCTACAGGGGAAAAACGAAAAGTTTTGTACAGGCCCTTATGGCGGGGAAATTTTCAAAATTGAATAAGTGTCAAATCATTTTGGAATTTGTTCAAATTCACATCAATTAGTATTGAGACAAATACGAATCGACTCTATGTCAAATCGATTCAGTAAAGTAACAGGGAAAAACCTTTGGCAAGCCAAGTGAAGGTAGAAACAGCCATACATACAAACTGATGATGGTGGAGAAAGACACCGAAACGTATTTGTAAAATATTTTAAGTAATAAACAATAAAATTGACTGGAACCCGGGAATTTCGTTTGAACTATCAATTACACCCTGATGAATAAAACAGAAAACTACCCTTTCCTGCTTCAAAAATGTGTTTTATAGCCACTTCCAATGACTGGAACTTACAATAAAAGAAATCGCTATCGCTTTAGCGGCAACAGCGGGTAAACCGTAAAACTATTCTAGGAAAAGATAGTTTCTATGTACAAATGCACTGCGAGATAAAGCCTAAATAAATATTATTCCTATATAATTTAGATAAACTAGGTCAGAAGCACATGTATAGTGGAACTACTAGTCGATTATTCCACGAGAGAGATAAGGGCGATTATAAATGTGCGTGTGTAAGTGTGGGAGCGAGAAACTGCATAAGAAACAATGGGAAAAGCATCAATGGGTGCAAAGTCAGGGCATGGGGCTGGTCGGGGAGTTTTACCACCAAATTCTCACGGGGAGAGAAGAAATCTCCACTGTTGTCATTCCCTTCTCCTTGAAGGGAGAATCGTGCCGAGCCGGAGGTGAGGCTGTCTAGGCCCCTGACCACCCAACCCCCACCGCTTTGGGGGATGGGGGCGGGCTGTGGGGCACAAGGCGTCAGACGCGTGATCCCCTCCATGTCTGACCTCCATTGCGCCCTTGAACTTATTGAGCTATTGTTGCAGGCTGGCAGGAACGTTCCTTTGCAACGCTAGCAGGAGATTTTTATGAAACTAGAGTGAAAACCGACCGAGGCAACGCTCTGTTTTATTGGCCGTAAAAGCCACCTGGCGAGGCGAGGGAAACAATGTCGAGCCCACCTAGACGAAGCATGTGAATCTAATTTCGGTTTTCTTGTTCGGAACAAAAAAATACTCGCAAATTCCCCAGGCCTTGGCCTAACCTATCCCACGATTGGATCGCACTGGCCGGTCCCCTTTTGCGTAGGTCCAAATGGGAATGCTATACATGAGCTTCTTTTATGGAAAATCCATACTCGCCCTTGGCACTTTGCCCAATGTCGTGACGTGCCACTCTTTAACCGCTTCCTCTGATCATTTCACACCCGAACCGAACGTTTATTAGCCGAGATCAAGAATGCCGAGGGATTTTCCCATGGATTTGTCTCGTTTTTTCCCCGTTTTTAAGCCGAAAACTCTCGAATTTTTGGGCGATTTTTCTGCAAACAATTGCTTCCATTATCCATTTTCCATTTCATTCCTTAGTTCAGAATCGACTTGAAGTTTCTATGAAGTCCACATTTGCAGCTAATTCCAGTTACATTTGAATCATTCTCTATTCTCAAGCCAAAGCTCAGAAGGCGACTTTCAACACTGTCAAGCCCTAAATTGGCTTCTGGCTGTTGGGAAACAAGCTTTCGATTGGCAAAGTTGACTTGAACTCCACTTCACAAAGTGGCAAAATTCGGCTACAGTTTCAGGTAGTTCGAAATTGGCTTTGCACCAGCTTAAACAGCTTTCGAACAATTTGGAAACTGTTCTGGCCGTTTAAAGCACATTTTGCAATAATTTCGCAAAAGATCATCGAGCTCAAAACTCCAGTTCTTAAGCTCTCAACGATTTCCTAGTTCTTCAGCAAGAGTTTTGAAACGATCTTCACAAGCTCAGAAACCCTGCTGTTGTCTTAAGCGACACTTTTCTGATGCTTTGCTGGAAGCTTCAAAAGCAAATCTCGGATAATTCCATAAGAAATCTACTCTTTTGTTGCTTCCAAAGGACGTTCCCAGACCCAACTTTCAGCTGTCTGCACTGCGATATGAACTTTTCAAAGCTCCGAAAGCTGCATGATTAATAAAGCATGAAAGCACCCTTTTGCCCATATTAAAAGTCCAACTTTGAAATCGACTTTAACAAGTTGAAAAGTCCGATTCGAACTGCAGGAGTTCTGCTGAAGCGGTTCTAACTTTGCGAAAATCAACCTTTTAAGCGACGTCGAAGCGAATGTGAAAATACGCAGTGTCTCCTAAATTAGAGCAGATAGAGCAGTAGGGAATATGCGACTGGATAGTGCACTTTTCTTTACAAATATACACAATGTTTCGAAAAAATCCCGTTTCGGGTTTAATTGGAAGGATTTTTTATTATTTTTGCAAGTGAAAGCACCAAATTTGCTCCTGCACTATGAACAGGCTAAGTAGAAAAGCCAAATTTCTTCTGCATTAGAGCAGATAGAGCAATAGGGAATACTCGGCTGGAAAGAGCACTTTTCTTTATTTGTGTGTCGAAAGTTTTGAAAAATTCCCACTTCAGGTTTAGTTTGGAGAAATTTAAAAATTTTTGAAAGTGAAAACATCAAATTAGAGCATATGGAAGCAAAAGAAGTTACTATACCAGAAGGAACACGGTTGCTCCTATACAGGGCGAAATTTACGAAAATATTTCTCATCAGGGTCAATAGGAAGAATTTTTTGAAGATTTGCGCCCGCACTTTAAACCGGCAAAGGAAAGGCATCCAATTTCCCTGAAATTAGAGCAGATAGAGCAATGAGGGTTTTTCGTCTGGAAATAATACCTCTACTTTTGTACATACCGAAGGTTTCAAAAAACTTCATCTTCAGGTTCAGTTGGGATAATTTTTACAAAATTTAGCCATAAGCAGGCAAAGTAAAAACACTGCATTTTTTTAAAAACCTGAGCAGAGACAGCAATGGGGTTTGTTAGATTGGAAAAAACACTTATTTGTTTAAACCTACAAAAAGTTTCGGAAAACTTCCTCTTCAGGTTCAATTGGGAGAAGTTTTTGAAAATTCGCGTCCGCACTGTAAACCTGACAAAGAGAAAACAACAAAGTTCTCTTCAGCCAGAGTAGATAAAGCAACGGGGCTACCACGACGGGAAAAAGCATATTTTCTATTACACGTGCAGAAAGTTTCGAAAAACTTCCCCTTCAGGTTCAATTGGGATAAATTTGGAAAATTCGAGTCCGCACTGTAAATCTGACAAAGAGAAAACAACAAAGTTCTCTTCAACCAGAGCAGATAACGCAACGGGGTTCCCTCGACTGGAAAAAACACATTTTCGGTTACATGTGCAGAAAGTTTCGGAAAACTTCCTCTTCAGGTTCAATTGCGAAAAGTTTTTGAAAATTCTCTTCCACGCTGTAAACCTGACAAAGAGAAACCAACAAATGTCTCTTCAACCAGAGCAGATAAAGCAACGGGGCTACCTCGACTGGAAAAAACACATTTTCTGTTACATGTTCAGAAAGTTTCGAAAAACTTCCTCTTCAGGTTCAATTGGGAGAAGTTTTTGAAAATTCGGTTCCGCACTGTAAACCTGGCAAAGAGAAACCAACAAATTTCTCTTCAACCAGAGCAGATAAAGCAACGGGGTTACTTCGACTGGAAAAAACACATTTTCTGTTACATGTTCAGAAAGTTTCGAAAAACTTCCTCTTCAGGTTCAATTGGGAGAAGGTTATGAAAATTCGCTTCCACACTGTAAACCTGGCAAAGAGAAACCTACAAATGTCTTTTCAACCAGAGCAGATAAAGCAACGGGGCTACCTCGACTGCAAAAAACACACTTTCTGTTACACGTGCAGAAAGTTTCGAAAAACTTCCTCTTCAGGTTCAATTGGGAGAAGTTTTTGAAAATTCGCTTCCACACTGTAAAGCTGACAAAGAGAAAACAACAAATGTCTTTTGAACCAGAGCAGATAAAGCAACGGGACTACCTCGACTGGAAAAATGCATATTTTCTATTACACGTGCAGAAAGTTTCGAAAAGTTCCTCTTCAGGTTCAATTGGGAGAAGTTTTTGAAAATTCGCTTCCTCACTGTAAACCTGACAAAGAAAAACCAACAAATTTCTCTTCAACGAGCGCAGATAAAGCAACGGGTAATCGACTTTCCCTCGACTGGAAAAAACACATTTTCTGTTACACGTGCAGAAAATTTCGAAAAACTCCCTCCTCAGGTTCAATGGTAAGAGTTTTTTGAAAATCCTCCGCTCTCGCAGGATGAACGTGGAAAAAAAACTACGCATATCGAATGAAAAGTTATCCGAGCTTATCAACCAATCAGAATTGGGTCCTGACGTTTCGTTCACATCTGCGATGAACATTATCGAAGGCGATGACTGGTGACCGTGAAAAGCCACCACAGTCTGAGTAAACTACGCGTATGTTTGAGGCAACGCGCCAATTTAAATAAACGGTTTCAATATAATGCATGTTCGCATCCTGAATTATTATATCTGTTTGTGTACGTTGTGGCATCCATATGGGGCTTATCATGCAACAAGTACTTCCGCGGAAAATGGCCAGTTATTAACGATAAACGATGCCATTGTTTCCAATTAGAACTAGTGGAGATGCCAGCCTTAAGAGTATGCAATTATTTCTAATTAGATGGAAGGAAAACAACTTCAAGGCTAATCTTATATAAGCCGAGCACACAGTGGCGAAACGGTCGATTGCCAGCTACAAGCAACAATTAAAAAGTGCAATTTTATGCAAACTAGCGACTGAAAGAGCGCCTGTTAGTGGGAGTTTAAAGGTCAGATTCTCACATTGTATGACACCAACTAATCGGCTTTTGTTCAATGCGAACTGCAGCAGGAACGTCTCCAGTCTACAGTCTAAGTGGTAGAAGAGGAGGGCAGGAGTGCAAGTTGTGGCAACTCTGGGACCATTCTTTCACTGTGATGCATTTTTAATATTCCACGTCAGGCCAAGTGGAAAGACAACAGAATTTTCCCATTGCCACCGTTTGGACGATGCTGTTGGAAATGCGCCAACTGCAACCTTTCAATAGGTGTTATTATTATTTCCTGGCTGGTGCATGCCCCGTCCCTTGACTAAATATGAGATCAGCTCGGTATATTCTCGTCCATTAAACTATGTTACGTCTTTGAGCAGTTTTTAGTTCCCATGACGTGTCGCTACTGGTGGGAATAAGTGCATATTGTCGCCGATCTCATGCATGCAAACCCGATCTAAAAAAGCTTCCGAATCGATTCAGGGCGAAAGCTGGATGTAAAAGTGATCATCAATTAAACACAGTTCCAGCAGAAATTTTCCTTTTTCCTCGCACAAACAGTTCTGTATAATTTCAGTTAGTTGGCTTTCGAATAATCGAAGTTTGAGCATCGGAACGTGATCAACGACGAATTAAATGGGAAACTTTTGCCAATTTAGTCCAAGGTTCCCAAAGCCGTATGTACTGATTGCTTGTTACGAATGCCGATTTTTTTTTTTTGCAAATCCCATTTAGTGTGCGAAAACAATTGATGTTTTCATCATAAACGATGATTCATGATTCGTGATAAAATTATCTGTTCTCAAAGGATAAATTAAAATTTGATTGAAATGCTGCAACGAATTGGCCCATATTTATCACGGTTTTATACAGAGGTGATTGTCACGTTTTTTCTCCAATCCCCCGGTTGTTATGGGCATTAATTTCCCCGATATCATCAAATTTTCTATAAATTACTCGCATTCCGCCTTGTAACGGTGAACTTTAGAGCATTAGTATGTATAAATTCGACGTGGAAATCGTTCTATTCGTGTTTGTTTTAAGGTTCTAATTGGCGTATAATTAAGCAAAGCGTCGATTTTTTCGATATTAAATGCACTTTTTTTGGAATTTCAGTGGATAATTGGGCCGAGAAATATAAAAACAATTATCGAACATTAGTAAACATGTGAGCTTTTGGAGGTGGATATCAGTAGAGGATTTATTCAAAGTATGGGATTTTATGCAAAGTCATGCTTTTGGTGTGACGAAAAATCAAGTATGTAGTTAATTTTGCCAGTTTCTATCTGATTAAAGAAGCACATTCTTTTCATTTATACCGAAAGTTTCGGACAGATCCTTCTTCAGGTGAATTGGGGGATTTTTTTTGGGAAAATCGCTCTCCCCCTTGAAATGGCAACGTAAAAATTGGTCCCGGGATTAAGCGACTGGAAAGAGCACGTTTCCTTTTCTATGCACCGAAAGTTAAAAAAGATTCTGCACAGGTTCAATTAGGGGAGCTTTTGAAAATTTGCTCTCCCGTCCTTTAGAGGGTAAAGTGAAAACACTCAATATCTACTAATGTAGTATGGAGTAGAGTAATACTCAGAAAGAGCCTTGTTTCCTTTCTTCTATATTCGACAACAAGTTTCGAGAATATCCCCTAATCAGTTGCAAATGGAGAATTTTTTGGAAGTTCGATTTTTGTGACAACCATGAGTCGGGAGGGATCCAAGTTTTTTCGTAAACCAGAGCAAATACAAACATGGAGTAGCGACAATGGGGGAGACCTACGTTTCCTTTTATTGCAAAACTCGAAAGTTTCATCAAAAATGATTCTTCATCACAAGGTTGTTTAGTAGGGGAGTTTTTTTGTGAAATGGTGCTCTCGTCCACCCCCGCCATTAGAGGCAAACTGAAAACACCCATAAAAATCCTCCTTGTGAGAGCATAATGATAGAGAATTGAACGACACTCGGCGGAAAGAGGCGTTTTCCTTTATTATATTCTATCTGCAAGTTCGGAATAATCCCATCATCAGATTGAAATACGGAGAATTTTTTGAAAGTTCCGATTTTTGACAAAACCACGAGTCAGATCCATTTTTTTCTGTAAACATGAGCACATACAACAATGGACGTTAGCACATATGGGAGACCACGTTTCCTTTTATATGCATCGAAAGTTTCAAAAATTCCTTCATCAGGTTCTTTTAGGGGGAGTTTTGAAAATTCGCTCTCCCGCCATTAGGATGGCAAACTGAAAACATTACAATATCTCCTAGTGGAGAGAATATAGAGCTGAAGGATACTCGGCTGGAAAGAGGACGTTTCCCTTTATGTATTCGCAAGTTTCGAGATATCCCTCATCAGATTGAAATAGGAGAATTTTGGAAAGTTCGATGTTTTGACAACCATGAGTCAGATCCATTTTTTTCGTAAACCAGAGCACATACAACAATGGACGTTAAGCACAATGGGGAGACCACGTTTCCTTTATATGCATCGAAAGTTTCAAAAAATTCTTCATCAGGTTCTTTTAGGGGAGTTTTTTGAAAATTCGCTCTCCCGCCATAGAGGGCAAACCTGAAAACACTTCAATATCTCCTAAGGGAGAGCATATAGAGAACTGAAGGATACTCGGCTGGAAAGAGGACGTTTCCCTTTATATATTCTGCAAGTTTCGAGAATATCCCTCATCAGATTGAAATAGGAGAATTTTTTGAAAGTTCCATTTTTGACAAAAATGAGTCAGATCCATTTTTTTTCGTAAACTAGAGCACATACAACAATGGACGTTAGCACAATGGGGAGACCACGTTTCCTTTTATATGCATCGAAAGTTTCAAAAAAATTCTTCATCAGGTTCTTTTAGGGGGAGTTTTTGAAAATTCGCTCTCCCGCCATTAGAGGGCAAACTGAAAACATTCAATATCTCCTAAGTGAGAGCATATAGAGAACTGAACGATACTCGGCTGGAAAGAGGACGTTTCCCTTTATGTATTCGGCAAGTTTCGAGAATATCCCTCATCAGATTGAAATAGGAGAATTTTTTGAAAGTTCCATTTTTGACAACCATGAGTCAGATCCATTTTTTTCGTAAACCAGAGCAATACAACAATGGACCGTTAGCACAATGGGGAGAGCACGTTTCCTTTTATAACATCGAAAAGTTTCAAAAGATTCTTCATCAGGTTCTTTTAGGGGGAGTTTTTGAAAATTTGCTCTCCCGCCATTAGAGGGCAAACTGAAAACATTCAATATCTCCTAAGTGAGAGCATATAGAGAACTTGAACGACACTCGGCTGGAAAGAGGACGTTTCCCCTTTATATATTCGGCAAGTTTCGAAATATCCCTCATCAGGTTGAAATTGGAGAAGTTTTTGAAATTTCGCCACTTTGGCAACCCTCAGTGAAAACACCAAAAGTTTCTTAAACTAGAGCAGATACAGCAATGGGGGGGTTAGCACACTGGGGAGAGCACGTTTCCTTTTTTCATCGAAAGTTTCGAAAATATCCTTCATCAGGTTCAATTGGGGGAATTTTTCGCAAATTTATCCTCGCACGCCATCATCATCGAATCATCAAAATCAATATCTTCAAAGCAATCAAGAATAGTCTTCACCTATTTGGATGATGACCTGCTGATGGTCGATGACCTGATTCGAGTAACCTTTTGATGAGGTAAATGACTGTGAAAAACTGGAAGAATTCGCCCAAATTAGCGCAACTAGTGGCCGGGTCATCCTCATCAATACGCAAATTAGCTGGAACTTTTGGCTGATTAATTTGCCCTTTTCAATGTTAGTCACCGCCATCAGCATTCGTTGATGAGCGAGGCCTACACCAACCCATCTTTTATTTACTTCTTGGACGTGCGCCATTGAATTCAAACGATCGTTGTTCAGTTAATCGTCGTCTGACTAATGGACGTGTTATGAATATTGCGTCTCTTTCCGATCAGTGTGCTTCCTCACGTTCCATGTAGTTTGCTTTTTCCATTATTGTCTGATCGTCCAGGTTTCGAAGCCGAAAGACTGAATCGACTATCAGCCATCAAGCCGCGTTTAAAGGCGAATCCGTTCTGGTTAACCTATCCATTGTTATCTGAGTGCGCGCCAAGCCATTACCGAAAGAGGTGAACACACTCCGGCTTTGGAAGAGCCGACTCCCATGTAATATATTTCCCAGCAGCAAACAAAAGGAGGGACCGACATTCCTCCTTGCCACGGCCCAACCTCAAATGCATTGCCTTAGGTTAGGAGCACAGCCTGTTGCCGAACCCATCCGTTCGCCGACTGGAACCATTCATCAGGATTATCATTTATCAGATTTTTTCGGCAACATCAACGTGAGCACGCCGCGTTTTATGGCCCATTTTACGTTCAACTTGCAGTTTCTCCAATCAATTTAATGCTGCTGAAACTGTTCGCGAACGGACCGAACTTTGACGAATTCCCTGGAACTTTAACGAATGTTTTGCTTGCTTTCAGGGTGGTACCGTCGAAGCAGGCAACTTGTTGCCACCAAGTCCCAGTATGCCTGAAGCCTGCGTATCGATGAGCAAGAACTATCTGGATTCCAACATGGCGACCACCAGGTAAGCGCTCTGCTTACCTAATGTAAAATCCATTCCTGTTTGGGACAATGCAGGACTTTTTTTTGCTGCATCCGAAGCTTTTTAAAAAACGGGTTTTCTGATACCCATTATTATTTTTAAATTGTAATTCCGCACGATGATAATGGTGGTTAATTGGCGGAAAATGCAACCAGTAACATGGTTTCAAAGGTTGCGTGTATCAATCGTGGAGCGACCAACACAATGCCATTTTCCGATAACACTGTCATTCCAACCGAACAGAAAGCTCAGGAGTGAACCTGCAAAAAGCTTTTGCGTTGTATAAGTGCTGGATTTGGCACGTGCAAATAGCGCTTTTTATGTTTTTATTTCATATTCAACCCGCTGTGTTTTGATTTACGTGCGAAATTCGGCTCATTTTTATTGGGTCTTAACTGGAATCAGTTGGGGCTTAAACAATTTCATCCTTTGAGGAGGAGGGAGATTCATGAAAAATGGGGGAGGTTTGGCCTCAAGAAGAGTGAAAATTTACGGAATTGCTGCTCGGCATTTCATATTTCAAGCCGCTTCTAGGGCTGGTTTTGGAGTTACAGTTGGTTTTCATTTGATTTGCCCATTTTAGTTTTTTGCTCATTTGAGGGTTTCTGAAAAATCGAGATTTTCTTCAATACGGGTGAAATTTTGAGGAGTTACAACTCCATACTTCTAGTGCGCTGTGTAAAAATTTCAAGGCCGCTACTAGCGCTGGTTTGGGAGTTGCAGCTGGTTTCCATTTGATTTGCCCATTTCAATTTTCGCTCCAGTTCTAGTCTTACTTTGAGGGCTCAGGAAAAATCGGGAATTGCCTCGAGAACAGTGAAATTTTGAGCAATTACAGCTCGATATTTCAAGTGCGCCGTGTACAAATTTCAAGTCACTACTAGGGATGGTTTGGGAGTTGCAGCTGGTTTCCATTTGATTTGCCCATTTCAATTTTCGCTCCAGTTCTAGTCTTACTTTGAGGGCTCAGGAAAAATCGGGATTTGCCTCGAGAACAGTGAAATTTTGAACAATTACAGCTCGATATTTCAAGTGCGCCGTGTACAAATTTCAAGTCACTACTAGGGATGGTTTGGGAGTTGCAGCTGGTTTCCATTTGCTTTGCCCATTTCAATTTTCGCTCCAGTTCTAGTCTTACTTTGAGGGCTCTAGAAAAATCGGGATTTGCCTGAGAACAGTGAAATTTGAGCAATTACAGCTCGATATTTCAAGTGCGCCGATGTACAAATTTCAAGTCACTACTAGGGATGGTTTGGAGTTAGCAGTTGGTTTCCATTTGATTTGCCCATTTCAATTTCGCTCCAGTTCTAGTCTTACTTTGAGGGTCTCTGGAAAAATCGGGATTTGCCTCAAGAACAGTGAAATTTTGAGCAATTACAGCTCGATATTTCAAGTGCGCCGTGTACAAATTTCAAGTCACTACTAGAGATGGTTTGGGAGTTAGAGCTGGTTTCCATTTGCTTTGCCCATTTCAATTTTCGCTCCAGTTCTAGTCTTACTTTGAGGGCTCAGGAAAAAATCGGGATTTGCCTCTGAGAACAGTGAAATTTTGAGCAATTACAGCTCGATATTTCAAGTGCGCGTGTACAAATCTCAGTCACTACTAGGATGGTTTGGGATTTAGCAGCTGGTTTCCATTTGATTTGCCCACTTTCAATTTTCACTCCAGTTCTAGTCCTTACTTTGAGGGCTCGGAAAAAATCGGGATTTGCCTCGAGAACAGTGAAATTTTGAGCAATTACAGTCGATATTTTCCAGTACGCCGTGTACAAATTTCAAGTCGCGACTAGGGATGGTTTCCATTTCATTTGCCAATTTAATATTCGCTCAGTTTTAGTCTTACTTTGAGGGCTCTGGCAAAAATCGGGATTTGCCTCGAGAAAAGTGAAATTTTGAGCAATTACAGCTCGAATTTCAAGTACGCCGTGTACAAATTTCAAGTCGCGACTAGCAGCTGGTTTGGGAGTTAGCAGCTGTTCCATTTGATTTGCCCCCTTTCAGTTTGCTGCAAGCTTCAAGCCTCAGTCTGAGTACTCTTAACAAATCGGGTGTTCCCTCTAGGAGGTTGAAATTTCGAGGAGTTGCAGCCCTATATTTCAACCGCGCTGTGTAAAAATTTCTAGGCGCTGCCAGCCCTGGTTTAGGAGTTATCGAAGTTTTCCAGTTATTTCGCAACAATTTGCAAACAATCCGTTTTACTGCAGCTGGATAAATCTTCACTTTTCTCTCAGTTTCCGATCAGTCCAGGCTTGTAGGCAAAAAGTAATTAACTCATAGAAATAGAAGAGTGGTTTGTCGATGAACGCAGACAATTAGTGTTTCCAGTGTCGTTCCTTGAAGCTGGTGCGCGTAAGCAAACGGGCTACGAGCAACCGACTGCAGCCATGGTTGCCGTTCCGAATCTGGAAACGCCTAAATTGCATTCCAGACACTCGTGGTCAGATGTGGCGCATCGTAGAGTCGGAACCCGGCAATCGTTGGCTGGTTGGCAACTGTGCGCGATCTGCGCTGGATGCACTTCCCATCCCCATCGGCAACCGCGCAATTCAGTACAGGTTGAACCGCGGGCAGGTTATGTATTAGACCGGGCACGATTACACGGCGCAACGTTTCGCTCCCAGCGGCTATCACCAGGCAGGTTGTTTTTTCTTCGCACTGTGTGCTGTGATTCGGCGGCAATTGTTTTGTCAGCAACTTTCGATCGGGCGGCCACATATTTTTTCGGTGATTCTCTGAATATGTTTGCATGCAATGGCGCGACGTTGCCAGTGACGGGACTGCCACTGTCGCGTAGTACCCACGGTGCCGAATGGTGAAAAAAATGCCCTCCCTGGATGGCCAGCCGGTAGGGCAGGGCGGCGCAAACGAGTACGTTTCCGAATGGCCATCCAGAGTACCAAATGAACAATCAGTACCCGCCCGCCTACCACCCTTATGGGTTGGTTCCGCAGCTCCACACACCGGCGGTACCATCTACAAGTGACGTCGCTAACTGCAACATGCTGATTAGCGACAGTATGGCCAATCAGCAGCACTGGTTCCATCCGCAGCCACAACAACCCGCCTACAACTATGTTGCCACTAGGTTAGTTGCGAGTTGGGTTCCAAGGCCAACTCAGGTCACAAGGTTAAGGTTCGCCGTGTCGCTCTTTCATTAGCGCCTTTCCAACCGGGTGGAAAACCGATCAACAGCTCCGGCCGCTTATCGATTTGCCTCATCCAGAGAGTGGTTAAAGTGCATTCGATGCGATTGCAAGCGAATGCAGTCGAACGGTTGTCGATGCAAATGTGGAAAAGCTTTGGGAAGGTTGAAAGAAATTATTTGGCTTCCTACGCCGCGCAATGTTGCCCGCTTGCTACCCTCAGTTTGCCCACATGCCCGCAAAGTCTCACTTTAACCCAATGTTTGAATGCCGAACTCAATGTGGTTTTGGTCTCTTCTGTGAATGAAACTCCATCAATCTCGAGCAACAAAAAGTTTTCAAGTGTCGTTTCGCCGTCGCCACGCGACGCCTCAAAAGGAAATTGCATCCAACTTTTCTCTATTCATTCAACTTTCAAGTTGGAAAAGATCCTCGTGCATGCACAAGAACAGCGCAAATCTCCACCAGTTCGTTCCCCCAAAGAAACTTTCCGGCACTTTTTAAACGCGCCAAATTGAGGCCTGAGAGTTGTTTTCAACTTGCTCAATTTTAGTCGGAAAACCCTTCAAAATTTTGGGTTACAGCCAACCAACAATTCACATTGCCAATCCGGCCAATCTCTCATATTCCTACGCCACGCAGTGTTGCCACCGTGTTTCGCTCACCGTTGCCAACATGTCGCCAAAGTCGCAGTTTCACTTTATCGTTAAACATGAGGGAGCAAATCGATTGCAATTCAATCTGTATTAGCCCTGGTTAGTTCTTTTATCAAACTGCATTGAAGATTACAGAGGCGCCGGAACTGACAAGCTCTCAACGTGGATTCAGTTGCACCGCACACTTTGTTATCGAATTATCCATCTATTAGTTCGACGCAACCTCGATAGCAGATAAAGTGCCTCAACGTGGATTAGTTGGAAGCAATAGAGCTCGCTAGACCAGAAAATGCTGAAGAGAATCCAAAGCACAGCACATGAATAATGGGGCTTGTTGTGGTCGGAATTAATGGCTATTGACAATTGCGTCACCGCAGGAGTTAAGTTTATTAACGATTTTTCAGTGCTACCCCGCGTATCGTTGTCAGTCGATCGATGTTTTCCTGTGAAATATGGATATTTCGAATGGATTTATAATCTAGTGGCTTCCCAAGAGGGTCACCATGTACTTGTTTTGCAACTTTCCTAAATCCGCTGCGTTGCTTATTTTATTTACGATCTCCCGATAAGATACCTAACCCTGGATAACGCGAAGTTAGTTGTAAAACTAATCATTTTATATGTAGGTAAGCGATTATCGCAATCTAGCCAGTGGAATCAGTCGGTTGAAACAGGGTGATTCAAAATTTTTTTCGAAAATTTCGAAAAAACTTTTGACTTTTTCTTTCACAAAATCGAGGAGGTCACAAATCGTTACGCCAACAAAGGGCTAGAGACAGTGGACGATTGGCTCCAGGAATTAAGCAGATAGTGGACGACCAAGAGGTGTCCGGGTTCTAGACATAGAGGAACCGGCAGCAGAGCCTTCCAGCAGCACTATGAGCATTGCGCCACAACTGACACTTTCCTAGGCAAGTGTGCACCGGGTAATTACCGAGGAAGGGCTACATCGCTACCATGTATGTAAGATACAGGGGACACAAGCAACCGAACACCGATACAAATTGAGCAGGAGTTAATTGAGCAAATACTATAAGCTTCTCAAAATGTGAACCCAGTAATGCTGCGAAGAGTTCACAATAGCGTGATTACACGGGCACAAACATGTATGGAGTTGAACGGGCAGACTTTGCATCACCTTACGTGAGTTGTCCACATTTCAACGCCGTTCTTTTCAAACCCACAAGCACCAAAATGTTTTCCTTGTTGTTTGCAGGTTACTGACTTTCTTCTTCTTCACTTACCGTGCTTCACTACACGTTCATTTGGCGGTTACCATAACCTATTTAATTTTAACCTGAGTTTTTGGTATTTAACAGGTATTTTCGTACTGTTATGAGGCAGATTACCTTGTAACACATTGTTGCCGTCCTTCTGATCTAGTTTTTTAGCAAATATCTCAGTTTTTGAGAGAGTTACTGTCTTTGACTATTCTTCCAGTACCCCCTAAACACCCCCCAGAGGAATGACACCAATTTTGAATCACCCTGCAAATATTTTTTTGGTTGTCTGTTCTTCATTTCCATTGTCTGTCCTATTCATCAACATTAATGAACTTACACACCGATTGGATGAGGTGTTCGTCTCTGTTCATACATACACTTGCAAATCGACTTATCGGCAGCCGTTTGATTCAATATCGCTTTCAAAACGGTTACATTTTGATCAAATAAACACTTAAAGCGCTTAATTCTCCACTCTCGGGATGGAATTCCAGATTTGGTTTTTGCGTTCGTTCATTGGATGAGAATGCGGCTTGAAAGTGCATCGCTCATTTGGACCACGTCCAAACCATCCTATAGACTACTTAGTAAGCTTGGCTTTAGTGTGCTGGCGTGGCACATTATTAATATGATTCTATTTGAATGTATTTGTAAGAACTTGCACAGAAACTTCGGTGAAAAATCGGGTTTTAGGCCTTTGTCGCTAGGACGTTTCGCTAGCATGCATGGCTGGGATCTTCAGAGGTTGCAAATTCCTGTCGACGGCTTTTCCATTTATTAGAGCGCGATAAATCCACTTTATTTTGATGCGCATTGCTTACCTATTAGCGTTTGCATAAACAAGCCAATTAATATGCGCACTGTCGACAACAATAATCGTTAATTAGGCAACACTGTTGTTGACTTCGAGTTTGAGAGCGGCCCAACGTATCAAGCAGCCTTGCAGATATCTAATCGCATTGTTTCACTCAAAAGTAAGCGCACTCGGTAATTAGATGGTTTTGAAGTTTTTTTTCGAATTTGCTTGGTTGCCAAGTTGCCGAGGCGATTTCCTGGGGCAGCTTTTGGCGCTGTCTCAGTCAAGCTCTTAGCGTAATCAAATTTTCAAGTCTGTGATATTAAAAAGTTGCTGCGCGTATTCTTGAACCGAAATCCATCATTTCGCCAACTATTTGTCAACAAGATTACATCATACGCGTCGCTCCTAACGGTTTTCTGGTATTCGTGGTGTCGAGGCGGCTAAGATTTGCTTAAGAATGTTTGGCTAGATGAAATCGAAATTATTCCGCTGAATGCTTGAAAGGGCAGAAGGATTTTAGCGCTTGCCGCCTAAGCACGTAAATGTCAAACTGGCAGGCTCATCGAAAAGTGGACTTGAAACGCATTCAAATTATTTTGGCACTCGCGCTTTGCTCGAACTGAATGTTCTTTGATGGATGGGATCGGGGAGCTCAAAGTGCAAAACTTGATGATGTAATTGTATGCAAAACGTCGGCATCAAACCCAAGGGGACGATAATTGATGTTGCTTATCTCGAAAGGTCACAAATGGAAAATTGCACCAGTTGATCGTCAAACCGCCTACATCTGGCAACAGTCCGAACATTTATATTTTGTTTGTTGGAACCTTTTGACCTTCACAGCCGATGGTAATCTCAAAATTGCCGAATTTCCAGCAAATTACAGTGTGCTGATCAATTAACAACGCGGGAAATTCAGTCAGCAGGTTTTCTTTTCCTGCAATTCGGGCGCGAGCCTGGAAAATGCATTGTATGGGTAATTTACATAGTGGCCCAAAAACACAGAAGTATACCGACTGCAGACCGTTTCCGGATGATAGAGTGGTGTGTGCAACAGAAATCTCGCGCCTGACGACACCGGCTTGTTTTCCCAGAGGATTCTCAATTATTTATCTTCCGAATTTATCTCCAGTTTGCGCCATTTATTTGCAAAATTTACATTCTATTTGTTCAAGATAACACCTATCGCATTATAACGAGTTCGAAATGTACATGCGATTTCTAATTTAATAATTAATTCGGACACTCTGTCCAGATTACTTGGTACCATTTCCATTATTATCTCTTGAGAAGGATTGACCTTTTTTCATCAACTTAACTGTGGTTTTTTTCTCAAAAATAATCGACGAGTTGACACTTTGCCAGCGGGAATTCGAGTTCGAAAAAGTCGAAACTTTGCCCATTTTTTGAAGAACTAGAGGATTTTGAATGGAGTCCGAAACCCGCTAGTTCAACAGACACCGTGATTAAGATGAAAAGACGGGGAAAATTGCAGCTTTCCTCCGATGAAGTTAACCGCAAACCAAAAGAAATTTTTCCATCGCAAAAAGCCGAAAAAAATTATGCTCTATGCACAAGCGAGCGGTTGCAGCTGTTGGCTGGTAAACGAGGTTTAAATCTGGATATCAAAAATCCGGTCGTGGCGTTTTGTTTTCGCAATAAAACAATTCGAGTGCGAAATTATTCGAAATGCTTTTAATGTTAAGTTGGTCGATAGATTGGCTATTTATACATTGGCAGTAGTGTTCTAAGGCCGAGCCGCAGCTAAATCGGTCCAAGACTGGGACTCGTGGAAAATCGTGTTTTTTTTCTCCTCTCCCCGTTTCCATGGTGGAACCTTCGACGGCTTGCCATGGAAATCGTCGAAATTCCGAGCCACCAAACAGGAAATTATCTACTTGAATATGACCCACAATATTTACATAAATTGCCTATTCAGCGCGTTTCGGTTTTGGCACTGAATGACGGCGATCATTTAATAAATGCGCGATGTCTACCTGTTTTTGTGAATTGGAACGGAGGGATTTTTGGAATGTTGTCGCAACAGATGACAGCAATTTTTCAATGGCGATGACTGGGCAGTTTTGGCTCAAAGTGCGCCACTATCACCGCTATATTAATCAAGAGCACGCCACTGCACTTAGCCGACAGAGGGGACCGAAAAATTATCGATTGGGTTCCAAAAGCACGCCGCCACTGCCCGCACTGGAATAGTGCCATAAAATTTGTTTACTTGCACCCACTAGTGCGAGTACATTGTATGCCTGCACTTAATTATAGCATGAATGTAACAAACGTAGCCGAATGGACAGTTTTGGACGAACGCCGCTGTCTCTGTGAGAACAAAACGTTCATTTCACATAATGACTTCAACGGCTCAAAATACCAAAAAAATCTGAATTTGAGGTGAAACATCCTGTATATGCATTTTGTGTTGGTTCTGAGGGCAAAATCGATTCGTCCTCACTAGACTAGATGCTTCTGATCTAAATTTTGAAAATCTATGCTCAGACACATTATGTATGCATCCTGAATTAAGAGGTCGAAAATAATTCATTAAGCGCAGAAATAAACACCTCAAACAATTCTGATCCGAAAGAATCTAAAAGGTTGTCCCATTTTAAGCGGGTTTAGAACGATCACGATATTTAACGGCCGCTGACCGACCTATTTGGAGTCAAACACCATGTATAAGCAGGTTGGGGAAATTCTTAGATCGCAAGCAACCCATTGAGCTCAGAAATGAACATTTCTCAGATTTCTCGGCACAACTTTTACATCAAACCACGTCCAGAGCATCTCTATGCAAAGTAAACCGAGAAAAGTGATTATTGTGAAGTTGTGCCGAGCCCTTCGGGCACGACACTGGTACGAGCGTGAAAAACTGTGTTTTCAACTTAATTTGGTCTTAATTAATCTCAACCAGTGTCGTGCCCGAAGGGCTCGGCACAACTTTTACATCAAACTACGTCGAAAGCATCTGTTTGCAAAGTAAACCGAGAAAAGTATTTGTTGTGAAGTTGTGCCGATCCCTTCGGTGAAAAACTGTGTTTTCAACTTAATTTGGTCTTAATTAATCTCAACCAGTGTCGTGCCCGAAGGGCTCGGCACAACTTTTACATCAAACTACGTCCAGAGCATTCTATGCCAAAGCAAACCGGAAAAGTGTTTTGTTGTGAAGTTGTGCCGATCCCTTCGGTGAAAAACTGTGTTTTCAACTTAATTTGGTCTTAATTAATCTCAACCAGTGTCCGTGCCCGAAGGGCTCGACACAACTTTAAATCAAACAACGTCGAGAGCATCTTTATGCAAAGCAAACCGGAAAAGTGTTTGTTGTGAAGTTGTGGCCGAGCCCTTCGGTGAAAAACTGTGTTTTTCAACTTAATTGGTCTTAATTAATCTCAACCAGTGTCGTGCCGAAGGGCTCGACACAACTTTACATCAACTACGTCGAGAGCATCTCTATGCAAGCAAACCGAGAAAAGTGTTTGTTGTGAAGTTGTGCCGAGCCCTTCGGTGAAAAACTGTGTTTTCAACTTAATTTGGTCTTAATTAATCTCAACCAGTGTCGTGCCCGAAGGGCTCCGCACAACTTTTACATCAAACTACGTCGAGAGCATCTGTTTGCAAAGTAAACCGAGAAAAGTGTTTGTTGTGAAGTTGTGCCGAGCCCTTTGGTGAAAAACTGTGTTTTCAACTTAATTTGGTCTTAATTAATCTCAACCAGTGTCGTGCCCGAAGGGCTCGACACAACTTTTACATCAAACAACGTCGAGAGCATCTCTATGCAAAGCAAACCGAGAAAAGTGTTTGTTGTGAAGTTGTGCCGAGCCCTTCAGGTGAAAAACTGTGTTTTCAACTTAATTTGGTCTTAATTAATCTCAACCAGTGTCGTGCCCGAAGGGCTCGACACAACTTTTACATCAAACTATGTCGAGAGCATCTCTATGCAAAGCAAACCGAGAAAAAGTGTTTGTTGTGAAGTTGTGCCGAGTCCTTCGGTGAAAAAACTGTGTTTTCAACTTAATTTGGTCTTAATTAATCTCAACCAGTGTCGTGCCCGAAGGGCTCGGCACAACTTTTACATCAAACTACGTCGAGAGCATCTCTATGCAAAGCAAACCGGAAAAGTGTTTTGTTGTGAAGTTGTGCCGACCCTTCGGTGAAAAACTGTGTTTTCAACTTAATTTGGTCTTAATTAATCTCAACCAGTGTCGTGCCCGAAGGGCTCGGCACAACTTTTACATCAAACTACGTCGAGAGCATCTCTATGCAAAGCAAACTGGAAAAGTGTTTTGTTGTGAAGTTGTGCCGATCCCTTCGGTGAAAAACTGTGTTTTCAACTTAATTTGGTCTTGATTAATCTCAACCAGTGTCGTGCCCGAAGGGCTCGGCACAACTTTTACATCAAACTACGTCGAGAGCGTCTGTTGCAAAGGAAACCGAGAAAAGTGTTTGTTGTGAATTGTACCGAGCCCTTCGGGCGACACTGGTAGGGCGTGAAAAACTGTGTTTTCAACTTAATTTGGTCTTGAATTAATCTCAACCAGTGTCGTGCCCGAAGGGCTCGGCACAACTTTTACATCAAACTACGTCGAGAGCGTCTGTTTGCAAAGGAAACCGAGAAAAGTGTTTGTTGTGAAATTGTACCGAGCCCTTCGGGCACGACACTGGTAGGGGCGTGAAAAACTGTGTTTCAACTTAATTTGGTCTTGATTAATCTCAACCAGTGTCGTGCCCGAAGGTCTCGGCACAACTTTTAAATCAAACAACGTCGAGAGCATCTATGCAAATCAAACCGGAAAAGTGTTTGTTGTGAAGTTGTGCCGAGCCCTTCGGTGAAAAACTGTGTTTTCAACTTAATTTGGTCTTGATTAATCTCAACCAGTGTCGTGCCCGAAGGGCTCGGCACAACTTTTACATCAAACTACGTCGAGAGCATCTCTATGCAAAGCAAACTGGAAAAGTGTTTTGTTGTGAAGTTGTGCCGATCCCTTCGGTGAAAAACTGTGTTTTCAACTTAATTTGGTCTTAATTAATCTCAACCAGTGTCGTGCCGAAGGGCTCGGCACAACTTTTACATCAAACTACGTCGAGAGCATCTCTATGCAAAGCAACCGGAAAAGTGTTTTGTTGTGAAGTTGTGCCGATCCCTTCGGTGAAAACTGTGTTTTCAACTTAATTTGGTCTTAATTAATCTCAACCAGTGTCGTGCCGAAGGGCTCGGACAAACTTTTTACATCAAAACTAGTCGAGAGCATCTCTATGCAAAGCAACCGAAAAGTGTTTGTTGTGAAGTTGTGCCGATCCCTTCGGTGAAAACTGTGTTTTCAACTTAATTTGGTCTTAATTAATCTCAACCAGTGTCGTGCCCGAAGGGCTCGGCACAACTTTTAATCAAACTACGTCGAGAGCATCTCTATGCAAAGCAAACTGGAAAAGTGTTTGTTGTGAGTTGTGCCGAGTCCCTTCGTGTGAAAAACTGTGTTTTCAACTTAATTTGGTCTTAATAATCTCAACCAGTGTCGTGCCCGAAGGGCTCGACACAACTTTTACATCAAACTACGTCGAGAGCATCTCTATGCAAAGCAAACCGAGAAAAGTGTTTGTTGTGCCGAGCCCTTCGGTGAAAAACTGTGTTTTCAACTTAATTTGGTCTTAATTAATCTCAACCAGTGTCGTGCCCGAAGGGCTCGGCACAACTTTTACATCAAACTACGTCGAGAGCATCTCTATGCAAAGCAAACCGGAAAAGTGTTTGTTGTGAAGTTGTGCCGATCCCTTCGGTGAAAAACTGTGTTTTCAACTTAATTTGGTCTTAATTAATCTCAACCAGTGTCGTGCCCGAAGGGCTCGGCACAACTTTTACATCAACTACAGTCGAGAGCATCTCTGTGCAAAGCAAACCGAGAAAAGTGTTTGTTGTGAAGTTGTGCCGAGCACTTCGGTGAAAAACTGTGTTTTCAACTTAATTTGGTCTTAATTAATCTCAACCAGTGTCGTGCCCGAAGGGCTCGGCACAACTTTTACATCAAACTACGTCGAGAGCATCTCTATGCAAATCAAACCGAGAAAAGTGTTTGTTGTGAAGTGTGCCGAGCCCTTCATTCGATCTCAGGGCCCCGCCAGCAGCAAAAACATGTTCAAGTCGGTGAGAGCGCGCTCAATTTACTGGAAGATATTTGGAAATTAATTTGCGACACTTGTTTTCTTTCGCTAACGGCGAACAATCCAAACAAACCGGTAAGTTTACTCAGAGCCGCTGGATTAGGGCACGTGCCATTCGACCAGGCGACGATTTCCAATCGCAGTGTTTATGTATTTTGACAAAACCAATGTGCGCAGTTTTATCGCCCGAAGAAAATTAACGAACTGATCATCCATCTTCTAAGAGTGGAGGGCTGGCTCTAGACCCGAGCCGGTTATGATACGAATGTGCATGATTTCTATCGGGTGGAAACGCGCCCAATGAATAATTTACCGAGTTTTCCTGAGGCCGATTGCAAAGTCGCCTACTGGAAAATCGAAATCGCGCCAACCGCTCGGAAAAACGGGCAACAGGGCGCGTTTCGGGGACGCCAAGCGTCGTCCCCATGACGACGCGTCAAGGCGACGAATCCGCCGTGCCGACCGAGATGCATCCTCCACCTCTTTGGGGGGCTGCTCTTTATCGCCTAGGAAAATAGTTCCCAGTTTTCAATGTCAACGTGGAAACAGTCGGCTGGAACGTGCGGTAACGGTCAGACCTGCCGGCCACAGTGGGAAGCCAAACAAAATGTTGCGGAATTTCTTCAGATTTTCGTTTTTTTTTACTTGCTGAGGACGAATGTTGCTCAATGATGATGGCATTCGAAACGGGGAAAGAATGAGGGAGTTTTTGGATTCCACGATCAAAATTACAGAAATTAGGGAACTTGTCGCATTGATTTACATTGATGAATGAAAAAATGTCCTTCGAACTACCTACATTTAATTTTTTTTTAAGCTCGGTAAATGACTGAATTATCTGTAAATTTTACCAGCTAGTAATTTAAGCGTTGGAGCTCACAATTCGCCCATAATCACCAGCTCCGCCCGTAAACTCCAAGTGCACTGACTAATGGTCAGAGTGTCACACAACGAAGAACCACCAGTTTCTTATGAGCGCGTTGCATTTTTCGCTCTCTAGAGATGAAACTGATGTTGAAAATTGAGGACAATTTTCAGAAAGCTTGAAATTTTTTGAAAAAATCGACCCCCATCCCTCAGGAAAATTGTCGGTCAAATTTAAAGTTTCACATGCGAATTTTTGAGCTCAATGGATTAATTGCGACCTTAGAAGCACTCCAATCTGCATATTCAAGATGCTCAAATCTCTAATAAGGAAAATATCGTCGGTTAAAGATTGTGACTGCGCAAAACTCGCTTAAAATGAACCAAAAATGGCGATTTTTCCAAACCTAAAGCGTCCAGGGTGTTTTTCAATGCGCTCGTTGCACTCCTCTTTCCCTCGAGATAAAAGCGCTGTAAAATTCGAAGCTTTTTGAGAAAATTGTTTTTTTTTTAATCGAGGACTCCACTCCACCGCCAAAATAAAGCGTGTGGTTTTTTTTCGTAGATCAACAAACTGCAAAAATGTCCATTGCGGGTTCAGGGACAGTGAGTGAAGCTGCCACTTGATTAGAAACATCAAGCAAAACATGTCCAAACTCCACGTTATCAGCAATTCCAAATGTATTTTAATATCAATACGCAAACGCTGATTATCGATTGTTTGTTTGTGTGTTTTTGCTACTGTGTATGTATGTATGTATATGTATGTAGTTGTTACACGAAGGCTAATGGATATCATTTGAGTTAAAAGCGTTGGTTTTCAAGGCGCGAAACGATCTGTCATAAGAGCGATGCGTGATTTGGTTGTTGTCGAGCAGACCGACAGTCACGGGGGGGAAGAAAGACCAGAAAAAAAACGAGAAAAATAACGGCGAAAAAAACTGGCTGGGGGGAAATCAATTAGCCATGTGCGAAGATTGATTGTTTATCTGTTTTTCGTTCATCTTGGGGCCGAAGACGGAATGTTTCTATGGAGATGTGGAGGAGAGGAATCACGTCAATACTCAATTTGGCCCGACGGTTCGCAGCACGCGTTTTTGAATAGCTGGCGAAGCGGTTGCATGTTTCTTATGACGTCCAAATCCAATGTTTTCATCCAAAAATGGACGAATTACAATCAGGACGATATTGTGCCGACAATTTCCACAACATGGAATTACTGCGACGGGGGCGGTTTCATTAACTGCACTCATTCGATCCCACGACTTTTGCGCGCTCTAGAAAACCCCTTCAAAGAAAAAGACTCATTTCTAATATTTAGAAAATAAAACTATACCTAAGAAGAAGAAAAAAAAGCAAGTTTTCTTGATCCCCTGGTGGAAAGTACGTACTTTCGCCACAGTTTTCGTTGGCGAAAGCATCACCTTTACTACCATTACAATTGCTTTCGCCACGCACCTTTCTGACTCGGTAACTAGCACGGCGAGTTTCGTTGATAAATCGTTTCGGACGTTTTGTCAACATTTTCAAAGCCGTTTTTTTTCGAAACCTTATACTTTTTTCCGGCTAGTTTCCACCGAGGACCAAGAAAACTAGTATACGGTACGCGACAGACGAAAGTCAACTTCAAGCAGTGGCGGAACTTCCGACTTCCGCCTCTGGTACCGTAATATACTATTACCAGACCAGGCCGCACTTCTGTGACTTTAGCCCTTTAAATCTGTAATTTGGCGGTGTTGCCTATGCAACGAATGGCAAAACATTTTCCATTTAAATCCATTTAAAAATTTATATTAATGTCTTCGATTTGTGATAATTTGTATTGGATGTTGCCAAACTGTGTAACATTTATGCGCGTTGATTGACTTTTTGGAATTCACTTTGTAATTTTCATTGTTTTTCGTAAGATGCCTTTGGTGGAAAGAATCAATTAACATCAATCTTTGACCATGTATAACTCCTAGATTCGAACTACTTTGAGATTGGTTCGAAGGATTTTCTTTCATGTTGCGTGGTTGCAAGCTTCGGCGTTTATTCCCGGTGATTTGAAACTATTAATTTTTGCTGAATCAGATTTTATAGTTGAATCACGGTTTTGGAGAAGTTTTGAAAACTATTTTCATTTACTTTGTTAATAAATTAAACATTCGCCATCACTATTGTTTCATGTAAGTGCAGAGATTTTATCTCTCCTAATAAAATACCAATTCACTTTGTACGAGAGCAGTCGGCAACATGGCATTTAAATTACAATTTAAAGTTGCAAAAGTGAAATTTGCTGAATGTTAACAATAAATTGGGAAAATAAACTGTCAAAAAACTTGCATCTGAAATTTTTGTTTTTTGGCCCAACATTAAACTTTTATAAGAGTGGAGGTCGATGTTTTCGATCCCACGACTTTTGCGCGCTCTAGAAAACCCCTTCAAAGAAAAAAGACTCATTTCTAATATTTAGAAATAAAACTATACCTAAGAAGAAGAAAAAATCAAGTTTTCTTGATCCCCTGGTGGAAACTACGTACTTTCGCCACAGTTTTCGATGGCGAAAGCATCACTTTTACTCATTACAATTGCTTTCGCCACGCACCTTTCTGACTCAGTAACTAGCACGGCGAGTTTCGTTGATAAATCGTTTCGGACGTTTTGTCACCATTTTCAAAGCCGTTTTTTTCGAAAACCTTATACTTTTTCCGGCTAGTTTCCCACCGAGGATCAAGAAAAATAGTATACATGACTTCAAGCAGTGGCGATACTTCGACTTCCGTCTCTGGTACCGTAATATACTATTACCGCCGCACTTCTGTGACTTTATCCCTTTAAATCTGTAATTTGCGGTGTTGCCTGTTGCAACGAAATGGCAAAACATTTTCCATTTAAATCCATTTAAAATTTATATTAATGTCTTCGATTTGGGATAATTTGTATTGGATGTTGCCAAACTGTGTAACATTTATGCGCGTTGATTGACTTTTTGGGATTCACTTTTGTAATTTTCATTAATTTTCGTAACATGCCTTTGGTGGAAAGAATCTATTAACATCAATATTTGACCATGTATAACTCCTAGATTCGAACTACTTTGAGATTGGTTCGAAGGATTTTCTTTCATGTTGCGTGGTTGCAAGCTTGGGCGTTTATTCCCGGTGATTTGAAACTATTAATTTTTGCTGAATCAGATTTTATAGTTGAAGCACGGTTTTGGAGAAGTTTTGAAAACTATTTTCATTTCCTTTGTTGATAAATTAAACATTCGCCATCACTATTGCTTCATATAAGTGCAGAGATTTTATCTCTCCTGAATAAAATACCAATTCACTTTGTACGAGAGCAGTCGGCAACATGGCATTTAAATTACAATTTGAAGTTGCAAAAGTGAAATTTGCTGAATGTTAACAATAAATTGGGAAAATAAACAGTCAAAAAACTTGCATCTGAAATTTTTCGTTTTTGGCCCAACATTAAACTTTCATAAGAGTGGAGGTCGATGTTTTCCGAAAAAAATCAAAATGCCTCAAACGCCCGTAAATTCGCATTAATTGGGAAGCTCTTAGGTCGAAAGCAGTCAAAAAACTCGCATGTGAATGTTTTTTTTGCCGAGAATTTCATGAAAATGAAGGTCAATGTTTTCGAAAAAAAATTAAAATTTCTAAAAATGCCCCCAAAAACCGCAAATTTGCATAATTGCGAGACCCTTAGATCAAAAACAGTCAAAAAACTCGCATGTAAAATTTTTGTTTTTTGTCGAAAATTTTATGAGTGGAGGTCGATGTTTTCGAAAAAAATCTAATCTCTCCAAATGCCCCAGACACGGTAAATTTGCATAATTCGGAAGCTCCTTAGGTCCAGATCCAAAGCCGTAAAAAAACTCGCATGTGAAATTTTTATTTTTTTGTCCAAAAATTCATGAAAATGAAGGTCGATGTTTTCGAAAAACAATAAAATTTCTCAAAATGCCCCCAAAACCGTAAATTTGCATAATTGGGAAACTCGTTAGGTCGAAACCACTCAAAAAACTCGCATGTGAAATTTTTAGTTTTTTGTCGAAAATTTCATGAAAGTGAAGGTCGATGGTTTCGAAAAAAAATAAAATTTCTCAAAATGCTCCCAAAACCGTAAATTTGCATAATTGGGAGTAAAAAACTCGCAAGTAAAATTTCAATTTTTTTTTTTTGCTCAATACTGGAGGTCGATGTTTTAATGTGACTTTCTTCAGTCCATCTCTCAAACTAGTACAAGCTAATCCAAATTAAACAAAACTGACACCTACAAAATGCAGAAAAACACATAGACCGACATGGCAACATGGTTAAAACACTCCAATTTCCATTGCTTTGTCAAGCATATTTCCCGAAACAAAACATTGTAATTATGACCGAAAACGGCATTTCCGCGGGAAATTCTGCTAAGAAAAAGTGCTAGAAAAGGGACAATCTACAATGTGAGCACCGTTTAATTATCGGGAGCCAAAAGGGGCAGACCTAGATAATTACCGCGCAGCTTGAAACAATTTGACGAAAGAAATCCGTTAATGACTGATTCAAATTTGCGTCTCGCTGGACGGACAAGGAATCGAACAAGAAAGACAATTAAGCTTGGGACAGTGTAAAAATATCTAGAAAACTAGAAAATGTAATAAAAGACGCCGTTATAATCCGATCTTTCGCGCCATTTTACCTGCACTTTCGCCATGGCAATTTGATCAAAAGAAATGAAAATCTCAGTTGTTTTTCCAGCAACACACGCGAAATGCGAAACAAGGCGGAAAAACAGCGTCGCGACCGGCTGAACGCCTTCATCAACGAGCTGGCCAAACTGATCCCACTGGTGGCCAAAAGTCAAAAACGCCTGGACAAAACCAGCATTCTTCGACTGGCTGCCACCCATCTGCGGATCTACCAAAGTAAGTGCGCTCATCATTGAAATGATCAAATTTTCTCTGATGGATCAGTCATGTTCTAGCTTTGGTCAAGCGAAACGGCACGCCCCAGATGGATTTGCCGCCCCAAGTCGATCAGTTCCTTCTCGATCAGCTAATATGCGACGAAATGGGCAGCTTCATGCTCATTCTGAGCCCGGTGGGCAAAATTATCTTCGTGTCGCACACGGTCGAGACCCTTTTAGGGCACCTGCAAGTAAGTGCTTTGCAGCCCGAAGGAAAATTGTCGGGTGTTTTATTTGGCTTTGCCATTTCCAGACCGATCTAATGGGCCAATCATTGTTCACTGTCACGGACCTTGAGGACCACGAGAAGCTGCGCATGTATCTGAGTGGCGATGGGGAGGTGAGTTTTTCCCAGAATTGAACTCACTCAATCGGGGGATTTTCTGGCAATTATCTGAAACCAAACCCCCGAAAAAAAGATAATGACTCGCTAAAAAATCGCACTTTACTGGCGAGCCGCTAATTTTTTTAATGCGCATCTTTGATTGTTGGAAATTGGCTTATTTGCCGGCCAATTAGCACGCGCCAATGAAGGTCTAAAATAATATCCGTGTTCCAGATGATGCTCGGCTGGAAAAAGTACTTTACGGTGAAGATAAAGCGAGCCGGCCCCAAGTCGGAAACGCCCCAGTACGAATCGGTGCGAATGATGGGCGTGCATAAGAACCTTTTGACTCGGAGGGAGAATGTGAACAACAATGAGGACAACGGACAAGCCTCCTGTTCATCTTCAACCTCCTCCCTGCCAGCGACAATGAACTCGGAAGTAAGTGACAGGCAAGCTAAACTAGTGACAAAGTAACTGCGTTCCCGAATGCTTCCAGCCAGCGCAAGGCGACTTGAACATTGCTCAGATCGCTTTGGTCGTTCGGGTTTTTTTCCGAAAACAACATACCTTTCGGCTGACTCTAAATGTCAGCTATACATAGTCGATAAACAGCCACCCAAATGCTGGGTATATTTCCGCTCGATTGTTTACACCGTTCAGTGGTCAAAGATGGCAAACATTTGCATTCACAATGCGGATTCGAAAATATTAATTATCTAAAATCTGCAGGAAAAACAGCCACATTCTCCCAAATGTAAACATGGTGCTGCATAAACACACGACGTATTTGGCGAAAAAATGCACTTGCAAATCTACGCTGTGTGTTTGTATGCGAGCTGCACGTCAATTGCAAAGTTCACGAATTCAGAGAGAGAGGCAATTTCGCAATCGGTTTGCAAACGAGATGATGAATTAAAATGCAAAGTTCTCGCCAACCATCAGATGTTGTTGATGCAAAAATCATTTAAATTACTAATTAGAGAAAATGTCTGTTCATGGTCTCGCAGGATTTGTCAATTGCCAGGTTGGGCGATTTTGATTAAAAGTTGCTCAAAACGCTCGAAAAGGTGCCACGAATCCCTTTTTCCAGCCAAAGGATTGGTTGGTTTCGGTCAAAAAAACTCACAATTTCATTTAGAACCAACCAGCGATTACTTTCATTGGTTCAATTCAACAAGTTGGCGCGTTCGTATAAGAGATTATTTGAATACTCACGTTTGAAACCGCTGAGGAACACATGGACCTATGAGGTGGCCAGCACCATCACCGGATCTAACACCTCCAGATTTTCCTTGGGGGAATGCTGGAAAATAAAATTTATCAGAGGTCATTTTAATGCGAAAACAACTTGATCAAAGAATTCATGAGACCTTTGCAGAAATAAAACCTTTACACATCATGAAAGCCTTAAAATCCGAATCTGAATCTTTTAATTCGTTTCAAAGTTTCTATAGTTTCTGAGTTCACATTCTAGTGCCCGCAATTTTTTCAACTCTTTGTCTGTTAAAACATACATATTTTAATTTGCAGATTTTGATTTTCCTGGTAAAAATCACCCGTCCTCAGCCCCTAGTAGACCGGCTGGTGATCGCAACTAGAGACGAGTACCGGACCAGACACTTGATCGACGGGCGGATAGTCGGTTGCGATCAGCGCATATCGCTGATCGCTGGCTACATGATCGACGAGATCCAGGGCCACAGCGCCTTCCAGTACATGCACAAGGAGGAAGTGCGCTTTGTGATGATCGCGTTGAGACAAAGTAACCGCCGCCCATCCGAGTGTGCATCGAGCTCGCGCTCTAACCGGCTCCTCTTCTGTTCCAGTGTATGACAAAGGCGAGAGCAAGGGCAACTCGTGCTATCGGCTCAAGTCGCGCAACGGCAACTTCATCTACCTGAAGACGTTCGGGTTCCTGGAGATCGACGAAAATGGCATTGTCGAGTCGTTCTCGTGCGTCAACGTCCTGGTGGGTGAACAGGAGGGCAAGGAGCTGATCAAGGAAATGAAGCGACGATTTAGCGCTTTGTTCACCAGCTCGTTGGCCAATTTGCCGCAAGCAGAACACGCGGGACCAGTAAGTGAACGCAATGGCCCATTTCCCGGGAAAACTCTTCATCAACCGGTTTCGTTATAGTCCTTGGAATGAGAATGTGCCGGCTTTGCCTGCAATTTCGCCATCCAAGATGGATCGGACGGAGGACCCGCAAGCTCTGGAATTGGCCGTCAATGAGCTGATGCAGAATCTGCCCTCTCCTGAAATGGAGGACTCCGATGGTCCATGCTCTAGATCCGGCTCTCAATCCAGTCCAATTACCAAAGTCCCGGCCTTATATGTTAACAAAACAGCCGAGTTTCCAGTAAGTGAGATCCTTCTCCCAGTCCCTACTGTCCAGCGGTTTGGGACAAGGAGAAAACGTCCAGTTGTTCCAGTCACAAACCGTATATTCAATTGGACTAGTCGATTCTTTGCCACGCACTTGGTGTTAAACGCTGGCCAATTTAAGTCAATAGTCAGGGTTTATGGGCGGGTTTTTGAATTAAATCTGCGTTTTGTCCAGTTTTGAGAGCTTAATTTTAACATTGCGAAAGGAGGGCCGCTTTTTTCGTCGTTTCTCAAGAGCCTCAGAGCCCATTTTCCCATCATTGTATAGAGAACTGGAAGCCAGATTCAGTAAGAGAAACGTGGTTGAGAAAATGTCAGCACTTTTGACGCAAAAAGTGAAATTTCAATATCAGACATTTAGGTGCAAGATTTGGTCCAAATTTCATGTTTTGCGCCACCATTTTGTTCATTCCTCAGGAACAAAATGAGCTGCAGCGCTCTGTTGTGCACCCCTGGATAGAGCACTAATTAACGCTTTTACTAGCAGAAGCATCGCTTGGAAAATTATGGCGTTTTCTTAAAAAATTGTCGACGTTTCCAGAAAAGTTTTATTTTTGCGCGGTTTTTTTGCAAAATTCGACTCGAACATGGCGCGGCCTTTTTCGACGTTTTTTCAGTACCATTCGAGCCTCAGAGCTCGTTTTAATATCTTCGGATAGAGAATTGGAAGCCCGATTCAGTACGAGAAACGTGGTTGAGAAAATGTGGGCACTTTTGACGCCAAAAGTGAAATTTCAATATCAGACATTTAGGTACAAGATTTGGTCAAAATTTCATGTTTTGTGCCACCTTTTTGCTCATTCCTCATGAACAAAAAGAGCTAGAGCCCTCTATTCTACACCACAGCATAGAGCACTAATTGCCGCTTTGACGACCAGAAGCACCTCTTCAAAAATGTGGGCGGTTTTCCCAAAAAAAAGTAAAAATTTCAAGAAAATTTAAAGTTTTTCGCGTTTGCAAAAGCATTTGCTCCTATTCGAATGTACCCTACAGGCGGCCAAAAATGAAAAACACACTTGTCATTGCAGCCAGTGAAGCCTCCACATCTGCGCATTTCCAAGTCCAACGGGAAGCGGGGCTCGAATGCGTCACCCGATCAAGTGAAGAGGCAGCGGCTCACCAGTGTGGATTCGCAGCCTCCTCAATTGTCGCCCTCCGAAATGTCCTTCTGCAATGCGCCGCTCGCCGGCACCGAAAGCCTGAAGATGCCAAAGGTTTGTCTCGCCTCCCATTCAGACGTTGCGCGATTTCTAACCAAAATTCTTGGTCTTTTGCAGTTGGAGGAGCAATATTCGCCATCAGACCTGTTGAGCCATCACCAGCACTCGACCCATCGGCCAACGTAGAGAGACGTGGCAATGAGTGACAATAGAGACTGAACATGGGCCATACTTAAGCGAGGAGGATGAGGAACAGATGAAACGGCACTGAGGGAGAAGGAGGAGGATCCGTTTATCGAGAGCGAGAGCGAGAGAGGCGCTCCTGCAGAAGACTGATTTACATTAGAAAATTTTTAAATAACCTTTAGTTGGTCGGCGGATACCCTAACGCAGGAGGGAATGCGTTTTTTTCTTTGTTCATACCCCTGAACACTATGAACGTGTGAAACTGGGAGTGAGACGGAACAGATTGGGAGGACCAAACTGAAAAAAAAATCTGCCCAACATCTTCTCTTTTAGAGATTTAGACTCGGTTATTTCGAACTGAAACGTGTACTTAATAGTTAACAGGTCTTGAAAATGCCCCTCCAAACTGAAATTTACTGTTGTGTTTCACTCCCATGACCAGTTGGGTATGTGGACCTGTCCAGTGCGAATCGTCCACGAACGTTAAATGTCGACACTTTTATAGAGAAACGATATGAATTTAATGAGTGCAGCTTGTTTGGGCAATGGACATTTGGTTGCTTGCTGGTACATACGTCGAAAGGCACGTGAAACTGCATCAATTTCCTTTCGGTTTAGTGCAGTTTCTTTGCTCAACCCAGTGCCTACACCGAACAAAACAACGAAACTCTTTGCGGTTTGTGCCATTTTTTGCTCGCCAACCCAATCCATCTGGTTTCGGGTCGATCTTTGATGATCTTGATGAAGAAACCTGAATTATTAGACGGGAGAGAGCTGCGGCGTTCCAGAATTTAAAGTAAATTATAAGACTGAAGTACTGATTAAAATTTAAAAAAAACTACCAACTAATCGATTTTCTATTGAAAAAAATACGGGCGTTATAGTAGCAACGAAAGTGACTTAACGTGTTTTTGGCAGACTCTCTCGCAGCCAGGCCCAGTATCTACCAGCAAGCGACTCTGAACCTTAACGTTAATTTCTAGACCGTAAGGAACATTGTACAATATATTATAGATAGATTTTGTGAAAACCTGTACAGATTTCTATTATTCTCATAAATATTTGTTACGTACGATAAGATAATTCTTAGGAATACCTGTGATTGTTGACATAAGAGCCGTTCGCCGGCGTGTTCGCTGCTGTTCGGCAACAATAACAGAACGGCCAAACAGCACCGAACACGCGGCTGAATTTTTGTTAAATGTGTTAGAACGAGCGAAGCGAAGTGTTGTTAGGTGAACGCGATTCGATCGGCACAGTTTTTTTCCTGTTTTGTTGATACGTGTTACATAAGGAAGTTCTTTTGCCCTCATTTTCCCCACATCGAGCCGCCCTAATGAGCGGGGCGCAATCTAATCTAATCACCCACAGTGTGCTCTTGCCAGAACCTTCAAGTCATAGCGAAATTGTTAAGAGATTTGCGCGCTGTGGACACACTAACTGGGATCTGGGATGAAGATAATTGCTTTGGTTACTGATGATTCATGGGCACACGGGTCTTGCAAAAGGGTCGATTCTAGTAATTTAAGCAACATTGTATGAATCACATTATTTGTTTAATAAATAAAGTCGTTTTTATTAGGCGCTTGTTTCATTCCTTCGAAACCAGAAACAATTGGGCAACAGTCTTAATTAAGCAGTGTTTAATCACTTTCAGTTTGATAAACGCTCTGGATTATTTGGAACGCTTTTCGAAAACTTTGTATCGAAAAGCACGCGTGTCCTCTACCACGACCCTCCGCCAATCGGGATAGCACGCAGTTAATCATGTGATTGTCAATGACAATCAGCGCTTCATCAGTCCGTTGAACTGATTTCTCGACTTTAATTTGACGATACATCATTTTCGCCGAGCGAATGTTGAAATTTTATGTACACCAGATAAGCCCCAAATGACTCGCCACTGTTCAGATCGGTGTTGTCTGGATGGAATATTTTTCAAAAATTATAATTTTTTTATATTCATGCACGTTTCTAGACGTGCTTTTTCTAGGAAGTTGCAAAAGTTCCAGTGGATTGGAAAAACCATCGAAACTCTTAGTTTTCAACGCAAATTGCACCTTCAAGGAACTAAATTATCAAGCTTTCTGTGTGTAAAATCACAATTGTTTTCATTATTCCTGAAGTATTTTAGAGGGTTTCTATCTAGAAAGTTGCAAATGTTTTAGAATATTTTTGAAACTCCGAGAACCATCGTGATCTTTGGGCTTGAAACGTAAAATGCGCGAAACTTCAGCTCGTTCATAGTCAAGCTCGAGGCGTTTTCCATGGAAAATTTGCATTTTTTTAAATTATTTCAACAGGATTCTAGACGTTTTCTATGTAGAAAGTCGCAAATGTTCTAGAATATTTTTGAAACTCCGAGAACCATCGTGGTCTTTGGGCTTGAAACGTAAAATGCGCGAAACTTCAGCTCGTTCAAAGTCAAGCTCGTGGCGTTTTCCATGAAAAATTTGCATTTTTTTAATTATTTCAACAGGATTCTAGACGTTTTCTAGGTAGAAAGTTGCAAATGTTCTGATAATTTTGAAACTCCGAGAACCATCGAGATCTTTGGGCTTGAAACGTAAAATGCGCGAAACTTCAGCTCGTTCAAAGTCAAGCTCGAGGCGTTTTCCATGGAAAATTTTCATTTTTTAAATTATTTCAACAGGATTCTAGACGTTTTCTAGGTAGAAAGTTGCAAATATTCTAGAATATTTTTGAAACTCCGAGAACCATCGAGATCTTTGGGCTTGAAACGTAAAATGCGCGAAACTTCAGCTCGTTCATAGTCAAGCTCGAGGCGTTTTCCATGGAAAATTTGCATTTTTTTAAATTATTTCAACAGGATTCTAGACGTTTTCTATGTAGAAAGTTGCAAATGTTCTATAAAATTTTTGAAGCTCCGAGAACCATCGAGACCTTTGGGCTTGAAACGTAAAATGCGCGAAACTTCAGCTCGTTCAAAGTCAAGCTCGTGGCGTTTTCCATGGAAATTTGCAATTTTTTTTAAATTATTTCAACAAGGATTCTAGACGTTTTCTATGTAGAAAGTGCAAATGTTCTAGAATATTTTTGAAACTCCGAGAACCATCGAGATCTTTGGGCTTAATACGTGAATGCATGAAACTTCAACTGGATTAAGGAAAAAACTCAAGTTTCAGGCATTTCCATGAAAATATTGCAATTTTTTTCATTATTCGCAACAGCATTTTACATGTTCTATCTAGAAAGTTGCAAATGTTCTAGAAAATTCTTGGAAACTCCAATTCCTGCATTGTGATGCAAGAACCATCGAAATTTTAAAGCTCGAAACGTAAAATGCATGAAACTTCAACTCGCTTAAGGAAAAACTCAAGTTTCAGGCATTTTCCATTAAAAATAATTGCAATTTTTTTTCATTCTTCGAACAGCATTTTACACGTTTCTATCTAGAAAGTTGCAAATGTTCTAGAAAATTCTTGGAAACTCCAATTCCTGCATTGTGCTGCAAGAACCATCAAGATTTTTAGGCTCGAAACGTAAAATGCATGAAACTTCAACTGGCTTAAGGAAAAACTCAAGTTTCAGGCATTTTCCATGAAAAAATTGCAATTTTTTTCATTATTCGAACAGCATTTTACATGTTTCTATCTAGAAAGTTGCAAATGTTCTAGAAAATTCTTGGAGACTCCAATTCTTGCATTGTGCTGCAAGAACCATCGAAATTTTTAGGCTCGAAACGTAAAATGCATGAAACTTCAACTCGCTTAAGGAAAAACTCAAGTTTCAGGCATTTTCCATGAAAAAATTGCAATTTTTTTCATTATTCGAACAGCATTTTACACGTTTCTATCTAGAAAGTTGCAGATGTTCTAGAAAATTTTTGGAAACTCAAATTCCTGCATTGTGCTGCAAGAACGATCGAGATCTTTGGACTTGAGACGTAAAATGGGAGAAACTTCAGCTCGCTTAAGGAAAAACTCAAGTTCCAGGCATTTTTCATGAAAAAAATTTAATGGTCTAGAAGAAACGCAAACTGCCGCATTGTGTTGGAAAAACCATCTAGATATCTAGATTTTAAACGCAAAATAGGCGAAACTTAAGCTCGTTTAAGGAAAAACTCAAATTTCCGGCATTTTGCAGGAAAAAATTGCAATTTTTTTCCATTATTTTTGCATGACTGCACATGCAACATAAATCCACTATTGCACCGGTTTAATTTTCCTGCAAATCTGCGGAAACTCTTGTAATACAGAGCCATCTCTACATACGAACATAAACTGACTGCGCAATCTAGCAGGTAAACGTGTGGTGGCCTTTGAGGAAAATACTCTTTGGACTTTTGGACCTTGAGGTAAATCCTCAATCCTGCAAGGTGAAACTCGGGCAGACTGGCAACGGTGTTGGAGGTTGTGCAAATGATCCACAACATATCGGAATCTCCTTTCAAAGAGCGCAGGCGGCAAAAATTTGATTTAGTCCGGACGAATGGCGGTCTCTCGTTCAGTTCAGTCGTATGATAAACTGTGCGATATTGCGGTGTCCCGATTTTGTTTCCTTCCGTGTCCCACATTCGATCGAGCCGTGTTCGTCCGGCATGAATTCATAAACAAACGCGCACGTTTAGCAACAAATCCGCATTAATTGTTGGTCGTTATCCTTTCGGTATATCGAGCAGCAACAGCAGCAGTAGCAGCGCTATCTGGATAGTTGGGACTCAGAATTTTGTACGTATATTTGCGCTTCTGCAATCTGATACGACGATGAACTAAATAAATACAGACACATTTAATACCCGCTTATTTCTTCCAGAAACCCTCACTGAAAAGATGCCATCCGAAGAGGGGCACGTGTTCCATCCCCATCCTCTGGTGGCCAAAAATGCCTATGTGAACTCCTTCAGCCAATACGAGCAAATGTACAAAAAATCCCTGGACAACCCGGAGGAATTCTGGGGCGAAATCGCCAAACAATTCTACTGGGAATCGCCCATCGACTCCAACCGCTTCTTCCGGTTCAACTTCGACTTGACCAAAGGCCCGATTTTTAACAAGTGGCTGGACGGTGCCACCACCAATATATCGTACAATCTACTGGACAGAAACGTCCGCAATGGACACGGCGATAAAGTGGCCTACTACTGGTAAGCGTTCGTTTCGCATTCAATGATCGCGCGTTTGAAGCATCAACACGAATTGCAAACCATTTGAAAGCGAAAGTCGCTGTTGAAGAACGAAAAACTCCGGAGTCCGGACTATGATAGCTGCATAAAAACCACCAAGAAAGTGCCACAGTGCCCACATTAAAAAACAATGATTCTAAAGCCTAAAAAATAACATTCCATTCAAAGACAGAAGACATGAAAAATGCGATTCATGTGTTCATCATGCCAAAATTTCTAATAATCATTGACTCGTTACTGCATAAAACGCCACTTTTCTTGAAAAAAACTGCTGAAAATTCGACTAATTGCCATTAACTACAGAAAATATCTAAACAATGTCGACGCGATTTCTAATTTCATAATAAAATGTCAAATTTTCACAGTATCAGATCGTCACAGTGTCAAAGTTAGACATTTTGAAAAAACTGTCAAAAACTGACTTATTTCTATATATTTTGAAATATTTTTCATCGACAGACAACTGAGATAGAGACAAGTCGCTCTTGTTCAGCTCTTGCTCCAACGAGTGTCAAAGTTTAAGGGCTTTAGACATTGAGAATGTGTCAAAAATTCCGAAAAAAACTGCCAAAAAGCTGTAACTCTGTAACTGAGTTTCAGTTACCGCTCTTGCTGTCAATGTCCCATTGAATGTCAAAATTTAAATGCTGTCGACAATGACAAAGACGAGATCAGAATAATGAGACCGTGCTGTCAATTTCCAACGAATGTCAAAGTTTAAAGGGCTTTGGCCAATCGAGAATGTATCAAAATTTGCCGTTTTTTCAGCAACGCAAAAAACTGACTTCCAGTGACATATTCTTCAACGTTTTCACACAAAAAACAGACAAAATAAGATAAAGAAGCCGTTTTTGCTGCCAACTGCCCATCGAATGTCAAAATTTAACGGCCATTAGACAATGACAAACGAACGAAATCCGAATAAAAAGACTCTTACGATATTAATTTTCTAACGAGCGTCAAAGTTTAAAAGGCATTAGACGATGAGAATATGTCACAATTTGACGTTTTTTCAACAAAAAACTGTCTAAAACTGACTTGCAGTTGCATATTCTTCAATGATTTCACACAAAAAACAGACGAAATAAGATAAAGAAGCCGTTTTTGCTGTCAACTGCCCATCGTATGTCAAAATTTAACGAGAATTAGAGAAGGACAAACAGACGAAATCCGAATAAAAGGACTCTTGCTGTAAATTTTCCAACGAGTTTCAAAGTTTAAAGGGCATTAGACGATGAGAATGTGTCAAAATTTGACGGTTTTCAGCAGAGAACTGCCAAAAACTGACTTCTAGTTAAAAAATCTTAAGCGTCTTCGCACAAAAAAGAGACGAAATCAGATTAAAAAGCCGTTTTTGCTGTGAATTTCTCATCGTATGTCAAAATTTAACGAGCATTAGACAAGGACAAACAGACGAAATCCGAATAAAAGGACTTTTGCTGTAAATTTTCCAACGAGTTTCAAAGTTTAAAAGGCATTAGACGATGAGAATGTGTCAAAATTTGACGTTTTTCAGCAAAGAACTGCTAAAAACTGACTTCTAGTTGGAAAATATTAAGCGTATTCGCACAAAAAAGAGACGAAATCATATTAAAAAGCCGTTTTTGCTGTGAATTTCTCATCGTATGTCAAAATTTAACTAGCGTTAGACAAGGACAAACAGACGAAATCCGATTAAAAAGACTTTGATCTGAAATTTTCAAACGAGTGTCAAAGTTTAAAGGGCATTAGACGATGAGAATGTGTCAAAATTTGACATTTTCCAGCAAAGAACTGGTAAAAACTGACTTCCAGTTACAGATTCTTAAACGTTTTCACACAAAAAAACAGACGAAATCAGATAAAGGAGCCGCTCTTGCTGTCAATTTCCCATCGAATGACAAAATTTAAAGGTCTTTAGACAATGAGAATGTGTCAAAATTTGACGTTTTTTAGCAAAAAACTGTCTTTTAGTTACAACTTCTTAACCGCTTTCACCCACTGAATGCCAGAATGTAAAGAATACTAGACAATGACAAAAGGACGAAATTAGAGTAAAATAACTCTTGCTGTCAATTTTTCAACGAGTGTCAAACTTTAAAGGGGACCATGAGAATGTGTAAAAATGTGACGATTTTGCCAAAAAATTGACTTTTTGTTGAAAATTTGGTGAAAAGCTTTAGTCTTCTCTACACGTCTCTGAACTCTTCAGGCAAAGACCAAAACCAACAAAACAAACCAATGCAAATGTAACGAAAAAAAAATTAAAAAGTACTAAAACTATACTTTTGACATCATAATGACCGTTTAGAGCCCGGTCATTAATATTAATGATAATAGTGCGGTTTGGACGAAAATTTAAAGCGTTAAACAAAGCGATTTTGCGGAAAACGCCAATTACAACGACAAAACCGCGTCAATTTGGTGAGTTCTTGATTGCAACATGCTACTTTCAACTAATTTATACTCGCCTAATTAACATCTAAGTATCGGGGAAGCGAAAGGTGCCTTGGGCTTGGACTTCAACTATTTTAATGGCTTTGTTTTGGGCGCACCTCAGCCAAACATTCGAAAGGTGCCTTGTGGTGGACGACTGTTCTTAAGGACAACATTTGAACACTTGAAGGCTAAACAACGTTGGACCAAACATTTCATGTTCAGATAGCAAAAAAAGGATTAATCATGTATTGACCCTCAGCGGTTATCAGCGTTCCGTCTGAAAACGAAAGGGGATTCCAATGTCAAATATCACGTCTTACGATTGCTTCTAAGCAGATTCACGTGGAGATAAACGAGAACCAATTAAATATGTATACAGTTTGGTTGGACAAGGTCGTTTCTAAAGTGGCGTTTTTAAAAGAAAAAATTCCCCAGGGAAGGAAACCACCCGGATGACTACAGCCGGCTGACGTACAAGAACCTCTTGGAGGAAGTTTGCCGTTTCGCCAACGTTCTCAAATCGAGAGGCGTTAAAAAGGGGGACCGCGTCGCCGTCTACATGCCCATGATTCTCGAGGCGGTGGTCACTTTGCTGGCATGCACCCGGATCGGCGCCGTCCACTCACTAGTGGTACGTTTCGCACCAGAACCCTCCTCCATCATCAACCTCACCCGCTTCCTCAGTTTGCAGGATTCTCTTCAGACTCTTTCGCCGAGCGGATTCTCGATTGTCAGGCGCGCGTGGTCGTGACCGCCGATGGCGTTTGGCGGGGCGAAAAAATGCTTCAGCTTAAGAGCATTTGTGATCATGCGATGAGCAAATGCTCCAAGGAGGGCCACAATGTCGAAACGTGCATAGTCGTGTCGCATTTGGAACGAGTCACTGTACCTAAGGGCGCTGTCCAGCCCAAGGCCAGCAACAGGGTGAGTTGAAGTGCAAGTCGCTGGTCCTTAGAGCTTTAAAGTTACTTCTACAGCTACTTAAATCTAGAGGATCTGAATTTCAGACACCCATGGCAGAAGGACGGGACTTGTGGTGGCAGGATGTGGTTCCCCAAGCGTCCACCAGCTGCTACCCCGAGTGGATGGAAGCGGAAGATCCGCTGTTCATGCTCTACACCAGCGGATCGACCGGAAAACCCAAAGGCGTGGTACACACCACTGGCGGCTACCTGCTTTATGCCGCCACCACTTTTAAGTACGTGTTCGACTATAAGCCAAGCGACGTTTATTGGTGTACTGCGGACATTGGCTGGATCACTGGACACTCCTACGTGGTGTACGGGCCCTTAGCGAATGCCGCCACATCAGTTTTGGTAAGCTTGGGACCTTAAGACTTTGGATATTAAGATCAAGACTATGTATGCAAGAACAATGCCACTCTTAGTTTTGTTGTTGCTGTGCACATCACTAGAGCCGTCCATATAACCGCGTCAACATTCTCAGCTTGGCGTTACTTGGGCAAAAATTACCAAACAATGGCCTGTTTTCGTATGACGAAATTCTGTTCAGTCACTCTCTACGTTCGTAGTTTTAGCATCCAATTGAATGTAATAAGATTCGCGCATAATCAGCTGCGCTAGACCCTTGGCCTCAATCGGTGCGGGAAAAATTTCCAAAATCACTGCTTGTTGCCGTTTCAGTTCGAGGGCACGCCCTTTTATCCAGGCAACGATCGGTTCTGGTCCGTGGTGGACAAGTACAAAGTGAGCCAGTTCTACACGGCGCCCACCGCCATCAGGGCCTTAATGAAGTTCGATGACCATCTAGTAACCAGGTGTGTGCACCTTGCAACCTCCCTAATCCCAATAAGGTGGTTCTTTCCAATTCCAGACACGATCTATCCACGCTTCGGGTGTTGGGATCGGTGGGAGAACCCATCAATCCAGAAGCCTGGCTTTGGTACCACAAACTGGTGGGGCAAGAGCGGTGCTCAATCGTGGACACTTTCTGGCAGACGGAGACCGGAGGACATGTTTTGACCACATTGCCGGGAGCGCATCCCATGAACCTGGAGCGGCTGTACGCTTTTGCCCCATTCCCTACTAAAGTGCGGGACTAAGTGCTCGTTTTCCAGGGGTTTCCGTTCTTCGGCGTGCAGCCGGTTATCTTGGACGAGAGCGGCAAGGAAATCAAGGGCGAGGGCGAGGGCTACTTGGTGTTCTCCAGACCTTGGCCCGGATTGATGCGCACCCTGTATGGCAATCATGATCGATACGAGCTGACCTATTTCTCCAAATTTCCCGGATATTATTGCACAGGAGATGGTAATTTTCTAGCTGAGCGGATCACGCGGGGGGAATAAAATTTAAAAATCTGCACCAATTACAGGGGCAAAACGCGACGCTGATGGCTACCTATGGGTAACTGGCCGTGTAGACGACATGCTAAACGTCTCGGGCCATCTGATGTCCACCGCCGAAGTAGAAGCTGTGCTAACTGAGCACCATGGTGTAGCTGAGGCGGCTGTTGTAGCCAAACCGCACTCGGTGAAGGGAGAGTGTCTTTACTGTTTCATCACGCTGACCGAGACTGGTAAGTAGCGACCGCCAGGGTCAAGAGCCAAATCACTCAAAATCCCCCGGTCTTTTAGGTAAATTTGACGAAAAACTCCTCAAGGAGCTGAAGACGCACATTCGGGAGCGAATCGGCCCGTTTGCCCAGCCCGATGTGATTCAGAACGCCCCAGCGCTCCCAAAGACAAGAAGCGGCAAAATAATGAGGCGGATATTGAGGAAAATCGCCATTAACGACAAGGATGTTGTGATATTAGCACACTGGCTGATAGCAGTGTTGTGGATCAATTGTTTGCCAGTAGACCACAGAACGCTTAAATTAATTGCAGCTTAACTAAGGCCAAACGCTTCTGCAAACTGAAACAAACACGTTTTTAGTGTTCTCAGTGTGTCAAAGCCATATTGGCTTGTGGCAGATGCGCCAATCATCGAGGAATTGGACGGGTCAGAAAGTTAAATATGATTTTTAATTATAATTGACTTAACTGTTTGCATTTTGCTCGCACAAGACTGCTGTATCCCACAAAGTCAGCCTTAAAAACGTAAAAAACATATCATTCCACAAGAATTCCATATAAGTTTTGTTTAGGGAATATATTCGAATATAGGAAAATACGCTTAATTGTACACACCTAGTTAAGAACATATTGCTAATGTAATTAAAATAAATGTTATCAGTGATATTTGGCCTATTTTTACATAAACTTAATCAGGTTTCAACCGGAAATACCAGCCGAAGACATTTACGACCTCACTATAACCTTGCAAACACCAGCAGCAAGAAGAGAAAGTGCTGGAACCTGCCATCAACAACAAGCGGCAAGCCCAGTGCTAAACCCGAACCAAATGGCGACTCATGTTAAGAAGGAGGTGAGTACCCATCAAGCGGCTAGATACAGATAAAAATCACCTAAAGCAGACTTCCTATCCAGGAATGCTGTGCAACGTGATCAAGGAGGAGATAATACGACTGAAGACCAGACTGGCTCAGACGAACGACCTTCTGCAGCAAGAGGGGGGCAGGCAAGCCGTGATGAGAGAGCTCTTAGAAATGCATAAGCAGCTGGAAAAGTACAACGAGCAGGTGGACCATCTGCAAACCCACAATTCCACACCCCGAAAATTAGTCATGGGTTTCAGCCTGGTGGTTTTTGTGGCGTGGATGATTTTTGTATTGAACAATAACTTGCAAAATGACGCAAATAAATCATAAAAAAATCGTCGTTTTATTAGAGGATTATAATAAAATTTGAAGCCTCATACCTTCACAGTTTGAGAACTGGGCAATTAAATCAGTTCTCAACATATGAGGCAAAAACTAAGAGATCAGGCCCTAATATTCGCGGTTAAAAATATGCTCACCTTATAGAAAATCAGTTTGTCGACAAATTTTCTTAGTGGTGTTTTTGGCGAAAATGCGGGGTTCTACCACTTTCGCTCTTTGAAACTTGAATAAGATAAGAGAGACCCCAAGACGTCACCGATGTCAGGTCGACGCAGCAGACGAAAAATTTCGCGCATTTGCCAAATCTATATTTTGTTTGTACTTGCTTTTCCGTAACTATTTGGACAAGTTTCGCATAATTTTTTCATCTATGTTTTGGTTAACTGCATTGTTTCCTTTTTAATAATGCTAAGCATGCTTTTGCACCAAAATGGGCATTCACCGACAAGGATTGGCTACTTGGCGGAAATTTGGCAGCAGGCTTTAAGGCTATTGGTTTTTGCCCGTGCAACAAAACTGTAATGGCATCTTTTGTTTCTGATGGAAAAGTTCAATGAGCCAAAAGTGGTTGAGAACAGCATTTTTGCGAAAAACACCAATAAAAAAACTTGTTGGTAAAGGGTTTTTCCATAAGGTGAGCATATAGTTAATTGCGAACGCCAGATCCTGATCATCTGGTAAATTGCCGAGAATTGCCACCAAGAAATTGAAAAATTGAATTTGAACATCAACCAAAACGGAAATCTCCTAAAACAAAATATAACTCCCGGGACCACGCCCGCTTCACTTTGGCTTGCCTCTAGACAACATGGCAACGCTGAAAAACGACATTGACATCGACAAGCATTTGTACACTAACCATTAAAACGCGGCTTGTTTGGGGTGTTTTTTCTTCAGCAAACCATTTAAGAATCGCACAAACACAAACAAAAAGAAAAATCATGAAGCTAGTTCGGTGAGTACTGGGGCGCAGCCTCAACAACACCCTTGATCCCTCAGCGGGTGAAAAAAACACGAAAACCGCCTTCATTCTCGACACCTAACCTAAACTACTCGCGATTTTTGCAGGTTTTTAATGAAATTATCCCATGAAACGGTGACGATGGAGCTGAAAAACGGCACCCAATTGCACGGCACCATCACCGGCGTGGATGTGGCCATGAACACGCATTTGAAAGCGGTGAAATTGACGCCCAAGAACCGGAACCCCATCAATTTGGATACGCTGACGATAAGGGGCAACAACATCAGGTACTACATCCTGCCGGACAGCTTGCCTTTGGAAACCCTGCTGATCGACGATACGCCAAAAGCGAAAGCCAAGAAGAAGGAGGCCGCCAGGGGCGTAGCAAGAGGCAGGGGCCGCGGAAGAGGTCGCGGGGGCCCAAGGGGCCGCGGCAGAGGCAGAGGCAGGCGATAGACGAGCACAGAGATCCACAGAATCCCAATGGAACACTTTAGGTTTAAGCGATTAGTTTTTAAGACTCACAATGAATAACAGGAATTTTTGTGAATTATTGCAAATGAAATATACGTTTTTTGAGGCCGCTTGGATAGATAAACAACCTTTTGCTTAGACACAATATAGTCTGGCTGTGGATGCCAGAAGTTAGTGCCAATTTCAAAGGTAAAACAATGTTCGGTGCCAGAGCGCGAGGTCGGCCCATAAATTAAATTAGTCAAAATTCATTGGCCCTCCCAGCGGTTGTTTTCTCTAAAAATATCGCTTTAACCTTTTTATTTGCTCTATATCTGTTTTGGATCGGCGACGTTTTTTTGGCTCAATTTAGCAGCCGGGGTACACTAATTTCGTGATTTTTCTGCGACAAAGTTCGCTATTCAACAAGAACACTTAAATAAATTGAAAGTTGACAACCAAAACTTTGACACTTGATCCGCTTGATCGACCAATCAAGCAGTTTGATTCAAATGACATTTAAAAATTCCGTCTAGAGTCCGTCTTAGCGTCGAAATTTTGACGTAAACACAACGTTGACGGCTAGTTTAAGCGTCAAAGAGTCAAAAATTTGCGACACATTTTATCAAAAAAAGGGCCATTAACGTAAAACGCTTGCATTGTTGAAGTGCAAACGCAAACGGAACGCATAATAGATCGAGCAGAAAGGCAACGTTTTGCAAAATATGACATATGGAGTGGTGAGCAGGCGCGCTTCCGTTACCGCAAACATGGCGATTCACACAGCCTAAATATATACGATGTGCGAAAACAATCCGAATAAATAATTTATTGAAAAGTTGCGTGGCCTGAGGTGGCGTGTTATTAATCGCGGCCCATGTGACGGAACTGCTAAAGACAAAGTGAGTGTTCTGCGGTGACCAGTGCCCCTCGGTGAGGCTGATCCATTGCCGTAAATACCGTAATATTTGACATTTAAAATTTCCTCCTCACTCTTTTATTACTATTCGACAATTTCCGTTTGCCCTTCAATCGAGAGTACCATCAATCTAGCCAATTCGCCCGATATATTCCCTAACATAGCGAAAACTCACCTATTTCTAGGTTAAGTAAAAATATTGCCCTGCTATCCTTTGCCTTTGGCTCTTTTGTTTATGTTGCCTAGTTACCATCTTTTGTTTATAAATAAAACCCAAAGCATAGGCGTCGAGATCTTCAACCGCCCGGCCTCCCAGTGGCTGATTAAACCAACGAATACAGATGGAATCCGCTCCCCAAACCACCGATGAAGGTAAGTTTGAGGGTGTTGTTTTTATTTTAACCAAGTGCCATTCAGCCCTGATGTAACCGCAAAAATCGCTTTCAACTCGTATCCAAATTGGCTCAAAACAATTAATCCAGGGGCGCTTTAGCCATGGAAAAGGCAACGAAACCCCAAAGTTTCAACAGCGTGGATTCATTGGCCTGCTTGATTAAACCCGGCGAATAGGGCCTGCGGAAAAGGGCCTGGTGTCTGGAAATTGGTTATTTTGCGTTTACACCACCGGTATCCACGGCTCTGGATAAGAGATGGCGGTTGAGAGGCTGCATTAATTTCCAGGTGTATGACGGGTGGCCTGCAGCTGTTGCCCACCGGTCAATGTGGGGGAAGAACGGGTAAAACGGACAAGAGGTAAAGTTGCCACTAATACCTGGGGACCGACATGCAGTCGCATTTGGGGGATTTTCGGGTTTTTATGCCGTGGTTGCCAGGAATTTGGGCTTCAGCAGAAGAAGGTTAAACAGTAAAATCAACGGAAAGGGGCCGAATCGATCGCATTTCCGTGTTGTTTCTGGGGAAATAAAGCGCCGGGCGATAATTCACCGAATGTTCAACTTGCACCTCATTAAAGGCCTGTCACTTCCATCCTCCTCCACACAAATTACCGGGATTCCTTGCGAAACATTTCTCCATCGTGCGCGCTTTGAGCACGAACTTCCTAATTGCATTTACTCCGGCCCTTATCAAGGGCTTTTAATTAAATAGGCCGAAACTGAGTGTCGCAACGCCCGTCCGATTCCTGCCTTAGAACCGACCGGGGCCTACAAATTTACAAAGCCCCATTTGCTCCAAAATTGGGGGGACCCCCCTCTTATTGATTTAGGACCCGGTTTTCGTTAGGAAAACAACTCACTTTTTACGCGGCTCGTTATTAACGAAAAATCCACAATGCAAAGATTTTAATTATTCTGTCTGGATCCAGAGCTCGCTGTTCCAGAAAACATCCTTTCAGTGTGCGTTCTAACCAATTAAACCTATGCCAAACAGCCCACACCCAGTTCTACAAGGGCGTTCTTTTCGTCTTTCCTCCAGGACAACTTCCAAATCTAAAATGGTTTGTTGTCCATTGGAGGGCCTACTTGTCCCAATGTTACTTCAGTGTTATTTAGTTAATTTTCGCACGCCCATAAAATTTAAGACCCCGCCGGGTTATTTCGGGTCGAAAACCAAACAAACTACAAGCGAAAGTTCTGCTTTTTGTTACCCAATACCAAAACAGTGATGACGTTACAATCCGAAATTCGCCTTCTCCTTTGTTGCTGGAACCGGGAATTTGGAGAGTAGTATTTTTAGGCGGCTCACTATCGGATTTAGAACGATTATTTGGAGAAGAACCCGAAGTGACTCAGATGGAGAGCCCTCAGCCTCTTCCACTCGGTTGAAGTGCCGTCCGTTGAGGCCTAAGTAAATGTATGTGAACACAACAGGAAACGGTGTCCTTTGAATGGATTTGCATAAATGGCAGGCGACAATATCGCAGCCCATTACCATGAAAAGTGGCGGAATTAAGGCTGGTCGAAATCAAATTTTAAAATCTTCTGCGGGGGGAAACGGCGAGATTGGGCCTCGCATGCGAAACACAGCTTAGGCTGAGGCCTGTTTCCGCAAGAAGTTATTTTTAGCAAATTAAATTTTAACTGATGTTTTGCATATCGAATTTGAACCGCAGGGAAAATCCATCTAAAAATCACACTACACCAGAACTACCTATTTGCAACAGCCAACTAGTGGCATAAATCGACTAATCCCAATGGAAAAAGTATGGATGGGTTTTTTGCGCAGTTCCATTAGCGGTTGTTTTCATTGAAAACCGTCAGCCCTGGCAAACATTGTTATAAATAATAGGCAAAGAAGAGGTGATGGCTTTGCCGATGGAGGAAAAACGGAAACACCTCTCGCGTATCTGACGTCTAGTCGCTTCCATCCCTTAACTAAAGGGCGCAATTGTTCCCTCGAGAGATGCGGATCCCTTTTTGTGTGTCACATCCCGTTGGCGGGTGATCTCTTTTGAGCGGGGGTGGTAAAAATGGCGCCTATGGCTGCTGCGAACGTCTCTCCCGATTTAATTTGCGGCATTTGTTTTTTAGAAACGAGCCGCCTCCTTCTCAATTAAACCCGGAACGTAAAATGCACCCAGAATTTTATAAAACCGCAACAACAACAAACGTCTAGTAAAACCTCTCGTATCAATGGTGGGGGCGGCTTTACCAATACGCCATTGTTTTACCAACCCTTTGGATTGTTCCAGACCCCTTTCATCCAGTCCCCTAACTCTGTTTGCCGGCCAATCCTTGTTTTGCTTTTCGCTTTACCCATGCACGATTACCTTTTGTATGTTGTCTTTCCATTTGAACATCGCGATACGATTCACCCATTTAGAATGAGCTTATATAATTATTGGAGGATAGGGAGGAAGGGCTTTGCTTGTCCAGTTGGATGGTTTTTTATCGTGTTTCTTAGCCAAAATTCGATGTTTTTTTCTTTAAACGCTGCGCGACAGACTGAATGCCCTTGTTTTACCTACGACTTTGAAACATTCTGGAAATGGATGAAACTCTGGATTTGGATGATACTTTCACAATTTCCTGGGGGAGGAAAAATTACGCGATCGACAAAACCGTGGTTTTTCAGCGATAATTTTGGAAATTCCTGGAAATGGACTGAAGGCCTGAATTTGGCCCATCCAACGCCCTTAATGCGCGCAGAAGGTTTCTTTTTGATACTTTCAAGGGTTGAAAAGTCATGATTTTTTAGAAGACACTGCACGATTAGCAAACCCGCCCTTCTTTAAGCAACAACTTTTGGAAATTTCTAGAAAGGGATTGAAGCCCTGGATTTGGTTGAAACGTCCCCAACGCCCCGCGAAATATCCCCTTAATGCTCGTAGAAGATTTCATATTCATTCACACCTTGTTTCGTTGGAAAATTACGATTTCTGAAATTTTTCCAATCTGTTGGCTCGTCCTCACTCTCGACTGGCGCTTCCCAATTTGGCATTTTGCCCTTCACTCTTTTCTCGTTCAATGAGAAAATCAAATTGAGACGCAACAAATTGGCCCTCAATGCCATAATCAATTTTCCCCATTCCGATCCAGTTCCATCTCAAGACGGTTCCGGGTTTCCGGCGATGGAAATTACATTTTAAGGGCATTAAAAGGCGTAATTAGGGGCGCCATGTTCAAGCAACTTCAGGCCGCTCGTTTTGTTTTCTTTCTTAAATGGGCTTTTAACCCGCGATATTTTCGTTTCCAATCAACTCGGGCGGAGGTGTTTTGTAGGCTTTGCAACATTGTAGGTTCTACAAGCAGCCGCTAAAAGGGATGATTTAACGAGGTGTCCGATCCGTTCCACGATCGTAACCTTTGGCACTAAAAAGACAACTCGTTTATCTTTATAGGTCGCAGGAAGATGCATCGCGTCGGGTGTGGCGCCTATAAACGACAACGCGTCCGACTTGAGTTTTAAAAATCCATTTAAACTATAAACACATTTAATGGAGCTGCAAAAAGGGGTTTCCAAAGTTTCCAGAAACTCACTATTCCTCAGGCAAAATTCGAGGAAACCATTCGTTTCAATTTCCGATTGGTTGTTCCTCTGGATATTTTCGTCGGTTTGCCAATTTTCATTTATTACATTTCCCTGCCGGTTTACAGCGCTTGACTTATGTTTCATCGTGTCTTTGTTTGCGACCGAATCTTTCTGTTGTTGGGCCAAACAATCGAACCTCCGGCAGCAGCATTGTTCCAGAACAAGGTTGCTGAGTCAACGCGTCCATTCAGTTTCGGACGTGTTTCATCCAGGTTGCCTTCAATTCCCAACGTTTCCCCAAGTGAAAAATCGTCAAAATATGCCGCATTTCCCTCACACATTAACGAAATAAAATTTTTATCATCGCCAAGAGAGCGTTTAAGGGTTGTGATTTACAACCCTGCGACCATTCGGGTCGCAGCTCACGATCGGCTCGATAAATCGCTTATAAAAGCCGTTAAAAAAATAGGGAATGACGAGAAGCTTTGGCTCAAATGTGGCTGTTGCGATCCGCAGGATTTCCTCCGGTGGCTGTTGTGGCATTTTTTCAATCGATCGAAACACAAATAATCTCATGTGCTGGCGATTTCATAATGCCGCTCGAAATTATTCTCGCATGGTTGCTGCCTGTAGCTGAGTTTGCACATCAGCGCTTTGCAACTGTATTATAGATGCACTTTATGTGCATATGCCTGCCTGCCAATACCTGCTTGACCGGTTTAGATAGGGTGGATTTACTTGGAAAATCGTTTATGCAACGAAATTGTTGCCTGTACCATCAAATCAGCTGTGTTTCGTGGATGGAATAGAACAAACGCCCTTCTTGTGTTCTGGTGGAACAAATGACGGATGAACTCTTCGCCCATTGGCCACTTGAATGCGCAATAAATTTCGCTTCTTTTCGCGTCTCAACACTCGCAAACCCGCCTTATAGTGGCCGAATAAAATGCCTCCACTGAAACCGTTTTATTTTCTCCCGGGATGATTAAAACCCCTCCGAGCCACCTTTCTCTTAGATGGAGAAATTGCACACTTAACCTGGCCGACGCTCCGGTGTCCCGGAAGAAATTAAAACTCCACTCTCAAGGGGAGTTCTCAGTCGAATTAAAAAAATCTCATTTTGACGGTGTTGAAGCCTGGATATGGACCAGTGTCCTTCCAGCCAATTCTTTGCTTTAGTGTTTTTTTTTTTGGGGGAAAAGTCCCTACCTCAATATTTCACAACCAGGAACATTCCTCAGCAACAAGCATTCACCATTCAGAATTGGTTCACTGATTAGCCAATCGATCAGCCCAAATGGGCCCACATAATGGCATTGTTTGCAAGCCACAATCAAACCGTTCCCGCTTCCAGTTGCCAGAGTGCAATTTAGGATACGGAAATCTGGACACTTAAGTGCGCTCGACAACTACCGAAACCTTACCGGAACAAATTCGAGAAATAAATCACTTCTAACGAACGAACGTCTAGCAAATAGCGGTAAAAACTGGAATATTGCTGCCGATAAATCCGGAATTGCCATTATGCAAAGCGGCAATAAAATGCTGCCTTCCCGTCATATCACAACTCCTTCCATTCATACATCATACCACGAATTCCATTTCGCAAGGTATTAGCGGCTTTTGCTTCCCTAAGCTGTTCCTCCAATAGAATAGGAACATGGATGCAGTTGCGTTCCGACGCTGCTCAAAAATATATCGAATCCAAAGCCGGGGGTGCTCTGACTGGCTTCCAGACTATAAGAATGCATAACGTTTATGGGCAAAGATGCCCTGGATTGAGGCTTAGTTACTTTCTCAAGTTGGCCCATCCCTCATCTGGAGACGGACCCCCTACAATGCCATGAAATAGGCCGAAGACATTTTGAAAACCCATTCAAGACACAGAGAGGAAAGAAGATAATTCCTTTGAATTTCAACCAAAAGCGACTGTTTTCCAGGGGCCTCAATGGCCAGGTTCAGCATGGGTTTTTTTTCGGCAAAATTTCCATTTTTCCAATTTTTTTTAACTTCGGTCAATAGATGGAATAGTAGGACCGATGTGGTCACGACACTGACCAAGCGCACCTCGCTTAAGGTGCCCGCCAGGCACTGTTGCCGATATCGATCCCGCGACGCTCAAAACCAGCGTCGGGACGCGCGCACTTCACTAGGACGCCGTCCTATTGCCAACTCATCCAGATTACCCTCGAGTCCAGACTTTGAGGCCTTCCACCTCAACTTCAGCTCTTCGGGAAAGTTGCATACCCATGCGATAGAAACACCTTGCTCCTGCACACTAGCCGGCGACTTTCAGTGTCTTTTGGAATCAATGCCAATTTTCTCTGGATTCCGACTTAAAAGCAAAAACTCCATCCTGCAGCGTCAAGGAAAACCTGCTAAATCGCTCCGGCAACACGGCCATCAGCATTAAGTCCAACTAATATCAGCAAGCCTGCCTCCAAGCAGTCACCTAGCGGGAGTGTTTAGCTGGCCGATCGTTCTTCTGTCCGCTGAAAACGCCGTAGTGTCCGTTCGCGAAAAAAGTCCAGAATGGCAAGTTGGTCGGTTCCAAACGGGCCCCGATAGGAAAAGCAGGCTCTTCGAATTTCCGCGCTCTGTAAAGTCGCGTCGACCCCGAAGAAGTGAAGACCAGTGGTGGCCTCTGCTGCGCTTCTAAAGTGGGTTACATACATGCACTTTGCTTATTAGGTAGCATATTCTAGGCAACATTTCCTTTTATCCATCCAGCAATGTTTTCTCCTCTTGAGCTACCAAATGCGCACATCAACAGTTTGATGGGGGCCCAAATCGCTGTTTCTTGTCGCGAATTTTGCGAAATATTCGGTCCAACATGTCTAAATCAGGTGGAGCAACAGGCCGTCTGTCCAAGACAATGAGGGCCGGAGTGTGGCGTCAGGGCGTCGATTTGACTGACGTCGCTTTTTACATGATCCGTCAGTTGAAGGGAATCCCGAAAAGGCGGTTTTAATTAGAATTGACGGGACGCTTGAATAAATTCAGACCGACTATTCATTTTTAATCAAGCGGCTTTTCCATAATAAATGCAGGCGTGGGGCGAATTCGAGGTTGTTTTCATAACTAAGTAGTTGATGGGGCGTCTTTGCACATTTTTTTTCATCCTCTATTCAATTTGAGACCGATAAAACTGGAAAAACAACATCAGTTCCGTAAGTGTCCCAGTGGCCAAGTGGCGTGTGCAAGAGTCACGTTGCTATTGAACAATGTCTCGATCAATTGTCAGGTTTTGCGGAGAAAATTCACGCGTTTTCACTATCGGCCAATGAATGATTGTATGAAAAACCGTTAAAGTCCAGTCATGGAAACAGGTTGAGATGGAATGGAAAAAACGATTAGAACCATCGATCCATAATAAATAGTGTGGGTTCAATGCGGAATTTGTCCCTGAAAATGCTCAATAGTCAATAAAAGCGAATGGCACGAAGCAAATGAGGCTGGACAATGTCCAACTGCTTGTCAGGACAGAGAAATGGAAATTTATCGATGCAAATTCCACAATTGTGGGTGCCAGAATGTGTGTGCTGCAAGTGCTAATTTTACACTCCCCTATCCAGACAACGGTCCTTTTATATGGAAACTGGATAGTTTTCCGTGCGCGCTTCTTTGAGCCGCTGGATTCTTGACCTGGATTAAAAAAAAGCGGGGGGCTGTTCCAGCTCCCGCCCGTTCACACCAAACCATACTCTCAAGTGAATGAAACTCGCATTCGAAACAAATAGGAAAATTCCCCGAAATTTTCCGATCTAAATTAAAACTTTCAATCCATTTATTTATCCCGCTCCGCGCTCACCTTCCGATCAATTTTCTTTGCAGAAATAAACTCGACTCGTCAATCGCTGATAGACGGACGGACGTTTGAAATCTCCATCGAAAACAGTTTTACGGAATGAGTTTGATTTTAAAATACATTTCCCGGGACTTATTGGAAAATTGCGGGCAAATCGAGTTGGGTCTGGCGACGGGAAGATCGGCGTTTTCTGCGATTTAAGAGAAATGCCGACAGGCAAGACATGATTACTTCATTTAGTTCGCTTTAACTGTGCCAATTTGATCGATTGCTTTCAATTAGGTGGAGATTTTCATCGTGAGGAGAATCTGGAGGTTCGAGCCAAATGGGGACTGTTGAGTCCGTCGGTTTGAAAACATTTACCGCGTATTTTCACTTAAATACATTCGACGGCTTTCGCAAACTATAAAGCGGGATTTTAGTGTTTTTTGATCGATCTCTCTTTCATCGCGGTTTATTTTTAGACCCTTAATTAGTGGAGGAATTTATTAGGCAGTCCATAAAACTTCTGGAAATTAGGCATCGAATTAAACCAAAAAAATAGACATCGCTCCGACATCGATTGAGGAGCGGATTGCTCGGATTTTAAGCGCAGAAAACCTACTTGATCCAGGAGAGCCACTAAGTAGGTACAATACACAAGACACATGCTTTGGATTGCAATCAAGTGAGCATACAATTCAGCAACAAAATGAGGCTAAATGTCTTGGATGGAGTCCAACAATTTGTCACAGACATACACGCGCTCAATCGATAAACAAAACGGCGATTCCCGAAGATCCGGAAATAAAACTGATCGTTTTCAGCGGGGAAAGGCAACTGGTTGGGGCTCTACTCTCGCACGTAAAAGTTGCAAGATGGGGATGGATTACTGTTGCTGGGCAGCAACTGTTTTTCCTGGATTAGGGCAAACGAGCAAAAAGCCTGAGGATTTATCGCCAAGGCCCCAATCGAGCCCGAGTAGGAAGACATGTTGCCATGTCACCATTATCTACGCCCCTCGATTTTCGGTTAGCCGATCCTTTGTCCTATTTTTACACCCCGTCGCTTAGGTTCAATTATGTGATTGTCGTAATGGCCTGGATAAATGCGATTATTCAACGCGAAGCGCGCCGTTTTTACGTGATAATTTCGACCACTCGACACGAATGGAAACTCCGACATTAAATCATCAACGTTTGCACGTTCATCAAATTAATGACGACAGTCACAGCAAAGGCTTAATTAAAATTTACCTCGCATAGTCAGGTCATGGGCGACATGCTTCACCTGCATGTCACCACCGTCTGAAGACGATTGCTTTGACCCGAAATCTTTTTGGAAAATTTTGGCGCAACTGTTACGGCCGCCGTTAATGTCCAATTTGCCATCGGCGCAATCAACGATTCCCACGCAAAACACTACAATCAATCATCCAATGGGCCCGCCTGGGATCTATCCATTTCCAGGATAATATTTTGCCATGATTCCGACTCGGGCACCATCAATATTTACGTTCGAGTTGTCGATTCAAAGTGATTTTTAACAATGCTCAAACTAAACAACATATCTAGGTGCTAACCTAAATATATGAATCAGTGGGGCATCGATAAAAACCGTGTTTGTTTTTGCTGGTGATTTCTGGAAAATTGATTTCCACATTTTGGCCTCGGTGATTAATTGAGCCGTGGACTTGACAAAGGCATTCGATCGCATCAAACAAACCGACTTGTGTTATCAAGTTGTCGATTGCCACCTCTTTTCCAAAACAAGGATTTTGTAAAATGTGGGGGCATTCTATGCAAACTGACCAGTCGTAATCGATCGTTTCAATTGTTGCAGAGCTAAAAACGAGCCAGAATGGGATGCTTCGGGAGCAAGGACAAGCTCTCCAAGGAGGACATGGACTTCTTAAAGTCGCACACCCGATACGACGAAAGCACCATCAAGGAATGGTACAAGGGCTTCAAGGTAAGTGCAAATTGCCACCATTTTGCCACATGTACAAGGTGTCCCATTCAAAAACCAATAATTGGTTAAAATCAACATTTGAAAACTTTGAACTTGAAAATCACCCTGTATGTTCTTAGCCAAAAGCGATAGCAGCCAAATGTTTTATGTACAAGTTTCTTTAGAATGATTGTTGAATAATCTGCCGTTTTCAGAATTAGTATACAGGGTCAGGTAAAAAAGTTATCGGACCTCAGCTGGTTTTTTTTAATGGAACACCCTGTATATTTTAATTTTCCTCAAAACATCGATATGCCGGTTTATTTTGAAACGAAAAACCAATTGAAATTTACCCCAAATCGACCTTGCTTGTGAAGTTGCAATTGTTTTCATTATGTCGATTAAGCATACCGCAACTTGTAATTCGACATTTGTCTGACCAAATTATTTTTTCGTGAAAAAAACGATCCTCGTTAGATTTATTAGAACAACCAGCGACAAAATTCCAAAAAATTCAAATTTTTTAGATTAAAATATACAAGGTGTTTCATTTAAAAAAATGAGTTTAGGCAACACCGTCTTGAGAACAAGGCCCAAGCGCTTACGCGTGACGTCATCCCGAGTAGGCCAGTTTAACTCCCATTACGAGGGCGTTGCATGCTAATCACTTGATTTTTTAAATTTTACTTGACAAAAGTTTGTAATTTTTCTTTTTTGTTTTTGTCTAAATGATTATTAGTTTTACCACAATAATTGTTCTGTTTGATTACTACACCCCTGTGCCATGTTTATCACATCTTCATGCGGATAGAAAAATCACTAGAAAAACACAAAACGAGGTAAACTTTTTCAGAGCCGAAAATTTTCAAACATCTTTGAAGTACCAGTGTTGCCGTAAGTTTTTTCCGATTGCATTGTTCAAAGACTAATTTTTTCATTAGTCACTAATTAATGTTTACCCGAATCAGCATAGGCCCTGTTATAAGTGTATTTTAATGAAAACTGCCACAATCAATTATAAAACTTTTACCTTCCAACTTTTGAATAAAAGCCAAGGAAAATTAGTATTAACCGGCAACCCCGGGGGAAGTACCTTCCATGCGGTATAGCCTCTGTGCAGACGACCAGATGCTTAGTGCCAACGAAACCATGGCTCTTTAATAATCATAACCTGATTTGGTCCACAACTCAGTGCATTTACGCGCGAAAAACTGGCCTACATCGTCTGACGTCATCAGTCTTTTAGATTTCAGCACTGAGGCCTTGTTCTTAACACGGTTTTGGTTTAGGTCCGAGAACTTTTTTACCTGACGTCGTATACTTATTCTGCAAACGGCAGATTATTCAACAAACATTATAAAGAATCTTTTACATAAAACATTTTTCTGTTTCTCTCTCAGCTAATAAAATATAGTCATTTTGAAATTGCCTTTTTTTTCAAAAAAAAAATTTCAAATTTTGATTTTACCATTTTAAGTTTGACCTAAAAAGAGCACATTCCACCTCAACAGGGGGCCATTAATCAAGATTTACGTGCATATTAAAACGGGAATATTCGGCATTTAATGGGCAAACAATCGTAAAAACTCGACACTCAAAATCGCCCCTGTATAAAACAATGAGCCAACTTGACGGCAAACAACAACTAATCTGAACACATTCAATTTCCAATTAGCGTTTCGTTTGGAAATATCGAATCGGCCACGTTCCTCGAGTGTTGCCAAAGAGGTTCTCTGCTCGAGATAAAAGAGATACAGAGCTAAACGCTAAGTGGAAATTAATTCTCCTTGATCCCCGGCAGACGCTAAACGAATTTCACGATTTCCTTCAGGGCTTTAATCGAAGGAAATTGGCCTGACTGAGAGAAGAACGAATTTCCTCGGGAAATAAGCCGCCATAAAACCACAGTGTGCAGCCTTAGCCAACCCAAACGAACCCAGCATATGACACATATTTGTACAATTCACAGTCAACTGTATTGCTGCAGAGGAAAAAGATTGGTTAAAGTTCACCATTAGAGGCGATTAAAGAGATTTATCGCGTCCGCTTTTTCCAAATGGGAATTCTTCTGCTATAAATGAGCCTCGATTAGGATGCAACGTCTTTATTGGAACAAGCCCATCAGTGGCGTAACCTTTTGCTGGAAAGTTCGGTAATTGGCTCAAACTCAAATGGCCCTTTCCAGACAAAAAATCTATTGGTAAATTATACCCGGCGCGCACGCAAATTCGATAACACACACCCCCCTGCAAGTATAATCGACTTTTATTCGCATCACGAGTTCAAAAACGCTTGAAAAAACCCCGTATTCCTGTGAATACTAAATGGATGATTCGTTCCTTTTCAGCAAGACTGTCCGAATGGTAGACTGACCCCGGCCAAGTTCGTAGACATGTACAAAATGTTCTTTCCCAGTGGTAATGCGGAGGAGTTTTGCGACCATGTCTTCAGAACATTCGACATGGACAAGAACGGATATATCGATTTCAAAGTAAGTGAAACGAGGAGAGAACGTGTAGCAAAGGATGTGTTCAACACCAAGGCATCGATCCAGGGCAACTAAACCTTAAACAAAGAGGGGCAAATTCGAGCTCGAGCCCAAGACGAGAACTGCTGAAGTCGGAAAACATCTTAAATAATTTATTCGCGTGGATGTTGAGCCCGTGGTGGGAAAACAGGGAAATTCGGGTCGCCGACCAACCCGGGGCGGCAAATGAATCAATGTGGGACACGCAGGGGCGGCACGCAAAATCTCCACCCGTACTTTAAATCGAGCCCCCATTACGTTTGTTTTCCGACGTCATTTTTAGTGACTCAACCGATTTTCAGGAATTCCTTCTTGCCATTGATGTCACGTCCAGTGGCACGCCGGAAGAGAAACTGAAATGGGCCTTTCGAATGTACGACGTGGACGGAAACGGTGTCATTGACATTCAGGAAATGACCAAAATTGTCCAAGTAAGTAGTATATTTCCACCCTTTCTGGGGGGAACTTTGCACGCAGTAACCTTAACGGATTCATGTGACAAAGTGGAACAGCTACTTAGCCGGTTCGATCATCGGTCGGCTGGTCAAAGGGTTAAATCTGCGGCCAAATGATCCACATCGTTTCCTTTCCATGAAAGGTCGTTGCGGGGCCCTTGGGGAGCCCGAAATAACGACTTCGGGCTCCTCCGCTCGATCTTAATTACATCAATTTTCATCAGGTCGCTTTTGGAAAATGTGCGATCGTGAGCATGAAAAGATAGCAATTTTCCCACTATATCATCAGATAGACTGCAGTTTCGTAATTAGCAAATACAAGGACGGCCCTTTCCCTTTGTTAGGAGCTTGTCATTAGACGCTAATGTGCTGAAAGTATCGGCACCTAATAATACGTGACGTTCGCGTTTTATGAAGCCAACCCCAAATTGGGCGCGTGATATTTATCAAAATTTGTTGACAGTTTGGATGCCGTAAGGGCTGAGTGGGCTTTTTTGCGCTGCTGCCTATCTATTCAATCCTAACAAAGATCTTACAGTCATTTTTCGCCTCAAAATCCTTGCTTTTTTTCAACTCAATATAAAACTCAAAGAAAATATCGCTAACCGATCCTCCCTAGCAAGATTTAGGCCCCTAAAAATCCTAGCACTTAAAGCCCTTGATGAAGCGATTGATAAATTTCAATTTCCGAAGTTGATAAACCTCAATTTTAGCGAAAACAATTGAGAGGATTGCATAATTGGCTTTTTGGGACGATTTTAGCTGAAAATGAGTACCAACTCGATGGGTGTTTTTCGCAAAAAAAAATGTTTTGCCTTAGAGTATCAATTTTTTTCCATCGAAATGGGGGTTATTTTATGCGGAATATCACCCGAAAAGCCGAATATGCAACCAGAATTCGCCTGAAATTACTTTGAAGCGAGCCACTTGCAACACGTTGTTCTGAACCTCGATTTCCGAAGATCCGACTCAATTTTCCCTTCACTTTAAAACCTTCTTTTAAATAAAAAATCAATGCAACAGAGTCTGTTTTAGTGCTCGAAGTTAAAACGAGTATACTAAGTATTCGTTTTATCAATAAAACACGTTAGTTCGAGGCAATCCGCAACTGGAACCATTTTTTTGGGTATAAATTATCAATTTTTTCGAAAACCATTAAGTGGATTGCAATATTCGGCTTTTTGGGATGATTTTAGCTGAAAACGAGTACCAAGTCGATGGGTGATTTTTACAAAAAAAAAATTTGCCTCAAAGAAGCAAATTTTTTTTGGAAAACCACCCATCGATTTGGGGCTTATTTTATGCTGAATTTGTCTGGAAAAGACGAATATGCGATCGGAATTCGCCTGAGGCGACTTTGAAACGAGCCACCTGCAAAATGGTGCTCCAAAAAACTTTTTTCAACTTTTTTATCATAAAGTTTATATTTCAAAATGAAATTGTTGGGACAACGTTGTCAATTTTGATTTAAAAAATACACCACTCGGGTGTTAACTCTTGATATACTTATGTTAAAAAAAAATGGTTTAAATAATAGACCTTTTCAGGAATCCGGTACATTTTATCGATGCGAGATAAGAGTGCCATTTTTTTAGTTTCGGCTTCAGGCTATCTGAAAATGGGTTTCTTGTGCCACTACGATACAGGATGTTAAAAAAATTAGCATTAATGTGTCTCGGCTGGTGGTCGGTTCCAGGCGAACAGTAAAATTAGTTTTAAAGATATCTGCTATTTTAAGGAGCCCCTAACTAGTTAAAAGTGCGTTTTTCTTTTAATGAAAACATATTTTCATAATCGCGTTTTAAGGGCGTATATCTTGGTAGGGAGTATCTGATCTGCATACGTATTTTCACTTCCCTGTAGTTTGGATCAGAAAGTCTGGCGCGTTTATTTCTGAGCTCATATCCCTTGCGATAAAAATAAAACACTTTTGATCGATTTGACCGCTTTCCAGAAACATTTTTTCTGCGAATCCATGAAAACTTATCGAGCATTTTCTATTCGCAGGCAATCTACGATATGCTGGGCGCTTGCTCGTCTAATCGGCCAGCCGATTCGGCCGAAGAAAGGGCGAAAAACATCTTCGCCAAAATGGACGAGAACAACGACGGCCAACTCACTCAGGATGAATTCCTCAAGGGTTGTTTACAGGATGAAGAATTGTCCAAAATGTTGGCGCCTTAGGAGCGCCTACTGTACGAATTGTTTGAGATGGCAGAGTGGCTTTTCCATGTTATTGAGTGGTACATTGCCAACACTCCCTAACCGGGCACTATTTGAAAAACATTCGATTGCTTTAACTGGAACCCATCCCAATACACGGTTCAAAGTCCACTCGGCTATTCTCAATCTTAGGGCAAAACATGGAGCGGCCTCCCTTAAAGGCTATAAAGCAACTGGCACAATCGTCTGTTGAGAATTAAAAGACTTTATCCTATCTATTGATGTACGTGGTTTTTGGGGACATTTGAGAGATTCTTCATTGAATCGGCTGCGCTGTCCAAAATGTTCCAAAACAATTAACACAACCTCTCTTCGACTCAAAACTGTAACACTCTCTCTTAAATTAGCTGGTTTTAAGCCCAGTTTTAAGCTTTAAAATCAAATGTACTTAATTGTCTGTCACTAGCAGTATGAATAATGCACAACAGTTTTCCGGGATTATCGATTGCGGATTGAAAAAGCGTAACATATCAAGAACCAAAAGAGCCGCACACACACACACACACACACACATACATTTTCATGGTATTTTAATCCGCAATCCGCATTTAAATAGCTCTAACTTAGGATGTATCATAGACTTCTAGTGAATATTTACTCAGAAACTAGTCGACTCAGTATTTCAGCTGATGGGTCTCAGAACGTATCGGCGAAATACTGGATCCCCTAGTCCCAAAAGGACCATATTCTGATGACCGGCTAGGACCAGAGTATAGTCTGCGACTCTATCTACCACATAGACATCACAAACTTTTTTATACACTATCTATTTTACGAACCAGTACCTTTCTACCTAATCTATCTATACGTTCTAAGGACCCAATATCCATGTTTTTTCGTCATTTTCATGCCTTTGCGCTTGATTTATGTATTAGTACTGTGTTTAGTTTTAGAATTCGGGCTGCTAAGCATACAGGGGCATAGTGTTCGATTATAAATGGCAACAATTGGCTTTGACACCGCTGGAAAGAAACTTTACTTGCGTGGTTCGCGCTTTGCTTGCAGTTTTTTTTGCATTTATTACGACGCCAAGTATTTAGTATTATATTGGCTTTTGGGTACAAAACGCCAATGTAATAAGGGGCGTTGTACTAAATAAAAAAAAACTGCAGGTAAAGCGCAAACCACGCAAGTAAAGTTTCAGCCTCAAGTCGAGTGAATACACCCAAATTTCATTGCAAAATGCACACAATGGGGACACAACGGGAATAACCCCTGACATTGGACTAATGTGCCCCCATCTCTCTTCCCCTTGGCCGATGGGGATCTACAGGGTCTTTTTCTATAGCACGGGACGTTGTATCAAACGGGCGGTTTCCAAGGCGATACTGAACCTATAAATCGGCCTTTATTGGATATTTTGCACGTAAAGCAAGCAAGTGCAAGGAAATAAGGCTTTCGAATCGATGCTAAACATGCTAAACCTGTCGCGACACGAAACACCCTTCTGCTGTTTAAAATTCAGTTAAATTCAGCTTACCAGCGCGTTAATAGCTTCGGCGGCTTCCAAGGGCTTCAGTTCACACTATTCAACAGATTCAAACAGTTTTTTTTGGGAAATTTTGAAAAATTCGACGCGACACTGCACACAAATGACATTTTCCGAAATGTTCTGGTGATTTTGGCGTTTGTTGTCACTGATAATTGGTGAGTCTGCATGCCTGGTTGCCTAGATTGCGCCTATTTACTGAGGCTATCTGTACGGCGGGATAGACACTAGTCCATTATTAAGTAAATTGGGAAGAGGGCCGCATTGCCTCTGTAAATTCGGGCTTTTCCATGTCTTATAGCTGTAAATATAACTGTTCGTTATGTGGAGATGTGATAGCAACATCGTCCACATGTTCTGTTCTATTTATTACTCTCTCTTGGCCCATATTTTTCTACTTGCACGCGATCTATTACGAAAAAGCATTTACATTTGATGATGATGTAAGCTTTTTTAAAAGCTCTCTATATGTTCTAGATGTTGTAGTTTTTAAGGATTTATCATAGCCCTAATATGAAACCTACCTAGTATTATTCAAGCGCTTGGAGCTTTCCAATTTCCCAAAATAAAAAAACAATTGGCGCAACAACATATTGATTGAACTGTGGCTACTTTGTATATACAACGGAAATGAAACCCTTATGTATTCGATATTACGCACCAAGAATGTCAATTTCTCCTATCTGTAAGGTAGACTCACACTTTAAACGTAATTTTTCATCAACTTTATGTTAAACTAATTAAACTTTAAGTGTATTGATGATGGTGTTAGTCAGGGCCTGATTCACAGTGTTTCTTTAGACTAACGTAAGCCAAAGGCAAAGGATGCATACGTATATCTATGTGGATGTAAAAATATAAACCATAACGTTATTCCTGATCTTCTCCCGTGGGCGTATTTGATGGTACTTACGTATTCCCCATTAAATTTTTATCACTTAATACAATTTAATAATATGATAATTAAAACATGTCAGATATTTCGAAACGGTGTTTACTTTAATCGGTTCACTCTTGCGCTACAACACCCTGTATATACAGTTTCGATTGCTAACAGTTTTTTTGTTTCTGCTTTTAGGTCTAGTTATAGTAACTGAGCGCTGCCAACCACGATTACGATGTGTATTCGGCGCTAACCGACAAAAGAAAACTGATCTGATACCAGGTGCGGTCAAACACCATTCTAGTCATGGGAAAACAGAATAGCAAACTGAGACCGGAAGTATTAGAGGATCTGAAGCAGAACACGGAATTTTCAGGTAAGCGAACAAACCATCGGCAAGGTTTCCATGTAGAGATCAACGAGTGCAAGTTCAGGATTTTCTTCCAATTTTCTGATTGTCGAACCCGATATTTTTTGTGTTTTTATATCGAAAGCCAGACGTAGATTTGCCTAAGAACTGAAATTTCCAACGCGTTTAAAGTTGTAGGTTTTATCCGGATGCTTTGTTGAAAAAAGTAGTTAAAAACAATTTAATTCAAAAGAAATTCCTGGGTTCCAGTCAATTTATTGTTTATTATTTAAAATGTTACAAATACGTTTCGGTGTCTTTCTCCACCATCATCAGTTTGTATGTATGGCCCATACATACAAACTGATGATGGTGGAGAAAGACACCGAAACGTATTTGTAACATTTTAAATAATAAACAATAAAATTGACTGGAACCCAGGAATTTCTTTTCAATTAAGTTGAAATACAGTCAGGAAAATATACACAATGTTAAAAACAATCGGATAAAAGTTCCATGTTTTAGTCGCGCTCATTCCAGCTGAAAAATAAATAAATCAAGCGAATGATTCCATTTATGCCCTAGTAGATGCGGAAATCCAGGAATGGTACAAAGGGTTCTTGAAAGACTGCCCCAGCGGCCACCTATCGGTGGATGAATTCAAGAAGATTTATGGAAACTTCTTCCCCTATGGCGACGCTAGCAAGTTTGCAGAACATGTTTTTAGGTACTTAAATTAGTCGAAAATTTTTGATTTGAAGCCACAAATGCTTTGTAAATGCCCGGCTTCGAACCTTCCAGTACTCTTCCGCTGGGTTTAACTGCCCTCAAAGGCTTGCTGCTTCTGATTATAGACTCTAGACTAGACGATTTTGAACCCATAACTAGAAGGAAGCAATCTTTGCACCCTAAATCCAGTGGTTCCTTATGAGTGCACAACCAAAACAATACACCCTTAAAACAATGTCGTGATCCTGCATTAATTTCCACAGAACGTTCGATTCAAATGGTGATGGGACCATTGACTTCCGGGAGTTTCTTTGCGCGCTTTCAGTGACGTCCCGGGGAAAACTCGAGCAAAAACTGAAATGGGCGTTTTCCATGTACGACCTGGATGGAAACGGTTTCATTTCCCGACAGGAGATGCTGGAAATTGTCACTGTAAGCCGCGCTCTTGGAGCGGGATTTTTCTCTAAATCATGAGCTGTTTTCTTTTTCAGGCGATATACAAAATGGTAGGCACCGTAATGAAGATGCCTGATGATGAGAGCACCCCAGAGAAGCGCACTGACAAAATCTTCAAGCAGATGGACAAGAACCAGGACGGTATTCTCAGCCTCGATGAGTTCATTGAAGGGGCCAAAAGCGACCCATCGATCGTCCGGCTGTTACAGTGCGATCCTCAGGCCCAGTAAACCGGGCCCGTTCTCTCATTTACCCTCTTTTCCACTCTCGCCTCCCTAATTAAGTAAATCGTCTCATAGGTTAAGAAGTTTCCTATTATACACCGCTGGGCAGCAAAGCCACGGGACTTTTGGTGTTAAGTAACTTTTGGATTATTTCTATTTACTGGACGTGTTGGTCTGTTTGTTTGGAATGGGTTTTGCCATATTGTTCTAAGTGGTAAAACACTTTCCAGTCATTATTTCGGCAATTTAGTTTTTCCATGAACGATTACATTGATAACTGCAACCAGTACTTGGACTAAGGCGCTAGAGAAAGACTATAGACTAAATATCGCATACTTACTCCATTTGAAATGATATTTCCAGAATATATATTCAATAATGTATCATGTAAGTGTTAATGTTTTCAAATTTTTAAATGTGATTCCAAAGTGCTGGGGAAAGTGCCGACGGCAAGCCCCAGCAGGCGGTTTGCCTACGGCCACTTTCCAGTCCAGTTCAAACTCTATTAGTGCGTAAACGTACCCTCTATCACTTTCTACTTCCTTATATTCGTGAATTTCCAAAACAATTTAGAATCGATGTGACTCAGGACTTGATCAAATCAAAATCATCTCTTTCGCTCCTAATTTCAGTGCTTAGCTTTACGTTTATATGACAAAAAAAGAGTTCCAAAACATGGCCTAAAACGCTGTTTTATAGATTTCCGATAGTCTACAGATTAGTACGAGTATTTGGACCTGGTTGTACACTCCTAAGCTCCAGTATTTGGCGGGATGTTACCATTAATTGCCTTCCAAGGGGCATACTCAATTAAAGGGTCTATACAAGAGTGTTATAGCGACGAGTTTATTAACCGGCCGCAATGTCCTGAAGTACCGCAAGGCTAGTGAAGCCCTAAAAGCCAGTGTGGCATTGCGAAACCGGTATTCGCTGATTTTTTTCAAGCTTTTTAGGTTTTTAGTCGCAAATTAAATCTAGAAAGGTGCATTTCGTAACCAAAATGTCATGGGGAATGGAATTTTCAAAACTCGCGAATTTTTCAAGCGCAAAAAGAACGTTCAAAAGGCAAATTCAATAAATAGCTCACCATTGATCGCAACTGTACAATGAACCACTTGCCACTCACGAAAATAGAGTTTTTTTCGCGATTTTAAGTTCGAAAATCGCACTAAAAAACTACTGACAGCTTTCACTATTAACCTCCGATGGTTGCTTTCAACTGTCACAGCAACCGCGATTTATGCGGATTGACGCTAGTTACTCCACTGCTGACAAGCGTTTGACAAAGAAGCGAGCATTCAATTAATGAGCGAGACTGGGACGGATAGATGAGTGCAGGCAAATGATGTATTTTATATTTATTTTTAAGTAATTTCGAGCATGACTACGATCTTCCTCTTTACGAAACAAGACACATATGCGGCATGTTGTTTTCTACCTTTCCTTAATCTCTAATTATCCTTACAGTACATGTAATAAATAATCAATACAAAATAAACATTGCTGGTTAATTAAATTGGGAATTTCCCTGTTTTATTTAGCGATATTAGCTGAAAATCATCCGAGTTTGTCTATATTTCGATTGGTTGTGGCAAATTGCGTTTCAATAGCCAAATTCAATACCCGAGCGTGCAATAGAAGTGCAGTCAATGACCGGTCGCTGTCTTGAAATACCCCGATGCAATTGGGGGCACTAAAATCAAGTGTGGAGTTGCGAAACGGGCTTAGGGTGCTTTTATTCAAGTCTTTTGACTATTTATTCGCAAACTTTAAACAAAATTAAGTCTAGAAAGGTGCAGTTCCTAACCTAAATGTCATGGAGAACGGAATTTTCAAGACTGTCGAATTCTTCAGGCGCAAAAGAGAGTTTCAAATTGCAAGTTCAATAAATAGCTCACCCTTGACTGCAACTGTGCAATGGAACTCTTGCCGCTCACTAAAATAGAGTTTTTTTCGCGATTTTAAGTTCGAAAATCGCACTAAACGACTACACACTGACAGCTTTCACTGGTAACCTCCGATGGTTGCTTTCAACTGTCACAGCAACCGCGATTTATGCTGATTGACGCTAGTTACTCCACTGCTGACAAGCGTTTGACAAAGAAGCGAGCATTCATTTAATGAGCGAGACTGGGACGGATAGATGACTGCAGGCAAATGATGTATTTTATATTTATTTTTAAATAATTTCGAGCATGACTACGATCTTCCTCTTTACGAAACAAAACACATGTGCGGCATGTTGTTTTCTACCTTTCCTTAATCTCTAATTATCCTTACAGTACATGTAATAAATAATCAATACAAAATAAACATTGCTGGTTAATTAAATTGGGAATTTCCCTGTTTTATTTAGCGATATTGGGTGAAAATCAACCGAGTTTGTCTATATTTCGATTGGTTGTGGCAAATTGAGTTTCAATAGCCAAATTCAATACCCGAGAGTGCAATAGAGGCGCGGTCAATGACCGGTCGCTGACTTGAAATACCCCGATGCAATTGGGGGCACTAAAATCAAGTGTGGAGTTGCGAAACGGGCTTAGGGTGCTTTTATTCAAGTCTTTTGACTATTTATTCGCAAACTTTAAACAAAATTAAGTCTAGAAAGGTGCAGTTGCTAACCTAAATGTCATGGAGAATGGAATTTTCAAGACTGTCGAATTCTTCAGGCGCAAAAGAGAGTTTCAAATTGCAAGTTCAATAAATAACTCACCCTTGACTGCAACTGTGCAATGGAACTCTTGCCGCTCACTAAAATAGAGTTTTTTTCGCGACTTTAAGTTCGAAAATCGCACTAAACGACTACACACTGACAGCTTTCACTGGTAACCTCCGATGGTTGCTTTCAACTGTCACAGCAACCGCGATTTATGCTGATTGACGCTAGTTGCGCCACTGCTGACAAGCGTTTGACAAAAAAGCGAGCAGGCAAATGATGGATTTAATATTTATTTTTAAGTAATTTCGAGCCTGTCTACGATCTTCCTCTTTACGAAACAAAACTCATATGCATTGTGTTTGCATTGCTCACTAAAGTAGAGATTTTCTCGCCATTTTTAGGTTCGAAAATCGCACTAAACGACTACACACTGAAAGCTTTCACTGTTAATCTCCGATGTTTTTTTTTCAAATGGCGCAGCTCCTCTTTAGGGATTAGGGAAAATCTTTTTCATGGGCACGGCTAGGATTTGAACCACAGACCTTCAGGTTACCAGCCTGTCGGTCTGTTCGCTCGGCCACCATGCCGGCTTACCTCCGATGGTCGCTTTCAACTGGCACAGCAACCGCGATTTATGCTGCGTTTGACAAAGAAGCGAGCATTCAATTAATGAGCGAGACTGGGACGGATAGATGAGTGCAGGCAAATGATGTATTTTATATTTATTTTTAAGTAATTTCGAGCATGACTACGATCTTCCTCTTTACGAAACAAGACACATATGCGGCATGTTGTTTTCTGCCTTTCCTTAATCTCTAATTATCCTTACAGTACATGTAATAAATAATCAATACAAAATAAACATTGCTGGTTAATTAAATTGGGAATTTCCCTGTTTTATTTAGCGATATTAACTGAAAATCAACCGAGTTTGTCTATATTTCGATTGGTTGTGGCAAATTGCGTTTCAATAGCCAAATTCAATACCCGAGAGTGCATTAGAGGCGCGGTCAATGACCGGTCGCTGTCTTGAAATACCCCGATGCAATTGGGGGCACTAAAATCAAGTGTGGAGTTGCAAAACGGGCTTAGGGTGCTCTTATTCAAGTCTTTTGACTATTTATTCGCAAACTTAAAAGAAAATTAAGTCTAGAAAGGTGCAGTTCCTAACCTAAATGTCATGGAGAATGGAATTTTCAAGATTGTCGAATTCTTCAGGCGCAAAAGAGAGTTTCAAATTGCAAGTTCAATAAATAACTCACCCTTGACTGCAACTGTGCAATGGAACTCTTGCCGCTCACTAAAATAGAGTTTTTTTCGCGATTTTAAGTTCGAAAATCGCACTAAACGACTACACACTGACAGCTTTCACTGGTAACCTCCGATGGTTGCTTTCAACTGTCACAGCAACCGCGATTTATGCTGATTGACGCTAGTTGCGCCACTGCTGACAAGCGTTTGACAAAAAAGCGAGCATTCAATTAATGAGCGAGACTGAGACGGATAGATGAGTGCAGGCAAATGATGTATTTAATATTTATTTTTAAGTAATTTCGAGCCTGTCTACGATCTTCCTCTTTACGAAACAAAACTCATATGCATTGTGTTTGCATTGCTCACTAAAGTAGAGATTTTCTCGCGATTTTTAGGTTCGAAAATCGCACTAAACGACTACACACTGAAAGCTTTCACTGTTAATCTCCGATGTTTTTTTGTTCAAATGGCGCAGCTCCCCTTTAGGGCTTAAGGAAAATCTTTTTCATGGGCACGGCTAGGATTTGAACCACAGACCTTCAGGTTACCAGCCTGTCGGTCTGTTCGCTCGGCCACCATGCCGGCTTACCTCCGATGGTCGCTTTCAACTGGCACAGCAACCGCGATTTATGCTGCGTTTGACAAAGAAGCGAGCATTCAATTAATGAGCGAGACTGGGACGGATAGATGAGTGCAGGCAAATGATGTATTTTATATTTATTTTTAAGTAATTTCGAGCATGACTACGATCTTCCTCTTTACGAAACAAAACACATATGCGGCATGTTGTTTTCTACCTTTCCTTAATCTCTAATTATCCTTACAGTACATGTAATAAATAATCAATACAAAATAAACATTGCTGGTTAATAAAATTGGGAATTTCTCTGTTTTATTTAGCGATATTAGCGGAAAATCAACCGAGTTTGTCTATATTTCGATTGGTTGTGGCAAATTGCGTTTCAATAGCCAAATTCAATACCCGAGAGTGCAATAGAGGCGCGGTCAATGACCGGTCGATGTCTTGAAATACCCCGATGCAATTGGGGGCACTAAAATCAAGTGTGGAGTTGCGAAACGGGCTCAGGGTGCTCTTATTCAAGTCTTTTGACTATTTATTCGCAAACTTTAAACAAAATTAAGTCTAGAAAGGTGCAGTTCCTAACCTAAATGTCATGGAGAATGGAATTTTCAAGATTGTCGAATTCTTCAGGCGCAAAAGAGAGTTTCAAATTGCAAGTTCAATAAATAACTCACCCTTGACTCTAACTGTGCAATGGAACTCTTGCGGCTCACTAAAATACACTTTTTTTCCGGATTTAAGTTCGAAAATTGCACTAATCGACCACAGACAGCTTTACATGTAAGTCGCCGGTAGGCGGCGACACTTAGCAGCACAACCGAGTTTTGACGCCGATCGCAGTTAGTCAATCAGCGAGAAAGAGACGGACAGACCAATGAGGGCAAATGGTTTATTTTGGATTTATATTTAAGCAATTTAGAGCATGACTGTAAGATCTTCCTGCTGTTTTCTACCTTTCCTTAAAATACCTTGGGTGGTAAAGAATCATTGCGGGTTAATTAAGTTAACGGTTATTGCCCTAAGTCAACCGAAACGGTTTTCTAACTAATAAATCGAAATTTGGAAATGCACGGGCGCTAAAACTATCCAAAAACTGTTGTTTTTTTTTCGAATTAAGGTTTAATTTAACGTTTATTTTGCGTGAAAATATCATACAATTCGAGACGTATGTACACGGTAATACAACTAGAGAGTAAAATGCAACATGTTTTATGCCCAAAATGCATGAATTAATCCGGACCTGCCTCATCCGCTAGTGGGCTTAAGATACACATTGTCACAACAGCTTAAAAACAACTAAAGTATCTAGAAGTGGACTTTCTTTTCTGTGATGGCTACGCCATTGTCGTCAACTGTTTCTGAGTCGCATTCTGCGACCAGCTGCTTCAGCCGGGCAACGCGACGCTCCCTAAAAAACAAAATCCACCATCAGCCTACTTGAGGGAATGTGTGTGGATTCAGTACCTAACAGCTTGTTTCTCCTGCATGGCGGCCATTTCATCATCAATGTCGTCGATTCTGGCCCGAGAGCGGCGAGCCCTGACAGAAGCAGCACTGGGGGCGGAGTCTCCATTTTCCGCTGGGGCAACTGCCTTCCATTTAGTCAGATTATCCGCATCCGCGTCATACGACACCTAAAACCCGATAGTTCGTGCCTGATCTTAGCTTGGAAATGGGTTGCATACCTTGAGCGCTCTTTTCTGATACGAAAACTCGTTCTCCAAAGCCCTCTTGCTCGCTGAGCTCTCATTGATGCCAATGCTATCCAGGATTTTCTCCGACCGATCCAGCAGACGTTGCGTTCTGAGGTTGTTTGAGGCCGATTCCAGATCGGCGTCTTCCACATAGGAGACTTTCTTAGCCGCCCTGATCTGCTTCAGAGTGGACGCAGTCTGCAACGCAACCATTTTCAGTCCAATAATCCATGCATCCACTTACCAAACCTCCTGCCTCATCGTTGATCGAGTCGTCAAAGTAACGAGCCCCTCTGGAGTCGAACAGATGGTTCTCTTTGATCCTGCTGCTGGCGCGACGTCTGGAGTCCTCCAGGTCCTCTTCAGCAAATGCCCTGATGAAATGTAGAAAATAAATACTGTCTGCCACCCTTTGAAGGCACAGAACACTCACCTGGCATGACGATCAGCAATTTCCAGGGCCGAATTGGGAGTGTATCTTTGGGGCGACAAGGGACGACCGGAAGTACTTCCTGTCCAGCCGGTCCAGGGTGGACTTGTAGTAGCTTTCGCCGATGTTGTAGTTCGAGTCGTAGATTTTGGTGCGAGGCCTACTGAGGATCGGTCTACTCGACATGATCGAAACGTTGGTATCTGCAAATAGGGCCCAAAACTGTGTTAGATCCAATCAAAACGTCAACTTTGACTAGGTTATCTAGATACAGTATTTCAAATCTTCGGGAATTCTCGTCGTATTTCGGGCGAGTCAGTGTGCAGTTCGGTGGCGGCAGGTAAACAGTGCGCGTCATTTGCTCGGTCAAGTTTTTGATTTGTTTCAGAAAACTGCAGTTTTTCACGGGAAAATTGGTGATTTTCCTTATCTGGAAAATCCCCTGCGTCGATTGGTGGTATTTTCCCGACCGATAGCGCGATTTTTGCCGGCATACGAGACTTTCCAGTTCGGGGTTATTCTGACGTCTTCTGACAACCGGTTTGGTTAAGCTGACATGCGCCTACTGATCAGGACTGAGTTATTGCTGGGATTCCAGGGTTTTGAGGACTTCCATGGTCGTCTTTGGTGTGTTTTGAGGACAAAACCATGCTAATAATGGACCATCAGGAGGGCTGCAAAAGGTGAGTGAGTTTTTATCCACTTCTTGAATTGCCTTCAGTTGAACTTTGCATGTGTGGAGGGCGTTGTTGACTTAAAGCGCCCACTAATCTCGCAGAAAAAACATCCAGGTCCCTAACCGATATTCACTTTCCGATTTATTTATTCTGGATGATTTGAAGGCCAGAAACTACATTCGCCTTTTATAAATAAAACAATGTATATATCGCCTGCCTGTGGTTTAAACACTGTAGCGTTCAACCTACTCGCTTATTGTATAACACTAGCAAGTTCTAGCAAGTACCGAAGGAAAACTTAATATTCGGTGGCAAGTCCATAGACTTTTGCTTTATTACAGTACACAATGCATTAAGATGTAAATCCAATGAACCAGAGATCAAGGCATGTCGCTTTAAAAATAGATGTAGGCCAGTAGTAGCGGAAAGGTTATTTTAAAATACTGTTTGTCCCGATATGTTTTTTCGGCTTTTTTGCATCGGGCAAAGTGGGTCGCGTTTTTTTCCTTAATTACCCATTGTCGCTAGCAAACGAGCTCCCATCGCTAGCTTGTCTTCGGGACCTTTAAGTGCGACCTTAAAAAACAACTACAAGCCTCAATAAATAGGGTACCAACAGGCCCTTAAAAGAAAAATTGAGGAAACCAAGCAGACCCCCACAGCAACTTCAAGGAAAATTGGAGTTTAGTCGATTCCCTAGTCCCCAGGGTTGTTCAAGGGAACCTAATGCCCTCAACAAATCCCTAAAAGTGCCTAAAATCAAGCCAAAAAAAACAAACGTTGATCGTATTATAATCGATGATCACCCGATATATTTAGCAGCATAATGGTGAAATATGCAAAACACGCGCCCCGAAATAAGATCGGGCTATTTTTAGCAACAGCAAAGACTTGCAGGAAGCTAATGAGTGGCGATGGCATTCCGGGGGTTTTTCTTTTATTTTCTAGTCTCTCACCTAGTTTTTCTCAGGAAAAAGAGCCGGAAAATATCACTTTTCACTCGCGGCACTGCTCGAAAGAATCCCAAAATAAATCCTGGCTGCTGAACGGAAAATATCCCCGCCCGGTTTTCAACTGGCTCTCCCACTCACTCGACCGCCCAATTTACAATCACCTAAAGAAAAACTGCAATTGATCACCTCTCATTAATGTTTAATCAATACGCTCTAAACCTAGAGATCCATCTTAACCCATCCGCAGCCTGCAGAGCCTGAACAAACTGTCCACCCATTTAAACCCCGCATTCCCCAACTAATTACTCAATAATCCCAATTAAATAACAGAGTTAATTAAGGGATTACAAACGGGGAAACCCTGAAGTAGGGCTCCAAAGCCCCGTTGCCACATATTCAAACATTTCCCATCTCAACATCAAATCAAGTGAAGCGCACCTGACACCTGACGTCGTCAAAGTAAGGTTATACGTTTAAAGTGGCTATTCAAATAAGCCGAAAATGAACTTCCTGGCGAGAAAAGCCCCCCAACTGGCCCTTGTGTACACCACCACAGTGTCCAGGCTACCCAAAACGCTTTCAGTGCGCCTTAAGAGCAGCAGTGCCCCCAAAAAAGCGGCATCGTATTTTAAACTGGGGCTGGCTGGGGTGGCCATGGGCGCCCTAGTTGGCACCGGTTATACAATTCACCAGCAAAACAACCCCAAAGATCACTTTGTCAACGAGACATTTTTCATTGAGGAGCTGGAGGAAATTCCCGAAATCAAACCAAGCAGACAGGTAGCCAGGTTGAGGTGGTTTGTGCGTTTATAAAGCCGTTGGTTGTAGATGAAATACGCTGAGGATCACAGCAATTTGAAGCTGACACTGTTCCAGTATCAGACTTGCCCATTTTGTTGTAAAGTGAGGGCGTTTTTGGACTATTACGGCGTTTCGTATGATGTGGTTGAGGTGGATCCAGTGCTGAGACAGTCAATCAAATGGTCTGAGTATAAAAAAGTGCCGATTTTAGTTGTCAAAACCGCAACCGGCTATCAGGTTGGCAGGCGATCTCCCAACCTTTACTGGTAACTTAATAACGCCCACTTTCAGCCATTGAATGATAGTACAATGATAATATCAGCGCTGGCTTCATACTTAAAGGATTCCGGAAAATCGATTGCCGAACTCGTTCAATGTTTTCCCTTTATCACATTCACTGACGACGAAGGAGTTAAGAAAAAGGAGATCATGAACAAGTACTTTCTGATGCTAAGCAATCAACAGTACAAGATGGAGAACGACAAGTCTTTGAGGTACTAACCTGGCTACTCAATAATAGTAAAGCAACCGGCTGTGTTTAGTGACGAGAGGAAATGGAGGAAGTGGGCGGACGAAGTCCTGGTCCACACCTTATCCCCAAACGTGTACAGGACCAGGGAGGAGGCCTTCCAGGCCTTCAACTGGTTCTCAGAGGTGGGCGAATGGGAACAGCACTTTCCCAGTTGGGAGAGAAACCTTATCATCTATGTGGGCGCTTCCGCCATGTACCTGGTGGGCAAACGCCTGAAGAAGAGGCACAATTTGAAGAACGACGTCAGGCAAAGCCTGTTTGATGAATGCAACATTTGGGTAAGGGAACTGATTGACTATCTTCACCCAGGATAGCGTTGGAGGCAACATTTGGAATTCTAACGCGGAAAGATACTTTCAGGTGTCAGAAATAAGAAAGAAAGGCACGACATTCTTAGGCGGACAACAGCCGAATTTGGCTGATTTGGCTGTATACGGTATACTGAATAGCATCGAGGGTTGTGTAGCGTTCAAAGAACTACTGGAAAACACCCGAATTGGCCCATGGTACTTTTCGATGAAACAGGCAGTCTCTGCTCATCAGGGTGCCAAGTTTGTTTAATTGTATCTAATGTTAAAATGTGTATATATAAAACGAAATTGTTCCCAAAAATTGCGATTTATTATCACGCTCTTACAATTACAATTAATACCTATTTACAGCACATGAGAAATAAGTTAGAAAAATAATTTAATTCAACAACAACTACTAATAAATAAATAACTACAGATTGTCCGCTCAGTACCGTTGCGTCACTTGCCTGATCCAATCCAGGTAGTGCGCGACTCTGACATAAACGCCCGGAACTCCCGGTTGGCCGCAGCCAATCCCCCAGCTGACCACTCCCACTAGTTGCCAGGTTCCGCCCCTTTCACACACCATGGGGCCACCTCCGTCTCCCTTGCACGCGTCTTTGCCCTCCTCACCTCCGGCGCAAACGAATCCTGGATGAAGTTTGAATTCGTATCCTGGAAAGAAATCCGCACTCAATTCCCCGCTGTAATCAAATTAAAAAACCTCCACTGACCTAAACGGGTGTTTTGCAATTGGCGCTGGCACTGGCCGAAGCCCACAACAGGGACATCCACTTCCTTGAGGATATTTTGGTACTTTCCAAAGTCTCCGAAAGCGTCTTTGCCCCATCCAGTGGTCCAGCATCTGGCCCCAGTGTAGTCGTCCTGTAAAGCCAAGGGCGTGCTAAATGTGTTTGGTTTCACTTCCTGACTATAACTTACCTGAGGATGGGGTAAGCAGGCAGGTGAGATGTGGGGGTGTTTGGTCCAGTCCACCGGGGTGCTCATTCGAAGAACTGCAATATCATTGGCTAGGGTACCCGCATAGAATTCTGGATGCACAGTTAGGGAGGCAATATCGCGTTCAATATAGGGGTAGAATTCCACGTCGTGGTTTACGTCCCATTCGCCCAAGCGCACCCGTAGATCGTAGTTGGTGTATCTGAAAAAGGCATTCTAAAACATGCTCGTAAAGGCGTTTTTCACGCACTTACTGCTTAACGCAATGGGCCGCAGTGAGGATGTGCAGAGGATCGATCAGGGTACCACCACACACATACACGCTCTCCTTAGGGTCCTTCTTCAATATGGCCACCTGCCAAGGGTACTCGCCAAACTCTGAGTCTCCATCCACATAAACCGGGTTCTTAATACGCCCGTTGATGCCTTGCGAGTGCCTGGTTCCGCAAGTGTTTCTATTTACTGTAGGGGCAGGGTGATTGGACAGGCCTGCGGCAGCAGACGTGGCGCGGTCCACAGGTCTGGGGTCTTCCATAGTAGGCCTGGCGCTAAAAAGCCACAAATCTCATTAGTGTTGCCCTCACAACTGCTCTCACCATTCACCGTTTACCTTGTCGGTATTGGTTCTACCTTCGTTAATATCATTGGTCGTTTGGTATTTGTCCGTCAGGTCGCGTCTACGCCTACTGCTCGGGAAGCTAATCTTACCCCTTTCACCCCCAACCGATAGGCTTTTTCCCCCACGGAACCCTACTGTTTGATACCGGCTTTCTAGCCCCGCTTTTTCAATGCTATTGGACCCGAATTGGTCAAGGCCCACTGGGTTTCCGTAGCTATCAACGTCTTCGTTGTACTTGTTTTGGTATTGGTCTTGAAGGCTCAACCCTGGAGTGTAACTGACGTTGTTGTAAGCCCGACCCAGGAAGGTCTCATGGTGTCCTCCGCCGTAATTGAGGGGATCATCAAAGTACCCACTTGGGGGGCCTTCAAAGTGGTCTGGCGGCCCATCAAAGTGGCCTGGCGGCCCATGGTGGGCAAACGGAGGTTCGTGATGGTATTCAGGGCCAGGTCCATGAAAGTGCTCTGGAGGGCCATCATATATTTCTGGATGGTGACCGTAACTAATCGGCTCTCCATGGTGGAACTCCTCAGGGTGTTCCCTGTAGGGACCTTCGTAATACCCTCCGTGTGGAGGCTCATAGTGCGGATATCCCTTATGCACATGATAGTGCTTGTGTTTGTTCAAAATAACTTCCTTCTTATAGGAAATCAGGTCTTCAAACTTATTTACCAAGTAGTGGTTGGGGGTCAAATGCAAATTGACAAAGGGCTTGATCACTTTGTTGCCGTAATCGTCCTTAGTGAACTGAACGGACACCAGGGGATTAACGGAAACGAGGCCCAGATTAATGCCGGTACCATCGATGGTTCCGTGGTGGGGATAAATGCCGTGGGGGGAGAAAGGGTACCCACCGCCTCCTTGATAGGGCAGGCCGAAAGATAGACCGAATGTCGGTTTCAGTTTCTTCATTATATTATCGTATTGGCTTTGGTATTGACGCTGCAACAATACAGCTCGATAAGGGTGTGGTTTAGGTGTAGGCAATTGTACAGGGTAGCCGGACGTCAATTGTTTAATTTCGTTCTGTTACACCCTGTACGAGCGGGTTGTTAATAGTTAAGGACCAAAACCCCAAAGTCGATTGGTTGGGTGGAGATTTGGTTAATTTTGAATTCCTCAATGAGGCAGTGGGCACTATGTATAAGTAGCTTCCATTGGAGTTAGTTAGATGGAACCCCGTGTTGGGTCATCAAAGACGTGGTTTTGTACAAGTTTTGTTTTAATGTAATTTGCACTCTTTGAGAAGTGTGCATTATGTCGCCAAGTGAGCCAAGAGTTGATTTTAATATAACTCCTCATAACCCCGCATGAAACAACCCACTTGGCCATTAATACTACAGTTAGCTCTTTAGAACAAGCCCCCTTTAATATGAGTAGTACTGACTTACCCCTTCGATTTTATGGTCCTCCTCTTGATTGCCCTCCTTTTTCTCCGCGGGCGCTTCCCTTTTGCTCACCTTCTTCTCTTCAGCCGCTTCAGTCTCATTGGACTTGCTGGTGTCTTTGGGAACGCGCACCTACAAACCAGGTTTAGTTCCCCACAATTATCTTCAAACCTTCAAAGTAACTCACAATAGTCATGGTGCCGTTGCCGTCGGTCAGAACGCGCGTTTCAGCCTTATCAGTTTCGGCCTCAATGTCGCTCTTCAGGTTCCTGGGGTCAATGGCCAGATACAGATCATCCTTGCGGCCGATCACCTCATGAGTTGGACATTGATCGTAGGGAACGCAGACGCAGTCATAATTTTCCGCCCTAAAACGGCCATTATATCATTCATCAATTGCCTTTTCGAGTTTTCCTTCTAGCTCACCTTGCAGACTCAACTCCCTTGTATTTGTCCGCATAGTTGGAGCCCAGATAGTTGTTGTTTACGGAGTCCACATTCAGCTCCTTCTTGTAGAGGTTGTTGGAGCCATAGTATCCTCCGGAGGCTCCGAAACCGTTGCTGTTAAAGGAAGAGGAGCCGAAGCTGCCCAGGCCGGTCGATCCAGAGCCGAAGGTTTGAGGCCCGAAGCTCTCACTGACTGGTTTGCTGCCAGCAAAATTTAACCCTGAGGATCCGTAGTTGGCGATGGTTTGGCCTCCATATGAAGCTCCGCTCAGGCCGTTGAACTGGCCGGAGCTTTCAAGAGGTAGCTGACTGGCTCCCACTGGGATAAAGCCATTGCTGCTCAAGCTAGAGCTTCCGAAGGAGCTGGAGGATTGGCTGAGCGAGGAGACAGCAGCTGCAGCTAGAGGGCCAGGGTTTACCACCACTGTAGGCGTGTTTCCAATGCCATCCGCGTTGTGGTGGTAGTGATGGTGCACATGCTCTACTTGGCCTTTGTTAGCGTTGGCTGCTGTCGCTGAAGCTGCGCCTCCTTGGGCATTGACTGTGATCTCAACGCGTTTGTCTTTGTGGCCGCCGGTGTGTCCAACCGACTCGAACTGGTAGGGAGAATCGGGAACTGATAGGCCGGGTCCTTTGTTGAAGTACTCCGAAGTGGGAGGACGGTTCAGAAACTCGCCTTCTGCGAGGATTTCCCCACCAGCTAGGAAAGGAGGTTTGCTGATGCCTCCATATTGGGGCGGCTTGAAGCCGCCCAGGCCGTTGCCTGCAAAAGCGGGCCCGTATCCTCTTCTGGGTGGTTTATTGGGGGAGTAGGGCGGGTATTTGCTGGACGGGGGTGGCCCAAACTTTTGAGGGCCGCCAGGCCCATACCCGCCTCGTCCGCCCTTTACTGGGATGGTCGGAATGGGGCGACCCACTGGGTTGATGGCCACAGGCTGCGCGTAGATGAGCTCCTCTGGTGATATAAACGGGCGCTTTCCTTCGATCTCCTCCTCACACTAAATGAGTCAATGTTAAAAGCTGAGAAGCACAGGGGTAACGCAACACTCACCTGCATTAGCCCCAAATAGCAAAGTCGGTCCTTGATGACATTCCGAGCCTCCCCATCGTCTCCCTTTTGCAGGGCTTCTTGCACGTTGGGGTCACTGTAGACTTCGTCGTAGCCTTGCAAGGCCCTGCCTTGCCTTTGCGACCCCAAAATCTCGTCGATCACTTTTTCCACATCAGTGGCGTTCTGGGGGGGCGTTGTCAGTGGCGGCCGGTTCCAAATCATAGCTGGTTTCGATTTTTTGGCCCACATCAGGGCTGGCGCTCCCGCTCGGTTGGTTCCAGGACCAGGAGTTGTCTTGGGCTGCTGCGCAAGTTGCGAGCAGCAAAAGGGCCCAATGGGCTTGCAACAGTCTCATTGTTCTTCAAAGAAAAAAATCAAAGTCTCAATCGGAGAAATGGCTTGTTAGTGTGAACCGATAACAATCCTAGCAGCATTTGTCGCGTTAGCGCTAAACCACAAAGACAATGGAGTGAAAGTGGACTTTCGCGCGAAATTTCAGATTCAAGTAGAAGGTTTTTCTACGATAAAATCGTTTTATTTAAATTGGGCCAAATTGGTTCTGTATCAGTGCGCGTTGCTTCGCTTGTGTGCCAACTGGGCTCATGGGGGAAATGATATTAGAAAAAGAAATCGTCGCCGCATTAATGCCGCCCCCATGATTGTGCGATTTTCGGACCGTCGTGGGACGCAATGGCGAAGAAAAGTCGGTCAAGAACCTTTCCGGTGGCCTTTTACTTTCGTTGACGTCGCTTTCTTTATTGTTTATTGACGAGCTGGGCATATAATCTTTGCCGATTTCTTCTTCCGATTGGTCGGTGATGTCATCCAGTCGCCAAACCTTCGCTTCGGTGCAAAAGGATGTCCTTTATGTAATTGGATAATGTTCACTTGGAGCATTATGCAATGAGGGGTCGAATTTTGAAATCCCTTCGCCAGGACGCGGATTGGCTAGTGAAAATATTGGTTACCGCCCCTCCCAGGTAGACTGGACAAATTGCCAGCAATTCCTTGGTTCGTCTTCGGTTGAAGACCAAAAGATCAAGGGGTTTCTTCATTTTCTTTTGAGGTTCAAGCCCCCACTGGCTCTTTTGTGGAAGATGAAGAAGCAACAAGTGCACACTTTCCAAACCGTCGCCTATAAAAGTTGCAAATTTTTGCTCGTTTTGGATCAAAGTAGACTTTCCAGTTGCTCAATTTTCTTTGGTTGAAAAAATTTACATTTGAAGCAAGGACTACTCGCACAATTTCACATGCGTTCGATTGAAATGTCTGCAAAAACTTTGGAGGAAAATGAAGATAGTGAGGAGGCATTGCCTTTTCCAATGTTGCAGATGAATTCTCTTTTGATAGTGGGCTAAATTCCGAAATATCTGCTTTTAACTGTAGAAAAACAACATCGATTTCAGACTTTCCGCAAATTGTCAAAGGAAACTCGTACGCAAAACTGGAAAAGCCGATATCTTCATTGCTAAAGTTCCTGCAGAAATTTCACTTAAGCCTACAAAATAAAACCCTGACATTTGACTATAGTTTTTGAAGAAAACCACTGTATTCCCGAATAATTAAAGCAGTAGAGTTTCCCTTCTTCGGACAAACCACTTACCAGTTTCTTCAATTACCCGCACTGAAACCAAGCACAACACATCCAAAGGCACTCTTCAAGTTTCACTCTCTATCTTCGGTTTATATAGCGCCCCCCACACAAAATTCACTTTCTTCAAGAAGAACCGCGGCCAACCAGAAGGTTAGTGGACGTTTATTTTGTTTTGCTGATTACGGTTTATCGTCCATCAACGACCGGTAATGAGGTTTGCTAATTACGATTATTTTTCCTAATCCACAATCCTTGTCTTCTGTTCTTACCTTAATAGGTTGAAGCACTGGAGTTTTGGTGTAGCTGATGCTGACTGTGCCAATTGGCAGCTGGTAGATCTTTATATAAGAACCAATTGCAGGCTGGTGCATTGAGAGGGGTTCTTCTTGGGGAATTGGTGCGTACCAAAACGGATCTAAGAAGGACTTATGCAATTGGGGATTTCTGAATGAAATTGTGTTCTTCGATTGAAGTAGTAGCCGGTTTTCGGTGACATTGATCTAGATTGCTGCCCGTTGGGCTTTGTTGGGATTGTGCAACTCCCAAACTCATTTCCAATGGTCAAACGGCAATTTCATAACTTCCAGTTCTTCGAAGAATGTATGAAGAGATTTTCGAAGAAACGCTTTGTGGGTCAAAGACATTGTTTGGGTTTTTTCGATTGTGTAATCAACGGCTAAGTATACATTTTCCATTAACCTTCGTGGCCTTAAAAGAGGGCATAAATTCGACCTGATGGATCGCCGCTGGATGATGATCTAATAGCCCAGAAGAAGAAAAGTGGCAATTTCACTTTCATGACGCCAACGTGAAGTATGAGTAATGCAGCCTTTGGGCAATTTCTTCGCTATTGCCGGCACGATCTTCATGAAGATCGCCAGCACGTGCGATGTGAAGCAACTTGATCTTAAAAAGAGCTGGTGGCTTAAAGACAATTGAAAGGCCGCGGCATTAATCATGTAATTGATTGATTCATATGCAATGCGCGATTGCTTTGTTGCCCATAACAATTAGGGAATTCCGTGCAATAATATGTTGTTATGCCACTGCAAGTTGTTAGGTAATTTGAGTTCTGGCGAAAAGAAAATTTGTTTCGAACCCATTGCATCAGAGCACAAGAAACAAATGACTGCTAGGCAAAATGGGCCGAAATCGCAGCAGTACAAGAGCTGATTGTCTGAAGACTTGGCCGGATCCGGGAGAAAGTGGACGAAATTGTTAGCAGGCGGTTACCGGAGCGATTACGTGTTGAATTGTTAAGCAATAGTGCGTTTTTGAGTGGCCGGATGCGAAAAGGGCGCAACTCTAGCTCTTGATGGAAGACCATTCCAGTGTTAAAAATGAAGACTGATTTAAACCGATGGGGAAAACCCCAAGGCATGCAATTGCTGAATATTCCCTTGCATAATCTGGGGTCAACATAAAGGCGCCAACAGATCGAAGCATGCTCATACTTTCACTGAAACAAATTGGCAATGTTTGGTTTAATTTATTATGTTTTTGCAGAGTGAAACGCCTAGATGACCGCCTTCTGCTCTTCCCGGCGTTTCGTCGCCTTGTAGTCCTAAAATCCCCCAGTCAAAAAAGCCAAATTATTCAAGCTCTTGTTTACCTTCCAGAAGGTTCGCACTTCTTGAACGTCCTTTCTTCGGCGCACCCAGTAACCCCTCATGAACGCCTGTATTTTAAGGGTTGCATATGCCCGGCTCCAAATCAACGAAAACGGATAAAAAGGTCGCGGATGAAGCGTCTAGTCGGTCTTTCACCCATTTCATGTCGAAAATGTATGTCCAGGATTGTCTTCGTTCCGGGTACCGAGGGTTCATGTTGTAAAGGTACTCGCTGATGAAATCAATGCCATTCAAGGCGCTTTTGCGGCGCTGTTTTAAAGGAAAAATGCAGTTTTTCATTAAGATCGTGCTGGTTTTGTGTTTCCTTCCTAAAAATTTGCCGGTAGATTTATGCAACACCCTGTAAAGGCATTTAGGAGCTTCAAACGGACAGAAAGCCTTCTGATCCGAAATAACCGACGAAAAATGTATAGTCAAGTTTTGAATTTTTCTGTCTTCTAGTGACGATGAATGCTAAGAACCCGGTGAGCTCAGAAACAAACATACTAAACCTTTCTGAACCGAAATATGATGACCAATTTTGACCAGTTTTGATCTTTCTTAGACGCTAACTGCCCGTACATGAACTCAACCGCACTCAATATGCGTTTTCAAAGCTTTTAAGGTCGCAAACAATCCCTTGAACTCAGAAGTGAACACAATACAATCTTCTGATCCAAAACATTCGAAAACTAAGGGTACATTTAGGTTCAGACCCTGACAAGATTTGCTATATTCTAAACTCAATCAGTCTACATAGGCGTTTTGCGCATTTTACTCAGATATAAACACACTAGTCCCTTCTGATCCGAAGTAACTGATCTTTATGGTCCATTTTGAGATTTTTCGATTCTTAATCGACTCGATTTTGCGGTGTTCTGAACTCAAACATTCTTTGTATTTATATTGCACCAATTTTTGGTCGAAAAGAGTACCTGAGCTCAGAAACAAACACACTAAACCGTTCTGAACCGCAATATGATGGCCAATTTTGAGCAGTTTTCATCTTGATTAGACGCTAACTCCCCGTGCATGAACTCAACCGCACTCAATATACGTTCTCAATGCTTTTTAGGTCGCAGACAATCCCTTGAACTCAGAAGTGAACACAATACAATCTTCTGATCCGAAACATTCAAAAACTAAGAGGTACATTTAGGTTCAGACCCTGACAAGATTTGCTATGTTCCAAACTCAAGCATCCTCCATATGCGTTTTGTGCATTTACTCAGAAATAAACACACTAGTCCCTTCTGATCCGAAGTAACTGATCATTATGGTCCATTTTGAGATTTTTCGATTCTTAATCTACTCGATTTTGCGGTGTTTTGAACTCAAACATTCTTTGTATTTATATTGCACGAATTTTTGGTCGAAAAGAGTAACTGAGCTCAGAAACAAACACACTAAACCTTTCTGAACCGAAATATGATGGCCAATTTTGAGCAGTTTTGATCTTTATTAGCCGGTAACTGCGCGTGCATGAACTCAACCGCACTCAATATGCGTTTTCAAAGCTTTTTAGGTCGCAGACAATCCCTTGAACTCAGAACTGAACACAATACAATATTCTGATCTAAAACATTCGAAAACTAAAGGTACATTTAGATTCAGACTCTGACAAGATTTGCTATGTTCCAAACTCAAGCATCCTACATAGGCGTTTTGCGCATTTTACTCTGAAATAACCACACTAGTCCCTTCTGATCCGAAGTAACTGATCATTATGGTCCATTTTGAGATTTTTCGATTCTTAATCGACTCGATTTTGCGGTGTTCTGAACTCAAACATTCTTTGTATTTATATTGCACCAATTTTTGGTCTAAAAGAGTACCTGAGCTCAGAAACAAACACACTAAACCGTTCTGAACGTCCGCCGTATGGACTCCACACTAAAAATTCGTATTTTGAGCGGTTTAAGATCGAAAGCAATCCCTCGAGCTCAGAATATAACAAAATAGATCCTTCTGATCCGAAATAATTCTCCATGTTGGCCCATTTTACCGTAAAACCGTCGCTTTTTACTGTGTTCTTGCTTCAAACACTCATTTTATGCATATGAGGAGCTTTTCAGGTGGAGAAGCGTCCCTAAGCTCAGAAATAATAACCTCAATAGACCCTTCTGATCCAAAACATCTAAAAATTATGGTCTGTTTTGGGATATTTCGAGCTTTAACTGACGATTTTCGGTCTAGTCTTCACTCAAAATCATGCACACAAGAGCGTTCTGATCCGGCAAATATGGCCTGTGTTGAAAATTTTCGATCTTTAACCGGCGATTTTGGCTCGATTTTGAACTGAAACCCAATAACCATGCGCATTGGGGAGCATATCCTCAACCTTTCCTATATATTCGCAAAAACCTGAGTGACTGAGCTGACCTCAGTTCTCTTCAAACCCTTCTGATCCGAAATAGCCGCAAAATATGCATAATTCTGAGATCTCCCATTGAAATTTTTGGTTGAGAATCGAACTCTTTTACTTTACTCCCTCATTAACTCACGTAGCAGCTGGATTCTTCGCGAACAGTTTCCAGCAAATCAATCATCGCTTGCCGAAGAATTGGTAGAAGGGCGGCGTTTAAGGCAGCGATCAGAGGAACTGAAGGGAAGAACGTTGGATTGAGGACGAACTTTTAAAAGCTCAAAACACGTACGTTGCTCCACCCCAATCTGTCCTTCTGGTGTATTGCGCCTCTTCAAGTACTCATCCAGTTCGTCTCTGTTCTTTTCGCACTCATCCACAATCCCCCTCCAGATACTGGCGCCCTCGTGATCCGATTCGCTCTCATCGCTTGATGGAGGCTCCGCCCAGTCAGTAGGACTAGTTGGGTGGATGATATCAATATCAGAAGTGTCCGACATTTAGTGCAGTTGACTTTGACTTTGATTTGATGTGTAGGAAGGGCATAATTGAAAGATTATTTTGCGCATTGTATTGTCTAATTTTGCCAAAGTGCTACCCAAGCGCCCTGTATAGAGCCAAGGCTTCATTCAGCAGGAAAGCAACTTGACAAAACGCCCCGCATTTGTAAAATTGCTTTCGCCTCGGCCGGCTCTGAATGGTCCCTGCGTATTTACAAAAATCGTCTTATTGTACTTCTACTAATAAATAAATAACTAGCTAAACCAGGCCTATGTACAGGGTCTCTTTGAACTCGGCTCAGCTACCCTGTACAGTTATCAGCCCAAATCCGCCAAAGTCTCATTCAATTCACTCAGCTTCACTGCGTTGTGGCTCGTCCGGTATAGCAACTGTCGCTATAATGCCTGCCCTCCCGCACGTATTCTTCCACGCTCTTGTTCGGATCGTTGGCCGCAACGAGCGCTGAGTGCAGCTTCGAAGCCAGCCAGCACATGAGGAAAGCGGCCAGAAACAGTAGACAGCCCAATATTGCCGCAATTGCCTAAAAAGAGGCGGGTTTCCAGATCGTTGTAGGCCCAAAGTCAGCTGTGAGCTTACCAGGAAGGTGCTGCAGCTGCTTTCGATGGCCGAGGCTTTTTCATACAGCTCCCCAGGCATGAGCACGGTGTATTCCAGATTGCCGTTGATCTTCGTAAAGTGAGTGGAGTTGTACCTTTGGAGGCCCACTTCGGAGTTGGCTGTTTCCACCACTTCAATCACTTCGGCTGTATCACGACGGCGCCTCCTGCCAAATCGATTCATTAGTAAAACCTCTGAAGAAGTTTGCTGAAACTGGATATATACCTTCTTCTGCCATGAGCAGTGGGCTCGTAAAGATCCAAACAAAAGTCCGGCGGACAGTCCACAGACTCCATGCAGGCCTTGATCTGCGAATGGATCCAGAGCGTCGATCTCTCCTTCATGGTGCTGAGGAGGAAGGCCTCAAAGTCCAGATAAACTTCGTTGGTGCGATCCTTGAACTTGTCGGGCTGGCGGGGAATGATGCTGGCAAAGTCGGTGTTTCGGCACCTGAAGACCAACAGCGCCCGTTAATGATGGTAATTATGCAAATCAGCCCGGAGGAACCTTCATTATTTCTGCATACCCTAATTACGCGTACAAGTACCGATTCCGGAGCCAGCATGGTTGAACGAGAACGCGCCGCTTTTGCCGAAAAACAACCGTTTGGTTTCCTCTATGCTTCACAACACCAAAAAATTGGACCGAAAATGCCGCATGCCACGCTACTGGTTGTCGGCAATTATTGCGGCGACTGATTAGCTGATTAAATGTTGCTTTGTTGCTGAGTGAGGCTTGTGTGGAGGGAGGCACATGGTTTATGCGAAAATAGAGAAAATCGCGCCGTCCAAAGAGAAAAAACCCAAATACCCGCATTGCATTGGAAAAGCTGTACCAGATGGCGGAAAAAAATGCTGCAGGAATTCAGTAGCACTCAGAAGGAATGTGCGCTTCATATCTATCAGGTCTTTCATGTGCCTACCTACACCCAGTTGGCCTGAATTCATCGCGAAATGCATATTTAATATATTGAAGAAAATGGTTTTAAAAACGGCAATTTTCAACTGCAGCAAGCAGTATCAACCGGGCATTACGCTTTACATGCAAGTGTGTCAACTCGATGTTTAACAGAGTAAACAAGAGCACGTTACGACACAAGGGGCCTTTGATGCGAAGAGCGGATGCACCTGTGGATGGGCAAATATTTGCTCCATCCCAAGCTCCATAACAAGCCATGATTATGGGCCATAAAGTGCTGGTAAACAGTAGATAAACGCCGCTCTTACCCGTCTTTGACTAGAACAACACTGCCAGGCATGTGAGGGTCATCCGGATCAGGAGACACAGTCACCTCCATTAGTTTCACGTACTTCCAAGCGGAGTCTGGATTGATGCGAGCTCTCAACTGCAGCTTGGTGCCTGTTGAGTTCAGGAATTGCAGTTAAAAAAATCGTTTTCGATGGAGAATCGTACCAATTGGCACGGCCTGATCCACTGGCAGCTCCTTGTTGCTGGACATGTTGCTGATTTTGGCTGCAGGAGCCTCCTTATACAAGGCCACCTCATACTCCAACCTGCCGGGAGTTTCCTCCACTATTCCGGACACTCTGGCGCCGTGCGGGCTGCAAAAGAGTGAATGAGAAAACCACTCACAAGCAGGAAAAAACACTTACAAGCTTCCCGCGAATCCTGCCGCTTTGTTCTCGATGATGGTGGGCTCGGGAGGTTTGCACATGATGATCACTTCTTGATCAGATTGCATCACCACCCCCGGAAACTGAGGGAACCAGATTCTTATATGCACGAAGCCCTGAAATCGACAAACAAATATCTGAAGAACGGTTTTACGTACCTAATCAGACGCAACGGCCATTTTAAGAGTGTTTCTAGTAGCCTAACCTCTAAGAAGTTATAAGCAAAATAGTGCGAATATTTTTATTTATCACTGGAAATACAGTGGATAATGGGGTGCAGTTGTGAGGAGAGAGTGATAGACTGTTTCGAGTACGAATTTTTACTCGTTAAGTTTCCATCGAAATTCCTAACCTTTAAAATGTAAGCAAACTATTGGACATTTTTCAACATTTTGTGGCATATCTCGGAATTCGTTGAAAATACATGGGCAGACGTACGATGCTTTTCAATGGCGCGCTTTGAGTCCAAAATTTTACTTCTCAGTTTTCTCAAAATTCCTAACCTCTGAAAAGTTACAGGCTAAATGGTGCGAGCGATTGAATATTTTCACTCATATCTCATTAACCGTTCAAGATACTCGCACAGTTGAAAGGATCCTTTTGGTAGACCGTTTTGAGTACTAACTTTGGCTCGTTCTGTGTTTTCAAAATTCCTAACCTTTAAGAAGTTGCAAGCAAATTTGTGGATATTTCTCAACATTTGGCGCATATCTCGGAATTGGCTGAAAATACGTGGGAAGACGTACGAAGCTTATCAATAGCGCTCTTTGAGTCCTACATTTTACTTCTCAGAGTTTTCTCAAAATTCCTAACCTCTGAAAAGTTACAGGCTAAATGGTAAGAGCGATTGAATATTTTCACTCATATCTCATTAACCGTTCAAGATACTCGCACAGTTGAAAGGATCCTTTTGGTAGACCGTTTTGAGTACTAACTTTGGCTCGTTCTGTGTTTTCAAAATTCCTAACCTTTAAGAAGTTGCAAGCAAATTTGTGGATATTTCTCAACATTTTGGCGCATATCTCGGAATTGGCTGAAAATAAATGGGCAGACGTACGAAGCTTATCAATAGCGCGCTTTGAGTCCTACATTTTACTTCTCAGAGTTTTCTCAAAATTCCCAACCTCTGAAAAGTTACAGGCAAAATAATGGGAGCGATTGAATATTTTCACTCATATCTCATTAACCGTTCAACATACGCGCACAGTCTAAAGGACCCTTTTGATAGACCCTTTTGAGTACTAACTTTGGCCCGTTACGTTTCCTCAACATTCCTAACCTTTAAGAAGTTACAAGCAAAATTGTGGATATTTTTCAACTTTTTTGAGCATATCTCGGAATTCGTCGAAATACAGGGTAGTCGCACGAAGCTTTTCGATAGCAAGTTTTGAGCACTACATTTTACTTCTGAAAGTTTTCTCAAAATTCCTAACCTCTGAAAAGTTACAGGCAAAATGGTGCGAACGATTGACCATTTTCACTAATATCTCGTTAACCATTCAAGATACGCGCCACAGGCTAAAGGACCCTTTTGCGTGCTAACTTGGCTCGTTACGTTTTTTCAAAAAGTCCTAACCTTTAAGAAGTTGCAAGCAAAATGGCGGATATTGTTGAACATTTTGATGAATATCTCGGTATCGGTTGCAAATACATGAGCAGCGTGCCGGACTTTTAGATAGAGCGCTGTAAGTACTACATTTTACTTCTGATAGATTCTCAAAATTCCTAACCTCTGAAAAGTTACAGGCAAAATAGTGCAAACGATTAAGCATTTTTCACTCATATCTCGTCAACCGTCAAAAATACGCGGGTGGTCTAAAGGACCCTTTCAATACAACATTTTGAGTAATAACTTTTCCGAAAAATTTCCTAACCTTCAAGAAGTTAGAAGCAAAATGGCGGCTATTGTTGAACATTTTGATGAATATCTCGGTAATCGGTTGCAAATACATAAGCAGTCGTACGGCTCTTTTAGATAGAGCGCTTTGAGTACTACATTTTACTTCTGAGAGATTTCTCAAAATTCCTAACCTCTGAAAAGTTACAGGCAAAATAGTGCAAACGATTGAGCATTTTCACTCATATCTCGTCAACCGTCAAAATAGGCGGGTGGTCTGAAGGACCCTTTCAATAGAACATTTTCAGTAGTAACTTTTCCTAAAATTCCTAACCTTCAATAAGTTAGAAGCAAAATGGCGCGCGTTGTTGAACATTTGGATGCATATGTCGGTAACGGTTGCAAATACATGAGCAGCTGTAAGGACCATTTCGATAGAGCGTTTGAGTACTACATTTGACTTCTGAGAGTTTTCTCAAAATTCCTAACCTCTGAAAAGTTACAGGCAAAATAGTGCAAACGATTGAGCATTTTCACTCATATCTCGTCAACCGTCAAAAATAGGCGGGTGGTCTGAAGGACCCTTTCAATAGAACATTTTCAGTAGTAACTTTTCCTAAAAGTTCCTAACCTTCAATAAGTTAGAAGCAAAATGGCGCGCGTTGTTGAACATTTGGATGCATATGTCGGTAACGATTGCAAATACATGAGCAGCTGTAAGGACCATTTCGATAGAGCGTTTTGAGTACTACATTTGACTTCTGAGAGTTTTCTCAAAATTCCTAACCTCTGAAAAGTTACAGGCAAAATAGTGCAAACGATTGAGCATTTTCACTCATATCTCGTTAACCGTCAAAAAATACGTGGGTGTCTAAAGAACCCTTTCAATACAACATTTGCATAGTAACTTTTCCTAAAAATTCCTAACCTTCAATAAGTTAGAAGCAAAATGGCTGCGTGTTGTTGAACATTTGGATGCATGTCTCGGTAACGGTTGCAAATACATGAGCAAGCTGTAAGGACCATTTCGATAGAGCGTTTTGAGTACTACATTTGACTTCTGAGAGTTTTCTCAAAATTCCTAACCTCTGAAAAGTTACAGGCAAATAGTGCAAACGATTTGCATTTTCACTCATATCTCGTCAACCGTCAAAAATACGTGGGTGGTCTAAGAACCCTTTCAATAAACATTTTGAGTAGTAACTTTTCCGAAAAATCCTAACCTTCAATAAGTTAGAAGCAAAATGGTGCGCGTTGTTGAACATTTGGATGCATATCTCGGTAACGGTTGCAAATACATGAGCAGCTGTAAGGACCATTTCGATAGAGCGCTTTGAGTACTAGATTTGACTTCTGAGAGTTTTCTCAAAATTCCTAACCTCTGAAAAGTTACAGGCAAAATAGTGCAAACGATTGTGCATTTTCACTCATATCTCGTCAACCGTCAAAAAAGCGCAGGCAGTCTCAAAGACCTTTCTGATAGAACGTTTTGAGTTCAACATTTTCGCCTAAAAGTTTTTGCGCAATTTCTAACCTCCAAAAAGTCACAAGCAAACTTGAATTTTTGCTGGTATCTGGGATGCGGTAGGTTTTTTCAAACCAGCCCTAAGAAGCTTTTGATGGAGCTTTTTGAGAACCACCGTTTCCTTATTAGACTTCACTGGAAATCCTAACCTCTAAAAAGTTGGAGGCAAAATAACTGCCTAATAGTCGAATACTTTGTCAGGTGGAATGTGAAAAACACAAATAAAATAGCGGAAATTGGCAATGACAAGAAGAGTTGTGAGCGAAAGTCGCCCATGTGGCCGATAGAATGCAGATTTGCGGCCTAATTTGTTCAACATCCACTTGACACAGATCAGCAGTCGTAAAAAGTGACTTCTTGAGCTCAGCCAGCTCGTTACGCTGCGTTACAAGATCGAGCCGACAATCTGCACGTAATTTGACATGAGTTATGAGATCAGTTAAGTGAAGAACATTCAGGCTGCATTTGCAATTCAGCCATTTACTTGGCCAAAGATAGATGAAGAAAGTTATTGAGCCAGTCGAGCGCCTCACCCGTTTCTTCAGTACTCCACAGCGTCCAAAGTCGGTAACTTTCAACTCGTATCTCAAGCCGGAAGGATCGCTCAAATCCGGCCGGATTTGGCAAACAGCATCCCTGGTTGGATCGACGGCTCGGTCATCGGCAAAAATGGGATGGCCTTTAAAGCCTTCGGGCTTCCGCAGCTTGGCCATGACCGTGTCCTTAGTGCTACCTTGGCTAACTGCGAACGTGCACTGGATTTCGGTAACTGGAGCAGAAGAAGAACGTTGATTGCGAGATTAGATTAGATGAGATGGACAGCCGAATCTGACTTACCGTCATAGTCCTGGGCTTCTATTGTTCCCTGAAACAATCAAAGCACCGTTAATTAGCGAAAATTCGCATTGTTGTGGCGATTGGATGGACGGCGGCGCTTTCCATTCAAATTCCGCCAGAGAAATGCCATAATTAATTTAGGCGCTAACAAGCGGTTCCACTTATTAAAATAATTAATTTTATCGTGTACGTAACTTTTTTTTTGCCTCATCGTGTTGTACAAGAGGACGCATAATGTGGGAACAACAGTGCCATAATGGTCGCATAGTTTACGCTCGAATGACCGCTTTTACTTCGCCTCTTGATAAGCAAACCAACGGTTTTTCGCTCAACAAGCTCGCTTTAGAGGGTCAATTTCACTGAAATTTTCCTCAATGGAAACAGGGATTCGATTAATAATGGCTCGTTTCCATTTAGATTCGCGTGAGATTGTTTTAATGGCTTAATTGTTTTCTTCTAATGGAGTTCTTGCATGTGATTTGCCTATTTGCTGGTAATTTATCTGCGATGAGTACTGGATTGTTTCGCGCTCTCAATTGGATCACTCTGTAGATCCGGTTGGTGGCTGCTGTGAATGAACAGAAGGATAAAATGAGCAATGCATTTGGCTTGTGGCCATTCTAAGCAGGTTACTCGGATGAATTGAATGAAAATCTGTGTCGTCGATTCTTCGGCATTGATTGAGGTGCAATTTCAGCATGGAAGGCTTTTTATTGTTCTGTTCCGGTGGCCTTAATTGTAATCTTTTGATCGCACGCAGATGCCATTAAAAAATCATCTGATTATGTGCGCGTCGAACGTGAAAAATCTCTTGTTGCAGATTAGGGCAAAAACGCCCAAAGAACGCTTTGTGCTAATGGCAGCTAATCCTCAATGGAAAGTCTTACAATTTGTCAAAAAATCCATTGCCACTTTGTACGGGCAGTCATTTAGACCGGCTTGTTTACTGTTCCGCACATTACTGCTCTTTTTACGGTGATGTACAGTTGACTTTTACTGTTAAAGAACGTTTTAGTGTGATTTAGCAATCTTGGCGACATTAATTAAACGTCGACAACAACCGACTAACTAAATCTCAGCTCAATTTGGCTCAGTTCGGGACCGTTTTCCATTAAGAGTTAGTTTAGCATACCCATCAACCTACTCTCAATGTGTAACAAGCGCATTTGTGCCACTTGCCGAGCGGATCCATGGTTACCATGATGGGATTGTTCAATTTAGCCATGACAATTTTTTCATTATGGTTTCCATTTCATTATTTATTCCACTCGAATGGCGTTTCGATTCGTCTTTCGGCTCTGGTTCGCTTGTAGAGCATCTTCTCGTGGACAACCAGTTTGTTCAAAATGTATTGAAAGTGTTTGAGTTATTTGGGTTTTAAGTCGCTTTGAACATGACATAGTTTTTCGCTAATATTTAGAGTACCATTGCAGGATTGAGCGTTAAAATGTGCACATTTTGATATAAAACATCATTTTAGGAATCTTGCTAGTTTTCACGCAAAATGCGGAAATTCAGGATTTTTGCGGATTTTGAAAACTCTTAGATTTTGGTTAATTTTTTGAGAACCGATTGTGCATAAACGCTCTTGTTGCCATTCCTCTGGATAGAGCCTTAAAGTGCGCATATTGTGATAAAAACATGATTTAGGAATCTTGCTAGTTTTTCACGCAAAATGCGAAAATTCAGGATTTTGCGGGTTTGAAACCGCTCTTAGATTTTGGTTCATTTTTAAGAACAAGTTGAGCATAAACGCTCTAGTTTCATTCCTGGATAGACCCTTAAAGTTCGCATATTTTGATATAAAACATCATTTTAGCAATCTTGCTAGTTTTCACGCAAAATGTGAAAAGTTCAGGATTTTTGCGAATATTTTGAAACCGCTCTTAGTCTTTGGCTTACATTTTGAGATCCACTTGAGCTGCAAAGCTCTAGTTGCCGTTCTCGGATAGGGACTTAAGGTGCGCACATTTTCATATAAAACATCATTTTAGAAATCTTGCTAATTTTCACGCAAAATGCGGAAATTCAGGATTTTTGTGGATTTTGAAAACCGCCTTTAAATTTTGGTCCATTTTTTGAGAACCGGTTGAGCATCAATGCTCTACTTGCCAATCCTGGATAGAGCCTTAAAGTGCGCAAATTTTCATATAAAACATAATTTTAGGAATCTTTCTAGTTTTCACGCAAAATGCGGAAATTCAGGATTAATGCGAATTTTGAAAGTCGGTCTTAGTTTTTGGTCTACATTTGGAGATCCAGTTGAGCTGCAAAGCTCTAGTTGCTATTTTGGGATAGAGCGTTAAAGTGTCCACATTTTGATATGAAACATCATTTTAGGAATCTTGCTAGTTTTCGCGCAAAATGTGAAAATTCAGGATTTTTGCGAATTTTGAAAACCGCTCTTAGTCTTTGGCTTACATTTAGAGATTCAGTTGAGCTACAAAGCTCTAGTTGGCATTCCTAGATAGAGACTTAAGGTGCGCACATTTTCATATAAAACATCATTTTATGCATATTGCTAGTTTTCACGCAAAATGCGAAAATTCAGGATTTTTAAGGATTTTGAAAACCGCTCTTAGATTTTGGTTTATTTGTTGAGAACCGGTTGAGCATCAACACTCTAGTTGCCATTACTGGACAGAACCTTAAAGTGCGCATATTTTGATATAAAACATAATTTTAGGACTCTTGCTAGTTTTCATGAAAAATGCTGAAATTCAAGGTTAATGCGAATTTTCAAAATCGCTCTTAGTCTTTGGTTTACATTTGGAGACCCAGTTGAGCTGCATAGCTCTAGTTGCCATTTCGGGATAGAGCTTTAAAGTGCGCACATTTTCATGTAAAACATCATTTTATGAATCTTCATAAATTTCTGAAAATTCAGGTTAATGAGAATTTTGAAAGTCGCTCTTAGTCTTTGGATTACATTTGGAGACCCAGTTGAGCTGTATAGCTCTAGTTGCCATTTCTCGATAGAGCCTTAAAGTGCGCACATTTTCATATAAAACATCATTTTAGGAATCTTCCTAGTTTTCACTCAAAATGCGAAAATTCTGGACTTTTGCGGATTTTGAAAACCGCTCTTAATTTTGGTTTATTTTTGAGACCGGTGAGCTGCAACAGGCTCTAATTGCCATCCTAGATAGAGCCTTAAAGTGCGCAGCATTTTATATTAAACATAATTTTAGGAATCTTGCTAGTTTTCACGCAAAATGCGGAAATTCAGGATTAATGCGAATTTTGAAAGTCGCTCTAGTCTTTGGTTACATTTGGAGAGCCAGTTGAGCTGCAAGCTCTAGTTGCCATTTCGGGATGAGCGTTAAAGTGCGCCCTATTTGATATAAAACATCATTTTAGGAATCTTGCTAGTTTTCACGCAAAATGTGAAAATTCAGGATTTTGCGAATTTTGAAAACCGCTCTTAGTCTTTGGCTTACATTTTGAGATCCAGTTGAGCTGCCAAAGCTCTAGTTGCCATTCCGGATAGAGCCTTAAGGTGCGCACATTTTCATATAAAAACATCATTTTATGAAGCTTGCTAGTTTTCACGCAAAATGCGGAAATTCAGGATTAATGCGAATTTTGAAAGTCGTCTTAGTCTTTGGTCCTACATTTGGAGATCCAGTTGAGCTGCAAAGCTCTAGTTGCTATTCGGGATAGAGCGTTAAAGTGTACACATTTTGATATGAAACATCATTTTAGGAATCTTGCTAGTTTTCACGCAAAATGTGAAAATTCAGGAATTTTTGCGAATTTTGAAAAACCCGCTCTTAGTCTTGGACTTACATTTTTGAGATCCAGTTGAGTATGCAACGCTCTACGTTGCCATTCCTGGATAGAGACTTAAGGTGCGCACATTTTCATATAAAACATCATTCTATGAATTCTTGCTAGTTTTAACGCAAAATGCGGAAATTCAGGATTAATGCGAATTTGGAAAGTCGGTCTTAGTCTTTGGGCCTACATTTGGAGATACAATTGAGCTGCAAAGCCTCTAGTTGCTATTTCGGGATAGAGCGTTAAAGTGTACACATTTTGATATGAAAGCATAATTTTAGGAATCTTGCTAGTTTTCACGCAAAATGTGAAAATTCAGGATTTGTGCGAATGTTGAAAACCGCTCTTAGTCTTGGCTTACATTTTGAGATCCAGTTGAGCTGCAACGCTCTAGTTGCCATTCCGGGATAGAGACTTAAAGGTGCGCACATTTTCATATGAAAACATCAATTTATGAATCTTGCTAGTTTTCACCCAAATGAGAAAATTCAGGATTTTTGAGGATTTCGAAAACCGCTCTTAGATTTTGGTTATTTATTGAGAACCGGTTGAGCGTCAACGCTCTAGTTGCCATTACTGGATAGAGCCTTAAAGTGCGCATATTTTGATATAAAACATAATTTAGGACTCTTGCTAGTTTTCATGCAAAATGCTGAAATTCAAGGTTAATGCGAATTTTCAAAGTCGCCCTTAGCCTTTGGCTTACATTTGGAGACCCAGTTGAGCTGCAAAGCTCTAGTTGCCATTGCGGGATAGAGCCTCAAAAAACGAACATTTTCATATAAAACATCATTTTAGAAAGATTTTTGGTTTCCACGCCAACTAGGGAAATTCCGGGTTAATGCGGATTGTGGAAACCGCTCTTAGAATTTGGGTCATATTTAGAAAACGGGTTCAGCTGCAAGCTTTAGTGCCCATTCTGGGATAGAGCTTTAAAATACGCATACTTTCATATGCAATGTCATTTTAGGAAAATGTCTGGTTTCTACGCAAAATATGGAAACTCGCCTTAAACGTTGTAGTTTAATTTAAAAATTCATAAAATTTCGACAGAACCGCTACTAATTTCTCAAATTTCCTGCCGATAGAACCCCAAAAGTTAAGAGCGATTTTCGCCAGCTTTCTTAGGTTGACAGGTTACGAATTGTTGATCCAAAACTGTCTTAAAAGTGTGTGTTCAGTTGGGAAATTTGTCAAAACTCCCAAGTACCCAAAAATTTTCCAGTTTTTTAAAAAGTAAAAGAGCCCCAATCGCTCTAGCAAAGAGCCATAGTCTCCAACTTTTATAGGGTTTTTACCAGTTAATTGAATAGGTTTTTAAAAATCAAGATCTTGCGCAAAATATTGAAGTCGTAAAACTTTTAATAGGGGCGACTTTAGTAAAAACTCAAACCGACAATTTGTTGAAATGAGGACATTTTTGAGTAAAACTGGCAATTTTTTTGGACTTTTCCATCCCACCTCGTAAACAAACTGACGTAGTCCCGCTGCAGTCAAGAGAGAGAATAACATAGCGGTTGCCATGGAAATCGTCTGTTTTGTCGCACAATCCCAATTTACCAGGGCCAACTCAAATGAACAAGGAATGTTATTTAAAGTTTTTTCATTTAATGGAGCACCAGTTTTTCGAGCTTTCGAGTCCATTGTGGAAAATAATTTTTTCCCAAAAAAAGGCAATTTAATAAAAAATCCGAGGCACTTGTCTTGTCACAAACGCCCTTAATCCCACTGATAAAAGCCCAAAAGCGCTTGCCTATTCCAAATTTTCAACACGAGACTCTGAAAAGCGAGAATCGAGGTTAAATTTGAAGAATCCTCTTTAAAAAAGCTGCATGCGACTCGCAACATCTGCCGCAGTGGACCGAACTGGTCTATACAGCTAGGAATTATCATAATTGAATTGTTTCAATTGGTCAAACCGGACAGTGGTTTTCATCATTATCATCATCTTCAGATGGGCTGATTTGCATTTCAATCCTTACTTACCACGAAAAACAGCAGCAGAAGAGCGATCATTTTTATTCAAAAGAGCACCACTCAGTCAGCGCACCCTGTAGGTTCAACTAGAACATTACATCCAACAATCCATTAATGAATTTCGCGCGGAAAACCAAAACTCGCGTCACTAGAAGCCCCGATGATGGTACCGCTCGATGGTACCTAGAATAAGCTACTGACTGAATTAGCCGGAAAGCTCGCGCCAGTAAGCTCTTTCCGCGTTTTTCCGCAGACGGTACCGGAGTCATTAGGTGGCACGTCACGGCCCGGTTAGCATGGGCGAAAAGCCTTAGCAGGGTACTGTTAGGTCGCGGTTGCAGTACATCGAGGGACACACTTTTCTTGGTCTTCAAAGAAGCAGTGGAACCTTTTGAAGCGTTTATTGAGCAAGTTTAAGACATTTTCAACGGGGGTTAGAAGTTGATTTTCTCGGTGTATCTCCTGTTGAAGTTGGAGGAGACTTGGGAGCTGTAGATGCGCCCGCTGATCTCTGAGCGCGTGACCAACTTCACGTCCTCCAAAAAGGCATCAAACGACTCGAGACGATGCAGAGGGTCGCTGGAGGTTCGCAGTACGCGCTCGGCCCACGTTTGTGGCCTGGGTATGTTTCTCCTGTAACCTTAAAGACGGAGGATGTGCGATTTTAATCCTAAAGGCTGTGGGGAAACAGTACCTTTCCTGCGGCTCTCGATGGCTTCCAGCACGTCGTCGTAGTAGCTCCTTCTGTAGTCGTAGATGCACTTGTACTGCAGGTACTTCGGCCTGGAAGCAAGAAAAGACACTGAACACGCCCCTAACGCCCCTGGAAGCTGGCTGATATTGAAACCGCATGGAAAACTACAAATCATTTATTCAGGAGTCAGATGATTCAGTAACAGTTGCCAAAACTACCAAAACAAAAATACAATTTAACAAGGTTGAAACGCGTCCTGTTCGGGGCTTAAATCTAGAACAGAATACTGGAGTATCTGGTGTTGATATAGCTCTTGCTGTGGTGCAGCTGGAATTTGCCGCTGAACCGCGTCTCTTCGATCAGCTTCCGATCCTGCAATTTCTGCCGGAAAATCTCCGCCTGGTTCGAGTTCTTCGTGTAGGTTCTAAGTACGCGTTCGCCCCACGTCTGCGCCACTGGGATGTCTCTGAAGATGCCACGGCACCGTTTGTCCAGATAGTCAATCACGTCGTCGTAGTAGTTGCGCCGATAGTCAGTCAGGTATTTGTAGGGCAGAAATCTGGGCCTGGAATTCATCCAAAAAAGCCCTTTGAGCCTTTGGAACTTCATGTCGCCAGCAAAATGTTAGTCAAAATTGTGAAGTTGTTTGCGAAAGCGGAAGTTCCCCAATAAAATGCGCGAAGAGTGGAGGAAAAGTAACCGTTAGTTACTCTAGTATGTGCCCCCTCCAGTATGCGTTACTCTGGTATGCGGTGCTCTAGTATGAGTTACTCTAGTGTGTTTCTAGAGTAACTCGCTTTAAGACTCGCAAAATGAATTAAATTGGGAAACTTTTAGGGCGGCAAAGTTACGATTAGTAACGAATGCTCTAGAGTAACGACTCTAGGAAAGTCGGCAAGGGCCCCGTTATGAAGTTGTGCCGAGCTGTTAAGAACAACACGAAAAAAGTTCGCAGTGTCATGACGCAGCACAACTTTCAAATCAATGGGTGAGTTGCGATTAATCGAGTAGGATTTAGGCAGATTGAAAGCATGTGTTCTGGTTAATATGGAAAATCAAATTGGTAAGCATACTTACCGTCCGAAATCAATCAAAACACCCCGGTGAACTTACCTACCTAAACCCTACAGTGTTTTTCCGAATCGGCTTTTTGGGCACGCAGTGGCGGATTTTTTCGAGCCTAATTTTAAACGCGTCCTTTAATTACCCAACACTAATTGTGATTGGCCATTGTTGAAATTGCTTGCTGGGTAACACAGGTATTTTCGGTGGGGGTATTTTTAGATTTGCCCGAGGCGTGCGACAACAATCTATTAGTGTCATTGCCACTGAAAGACTTGTTTTTGTCATTTTTTTGCGATTGCATACAAGACATGGTTTCGTCGCGATCTTCACACTTTGTTGTGCGAAGCACTTGTTTGTAACCCACACTCGAAATGCACACTTACCTAATCCAGTGCTTGAAGAGGAGCAGCTTGTCCGGATCGAGATACTCGTCCTCGCCAGCTGCTTCAGCTGCTGGTGCTGCCGCTTCATCTTGAGCAGCTGCAGCTTCGCCGCCGGCCGTTGCTTCGGAAGCGGCGGCAGCGCCAGCCGCAGGAGCTGCCGCAGCTGCGGGTGCGGGTTCCGGTGCAGCATCATCTGCAGCTGAGAACCAGTCCGAGTTATCGTCGTCCATGATCTGCAATTGGACGAACTGATTGACCACTGGCGAGTTTGTGATGGACCGCACCTGTGTGCCTGTATGCGCTTATGCAATCCGCTCTCGTTCGCATAGCTCAAGCTAAATGTCACGGATGCCACGCTCTAAAATTACTCCACTCACCTTCGTAATTGCACCACTTGGTCCACTGGCGAACAATTGAATGTTCGACGGTCAAAGTTTTATTAGGTGATGGCGGCCTGCCCCACCACACCCTGTACAATGAGAGCTGCCAATCGGGTTTTGTTGTCATTTGAGGCTCGATTTAGCCTGGACGGGCTTCCAAATACTGGAAATAGCGATAATTACAGCGACAGCAACAACAACACGTTTCGTAATGAGTAGCCAGCAATTTTCTTTTGAATGAAACCGTGAAGAAAGGGATTCAGGAGATTTGAAATTAAATGTGCAAATCGATAGGAAAGGTTATTTGAATAGGCCACGCCTTTGGGCGGAGCTAGACGGGGCGCTACCATGCCACCGGGCTTTGCTGTAAATATTTGTTTAAATATTGATTTGAGTCTTCCCCCACAATTGAGCCATAATAAATGGACAAGAGCAAACGAGGTATTTAGTCACGCCCCTAGGCGGAGCCAGATAATCGCTGTAGGCAACTAATGGGAAAAAAATGGAAATCTCGCCTAAACAAAGGCAACACGAAAAATCGGATTGGAAGAAGACAATCACATTCATGAGGAACATAATTCTTGTCAGTTGGCCACGCCTCTAGGCGGACCCTGACAATCGCTGATTTACAAAATTTCATATAAACGCAAAAGCACTGAAATTTCTAAAGTGAAGTCAACCTGAGAAATATTGGAAAATTCGTTAAAATTTGACCTAAAAACTGTTTGTTAAAACAATGTAAGTCGCCTGCCAGTGGGCCTGTCCTATTGGCCACGCCTCTAGGCGGAGCCTAAGAATTTTCAAGCTACTAACTATAAAATACACGCGAAAAACTATTTTTACTGAACTCTTATTCTATATTTTATAACTTATTAGCAAATGAGCCTGCATTGTTGACCACGCCTCTGGGCGGAGCCTAACACTTGGCAATCTGCTAACTTCGATTTAACCCAGAAAAACCTACTAAAAACGATTTTTACTAAATTCATTGAATTTACGAATGTTGCCACTCTAGAATTTGACTAGAATTTGAAAGAAAAATTGACTTTCGAATGTGTAGGCAACTGCAAACTATGTAGTTAGCCACGCCCCTAGGCGTTCCTGGTTAATATGCAATATTAAAGCTGAATGATCCTATAAAGTCCCTTATTAATAACAACTTTCCTCACTTGTTCCAGTGAGGAATCTACACAAGCTCTTGAGAAATGAGCGTTTATTAATTAGTCATCGATAAGCAAACAGTTAGTTTCGAGTGGCTCCTGTTACAATTAGTCGATAACAATGGACTTTCCCACTCAGTGCCTAAAGAAAGGTGACACTTTGAGGAAATGATCTCTAAAAAAACCAATTGTGGCCTTGACACTTGTGTGTGTGTGTATGTAATTCTGAAAATCTTGGCCCTGATTAAAGTGAGAAAATGAGCGTTAACGCGCAAACTTTTGGTCTTGAACCTCGCTCCGAATCAATTTTCCCATGATTTAAAACAATTCAATTTGTCGCCGCTTTATATAAATAGCAGCCGATTATAATCTGAGAGAATCCGACAAATAAATCACTAATTGAAACAAATTGCAGTTGGGTCGGTGCCATCGCGCCTCACGAACGCCACTGGCCCGCCCAACTGGTCAAAGGTCAATTTTTCATTGTGCCCGTCGACTTTGGAGCGATTTTTTCGCGGTTCCGATCACTGGCATCGAGATCGGCGATTATTTAATGTCAGTTACACCTTTAATTGTGGTGTCGATGTAAAATAGGCGATTTTGCGGCTTTGCCAATACACTTTGGGGGTCCACATAAAAATGTAGGAATCGTACGCACTAGTTGCTCGTACATACGTCAATAACTGCCTAATATCTATCGAGATGTTGTTGTTACGTTATCGGACTTTCCGAAAAACGCGACTGACAATGAAAACAGTCAATTAATCTTGAGAGGTTTATTATCAGGATTTTTTCTGTTTGGACCAGACGCCACTTGTTCTGGCGTCTCTCTGGCCCTTTCACTAGCTCCGCCTATAGGCGTGGCTTAATGTCCCTTGCTTATGATTTGTCAAGAAGTTTCAGTTCAGTTGCCAGCTACCTGCAGGTATAATCTGCTTGTTTTGGGGCCCATTTGAGTGTTTCCTTTGTTAGCGTCCAGCGTAGCTTGGATGCAAGAGCTTTGTAGCTCCGATCAGGGGGCGGGGCCTAAGGTTTCTCTGTTTCTCAACTAGTTTGAGTGCAGTTGCGCAATTTGTCACCTATTTCTGATCATTTTCCCTACTAGTTCCTTTTTCCCCAGTGGGGATTACATAGCTGGGCCTTCTCTAGCTGCGCCTAGGGGCGTGGTCATATTGCGCACAGTTGATTATTTTGAATTTATTTTAATTTGCCAAAGGCTTTGCCTCTGTTTTGCTTACCTTAATTCGTTTCAGGAAGTTTCCCTGTTTACTCCCCGAATAGTTTGGGTGCGAGGGTGAGTTTCCGGCTCCGCCTAGGGGCGTGGCTTCGTTCTTAAGCCTAATTGCCCAATTGCACAAAAATCTCGTACTAATGGAATGTCTTTATTTATCAAATACTTTAGCTCCTACAATAGTCTACATTTACTCGTCGGTAGTTTGGAACATGACGGTGACATCTTTCGAGGTACCTGCTATATTTTCGGCATTAACATAGCTGGTGTAAACAGTGTTAGCCGAAAGACCGGTAATAGTAACGACCACGTCGGGTCTAAGAAGGTTATCCGTGATGACTATTCGCAAGTTTGTCTCGTCGTTTGGAGCACCTGCAATGTTTACAACCTGCTACAAGCTCCTGGTTGGTTCCCCAAGCCGACTTACCAAGGGTTCGGATGTTGAGGGCCAACATGGTGCAGAGGTTCTTTTCGTAGGCCTCCAATCTCCATATCATTGTCACAGAGTTCGATGTTGGGGAAACATTTTCTGAAGTGGGCACCTCTGGGACTGTAAATATTCAATAAGTTTGTGGAGGAGGATTTGAGGAAACCGGATGGTTTTACCTTTGCTGTGCCCAGGAAAAACTACTGTCAATGCCGGGCCCTCAATGTCGGGGTTGCCGATGATGGCGCTCACTTGCAGGCTGTAGTTCCTGCAGGCAGCTTCCTCCTCAAACGCAAAGGACTTTGCGGAGACGAACTGTTCTTGGGGTTTGTTCCGTTCGTCCCAGTAGGACACGCGGTACGAGGTGACGCATCTGCTGGCCTCATCACTTGCCAAGTCCCAGCTGACCTCCATCACATCATCACTGCCCTCATTTTCATCCAGTTCCACGTAGGCCAGTGTTAGATTTGCACCTGGAAACCAGCATTGGTTACCTCCGTTTTTAGACTTTCCCTCACTTACTATCGAGAGGTTCTGTAGTGGCGCTGTAGCTGTCCGAAGGCCCCAGGACAGACTCGCTGGTCAAAGCGTGCACGTTGAAAGAGTAGCTCTTGCACATATCCAGGAAGTTGAAGTTGTAATGCAGGATATTTTTGACCGTTTGCACCTGGAAAATGGTGCTGTCCTCATCGTCCAGCACGTCAACCACGTAGTTGCTGATGGTGCAATTCTGGGGATTTGAGGCCGCAGACCAAGACAGGATGTAGTTGGAGTTGAGCGCCACATTGGAAACCTGGCCTGGAACTGAGGGCAAAAGCTGCAATTGAGGCAGGAGGAGAATTGAATTGTACTTACTGCAGAAGGCGTTTGAGGATGCCAAGAAAATGGCCACTAGGAGAGTGGGCGCGAACACTTTCATCTTGCTGGTGAGGTTGGGGATGATTAACTGCTTCCAGGCCGCTCAGGCTTTTATACTGAGCGCATCCAAGATAGCTGAGGTGGAAGTAAAGGGGATCTTTATCTAATCTCCCGGTTTTTTTCGGCAGGGTTACGAAATTTCCCCTTTGTCTATTTGTCGCTTTGTACCAGCCAACCAAACTGGCTCCACCCCAATCACTGCTGGAAATAAAATGGAGTAAACAACAGTGCAAGTGCAGAATACATAGAGGATAATTTCTGGAAGAGTTTGAATGGAAATTTTTGCCAAATCATGTGGACATTCATCATGAAAAACGCAACTAGTTTCAAGTGGGAGAAATGATAAAATAGAACCGTTGGTTTTCTGCATCCATTGTGCGATTGAAGTGGACAGATAGATGAAATGAAGTGCTTTTTAATGCCACAAAGTCCTTGAAAAAGCTGGTTTTATTGAATGAAATATTGAAAGTTTTATTGGGAAGCCCCCCTAGAAAGATGATGCCCATGGCAATGGCATAATATGCAGAGAAGTTCGTCTGGCTCCTCCTGGGGGCGGAGCCAAAGATGCGGCTGAGGTTTGCCTGATGACAACGTTTCGGTTGGTAGTATCTCCAACCGTTTTCAAGCGGACGCTGGAAATGTTTTCCGAAAAATCCGAATGAACCGTTCAACGTCAACAGCATGTTTGGCTCCGCCTCTAGGAGGTGCTTGACGGCCTCCCTAGACTGGACCTTAGACCCTAGACTGTTTGGCCCAATGGAACCAAAGCTATGAAGCGGATATTTCCAAGTAAACTGGAAGTGTTGTGGTCACTAAACGCAGCTGATTAAAAAAATTGGCGATTTATCATCAACCATGTTGAAAAACAAGCGATTGAGACACCGAGGGACTAGAAAATCCACTTGAACTCTTTTATCCGCTCGCTTCGAAAACTCGAGGATTTTTCCCACTGGAAACCATCAAACTGGATATTGAAACAAGTGCCTACGTGACTTTCTACTAACTTGCTCGAGAGCAGAAGCGTTTTGTATGCTTAACTGCCAAAAACTCTTGAATGTGTATAGAGTACAGTTCACTTCAAGCAGTGACTTAAGGCCACGACCAATGGCAGGAGCTGATTTTAATGGCTCTTCAGGCGCCAAGTAGACAATAGATTCGTCTCAACATCTTGCCAAAAATTTGAGATTAGATAAAAAAAACCTCTTCACTCCAGCCTCAGCTATCTTGGCTGCGATCAGTATAAAAGCTTGAGCTGACTGAAGCTGCTAATCATCCTCAACCGCACCAGCAAGATGAAAGTGCTCGCGCCCACCCTCCTAGTGGCCATTTTCTTGGCGTCCTCAAACGCCGTCTGCAGTAAGTTCCATTCAATTCTCCTCCTGCCGCAATTCCAGCTTTCGCCCTCAGTTCCAGGCCAGGTTTCCACGTGGTTCTCAACTCCAACTACAGTCTGTCATGGTCTGCGGCCTCAAATCCCCAGAACTGCACCATCAGCAACTACGTGATTGAAGTGCTGGACGTTGAGGATAGCACTATTTTCCAGGTGCAAACGGTCAAAAATATCCTGCATTACAACTTCAACTTCCTGGATATGTGCAAGAGCTACTCCTTCAACGTGCACGCTTTGACCAGCGAGTTTGTCCTGGGACCTTCGGACAGCTACAGCGCCACTACAGAACCTCTGGATAGTAAGTGAGGGGAAGTCTTAAAACGGAGGAAACCAATGCTGATTTCCAGGTGCGAATCTAACACTGGCCTACGTGGCACTGGATCAAAATGAGGGCAGTGGTGATGTGATGGAGATCAGCTGGGACTTGGCAAGTGATGAGGCCAGCAGATGCGTCACCTCTTACCGCGTGGTCTACTGGGACGAAAGGAACAAAGCTCTAGAGGACTTCGTCACCTCAAAGTCCTTCGCGTTTGAGGAGGAAGCCGCCTGCAGGAACTACACAGTGCAAGTGAGCGCCATCATCGGCAACCCCAACATTGAGGGCCCGCGACTGACTACAGATTTTCCCGGACACAGCAAAGGTAAAACCATCGGGTTTCCTCAAATCCTCCTGCACCAAACCTACTGAATATTTGCAGTCCCAGAGGTGCCCACTTCGGTAGATGTTTCCCCAACATCCAACTCCGTGACAATGATATGGAAGGTGGAGTCCTACGAAACGAACCTCTGCACCATGTTGGCCCTCAACGTCCGAACCCTTGGTAAGTCGGCTTGGGGAACCAACCTGGGCGCTTGTAGCACGTTGTAAACATTGCAGGTGCTCCAAATGATGAGACAAATTTGCGAGTACTCATCACAGACGACGTTCTTAGACCCGACGTGATTGTTACTCTTACTGGTCTTTCACCTAACACTGTCTACACCAGCTACGTTAATGCGGAAAATGAGGCAGGCACCTCGAAGGAGGTCACCGTTATGTTCCAAACTGACGATGTTGAGTAAATGTAGACTAGTGTAGAGGCTGAAGTATTTGAGAAATAAAAAACATCCTAATAGAGCTGGAGTATTGTAGAGCAATCACGCTCAATACTGTAGCTCCTCCTTGGGGCGGAGTCAAACATAACCTTAATTTTGGAGCATTTTGCTACTTTTTTGCGAAAACTTCTCAACTTAGATAATTGAGAACGAATTAATTGCATGTTATCCAGCTGGGTCTGGGGGCGAGGCTAAGGGTTACATTACATATTTGATGGCTCCGCCCAGAGGCGTGGCTAAATTGATCTTGCATTAAAAAAGTTGTGAAGAACTTTCAGCGACTTGTGGTGTAGATGGGAGGAAATAACCTTTTTATCAGTTCGAAAGCGTTGATGTTTCGTGCTAATAATAAGCGGAAATTATGCATTCCTCAGGCATGCAATCAAGTGAAGTAGGTGATCCGGATGAATTGCATGAATAATATTCCTCAGGAAACTGGAGCAGGGGAATCTTTAACGTTAAATTATGCATCTGCATTGTGATTAGAAGGTTTCGTAATCAATTAAAAGTGTTTTAATTCAGAAATGGTGTAAAGTGTGTTAAGTGTTTTCTTGGAAAAATCGAGGCTAATGGGAGGTTTTCAGCAGTGAAATTTTCTGTTTGATTTCTACTAGCGGTACTATGCGTGGTCAAAGTGCGCGAATCGGCGCCGTTACTCATTAAACGGAAAAACTGGCCAGTTATTAATGCCCACTAAGCGATGAAAGCCAATTACCGATACGAAATTAATATGGTAAAAATCGAAGCGGCATAAAGATGCCCCAAGATGCGCTTCCGAACTACGGTTAAATAGCGCACTTTACCGTAATTTCCATATCGCGTGGCCACATTAATCTAATTAACAAAGAGTAATTATTGCTATTATTGGATAACGCTTAAAGGGGCCCCGTTGTTTAACCGACAATTCAGCTAAGGCCGCATTCCCATCGGGTCGGACCGACCACAATCGGCCAGATTTCGATCATGGAGTCTGAGTATTCACTCTGCAATTTGGGAGGCCAGGAAGCAAATTTTGGAAGAATTTTGTAGGGCAAGGCCCCATTTATTTGTGGACCAAGTTTCGGTTTTCACCCATCTTCAGGCAGTTTTCAGGAGATATTCATGATCGCGTCGGGTTTTTGCAGGCTGGAGTTTACCATTTATTTTACTCGGGAACTGGCGAAATTAGAAAGTGAATTGGGGGGGCATTTTGTAGGACAAGGGCCCCTCTACATGTGGACCCAGTTTCGATTTTCAACCATCTTCGGGAAATTTTTGACAATTTTTCAAATTTGCGTTTGATTTTCGAGGTTGTTTTTGCAGGCCGGAGTTCGGCATTTATTTATTTAGAAGCTAAGAGAAAGAGAAAGGTTCGCTTTTGTACCCATTTTATAGGGCAAAGTTTCGATTTTCAGTCATCATCAGGCAATTTTCAAGAATTTTTCGGGATTGCATCTGGTTTTCGAGGTGGTTTTTACAGCCCCCAGTTTATCATTTATTTATTCAGGAAGTTGCAAAGGTGGAGTCATTTTTTATCATATTTGTAAAGCAAAGTCTGCTTTATAAATGTGAAACGTTTCGATTTTGAACCATCTTCAGGAAATTTTCGGAATTTTTTTCAAATTTTGCGTTTCTTTGTGCAGGCCGGAGTTTAACCTCTTGAGTTAGCTTGAGTTAGTAAGCTTGAGTTTCAATTTTGAGTCATCATCAGGCTATCAAGGTTTTTTAAATTTGCGATTGAATTTTGTGGATGTTTATGCAGACCTAAATTTGGCATTTATTTTCTCAGAAACCAGTTATGTCGAAGATTCACTTTCGGGTATATTTTGTAGGGCAAAGTACGTTCCATTTGTGGAAAAAGTTTCGATTTTGAGTCAAAATCAGGCAATTTTTAACATTGTTTTAAGTTTGCAATAACATTTTTTGGCCGTCTATGCAGGTTTAAGTTTGACATTTATTTTCTCAGAAACTAATAAAGTTGGAGATTTACTTTCGCGTGCATTTTGCAGGGAAAAATACGTTCCATTTTGTGGAAAAACTTTAGATTTTCAGTCAAAGTCAGGCTATTTTTGACGTTTTTTCAAGTCTGCAATAACATTTTGTGGCTGTCTATGCAGGCTTAAGTTTGGCATTAATTTTCTCAGAAACTAGTTAAGGTGGAGGTTCACTTTCGGGTGTATTTTGTAGGGCAAAGTACGTTCCATTTGTGGAAAAAGTTTCGATTTTGGATCAAAATCACGATATTTTTGAATTTTTTTTAAATCTGCAATAACTTTTGTTGTTGTCTATGCAAGACTAAGTTTGGCATTTATTTTCTCAGAAACTAGTTAAGTTACATATTCACTTTCGGGTGTATTTTGTAGGGAAAAGTGCGTTCGATTTTATGGAAAAAATTTTGATTTTCAGTCAAAATCAGGCTATTTTTTAGATATTTTAAGTTTGCAATAACATTTTGTGGCTCTCTATGCAGGACTAAGTTTGGAATTTATTTTCTCAGAAACTAGTTAAGTTGAAGATTCACTTTCCGATGTATTTTGTGGGGCAAAGTACGTTCCATTTGTGGAAAAGTTTTGATTTTGAACCAAAATCAGGCAATTTTTGAGATTTTTTAAGTTTACAATAACATTTTGTGGCTGTCTATGCAGGCTTAAGTTTGGCATTAATTTTCTCAGAAACTAGTTAAGGTGGAGGTTCACTTTCGGGTGTATTTTGTAGGGCACAGTACGTTCAATTTGTGGAAAAAGTTTCCATTTTGAGTCAAAATCAGGCTATTTTTGACATTTTTTTAACTTTGCAATAACATTTTATGGCCGTCTGTGCAGGCTTAAGTTTGGCATTTATTTTCTCAGAAACTAGTTAAGGTGGAGGTTCACTTTCGGGTGTATTTTGTAGGACAAAGTACGTTCCATTTGTGGAAAAAGTTTCGAGTTTGAGTCAAAATCAGGCAATTTTTAACATTGTTTTAAGTTTGCAGTAACATTTTATGGCTGTCTATACAAGACTAAGTTTGGCATTTATTTTCTTAGAAACTAGTTAAGTTGGCGATTCACTTTCGGATGTATTTTGTGGGGCAAAGTACGTTCCATTTGCGGAAAAAGTTTCGATTTTGGGTGAAAATCAGGCAATTTTTGACATTTTTTTAAGTTTGCAATAACATTTTGTGGCTTTGTATGCAGGCTTAAGTTTGGCGTTTATTTTCTCAGAAACTAATTAAGTTGGGATTCACTTTCGGATGTATTTTGTAGGGTAAAGTACGTTGTATTTGTGGGAAAAGTTTCGATCTTCAGTCAAAATCAGGCTATTTTTTAGATTTTTTAAGTTTGCAATAACTTTTGGTGGCTGTCTATGCAGGCTTAAGTTTGGCATTTATTTTCTCAGAAACTAGTTAAGGTGGAGGTTCACTTTCGGGTGTATTTTGTAGGGCAGAGTACGTTCAATTTGTGGAAAAAGTTTCCATTTTGAGTCAAAATCAGGCTATTTTTGACATTTTTTTAACTTTGCAATAACATTTTATGGCCGTCTGTGCAGGCTTAAGTTTGGCATTTATTTTCTCAGAAACTAGTTAAGGTGGAGGTTCACTTTCGGGTGTATTTTGTAGGACAAAGTACGTTCCATTTGTGGAAAAAGTTTCGATTTTGAGTCAAAATCAGGCAATTTTTAACATTGTTTTAAGTTTGCAGTAACATTTTGTGGCTCTCTATGCAAGACTAAGTTTGGCATTTATTTTCTCAGAAACTAGTTAAGTTGGAGATTCACTTTCTCGTGTATTTTGCAGGGAAACGTACGTTCCATTTTGTGGAAAAACTTTAGATTTTCAGTCAAAATCAGGCTATTTTTGACATTTTTTTAAGTTTGCAATAACATTTTGTGGCCGTCTATGCAAAGTATGGCATTTATTTTCTCAGAAACTAATTAAGTTGGAGATTCACTTTTGCGTGCATTTTGCAGGGAAAAGTACGTTCCACTTGTGGGAAAAGTTTCGATTTTGATTCAAATCAGGCTATTTTTGAACTTTGTTTAAGTTTGCAATAACATTTTGTGACTTTGTATGCAGGCTTAAGTTTGGCGTTTATTTTCTCAGAAACTAATTAAGTTGCGATTCACTTTCGGATGTATTTTGTAGGGCAAAGTACGTTGTATTTGTGGGAAAAGTTTCGATCTTCAGTCAAAATCAGGCTATTTTTTAGATTTTTTAAGTTTGCAATAACATTTTGTGGCTGTCTATGCAGGCTTAAGTTTGGCATTTATTTTCTCAGAAACTAATTAAGTTGGAGATTCACTTTTACGTGCATTTTGCAGGTAAAAGTACGTTCCACTTGTGGGATAAGTTTCGATTTTGTGTCAAAATCAGGCTATTTTTGAAATTTTTTTAAGTTTGCAATAACATTTTGTGGCTTTGTATGCAGCCTTAAGTTTGGCGTTTATTTTCTCAGAAACTAATTAAGTTGCGGATTCACTTTCGGATGTATTTTGTAGGGCAAAGTACGTTGTATTTGTGGGAAAAGTTTCGATCTTCAGTCAAAATCAGGCTATTTTTTAGATTTTTTAAGTTTGCAATAACTTTTGGTGGCTGTCTATGCAGGCTTAAGTTTGGCATTTATTTTCTCAGAAACTAGTTAAGGTGGAGGTTCACTTTCGGGTGTATTTTGTAGGGCAGAGTACGTTCAATTTGTGGAAAAAGTTTCCATTTTGAGTCAAAATCAGGGTATTTTTGACATTTTTTTAAACTTTGCAATAACATTTTATGGCCGTCTGTGCAGGCTTAAGTTTGGCATTTATTTTCTCAGAAACTAGTTAAGGTGGAGGTTCACTTTCGGGTGTATTTTGTAGGACAAAGTACGTTCCATTTGTGTAAAAAGTTTCGATTTTGACTCAAAATCAGGCAATTTTTAACATTGTTTTAAGTTTGCAATAACATTTTATGGCTGTCTATACAAGACTAAGTTTGGCATTTATTTTCTCAGAAACTAGTTAAGTTGGAGATTCACTTTCTCGTGTATTTTGCAGGGAAACGTACGTTCCATTTTGTGGAAAAACTTTAGATTTTCAGTCAAAATCAGGCTATTTTTGACATTTTTTTAAGTTTGCAATAACATTTTGTGGCCGTCTATGCAAAGTATGGCATTTATTTTCTCAGAAACTAATTAAGTTGGAGATTCACTTTTGCGTGCATTTTGCAGGGAAAAGTACGTTCCACTTGTGGGAAAAGTTTCGATTTTGAGTCAAAATCAGGCTATTTTTGAACTTTGTTTAAGTTTGCAATAACATTTTGTGACTTTGTATGCAGGCTTAAGTTTGGCGTTTATTTTCTCAGAAACTAATTAAGTTGCGATTCACTTTCGGATGTATTTTGTAGGGCAAAGTACGTTGTATTTGTGGGAAAAGTTTCGATCTTCAGTCAAAATCAGGCTATTTTTTAGATTTTTTAAGTTTGCAATAACATTTTGTTGTTGTCTATGCAGGACAAAGTTTGGCATTTATTTTCTCAGAAACTAATTAAGTTGGAGATTCACTTTTACGTGCATTTTGCAGGTAAAAGTACGTTCCACTTGTGGGATAAGTTTCGATTTTGTGTCAAAATCAGGCTATTTTTGAAATTTTTTTAAGTTTGCAATAACATTTTGTGGCTTTGTATGCAGGCTTAAGTTTGGCGTTTATTTTCTCAGAAACTAATTAAGTTGGGATTCACTTTCGGATGTATTTTGTAGGGCAAAGTACGTTGTATTTGTGGGAAAAGTTTCGATCTTCAGTCAAAATCAGGCTATTTTTTAGATTTTTTAAGTTTGCAATAACATTTTGTGGCTGTCTATGCAGGCTTAAGTTTGGCATTTATTTTCTCAGAAACTAGTTAAGTTGGAGATTCACTTTCTCGTGTATTTTGCAGGGAAACGTACGTTCCATTTTGTGGAAAAACTTTAGATTTTCAGTCAAAATCAGGCTATTTTTGACATTTTTTTAAGTTTGCAATAACATTTTGTGGCCGTCTATGCAGGCTTAAGTTTGGCATTTATTTTCTCAGAAACTAATTAAGTTGGAGATTCACTTTTACGTGCATTTTGCAGGTAAAAGTACGTTCCACTTGTGGGATAAGTTTCGATTTTGAGTCAAAATCAGGCTATTTTTGAAATTTTTTTAAGTTTGCAATAACATTTTGTGGCTTTGTATGCAGGCTTAAGTTTGGCGTTTATTTTCTCAGAAACTAATTAAGTTGGGGATTCACTTTCGGATGTATTTTGTAGGGCAAAGTACGTTGTATTTGTGGGAAAAGTTTCGATCTTCAGTCAAAATCAGGCTATTTTTTAGATTTTTTAAGTTTGCAATAACATTTTGTGGCTGTCTATGCAAGACTAAGTTTGGCATTTATTTTCTCAGAAACTAGTTAAGTTGGAGATTCACTTTCTCGTGTATTTTGCAGGGAAACGTACGTTCCATTTTGTGGAAAAACTTTAGATTTTCAGTCAAAATCAGGCTATTTTTGACATTTTTTTAAGTTTGCAATAACATTTTGCGGCTGTCTATGCAGGCTTAAGTTGGCGTTTATTTTCTCAGAAACTAATTAAGTTGGAGATTCACTTTTGCGTGCATTTTGCAGGGAAAAGTACGTTCCATTTTGTGGAAAAACTTTAGGTTTTCAGTCAAAATCAGGGTATTTTTATCATTTTTCTAAGTTTGCAATAACATTTTGTGGCTGTCTATGCAAGACTAAGTTTGGCATTTATTTTCTCAGAAACTAGTTAAGTTGCAGATTCACTTTCGGGTGTATTTTGTAGGGCAAAGTACGTTCCATTTGCGGACAGAGTTTCGATTGTGGGTCAAAACCAGGCAATTTAAAATATTTTTTAAGTTTGCAATAAAATTTGGACTTTGTCCATGCTGGCCTAAATTTGCCATTTACTTTTTCAATATTCAGAAAATTTCTCAGATTCACTTTAGTATAAATTTCATAGGGCAAAGGGTGTTCTCCAAGTGGAAAACGTTTCGATTTTGCCTCATCGTCAGGGAGTTTTCAAGAATTTCTGCACTTTCAGGCACTTTTTTGCAGTTTATTCAGGCCAGAGTTTCACACTTACAGACTGACTTTTGCATTAATTTTTTATGACATAATCCCTTTGGTCAGCTGCAAAAGTTTCGATTCTCAGTCATCTTCAGGCAATTTTTCAATGGGGTTTGCCGATTATGTTCTCCTGTTGTTACTACTTACTCCTAGTTTTACAGCTTCCACTTTGTCAGGCTTTTATTTATGCACTTACTATAGGTGGTATGACTGGTTTAACACCCAAAAAACTCTGTTTTGTGGTTGGGTTGAGGACATGGTTTTCGATTGAAACACAACAGTGTCATCTTTCTGAGCTTTATTCTATAAATTTTAATATGTTCTATAATTCTTTAATATTTACAAAATACACACAGTAGTAGTAGTAGTAGTAGTCCCAATTAGTTAATACGGTCTATAAATGCGACATTTATTAAATTCCTATCAGCTAAGAAAAAAAACTAAAGCTCCACTAAGTCGAAAACAACATTAGCGAACAGTTGACTGTGCTTTAACCAAGTGAACCGATCCAAGCCTGAGCGTGGAATTACAATAATAGCGATATAAAAATATATTGATAACACAATTTCATTATTACTTAACGTTATTATAAATTCACTATCTAAATAGGCGTTTAGAAACTATTTACACGAAAACGGACAAGTAGCGATTAACGTTTCCTTTGCACCTCTTCAGACCTGACCCTTAGCGGTTTCCTTTCAGTAAACACGGGCTTGAAGAGAGCTGGACATTCGCGCGTCTAAACATGTGCAAAGCAAACCGAGGCAGGACATGAAAAGCCAGTTTATTACAGCACATTACCAATCAGGTTCGATCAGAATTGTTGCTTCTGAACCGCAAAATGTACACAATGATATGAGACTAAGTTAACAATCATTCACCGAAACGAAATTAACTCCTGGGCGGTTTTGTGCGGTTTTCTGGCAGTGAACTTCACACCTTCGATGTTGGCTAACTATAAAGAGATATTTAGCTAGAAAACCAGCAGTTAACCAAAAATCTACAGACAATATAACAATGGCGGAAACCGTAGAGCACCCACAAGGGCCTTTGAGGACTTGGCGGGTTTGCAAATTGCTGGCAAACGCCGCAATTCGGAAACAGCCAACTGGCTCACAACCCCTCCTACCCCTATATCACTAACATAGCAATTATTATTATTAATATTATTACTAAAACGTGCAAGTTAAATGACTATCAATAACAACAAATGTAAACCCAAATGTAACATGTAAAATTGCGATTCGTAACTGAAAAACTGTTAATTCGTAATGCATAAACAATCATATGCAGGTTGTATGGCAAGTCACCAGATCCCAGTAAACATGTAAATAGAATAAATGCATCTAATGCCAAGACAGTTCGCATACAGGCAGATTCAGAAATTGCGCGCCCAAAATACAACAACCACTACGTCCTAACTAAGCTCTGGGCTCTAAGCATTTTGAATCTCTCTGTATATTCCCATTACTATAATTAAACAAATGAAAGTGAATCACATAGACGCACATCCACAAGATCTAGTCAAGAGTTGTGCCTGTACATTTGGAGAGGAGAGTTAGGGGGACAACGTCCCAGAAGGACAGTTAGTGCCCGGCTCTCCAAACAGGTCCACACGCTGCTTAATTAACAATAGATAAAATGCCTACTTAACTCTATTAGAGCAGAGTACATCGGCGTTTTGGCTTCGGTGGCATCACTGGACACAGTACGGCCCTGATCGCTTCGTCGAACACCGTTTTAAGGCCTTTCTGTGTCAGCGCCGAACATTCCAGGTACTTAACGGCGCTGATTTCTTTCGCCATCGCCAGACCCTTGAAGAAAAACACTATTGAATTTGTCCCAAAAAAATGTAAAAATGTCAAAAACAATCAGTCCTTCAGGACTGTGTTGAAAATACACACTACTCACTTGCGGATAGGTGATAGGAGCCAGCTTCTTGTCCTTTAGCTTCTCGATGGTGATTTTGTCCTCTCTCAGATCCAGCTTGGTGCCAACCAGGATGATTGGCGTGTTGGGACAGTGGTGTCTCACCTCCGGGTACCACTGGAAGCAAACAGATTAAATTCCAGACGTTTTACGATCAAGAGGCCGATCATACCTTGGCACGGACGTTCTCAAACGATGCCGGATTCACCAGCGAGAAGCATATAAGAAAGACATCGGTCTGAGGGTAGGAGAGCGGCCGCAATCGGTCGTAATCTTCCTGGCCTGCCGTATCCCACAGGCCCAAGTTGATGGGCTTTCCATCCACCATTACATTGGCCGAGTAATTGTCGAAGACGGTCGGGATGTACTCGCCTGGAAAGGCGTTTGTTGTGTAGGAGATGAGCAGGCATGTTTTACCCACAGCACTGGAACAAACAGTTAAAAGTCTGAAGAATCATTTGACTAATTGAAATGAATATAATTCAATCTTTTGCAGCACTGGATTTATTTCTCCTTCAAAAGAAATTCCTGGGTTCCAGTCAATATTATTGTTTATTAGTTAAAACATTTTACAAATACGTTTCGGTGTCTTTCTCCACCATCATCAGTTTGTATGTATGGCTGTTTCTACCTTCACCTTTGCAAGCCAAGTGAAGGTAGAAACAGCCATACATACAAACTGATGATGGTGGAGAAAGACACCGAAACGTATTTGTAAAATGTTTTAACTAATAAACAATAATATTGACTGGAACCCAGGAATTTCTTTAGAATTAAGTTGAAATTCAGTCAGGAAAGTATACACAATGGTTTATTTCTTCCGCAATAGTCGATTTATTAACAGTGAGAATGCCACTTGTTGACTCACGAACCCTTGGAAGCCCCCAGGAAAGTTACCAAGTGAGATAAAACCCAAAAGTGCTTAGTGATAGCGATGTGGGCTTGAAGATTAGAGCCTGATGGCCTGGGCAAAGACTGGTCGAAATCAATGGTTTATCTAGGCAAACGATAAGCCCTAGCGTTATCATCCGAATTGGGGGACTGGGAACGAATTATGTAGCAATTAAGGCAGGAAGCGCTGATTCACATCTCGCTGACTGTTGCTGCCAGATTGCTGAGCCCTCCGAGCGATTGGTAAACACGAGCTCAATGGGTGAAAGGCGACGTGTAGCTTGTAGCTGACTTACCCATCGCCCACGACGACACACTTTATGGCCTGCATTTCGGCTGGTCGGACGACTGTTATTGCGAAGCGAACAATAAAAAAACACAACTTTTTACACAAAACTTGGGTGTGTGAGGTGTCAAAAGCAAGGCCAATCCAGCAATAAAACGATGGCACCGATCCTACACATAAATCGCCTGGTTTCCACTCGACACTACGGGGCTCGGAGGCTGAATTTGCGTCGTGTGCGCCTACTTAAACCAATTCGGAAATTATAACCATTTATTTTTAGAATGTACGATTGATTCTACCACCCGCAACAGAAAAAATCGCCGTGACAAATCGACTGTCAGTATTTATGTCACTGCCACTGTCACCAGTGGCTGTTGTTGCCAGACTGCACCCTTATGAAACCCGTTCGATTTAATTTTCAATGCATTTACTGTTCTAATCAAATATTTATTTCCAGATTAACATTCAACCCCCGCTGGTTTCCGTTGAGGGAACGTTCCAAACTCTGCACCTTGAAGGAAATGGCCCCGGTTGGTTGCAATAACCCCCAGGATTGGCGCGTGGGATTTGGGAAACAGCGCCACAAGCGGCAGCGCTGTAGCATCATTTAAGTAGTTTGTCTAGTTCGCCGCCCGGATGCCAACCAGTCACGCTTAAAAACACGGTAAGCCACGCCCCTTTAATTCGCAGTTTTTTGCAAATTCCCTCCAAATTTAAACCACAAGGGATTTTTACAAAAAAAATATATATATTTCCTTGAACAAAATGAAAAAACTAGCTAATTCCCACGATGGGTTTGGGACGAGTCTAAAAATCAACTTGTGCTTGATCACGCACCGCACCTGGTACTCAGTGTCGCCTTGGTCGTTGCGGTTTTTCTCCAAAAGGGCAATGGGCTGCTCCATTTTCACCTCCTTGCCATAGAGCAGATGATGGCCGATGATGAGCAAAGGCTGCCCCTGCTTGGTGTAGTGGAGGTCGCCGATGAATTTGCCCTCAAAGGCCGTCTCGGACTGCGACTTCAAGTCCCCCTGCAGCTCCACTATGCCGTACTTGTCTGTGGGGGCCGCCGTCCGGTCTGCAAACAAAGAAAAGTTACTGATATTTGCCCAACTTCCTGGGAATTTTGGTTGAAGGAATGAAAGAAAACCACTGGGTTTTAGTATACAAACTTTTATAACGGGCTTAACAATGTTAGTATCGGAATTTCTTGAACAGCGGGTGCTTGTTGGTGTTGGCGGACTTTCGGAACTCGTAATAGACGGCATCGTCCGCTCCTGACATGGAGCCCAAGTGGCCAGAGCGGCGATTACCGGGGCCTCGCGGCCCGCCCTCACCGGGCATTCTTTCGTCTTCGCAGTCGATATCGCTAGCGGCCAGCACCTGAAAAACTCCCATTAGAGGCGAAAGTTCTTCGCGACTTTTTCGCTCACTTGTTGCAGCAACTGGCCCTGCTCCTCCCTGGTTTGTACATCATGTCGGGCTCCTTGTCCATGCCCGCTAGCTTGGTGATCACCTTGTAGCTGTATCCTTGATTGACCAAGAACCGCTGGCGCTTCCTCGAGTAGTTCATTTCCATTGTGTCCTGAAAGTCCCGAAGTTACCCCCCGATCGGTCTAGGCTAAGGGGTTTGCCACTCACCTGTGAAACCAGGGTGTAGAAGAAGGCGTTGTACTCTTCAGCGATTGCACCTTTTTTCGCTCTCAAAATCCTCCCCAAGCGTTGAGCCTCCTGGCGCCTAGAGCCACCATGGGAGGAGATCTGGATGAGAACATTGGCCTCGGGCAGATCAAAGGAGGTGTCGGCCACTTTGGAGACGAAAATCGTGTTCACTTTGGGGTTGAATTTGAAATTCTGCAGGATTTGAATGCGCTCGCTTTGCGTGGTCGGGCCGTAGATGTAGGGCTTGTTCATTTTGATTGCGTAGTGTTTCAGGGCGAACACATTGTCGGAGAAGACGATGGTTTTGTCGCCGCGACGCTCATGGTAGCGGATCAGGTACTGGGTGGCTTGGAACTTCTGCGGGTTCATCACGTAGAGTAGGAGGCGCTTGCTAGTTTTGCACACCAGGTATTCGCGGTAGAATTCGGGCGTCATCGGGCACCACACTTCGGCACATTGCACGCGGGCTATAAAGCCCTTTTTCTGCAGCTCCAGCCAGTTGGCTTCATATAGCTTCGGGCCGATCAGGAAGTTTAAATCGGCGATTTTATCGTCCTCTCTCAGCAGGGTGGCAGTGAGCCCCAGCTTGCAGTGCGACTGCACTATCGTCAGCACTCTGCGGAACATTTTCGCTGGGATTGTGTGCACCTGAAACACAGCTGGGAGTTACAGCGCCCACATTAGAGTCACGCGACTCGACTCACCTCGTCCAGCACCATGATGCCCCACTCCTGCTCCTGCAGCCACTTCATCGTCTGCTCCGCCTCCCAGGACCGTTTTTGAGTGTGTGTTATCATGGAATAGGTCGTGACCAGCACGCTGCAGCCCTGCAAAGCTCCGTGTAGCTGACTGGAGACAAATGCAGCTGCGCCACTTACCATTGGTTTGTCTTTGGCTTCGGAGGTGAATCTGCAGATCATGCTGTCGTCTGCAGTGGACCACATTTTGAACTGTTGTTTCCACTGTTCGACTGAGACCCCGGAATTGCATAGAAGCAGGGCGCGTTTTCGCACTGTGCAACAGGCTGTGACTCCTACCTGGAAGTGTTGTAAAGTGCTCTGTGAGTGCTTAGCTCTAAGAACTCATAGAGAGGAGCAGAATGAAACTTACCAGAGATTTGCCAGAACCACAAGGCAGCACAATAACCCCCGATCGCGCCCTGCCATTACCAAACATCTTCCTCAGGCTCTTTTCCTGATAGGGCCTTAATACGGCCGACGGTCTCAGATCGATGTTGATGTCCGGGTTTACTGTGTCGTTCCTAAACAAGTCCTTTAGCATGGTTCTGGGCCAATGGGATTGGGGTTTTACCTGAAGTCGTATTCGGCCAGCAAAGGGTGCTCCAGCTCAATGCACCTCTTCTGAATCACCTCGATTTTCTCCTGATTCACTTCGAAGGAGACGGTTTCGAGGTTGGCCTCGTCTTCCTCGTCCTCATTGTCCATTTTCTCGTAGAAATTGGTGATGTCGTCCGGGACGTTGGTGGCTTCAGCGCCGGCCTCAGTTGAAGGGCCGGGCTTCGCCCCGAAAGTTGGAATGTTCTTCTTTTCCTGCACCTGAACCAACCATGGGTGTTTAAGGGCAATAAATCACGCAAAAAGCTCCTACTTGAGTGATCATTTCCTCTTCGGCATCGCCCTCCACATTCCTGCGTAACCTGCACTCTTGAATCACCGGGTCTTTGAGCAGCTTTTGCAGAATTTCCGGAAAGGGGCTTTCGACAAAGTACTTGTTGTGCTTCAGCACCAGCTTGACTTTGCCGTAGGACAAGGTACACAGCCTTATGAACTCAATGATGCCCTCAGGAACTGTGGTTTTACTGTGAAGCACCAGCATTAAAGGAGGTTTTTATTTGGGGCTCGCGGCCACTCACCTCAGTCTTTTCAAGTATTCGACAATGTCGTTTGTCTGCAGCCCGACGCTTACGGCCGCATATAAGGAGTAGGCAGTCAGCTTGTACTCGTGAATGTGCTCAGGGCGGCACACTGGCTCAGAAATCGCTGCAAAAGAGCAGCTGAAGGCCTCAGATCTTTCAGCAGGCAAACCGAGTACATACCGATCAAGAAGTCATGTGCATGCTTGTAAACAGGTGAGAACGACTCCAGGAAAATGTGGCCGTTGGGGGCCACCCACAGTGGCCTCGATGCATTGTCGGGCTTCAATTCCATCTGCAGTCTGTAGTCTTTGGCTCCAAATTCATCCTCCTGCACTTTTTCATCGCTTTTCTCCGCATCTCTAGCCGCGGCATTAGGGACAGCCGCCTCTTCTCCGTCTAGCATCAGCAACAAATTTAGAGGGGGCCCTTCCGATGGAGGCCCACTTACCTGCGGTGACCTCTTCCTCATCAGCAGGCCACGTTTCTTCTTCCTCCTTCTTGCGCTTCCTCGAAGCCCTATCCGCTTTATATCCGGAGCGCTTGGGGGGCCCCATTTTCACTCAGGCACTTAACACACGCGCACTTAAGCCGAAACAACCGAAAACGTTTGCACAATGTTGTGAGTGTTTGAGCTTGGAGAATTTCGGTAAATTCTACAAGGGCGAGTGTGCGGATATTCACAATTGGTGTTTTTCTAACTAAATTGAATTGAATACTTACATTTTAATGACTATAGGCATGACTGTCTTCAACTGAGCAGAACCTGCCATCATCTGTTGTGGCTGGAGGAGTTTGGTTGTTTTTATAGGTTAATTACTGACAAAAGTGACGGGAGTAAGCGGTGTTGTCGCTTCGATTTTTTAGAGTAATTTTTTTAATATGAGCTAACGGGTAAAGGATTTTTGATCAGGAGCAAAAGGCTAAAGGGCCGCATAAGATCTAACTCACACATTCAACGCTAATTGCTTTCATTCTAGATAATTTCTCTTAAATCTCCAAAACTCGCCAAATTCAAGAACGCAGTTTTGTAGGCGCGGACCTTAAACACAAGCTAATTATTGCAAAATTATGCATCCAGCGTCCAGTATTTGCAGGTAATATTTGGGTGCGCAAAATAAATGTCCACCCTCATTGCAATTAGCACTGGGGAAAGTTAAGGGAGCATTCGTGGACGCGGCACAAAATTCAGTGAATTCATTAGTGGGATTATATGCAACAGCGCCCCAATGTCAGTTTTTTATTATGACTTTTCGTAGTCCCTACCTTCAACACAGATCACAGAGGTGCAATCTGTCATCTGTGATAAGAATTTTAACCTATAATATGACATTTTACTGAGGTTGTGGTGCACACCTGGCAACGCTGTTCAACAACCAAAGGAACTACCCCAGTTCATTCGTTGGCAACCCTGACCATGGGTTGGTAACCAGGACGACGATAAAAGGGGCGCAATACCAGGCCCGAGACACAGACTGTAGTCAATCGGTTGTATTATCACAAAGGGCTCTGGAGGTGAGCACGTGGTTACCAACAAAAAGCCGCGCGAAAGCTTGACTGTGTCTCGGGCCTGGTATTGCGCCCCTTTTACAGTTGGTCGTCCTGGTTACCAACCCATGGTCAGGGTTGCCAACGCCGTACAACGAATCAACTGGGGTAGTTCCTTTATTACATGGTTGTTGAACAGCGTTGCCAGGTGCTCTTCGTTATCCTAACTTTGTTTGGTAAAATCCCTACGCTCCTGGTTTCTAAAAACAAAGATGCAACGTGATTGTGTTATGAATCTGAAAGGGATAAACATGTTGGGAGCAGCAAACGTTTGTTTAATTTTAATTAATTTGTTTAATTAATAGTGTTTTTTCTGCTGTGAATTGCACTCTAAATTTAAAACTCCAAAGACATTAATAAGTGGATAAAGCCATTGTAACATTTGTAAGAGTTTGTATTTTTTTGCAGATTCCCCGTCAGTGTCGCCGACAATTACTGAGATCGATTTGGAATCAACATTTTTTTGGTGAGTTTCACTTCTATTAGATCATTTTTCGGTTTTTTCTTATTATACATCGTGAAATCCTCTCTAAAGAAACACCCCGTATATAGTTTTCTTTGAGAATGGATTTTGATAATTTTTACAGTTTCTTCATTTTTTTTTCAGTTGCCGAGTTCTCGACAAGCATGCGACATCACAACGATTCAATAGGAATCGCTCAATCAATCGCTCTGCGAAGGATCATCGAAAGTGCAGAGAAAGTGCTTTAGTTAATATTAATAGTAATAATTATTTGTGTTTATTTGTCTAATTAAATTGATTTAATTCCATTTTTATTGTTTTATTTTTTTATATATACCTCTCTCCCCTAAAACATTCTGCTCCAAGTTTCAATCCAGATATCTGCTCGCTACCTCCTTGAACATTCTGCTGCCCTGATACAAATCGAATTATCGTCGAACGACTGAAATTTCCAATGAAACTGTGCGAAAACTCTCCCTTGCTCCTGATTTTCTCGCTACCTCCTTGAACATTCTGCTGCCCTGATACAAATCGAATTATCGTCGAACGACTCAAATTTCCAATGAAACTGTGCGAAAACTCTCCATTGCTCCTGATATTCTCGCTACCTCCTTGAACATTCTGCTGCCCTGATACAAAGAAAAATTTCGTTTTGCCATTCAAATTTTGCAAATAGAGAGCTACTAGATCCTCATAGAAAATAACGTAACGTTAAACTCCTGCTCCTGATATCGACTCGCTACCTCCTTAAACATTCTGCTGCCCTGATGCAAAGAAAAATTTCGTTTTGCCATTCAAATTTTGCAAATAGAGAGCTACTAGATCCATGTGAAAATAACGTAACGTTAAACTCCTGCTCCTGATATCGACTCGCTACCTCCTTAAACATTCTGCTGCCCTGATACAAAGAAAGATTTCGTTTTGCCATTCAAATTTTGCAAATAGAGAGCTACTAGATCCTCATAGAAAATAACGTAACGTTAAACTCCTGCTCCTGATATCGGCTCGCTACCTCCTTAAACATGCTGCTGCCCTGATGCAAAGAAAAATTTCGTTTTGCCATTCAAATTTTGCAAATAGAGAGCTAATAGATCCTCATAAAAATAACGTAACGTTAAACTCCTGCTCCTGATATCGGCTCGCTATCTCCTTAGACTTGCTGCTGCCCTGATGCATAAGAAAATTTCGTTTTGCCATTCAAATCTGACTAATAGAGAGCTACTAGACCCACGTAAAACATTACGTAACGCTGAACTCCTGCTCCTGATATCTGCTCGCCACCTCCTTAAACATGCTGCTGCCCTGATACATATAGAAAGTTCGTTTTGCCATTGAAATATGAGTAATAGAGAGCTACTAGACCCACGTAAAAAAATCCATAACGTTAAACTCCTGCTCCTGATATCTGCTCGCTACTACCTTAAATATGCTGCTGCCCTGATACAAATAAAAATTTCGTTTTGCCATTCAAATTTTTTTTGCTTCTATTGCTTCTTCTTCACGGGTTGGCAATTTTCAACCAATTTGGTTAAATTGTGTTCAAAAGTTGTTAAAAAAAAACTGATGAGATTCTTGTAAAAGTCTTTATTTATTTCAACAAAAATTACACACTTATTTCGCAATTATCATACAAAAAACGTTCTTAGTTAAGCGGCTTCTGCCACTTGTTCCTGCAGTGTTCTTCAGGACGTCTGTATCTGTAAGTGTTTTTTAGCTTAATTTATGGATCAAATTGCTTAATTTAAAGTGTTCTTACCACTTACCAATTTATTTAAATGTGCTCCTTCCATTTATTTTACAAAAATTCGTCACGAGACTAAATGTAAATTTTCAAATTGCGCGCCATTCCCAAGGGCCAGAGCTGTCAAGATTCTCGCATGCGAAAATAATCTGGGCTGCCGCCACAGATCACAGAGGTTCACACTATGTCATCTGTGGTCTTCAAAACCGATCATTTCCTATTAAAATATGAATTAGTTCAATAATCCAATTGTGAAGGTGCGTGAAAAGCTCCGTTTGTCGTGATAGATTGACCAGAAACGCGATCAATCACTGCTGACGACTATGTGGAAGAATCGCCTACAGCCCCCTTTGAGCAGTGTGTTTAGTTGGCAAAATGGTTAAAACCAGCCCTAAAAGCAAGTATTTACGCCGATACCGAACGTGTTTTATCATAGGAATAGTGATTTTGTCGCTTCAACTGCTGTTGGTGGCCAATTTCCTCATTCTGAACAAGAACACTGTGGGGCCTGAGAACTGGGAGCCCTCAGACATTGACAGGGACTCAGGGTCGAATAGCGAAGCCCTGAACTCTGCGAGGCGCAGCGACGATGAGGAAACGAACCTGCTGGCGCCCCAAACGAAGCGGGCAGGCAATGGGAGCATTCAGCTGAAAGTGGAAGACTTGAGCTTCGAGTTGCCTTGTCAGATAGGGGAGAAACAGGCGCTGAGCGCCCTGAATCGAGCCAAATCGCAGCGGTGCAAGCAGCTGATTGCCAACATTACTTGCCTGGCTTTGGAGAATCAGCTTTATCCGACTGAGCTGCGATCCAGCTGCCCCAGTGAACAGTTTGCGGCTGGCAAGGAAATGGGCTGTTTCAAAGACGAGAAGAACTTTCGGCTGTTGAATGGCTACTTCGGAGTCAGTAAAAACGACAACTCACCGATCTACTGCATGAATTTGTGTCTGCAATCCGGCTTTCCCTATGCAGGGGTTCAGTATGCGTAAGTTAACAGGTTTTCCTGGTAAATTTACGGTTTTTTATTCAGATTATTTCAGACAGGAGTGCTTTTGCGGCTCGGACGAGCCGCCTTCTGGCTCCAAAGTGCCGGACTCTTCATGCAACATCAAATGCCCAGGGGATGCACATGCGACCTGCGGGGGATACTATACGATGAACATCTACCAGACTGGAATCAAAAGTACTTTTTTAGGGCTGTAACTAGAAGAGGCAAGTTAAACGGGGCTTTAAATTGTCGCAGGGTTTGTGCCGCAAACTGCCAACGAGACGCTGCAAGCAGTCAAGCCACGGAAAATCGCGTTCCTGCTCACATTGAATGGAAGGGCTTTGCGCCAAGTCCACAGGCTCCTAAAGCTGATTTACCACAGGAATCATTACTACTACATTCATGTGGATGTGGTGAGTCTAGGACGGTTTGCTTGGCTTTTGCAGAATGGCAAACGTTGGGGGTTTTTTAGAGGCAAGATTACCTTTACCGGGAGCTGCTGGCGTTGGAAAAATTCCCAAACATTCGGCTGACGCGTAAACGGTTTGCCACCATTTGGGGCGGCGCCTCGCTGCTGGAAATGCTGCGCTCCTGCATGCTGGAGCTGCTGCAAATACCTGATTGGTCCTGGGACTTTATTCTCAACCTGAGCGAGTCGGATTTTCCGGTGAAACCGCTCGACAAACTGACGCAGTTTCTCAGCGCCAACGAGCAGCGGAATTTTGTGAAATCGCATGGCCGCGAAGTGCAGCGATTCATCCAGAAGCAGGGCCTGGACAAGACGTTCGTAGAATGCGAGTACCGGATGTGGCGCGTTGGTAACCGGAAGCTGCCTTTGGGTATCCAGATTGATGGTGGGAGCGACTGGGTGGCCTTATCCAGGCCTTTTGTCCAGTACGTTGCCAATCCGGAGCCCGATGAATTGGTTTCAGGTAAGGTCTCGAAACGATGGCCTTTGACTGCTTTCAGTAATTCCACCTTGCTTCACAGGGCTGTTGAAAGTGTTTCAACACACCCTGTTGCCAGCTGAGAGCTTCTTCCACACGGTACTGAGAAATTCGAGGTTTTGCCACACTTACGTGGATAACAACCTGCACGTGACCAATTGGAAGCGCAAATTGGGCTGCAAGTGCCAGTACAAACATGTGGTGGATTGGTGCGGATGCAGCCCCAACGACTTCACTCTTGACGATTGGGCCAAGGTTCTCAATACACAGTCACGGTAAATACAAGTGTGTTTTTTTCTTCAATTCTTTATTTATTTTGTTTTTTTTTCAGGTTTTTGTACTTTGCACGAAAATTCGAGCCCAGCATCAACCAGGCAGTCATACTGCAACTGGAGCTCTGGCTCTATAACCGGGCCAAGCCGTCCAAGGAGGTACCATTTAACTATTTGTTTTCCCTTGGCTTCTTCCAGTTCTGAAGGATCTTTTGCGTTTTCAGGTGGCCAACTTGAACTCCTACTGGCAAAACCTCTACCACCACCAGGACCTCGGAGTGGCTTTCGACGACAGTCTGATGACTCTAGCGGGGAGCATCGGCAGACGCTCGCTCAAGTCTCTGAGCAACAGCAGCGGCTCCTGCGACTTGTTTCTGAGCAGCCTGCAGCAGATCAACAGCTTCCACTACAACGACTACTACAAGTACAGCCTGTTTTTGCTGGCCAGTGGCGTCGAAGTGGCAGTGAAGCCGATTAACAAGCTGTTTGTGAAACCCAGTCCGCTGGTGAAGCGTTTGGCCACTTTGCTGGTGAGCACCGAGTTCGATCAGAAGGAGCAACTGAGCAGGAACTTTCTGCGCAATCTTTCGCCCTATTCTGATCCGGTGCTGGTTTACAAGTTCAGCCCCTTGAAGGGGGCGCGGCTATACAACTTGACCTGCCTCTGGGTGGATCCCATTGGCGTGCTCAGGGATGTCTCGCTTTTTTCTGTGGACGCAAACAGCCTGGTTGGGCATGTGAAGGCTGGCATGAAGCAGCCGCATTTGCCTGGTAAGTCGCCCGAGCTTACGGATTGTAGTAGGTGGAGAGCTTAACTGTTTTTTTTCAGGAGTTTGGAAAGTAAAGCTCCTGCATAAGGACTCGCTTCTGGCTCAACTGTCGTTCCCCATCTTGCCTCTGCAGTTTTTGTCTGGAAGGCCCATTAGTAGCCTCGAGGTTTCCGCGCAGCATTCTAGCTTGGGCCAGTCGGCAGGCCTGCCCAATTCCGACTACGCCAAATTCCTGCCCATTGCCACTCAGCAGCAGACGCTACTGGAAAAGGCCAACAGGAACGCCCAAAGACGCAATGCCAGTTTCCTGGCCTGGATCGACAGTCTAGTGGGCGCTTTTTACGCGATCGAACGCGTTTGTACCACTGCAGACAGTCGAGTGGGTGCCTGTGGGCTAAAAATCGCCCCTTGCAGGACTACGCAATGGAGCAGCCTGGCGCCTGATCCGAAAAGTGCCATTGGCGACATAAACGCTACCACCGGCATGTTTGATGTGTGGTGATCACTCTAGGCAATTCTAGTTACGAAATCCTGATTAATTATCGGAATAAGGTGATCGAGATCTGCTCAATGCCTCTACGCAATATTCGCTCATCTTGTGCAAACCTAGCCAATAAGACTTGTGATAAAAATGGTGCTCAATTCTATAATCTAAGTGTGATGATTGTAGCCGAGGCGGAGTTGAGATCATTTTCGAATTTATGATGTTAGCAACATTCCACCGTGATGCCCTTAATGTGTTGATTGTCATGCCATAGTTTTCGGTTCCTTAATGATTATGAGTAGGTACTAAGTGACCAAAGAGAGTGTAGAGTCATTTTAGTTCTGTAAGGATATTTTTGTATTCGATACTCAATAGATTGGGCAACGAGAGTGTGTAGTTTTGTCAGTAAAGTTTCCTGAGAATTGTAACTCCTGTTTTTTTTCGTAGCGATTCATCGGTTGAGTTTGTTGACTGACTAAAAAACTGTTTTAGTAAAAGTTATCTGTGGCTGCTTCCTGGTAGCGGTTCAAGCACGAGAACCTTGATTTTTTTTATATATAACACTTCCTATTCGACTACTACACTTGATATTTGAGGCGCAGCCCGTAAAACTATACAATTGCCGCAAGGATTTCAACTTACCATAAGTCGGCGCTTCAGGCCTTAAGTATGAGTTTCATAGACAGTCAATGAACTTCCCTGATAGCTGAAATGTGAGCAGCAGCAGCAGCAACCAGCCAGCCAGCGAGCGCTGAAATCCCATAAATAAAATCATTCATTTTATCCGATGACTGTACCCATTTGCAAATCGTTTAGCTGGTGGGAGATATCTCGGTTTATGGGAGACTTTCTCTTCGGTCTTCAGTAGTATCTTCGACACCAGCGATTAAAATGCATGTAAATCGTACCGTCTGGTAGCTACGCGCGTGTTGATGAATGAAATCGGCGATTTATCTTCCAGCCAACTAAAAAAGAATATGTTAGTTTGGCCATAAATTCCCGCTGTGTTGGAATGTGTGCGAATACGTGATCTGTCCAAGACTTTGTGGTAAAATGCGGCATTTAGTGAAGATTGTTTTAGTGTTGGGATTCTACACCTCTTGTGCCATTCGGCCCGGTTAGTATGAGTGCTTTGCCTGCCAAAACCGGTTAAATTCAGGACTATAAAGAGGGCCCCAAAAGAAACCTGGTTGGTGTCGCAAAGCCATTAACTACCAAAGCAGCTGATGCGAACGCTTTTACTTTATAATGCCGCCATTCAAATCGGCCAATTATGCCTAGTTTGGAACCCTGGAATTCTTGTGATTTTTGTCGGTTCTGCACACTTCAAGGCCAAACGTGGGAATTCATCAATAAAATCCAAAAAAAAAATTTGGAATTTTCACTTTATAAATAGACGAGGCCAACGGATTGCACACAGATGCAGTTTCACGTCCATAATCATAACTTATTACATTACACGGTCTGCATTCAGGCCAATGGCACACATCGTTTGTTAGTTGCCTATGCAGCCAGCTCTTTTTCATAAAAGTCGCACTTCCAATAGGCTGAAGAGCTCCAAAGACTTGAACGTTTCACGCTAACCTTGTGCCAAATTACCAAGCAAGTAGATGCTTTAAAGACCGCACCGCACGTATTACCTTTAATTCTCTCCATACCAAAACCATTGGTCGGTTAAGTTAAATACAACCTGCCTGGTAGGAACACGGAGAAAGTACCAGCACGCTATAGGTGAACTGGTTAACGCTCTTAATTAACCACGAATTGTTTAAGTGTCTAGTACTAAATTGCGACCTAATGGCGAATTTTTTCGCTATTTCACACCCAAAACGCTGTTAATTTGCCTCAACTCGATACAAAAAAAACCCCGGAAGAAACCGGATCTTCAGTCGATGTGCCCACTAATGAATTTAATCTACATCTGTTATGACTTCATGTCGAAGTCCTTGTTAAAGCGAGCAATATCCTGCAGCAGTTCCGTCATCGGAATTCCACATTGAACCATTTTTTAAGCCAAGACTTGAGTACCAGCAAATTTGTTGAAGGTGCAAATTGCTGACGCAAATCAAGCGAATTGTCCTTATCGGATTCGCAAGCCGCACGCGGCCTGCATACTAATTCGCGCTTTGGGATTTCTGGTCCATCTACTTGAACGATTTTACACGTCTGTTTCATTTTTTGCAGATCCCGTGTACAGCCGGATCGAGAAGCAGCGATATGATGGATGGTTCAACAACCTGGCACATCCTGAATGGGGCTCTGTTGGTAAGCCACCGAATCTCAACACAACATTAATCTTCTTCAGTTCAGCAAAAAGTAACCGTGTTAACCAGGTGGGCCTCAATGGTGATTGATGAGCTGCGAATCGGTTCCGAACCATCAGTTCGTATCCTCGATCTTTTCATTGTTTTCTTACATCATTGTTTGCGTAATTGGATGCTGTTTGTGCTGAGTACACATTACGTGCGAAAATTTTAATAATTAATTCACGGGAAAATTTCCTGCTAAGCCAAAGAAAAGTGTCTAAGACCATAATATTTAAGGCCATAAGGCAGGTTTACGGTCTTGCAGAAAATTCAAGTCGTTCGGCTCATTCGCCATTTTGCCAAGGGGATTACCTGCGTTGGTTTAGCTTTGAAAGCTAAAAACCTGCGAAACGGTTAAAAAATCGCGATTTGTGCTACTGACATTTTCGCTCGCCCGGTTCGAGAGCTGTCTTTTTCTTATTACAGTTTGTCAAAAATTCCTGATAGTTTGAACTTATAAGCAAAAATAATAAATATTTGCGTCCCTCTAAATTATAACCCGCTGTATCTCGGAAACGGGTGAAAATATCGCAATAATCAATAGGACGACTTTGAAAGAGAAGCTCGACGGGTACCTTTTTAAATTAAAGTTTGTAAAAAAATCCTGATGGTTTGGAAGTTATAAGCCGAAACGTGCTATGCCCAATTTTCCTCATAAAAATACTGACGTTCGAGTCTCCCGAAAAATCAATTTCCCACTCGCCAACCGAAAATTCCAAGTGGAACCGACAGCCCATTTAAATCACTCGCATTTATCTTCATTACATCCGTTTCCACTACTTTGGTGTGGGCGTAGTTGGTAATTAATCGAAGTGCATGCCAGCCGAGCGGACGTCTCAACAACGTTCCGAGATGGATATCGAGCAACTTTACGAGATCCCATCAGCACACTATGGGAAGGTCGTAATTAGCCTCGTTTCGCAATCATTACACTAATTGTCCATAGATTTATGGAGGCCCCGATTCGAATCCTCTCTTACGTAATTGGCTGAAAATGTGAGCTTTGTTGCTTCGCGATTGAAAAATAATCCTGAGCGATTTTTTCTGCTGACTACCATCGGATTAATTAAGCAACAGTATTTTAATTATAAGATCATTAAAACTGCCGACTTTTGCATTATTACGCTTTCGGTCCTGACGTTTCGCCAGCTCACACACGGCTATCATCTTCAGAGCTGTGTTCTACAGATGATAGTTAATTCAAAAGAAATTCCTGGGTTCCAGTCAATTTTATTGTTTATTATTTATAATGTTACAAATACGTTTCGGTGTCTTTCTCCACCATCATCAGTTTGTATGTATGGCTGTTTCTACCTTCACCTTTGGCAAGCCAAGTGAAGGTAGAAACAGCCATACATACAAACTGATGATGGTGGAGAAAGACACCGAAACGTATTTGTAACATTATAAATAATAAACAATAAAATTGACTGGAACCCAGGAATTTCTTTTGAATTAAGTTGAAATACAGTCAGGAAAATATACACAATAACAGATGATAGTCTAATAACGCGAAAACCTGCAGTTTCCCAGTGGCTCAATTAATTGAATAATCAACGTACCTTTGCTTGATTCAGATAGTCATCTGATCCGTAGAGCGCCTCCTGCCTACTCTGATGGCGTCTACATGCTCTCAGGCCAGAACAGGCCCAGCCCCCGAAAGCTCAGCCGGCTGTTTATGAAAGGGAATCGATGGGCTGGCTTCCATGACCAATCGGACGGCCTTGCTGGCTTTCTTCGGGCAACTGGTCACATCTGAGGTAGAACACGACTGCTTCATTTTAGGGCTAGGGATCTGATGCATGGGGCCTTTCAGGTGGTGATGGCCAGCGAGAGCGGCTGCCCCATCGAGATGCATCACATTGAGATTGAAAAGTGCGACGAAATGTACGACAAGGAGTGCAAAGGGAACCGGTACATTCCGTTCCATCGCGCCAGCTATGATAGGGAGACTGGGCAGAGCCCTAATAGCCCTAGGGAACAGGTGAAAACAGCCCCCTGTTAAAGCTAGTGGAATGTACTTACCTGCAGTTCATTTCCCTAGTTAAACCGCGCCAGCAGCTGGATAGATGGCAGCTTCATCTACAGTTCGAGCGAACCCTGGACGAACGCCATGCGCTCCTTTGTGAATGGGTCCTTCCTGACGGACGCCACGGGAAAAATGCCGCTGCGCAACTACAAAAAGGTGCCCCTATTCAACAGCCCCGCCCCCCATATGATGAAGATGCAAAGCACCGAGAAGCTCTTCAGTAAGTGTGGATGGGTAGGGAATATTCACCGCCAATGAACGCTGTGGTTTCAGTGCTAGGAGACCCGCGCACCAATCAAAACCCCGCGTTGCTCACCCTAGGGATTCTGTTCTTCCGTTGGCACAACGTGATGGCCGAGCGCATCCAGCGCACGAATCCCACATGGAGCGACGAAGACGTGTTCCAGAAGGCTCGCCGAGTCGTGGTCGCAACGCTGCAAGTATAATTTCGAAGTTTTCACTCAGTCTCCTTTGCTGCCATTGGCTGGCATCTGCGTGGTCTTTAATGGAGCGTTGCTCTGTTGCAGAACATCATCCTGTACGAATATCTTCCCGCTTTCCTTGGGGAGACTCTGCCAAAGTACACCGGGTACCAGCAGAACGTCCATCCGGGCATCACGCATGTTTTCCAAAGCGCCGCCTTCCGGTTCGGACACTCCCTCATTCCACCGGGGCTCTATCGGAGAGACTCCAAATGCAACTTCAAGAAAACTCCTATGGGACATTTGGCGTTGAGGCTGTGCTCCACTTGGTGGGACTCCAATGTAAGTAAAATCGTGTCCAAAACGCTGTAAAAAACTTACGACTTTTCCTACCTGGTTCTTGAATTGTTGTTTCCTTGTTCCACCAGGAAGTTCTCACGAACAACTCAATCGAAGAACTGCTGATGGGAATGGCGTCTCAACTGGCGGAAAAGGAGGACTCAGTGCTCTGTTCTGATGTCAGAGACAAGCTATTTGGCCCCATGGAGTTCTCCAGACGCGATTTGGGCGCCTTGAACATAATGAGGGGGCGCGATAACGGCCTCCCCGATTACAACACTGTAACTATTTTTCGTTTAATTCCGAACTATTACCAGTTTGAGCATTGGTAGGTTCGCGCTTTCTACGGCCTATCCAGGCGCTCCAACTGGACGGAGATCAACCCGGCGCTCTTCAAGGAAAAGCCGCAGTTGCTGGATACTTTAGCCACCGTATACGCAAACAACATTGACAATGTGGATGTGTATGTGGGGGGAATGTTGGAGAGTCTCGGACATCCCGGGGAACTCTTCAGGACTGTTATCAAGGAGCAATTCGTGCGCCTCCGGGACTCCGATCGGTTTTGGTTCGAGAATGAGGCCAATGGGTAAGTGCAATAATCACCACGAGACGACTTCCTGACTAACATCCGCATTACGCAGAGTTTTCACTAAACTGGAAATTGAGGAAATGCGCAAGGTCTTCCTTTGGGACGTGATAGTGAACAGCACATTCATCACCCCGGGCGCCATCCAGAAAAGCGTGTTTTTCTGGAACGACGGCGATCCGTGCGCGCAGCCCATGCAGCTGAACGTGAGTCTGATGGAGCCCTGCCAGATGATCACTGGCTACGACTATTTCGAAGCAAGTTTCCTGCTCTACTCCTGCCGTGCAAACTAATCCACTTTCTTGCAGGGCAACGAGCTTGTCTACATCTACGCCTGTGTCTTCCTGGGCTTTGTCCCCATCGTGTGTGCCGGCGCTGGATACGGCGTGGTCAAGCTACAAAACCGCCGCAGGCGACGCCTCAAGATCAAACAGCAGGAACTGCAGACGAAGAACTGCAAACTGACCGTCGACACCATGATGGTGCATGAATGGCTGCACGCCAACCACAAGCGACTGGTCAAGATCAAGTTTGGCCCGGAAGCGGCCGTTCACATCATCGGAAGAAAGGGCGAGAGTCTTCGCGTGGTCAACTTCAAAAACATCGAATCGGTGGTAGTGGAGGAATCCCTAGATGTCACTTCAGTGAAGAAGCCCTTGATTCTCGTCCATGTCCAGAGGGATCACGACTTGGTGCTGGAATTCGAATCAGTTGGCAGCAAGAAGAAGTTTATCAGCAAGCTGGAGCTGTTTCTCAACTCCAACAAGAAGAGCTTGCTCTTGACTCAGGTAAGAGACTAACAATTCAAGCCCTAGGCGGATCCACCCTATGAATCGTCATATCCTCCAGCAACTTCCACCTAAAGGAAGAACAATAAACGTTATATTATTATTTTCTTCAGGTGGTGCGTGAAATAATGTTGGCAAAGGCTGAAACCAAACAGCGCAGAGAGAAGAAGCTGGAGCACTTCTTCAGAGAGGCCTACGCTCTCACGTTCGGGCTGCGGCCGGGCGAAAAGCGCCGAGGCAGCAACGACACCACAGACGGCGAAGTAAATAAATCTTGCTGCACTCGGCCGGACGCTCATCTAAGTGGTCTTTTGCAGGTAGTGACGGTGATGAGAACGTCGCTGACCAAATCCGAATTTGCCAGCGCATTGGGCATGAAAACCGACGCAGTTTTCGTTACAAAAATGTTCAACATCGTGGACAAGGACGGGGACGGTCGGATATCCTTCCAGGAGTTCCTGGACACTGTTGTCCTCTTCTCCAGGGGCAAAACCGACGACAAACTGCGTATAATCTTCGACATGTGCGATAATGATCGCAATGGCGTCATCGACAAGGAGGAGTTCTCGGAGATGCTGAGAAGTCTGGTGGAAATCGCTAGAACTACCAGTTTATCCGACCATCACGTCACTGAGCTCATAGATGGAATGTTCCAGGTGTGGAAGCTTTTGATATTTCTGGGGCGCTGATTGCTAAACTGCCTATTTTAGGACGCAGGCCTGCAACACAAAAACTACTTGACCTATCAGGACTTTAAGGATATGATGCGCGAGTACAACGGCGATTTCGTAGCCATAGGCCTGGACTGTAAGGGGGCCAAGCAGAACTTCCTTGATACCTCGACTAACGTAGCCAGGATGACCAGCTTCCACATCGAGCCGAGCATCGACAGGGAAAAGTCCTGGATCAGACTCAAGTGGGACAGCCTGACCACTTTCCTTGAGGAGAACCGGCAGAACATTTTCTACTTGTTCATCTTCTATGTGGCCACCATCGCTTTGTTCGTCGAGAGATTTATCCGTAAGGTTTTGATCGCTGTGGGTGTTAAGTAAGTGATTGAACCCGATGGCTTGTAGACTACTCCTTCATGGCGGAACACACGGACTTGCGGCACATAATGGGAGTGGGAATTGCCATCACGCGAGGCTCGGCTGCTTCACTCTCCTTCTGCTACTCCATTCTCCTGCTCACCATGTCCAGGAACCTCATCACGAAGCTGAAAGAGTTCTCCATCCAGCAGTACATACCTTTGGACGCCAACATCCAGTTCCACAAAATAGCGGCATGCACTGCGCTGTTCTTCTCAGTACTGCACACTGTGGGCCACATAGTGAACTTCTACCACGTCTCCACTCAGCCAGTGGAGAACCTCAAATGCTTAACCAGCGAAATCCGTTTCCCTTCGGATTACAAGCCTGGCATCAGCTTCTGGTTGTTCCAAACTCTCACTGGTCAGTTCACGTCGAGTTATTCAATTCGGGGCAGTGGATGAATCAATGTGCTTTCAGGCCTGTCTGGGGTGCTGCTCTTTGTAATAATGTGCGTGATCATCGTGTTCGCTCATCCCACCATCAGGAAGAAAGCCTACAAGTTCTTCTGGTTCACGCATAGCCTCTACGTACTACTCTATGCCTTGTGCTTGGTCCATGGCCTGGCCCGCCTAACAGGACCGCCTAGATTTTGGATGTTCTTCATTGGCCCAGGGATCGTTTTCACTCTGGACAAAGTAAGCAGTTATAGTCTTCATTTTCCTCTCTAAATTACCAATGCTATTTTGGGCCGATGTGAAAATGGACCTGTTTTGTAAAATTGCCGTTGACGTTAGGCGTCCTCAGGCAATTTAAATTCAAGTTTGTGTTTTCGCATCGATCCAGATCACCCGATTTTACTCCCTGTAAACTTTTGCGCCGTCTTGGTTGCAAAAGAAGCGAACTCGAGCACTAAACCCGCGTAATGAACCGTCCCGTAGGTTTCTTAGACGGTTAAATAATTCATAATACCATATAGGAAGCATTAACTTTATGAATATGAGAACATGCAGCTTCGCCTATAACATACGATGCGTTATAAAACAATATAAAAAAATTTATACAATACTAGGGAGTTGGATGTCGGATGTCCCAGCGCTGTTAGACTTGGAGATGGAAACAGAAGAGTCCGAGTAGCTTCTAGTGCGGCTTCAAAGTTATGATGAAATTGTGTGTCTGAAATAGTTTTTTTTTGTTTAAAACACAGTTTTTGCCATCTCACTAGCTGAAAATTGCTACAATTGTAAAAAAATCCGGGACTATGATTCTCTCTCCATTCGCTCATTTCGTGACGAGAAAATTTCCATTTCTTCTGATTATTCCACAGTAGCGGTAACAGAGCACTTGCACTTTGAGATGCCTGAAAATCATCTACATCTAAAAATCAGAACGTCGATGATCTTTAAACGTTTGTCAGGGCGCTCATAAAATACCGGCATTAGACAAGGAAAGAGAGACTTTCCTGTATGAGGAAACGGAAAGAATATATTAGTGGTTCATATGCAACTCCCTCCAGCAGGTGATGAATAGTCAACCACCATCGATGTTCTGACTTTTAGGCAATGCATGATTTCCGTGCTACTAGGAACTTGATCATGACGTTTCTCTAGCCGACACGACTACCATCTTCAGACGTAGGCTCGCCGCGATTGTATAACATTAATAAACGCAAAAATCTCCAAGCACATGTGGTTTTTTTCACAGGTAGTCAGTATGCGCACCAGATACATTCCCCTTGATGTTCTCGAAACCGAACTTCTGCCCTCGGACGTGATCAAGATCAAGTTCTACCGACCTCCCAACTTGAAGTACCTCTCCGGTCAATGGGTGCGTTTGGCATGCACCGGCTTCAAAGACCGAGAGTTCCACTCCTTCACCTTAACATCTGCGCCTCATGAGAACTTCCTGTCCTGCCACATCAAGGCTCAAGGTACGCGACTGCGACTAGTTGACGAACGACGGTGTCGATTTAGGCGAATTTTAGGCCCTTGGACGTGGAAGTTGCGCAACTACTTCGACCCGTGCAACTACAACTTGGAGGACCAGCCAAAGATCCTGTTGGAGGGCCCGTTTGGAGGTGGCAACCAGGATTGGTACAAGTTTGAGGTGGCTGTAATGGTGGGCGGGGGCATTGGAGTGACGCCCTATGCCTCAATTCTCAATGATCTGGTGTTCGGCACTTCTACGAATAGATATTCGGGCGTTGCCTGTAAAAAGGCAAGTACACGTTCACGCCAACAGAAACCAGCTGATTGCAATTTTTCATCCTTCCAATCTAGGTCTACTTCCTGTGGATCTGCCCGTCACACAAGCACTTTGAGTGGTTCATCGATGTGCTTCGCGATGTGGAGAAAAAGGACGTTACCAATGTGCTGGAGATTCACATATTCATCACTCAGTTCTTCCATAAGTTCGACTTGAGGACCACGATGTTGGTAAGCGGTATTCACATCCGCGATGCAAAAAAACCTCTACTTTTACCATTTTGCAGTATATTTGCGAAAACCACTTCCAAAGGCTTTCAAAGACGTCGATTTTCACCGGGTTGAAGGCGGTCAATCACTTCGGCCGACCCGATATGACGTCGTTCTTGAAATTCGTTCAAAAAAGACACAGTTATGTAAGTAGCAGACTTCCATTGGCAGTCAGTCAGTGACTAAACTGTGTGGTTTTCTCTAAATTAGGTGAGCAAAATCGGGGGTGTTTAGCTGCGGGCCCAGGCCGCTGACGAAAAGCGTTATGTCGGCCTGCGACGAAGTGAACATGGGCAGAAAACTGCCCTATTTCATCCACCACTTTGAGAACTTCGGATAATCGCTCAGAACCACTTTGGCTACTGTCGATGTGTACATATTTTACACAAAAGTCTGAGACGAGAGTTTTAAATGTGTACTTAAATGCAGTGTGATTTTATATAAATTAATTATTTTTGTTGAAACTGTAAAAATGTGCGTGTAATTATTTAAATTTTATAACAAACAAGTGTTTCTGTGAAATTAACCCAAAAGTCCTACCTTGAACACACTGATGAGATTCACTTGCTGCTGCTGCTGCTTTCGCCCAAAGCTTTACCCTGGCCGCAGTCCTTTTCAAAGCTCTCGTTCAAGTCGGACACCGCTGCTGACACCTGATAAACCCTCGTATACACGCCTTGAAGCTCCAGATCCTGGTTCGATATCACATAGCACTCTGAAACGCCCACATCAGTTCACTCCGTGGCGGTTTGAATGAGATGAGGAAACCTGGCCTCACCTGGCTTATCAGCGACCAGTTTGCGGCAGTAGATATTGAGGACGGAAAGCACATCGTTGCCCTTATCGCAAATCTCCTCATTCTCCCTGAGGAACGCCTCCTTGTTGCACTTGTAGAACAGAATAACCGAGGTCCACTTTTCGTTGTCGATCAGCATGCATAGATTGTCCACCAGATTATCTGATGTTACTATTCCGGTGACTGCCGAAGTAACTCCGCCGTCCGCTTCCATGTCTTCTAGAGCCCTCGAAATGGCTGCCCGGATTGTTAAAACGCTACCACTCACGTCTCTAAACTGAGGACTTTTCAATTAGCGCTCACCTTCTTACTAGTTGATGCGTTTGTTACCTCTCCGCTTCTCAAGCTGCTGTGCAACGCGGAAATCATTTTATTCCCGGCCTCGACCAGTAGAATCAGCTGAAAGTAGAGCTTGTACAGGGCCTTGCCCAAATCAACCAAATACTGCTCTTGCTGAAAATCCGACGATTGTCCTCCAAGTAGTTCTAGTTTCATCGTGGCCTTTACCGCATCGCAGTACTAGAAAACCCATGCATTCACCCCGGGGTTTACTTTCATGCGTGCCCTCTTACCATCATAGCTTGATCGCGCTTATCACAGAAAGTCTCCAGATGCTCCTGCACCTCCAACAGGCCGTACTTCAACGTTTCGTAGAACCGCGAGTTGCTCAGCACCATCGTGTTGAACCATATAACATTCCTAGGTAGCACTCTGCAAAGAAAACCGCATGGAACCAACATCAATTTCCCCACTGAGCTTTTACCTATAATTGACTACGTCCATCATAGAATTAAGCCGCGCTGTCAAAAGCTTAATCGTTACCTCGCTGCCTATGGTGGATTGCAGCATGTTGGCGCACGACTCCTTGGTTATTTCAATGGTGGACTGGGAAATTTCCTGAGAAAAACGACTTCAAATAAACCCTTGCGACTCAATCAATCACTTACTGAAACCAAGCGTTGCATGTGGTGGAAAAACTGCAAACAATTAGCCTGGCGTTGATAGATTGTTGGACTGCACGAAGGCGTTCCAGTTATCCAGAACGTCGCTCTTGCCCATCCTGCTGTGCAACATGCCAGGCAGGTTTGGGGAGGCATTGCAAGGCGTCACGTCGCCCAAATCTCCAGCACTCGAACCACTAAAACCGAACAATTAGCAAACACTACAAATGAATATATATAAAGTCAAAAGGCACCTGGTATCTGATCTGGCGCTGGAGATGGCCTGCTGCTCCCTCAGAGCCAGAGAAGACGGTGGAAAGACGTCCACTGCTCTCAGCGTTGCTGTTATCGAAGTCAGGAACGTTTGCTATTTCGTCCAGCGGAGACTCAGACTCGATTTCATCGTCCGAGGATTCTTCAGTTAGCAACGGCTGAAAGTATGCGAATTGAAAGGGGCGCTCAACATTTGAACGTGCAAGCCACACAGAAGAACGGGAACAAGACGATGGACTCACATTATGGTTAAATGGGCACACGTGTACCTTTCTTACGGTTAGTACTGGGGTTTTTTCGCTGATGCTGTCCTCGAGCTTCACTCCCGCCGGCTCCTCTTCGTCCTGCCCGAATTGGGGACGTCGCACGCCCCAGTTGAAGTTATCCGTGCTTTCGCCCTTCGAACGTCTCAGATTAGCCTTGTTTCTCTATACCGCCAAACCTCGCTTACTTCTATGCTTTCGCTCTCGTACTCCAGAAAATCAAAGTCTTTAAACACACCGAATTCGGTGGCAGCGTCATCTCGCCTCGATCCGCCACTCATGTCGTTGTTTCCAGCGGAAACCTCTTCAGTGCTGGAAGCCATGCTCGATTGTCTCTCAATCAAGTCGGATGTTTGACTGAATATCACCTGAAATAACTTACGATTACTAGCCGGTACGCAGCGAGAGCGCACGTGAATTACCGATGGACTCTTTGGAAGCCCCACTCGTTGGCCGCAAGTTGTTAGGAGGTTCACTAGGCACTCCCTGACACGTCCCTGCGAGGTTGTAAAGGGAAAATTACCTCATTGAGTGAGTGTGAAGAGCCAATTTACCTGGCACATCCAGGGCCGCTTCCAGCCGCTCTGAGAACTCACATCTGCAGGACTAATCGAGCAAGATCGACGCGGAGTTACCACCGTTTTGGCCTTCTCGGCGTCTTCGCCTTTGTTCAAAAACCGTCTTCCAATCACCGGAGTTTGGGAGAGATCGAAGGTAAACTCCATGGTTCTCCCTAGGAAGGGTTGTTCAAGACAATAACCAAAGCCCACAAGAGCGCTGCTGGTTTCCTACCTGGTAGCTCTTTTTTGGCAAAAACGCTGTCTTCGGTGAAAGTAGGCGGGTGTGGAATGGAGGCGAAATGCGTCTCCCAATGAGTGATCAGTGACGTGGGAGGAGCCACCAGAGAGCTTGAGCGACTTACCACCAGCTTCAGGATCTTCAGCGCTTCTTTCCAATGAGGACCTGCAACTGTTCAGTTAAGCCAAACCGAACAGTGGATTTTATTTTCGAGGCGCAAACCTTCAAGGTACTTAATGATGATTTTCAGAAGATCAGCATTGATGGGCTGAGCGGCTGGCGTCGCCAAATCCACGTAATGCAAGACGCAATGAATAATGTTCAGAATGGGCAGCTGCAGGTTGCCGGGGCCTTTTTCCAGAATCTCCACCAGGAAGGAGAGCATGGTGAGGCCCAAGTGCGAGTATGTATCATGCAGATACTTGACCACGCACTTGGTCCATTGGAAGCTCTCCTTGCTGAACGTGCGTCGACTGTATAGATTCATCACAGTGCCCAGATTTTCCAGTTTCTTGCTCTTTTCAATGCTGACCTGCATATAGGATAATGTAGAGTGAAAAAATCGCCCACATTCCTCATAATTACCTGGGCAATATCATCAGCGGCTCTAATGCACAGCTCGTTGGCATCCTCATAGTTTAAGAGCATATACGGCAATAGCGCGATCACGTTCATGGGAAATGCTATGCTTTGCGAACTATCCACGACCACAAAGTTCAGTAAATGCGTGAAATGCGACAAAAGCTCCACAGCTGACTCGTAAATGTTCGGATGAGTACAACCCTGAAACATCGACAACATTCATCAATCGCCCCAGGTCAATAGCTCGCTAGTACCTTCAGCAGCAGCGCATGGACGCCGGGGAAATTGTTCCATCTCAGCTGCTGCTGCAGCTTTTCCACTTTGTCTCGAGCATCCGGCCTGTCCAGGGGAAGTCTGTGCATTACTCTGGCTAGGAGTTTAACGGCCAAGGAAAACTCATGTTCATAGTCCGACTCTAAGAGCGACACAGCCAACCAGAACAGCTGGGCAAGGATGGTGAGTTTATCATCTTGAGTAGCTGAATCTCCTAAACGCGTCAATGATTATCGGGAAAGTTTACGATTACGGAGACACGGTTACCGAGCATTTTGAGGCTTTGTGCTGACCTGGACCGCGACAGATTGGACGAAAACTTTGCTCTGTTTTGCTCAACATCATTCGCAGTGCTTCTGTTCTTCTTTTCGTCGCTCACAGGCACGCTTTTACGGAACCCGTATGAGACGGAATAGCTCGTACTTCTAGCATGACCCACTAAAACGCGTTTATGTATGAAAATACTGGATTAGCCACGGAAAAAACTCAGAAAACTACCTGAAATTGAATGATTCAATACAGGCGTAGCAACGGCGTTAGTCCCGTCTGGATTCTTCTTGAAGGAAACGGCGTCTTTATTGTTCAAGTTGGGAGTGGACTTGAATATCTCCTTAGTCAGGTCCAGCGGCCGGAAATCGGATTCCAGGGAATCGACCGCAGCTTCCAGCGTGAGCAGCAGCTCAGTTACGTAGCCTGAAAGAGCATTTCATTAAGCCAAAAAAACGCGGTTTACAGTGAAGGTGCGCTCACCTTGCATATCTTCGCCCTGTTCCGCAACAGTTTCCACCAATCGGCTCAGAATATCGGAGAGCATCCTTGAGGTGATTGGCACTCGGAGTGCGCGGAAAATCTGCAACGATCTTCCGGCGTAGTGGCGAGACGAACAACTTAAACCTGCGGGTTAACACATTAAATAATTCTGAAAAATACTTCAGAAAGGTGTTCGCTTCGGGGCAAGACATCTTTGAATATTTTAGCCATGTGTGATAGCGAAAGGTTGGGACCAAATTCCTGCAGACTTGCAATGTTTGAGTATAGGGCTCCAGTTTACTTGTAAACGATGTACCCATAAAAACTCTGAACTTACCGAGTTGTAAAGCGGTTTGCGCCCATCGCTCATTAATATGGGCATTGGGCAACGAGTCCCTGAACACCCTCAGGATATACTGCAGGAATATGTCGATCTGTTCAGCGCTTTTGATGGTGAACACCTTGGCTGTAATATCTTCGTAGTTCCAAAGCGGGGACTGTTTGGTGGCCAGAAAATCAATCAGGGACTTGATTACGGACGACGTGGTAAGTTCCAGCTTAACCGGCAGCACCGGATCGGAATTATCGGGCAGAACTATGGCTGGAGGCAGCGCACTGTCCGTTTCATCACCTGAAGCGGAAACATTTCCATTGCAAGCTGCCACAAATGGCCCAAAAAACACTCACTTGATTCTTCGCCCTTTGAGGAGATGCTCTGCAGGTTCGTTTTGCTGGCCGCCTCCACTGCTGCGCCCACCACCACTTGGCTGTACAGGAAATCATCAAAGGTGGAATCGACTTCTAAATTAATCAAAGCCCTCATTACACATCCAGTGCTGGATTCCAATAACTTGCCGGTAAAAACGTGGTTGACTACAGGCAGCGACGGAGTGGACAGCCCAAGCTCCAGCTGCATAGACTGGCTGTTGAGCAGAACATGGGCTACAGTCAAGTGATCGTTGTGCTGCGCCAGAACAACCAGCAAGTTCAACAGCAGCTGCTTGCAATGCTGGTAGACAATGCTTCTGGTGTGGTCCAGGCCGAGGAAAAGAATATGCAACATCAGCGGGACGTGGATTGCCCAGTCCAGTTCGATCCCATCTACCACGATGTCGCACAGCAGCATTACGCCCACATTGCACCTTGAAAAAAACTTTGCATCACTGCTGAATCTTGGAAAGTCGCCCGCAAAGCTCCAACCTGTGGAATCCGGAAATAGGCTGCGAAGTATCGGGCAAGTACTCGGTGAGCGGTGCAAAGAAGCCGCCAAATTCGGGCATCGGCAGCGGATGCGGCTGCGGAATATCGACCTTTTCTCGCAAAACAATTTCGTCTCCGTTGGAAGTCTGAAATCGCATTGGTTAGCTGGTTTTTAACATCATTACCTCAAACCGCCCTACTTCCTCCAAGGAGTTGCTCAACTCATCAGGATTTCGCAGTTTGCTATTCATGCTAAAATCAGTGAACATATTCGCTCCGGACTCCGACTTTATCACCGATTTGGACGGATCTTCGCCACTGTGTCTCTTCGTATGAATGGTGCCCTTTTCGATACCTAAAACACATCTGTGAACGTCCACAAGGCGATAAACAGACGGGTTTTTTACTTAAGTCGTTTCGGCTGCTGCTGTCGCTTTGACCAGCAACCCCATTGGTTCCGTCCGAGTGGCTGGACGTTTTGCGCATCACAGTCAACCGATAAAACGGCGGAGTTTCGGTTCGTTCAATCAAGCAATTCAAGGTTTCCACCGTCTGAAGCTCCAGCATCATTTCGTCCAACAAGCGCACAGGCTGCACTCTTGCCAGGTATAAAACGACTCTCTTGGCCTGAAATTACGCTAGCGTTTCGAGTGTCAAGGCGAAAAATCCAAACTTACATAAGGCAGCAGCTCGCAGGGCGCCATCCCCGATATAATGATGAGATATCGGATGATCACTTTCATATTATTGGGCCAGGATGTACACAATATGCCCCACAACTCCTCGACTTCCTTCGAATGACTGTCTCCAAACTGTGTCGAAGACATCGACAATAAAATCCCAATTCCGATCTGAATTAACTCCGGGGTTATTTACCTTTGCAGTAATATAGAAGATATTATTCAGGACCATTTCAGTGGCCTCGGCGGAGCCCCAGCCCTCCTTGCGCTCAGCGCCCATTTCATTGGCGTAGAACTGGTACATGTGGGGAAGATTCGAGGGAATGTTGGGGTCGACCAGCTCCATATTATGTAGCCAGGGCAGCAAGTAAGTGAGCAGCAACTGCCTGACTTCCGGCCGCGCGGTTTGAAACCGATAGGTGATTTCTGCACCATAAAACCATTAAAATACGCGGCATTTTAAAGATCTGACTGATCTTGCCTGAAAACATCGGCATGGTCAAATCAGGGTGCAAAAGAGCCAGCTGTCTGGACAAATGCATCTGGGATCTGCAATAGGACATGGCCAGAACCGCGTCCAAAGTGTCGCGTCCTTTGTCACCTTCGGCTAAAATTAAAGAATTCCTCGCATGCAACCAAACCCAGAGTGGCAAATGAGCATTACCCTAAATCGTTCTCCTGCAATGGGCCAACGCTGCCGAAAAATCGCTTATCCAAAAGCTGCAGCAGTTGCAGCGCAGTGTCCCGCACATTTTGTCTGGGGCTTCCAGTATTCATCAAAGTCACATTGATTATAGCTGTGTAATGGTCGCAAGGGTATTCTCTGGAATTTTCCGCAAAAAACACACTAGAAGAGACGCGTTTGACTACAGAAACTCACCTGGCACTGAAAATCGTCGCCAAAGCCAAAAAGCAGCAGTCAGCTACCTTGGACGATCCTGTGTAGCATTTATCGACTATCCAATCCAGCAATTGAGGCACATCAGGGTTGGATTCAAGCAGCAGAATAACTGTCTCCTGCGCCAGGTTGTAAACCTAAAAAAAATTAACCTGAGTATGAAATAGCAATAGATATCAATATAGGAATAAATAACCTTCTCATCTGAACTGTTCAGCAAAGCATCCAGCCATAGATAGTAGGGGCTTTCCTCGGTTAGACTGTCGAAGCAAGGCCCGCAGCATAAAAGCGAGCTCATCGCCTGCAAGGAGACGAACTGCAGTTCTACGTGCTTCTTATTGGACATGTCGCTTTCAGGTTGCAGGATCTTCGAGCTGAATATCGTGTACCTGCCCACCCAATTGGTAAAAAGCACAAACAGGCTCTTCCTTAGGTCCCGTTTCAGCAGGCTCCTGCGAACATCCACTGAAACATGCTCTGTGTAGAATCCTAAACATTTAGTCAGTTTTAGTACGTACAGCTGAAATTCTTGATCATTTTTCGCAGAAAGTGGCAAAAATGGAGCGTCAAGTCTCTGACTGTGTTCGAGTTCTTGTCCGGTTCGTTCTCCAAGTAGTGTCTCACGCCTTCGATGAATTCCACCAAAGATGGGTGTAGGCCTTGGGAATCTTTATCCACTGTGCAGGAACTAGAAAGGATTCCAATCTAGATTGGCAAAGTGGAGCTGGCGCGTTTCTACCTAGTGCCAAAGGTCCCATTTTCCGCTATAAACTCCAGCAGCCTCATAATCTGCAGCCTTAAAGCATCTCTCCTGCGCCTCCTCCTCACGTTTTCCTGCTTCTTATCGACGGCGTCTCGAATGTGCACAGTCAGCTCCTCCAGGAGGTCTCTATAAGTGAAAAATCAGCAAAAGACACCGGCCTTAGCAGAAAACATACCGGAGCGCGTGCCCATTAATATTTCCGGCCGCATAGACAGACGAGTCTCTAATATCATTGACTTCGCATCTCAAATGGGGCATAACCAATTTATAGAGAGCCGTCGGTGATATATTAGCGGAAAGTTTCGTGTCGTTTTTCTCCTGGCTTAGACTGTCCGGAGAGGAACTAAAATGGCGCCAATAAATTCCCGTCTTCATCCAGACCAAATCTCACCTCAAGCTCAAATCGGGGCTGGCGCATCTCACTATGGGGTTCGAAATCAACGGGGCCACTTTAAAGGCAAAAGTGATATAGTTCTTCCAAAGATGCATGTAGGCAGTCGCGTTCTGTAGGCGGTTTTTTCACTGCAGTGGCGCTTCTGAGGAGCGAAGCCCTATTGTCGTTCAATGGCCTAAAACCAGCCAGATTGTGCAAATAGTTAACTGCATAAACTGCCGAAACTCACGTCGGATCAACGACAAAGTACAGGGAATTCAAGCGGGTGTAGACTATGGGCCAAGAATGCAAAATCATCATGGGACACAAGCTGAGAATCTTGCCTTTTTCGAGAAACCCGAAAAGACACACACTCCACGGGTCCACGACATTGAAGCTGTAGGCGCCCTGGTTCTTGTTTGGGCTTTCTTCGACCTGACCCATCGTCCATGTGGAAGAACTGCGATCTGCCAGCCTGTGAACAAGCAGGGCAAGTGAGAAAACTTCCAGTTTCATATAAACTGACCAATTACCATTGAAAATCCACATTAGTTGCCGCTTGAATGGTGGCTTTCTCTGCTGGGGGGATCAGTGGAAGGCAGCGGTCCAAAATAGCTGCACAGTTTTGGTCCAGCACATCGATCACCGGGACATTGTCCGAGCAGCCCAAGAGCTTCAAGAGACTCTTCACTTCCTTCAGGATCAGCACGGACAAACGCCGGGAGGTCAAACTACAACGTTTCGCCTAGTAGAAGCCCGAAGCATCAGGGATCTGGACAGTCTATAAATACCGGTAATTGCAGAGCATCACCACAGCCAAGGCCTCGACAAAGTGAAGCACTGAAGAAAGCGGCTCTGACTTGCCAACGTCAGTTTTTTTTGTGAGATTCGGGTCGGGCGTCGTCGACTTCATGTCGCTGTAATCCTTTGCTGAAGGCCAAAAACCTTAAACCTGCCATCGGCTGGAAGAGCATAAGGCTTACCAATTCGAAGAGTGCCACTGTTCAAGGGAGTATTGGTGAGGGCCGATTTCCACGCGCAGAGCAACGTGAGAATCATCTTCAGGCCGTGTTCCATCAGCAGAGGGAACGTGTCCAATATATCCTTGGCCACAAACTGCGTTAGCCCCCAAAGCACGTCCTGGCGCCACTCTGGAAAGTCCACCACCAGGCTCTGCAAGCTGCAATAAGACAATCCGCGCAATTCTTCGTCCATGTGAACCGTCAAACGGCTGAGCAAATCCACTAGTTCGCTACTGGTCATTCCATCAGGGATTAATCTAAACACACTCTCAAGTTAAATAAAATTAACTCAGAACATTTGAACCAACCTTGGAACCGCAGCGACGCAGGTTCTAAACAACTCGATTCTCGGCTTGCGCTCCCCAGTGATCATCTCATCGGGTTCCTTGTTGACGTTTTGCGTGTTGGTCATCATCAAGGGCCTTCCATACTGGGTGTCCAGTGCCCGTAGAATGTCCACAAACACTCTTCGGACATGGGGAAAATACGCGTTCATCCCGATGCTCTTTGCAGTGTCTTCAGTCAGCATCTTATTGAGGAAGGTCTTGCGCACCCTCAACGTATTTCCGCTGGGGAGGACGCCTACCGATCTGGGCATAGGCGGGTCCCCTTCCTAAAATCCCTTTTATGTCACGGGAAAGGAAAACCGACGGGTTTTCAGTACCTTTTGTTGCAGACTGTCGGCAACGACCAAGAAAGCCCGCAGCCCGATGCTCATCCGCTCTGGAGTCAGTATCATCTTGATGGGTCGCCCGACCGAAAGCAGATCGAACACAATTTCCCGCATGGCAAAATCCAGCCGTTCTTGGGCGATAAACTGGATGATTTTCACGAAGATGTTTAGGGGAGTGTCTCTGGGTACCACCCCTTTGGAGCCTTTGGGGAACAACGAGTTAACGATGCTCTGCAGGCGGGATTGGGTCGCAGAGTTACTCTCGCACTTGATTCGGATCATGTAGACCCAAAGAAGCCGATAAAGAGATTCTGAAAAGTTGCTGTCAGTTCTCGTCTGGTTAATAAGCCTCTGAATGTGTTGCCGCACTCATTGAGGTATGTAAAAAATCAACGTTCACATGCTAGCACAACCCAGTACTTAACCCCATGGTTTGTTGGTATGCTTACCCAGGGCCACTCTGCACATTTTGGGGTCGCGATTCTTCAAGTGCGCCAGACACATGGCGAGAAAACAGTGCCAGGACTGCAGGAAGAAGGTTTTTCTGGCTAACGCAAAGCAAGCAGGTTACCAACGGAAACAGCGCCAGCCGATGTTTGGCTTTGGTGCTGGCGTCCACAGTTTGCGAGTAGAGCATTTCCACAAAGTTTTTCAAACACGGCACATTCACCTCGTTCTTAACAGCCTGCAAAGTTAGATTTGTCAGCGGTCAAGCTAATTTCAACTAGGGATTAACACTGACCGCTGCCACCGGAACCAGAATCTCCACAAACAAGCCCGCAAGGGCGTGCTTGATGTCCTTGTCCTTCACTTCCAGGAAAAATTGGGCGCACTCTTGCATGAACTGGAAGGAGGCTTCGAACTCCTCAATAGGCACCATTTTGACTCTGAAAACCATATGGTTAATCCTAGATATTTTGAGGAAAATCGTTGAGTTACTTGCCGGAAAAACTTCATGCCCATCAGCAAGCTGATAATGCTTTGAGTGGTGGCTGGGCTGGACTCTCTGGAACGCAATTCCTTCAGTTCGGCCATAAACCGCGTCCGCACAGACATGAACCGGCTTTGCGCCAACGCCCCGATTACCTCCGCGTAAAGATCGCAGATCATGTGAATATTCGCGCTATTGGGGTTGTTTTGGATGCTGCAATAATCCAGAATAAGACCCGAGTTGGTGGTGAGCGATTGATTTAAATTTTAAATCCTCCCATACCCTTCCTGATGTTTAAAGTGCTTCAAAGCCAAGTTTTCAATGTACTGCACCAGATCCTCGTGGCCCGGATGGAAGGAGAGTTGCTTCAATACCTCGATCAACACCAAGCAAAATATGAACTCCACTGCAAGATCCCGTTTCCCTTTCTGAATGTCTGCCTCGGATCGCTCGGGGGTTTCAGTCGTGTTGCCTGCCACGATGTTAATGATGCTGGAAGTCTGGTTTTTACTTTGGGCTCAAATGGATGGTGCGGTTCAAACCTTTTCTGCTTGATATCGCATTTTTTCTGCTCCGGGTTGGAAACCTCGGACATTTGACGCTCGTGCCAGGAAAACAGCGCCTTCAGGAGCGATGGCAGGCAATGCTCTGCCACAGAGCCAAATGCGCTCAGCAGTTGATCAAACTGCGAGTCCTCGCCCCTGTGCGTAAACAATCCAATCAATCACTGTTAAAACGCGCCAAACCACTTGCCTTTGAAGGGTTTTGGAAAGTGGCTTTTCCTGCGGCTCGGTCATGACGCTTTCAATCTTCTTCTCGGCTAGAATGGTGAATTCCTGGAAGAGGCTCCTCATCACAAATTCGCCTGGACGCGTTTCGCCCTCAGCGTTCTGGCCGAGCATCAGAAGATGGGACAGCCGATCCTTCTGAGCCCCCCAGGGCAGCAACATGCTGCGATTGATCGCCGAAATATTGGGAATCTTCTTTTCTATAAAGTCCATTATTAACATATGAACAGAAGGCTCAGGAAGGTTTTTTACTTGTCCCTAACTGCGCGCTGCTTTCCGGGGTCACCTCATAAACCCTGCTTCTCGTATACATACCGTAAAAATCCGAGCACTTCGAGTACATGTTTAACGCACAAATTGACGCATGATTTACGAACGAGAATTAGGCTTAATTCTGGTTCGTAAAACGTACTTTTTAGAGCTCTAAAAAACCGCCAGTAAGTGTGCAACTGATGGCTGCATTACGATAAGTAAATAAGTGATTCGCGATATTACACCAGTAGATTTGGAAAGTACTTTACCAAAATAACAACGATAATTATTGTTAATCGGAGGATGTAGTGCGCGATAAGACTGATAGGGATCAAATATTGGAACACATGAACAATCGGCGCTTTAATGCTAAATTGCTTATTTAAGGCATTAAGATGATTATGTGGAAAACCAGTAGCAACTGCCAGTGTTGTGATTGTTCGACTGAGGGAATTGGGGTGAGTGAGCGCGGTATTTTAAGAAATCCTACTGCGCCTCTAACGTAATTAGTTATATTGATTGGTGCCTGAAGAACTCTCTAGCATTAAGCGCACATTAAGCAAATGTTTTCACTATCACTCTGAACACAGTCATGGTAAGTAATTTGGTAATTGTCTAGATGATCAGGCCCTTGCGTTCACGAATAACAATACGCTCACCTGACAGAAGATCCCTTTACCAACAACTTCTCTCAGTGGTGCTGAAGAGCCCTCAATAGGAACTTCAATGAGTGAAAACTGGTCAAAAACCGCATCTTCGCAAAAAACACCATCAGGATATGTTGTAGGTAAAGCGAGTTTCTACCAGCTAAGCATATTGCTAAGCGCGCAAGCAAGGGCCAGATCATCTAATTAGAATCATTGTCACTTACCTGAAAGTAGGTTTGGTAAAACAGCAACATTTTCAGCCTCACTGCCTCCGCTCAGTGCATGGATGGTGGACTCAGACAGAGTACTTTTCTCAGTGTGTACTGAGGTGTTGTCTGAGTGGGTGTCCGAGCAAACGCTTTGGGAACAGTCCATGTCTGAATCATTAGATGTGAGGTCTGAAAATTCAGTCAAATACAAGCCAAGTGAAACATAACAGCTACTCAACCCAAGTTGAATTTCCGCAGGAAACACTCACCAGTATCTAGCTCAGATGGCTCATTCTGATGGTCGGACATTTCCGCAACAATTTCCGCACAAAGTTCGCTTTAATTACATGTTAAAACTAACGCAATTTCACTATGAATTCATCCCCAAATTGATAGAATCACTGATTATTGTTTTCACTGATGTGATGTGACATTGCCATTGTCAACACTCTCTCAGGTTAGGATGCCCCACTATCACTTGCAGGAAGTCTACCGTCTTTGTCTCCCATGCAGTGAGACCCGTATGGGAAAGAGACAGAGAAGTGGGGTAGTAGTGGGCGGGCTGGGTGTTGCCACTGCTTGTGTTGTTTACGTTTCAGCTGCAAATGATTCCATGTAAATTAGCTGTTGTCAGGAAGAACACATATCGGGGTCCCGCTCAGGTGGATAAAATGCACCTCCAGAATGCCACAAGCGACGCAGCTTCAGTGCAGTGTCTGTTTTATGAGGACACTTTGAGGTACTGAGCTCACATTGGCAATTGAGGGATTTGGGTCATTTGTTGACGTTTTCCCACCTGATTGTCAGACTGACAACGTCAGTTCGCCCAACTGAGGGCAAAAATGGGAGTTTATTTGTTTAAAATGTTTGTGAATTTGTTACTAATTTGTTTATAATGCGGTGATTAGTCAAGCCGGAATGCCGCTCTAGTGCCATAAAGTAAAACAGGTGAATTTCATCTTTAAGCCCAAATGGGGCACTATCAATATGAGGAGTTTGTTTAAACATGGTTAATTTTTGTATTTGTTGATCAATTCATATAACTGTATAATGACACGTAATTTTAAAACAATAGCTTGATGATTATTAATGTGTCGCGCCCACGTCGGCTGCCACTAACGCGTTTATCCTCATTTTTACTTCATAGTTTAAAAATCAATATACAACAACACTCTCTAATCAGGCAAAGTATGCCTGTTTGGGAGGAAAGTAGAATAAAACTTCCAAAAGTACTGGGAACTAGCTGGTTACATTAATTATAAACAACCTTAGAAGAACATACTGATGATCAGATCTTCCCTCCAGAGTGAATGATGAGGTTCAACAAACAAGAGCTGGCTACTCTAGCTATGCAACCATCCACCAAGTTCGAAAAGGAAGGTATTCTGTATATCCGGGAGCGCCAGGAGGGATTCTTTCGCAAGTCGGAAAGTAAGTCTGTAGTGTTTGCATGCTTGGCAGGTAAGTTGCAGTGTTCTCAATAAATAAAGAATGACTTGATTATGTTCCTTATTCTTCTCAGTCCAAGGACTCAATCCTACACTGACATCATTGGAATAACAAACATTTTCCCACGATTTATTCGGGTGTTTACCCAGAGGAGAATGTCTTTAACACAATAAACTATGTACATTTTACGAGCGTAAACAGCCAAGCAATGTGGATATTATTCTGTACAAAGCATGTGAACTGCTCAAAGGAAGTTTGCATGATCTGTGCCAATGTATTCGACTCATATTTGGCTGTTAAGTCGCCAATCGCTCAACCCTTTGTTGAGCGTCCGTGGCTCAGCAGCCTCCATGTACTAATATTGTATCCTTGTCCTAGCATTTTATGTATATTATTTCCTTTCCTATTTTTTTTGTTTTAATCATGTTCTTACAGGAGGCAAGAAGGGCAAATTGGAAAAACATGAAAAAAGGCTTCGAAACTTGAGTTGCGTGGGGGGAATTACTAAAGGTACTATTGAAAACGGCACTTTTCACTCTCCACAGATTAACAGTTTGTTCAGTGATCGTTTGCGATCATTAACTAAACTGTTGCACTTAACACCATCTAACACCATATTTTACGGCCTCTATGTGCTTTAACACTATTAACCACCCGACATTTTCTTAACACTGCGCAAAGAGGGCTGATACCCATTCCACTGGGTACGATTTCACTTAACAAAGTCTTTTCCAAGCATGCATGCCAAGGGCTTCTGCTAGGTGCCCAATCTACTCTCTAAATGAACTGCGGGTTATTTGCAGTAAACCTTGAAAGATGGTGCCGTTTACGGGGAAACCTGCTGTTCTACTTCAAGAGCAAAGACCCTTGGTCGGAACCCTTGGGGGTGGTTGTTTTAGAGCAGTGCCAGGTCAGGCTGGATCCGCCCATGGCTTCGGCGCCTTTAACCAACGACGGCCACTATCCCTTCTACTTGGGTGAGGAGAGGCTGATTAGTTCCAAACGAATTTTTAACTCGCGGCTGACGGGTTTTATTTGCAGTGTTCGACGGCGGGCTGTGCCAAGCGCTGGCTTCCACCTCCGAATTCGAACGCGCCAGTTGGATGGAGGCGATCAGAACCGCCAGCTACGAAGGCATCAGAGCCGAACTGAACGCGCTCAGACAGTGCATCGAACGTCGGCGCAACCTTAAACCGAACGTGGACCTGCAGACTTGGAGGCTGCAGCAAAACCACACCTTAGGTGAGAGCGTTTTGCCAGTCTATGCCAGTCTTGCAAAGCATCTGATGTTACTGTTCCAGATATATCCGAAGTGCCAATGTATGAAATGGCCATGGCTTGCGACAACCTTTTATGCGACGGGCATGGGAGGCCGCCCAATCCCACTTTGGTGGTGGATGCTTACATGCCAGCGCAGAAAACGTGGGTTCAGTACGGGCGCACTGAGATTATTGAGGTGCTTTAGCAGATCCAGGCGAGTTCTTCAATGAATGAATGGGTTGTTTCCGTTGCAGAAAAGCAGCAATCCCCAGTTTCTGAGCACCATCAGCTTCAGGGCTTCCGATGGTCTGACTGGTGAGTCCCGACTCAGATTCACAGTCTTTGATGTGCAGGAACGAGTGTCGCACACCGCCATTCCTCTAGGATCTTCCTGTGTTCTTCTCAGTGCCATACAGGACTCAACAAGGTAATTAACTACGGTGTTTTGATAACTTTCGTGGAAAATTCATTCATAAACGACAGTCGTTATTCACACTAAGACTTGTTAGTTTCGGCAATTAAAATTGGGGAAAACTTATAGACTGACTTAACTAATTTTGCTAGATTAAGAATCCCATTGTCGTCGCGCCAAAGCACAACTGCAGGTTTCCTGACGGTCTGTGCCTGGTCGTTGGAGGCCGAAGATAAGGGCAGTTCCACTGATCACACCCCTGCCAGAGTGCCAAGTGTTAATGCAAACCATTCCCAACAGGTGAGCCTTTTACCGTTAAGCTGCGTATCAAACGAACGGAACGAATGCCCTATTTTAAAACAGTATGGAATATTCATTTTCATTCGTTTCCTTCGTCCGATGTGAAAAAATGCGCGTTTGCCTGTGCTCTAACTCGACTCGTTTTGTCCAAAACTCTCCACAATATTGATAAGGCCCCAAGTGGCGCGTTCGATCACTTCGGCTGCGAACAGCTCAACAGTGAAGACTTCGTCGCTGCTGAGGTCTTTTTGGGGCTGCTTCGCTCTGCCCAATTGGAACGCCCCCAAAGACTTGTAGAAGCGATTGAATTTCTTCGTCGCAGATTTCACGTAGTCGTTCAGGCTCCAACTGTTGCCCTTTTTCTTCTTTTTGTGTTTGGCTTGAGGTGCTGCCGGAACCAGTTCAATCAGCGCGTCCCAGGTTTCCTGCAGGACGGCTTTTAGGTCTTCCACATAGGTGGACAGTGCGGCACTGTTGGTCGGCTTTTTCTTCTTTGCTTCAAGGCACTGTAAATATCGAATTTGTGACAAAGGAAAGTGGAATAGTTGATGGCTTACCTGAAAAAGCAGCAAAACTACAACGAGTAGTCCGAGTTTCCGGCACATTGCGGCGCGTGTAACGAATCGATTCGATCTGATGGAACGCGAGATTATCGACAGCCTCTTATCTGGCACGAAGTGAAAATTAATAATTTCGATTTCAGAAAATTGCGTTGAAAAAACAAAGAAATCTTGGAGGCTTTGCAGCGCCTGGCGGCTACACGCTACGCCCATTGGCTTTTAGTCATTTAGCTCTTATCGTACCTGACGGAGTAGCGTTAATATGTGCGAATCCTCTTCATTCTATTTATGTTCACATTGGGCTAACTGTATTTCTTGCGAGTGGTGCTGAAAAAACCGCAAGCAGCAGCAGCAGATGTGAAACGGAAAACTGTTTTTATTAGGCGTCAAGCCTTATTACCATTTTCTGTGTCAACGTTCATTTTGGGTGTGTTTATCTACTAAAAAATACGCTACCTTAGATTTGGTCACATCGAAGATCGCAGTCGCTGCCACCTCGCCTGGGGGTGAAAATGCGCCTCCCCAGCCAGTCAGACTTGAAGCTGCTGTTTTCCTCCCCGTATCTTCAAACGTACAGGTTTCATTCGGGGTTGGGCGGCGACATTTCCGTGCACGAATACATGGCGGAGAGCAAGCTCTGCTTCAGCTTCCCGCATCAAATGCTGTAAGCAACCCAAAAACTCAAAAAGGCGCAAATATGTAGTGTGAATGTTCCAGGGACGTGTGGATTCTTCAGGAGAAAGAGCTGCTTCAAGAAGTGGCAGGCATGGGCGAACTGCGAGAGCCCTGGCACTCTCGTCAAGTGGAGCTGTTGGATCGTCACTTGCACCTCCTCAGGCTCTATTCCCAGGTACGTAGCCAGCATGGGGTCAATTAGGGGATTAGCTTACGGAAAGTTTAGGCTCGTGAAAACCTGCAAGCCCACAAGGGGCCCTACTTCAAGAAAAGCTCCCGCAAAACGGACCGCAGCCTGGAATTCGTCCCGATCAACATGCACCTGCAAAGAATGTGGGTGCACAACGACACGCTCAACAAGTCTGGCTTCTACGACTGGATTACGGTGGGCGCTTTCACAGCGCACAGCCATCGCTCGAAGAATGGCGGCTTAATTAGGCTGGTGCAACAGCTCAAAGAATCTCCGATGAAGGCCAATTCCAACTACCAAATTGCAACGAAAATCTCCATGGCCAATGATGCGATTCAAGTGAGTTTTGAATGGAACAGAAGGACAGGGTTTTTTCCGCAAACCGTCGACCAAAAACTACAACAATCTTGCAAAATTTTCAACAATTTGAAAGAGCAATTTGCAATTTAGTTGCAATTGTCCGTATGCTTCCAGGCAATCAAACAACTAAGAAGAGAAGTGGTGGAAGCGATGAAATCCTTAATGCGTCTGGCCAAAGAGAAGCAAACCAACGGAATGTTACCGATATGCGAGGACATGATCAACAAAACCCGCATCCTCCTCAGCTTGTGGGATCCGGGCCTAGTGGAGGAGGCGCTCAGTTTCATTGAGGAACACAAACTGACTCAAGCCGACGACTCTGGATTGAGCGACGATCTGAGCTTGGACAGCGGTAAGCCAATCACTAGTTCTCTACAAGACTAATTAGTCAAATAAAACATGTTTCTAGTGAGCGGCCGTCCAAGTCTAGTGCTCTCCCCATTCAAGCGCATCACGCAACAACTGACGCTGGACCTAAAAAGCCCCGAACTGGAAGACTTTGCAACGCCATGCGTGCAGAAAACCATGGAAGATCTGTGGAAAGTGCCCAGCAGCGAAAGCAATCTGCTGAATACCAGCGATGGCTTGAAAACGCTCTGCTCCAACATGAAGACGCCGGATGAAAGCAACTTTGTGCTCTTCCCTGATGTGGAAGACACGAACCTGGAGACTTCTATGGACAGCGGCCAGCCAGATAGCCTATCAACGAACGGCGTGAATTCCGAAGCGGACCCCAACGCAAAGATGTTCCTGGATACCACCGCCATGTGCAACTCGCCTTCGGCCAATTACTACAAACCCACCGAAGAACCTGAGCCGTGGGACATCACGCAGTTGAACATCGAAGCCAGTGTTATGTGTCTAGTTAGCAAAGTGAAGTTCTTGTGTGGCAGATGCGGTAGTCCAGCAGTGAGGCTGAAGCAGCACTCGACAGGTCGAAGGAAGATTGTTCCATCAGCGCCGAAAAGCGATGACACTGTGGATAAAGGCCTGGTGAGAAACGGCAATAAATTCACAGAAGGCCTGGACTTGAGTAAGATCAGCGACTGGGCCTCAGAGCTGAGGCCCAGCATGCGTAAGCTAAGACAGGCCATGGACGGCTTGCTCAAAACAGCCCGTTTAACTCACTCAGTGTTCCGAGTGCAGGAAGACCCCAAAGCGGCCCAGCGAGTATGCAACGTCCGCTATAGGCGGGACGTTTGCTTCTCCCAAGCGCTTTCTTCGCTAGCAACGGGGCTGATGACGCGACTCTGGTGCCACAAACCGGACCCTGCCTACATTGCCACATTGGGGCAATTGGGGCCTCTGGCCCACTTCGAGGGCCTGCTAAGCTACTACGGCAATGAGATTGACATGTGGGGCGACATGTCAGTGGCCATTGAAGACCTACGCACAGTCCTATTCGTTCTAGTGCGAAGCCCCAGCCCGTCTGTGGAGCCGGTGCCCACTCCCAAAGTGTCCGGCACCAGAAACAGCCTGACGGTCTCCGTTCCGGTCCCCGATAACCTGTACAGCCTGCTGCCGTCAAGACAGACCTTTAGCTTCCACGTTACCCCCGTGTTTTTCAACATAGGAATCAACGAAATGGCTTCGATAGCTGAGGGAATCGGTGCCACCAAGCCACAAGAGCGCGCAAATATCGACAACTTCGACCGGTTGTATGAGTACTTTTTGCGGTATAGGAAAATCAACCGCTGCGACAATCCGCGACAGTCGGCCGGAAGCGCAAACTGTCGCCCCTTGATCGAGATGATTGAGGAGCTGAGGACGGAGGTGCATGGCGCCAAACCGAAGAACGTGGCCATTCTTAGACTGTCCGCGCAAATTAGTAGACACATGAAAGGTGACGGTATTCCCAACCAGATAGATGGATAGGGGAATTCATTCAACAGTTCTTTGCAGGTATGAGATTTACCAGTTGCAAAAGTGCCAAAGATCGGACTGGAATGTCAGTCACTCTAGAGCAGTGTAGGATATTGGCTGAAGAATACCATCTAGCTGAGCACGAGTTTCAAAGGGCCCTGGACTGTATGAGAAGGTAAGTTTAGGTGGTTTCTACAACAGTTAAAAACCTGTTTGGTTGCTGATTAGTGAGGGCTGTAGACGGGAGAACACGATGAAGAACATCGGCCTGCGAAAGTACGCTTTCAACGCCATGCAGCTGTTGGCCTTCCCCAAACACTACAAACCGCCCCCAGGCACTTATGGATCTGCTCAAAGCTAGAAACGTAGTTTTAGTACTTAACGAATTTCTTCTGCAGGTGCCAATAGATTTGTCGACTGATTGCGTACTCGGTTACTTCGATAACACTTTGAAAAAAAGTGATTATCATAAAAGTAGCATCGATTTCTAGTCACCAAACAGTGTGAGGGTTTTTTCCTCATAAACTCTCTAAAATCCACGGTAACCAGTACGATTGGTTATAGCACAAGTTGTTGTAAAGTTCACTTGTTTATTTCTAGTTAAATTATTTCATAGTCATTATTTATTCGTCAACAGGTACAGTTTACCAGATTAGGACAATCTGTATGTCTAAACCCCGATAAAAGTGTTATTTTAGATCACGCTGAAGTTTGATTGCCGACTAAAACCGCACTTTACTCAAATGTGGCGTAACCGAACGTTTAAAATGTGTCCAAAATTAAGAAAGCTTGCAATAATATATACGTTTTAATGGGTTTACAAGATTATCACATATACAGATAAGGTCTAGTAAACGAGACTAATCTAAGGTCAGGGCTTACCGCCCATAGCAAAACACTACTCCCAACCAAGAATGTTAAAAATTAAAGTGAAACTTCACTAAATTACGATAACCAAATGGAATAATTAATATAGAAAACAAAAACCAAACGCAAGGTAACTAAAAGTCACTAACACCAGACCGGACAGCTCCGTTCCATCCGCGCGACATAGCGATAAAGTGCACAACAATCAGCTGAAGTTCTTTTTTACTGCACCAGCTCAGCTACGACGCGGTTCAAGTCGTCGCTGTATCGGGCCAGGAGGGTGGCATTCAAGTCGCGGTTCCAAAAGCCCATTTCAGCCAGCGCCTGCAAATTGGCTTCACGCGGAGTTTCAAGGCTGGAGCTCACCCAATGTCCGTTCACCCAGCGGCCGGGAGACTGAAAAATATTTCTCAGTGCTCAGTATATAAAATAACTACACAAACAACATACAGCAAGAAGAAGCATAACACCTACCGTGCAAAAATCCATGCCTTACAAGGAAACATTAATTTTCTTCAATACAACAGCGCGAGCTTTTCAATAAATCACGACCACTGTGAAGCACAAACTAACAACCCCGTTTGCAAATTCAAGCAATAAACGAATAAACTACTACACAGCGATTAAGCCGCTGAAGATTATGGTACGGCGGTCAAAAAACATACCTGAGGTCGAATCATATTCATTACTGATCGGGCAGCACTGACAGCCCCAGAAACCAATCCTTCAGGCAGAATGTGAGGGCGCGGGGCTGGACCCCAGCCACTATCAGCATTGGGTGGATATTGCGTGGTCTGCTCAGGGATGGGCTGTTGAGGCGGGTGAGTGCTGGCGGGTTCTTCTTGAAGAAATACGTTAACATCGGCAAATTTGCCAAAAAAAATTGTTCTTACCGGAAACTGCGGGTTCCGTATCTCGCACAATCGCCTGTGGAGACTGCACGGGAGATCTGCGCAGTTCAACGGGTGTTTGCTGATAATTGGGCACTGCTTCCAATGGATGCGAAGTCGCCTCTAGAGAAACCACACTGGCGCGTTGGTTGGGCTTGGGTGCAACTAGAACCAAACCAGTTCGTTCATGCGTCAACATACCTCAACGTTCAACATCTCTTACCGCAACTGTCAGTGGTTAGAGTGGCCTCTTCAGGATTGCTGTCCAATGTAGGATAAATGACCTCGTATCCAGGAACATCCTGAGGGAAAACGAACATTCTAGTTTGCCTTTCAGCGTTGGCGTTAAACTGTAACACAAGCGTTCCATTACCAAAACCACGCCTTGTTGGGACAGATTGAATATTTTTGTTCATTTCACTCACCTCTGAGAAACAGGAGCCAGCAGCTGAACAATGAGACATGAAGTTGTTGGCCTCAAAATAGTTGCTTCTATCTAGAGCCTCGTCAATCGTCGTGCTGGTATCGAAATTCTCCCTTGGACCCACAGTTAAATCGACCGCCTGTTGGGCACAAGAGGGATATTCTTGCAAATCGCAGAACAGCTCAAAGGACTCTGCCGAAATCAAGTTTTCTTGCTTTGGTTTGTTCGCTCCGTTTACTTCAGTGTCTTGATTCATTATCGTCGAGGCAATCGATGGCGTAGGTGATTTGTTTAGAGTCTCACTCGCATCAATGGCGATGCCAGTGGAGCTGCTTGCGCTTAAATGACTGTCAAATTCCTGAACCGCAGAGATGATTTCAGATTTCAAAATAGTCTTGGGAATCAGCACTTTCTGCCCATCGACATGCACGTACATGAAACCTTCTTTGACTTGTTCGTCCTCCGGTACGGTAATAACCACAATATTGTCCAACTCTTCGTCTCTGAATTTAATAGAGTTCACCGATGATCTGGAAGCGCAATCAGTATTATTGTTATCATCAAAGCTTTCAGAGCTGCCGGCTTTGTTGGGTTTCAAATCCGGCGTATCGACACTTGACTCTGCAGCAGCTTGTTTTGCCGGAGTCTTAGCTTGATTATCAGTGGTATCGGGAGAGTCCAGCGCAAAGCATTGAGGGACTGGCGCCATCACCTCAACCATTTCACTGCCTTTTGGGCAAAAATGTTCAGTCTCGGAAGCTAGAACAAACACTTTTTTAGCTAACAAAAAGCTTCTTGAGACACTGCCCATACCCCAGCTGCAGTCAGAATCGACGTCATCTTCCTTAATCAGTCTGTTGAGTAATTCAGACTTAGCTTCAGCCTCCAAGCTCATTTTCCCCATTTGATTTAAAAGTTTGAACCTGTCGATTTTATCCTGATCCTGCAGGGATTTGTAAGTAGGAGCTTCCAAAAGCAGGTCTTCTTGCAATAGGATTTGCCTTGGTTCCTTGATCTTTCCTACATTTTCTTAAAAGTGACATCCTTTAGTCCCTTTTCTATCAGATTAAAACTATGCTCACCTTGAAGCTCACTCGGGTTAATAAAATGGCACGCCTGCGGGCCGGAATGTTCCAGAACAGAAGAGTGTCCTTTTAGGTCAAATGGATCGACGATGACTTGAACATCTAACCAGTCGCCGAAGCGACGTCCCTTGTGTAAGAATTGCCAATAACATTCGTAAATCCCGGGGTGAGCTAAAATCCAATTATGGTTAACTGGACTAAACGGTGCAGGTTAACTTACAGGGAATGTGCAAGCGAATCGAAATTGTCCCTATCTCTCCAGGTTTTAAGTGTGGCACACTAATGTATTGGGTTAGCGGGATCAGCTTCTTGGAGCCCCAAGTGTACTGCAGTTGAGTCTGAAAATTCGAACTAACATTGTATAGATGAAAGTAGCCCTGTGCGATAACGCACCATGGGTGTCCATTGGGCTTCGCCGGTATTCTGAACTTCCCACTGATGCAGGTAAATCTCGCCGCCTAGCATGTGGGGCACGGATCGCTGTCTGCTAACAGGCCGAGCGCCCATTTTGGAATCAACTGCTTGCTTTTGAGTGGTTGGTTCTACCTCTTCCAACTTGCGCTTTATCTCTTTGCCAATTGATCTGGCAAAACACCGTGATTCAACAAGTTTAACAATACAATTAATTAATCTACCTGCTGTTGGTTCCCGAAGGTCCAGCTTCGCTGTCGCTGGACTTGGGGGCATTATCGCTCGACTTTTGACCGTGTTGCAATGCATGACGCTTTTCACGATACTTCGAGGCTTTGCGCTCCAGCTTGTCCAGCTTGTTTTCCAATTTCAAGGATTTGAGCAGGACTTTGGTGCTGGAAGAAACCAATGCCAAACCCTAAATTGCCGATATGAAGCCTTTTCCTTACTCGGTAATATTCTCGACTAATTGGGGAGTCAACTTTCTGGACCATTTATAGGGTTTGGCTCTCGCCCTGTTGCTGCAAGACGCATGTTGAGCTGGAACAGCGTTGAGACATGGTGATTTAATCTCGGCCACTGCACTTGTAATGAGTGTGGACACATTCGATGTGATTTCGTCTTTGATGTCTTTCTTCAGCTGCAAATCAACGATTATTTGGGGTGTTAAATGGGTAGACAATTGTGACTTGCTTGCGCCAATGCTGCGATGAACCATTCTGGGGCGGTATCGGCATTGCAGCAGGTTGAGAGAATAGAAGTCGTCTCCGCATTGTCAAATTGAGTTTCCACGTCGTTTGAATGGCGCAAGTTTTTGTGCGTTGGCTGCTCGGAGACTCTCTGCAGCAACAAATTGATCATTTCACCAGCTCGGGCTTTGCCTGCAAGCACACCTGGCTGTAGTGGAATTAAAGTGGGTTATTGTGGAGAACTCACGCCTGAAGGCATACAGGGCCACTTGAAAATCGATCTGCGACTGGATGAGGTATTCTTTGCCATTTTCCATGACGAAGTAGACTCTGACGTCGTTTTCAGCTGTTCCGGAGTTCTTCAGCTGGAAAGATAAGGCAATAGTGATAAGTATGACTAATAGGAATGATTGTCATATAAATAAATATGGGAGGTAAATATCGGGGTAATCCCTGTGACTGGTGATAAAAGATAAGTGATAACGCAGAGTATTTTCTCCATTAAGGGATGCTTTGGAAAAGGTCACTTCTAATGGAATTTGGCTGGTAAACAACCCTCCGTTGCCAAGGTTGCTTTGAAACGATACAAACAACTCGCAGCTGGCATAAATCTAATATGGCCGAAGATTGTTAAGTCATCAAAGGCCACAAAGGTTTTGATTGATCCTAATCTAAGGCCACAACAACGAGAAACATTGCGAAAGTACACTATGGGACATTACCAAGTAGTTTTTGAAAGTTTCGAAGTTCAACGTAGTCGATGGGATATCGTAGACGACGACAACGACCGACATTTCCTTGCTTTCCTCTCGCTTGGACCGGTTTTTCCATCGCAAACTGTACACAATCTCCAAATCGTGTTTCTTCGAACTCATCTTGTAACTGTTCTGGTCGTATCTCAAAATATCACGATTAATTCACACAGCGTAGCACCGAAATACTACATAAAATCTGGATTGTTTGACAACGAATGTTTTGATTTTGATCTATTATGCGCGACTGATGTTGCAAACGACCACCAGGGTGCGCGAAATTCAGCAATCCACCAATCACAGTCCGGGATTTTGGAGAATTTTGTACGCAAGTGTGATGGAAATTACGCAGCTTATTTAAAACAAGTGATGTGCTCGATTTGATACGAGCTACGTGATCGATTGTATAGTTGATTCAGTTAGACGCACTCGTTTAGATGCGCACACAGAGAGAGAGGGAAAGAATGTGAAAATCTCCATGACTGCTTGAATGACAAACTGTGGCGCCAATTTTGAACTGATTGGAGAATTATTAAGTTGCATTTTCTCGAAGAAAAACCTTTGCCTAAAGGCCTCAAAGCCATAAAAAACCATTTCGCTCTTTGAATCACTGACAAGAAATCCCACTACTTAATCTACGAGGGTTTGCGCTCTGGGCTTGAACATTTTCATTAAATTTTGAGCCGCCAAACATCTCCGACCTGCTGAGGAGGGCGGCCGCTGATGCCAGTGAAACGTTTTGGAGTTAAACTATCGGCGAATAAGACACGATTCTCCAATAGTAATTATGGATAAATTTTTGCCCAAGGGCGTCAAACCCAGGCGGGTCGGAGAGAGGGTCGATACAAGCACGTACTTTAAGGGCGCATGTACAAACCTGTTGAGAGGGATGCTGGCTGTAACATATTTCAATCCCCATGATATGTTTATAATTATTATGTAAGACCAGTTCTGTTGGATGCGTTTTAACCGCGTGTGAGTCCCCAGGATGCAATCTTCCTGTCGCTTTACTGCTTTTACCGCACGCACCCTTAATGAACGCCAACCCTGAAAGACTTTGAGGTAAAATTCGATTAATCTAAAATGTGGGCTTTTGTCCCTTTACCTCCTGTTGTAGTGAAAAGACCGCGGCTCAAGATGAGCGCAGTGAATCGTGGCGCGCTCCTTTCAGGAGGTTGGACCAGAGGAGGCACGTCTGAAGTGGTGCGAAGAGCCCATCCAGCCTCAGGGGCGCAATGGAACGTCCAGGTGGTGCGAGGCAAAGTGAATGGGAAATGCTTGTGGAACGCCTGCAAAGCATTGAGTCTGGGGCTGCTGTTGATGCTTCTGGGCGCCGCAATGGCCACAATCGGTCCGTCCGCCTGCAAACAAAGAGTTTTGAATAAAACGGCGTTCATGTTGCAGGCTATTACGCCGATCAACTCTCAGTGGCTCAGGAAATCCGCGGCAATCACACAGTGGCGGTGAAAAATGAGTCTCGAGGCTTCCACCTGAACAATCTCTCCTATGCTGGCCCCATTGTAATGGGAGTTGGAGGTATCTGCTCCAGCAATCCCGCAATCAGCCAACTGCTCAAAAACACTTCTTTGATTGAAGGTTTCATTGTGGTGGCAGCTTGCGTGATGACTTTCGAGGCTCGAGACTCCGCAGCCAAAGTGGTGCCCGCTCGGCTAAAACTCAGCACAACTGGACCGCCTAGTGGAACCTGCGCCCATAATGTGGCTGTTCGGAATGGGCATAGTTCGCTTCGCACTGCCGGCTCTCAAACTGCCGGTATGAACCACCCTTTAAGGCTAGGAGCGGTTTTATATGATTGGGTTCCAGCTAATGTGGCCACGTCGACGCACTACGGAAACCACCATGGAGACCACCATCGGCACCATATGCATACCTCTGACAGGCACAGCCTTACCCAGTCGTTTGTGCAATTCTCGCGCGGCCTGGCCTTAGACTCGAAGAACATCAGCGCGCACAAGAACTTCCAGGGCACTTCTCCGAGTGGCACCAGGAGCAGTTCCCTGAAAGTTCCCCAGGTACCCAACAAGCTTGTAATGGCCAGAGCTGTGGGGCTAAAGAATCGGTTCCAGAGCTCAATAAATCGCAGTCCATCCGCTCCAGACCTAGTCCTGCAGCCTGCCAGTAGCAGCAAAGAGGCTTCGCCTACATCCAGTAGCCATCCGGTAGCTCACAAGTCTCCAATCACCGGGTGCCAATCTAGGCGAACCTTTGCGGCGTGCGCCTTGCTCAATCCGGGACTTTTGCACCGGCAAGCCTTGAGCGTTGACGAAACTGGGGGCAACTACAGGTAACCCGTTGAATTTCCATTCGAACCAGAGACCAGATGGCTAGTTTAGGAGCAATGAATCGTTGCAACACGGCACTGGATCGCAAGGCTCCATGGCAATGGACTTGCACTTGGAGGCAGTGACGCTGAAGATCCGCGACAAGCGCCGGAACCCGCTGAAGAGGCAGAGGAAGATTGAGGAAGACGAGCACAAGCACGATGGTTCAGGGTCTAGGCGCAATTCGCATTCGCACTCCTGCTCCCCAAGGCTGTCCGGGCAACATTTGCGGGAAAGTGCCGCTGGTAAGTACATTTGAGATGTACAGTAAGAGGAACCAAGGTGTTATGGATGTTTAAGGGGGTTCGGCCCAGTATCTGGCTTCACATGGCCAGCACTCGTGTCCGCGCTCAACCCGGCGCAGCTCCAACTCGTCGGACTGCTCCCATAGAACCAGAAGCAGAAGGCGGGAATCCAACAGCTGCCACCATGCAAGGGGGCACCTGGAGCGCACCATAAGCTCAGGTGAGTGCCCAGAAACCACTTCCCTAGACCGGACTGGGAATTTGGAACCGTTTGCCTAGATTCTAGACTAACGGGAGCCATTCCCAAATGCTACCACTCGCACGAGCCTTCCAGGAACAATTCAACCGAGCACGAAACACACGACCAGAGAGGCACCTCGACGTCGGAAAACGACATCAGAAGATCGCACCAGGTAATGGTGCATTTTTCGCCCAACACCGAAGGCTAAACGTGACTGAATCCGCAACGAAGATGCAATAATGACCGTACTGAAGAATGTGATGCAATAAAAGCGCGCACTGACAATGAAAATGGGTGGGTCCGGCAGTGTCAAGGGACCAATTTTAGGTAGTTTCTGGGTGCCCTTCGTATTTAATTAAATATCTCTCTTGACATTCAAGTGCGCCCGAAAAAACTGTATCAATCTCGATAGGGGCTCTTCAACAATGAGTCTTTCTCCAAAGCAATCTGTTTGGTGTCGTCCTTTCACTGGCAATTGAACTTGAAGAAACTGAGATCCCCAAATCATACAGGGTATTTTTTCCAATGTACCTACTTTCCATTGAATGTAGATCAGTGAGCGACTGAACACTATAGAAACAGCTCAATTTCTTCATTTTCAACTATGCTCGTATACAGCCCTCAAACAATCATTTATATACATAAATACATACATACATATGGTGGAATTCGGTCCTAAACCTTGCCAAGTTCCCGCACGTCGACGTGACGACTAAAAGGAGTTTTACATAAATTTATGGTTGTATGTTAAAACATAATTATATTTCTATAGATCAAATTTTACATGTTTTAGAAAATGTTATCCTATATTAGATTTCTAAAAAACCCGAAAAATGTATTTAATGTAACGTAAATAAATTATTCATCGTGGAACTGTGTTTGAAAAGGACCTGAGTTTGTTGAGGCGCATGATGATACTCAATGAATAGACGAATCTTTCGCATGGGGGGACATTCGAAGAAATGTATGACCGGAGAACAAAATTAGGCCAAAATTTCATGTTTTCCACCACGTTTTTGCTCATTTCTCAAGAACAGATTGAGCTGGAGCGCTCATTTTTACACCACGGGATAGAGCACAAATGGGGCTTTTATGAGGCAAAGCACCGCTTGGGAAATGTTGGCGGTTTTCTCAAAAAAGTCTACATTTCATGAAAGTGTGAGTTTTCGCTCTTCAAACTTTCAACTCTCCAGAGCTCCACTTAAACCGACCCCATAAGTTGGAGCCATTTCAAATTTGTGCGGAAATAAACCCCCTAAACACCTGCAAAATGCCGTTACCTGATAAACTGCTGAGAAACCCACACTTTTCCAGTTGAGTGTCTTAAACTTAAAATAAACTGATAAAAAAATCACTTTTAAACCCGCACCTGTCACTAACATCCGCCATTTTTTGGCACGCAAATTTCCCCGAATGGCGCAAGCAATGTCGCAAACATGCAGAACTATTCCACCAGTTTTAGTCGCGTGATTCATATGGCACGCCTGTATTTCCTCCACGTTTGACGCATGCGCCCTGATCACTGTCAACGTGACAGCGATTACTTGTTTTCAAATAGCCCCTCTTGCCGCACTCTATTGTTGGTCCTTTGAGTGGTCGGACTCGACACGACAAGGTGAACGTTTTTTTCTGGAAATTTAGTGCAAAAACCAGCGTTTTCTACTCGCTTCAACATGGCCCCTAAACAGCGAATGCGGATCGCCAACGAAAAGGCCAGCAAGATGGTCACCATGCGGGGCAACGTCCCCAAATCGTCGGTAAGTGCCACTGGGCAGTCCATATTGCACGCAGATTTGCAGTCTTGCAGAGGTTTTTTCGGGGGTTTACGGGAGGAATTCATCAGGTTTCCAGTTGCACTTTACTGGGTTAGGGGTTTGTTAAGGTCTGTGCCCGATTACAGCCCCCTAATTATTGTCTGATGAAATCAGGCCACTTGGTATAGTGTTCAAGGGTTAAGGGGGCTGTGCAGGGCTCCTGATCTGAAAGCCCGCAGTTAAAATTAGAGCAGATGACAAAGTCGCTGTGCCCTTGTTTCCAGACGGAAATCGATTATCACTGATTGCTTATAAAGGTGCTGTTGTTCTAGAAACAGGAGAAGGAGAGCTCCCCAGTAGGGCCCTGGCTTCTAGCCCTCTTCCTCTTCGTCGTGTGCGGCTCAGCAGTTTTCCAAATCATCCAATCAATCCGTATGGCGTAAAGCGAACAGCGATTAGCAACTTATCAGATCATGTTCTGTTTTTTATACATATTTTGTAAAATGTGTGTTTTTGTATTATGTAAAAACGTTTTAGTGCAGTTTGATTCTTCCAGTTTTGTATGATAAATAGTCGCCAATATATACAGCCAGTGAGCATTTGGTCTTTGCAACCCTAAGCATCGCCTAAGGTTGTGAACCTTTGCACATTGAGTGATCAATCAGCACATTCAATGGATGCAAAAGCTGATTTTAGGCGATTTTTCCACCACCGATTCAAGCTGCAACGCTGGCTCTAGATTATATTCTGTGCATTTACACGGCGGTTTTTTGTAAAATATCATTCCATTTGTTTATTGGTCACCATGTATAAGGTTTAATATAATACATTATTTTCCAGTCAATGGTTTAATTCCGTTCCTCGATGTCCCTAGTCTTTAAAAAGTTAGAGGAAAAACGTCAACTTCTAGCGGCCGCTGAAGATCTAGAGCTTCTAACACTGGGGCGGTTTAAAATATCTTAATGATCATTAGGACCGTTCTAATAGAGCGCCGCAAAGACTATCTTTTCTATTAAAAAGTCGTTAAAAAGTAAGAAGGCCAAAAACATGACAAAGTCCTTAAATAAACGAGGATACAATGAAACAGATTGCATGTTTGTTGTCCCCCACACAAGCAAAAAACAATAGAAAATTCGCATAAACTGGCTTATCGCCACGATGTATAATTCGGTTTAATGATAAGCTAATCGCAAAGCAATAAACACTTAATTTCATTTTGCCGGGCAAAAAAGTGCGCACAGAATCATTTTGCCATTAAGCCAGATAAGCCGAGTGCTAAGCAAACGGAACCATCTGGTAGAAATCGAAAAACCTTTCCATTTACCAAACGACACAATATTTGGGGCTGGGAGGAAGGACTTGCGAATGACTACTTTCACTTATCGGCAATTAAATGTGCATTTGGAACAGTTGCAAGACGCTTTATTGGCACGCTACTTGTGCATGGGAATGCGGTAAATCGTGGGAACTTCCGCGAAAGTCACCGCCCTTTTCTGTTGCTCGTAACTTGCGCTCTTGTTCCTCAAGCCGCTCAACTTCCTCAAGCTCTCACGGAAACTGGCCATCCTGCAAAGCCCAATTTCCTTCAAATCCCCCTTTTAATCGCGCAGTAACTTCACCTGGAGAACGGTTTTTGAGTGGCTTGCGCTTCCTCTTTGGCCTGCCTGAAGATATTGCATGTGATCACCTCATTCAAGTAATGCAGCGTTATTTCCGGCACTTTACTGGGACTGGCGTTCGGGTTGCTGTCCAAATAAGTGAGCACCAGCTTCAGAACTTTGATTTCCTGCTCCTGAGTGATCTGCAATGCACGCTTCACATACCTGCAGAAATTTACCGGCTGTTACTTACACGGTCCAGGCAGTTTCGGATTTTTATTTCATCCTTCGTGGACATCCAGTGGACCATGTGCGGCTTTTTGCTGCACAGCCACATATAATTGTTGGGTTTGCCGAAGATGCACTCGGTGTATTTGATGTGTTGCGTTTCCATCAGCAGTTGGACCTTTTTTGTATTTTTTATTAATATTATATTGTTTTATTATCCTAAAGCTACCTGCTCTATGAACTGGGACTTCATGCTCCCAAAAGTGTACCACTGGAAGCACCGTCAGATATAAAGTAATGAAACTAAACCCAATAACTGCTGATAAGCCCAAATATAATTATGTTGCGGTAAGAGGAAGGATAATATTTGGACGCAATCGGCAGGGAGAATTATTCCGTCCAAGTATCTGGGTAATGGGATTCGAATTAACTACAGTGAGTCTAATGTGACGTCCCTAGATAATCTATTTAATTTCCCTGTGTTTATATAAAGAGCAATTTGCTGATAAGGGAGCCCAAATAACTATTAGTTAATACCTGATGCTGGATTAATACAGGCCCTAATTGAAAACCTCTAATTCCTCACATGTCAGGGAAATTTCAAATCTAAATTCCCGTAAATAATTAAATTCAGTCAGGGCAGGTTTAAAAAAATATTTAAAATCTGGCGCGTCGTGACGTCACCCGAGTGCATCCTTTCTCACAGCGCCTGACAAAACGTCACTCAAATAAACATAACCTGACTTGGCATGTAATAAATAACACCCGATTTTATTGAAAACTTCCCGATAGTTAGCGCTAAAATGAGTGAAGTGGGGGCCGCAGATGAAACCCCCCAAGAAAAAAGGGCGCACGAGAGCGACAGTGACTCGGAATCGGATTTGGTGGGCCCCTCGATTTCCGAGGCAGTGCAGCCCAAGAAGCGCAAAACTCTCCCCTTCGAGCGGCTCTACTTGGACAACCTGCCCTGTGCGGAGTCGTACGAGAAGAGCTACATGCACAGGGACATTATCACGCACACTGTGGTGACTCCGACCGATTTCATCATAACAGCCAGTTGCGATGGGCACATAAAGTTCTGGAAGAAAAGTGAACAAGGGATTGAGTTCGTGAAGCATTTCAGGAGCCACTTGGGCCCCATTGTCAAGATAGCGGCCAACTGTGCCGGCACCTTGCTGGCCAGCGCCAGTCTGGACAAGTCATTGAAGATCTTCGATGTGATCAACTTTGATATGATCAACATGATGAAGCTGGACTACACCCCTGGTACTGTTGAGTGGATTCATGGGTCTGGTGACGCCATTCACACTGTAGCTGTTACTGATCAGGACAGCAACAAGATTTTTGTGTATGATGGCAGAGGCGGCAGCGCCCCTTTGAACGTACTGGAGACTATTCATTTGAAACCAGTTACTTTGATCAGCTACAATCCCCAATTCGATGTTGCAGTGTCTGTGGATAAGTCGGGAATTCTAGGTGAGTTGTGCTTTCTGTGGGTTTCCCGTTTTAACTTTCTTTGAGGGCGTTGCACTAGAATACTGGACTGGCATTAGGAAAGACTTTTCCTTTCCCAAAAACGTCCAGTTTGAGTCAAAGTTGGACACCGATCTGTTCGAGTTCGCCAAGAACAAAACCCAGCCCACCTCATTAACCATGTCGCCCGACGGCAAGAAGTTTGCCACCATTTCAACGGATCGGCGCGTAAGAGTGTTCAACTTCCTAACTGGAAAACTGTCGCGAGTGTACGATGAAACTTTACCCAGGTAAGCTTGGACTCATCACCCCTCATAGAACAAAAAAAACGAAATTTCCTCAGATTCACGGAGCTTCAGCAAAAATCGCAGCAGCTGCCCAACATGGAGTTCGGCAGAAGAATGGCGGTGGAACGCGACTTGGAAAAGTCCGAGGCCTCTCACTTGGCCAACATTGCATTTGACTACAGCAGCAACTTCATCATGTATCCAACATTGCTGGGAATCAAGCTCATTAATCTACACACCAATAAACTGGTCACTTTAATCGGGAAGAACGAGAACTTGAGGATGTTGAATATTTCCCTCTATCAAGGTAAAAGAAGGTGAAACGTGTGGGGTAAATTTCCTTAAAACCCGTCCTCAGGGTCGTCAAGAAGATCCAAAGCGGCCGTGACTCTGGAAATGGAGGCCTCAAACAACCCCACATTGGAAGCCGTTCAGCCCGACCCTACTCTAGTGTGCACCGCCTATAAAAAGTCCCGGTTCTACTTGTTTAGCAGGCGAGAGCCTGATGATTTCGGCGGAGACCAGGACAGGTACTGGCCACCTTTCTCTCCTGAGCTCTGTTTGAAACTTTCCTTATTTCAGGGACATATTCAACGAAAAACCTTCAAAGGAAGACACAATGTCAGCTACAGAAAACCCGGCAGTTCAAAGGCTATACGAAAACGCGACGATTCACACAGTATTTGGAGATGTCCACATCAAGCTCTTCATGAAAGACTGTCCGAAGACAGTGGAGAACTTTTGCGTCCACAGCAAGAATGGATACTACAACGGACATATATTCCATAGGTAAATAGCCGTCGACATTCTCCCTCTCTAGGCGTTTGTTAATTTAACTAAATTGCAGGGTAATCAAGGGGTTCATGATACAGACGGGCGACCCCACAGGGAACGGAACAGGAGGCGAGAGCATTTGGGGCGACGAATTCGAGGACGAAATCAAGCCCCACTTACGGCATGATCGGCCTTATACAGTTTCCATGGCTAATGCGGGGCCTAATACTAATGGAAGTCAGTTTTTCATCACTTTGACGCCCACTCCTTGGCTGGACAACAAACACACAGTCTTTGGCAGGGTGACCAGGGGCATGGAAGTGGTGCAGAACATCAGCAATGTGAAAACCAATCAGAAAACTGATAAGCCGTATGACGAAATCAGCATTATATCTATTTCAGTTAAATAAAATGATCGTGCACAGTAAGTAAATGTTCTTAGGCATGCAGCGCAGCCTTCACTTGGGCCTGTTGCAGTTGATGCTGCAGCTTCTGTAGCGCGTCCTTGGCATTATCCTGCTTCTTTTCCACCGAACCGATCAAGTCGTCCACTTTCTTCAGCTCTTTAGTAATGTAGTCTATTCTCTTGCTCACGTTTTGTTTGGCCTCCACCAGCTCGGTCTTGATCAGAACGGGGCCCACTGACTTAAACACTTTGCCTTCGGCTGGCAACAAGCTCAGCTCGTGTTTGACAATTTCGTTCTCCGTCAATTGACCATCGAGCTGCTGTCTTGTGGATACGGCCTTTTGGAGCTCTGCAAACGCACAAAACGGGGGCTCAAATGGCAATTTGGAGGTTAGCCGAGCGAGATTAGTGGACGTTTACCTTTTTGTGCGTTTTTGAAGTTGTCCAGTTCCTTCTGGTACTTCCTTTGAATGTCTTCGCCCATTTTCGGCTAAATTTTGAACTTTTGGAAACAGCAGCGAGGTGAAATTGAAGAACCAAATTTGGCTGCTTTCCAACAACAAATAACTTTGTGACTTTGAAATTGTCACTATCGGTTAGAAACTTAACTGACCCAGCAGGGCTCTTGATGCCTGAAAGTGCATGAGCGGGAGCGAGAGCACCGATGAACCAACGTAGCACATTGACGTAAATTTAGCATAACCTAATTGCGTCAAATTCAGAAATGTGTAAACAAAGCCCAGCCTAGTCAGGATGAAAGGGCGAAAGCTCCAAACTTTCCCAGTTTCAAAGCCTTGAAAATGCCCAACGCTTTGCATCATGCCCCAAGACCTTTGCTCAATTACTCGCAGTATTACCAAAGACAGTTTGCTCGAAGCGCACGTAAAGTATCGCAAACTAGGACTGACTGAGGAGGAGCTGCAAAATGCAGCCCTCCCAAACAGGGCTGCTTTAATGCGATCTACCAGGCTTCGAGTGCTGATTTATTGCGGCTCAGTAACGTTGCTCATCTCACTATTCATCGGCTATGACCTTCTGAATGTCCTCCTAGGGATTCGCTGTATTGTGCCCCACAACTACTTCACTTGGGAGGCCACTAGAGCCCTGCCTGATTGCACGTTTTGCTCAAATGTAACTCAACCAATCGAATTATACAATGTGACGCGGGAAATGTTCGAGGCATACGCGTACTCTTCGCAGCCAATCGTTGTCAGGCGGGCATTTCTTCACTGGCCAGCCATGAAGAGATTCAGCTGGCAGTTCTTCAAGGAATTGTATGCTGGCATTGAAACGTCCGACGATTCGGAGTGCCAATTTTTGCACTTCAAGTCCGACTTTATTTCGATTCGGGACGTTTTTGCAATGTCCAGTGCCAGAGTGAGCAATCTGCCGGGAGAGAAGAGCTGGTATGTTGGGTGGTAAGTCCTAGATGCTCATGGGTGAGACGAAATGTCTCTAGTGAGTTTACTCATCAGGGGCAACTGCGATCCTTTAATCCTAGAGGAGATGAGGAGGCACTATCCAAAGCCCCATTTCCTGCCGGAGGACGCGGAAATTCCTTCGCAGGAGTACGTTTTTATGGGCTACGATGACGGGGCTACCATGCACGTGAGTTGACAATACAGTCTCCCTTCCGGGGGGTGAATTGGGGCGCTTTTTTTCAGCTGGACTTCATCAACCGCCTAATGTGGCAAGCCCAACTTCAAGGCTCAAAAGTGTGGACTTTAAGGCCGCCCCCTGAGTGCCAAAGCCATTGCCAGGCTCTGAAATTTCTGGTGCATCCAGGAGATGCAGGTGAGGGCGAGCAACTGCCTTTCTAGGGACAACTCTACTGATTTTTTTCGGGCAGTTTTAGTTGACACCAGAGTGTGGTACCACGCCACAACCATCCCAAACGGACAGTTCAGCCTGTCCATCCAATCAGAGTATGGATAATGCTCTTTGGGTCCTCTGACCTAGTTCTAGTTAACCGCCAGTAGCCAAAGTTTCCCAACCATTTTAGTTTTTAATTATGTAGTTTTACCCGAGTTCTAGTCCGATATTACCATGAGTTTTGGCTATTTAGTAACGTGTTTTTAGTGCCATTTTTTGCCAATTTGTTGTCTGTACGATTTGTTTTATAAAGATTTATTTACAAAAATCGATTTTTGTTTGCTTTCATCCCCAAGTTGCACACCAAACAGGTCGGACAGCGAGCGCCCCGCCTCAGTTGATTGTTTGCCGCACGAAGAAAAAAACAAATCCCCAAAACAGGTCCATCAAAAAATCCGAAACAGTCGGTCAATCGAGGTAGTAAGTTCAAAGAGGGCCTGGGGGCCTACGAGAGAGGGGGCATCCGATTCTACAACCGAACTCTCCAGACCAGACATATATCGGCTCTGTTACCGGAAGAACTCGAAAAGTTCAGTGTTTGGGACAAGATTTGATGCTTCGCAGTGGTACACAGGAACTGATTTGCTTGGGTTAAGGAAGTTGGGGGTGTTTGAGGGCAGTTTGGGCCTTCAAAGTGTAAAGGGCCTGAGACATTCTTTGGCTGAAATGAAGACCATATGACCTAACTTTTGTCCTAAAAATGTCCGGCTCCTCTGCTCAAAGTTGGCTCCAGTGTCGTGCCCGAAGGGCTCGGCACAACTTCGACATCAAACACTCTCTAATGCGTTTGTTGTGTCGAGCCCTTCGGGGACGACACTGATTAGGAGGCAAAAAACCCTCGACAAGTTTAGACCGTATTTTTTTCGACTAAAAGCGATTTGTCTTTGCATCTGAGGCGTAAAATTAGCCCCTGATATATACAGGGTGCTTGCTAGGTCTCAGTACAAGAAGTGCAATAGATCGATTTTCATTTTTTTACTGCGAAACAGTGCGTTGGATAGGGAAAACCCAAGAGCCCTTTTCTCTTCCAAATTGACCAGCAAGTTGAAAAAAATTTTAGTTTCGCGAAAATCACTGGCGCTTCAGTTTAAATTGAAATTTGCCTGAAGCCGTGCCTGTTCCCACGCCACTGGTAAAAGAAAAACTCAAAAATTTTCCGCCAAACTTGTGCTGTTGTTCGCTCTCAAACCCTGTGAAATTTCATTAAATTAGTCCTAGCCGTTTCCGAGATATTAATAAATTTGACTTTTCAACATTCTGTGTATAGGGTGTTCCAAAAATCTTGTACCCAAAACGAGAAAAAACACTTTTTGCACAGTTGAAACTAGCTTTAAAATGTGGCGCATTCAATACACTACATGCCACCAAAAGTTGGCACACCCACTATTCGTCGCGCAGTTAGGAAAACTCAAATAAAATGTGCCACCCAAATGGCACGCTGCTTAAGAACACCCAGTATAGAACATTCCTTTGTCATGTTTACTGTGAAAACAAAACGCTTTTCTACGCCTTGCCACCTTTGCTAGTCTAAGCGATAATGAGGATTTTCGCCGCGATAAATCACTTGAGAACCCGCAAAAGCGGGTTCCTTTTCAGTTTACCCCGGTAGGTCGCATAGTTGTGGCACACCTGTTGATTGGTACGACACTACGGTACCACTTTTCCACCTGTATCAGAGAACGCCAGGTAAAGACGGTCGGCAGTACCACTGCGAACCACTTTCGGTATTCGAAGATTCGAAGAAACCCGCTCGTAAACATTCAGTTGGTGTGGTGGACGCGCGCTGTTCCAGATTTTCGAAACTTTTTGGGTGCCAGATTTTGCACGTGCTGGTGGTGAGTGGCTTTCGAGAGTTTCACGTGAATAGTGCTTGGCCCAGGCCAATGTGGTGAATGTTGATCCTAGTTGTGAAGCCTAATTGGATTAAGCACGTGATCTAGGTAGGTAGGTTCCATCGATGAAGATGCATCGAATGTATCATGAACTGTAGATGCGAGCGCTTATTGCTGGCGCTCTCAACGCTAAAGTTGATTAGATTGCCCGATTATTAATCTGGCCTGTTGTTTCTCAAATGTGAGTACAGGGAGTACAATGCGTTATTTTTAGGATTGAACTAATCCGAGGCGTCAAACGAGAACACTTTGTCTACAAACATTAGCTGGCTGATAAGGAAAATCTACATATAATATACCTGATTACAGCCGCGAAACTAGCTGTTGTCTACAGGGAGCGTGAAAAGATCCAAAAATGCGTGGTCACATTGCAACTCTCTGGGCGCGTTTTGCATTTATTGGTCGCCAGAAAATGCCGGCAAATATTTAAATTATACGGTGCTTAAGTGCAAATATTTTGTCGTTAAATTGCTGTGCGCGAAGGGGCCTTGAAAGCTCCAATAGACAACATAATTGGCGTTTTTCTGCTTCGCGAGTGGCGCATTGGTGTAGGAAAACCATCTAGTTCTTAATTCCCATTGCCTTCCTTGCAAGTGTCTTCGCCTAATCGCCCAAAAGCTTCTTCATTCGGCCTGAGAAGACTTTATTTATTTTATTTGGCGGACACAGGCAGGATTCCTTGAAACTGGCAGGTTTTTGAATAAATTGCTGACGCCGTCTCTGCCCAGATCAGCCATATGCCTTGGGTTGCAACACATGCATTCTTCAGCTGTGTCACTTTCATATTGAGCTAAGTGGCATTAAAAGCATTAAGAAGCATGCTTAAGCATGTGCTCCCATGTATATCCTTTAACTTATCCGCTCGAATTCACACCGTCCTTATCTATAGTTAATAAAACAGCTTATCTTCCAGACCAATGCTGGCAATGGAGCGCCAGCATCGTCGCTAATATGAAAAACTACTGAGCTGAGCCATCGAAACTCGAAAATGACCCACAATCTGAGACTAGTTGGAGTTTTGGCGGTGCTGGTCGGCACTGTCCAGGCTCAAGAGCAGGCCGCCTCCATCTGTTATGGGGCTGGCTCTATGGCCACAGCGATAGTGCTGACCCTTTTGTTCACACTGTTGCTGGTTGGAGGCGTTCTCTATTTTCTGAAGAGGCGCGCTGATGCCAAGAAGGGTAAGTTTGAAAATCTTCCTACTAATCACTAAACGCTGAAGGTTGAGCTCGATGATTATCGTCTTAATGGCCAGACCATAAGCGAAAGGAAAGTCAAGTTAAACGGTGGCTTGTAGTTGTTTATAGTTGCGCTTTCTACTGCAGAGGAGTGATAGTGTTTGGGGGGGTTTGAAGGAGGTTTGAAATGTTCGATTCACACTAAATTCACTTGTTAGTGTCAAAAAGGCTATTCCTAATGTTGGGGCAAAAAAGCGCGCTTTAATCTCTTCTGGTTTGCGGGCGACGGATTTTTGAATTCCAGACTGACGCACAACAAATTAAACTTTACTTTTTGAAAATTCCTCCAAAATCTGTTAGTAGCCCGATTCAAACCAAACAAAGCGAGCAGCTTAATAAGACTGTTCTTCATGTTGGGACAAAAAATCGCGCCTTAATCTCTTCTAGTTTGGAAGCGACGAATTTTTTAATTCCGGACTGAGGCACAAAAAACTGAAGTTGAAATTTTGAAAACTCCTCCAAAATCTATTAGTGTCCCGATTGAAACCAAAGTCACCGAGGATCTTAATTAGACTCTTCCTCATGTGGAAGCAAAAAAGCGCGCTTTTATCTCTTCTAGTTTGGAAGCGACGAATTTTTTAATTCCGGACTGAGGCACAAAAAACTGAAGTTGAAATTTTGAAAATTCCTCCAAAGTCTATTAGTGTCCCGATTGAAATCAAAGTCACCGAGGATCTTAATTAGACTCTTCCTCATGTCGAAGCAAAAAAGCGCGCTTTTATCTCTTCTAGTTTGGAAGCGACGAATTTTTTAATTCCGGACTGAGGCACAAAAAACTGAAGTTGAAATTTTGAAAATTCCTCCAAAATCTGTAAGTGTCCCGATTGAAACCAAAGTCACCGAGGATCTTAATTAGACTCTTCCTCATGTCGAAGCAAAAAAGCGCGCTTTTATCTCTTCTAGTTTGGAAGCGACGAATTTTTTAATTCCGGACTGAGGCACAAAAAACTGAAGTTGAAATTTTGAAAATTTCTCCAAAATCTGTAAGTGTCCCGATTGAAACCAAAGTCACCGAGGATCTTAATTAGACTCTTCGTCATGTCGAAGCAAAAAAACGCGCTTTTATCTCTCCTAGTTTGGAAGCGACGAATTTTTTAATTCCGGACTGAGGCACAAAAAACTGAAGATTGAAATTTTGAAAATTCCTCCAAAATCTGTAAGTGTCCCGATTGAAATCAAAGTCACCGAGGATCTTAATTAGACTCTTGCTCATGTCGAAGCAAAAAAGCGCGCTTTTGTCTCTTCTGGTTTGGAAGCGACGAATTTTTTAATTCCGGACTGAGGCACAAAAAACTGAAGATGAAATTTTGAAAATTCCTCCAAAATCTGTAAGTTTGAAGATTCCTTCAAACTCTGTTAGTGGCCTGAATCAAACCAAACAAACCGAGCATCTTAATAAGACTCTTCCTCATGCTGGGGCAAAAAATCGCGCTTTAATCTCTTCTAGTTTGGGAGCGACGAATTTTTGGATTCCGAACTGAAGCACAAAAACTTTGAAAGTTCTTCAAAAACCTCTCAAAGGCTCGATTGAACCCAAACTCACCGAGCGTCTGAACAAGACTCTTTTTCATGTTGAGTCAAAAAAGCGCACTTCTATCTCTTCTAGTTTGAGAGCAACGAAATTTTAAATTGTGTGTTTCAGTTCGGATTTTAAAAATGTGTCTCTCGGACAGCAGCTCTCAACATTCCGATATTTTTCCCATTAAACACGCAAACACTCTGTATATGCATATTGAGAACCTTCTTCGCTCGGAATCTATACAGCGAGCGAAAAAAAAAAAACACTGGATTTTCATCTAACAACGCGGAATTCGCAGCAGATTAGCACGATTTTAAGTGGAAATCATAGACGTTGTCAGAATGCGAATCATGCAGAGCCGGTAGGCGCACAGAGGCCACCCGAAGGCGTTTAACACATAATTTAGCGATCAAAGAAGGAAATAGCGATGTTAGATAGCTGCGAGTGGACTCGCCTGCCCATCAACCGGCTTCTACAGGTGCGTTTTGCAGCGCCTTCAATGAACCAAAATTCCAACGGTTTTGATCAACAGCCAAACAAAATGAAATCAGCAACATCAATCAACAATCTGCTGCTAATTGCTTGTGCGAGAGTAAAAATAGCGGCCAGAGAACCAGTTTGCCTTTCAAGATTCCGATTGATACAATACGGTATTTGTCGATCTCCTCTCACTTTGCACCATTTCCCATAGGAGTCCCCAATTGACATTCATGGAAAGTTTCTAGGCCCTGATTACTCATTTCGAGCTGCTTGAAACAGTTAGGACAAAGTAGAGCGCTCCTTAAACAAATGGCACAGCGACCTAGAAAACGCAACTCCTTATCCAGCTCTAACAGTACCAAGACGAACTGTTTGGGTTCAATATGGCTTAATATATTCGCCCCTGATATTGGGTACTGTTACCGATGTCCATCTTTGATAATGGTGAGGAACCGCGCCATAAAGTAACAGATTTTCAAAAAGTCGAAACGAGTTTTCCGGCCCGAAGAATTTAGTACCACCAATGGCTTAACTGTATTTCGTGATCGGCTGAGATGGACCGTGCTGCAGCTGAATTCATTCATCGGGCTTTCAGCGTGCTGCAATCGACACAAAGTGCAGCTGAAGACTGAAATTCATCTCATCAATTATTAATGTAACAAGTTCCTTGCGGCCGAGACTAGTTGACCGAGTTGTCGCACGTTACATTAACCATTAGCCGCTCTTAAATGGACGTTGTAGGCCCATCCTTCCTTTTTTTTCCATTGTTAATCCAATTTGAATACCACATTGAAGGTGATTCATGACCACATCCTACTGCCATTGGAATAAGCGTGTAAACATCGCTGGGAGAAAATTCAATTCTTCACGACCAAAACCGTATTCTTCATTCTTTCTCCTAATGCCCTACTCTGTGCCGGTTTCACTCTTGGCTTACAAGCCAATACGGATTAGGATCGTTTCTCCAACGGTTCAATTACATAAATTGTTTTGTTTTATTCGTGTCCATGATACGTGCCATTGAACACCTTGCCTGACGACTTAATTGAGACCCGAAGGACGGGGCGGACGGTCCATTAGAGGTTGATAACAATCGGCTTTCAAGCAGTTACGGACGCGGGAGTAAATTTGCTTTTTTGCCCCAACATGAGGAAGAGTCTTATTAAGATGCGCGGTGAGTTTGGTTTCAATCGGGAAACTAAGGGGTTTTTGAGGAATTTCAAAGTTTCAATTTGTGTTTTTTGAAAACTTCCAGAGATAGAAGCGCACTTTTTCGCATCAACATGACGAGTTTTAGTGAGATTTTTTTTTGCAACAAAATCGATTTTTTCCAAAAATTCAGGTTTTCGACCTTAAATTCATCAGGAATTCATCCTCAATGCACACTTTGATAATATATATTTGGTTGGAAAATAGTCTATTCGACCTTCAAACAATCATAGCTTCTAGGTTTTCCTAGCAATTTTTATTTTTCAACACGTAGTTTTTACCGAAAATCGTGCGCTTTTCTACAAATTTTAGATCTGGTGCTAACAGAGTTGTGCAGAAAAGTTGGGAATTTATCCACAAAGTAAACATTGAAAATATAAATTTATTGTTTCAACCTCGAAATCGTCATAACTTTCAAGTGTTTTAACTGATTTTTAGCATTGTTTACGAGAAATTTTAAATAAACCTGCGCTTTTATAGTTCATGGCTGCACAAATCGCAACTGGATTTCATTACGGCAAAAGGGACTCCTCCCTATTCGCCTGCCCACAAAAGTCCCGATTGTTCAGGTCAGGTGATCGAGGTGGCCTAACCCAATGCTCCACCTCATCCAATTGGACAGTTTTCTATGGTTTTATGTAATATTCGGCTGAAATGAGGTGGAGCCCTTTCATGGGCATGCTTCAACTTGTTTACGAGAAATTCTAAATTCCTGCGCTTTTATGGTTCGTGGCAGCACAAATCGGAACTGGATTTCGTCGCGGCAAAAGGGACTAACTTTTTCCTCTTGGTCACAAGTTTTAAGTCTCCGTTGTTCATCTCTTCCAATTGATGGTTTTTCACAAATGCTTCTTAAAAGCCTTTCAAAGTCGTTCAATTTAGACCGAACTCGCCAAGCATCTTAATAAGACTCTTCCTCATGTTGAGGCAAAAAAGCGAGCTTTTATCTCTCCTAGTTTGAAAGTGGCGAATTTTTTAATTCCGGACTGAGGCACAAAAAACTGAAGTTGAAATTTTGAAAATTCCTCCAAAATCTGTAAGTGTCCCGATTGAAACCAAAGTCACCGAGAATCTTAACTAGACTCTTCCTCATCTCGAAGCAAAAAAGCTCGTTTTTATCTCTCCTAGTTTGGAAGCGGCGAATTTTTTAATTCGGGACTGAGGGACAAAAAACTGAAGTTGAAATTTTGAAAATTCCTCCAAAACATGTAAGTGTCCCGATTGAAACCAAAGTCACTGAGGATCTTAATTAGACTCTTCCTCATGTCGAAGCGAAAAAGCGCGCTTTTATCTCTCCTAGTTTGGAAGCGACGAATTTTTTAATTCCGGACTGAGGCACAAAAAATTGAAGTTGAAATTTTGAAAATTCCTCCAAAACATGTAAGTGTCCCGATTGAAACCAAAGTCACCGAGGATCTTAATTAGACTCTTGCTCATGTCGAAGCAAAAAAGCGCGATTTTATCTCTTCTAGTTTGGAAGCGGCGAATTTTTAATTCCGGACTGAGGCACATAAAACTGAGGTTGAAATTTTGAAAATTCCTCCAAAATCTGTAAGTGTCCCGAATTGAACCAAAGTCACCGAGGATCTTAATTAGACTCTTCCTCATGTCGAAGCAAAAAAGTGCGCTTTTATCTCTTCCTAGTTTAGAAGCGACGAATTTTTTAATTCCGGACTGAGGCACAAAAAACTGAAGTTGAAATTTTGAAAATTTCTCCAAAATCTGTAAATGTCCCGATTGAAACCAAAGTCACCGAAGATCTTAATTAGGACTCTTCCTTATGTGGAGTCAAAAAAGCGCGACTTTTATCTCTTCTAGTTTGGAAGCGGCGAATTTTTTAATTCCGGACTGAGGCACAAAAAACTGAAGTTGAAATTTTGAAAATTCCTCCAAAGTCTAGTAAGTGTCCCGATTGAAACCAAAGTCACCGAGGATCTTAATTAGACTCTTCCTTCATGTGGAAGCAAAAAAGCGCGCTTTTATCTTCTCTAGTTTGGAAGCGGACGAATTTTTTAATTCCGGACTGAGGCACAAAAAACTGAAGTTGAAATTTTGAAAAATTCTCCAAAATCTGTAAGTGTCCCGATTGAAAGCCAAAGTCACCGAGGATCTTAATTAGACTCTTCCTCATGTGGAAGCAAAAAGCGCGCTTTATCTCTTCTAGTTTGGAAGCGACAGAATTTTTTAATTCCGGACTGAGCTCACAAAAAACTGAAAGATTGAAATTTTGACAATTCCTCCAAAATCTGTAGTCGTCCCGATTGAAGCCAAAGTCCCGAGGATCTTATATTAGACTCTTCCTTATGTGGAAGCAAAAAAGCGCGCTTTTATCTCTTCTAGTTGGAAGCGACTAATTTTTTTAATTCGGACTGAGGCACAAAAAATTGAAGTTTGAAATTTTGAAAATTCCTCCAAAATCTGTAAGTGTCCCGATTGATAGCAAAGTCACCGAGGATCTTAATAGACTCTTCCTTATGTGGAAGCAAAAAAGCGCGCTTTTATCTCTTCTAGTTTGGAAGCGACTAATTTTTTAATTCCGGACTGAGGCACAAAAAACTGAAGTTGAAATTTTGAAAATTCCTCCAAAATCTGTAAGTGTCCCGATTGAAGCAAAAGTCACCGAGGATCTTAATTAGACTCTTCCTTATGTGGAAGCAAAAAAGCGCGCTTTTATCTCTTCTAGTTTGGAAGCGACTAATTTTTTAATTCCGGACTGAGGCACAAAAAACTGAAATTGAAATTTTGAAAATTCCTCCAAAATCTGTAAGAGTCCCGATTGAAGCCAAAGTCACCGAGGATCTTAATAAGACTCTTCCTCATGTGGAAGCAAAAAAGCGCGCTTTTATCTCTTCTAGTTTGGAAGCGACGAATTTTTTAATTCCGGACTGAGGCACAAAAAACTGAAGTTGAAATTTTGAAAATTCCTCCAAAATCTGTAAATGTCCCGATTGAAGCCAAAGTCACCGAGGATCTTAATTAGACTCTTCCTCATGTGGAAGCAAAAAAGCGCGCTTTTATCTCTTCTAGTTTGGAAGCGACGAATTTTTTAATTCCGGACTGAGGCACAAAAAACTGAAGTTGAAATTTTGAAAATTCCTCCAAAATCTGTAAGTGTCCCGATTGAAGCAAAAGTCACCGAGGATCTTAATTAGACTCTTCCTCATGTGGAAGCAAAAAAGCGCGCTTTTATCTCTTCTAGTTTGGAAGCGACGAATTTTTTAATTCCGGACTGAGGCACAAAAAACTGAAGTTGAAATTTGAAAATTCCTCCAAAATCTGTAAGAGTCCGATTGAAGCCAAAGTCACCGAGGATCTTAATTAGACTCTTCCTCATGTGGAAGCAAAAAAGCGCGCTTTTATCTCTTCTAGTTTGGAAGCGACGAATTTTTTAATTCCGGACTGAGGCACAAAAAACTGAAGTTGAAATTTTGAAAATTCCTCCAAAATCTGTAAATGTCCCGATTGAAACCAAAGTCACTGAGATCTTAATTAGACTCTTCCTCATGTGAAGTAAAAAAACGCGCTTTTATCTCTTTTAGTTTGGAAGCGACGAATTTTTTAATTCCGGACTGAGGCACAAAAAACTGAAGTTGAAATTTTGAAAATTCCTCCAAAATCTGTAAGTGTCCCGATTGAAGCCAAAGTCACCGAGGATCTTAATTAGACTCTTCCTCATGTGGAAGCAAAAAAGCGCGCTTTTATCTCTTCTAGTTCGGAAGCGAAGAATTTTTTAATTCCGGACTGTGGCACAAAGAACTGAAGTTGAAATTTTTAAAATTCCTCCAAAATCTATTAGTGTCCCGATGGAAACCAAAGTCACCGAGGATCTTAATTAGACTCTTCCTCATGTTGAGTCAAAAAAGCGCGCTTTTATATCTTCCAGTTTCGGAACGACAAATTTTTGAATTCCGGATTGAGGTACAAAAGAAACCGAATTTGGAACTTTGAAAATTGCTCCAAAATCAGTTAGTGGGCCGATTCCAACCAAACAAACCGAGCATCTTAATAAGACTCTTCTTCATGTTGGGACAAAAAAGCGCGCTTTAACCTCTTCTAGTCTGCGACCTACAAATTTTTGAATTCTTATCTGAGGCAAAAAAACAGAATTTGCGACTTTGAAAATTGCTCCAAAATTTGTTAGTGGCCCGATTCCAGCCAAACAACCCGAGCATCTTAATAAGACTCTACCTCATGTTGGGGCAAAAAAGCGCGCTTTAATCTCTTCTAGATTGGGAGCGACAATTTTTTGAATTATTTGAAAATCGGAACTCTGCGACCCAAAGACAAATCTCCGGTAGCATCGGACCCATCAAACCGCTTAGTTCGGGCAATTAAAAATTAATTGTCAATTTCGCATTGAACACGATTGAAAAACTCGTCCTTGCGGTTTTGTCTTGGCCAAGTGGAAAAACCGTTTCGATTACCCATTTGCTGGTTCGCTTCCAACTCGCATAATTACTGGCGATTATTCCTTTCGCTATGGTGATCAGTCCGGAGACAAAACCCCAATAAAAACCGACGATTTTCGAGATAAATATTTGTTCAGTTCAAGCAGAGAAAAACTGAAAAATCATACACCTACTTACCGGAAGACAGTGTTGCGAAGTCATTGAAACTTTCTGGATCGGGGCGCAGCTTAAGTTGCTTCAGGATGACGTCCATTTCCAGGCCAGTTTTAAGGCAACACGGCTTGGCTCTGGTCGCTGACAAGTAAGGGCGGTTTGGATGACAGCAAACGTCAGACGCGGCCCAGTTGGGAAAATCGCGTTTTTTCCGCGAAAATCCCCCCTTCCGAAAGGGAAAACACCGTCACGGTACAAACGGCAAATTGCGCTTCGCGGAAACCAGCGCGTTTTCGCCCGGAAGTTGCAAAATTGGGGGAATTTTCGATGTTTTGACGGAGCGACGCACTCAAACTGTTAACCCCCCCACACGAAACAATTGACTAATTCCCCCAAATGACATTTGGGGTATGTTGATGAGCAATGTTGCATGAGTTTGGCAACAGCGATGCTATGCTAGAATCGAGAATCAGCGAGAATTCCTTGAACGAGTTTCGGGTTAAATTAATTGGCCGCAATCTAGGCAAAAGCACTTTTCACGGCTGGGAAAATCGGCACGAAACCGTGAAGGCTGCAACAGCGGCCAATCAAGACATTCAGATCGGCGAATTTTTCCCGAATCCGAACAGCATATTTGCCCGAACGGGCGCGCTTTGATCACAATTACCTTTATATGCAAAAGCAGGTTCTCGCTTAATGGATTGGGACCCAGAGCGGAATTCATTATGAGCAGCAGCGACATTTTTATCATCATTTGCCTGAACCGCACCGGACGTTGGTTGCGATGGAATTCGTGTGGATAATTAAACGTGTGCGACTGCACCGGCACGTTTTACTGCCACTTTTGGATCTCTTCCAGGTTTGGAACAATGACTGGTCGGTACGTGGCCTCAAAACACCAACATGAAAGTTCGCTTCTTCACTTTAATCGCCGGAATTGTCTGATGCAAATACTGCCCAATCTACATAACCTCATTTCACAACATCAGTTTTCATTGTCTCCAGGAATTTTTCGCCCTCGCGTCCAAGCTTAATGGCAAATGAAACTTTCCTCGTTGAAGGATATCGATGTGGGGACCTTCTCCAGCCAGACCATTACTTTGAAGAGCACACTCTAAAAACTAACCACAAATGCGGTGTATTGCTGACATGAGACCATGTTTTTTTGACATTTTTACATACCAACTACATACAAACCAGTGGTTTAAAGAAGAGCTACATCTTTATTTGATTATTTGATCTAACAGAGAACTTTCCTTTTGCATCAAGCTGCCATATGCGATTCACACAGTCTTGTGGAAATAGAAACTGATGTTGTTAAGTGAGGTTATTTCATGAATTTGAGTAGTTTTTTGAGGAAGATTGTTCTTAAAATCCTCTTAAAGTTTAAAGGCTTCATTATCGTGCCTGTGGAACAGCGCGACGATTCACTGCAGTCAATAACATGATCGCTAACCTTGCAGGTACTGAAAATTGCTGTTTAATTTTAATTGCTCTAATACGACTTTCCTTTGCATGCTTGACCACATTACGTAAATGCTAGCAGTTAATTGTCTGTGGGGCTGGCAATATTCGCTTTAGATGATCAGGCGGAACCTAATAGAGAAAAACAATGCGTAATAAATATGCATAAATATGTTTGCCTGCGATCAAGGACTCGCCAAAGGATTATGTGATTATTATTCATAAAATATAACTGTGAGAATTCAACCGGCAGTTGTTTCCACTGCTGCCAGAGAGAGTTTTATTTGCAGAGATTGATCGCATCTATTGGACGGTCCCAAAAAGAAACAGGCGGCCATTAATAGATTAACGGTTCTCTAGAACCTTCCAGGCCATTAAATATGCTAAGATATTCTTCAAAGTGTGCTGTGAACTCGTTTGATTCACATTGTTGGTGAGGCAGCGCGTCATAACTGTTGGAAAAACAACCAAACGCCTGGGAAAGTGCGGAATTCGCCGTTGATTATCTGCCAGCGCCATCTGAATACATTCCTTTGGGCCACCAATCTTCAGTTGAAGAGAACAGGTTCACTACACACGTGTCCTTTTTCCGACACTTTTATAGGCTAAAGCAAAAATCCATAGGTGTCAGATCCGGTGATCGTGGTGGCCATCTCTAGGCCCATGTCCTACTCAACGGTCTCTCAAGTGAGTATTCAAATACTCACTCATTCGAAGAACCTTATGGGTAAGGGGTAAGGGGTAGGGACGGCACCTTGTTGAAAATAATTGCGGATTAAGACACAAAAAATTCAACTTGACACTTTGAAAGTGCCCCCAACGGCATCTTAGTGGCCCCCCCACTCAGCCTCTTCCTCCAAATCCTCCAAACAACCATCAATAGCCGCCAAACCCTTAAAACTGCAGCAACTGATCCCCAGTTCTTTGTTGCAGATAATCACCTCATTCTCGAAACGGATCCCGAAAGAGGCGGCAAAGCCGAATACGCATTTGATAATCCAGGCTTCAAAGGTAAACCCCCCAGTAGGATCCCCCCCAGTAGGAACCTGCAAATTAATGGCACATTTTCCAGATGCCACCCTTATTTCCACAGCGGAACTATTCCCGAAATCCGAGACCAAGCCGAAAAAAGGCCACTGGTCCCCGTTCGCAGGCCTGACGCTCAAACCGGACAAAAAGCGCGCTTTGGACGACAGCGCCTTACAGGTAAAACCCCATAAGTCACACTCCCCTGGGCAACTCCTAGAGCTGCGGATTTCAGAGCAATGAGGTGAAAGTGGTGGAGCTGAAGAGCCAGGACTTCACCGGACTGGGTTTCACCATATGCGGCAACATGAAGGAGGGCATTTACATCAGGGACATTTTGCACCGCGGGCCTGCCTTTGAGTCTGGAAAGCTCAATCCAGGTACTATCCAGCCTCGAAAAACCCAAAACCCTTAAAACCCCCCCATCCAATCGTGCTTCATTCAGGTGACCGCATTAACAGCGTGACCATCAGCTTCGAGCACATGGTCTATGAAGACGCCCTGAACATCCTCAGCTACGCCAGTCCTTATGAGGTGATCATCGAAGCAAAGGGCAGCAGAATGATGGCCTTCACTCAAGGCCAGGGCCAGACCCCAGTGCATCCAATCTACCGAAGCTCCAGCCTGGTTGATCTGCTCTATGTAGGTTTCCTCATTCAATCATAGCTTTTCCTCTAGAACTGTCACTTTACAGCCGGAGAAATCAGCGAAAAAGAAACTGTACGCGGACGATTACTCCTCCGGCTCCAACTACTCGAGCCTGCAAAAGTCCCGCAGCAACGTGACGACGCTGGAGCGCAAAGAGTCGAAGTCCCCGCGCCCGAACCAGTCGAAGCCGAAGAAAGTCACGCCGGAAACCCTCAACAGCCACTTGGCCGAAACCATCGCGGAAGAAACCCGGAAGAGCAACGGCCAGCTGCAGCAGGCGCAGAAGTTCGGGATCAAGGTGCTGCCGATGGACACCCGGCAGAAAAGCCCCAAGATTTTCGAGCAGAACCAAAACAACGTGAACATCGAAAGGAACTTGCAGGAGGAGATCCAGGGCATTGATGAAGTGGACACGAAGCCGCAGGCGAGGAAACGGGAGAAAAAGTCGCCAGACCCCAACTTTCAGAGGAATGATTCGGGAATACTACGCGACCCCAATGGGATTCCTCTGGAAATTCCCGATCACATGAACGATGCCGCCCTAATGGCGCGCAGAAACCGCAAAAGTGCTGCTGTTGAGAACAGCGACGACGCCCCAAGAAAATCCAAAGGCAAAGCCCCATCTCCTCCTCCTGGGGAGCTCAAGGCAAACTTCTCGCTAGGAGGAGGCAAAACCAGGGCCTTTGAGGATCTGAGCGCTTTGGAAACCAACGACTCCTCGCCGATGGCACCTTATGGCTCAGACTCTGAGGACGACCAAAACAATATGTCTTCAGTAAACACCATCGAGCTGAACGCCAGCGACATCACCATCCACCAGACGGAGGACGAAGAGCACACCTCGCGAAAAACCGCCAGCACTGGCGATTTGACCAAAATGAAGAAATCGCCCCGATCGAACAACGGCACCCTGGAAAGGGCCCAGAGCCTGGACATTACCGACACATCCGGATCGAACTTATCGAAGAAACGAACCTACGATGCTCGCGAGAACCTGCTGATCGACAAAGAACCCAGGCTGTCGCTTATTCTCGATGGCCTAACGACCTTCCAGAGGGACCGCCTGAAAACTTCCACCGAATGGGGTAATCTGGAAGACGCCATTCTCAGCCTGAACCGAGAGGAGGAAGATCGCGGCCAAAGACGCACATCTGAACCGCAATTCAACGCCGTTATGGACCGGGTGATTCAAATCAAGCAAGAGAGTCAGGAAATCGACATCCTGCCGGACGAAGTGATCAGGCAATACCAAAGAAGCGCCTTACCTGCCGAGGTGGTGAACAAACTGTGGCCGGATGAGCAGGACATTGTCCAGTTTGAAAAATCCGGCTGGAAACGGCTGGAGAAGAAGCCGGAAATCACCAAGCGCAGCCTGGAAATTGACGAGGAACCGTACAACAAGCGCCAGCCGGTGCCGGTTGTGCCCGAAAGAACCAAATTGAAGATCGGCGATCAATCAGTGGAGAAAAAAATGGATGTGGTGTTGGCACCAACTCCCCCAGCCAAACTGGCCTCCAGCTCGCTAATCTGCCCCAATCCTGGCCTGACTGTGGAGTATGAATGCATCAAGCCAGTGCCTCCCAAGCGCGAAAAGACCCCCGACAAGGAAACAGTCATCAATCTGAACAGCAAAATCGGCAAAGTCCCCCCAGTGACTTCCTTCGAGAAACAGAACATATCCGAAATGTGCTCCCAGATCGCCAAGGGCCGCAATGGGGATAACCAGATGATCAAGGACGAATGGGAGGTGGACGCTTTGCAGAACATCTCCCCGCCTGCCTCCATGACCTTAGTAGACGAGGTCATGGACAGTTACAACAAGAACTATGGAAACTTAGTCACAGTGGTCGATACTGAGCCTGGATCTAAAGACGTTAATCTCCCGGATGAAACCAAAAGCGTTAGCACTGTGAAGAACCTCACAGCCAATTTCCTGCTGAACGAAAGAACCATTCATGATGCCAACACGAACATCCCTGATGACCTCAAGGTGTCCAGAGGCTCCTTCGAAAGCCTGGAGGCGAAGAGAGCGGATGATCAACCAAAGTCTGATGACGCCAAAAGTGAGGACCTGCTAGTCAGCCATGTGACCGTCACCGATAATGGAGCCTCTAATCTACACAGCTTGGAATTGAGCATCAACAACGAGCCCAGCGACTTGTACTCCACTGCCCTAGAAGACTCCCTGGGACTGTCCACCAGCAATGATGTCACAGTTATAGTATCCAGACCCAATCAGATTACAGTGAAGAAAATTGAAACTGGACCCAAAGAGCAGCTGGTGGAAATCACCGAAAGCTCCTTCTCCAAAGTGACAAAGGGCCCGGAGGAAATCCCGGTCAACGTGTACGAGAGCAAGCAGATGAAGATTGAAGACGGCGCCCATCAGGACGACTACAAAGTGGAGATAACCGAGAGCAAGTACTCAACCTTTGAGGTGGACAAACCGCAGCTGCAAGCCATGGCTAAGGCCCTGCATATGGACGAACCTTTGGTGGACAGACCTCCGAAGGAGGCTGCCCCTTTCAAGCCAACCCACGAAGAAGACAAGCAGAGCTTCATCACCGAAATACAAGTGTTGACCCCCAGTAACGTTTCGGAGGTGAAAATCGTCCCAGACAGTGACGACCACCTGGAGAACGCCTTCGAAAACTACGTAAAGTCCTTCGAGAGCAAGCTGGAGAACTTTGAGAGCAACATGCAAAGCTTCGAGGACAATCTGGAAGATTTCATCCGCGAAGAACCAAAGTCGCCGATTCTGGACGAAAAGGCAGCCGTGGAACGGCAAGTGAGCAAAATCCAGGAACTAGCAGAGGAGCAGCTAAAGACGCTGCCGGAGATGCGGTTCTCCACCTCCAGCTACGAAAGCGGGGGGCGCAAAACCCCAGAAAAACGCCACTCTTTCGAGCTGCTGCGCTCCAACTTTGAAAAGGCCACCAACGACAAAAGCCCCCAAAGGAGGGACAGCACAACACCCCCCAAATCGCGAATCCCCATTTCCACCACCATGAAAACGCCTCCAATGAGTCCAGAGCGACGCGACTCGAGAAACCTGGACAATGAAAATGAGCGCGCTCTCTTAGAGCTGATGTCTGCGTCCAGTATTCACTCCACTCCGTTCCAGTCGAAAATCAAACCGCCCACCACCAAGAACGTTTCGGTCACTTCCATTAAGAACAACTCGAAGGCTCCTTCGGGGTTGCCGACCTTAAGCAGTCGCCCTCCGATACCGCCGCGGAAAAGTGAGGATAATGGCAATGGAGGAGTGGAAAGCAGCTTTAAGCAATGGGTGTTTAACCCCAGCAATGTGACCAATGTAACTGTAGGCAAGGATAAGTGAATTGAGCTGTGAAGTGGGCATTTGTAGGCTTTGAACAAACGGAAGAGTTCGAATTTGAGGTCCAAGACCCTTTGAGATCGCGTACCAAAATTAATTCCTTCCGTTCGTCCGATGCGCCCTTATTTTTCATTGTTGTTTACGACTATATACCTCACTAAGGAATTTGAAAATGCTCAAAAAAGATGATTGAAGGTGCTGTACTTAGGCAGATTTTCAAACACACTAGGTATGTGCCTTATTAGGATTAGGCCCAGGCTCTGCGCTAATGCTTAGAGCACAGAGGATATTGTAAATTAGCGTTTGTTTAACCGCGAGCCACTTATATGCTGTTTGTTGTTGATTTTAAGGTTGCAACTTTATATGTGAGATGATTTATTTAACTATTTTATAGGCCCTTGAACTATTTGAATGATAATCTCGTCGAGTTTTATATTATTTTATTTGTTGATAAATTAAAGACAATATTTTTAAGTTTGCGTGTTTCAATCGTCCCCCTCTATGTAGAAACTTTATTCAAAAAGAAATAATTACACAATAGCACTAAATCTGGGTGGAAGTGTCGATGGCAGCCCCTTTTCCAGTTTCATTTTAACGGCATACTAGTTTCATTTATCTAACAGTTTTGGAGGCGCTTTAATGGGGCGCAGCGGCCGGGTTTTTCTCCTCAAAGTCCGGCTGATCTTCGGGCGTGTGGGGCCAGTAAGTTGGCCTATTAATAGGGTCAAGAGCCTTGTCTGGATAGGCGTCATAGAAGTCTTCCATGGTCATTTCATCGTACGGCAGCAGGGAATTGATATGCGCCAGTTGCTGTTTGTACCTATGGGAAGTCTTTAGATACACCTATGGACCCTCAAGGACAGTCCCAAGACAACGTCTCATACACATGATCAGACGTTGGCTGGGCCCCTGGTAAGTGTGGGACTTACTGTGCAATACGCGCATTTGACTCAGTTTTAAACTTTTCAACATCGGCCTGGATTTCCTTCTCCTGAGCATTCAGTTGTCCGCTGACAGTGTCAGGTGGAAAGGGAATGCTCAGAGCGGAGTATTTCTTTTGGAACTCGTCCACCATGCCAGCAACGGGCACCTTTTGCTTGTACAAGTCCCAGTTAATCGCTGGCGGTTTCTCGGGCTGAGCCAACACCCTTAAAACAGCCCCAATTGCGCACCATTTAACATCGCTGGCTGGTTACATAAAGCGGGCAGACACCTACCTTCGCAGGTACCCCTCAGACTTGGACTTGAAGGTCAGAAACAGGGCCCGCTGGTGTTCCGGGACTCTTTCGGAGATTGCCGCCCAGTTAACGGAGCTCTGGGTGATTCTTTTCGCTGCCATCTCAGGTCTTTGCTCAGAACACTCAGCAGAATATCCACTTATGCAATAGGGCAATGTGTCGACTTTGACAATGACTGACAGGTGGTTATTGGAGTTTGACAGGGTTTCAGGCCGACCAATATCACAGGGTTTATTTATGGATTGGTGAACGTGGCGTTTGAGGGCCTCCTAGTTTTTAGTTTTTCTTGTTTTACCCTAAAGACCACCTTAAATTAAGCAGTTTCAGCGAAAAAAATTCCTGGATGGTCCACAAATTAAGCCAAAAAACACGTAAAAAGTTTGAGGAAAATCACCATTTTTAGGCTAAATTTCGAGCGGCATTGCCGAACTGCGCAAAACATTTTAAGTGCATGAAAATTGTTTTTTTGGATATCTAGCATGCATATTCATTCATTGGGTCGGTTTAGATTATGCGGGCATTTTCAGGTTATTAATTGTTTTTTTTTGCATATTTTTTTTAGTTTCATTAAAAAAATCACTTCAACCAAGCTAACACAAATAAACTAACTCAAAATTAACCGAACGGAAAACAACTAAAAAATATGTGGCAACACCGAATTTTGTTGAATTCCCGAAAGAGACAAATAATCCGCCATCTGACTATCGACGCACTATATAACCTCAATCAATAGGCGACGTTAGAAAAGATGAATATTCCGGGCCCTTTTTGAGTTTTCGTTGTGTGGTTTTCTTGCACTTACAAGCCCTTGATCAATGGGCCAATTGCGTTCAGTGAAAATTGAGCACAGTTGCCGTGCTTCGCCACCAAAAATCGCAGGAACAATAGGCAAAAGTGCTCCGATTTGCTAAAATTTGCAGCGTTTTCCATTTTAGCCTGCTGGTATTATCGGTTAATTTTCGTAATTTTCCCCCCGAGCCTCGCAGAGTCGTTTGGAAGAAAATGAGAGTTTTTTAAAAAAAACCACGCCCAATTTCGTTGGTGAAGTTCGGCAACCGTGAGTCTGAGGCAGTAGGGGCAAAATTAACAAAAGAAAATCGCGATTTGGCATTTGCCCAGTCCGATCCGTTCGTTCGGAAGCAATATGGCGGCCTGAGTGAAAAGAGCGAGTGTTTAGTGTTGTTGTTTGTGAAAATATTCGCGTTTTATGTATGAAAAGTGCGGAATCGTGACCTAAACCGTTCAGTTTCAATCAGGCGCCGATTATTGGACGGTTTTGCACTAAACGCCGCCAATTTCAGCAGGAAATTCAGGTCAGTATTTGTGTTATTTTGCTTTTTATTTAGACATGTCGGGGGGGGCATTGTATGGTAATCTTGTGGGGTGTTCCTATAAGTGAACCAGCGAAGAGAAGTGGGAATCGATACTTTCAATTAAAAATTAATTAAGCGACTGTTGACCGGAATTAATGCATTTTTATGTTTGCGAACGGGCTTTGTGCATGGGAGAAAGTGATTATGTTGCCACTTGAAACTGGTTGAAATGTTATTGTCATTTTCATTGCTGGTAAATTACACCGCAGCTGAAGACCAGTTTGTGAGTCTTGCACCCATTCTTCAGCTCTGCGTCCTTAATGGCTTAATTGACATCTAAGTGTGCTTCAAGGATGAAGAACAAAAGACCTTATTCGTCAAGCAATTGTGAGGCCTACAAGGCCACTGTAAAAAAAGTCTACTTGGGGGGAATGTTCATGTGGCGCGGTTAAGCAGAAATCAGCCCTTAGTTCCGATTCATCAAGTGAAAAACAGAGGGAAACCGACAAAATTTGGAACGCAGCACTTTGACTGCGACTAGAACATGTTAACTGATGTTACGGATATAGCAAAACCTGCAGTCAGGCTTGAGTGATTCTGGGGATACATACGCACCTTTCTGGTTATTGACACTTCACTGTTTTAAACCATTTTATATGGAAATCGCATTTATTAAAATTATTTAATTTGAGTGTCAAAATTTGATGTCTCCCGGAAGCTCAACGGGCAGTTGCCATATTTCGTCCCAAATTTCTCCCAAAAATGCCCAAGAGCCGGGCAATGAGTAGCGGATAAGGCGAGTTAATTTCCAACTATTTGAAATGGGAAAAAAACCCCGATTAGTCAGTGAACGGGTGCTTAAGGTTCTAAGTATGTGTTTGCGAGAGTTGTGGAATGTGGGTCGATTTAAGAAAGTATGACAACTTTGGCAATGCTGTTCGACTATCTGTCAGCGGTTATGCCATTTTGACAAGTGCAAATTTAAGTTTTTTGTGGAAAAGTGAAAAAATTGGATTTCCTGAAGATGTTAAAAGAAAAAGGTGCGTATAGATAAGCAGAGGGTGATTATTCTCGGTTTTAATGACTTCCGCTGCTTCCATGCAATAAAAAATTGATGGTATAATAACAGATAATGCGCATCTCACAGCTAGCAGATAAGATATTTCCAAATAAACAGTAAAATATTGTCACTCCATTGGGGGAATGTTGATTGATGGCTGTTAAACTCCACACTTACAGTCTGAAAGAATCTTTAGTCTTCTAGCACTGTTAATTGCTGCTCTTAATAGCCTTTGCCTAATCCTAGACGAAACTGGTGTTTTTCTTTGGAGTCTTTGTTGCATCAAACCCATGCTTTTATTGCTTTTGGTCTTCAAATCGTTGTTTTAGTTCCAAACGTTTCGACAGGCTCATAATGAGCTATTGTGGCAATTTACTAAAGCATTGGGCAACTTTACACTATTTTAAGTTGACGATCTAAGTGCCAGATGGGAGCCTTTAAGGGCTTCTTTCGCCTCCTCTCCAGTACCTGTTAATGAGAACATTAAGGACTTTTGATTGAGGGAGTGTTAAGGACTGCTGGCAGGGTGGGGCTTCCCATTAGTTTAGCATAAAATGGCTAAATATTCATGGGCTCCAAAGTGATACACGTGATCATAACACACCCGTCTTTGTGCGCTCGCAACATTGGTACTAATATTTGTTAACAAACGCCAGTTTTCTCGATGGACTCGGTTATGAAAGTTCAGTAATTTTCATAATTAGAACCTAATTGATTGCAAAATCAATTCGTGCTTAGTGATTATTTATTTACTGAAGCAGCCACTCATTAAAGTGCCTTTTTTCTATGCAATCGCAAGGCCGATTACGGGTTTTAGCATCATCAATCAAATAATCAAAAAGCTTTTTAACAATATCCATTATCCCAGATGATCCTCCCTATACGCATGAATGATGAAATCAGTTCTTACATCATTCACATTTGGGCGATTCCACCGAAGGAAATATCTATGTGTTGTATGCATGATGGTTTCCATTTTATCATCGCCCTTTGATTGCGAGCCGCTTTTAACTGGAATTGCTCCCTTATTTCAACCTCCCCCACTGAAATTAACGGCTTCCTGCTGGGTCGTTACTGCGCCCTGACAATAGGGCTTTTCTGCCAAAAGTTGTCACATGATCAGGAGCTGCGTTTCTTGACTGCGAAATAACATTGAATTAGGCAGTTCTCGAGCTTCTCTATCAAAGTCGTCCTATCGATTGTTTCGATATTTCCAACCGTTTCTGAGATACAGGGTGTTTTAGCTGAGAGGGCCGCAAATATTTGATATTTTTGCTTATAACTTCCAAACCATCAGGAATTTTTAAAAACTCTTTAAAGAAAAATGCAGCTCTCGAGTTGCTCTATCAAAGTCGCCCGATTGATTGTTTCGATATTTCCAACCGTTTCTGAGATACAGGGTGTTTTACCTTAGAGGGCCGCGCATATTTGATATTTTTGCTTATAACTTCCAAACCGTCAGGAATTTTTAAAAACTCTAAAGAAAAATGCAGCTCTTGAGTTGCTCTATCAAAGTCGCCCGATTGATTGTTTCGATATTTCCAACCGTTTCTGATATACAGGGTGTTTTAGCTTAGAGGGCCTCGCATATTTGATATTTTTGCTTATAACTTCCAAACCGTCAGGAATTTTTAAAAACTCTTTAAAGAAAAATGCAGCTCTCGAGTTGCTCTATCAAAGTCGCCCGATTGATTGTTTCGATATTTCCAACCGTTTCTGAGATACAGGGTGTTTTACCTTAGAGGGCCGCGCATATTTGATATTTTTGCTTATAACTTCCAAACCGTCAGGAATTTTTAAAAACTCTAAAGAAAAATGCAGCTCTTGAGTTGCTCTATCAAAGTCGCCCGATTGATTGTTTCGATATTTCCAACCGTTTCTGATATACAGGGTGTTTTAGCTTAGAGGGCCGCGCATATTTGATATTTTTGCTTATAACTTCCAAACCGTCAGGAATTTTTAAAAACTCTTTAAAGAAAAATGCAGCTCTTGAGTTGCTCTATCAAAGTCGCCCGATTGATTGTTTCGATATTTCCAACCGTTTCTGATATACAGGGTGTTTTAGCTTAGAGGGCCTCGCATATTTGATATTTTTGCTTATAACTTCCAAACCATCAGGAATTTTTAAAAACTCTTTAAAGAAAAATGCAGCTCTCGAGTTGCTCTATCAAAGTCGCCCGATTGATTGTTTCGATATTTCCAACCGTTTCTGATATACAGGGTGTTTTAGCTTAGAGGGCCGCGCATATTTGATATTTTTGCTTATAACTTCCAAACCCTCAGGAATTTTTAAAAACTCTTTAAAGAAAAATGCAGCTCTTGAGTTGCTCTATCAAAGTCGCCCGATTGATTGTTTCGATATTTCCAACCGTTTCTGATATACAGGGTGTTTTAGCTTAGAGGGCCGCGCATATTTGATATTTTTGCTTATAACTTCCAAACCGTCAGGAATTTTTAAAAACTCTTTAAAGAAAAATGCAGCTCTTGAGTTGCTCTATCAAAGTCGCCCGATTGATTGTTTCGATATTTCCAACCGTTTCTGATATACAGGGTGTTTTAGCTTAGAGGGCCTCGCATATTTGATATTTTTGCTTATAACTTCCAAACCATCAGGAATTTTTAAAAACTCTTTAAAGAAAAATGAAGCTCTCGAGTTGCTCTATCAAAGTCGCCCTATTGATTGTTTCGATATTTCCAACCGTTTCTGATATACAGGGTGTTTTAGCTTAGAGGGCCGCGCATATTTGATATTTTTGCTTATAACTTCCAAACCGTCAGGAATTTTTAAAAACTCTTTAAAGAAAAATGCAGCTCTTGAGTTGCTCTATCAAAGTCGCCCGACTGATTGTTTCGATATTTCCAACCGTTTCTGATATACAGGGTGTTTTAGCTTAGAGGGCCGCGCTTATTTGATATTTTTGCTTATAACTTCCAAACCCTCAGGAATTTTTAAAAACTCTTAAAGAAAAATGCAGCTCTCGAGTTGCTCTATCAAAGTCGCCCTATTGATTGTTTCGATATTTCCAACCGTTTCTGATATACAGGGTGTTTTAGCTTAGAGGGCCGCGCTTATTTGATATTTTTGCTTATAACTTCCAAACCCTCAGGAATTATAAAAAAAACTCTTAAAAGAAAAATGCAGCTCGTGAGCTGCGCTATCAAAGTCGCCCAATTGATTGTTTCGATATTTCCAACCGTTTCTGAGATACAGGGTGTTTTAGCTTAGATGGCCGCGCATATTTGATATTTTTGCTTATAACTTTCAAACCATCAGGAATTTTTTAAAAATATTTAAAGAAAAATGCAGCTCTCGAGTTGCTCTATGAAAGTCGCCCTATTGATTGTTTCGATATTTCCAACCGTTTCTGAGATACAGGGTGTTTTAGCTTAGAGGGCCGCGCATATTTGATATTTTTGCTTATAACTTCCAAACCATGATGAATTTTTTCAAAACTCTTAAAAGGAAAAGGCAGCTCTCGAGCTGCTCTATCAAAGTCGCGCTATTGATTATTGCGAAATTTCGAACCGTTTCTGAGATACAGGGTGTTTTAGCTGAGAGAGCCGCAAATATTTGATATTTTTGTTTATAACTTCCAAACCATCAGGAATTTTTAAAAACTCTTAAAAGAAAAATGCAGCTCTCGAGCTGCTCTATCAAAGTCGCCCTATTGATTATTGCGAAATTTCGAACCGTTTCTGAGATACAGGGAGTTTTAGCTGAGAGGGTCGCACATATTTAAGATTTTTGCTTCCAATATCCAAATCATCAGGAAGTTTTGCAGAAGTTCGTTTTTCTGATTGATTGATTTGCGTGTTTGTTCTTTTGTCGGCTTTTAATGGATATTAGGTCATAGGTAACTTTGCCTATGAGTGATAGTATGCGCGCCTTGAAGATGATACCGGAAGATTTCGGTTTCAAGGGTACAGGCGAGTAATTCTCTGAAATTCACTGATTGTACGCTAATTCCGGTTTATAGCCGCTAATTCGGGCTTGAGATAACGATAAGCCGATGTGTGGCCGATGTTTCCAATAGAAAATCGGCCGCCTGTAACAAATAGCCATTGTCGGGCTGGCTATACGAAAACAGCCTGTGGCATCCAATTAACATTCAACAGATGCGAATTATTTAGTATTCATATTCGATTTACCCTGTAGAAATATTTTGTGGCTTCCTGTCGAACGCTTTCGACATTCCTGCGGCATTTTAATAGCGCCTGGTTTTAATATTTAGTTAAATTACAGGAGTATGACCACGAATTCCTGGGCAGGCTTGTGACATCCCTCCACTGCCTCAGACCCATCCCTGATGCGATGGGGAACAATTGCTGTTGCTGTGGATCGTCCACCGATGCGAAATACAAACCTGGTAAGATTTTTAGCGAAATTGCCAAAATATTGTTTCTGGCACCCAAATGTTTTTGCTATCTACACCGAGTAAATAAGCTTAATGACTGGGGTATTTAAAACATCCTGGCCTATTTTTACCGAACAACTTGTGGGACAATTTTATGTATATCAAGGCCTGGTTGAATGCAACAATTTTTGTATATTTGTACATGGCCAAACACATGTGAGGCTGACTAATCCATCTTGTTACAATGTTATCGGTTTAGGTGCCAAGAATCTGAAAAAAGGGCCAACCGTGCCGGAAATCAGACCAATCGTGCCAACACCGGCCATCAGCAAGCCACCAAAGCCTCAAACCCACTCCACACCCATCACCCCCATTAAGCCGAAGATCGTGGTAGCCGGCTACAGCTATGAAGCCCGAGATTCGCAGGTAAATTCCCAAACGCACTGATTTAACCGGAAAAATGTGTGGATTTTTTTCAGGATCTTTCGTTCGTCAAAGGCGACCGCATGGAGGTCTTGGACGAATCTGGCGGCGACTGGTTGTTCGTGGAGCACCAAATCACCGGGCTCAAAGGCTACATACCTGGAAACTTTGTGGCTGCTGAACTGAGCGTGGAGAGCGAAGAGTAAATGCCTTGATCTACTAATTTTTCATTGATAACTCGACGGTTTCCAGCTGGTTCTTCGAGAACATTTCGCGCAAAGAGGCGGAAAAGCTGCTGCTGGGCGACGAGACCCAACCACGGGGCACTTTCCTAATCCGTCCATCGGAGCACAATCCGAACGGATACTCCCTGTCGGTGAAGGACTGGGAAGCCCATCGTGGCTACCATGTGAAACACTACAAAATCAAGCCGCTGGACAACGGAGGATTTTACATTTCCACCAATAAGACCTACGATTCGCTTCCAGAGCTAGTCCTGGCTTACAGCAGTACGCACCCAAAAAAAATTATCAGCGCGGTAGCATTTTATATACATAAAACTTTTTTTTAAGAAAACGCCTATGGATTGTGCCATGTTTTGTCCAAACCATGCAGAAAGCCCGAGCCCACCATGTGGGACCTGGCCCCGACCTACAGGGACAAGTGGGAAATTTCCCGCGACGAAATCCAGCTGCTCACCAGGTATTCCCGCTGGTTCTAGACTTTCTACTAAATAAACCGTGGACTTTATAGATTAGGGCATGGAAATTTCGGGGAAGTTTTCTTCGGCAAGTGGAAGAACCAGTACGATGTAGCAGTGAAAACGCTGCGGGAGGGCACAATGTCCACGCAGGCTTTTCTGCAGGAAGCCGCCATCATGAAAACCTTCAGACACAAAAGGCTGGTGAGTGGCCTATCACTAATCTGCCAAGTTACGCACGCATTTCACGGTCTTGCTTTAATCCCCGCATGTGTGTATATTGGTCAAGTGTCGGTGCTTTTAGTGTATTTTATTAGTTATTAACCCCCCGAATAACTCGCATAGATACTGGTGATGTTTAATGTTGCACTTTAGAACGGTAAGAATCTTGCTCTAGCATGTTTTGGAACGTGTGTAACAAGCCAATTTTTTTTATCAGGTGGCTCTATATGGGGTTTGCAGTGAGCAGGAGCCAGTTTATATAGTGCAGGAGTACATGTCGAAGGGCAGTCTTTTGGAGTTCCTGCGCAAGGACGAGGGCAAACTCTTGGAGTTTGAAGACCTCATTTACATAGCCTTCCAAGTGGCCTCCGGCATGGAATACTTAGAGTCCAAGCAGCTGATTCACAGAGATCTAGCCGCGAGAAATGTGCTGATCGGCGAAAATAACATTGCAAAGATTTGCGACTTTGGACTGGCCAGGGTGATCGAAGATAACGAGTACTGTCCGAAGCAAGGAAGCCGGTTTCCGGTGAAATGGACCGCGCCAGAGGCCATCGTTTACGGCAAATTCTCCATCAAATCGGACGTGTGGTCGTACGGAATTCTCCTGATGGAGTTGTTCACCTTCGGCCAAGTGCCCTATCCAGGCATGCATGGCCGGGAGGTGATCGAACTGGTCGAGCAGGGCTACCGAATGCCCAAACCATCATCGCATAGTCTGCCCGACGAGATCTACCAGATCATGTTGAAGTGCTGGGATGCCATTCCTGAGGCCAGACCTACTTTCGAGTTCCTCACCCATTACTTTGAGCGGTTCAACGTCACGAGTGAGGTACCTTACAGAGAAGTGCCCGATTAACTAGCTGAAGTGACCAGAAGGAGACTCGCTTCAATGAACAGTTTCAACGTGGAAACAACCGCTGGTTTTTTTGGATTGGCGGGATTTATATTTCGCATCAATCGGTCCAAGTCATCCATCAACGGATCTCAACTTAGGGTAGAATCGAACAATAATAATTCTAAAACCGTTCCAACTATATGAATAACGTGCTTTTTTCCTCCTTTAAACCGTGGTTTCGTTGCGTTTCACTGTCATTGTGATATATACATTAATTTAGTTTTGTTAAACAAGTTGTCAGCTAGTCGCCAGGGTATCCGTAAGATTAGTTAGAAGTAACTGATGGTTTAAACAGTGGAACAAAATCCACCATTGATAAATGTCATATTTTTCTACTTTAGGTAGGAAAATACCGGGCTCCTCCTGTTTAAGCATTTAATGTAGGTTCTCCACTCTACTTGAATTGTAGTCTGGTCTCTTCATATACAAACTGTGAATACTAGTGGTCATTTTATACTTTTAGCGTAGCTCTTAAGGGAGCGCAGACAATTTTTTTTGGTCGATTTCCACCAGCAAGTTGATCCTTTTCCTGCTGCGCTCATTACCAAGTAATTAGACTTAGACCAGTTTGGTTCAATGAAAAACAGGGACTTTTATAAATTTGAGGTATTCTTGCAGGACAAACTATCTGGTAGGTCTAGGTGGCATCAAAGCCACTTCACCATCCTTATTTCGTTGCTAAATTCGTGCTTTTTCACTCTGTTGCGTTGATGTAATTGTGTTTTTACTGAGTTGCAAGTAGTTAAGAAGTCAGAGACTATTTTTAGGCGTGTTTTATGGAAATTTGTCTCGCTTGGGGGGCAAAGGAATGTTCGTTTGTTGCAGCCATAACATTAAAACGCTACTTCCATCATCACAAAAACCGCATTATATCGTTTTTTTACGACTAATTATAAGGTATTTTTAATTTGACTATTTAGCCAATACTGAACTGTTTTTGTATATATAAGACAATTAAATACTGTGCTACTCTTGACATATTTTCGTGGTTTTTCTGCATCTAATCCATCGGGGGTGTGAATTCGAAGTTATTCCGCGCCATTTAGTCGACTATAAAGTCCGAGATCTATGAGGATGACGGTTGATTTCACTAATTTTCTACTGTCTGTTTAGAGCGTCCTGCAATGAGTTGGATGTGAAAAGGCAGCCGATGTGGATGCATTTGAAGACCCAAAGGGCAGCGATCTAGCTCAGGTAAGTCCCAAGACATTTAAAGTCAATAGTTTTAATTGTAACACTATACATTGGCCAAATATTGGCCACTCTTGTATTGCTTGGCAATCAGCTTCGTTCTTAAGCGTCTCAGGATCTTATCGGAGCAATCCTCCAAGTCGCCCATGCTCATCGGGTGCTTTTTGCTGATGAGGTTCAGGTAGATGCCCAGCACCACTATGGCTCCCGACCATAAATACCTAAAAACAGCGCTATTAATCCCCAGTTCTACCCCCCCTAAGCTACGTACTGCAAGGTGAAGGGTTTGCTGAAGAAAACAAACGATATCACAATGGTCACGGCTTTCCTCATGGTGGTGACCGTCACAGCAGCGAAGGCGCCAGTCGTCCTCACCAGAGTGAGGACCACTTGGATGCCCAAATACCCAGTGACGGAGAAAATAAAGGCGTAGCCATACGTTACATAGGGTTGCTGAAAGAGACGAGTTATCCTCCCAGTGCTGTTTAGGGGGCTTGAGCCTGTTTACCTGCCCAAAGAACTGAACGCCAGCCACAAGATCCCCAGTGAGCAGCATCACCACGAAGACATAGACAAACCCCAGGGCATACGAGTAGAGAACCACCTCAGCATTGGGGGCTCCATAGCTCTTCATGTTTTTCTCCTGGACATTGCCGATGATGGCATCACACAGTAGCGCCAAGGAAATCATGGTTATTCCAGTGCTGTTGAAGTTCGGCTGCACCTGAGAGTCGGCTGAAACAGTTTTGCCCCAGCGGTTAACCAATAAAGGGGTGATGAGTGATATTAAACCTAGCTACTCTCTCATTAATGAGTGAAAAAAGCTGATTAGTTCCTTAAACAATACACACCCAGAGTGAATAAAGTTAGTCCTACACACATTAACGCAGCAGCAAAAAAGTCCAGAGGGCCATACCGTTTGCCTTGGATCAGGATGCCGCCAGCCAGCACTGGGATCAGTTTGCAGCATTTAAAAATCACCTGAGTGGGATAATTCAGGTAGCCCAATGAGGAATTCGACAGCCCCATAGTGCCCAGCGTCAACAAGGCCAAGAACGAGTAAGTGCGAATTGGGATCCTGCAAATGGAGCTCCAGTACGGTTTATTTGTCAACAAACCGCTCGATTTACCTGCGCGTGTGGATGCCCCGGATCTTGGTTTCAATGAGGCCGAAAACCGTGTAGAACCCGAACTGGACTAGCGTGAGGTACCAGCCGAAGGGCTTGAAGCCCTTGATGGTAAAAATCAGCTCCTGCATATACCCATAGAGCAGGTAGAAGACAAATACCGCAGCACTGCAGAGGATAAATTGGGTAGTTTGGCCGAAATTGCTGATGTCCAGGCACAGGATGCTGCTCCTGGGCTTCTCGGGCTGCGGGTCGATGTCCAGGTGCTTAGTTGGAGCCATTTGTAGTTAATAGAGCCCCAATGATGCTCTTGGTGAAAATCACCCTTCCGGACACGTTGACATTTTCGAATTGCTTTTACTTTGACAATCAGCTGATGCTTCCACGGCGCCAGCTCTTTGGGAAAACAGCGCTCTATTTGGTCTGTCTCACTTCCTCACACGGGGTTTATTGGTTGGACGGTGCAGGGTTTGCATTCAAGGAATTGGTAATTTTGTGGCAACATCGCGGGTTGAGGAGTGAAAAGTTGGGCGTACCACAGCGCCATCTGCCCAATGACAGTAAACAAAAATTTAGATATGGCCGCCGCGTTTTGGCAGTGATCTTTGCGGGACGAATCGCCGTGGTAAATCCCGATAAAATTAAGAATTATGGTAATTTTGGTTCGGTGAGAATTACTTAAAAAAACATAGCGAATCGGTATTGTTATTATGTATTGTACGGTAGATAAGAGCCATTGTAGTGCGACTTCCAGCACGAATCCAAAGCCAAAGGATGGTAAGTTTTGTTTTTCTTTTGCTTTCAGTTCGATTGCTGCCAGGCAGGGAAGCTCCTGAACTAGGCCTGGGCCTTCCATCAGGCCCTGCCATTTGCCGCTGATTTGTCGTTGGGTTGCCGTTATAAACCGGCGATTTTTCAGTAGTAAAAATCACTGTTTCTACGAATAAGTACTGTTTGAAAATGGGGGGTTTACAACTATTTCTGTGCCTGGAAATATGCACGATTTCCAGTCAAAGTTCCAGAAAGGTCTGCACAGGCCGCGAGCCTTTCGAACGTGCACCTTTGCTTTGAAGCGGCTTGCGGTGCATTTGGCAGTGAACACCTGTTAAACCTGAATAACCCACATTCCAGGGGCCTTATTCATCGGTTGCTTTAGGTGCTGACCTAAAGTTAAGTCCTTCACAGGCCTTTGTCTTCCTATTTCTGTCCCTTCGATTGCTCGCAACCCACCTTTTGGGTATCGGCAGCAGTTTGCTGGTAAAAGTCTACATTCTCCTCACCTGCCATAATTTGCGCTTTTTAACGAAGACTCGACAATCTGAGATCATTAAGGTAGCAGCTACTGCTTGACCCTTCCGTCTTGACATAAATCCTTAGGGCTTTTTTCAGCTCTCAAGGCAGCAACTGCAATTTTAACGATGGAAAATCGTTAGGTTTTTTGAACGAGTGTCCGACACAGGAGAACCTGAAGAGGGTGACTTTCGAAACTTTGTGTAAAATATCCCTTTCCAGTCGAGTAACTCCCATTGCTGTGCCTGGTCTTGTTCTGGAGAAATTTGATGTTTTTAATATGCGTGTTAATGAGTGGTGGGAAATTTTAAAAAATTGCCGCAGTTGAACCTGAGGATGGAGATTTTTAAACTTTCGAGATCTGTGAAAGGAAAGGTGCTATTTCCAGTCCAGTAACTCCCACTGCTGTATCTGATCTAGTTCAGGAGGAATTTGATATTTTCCTTTACCGGTTCATGCGCGGGAAGAAATTGTCATAAAATTCCCGCAATTTAGTCTGAAGAGGAGGGTTTTCGAAACTTTCGGTGCATGAAAAAGGAAAATTGCTCTTCCCAGCCCAGTACCTCTCGTCGCTGTATCTGGTCTAGTTCCGGAGAAATTTGATGTTTTTACCATGCCTGTCAACAGGCGGGAACGACTTTTAAAAAATTGCCGCAATTTATCCTGAGGATGGAGATTTTTGAAACTTTCGAGATCTGTGAAAGGAAAGGTGCTATTTCCAGTCCAGTAACTCCCATTGCTGTATCTGATCTAGTTCAGGAGGAATTTGATATTTTCCTTTTCCGGTTCATGCGCGGGAAGAAATTGTCATAAAATTCCCGCAATTTAGTCTGAAGAGGAGGGTTTTCGAAACTTTCGGTGCATGAAAAAGGAAAATTGCTCTTTCCAGCCCAGTACCTCTCAGTCGCTGTATCTGGTCTAGTTCCGGAGAAATTTGATGTTTTTACCATGCCTGTCAACAGGCGGGAACGACTTTTAAAAAATTGCCGCAATTTATCCTGAAGAGGGAGACTTTCGAAACTTTTGAGGTCTGTGAAAGGAAAGGTGCTATTTCCAGTCCAGTAACTTCCATTGCTGTATCTGGTCTGGTTCAGGAGAATTTATCAATAAACTGTCTGATCAGACTCAATTTGCAGATTTAGTTCTGTAGCCAGTTCTGTTTGGCTCCTTTCAGGGCCAGGCCTGGAAATTCAGTTCAAAGCCAATCTTCTTGGCTGATAGGGGCATTTCCTTGTTAACGGTATGTGTAGTGTTCCCATTTAAGTTCATCCAGTTGGCTATTTTTAGACGCCAACTTATCACAATCAGCTTGATTCGTTCCAAACGGATATCAACAATCAGTTACATGGGCATAATGGTCTTTTAATTTGCCTGCTAATTTCTTCGGTATTCAGCCAGTAGCTTTTCGACAAGTCTATAATGAAATACACAGGAAAGTGGTGTGTGTGCAGGTAAATTTCCTTCAGAGCCAGCAGCAGCTTTTCATTTGCAAGTGCGCCCCAAAATGCTTAACGGGAATAGATCGAATGCCCCAAAGACACCACTTTAGATTGTCCAGTGTGCTCCCCTGGATTTCACCCCTTGTGTTAGCGGAACTGTTCCCCGTCTAGCCGAGGGGCGACAGCCGCCCTAAATGGATTCATTTGCTGTAGTTGGAAGTTCGATATTTGTAATTTTAATGCGAGCAGTTTTCCTCAGTTTTATGTAAAATCGAGTCGAGCCAGTTTGAAGCAAATTGAATTTCCACTTCCTTAAGCGACGACGCTTTTAATTAAAACGCAATATTTACCCGCCCGAGTGGTTTATTAAATTCAAACTTTATCCAAAATTGGCCATTGTTTGAAGAAATGGTGATTTGCCGGTTATTAGCCGCCGAAGGGGGCATATCTTTGAAGATGCTAGCCATGCGTGCTAGCGAAACGTCAGGACCGAAACCCAAGCCTACCTAGTGCAAGCGAATTTCAATCTAGTGGAGCAAATTGAGTTTTTCTGCTTCAGGCCATTTTATGTTCCAATTTCTAGCTCCATTTTAGGAATAGGGAAGCGGTGGTTGCCAATTTCGTGTTCATATAATAGGTCCATAGTGTTCTCTAACGGCGGCCACCGTTCAAATAAAATCTAATAAAGCCACCTTGCCTGCAGAGGCAAAGGAAAGCGCACAATGAGGACGAACTTTGTTCGATTTCTGCCATTTTTGCCGCGCTTCTTTTGGTTTTATTCCGGTTTACCTGCGAGTATTTTCAATAAAAATCGCCCCAGACGGCCCCCGGATGCCCAAAGGCATGTGTGTATAAAAATATAAATGCCAGGGTTTTTCCTCCTTTTATTAATATTTGCTGTTGTTTTGAAATAGTCGTGGTTTAGGAAAAAGTGCCCTTTAAATTATTCATTATTTAATTTTACCCTACCATTGTCTGTCCCGTTTTATCCATGCAAAATGAGTGAGAGAAAATTGAATGTTTTGTCAGTTTGACAGCGATGAATGTTTACATTGTCAGACTGACAGCTGTTTGTTTATATTGCTTCGAATGCCGAAGATCCAAATTGGGAAATTTCAGGTCAAATTTCAATTGATTTCCCATGCCCCCCAACATGTTTGACAAAAAACCATTCCTGCACCCCAAGTAGGTCGAATAATTGGCGGATAAACAAAAGATCTGGTTACTAAGCTGGGGCGTCTGTTTGTCTTTCATTGGGTCTCTTGGACAGATCGCCTCTTCAGAGCGAGCAGGCGAACTGCAAGCTGTCCCGTTAATGGAACCCACTTCCTTGTTAGCTGCTTGTGGTGTCCCCATTTCAGTTCCGATGATAGTCAATCGGCTATTTTTAGTTGCTGAATTATCACAATCAATTTTTTTACTCGCATTCCCAATGTATAGCGAAATGCACGGTTGGCTGTTTCTTGTTTTTTTTCTCGCTTTGAGGTTGGCTTGGTTTAATATACGGCAGGTAGGAGCAATTCCGCAAGAAACCCGGTCAATAAACTATGGCGTTCTAACGATCCTCCACTGTCCCAGTATGGCCATAGTGCAAGAAATGGTCGGCCTTGATGCGACCTACGCCATGTTCTTTCACTTCTCAGGAAATCGACTGCTTTTTTTCAAACTGCCCGGTTCATGGGAATTCGTTTACGGCAAAAATTAAGGTCAACGTGTCCGTAATTGTATGACAATGCGAGTTGTTGGGCACGCGAGATTTACGCTCCCGACAAGCAACAGCCGAAGAATCAGCATAAAACCTATACCTACTCTGATCGCATTTCCATTTCGCTCCTTCAGCCCCCCAGAATTGCCGTTTTACACTTTTTAAGTGTTTTACTAGGAACGCAACTCCCGTAGGGGCAGAAAATCATTTTTGGGGGAGCGCAGACAGGCCGTGTAGTGATAATCGTTTACCGTCAATTTTTTGGGGTCCCCGCAGGTGGTGAGGGTGTAGTGCAATGCCAAAGTAGCACCTTTGAGTAAGTCCCTATAAAACTCGCCTATTGTAAAGCAGCTTTTCGTTTGCCAAAAGAACATCAAAAGGGGCGAAAATGCCAGTTTACTAACGGGTTTTTTTGTTGCAGGTAAGGACGTGTCTCCCATTGTCTTCAAAGAAATCGGTGAGTTGCATGTTTTTACGAATATTACGCGATCTGGACTTCAAAGTCTGTTGTTCAGGTGCTGGGTGAGTGTGGTTTCAATCGGGTCACTCTCGGAGGATTTTGAGGAATTTTCAAGTTCAGATTTTTGGGAGTCGGTGGGGAGTTCAAAAAATTGTTGCTCTCAAACTAGAAGAGATACAAGCGCGCTTTTTTCCTTCAAGATGAGGAAGAGTCTAGTTAAGATTCTCGGTGACTTTGGTTTCAATCGAGAGACTCACAGATTTTGGAGGAATTTTCAAAATTTCAAATTCAGTTTTTTGTGCCTCAGTCCGGAATTAAAAAATTCGCCGCTTCAAACTAGGAGAGATGAAAACGCGCTTTTTTGCTTCAACATGAGGAAGAGTCTAATTAAGATCCTCGGTGACTTTGGTTTCCATCGGGACAGTTACAGATTTTGGAGGAATTTTCAAAATTTCAACTTCAGTTTTTTGTGCCTCAGTCCGGAATTAAAAAATTCGCCGCTTCAAACTAGGAGAGATGAAAACGCGCTTTTTTGCTTCAACATGAGGAAGAGTCTAATTAAGATCCTCGGTGACTTTGGTTTCCATCGGGACACTTACAGATTTGGAGGAATTTTCAAAATTTCAACTTCAGTTTTTGTGCCTCAGTCCGGAATTAAAAAGTCGCCGCTTCCAAACTAGGAGAGATGAAAACGCGCTTTTTTGCTTCAACATGAGGAAGAGTCTAATTAAGATCCTCGGTGACTTTGGTTTCCATCGGGACAGTTACAGATTTTGGAGGAATTTTCAAAATTTCAACTTCAGTTTTTTGTGCCTCAGTCCGGAATTAAAAAATTCGCCGCTTCCAAACTAGGAGAGATAAAAACGAGCTTTTTTGCTTCGACATGAGGAAGAGTCTAATTAAGATCCTCGGTGACTTTGGTTTCAATCGGGACACTTACAGATTTTGGAGGAATTTTCAAAATTTCAACTTCAGTTTTTTGTGCCTCAGTCCGGAATTAAAAAATTCGCCGCTTCCAAACTAGGAGAGATAAAAGCGCGCTTTTTTGCTTCCACATGAGGAAGAGTCTAATTAAGATCCTCGGTGGCTTTGGTTTCCATCGGGACACTTACAGATTTTGGAGGAATTTTCAAATTTCAACTTCAGTTTTTTGTGCCTCAGTCCGGAATTAAAAAATTCGCCGCTTCCAAACTAGGAGAGATAAAAGCGCGCTTTTTTGCTTCCACATGAGGAAGAGTCTAATTAAGATCCTCGGTGGCTTTGGTTTCCATCGGGACACTTACAGATTTTGGAGGAATTTTCAAAATTTCAAACTTCAGTTTTTTGTGCCTCAGTCCGGAATTAAAAAAGTCGCCGCTTCCAAACTAGGAGAGATAAAAACGAGCTTTTTTGCTTCGACATGAGGAAGAGTCTAATTAAGATCCTCGGTGACTTTGGTTTCCATCGGGACAGTTACAGATTTTGGAGGAATTTTCAAAATTTCAACTTCAGTTTTTGTGCCTCAGTCCGGAATTAAAAAAGTCGCCGCTTCCAAACCAGGAGAGATAAAACGAGCTTTTTTGCTTCGACATGAGGAAGAGTCTAATTAAGATCCTCGGTGACTTTGGTTTCCATCGGGACAGTTACAGATTTTGGAGGAATTTTCAAAATTTCAACTTCAGTTTTTTGTGCCTCAGTCCGGAATTAAACAATTCGCCGCTTTCAAACTAGGAGATATAAAAGCGAGCTTTTTTGCTTCGACATGAGGAAGAGTCTAATTGAGATCCTCGGTGACTTTGGTTTCAATCGGGACACTTACAGATTTTGGAGGAATTTTCAAAATTTCAACTTCAGTTTTTCGTGCCTCCGTCCGGAATTAAAAAATTCATCGCTTCCAAACTAGGAGATATAAAAGCGCGCTTTTTTGCTTCCACATGAGGAAGAGTCTAGTTAAGATCCTCGGAGACTTTGGTTTCAATCGGGACACTTACAGATTTTGGAGGAATTTTCAAAATTTCAACTTCAGTTTTTTGTGCCTCAGTCCGGAATTAAAAAATTCGCCGCTTCCAAACTAGGAGAGATAAAAACGAGCTTTTTTGCTTCGACATGAGGAAGAGTCTAATTAAGATCCTCGGTGACTTTGGTTTCCATCGGGACAGTTACAGATTTTGGAGGAATTTTCAAAATTTCAACTTCAGTTTTTTGTGCCTCAGTCCGGAATTAAAAAATTCGCCGCTTCCAAACTAGGAGAGATAAAACGAGCTTTTTGCTTCGACATGAGGAAGAGTCTAATTAAGATCCTCGGTGACTTTGGTTTCCATCGGGACACTTACAGATTTGGAGGAATTTTCAAAATTTCAACTTGTTTTTTTGTGCCTCAGTCCGGAATAAAAAAATTCGCTGCTTCCAAACTAGAAGAGATAAAAGCGAGCTTTTTTGCTTCGACATGAGGAAGAGTCTAATTAAGATCCTCGGCGACTTTGGTTTCAATCGGGAGACTCACAGATTTTGGAGGAATTTTCAAAATTTCAACTTCAGTTTTTTTCAACATGAGGAAGAGTCTGATTAAGATGCTTGGCGAGTTTGGTCTAAATTGAACCACTAAGAGGCTTTTGAGAAACATTTTTGAAAAACCATCAATTGGAAGAGGTGAACAAAGGAGACTTAAAACTTGCGACCAAGAGGAAAAAATTAGTCCCTTTTGCCGCAACGAAATCCAGTTCCGATTTGTGCTGCCACGAACCATAAAAGCGCAGGAATTTGGAATTTCTCGTAAACAGGTTGAAGCATGCCCATGAAAGGGCTCCACCTCATTTCAGCCGAATATTACATAAAACCATAGAAAACTGTCCAATTGGATGAGGTGGAGCATTGGGTTAGGCCACCTCGATCACCTGACCTGAACAATCGGGACTTTTAACTTGTGGGCAAACGAATAGGGAGGAGTCCCTTTTGCCGCAATGAAATCCAGTTCCGATTTGTGCTGCCACGACAGTTAAAAGCGGTAGTTTATTTAGAATCTATCGCAAACAAGTGATTCAAGGCCGCTTCGTTCCTACCAAATATTACATAATACGATTGGAAAAGGTGGACCAATCGGGACTTTTTTGGGTACCTTCGATCTTTAGCAACGCAATACGAGGGTGATGCTAAGAGAAATGGGTGTTCGCAACTTCTACCTAAAACAGGAGGCAGATGAGTGGACAACCAACCAATCGTCTAGCCGCTCTAGCTTCAGAAGAGGCGTCGGTCAACCAATAGCAGAAGCGGTAGACAAGAGTTTTCATATTGGGCTCCGCTGCCGAGTTCTTCTGAGACTGAAGAATTAGGAGTTTGATGAGAAGCAAAAAATCCTCAAAACACTACAGAATGGGCACCAAACTCCTTCACAGGAAGTTCGACGGCTGTGTTCAGTGCCGATGGCCTGGTTGCCATATGGCGCTTTCAACCCTATAAAGTCCTAAAATAGCGCCCTCCAGTGACTCAAACCATTTACGACCGTTTTTTCTAAAAATAGTGTAGCCGTTCCCCGGTTTTCTGCATTTGTTGCATGAGGGTGGGCTTGCAACATCTTTCACCGACCAATTGAACGGTTTTGCCGGTTATTCATCCAGATCTCAGTCGTCTCGCCTTGGACTAAACTAGTCTTACATAACTTCCGAAGGAGTGCGATTAGCATAAGTGTTATGGTACCGACCGATTTGGTACCGGATTGCACCAAGGTGAAAACGTTATGGTTGCCACTCGAGTTATTTTAAGACATGAAGTCAGCCTACAGTAGCATCCCCAGGCCGTTGACCGTTGAAATTTTGAATTGTTTAAATTCAATCCAGCAACATGGTTGGTGGGTTCAGCTTGGCGTTTCATTCCCCAATTGCGTTTGCGCTTTCCCCAACCACCCCCCCACAGTGTACGCACCACTTTTCATCCCTTCGCTTAGTCATCATCGCATTCATTCGTGGTCCGTTACGAGCGCGAACTCGTCTATTCAGTTTCCCCCCAGTTCAATCAAGCCACGACGGACGTTCTCGTGTTGTCCTTTTTCCGTCTGTACCAGCTCGATGTAGGAAAGAACAAAAAACAACGAAAACATTAGGCACGGGTGACTAGACGAGGAAAAATTTTAATCACGGCCTGCCTTGGTCGGTTAGTTTGAGGTTGGCTGGTCGCTCGCGCCGTTTGCTGTTTTCTGTTTTGTCGCCTCTTTTGTTCGATAACGTGGCTCGAATAGCAAATTTCATAAAAAACAAACGCATTGTTTTTCATTAAATTACGTAAAATTCCTCGCACAGACAAAGAGAAAGGAAACACGTAACGTTTTTGCTGAATGAAATGCCACCAGTTGGTGCATGAGCGCAAAGTTGTCGTGGGTTGATTCAGCAGCAAGGAAAAATGTTCTATACAGTGGCAGCCAGATAAAACACTTCCGGTTCGTGTTTCGTCGCTTACTCAGTGCTGAATCCACATTGATAACGTACAATGACAATGACCTGTGCCTTCTGCTAATGCCATTACTCACTGCTTGAATCTCACGCAACTCAGGTTTATTCCTCGAAAAAAAAAAACAACTTTATTGGCTCAAGTGTTTTGTGGGTTTTTTTCATCAACAGCACCAAACTGGTTTTAAAAGGTAATTTTAGTGGTATTTTTAGGCAGACAGATCAGGAGTCCTCCAAGTCAAAACCGTTAAAAAACAGCAGTGAAATGTGCTAATCTCTTTGTCTTTTAAAACTTCCATGCGTTCAAGTGAAAGAGTAGATAAACTGAACTTGTCAATGTGACAGTGATGGGTGTTTTCAGGTTAATCGTTGTCAAAATTGGTGGGGTTGCTGTCTCTGTCTGCTTAACTTATAACATCATTTGTCTCTATTCCACGCGATTAGTTCCATATCTGGACAAGTTCAGTATCTTTCCCAACACCGATAGGAAGTGAAACAGTCATTGTCGATTGCTGATTCATCAATAGCATATTAATTGAATAAACTATTAAAGCCGACTCACATCGGTTGGCTGCTGTTGAATTATTCAAGTGTGCGGCGTCATTCTATCCAAATCCCTTCTCCATCTTGTTGAGCATTCCAGGCCTTATTTGCGACAGAAGTTTCACTGGAAACGGGACCCGTTTTACGGCGGCACTGCAGTTTCAAAGATTAACTTTCTTGTTTTGATCGTGTCTTTTTGGGCGAAGTTTCCGGCTGCGAGCCAAAAGTTTCCCTTTAAAGTCGACGGAATGTGGAACTTTAACGGCCAATGCAGTTGTTTGACTGGTTTTCGATGGGTTTTTTTGTTGAGCAGATTGATGAATTCTCCTAGTCCAAAAGCCGATAAAAGCAGTCAATGAGCAGGATCCAACCAATGTAAAAGTAAATGTCTAGCACAGAAACAGCTTTCGGTGATTTACTTTCATGCAGTTTTTCCTTTTGCAAAAAGCGATGGCTTGAAAAGGCCCCGAACAGGCCAAGAGAACGGTGTTAATGAATTCCACTCGTTCTGGCTGTTTTGGTAAAGAAAGTACGTACTATTTACGTGGTTTTGAAGGGAATTGACGACGTCAGGAAGCAATTACACCAATTAATTACCAACGTCCCACCACATGGGCGGCAATCATTCATTATGCAAGTTATTGTCGGAACGAGGATGATTCATACGCGGCACTTTTATTTGGTAAAGTAACGAAGCCCCAGCTTATGAGGCATCGAGCGGAAAATTGCTTCATTTGTGTGTGAAAATTGCTCGTTACCAGGCAAACCAGGCTTCCATTTCAAACCATCACCGCTGAATTCCTGCATATTTTACCACTAACTCATCCAAACATTGCGAATTAAATCCGTTTTTGATAAGGAAGAATGAAGATTTCGAAGCTAGACCTACCTCAACTATGCGTTGTTCAGCCGGAGTTTGCACACTCTATCAGCATCTGTTGATAATCCCGTTTTTATTTTTTTCGTCAATATTGGAGCAAGATTTCGTTAACGGATTGTTTGTCGTTCGGATTAGAAGAAATTCTTATCTGGGGTCTAATTAATAATGGCGTTTTCGCTGTGAGTGTGTTGATTTAGGCTTTTACTTGGTGTGGCACATTTTCAACACCGCCCTAAGAGCATGACTGAGTGTTGAATTTTTTCAAATGTGCAAATGTTTGACAAAACAGTCAATTGAATTCCCCCTTTTTGAGCAATTTTTGCGCTTCCATTGAGGCACTAGGATGATTTTCAGAAAGTTGCGTTTTTTGTGCCTCAATAAGGAGTTAAAATATTAGGCGCTCTCGAACTAGAAGAGATGAAAGCGCGCTTTTTGCGTCAACGTGCGGAAAAATCTTGCTAAGATGCTCGCTGAGTTTGGTTTTAATTCGGCTCAACTGAGAGGCTTTTGAGGAATTTTCAAAATTGCATGTGCATTCTTGTGTCTCGGTCCGGAATTTAAAAAAATCGTCGCCCCCAAACCGGAGTAGATCGAAGCGTGTCTTTTCGCTTCAACATGAAGAAGAGTCTTGTTAAGATGCTCGGTAAGTTTGGTTTCCATCGGGCCACTGAGAGGCTTTTGGGGATTTTCAAAATTGAAAGTTGGCTTTTTGTGCCTCAGTCCGATATAAAAAAATCGTTGCTCAAAAATTAGAAGAGATCGAAGCGCGCTTTTTGACCTCAACAGGAGGAAGAGTACTATTAAGATGCCCCGTGAGTTTGGCTTCAATCGGATCACTAAAGGATTTTTGAGGAATTTTCAAAATTTCAAGTTGAGTTTTTTTTGCCTCAACTCGGAATTAAAAATGTGTTGCTCCCAAACTACAGGAAATAGAAGCGCGTTATTTTTCCTCAACATGAGGAAGAGTCTTGTTAAGATGCTCGGTGAGTTTGGTTTCCATCGGGCTACTGAGAGGGTTTTGAGGAGTTTTCAAAATTGAAAGTTGTGTTTTTATGTCTCAGTCCGGAATTAAAAATCGTTGCTCCCAAATCAGAAGAGATAGAAGTGCGCTTTTTTACCGCAACAGGAGGAAGACTCCTATTAAGATGCTCCGTGAGTTTGGCTTCAATCGGGTGACTAAAAGATTTTTGAGGAATTTTCAAAATTCCAAGTTCAATTTTTTGTGCCTCAACCCGGAATTAAAAGTTTGTCGCTCCGAAACGACAAGAGATAGAACCGCGCCTTTTTGCCTCAACATGGAAAAGAGTCTTGCTAAGATGCTCGGTGAGTTAGGTTTCCATCGGGCTACTGAGAGGCTTTTGAGGAATTTTCAAAATTGAAAGTTGGGTTTTTATGCCTCACTCCAGAATTTACAACATCGTTGCTCCCAAATCAGAAGAGATTGAAGTGCGCTTTTTTACCTCAACAGGAGGAAGAGTCCTATTAAGATGATCCGTGAGTTTAGGTTCAATCGGGTCACCAAAAAAATTTTGACGAAATTTCAAAATTTTAAGTTGAGTTTTTTGTGCCTCAAACCGGACTTAATAAGGTGTCGCTCTCAAACTACAAGAGATAGAAGCGCGCCTTTTTCTCTCATCATGAAGAAGAGTCTTGTTAAGATGCTCGGTGAGTTTGGTTTCCATCGGGCTACTGAGAGGCTTTTGAGGAATTTTCAAAATTGAAAGTTGGGTTTTTATGCCTCAGTCCGGAATTTACGACATCGTTGCTCCCAAATCAGAAGAGATTGAAGTGCGCTTTTTTACCTCAACAGGAGGAAGAGTCCTATTAAGATGATCCGTGAGTTTAGGTTCAATCGGGTTACTAAAAGATTTTTGACGAATTTTCAAAAATTTAAGTTGAGTTTTTTGTGCCTCAAAACGGAATTAAAAATGTGTCGCTCTCAAACTACAAGCGATAGAAGCGCGCCTTTTTCTCTCATCATGAAGAAGAGTCTTGTAAGATGCTCGGTGAGTTTGGTTTCCATCGGGCTACTGAGAGGCTTTGAGGAATTTCCAAACTTGAAAGTTGGGATTTTGTGCATCAGTCCGGAATTTAAAAATTCGTTGCTCCCAAATTAGAAGAGATCGAAACGCGCTTTTTACCTCAACAGGAGGAAGAGTCCTATAAAGATGCTCCGTGAGTTTGGCTTCAATCGGGTGACTAAAAGATTTTTGAGGATATTTCAAAATTCCAAGTTCAATTTTTTGTGCCTCAACCCGGTATTAAAAGTTTGTCGCTCCCAAACGACAAGAGATAGAACCGCGCCTTTTTGCCTCAAGATGAAGAAGAGTCTTGTTAAGATGCTCGGTGAGTTTGGTTTCCAAGGTGCTACTGAGAGGCTTTTGAGGAATTTTCAAAATTGAAAGTCGGGTTTTTATGCCTCACTCCAGAATTTACAACATCGTTGCTCCCAAATCAGAAGAGATTGAAGTGCGCTTTTTTACCTCAACAGGAGGAAGAGTCCTATTAAGATGATCCGTGAGTTTAGGTTCAATCGGGTCACTAAAAGATTTTTGACGAATTTTCAAAATTTTAAGTTGAGTTTTTTGTGCCTCAAAACGGAATTAAAAATGTGTCGCTCTCAAACTACAAGAGATAGAAGCGCGCCTTTTTCTCTCATCATGAAGAAGAGTCTTGTTAAGATGCTCGGTGAGTTTGGTTTCCATCGGGCTACTGAGAGGCTTTTGAGGAATTTCCAAACTTGAAAGTTGGGATTTTGTGCATCAGTCTGGAATTTAAAAATTCGTTGCTCCCAAATTAGAAGAGATCGAAACGCGCTTTTTTACCTCAACAGGAGGAAGAGTCCTATAAAGATGCTCCGTGAGTTTGGCTTCAATCGGGTCACTAAAAGATTTTTGAGGATATTTCAAAATTCCAAGTTCAATTTTTTGTGCCTCAACCCGGTATTAAAAGTTTGTCGCTCCCAAACGACAAGAGATAGAACCGCGCCTTTTTGCCTCAAGATGAAGAAGAGTCTTGTTAAGATGCTCGGTGAGTTTGGTTTCCAAGGTGCTACTGAGAGGCTTTTGAGGAATTTTCAAAATTGAAAGTTGGGTTTTTATGCCTCACTCCAGAATTTACAACATCGTTGCTCCCAAATCAGAAGAGATTGAAGTGCGCTTTTTTACCTCAACAGGAGGAAGAGTCATATTAAGATGATCCGTGAGTTTAGGTTCAATCGGGTCACTAAAAGATTTTTGACGAATTTTCAAAATTTTAAGTTGAGTTTTTGTGCCTCAAAACGGAATTAAAAATGTGTCGCTCTCAAACTACAAGAGATGGAAGGGCGCCTTTTTGCGTCAACATGAGGAAGAGTCTTGTTAAGATGCTCAGTGAGTTTGGTTTCCATCGGGCTACTGAGAGGATTTTGAGGAATTTTCAAAATTGAAAGTTGGGTTTTTATGCCTCACTCCAGAATTTACAACATCGTTGCTCCCAAATCAGAAGATATCGAAGTGCGCTTTTTTACCTCAACAGGAGGAAGGGTTGTATTAAGATGCCCCGTAAGTTTGGCTTCAATTGGGTCACTAAAAGATTTTTGAGAAATTTTCTAAATTTCAAGTTGAGTTTTGTGTGCCTCAACCCGGAATTAAAAATTTGTCGCTCCCAAACTACAAGAGATAGAACTGCGCCTTTTTGCCTCAAGATGAAGAAGAGTCTTGTTAAGATGCTCGGTGAGTTTGGTTTCCATCGGGCCACTGAGAGGCTTTTGAGGAATTTTCAAAATTGAAAGTTGGGTTTTTATGCCTCACTCCAGAATTTACCACATCGTTGCTCCCAAATCAGAAGAGATTGAAGTGCGCTTTTTTACCTCAACAGGAGGAAGAGTCCTATTAAGATGATCCGTGAGTTTGGCTTCAATCGCGTCACCAAAAGATTTTTGAGGAATTTTCAAAATTTCAAGTTGAGTTTTTTGTGCCTCAAACCGGACTTAATAAGGTGTCGCTCTCAAACTACAAGAGATAGAAGCGCGCCTTTTTCTCTCATCATGAAAAAGAGTCTTGTTAAGATGCTCGGTGAGTTTTGGTTTCCATCGGGCTACTGAGAGGCTTTTGAGGATTTTTCAAAATTGAAAGTTGGGTTTTTATGCCTCACTCCAGAATTTACGACATCGTTGCTCCCAAATCAGAAGAGATTGAAGTGCGCTTTTTTACCTTAACAGGAGGAAGAGTCCTATTAAGATGATCCGTGAGTTTAGGTTCAATCGGGTCACCAAAAGATTTTTGACGAATTTTCAAAATTTTAAGTTGAGTTTTTGTGCCTCAAACCGGACTTAATAAGGTTTCGCTCTCAAACTACAAGAGATAGAAGCGCGCCTTTTTCTCTCATCATGAAGAAGGGTCTTGTTAAGATGCTCGGTGAGTTTGGTTTCCATCGGGCTACTGAGAGGCTTTTGAAGGAATTTTCAAAATTGAAAGTTGGGTTTTATGCCTCAGTCCGGAATTTACGACATCGTTGCTCCCAAATCAGAAGAGATTGAAGTGCGCTTTTTTACCTCAACAGAAGGAAGAGTCCTATTAAGATGATCCGTGAGTTTAGGTTCAATCGAGTCACTATAAGATTTTTGACGAATTTTCAAAATTTTAAGTTGAGTTTTTTGTGCCTCAAACCGGACTTAATAAGGTGTCGCTCTCAAACTACAAGAGATAGAAGCGCGCCTTTTTCTCTCATCATGAAGAAGAGTCTTGTTAAGATGCTTGATGAGTTTGGTTTCTATCGGGCTACTGAGAGGCTTTTGAGGAATTTTCAAAATTGAAAGTTGGGTTTTTATGCCTCACTCCAGAATTTACAACATCGTTGCTCCCAAATCAGAAGAGATTGAAGTGCGCTTTTTTACCTCAACAGGAGGAAGAGTCCTATTAAGATGATCCGTGAGTTTAGGTTCAATCGGGTTACTAAAAGATTTTGACGAATTTTTAAAATTTTAAGTTGAGGTTTTTGTGCCTCAAAACGGAATTAAAAATGTGTCGCTCTCAAACTATAAGCGATAGAAGCGCGCCTTTTTCTCTCATCATGAAGAAGAGTCTTGTTAAGATGCTCGGTGAGTTTGGTTTCCATGGGGCTACTGAGAGGCTTTTGAGGAATTTTCAAAATTGAAAGTTGGGTTTTTATGCCTCACTCCAGAATTTACAACATCGTTGCTCCCAAATCAGAAGAGATTGAAGTGCGCTTTTTTACCTCAACAGGAGGAAGAGTCCTATTAAGATGATCCGTGAGTTTAGGTTCAATCGGGTCACTAAAAGATTTTTGACGAATTTTCAAAATTTTAAGTTGAGTTTTTTGTGCCTCAAACCGGACTTAATAAGGTGTCGCTCTCAAACTACAAGAGATAGAAGCGCGCCTTTTTCTCTCATCATGAAGAAGAGTCTTGTTAAGATGCTCGGCGAGTTTGGTTTCCATCGGGCTACTGAGAGGCTTTTGAGGAATTTTCAAAATTGAAAGTTGGGTTTTTATGCCTCACTCCAGAATTTACAACATCGTTGCTCCCAAATCAGAAGAGATTGAAGTGCGCTTTTTTACCTCAACAGAAGGAAGAGTCCTATTAAGATGATCCGTGAGTTTAGGTTCAATCGAGTCACTATAAGATTTTTGACGAATTTTCAAAATTTTAAGTTGAGTTTTTTGTGCCTCAACCCGGAATTAAAAAAGTTGTCGCTCCCAAACTACAAGAGATGAAAGGGCGCCTTTTTTGCCTCAACATGAAGAAGAGTCTTGTTAAGATGCTCAGTGAGTTTGGTTTCCATCGGGCTACTGAGAGGCTTTTGAGGAATTTTCAAACTTGAAAGTTGGGATTTTGTGCATCAGTCTGGAATTTAAAAATTCGTTGCTCCCAAATTAGAAGAGATCGAAACGCGCTTTTTTACCTCAACAGGAGGAAGAGTCCTATAAAGATGCTCCGTGAGTTTGGCTTCAATCGGGTCACTAACAGATTTTTGAGGAAGTTTCAAAATTTCAATTTCAGTTTTTTGTGCCTCAAACCGGACTTAATAAGGTGTCGCTCTCAAACTACAAGAGATAGAAGCGCGCCTTTTTCTCTCATCATGAAGAAGAGTCTTGTTAAGATGCTCGGTGAGTTTGGTTTCCATCGGGCTACTGAGAGGCTTTTGAGGAATTTTCAAAATTGAAAGTTGGGTTTTTATGCCTCACTCCAGAATTTACGACATCGTTGCTCCCAAATCAGAAGAGATTGAAGTGCGCTTTTTTACCTCAACAGGAGGAAGAGTCCTATTAAGATGATCCGTGAGTTTAGGTTCAATCGAGTCACTATAAGATTTTTGAGAATTTTTTTAAATTTCAAGTTGAGTTTTTTGTGCCTCAACCCGGAATTAAAAATTTGTCGCTCCCAAACTACAAGAGATAGAAGCGCGCCTTTTTCTCTCATCATGAAGAAGAGTCTTGTTAAGATGCTCGGTGAGTTTGGTTTCCATCGGGCTACTGAGAGGCTTTTGAGGAATTTTCAAAATTGAAAGTTGGGTTTTTATGCCTCACTCCAGAATTTACAACATCGTTGCTCCCAAATCAGAAGAGATTGAAGTGCGCTTTTTTACCTCAACAGGAGGAAGAGTCCTATTAAGATGATCCGTGAGTTTAGGTTCAATCGAGTCACTATAAGATTTTTGACGAATTTTCAAAATTTTAAGTTGAGTTTTTTGTGCCTCAACCCGGAATTAAAAATTTGTCGCTCCCAAACTACAAGAGATAGAAGCGCGCCTTTTTCTCTCATCATGAAGAAGAGTCTTGTTAAGATGCTCAGTGAGTTTGGTTTCCATCGGGCGACTGAGAGGCTTTTGAGGAATTTTCAAACTTGAAAGTTGGGATTTTGTGCATCAGTCTGGAATTTAAAAATTCGTTGCTCCCAAATTAGAAGAGATCGAAACGCGCTTTTTTACCTCAACAGGAGGAAGAGTCCTATAAAGATGCTCCGTGAGTTTGGCTTCAATCGGGTCACTAAAAGATTTTTGAGGAAGTTTCAAAGTTTCAATTTCAGTTTTTTGTGCCTCAACCCGGAATTAAAAATTTGTCGCTCCCAAACTACAAGAAATAGAATCGCGTTATTTTTCCTCAACATGAGGAAGAGTCTTGTTAAGATGCTCGGTGAGTTTGGTTTCCATCGGGCCCCTAAGAAGCGTTAGAGGAATTTTCAAAATTTGAAGTTGGGTTTTTGTGCATCAGTCCGGAATTAAAAAATTCGTCGCTCGCAAACTGGATGAGACACAAGCGCATTTTTTTCCCTCAACATGAGGAAGAGTCTTATTAAAATGCCCAGTGAGTGGTTTCATCAAATTCGCACTTTTTCAGCCATTTTTTCGCTTGCCATCATCATTCAAACTCCACTTGAGTTTGATTCGATCGATTGGCGTTTCGCGTCGCATTTAGCGATGGTGCCAATAAACCTGCAGACAAATATTTAACATCTAAATTATACACGAAAATACGATCCCATCGTCTATTTGTCCAAACGTTTATTGGTCGCGGCGAATGATACCAATTAGGCTCCATGCCTAAGTAGTGTTTATTAAACTTTTTCTTTGAAACAACTCTCGAACGTTCATTTGCTTGTTTAATCGTTCGGAGAGTGTGCAATAAATGACTCCTATACGGCTCGATTCACCTACTTATCCCCATCGCAATTACTACACGTTTATTTATTTCTCCTATCTCCAGATATCTATAAACAAATAAGTCGTTGATACGAGATTTCTGGTTCAGTTTCGTTCAGCTCGATTATGATTCGACGTGGATGGATTCTGCTGTCCAAAAACACTTCATCCACTTAGTCTGCGTTAATAATACATTCGTGTGTGTGTGTGATGGTGTGATTGACGAACAAAACTATGAGTTTCGCCGGGTTTAGACGGTTTTTCAGCTTTCGGTTGTGGAAAAGCGAGAGCAACATTCGTAGGCGATCTTCAACGCGCTGCTCAATCCAAAAAGGTATTAATTGGCTAATCATTACTATTGATTGACCCTCGTAGGACAATCGGATAATTGTGCTCTGATCAAGAGCGAGTCCAACATAGCGGTTGGCATGGAGACCATCGTGTCTTTGTTGCACTTTGCCGATATACCAGAGCGGGTTGCTAAGTGTTGCCAATGAAACGTTGAGTTTAGGGTTAAGGCTTGAACAGGCTGAGGATGCTGGCGAAGCGTCTGGATCAAATTCATGTCAAATAGTGACTGTTCAAGTCTTTCCTATTTATACTGTATTGATTTAAGTGATTGAATATGTGGGGGTTTCTGTTGTTGCAGGAGTACCAGGCCTGCCAACTTGCGCAGGAGTCACAATGCGAGAGAAGAAGAGCGGCGCCCTTTCACGGATGCAGAAGCTCAGGAAAAGGCTGTCCCACTCCTTCGGACGATTATGTAAGTGATAACTGGCTTCTATTTGATTCTATTGCGGTATTTTTAAAGTTAAACTAAGGTTAAGTGAACTACTGTGATAAGGCGTTTTCGATTTTCCTCCCCATTCCGGATCATCCGTTCCAAGTGTTTATTTGATTTTCCATTTCCCGGCCTGACAGATTTTTCCAATTACCGCAAACTATGATTTATGGGCCCTTAATATTCTCGTTCCTTATCTGGCGCCCTGATGTATCCAATTCGATATTAATGGGCGCACTCTTCTAATGTGCCACCGATGACTCGAACCGTCTGTTGTCTGGAACTGCACTGTTGTGAGTCTTTGACGGTTTGAGGGGCCCCGATATGTTTGAGTAATGATTCCATTGCAAATACGATCAGTTCTGAGTCGGATAGTGAGGCAATGGGAGTCCGCCCTGTATCGCGTGGACCCAAAAGTATGTCATTTTCAACAAATAGCTGGAGATTATGTTTTATCGGAATGACAATAGAAGATAAGCGCTGTTGTGGGCTTTGAGGGCGGCAACTAATCAGCAGAATAGCGCTTTAGGGATTAGGAAAAATTCAGGTTTTTATATCGCACAGTCACGTCGATCCAGTTTTGCCGCAAACCGAACGGGTTTATTCGTTGTCTGGCACACAGCAGATCATCATTTCCTAATTGGGCAAACCCCTCGCCAAATAACGGTCTAACGAGGGATAGTTCCGCTCTTATTATTATAATTCCCCAACTCGATAGCCGGACAATTCCCTTACTAAACTGATTAAATTTCGTGGTAATCCGTTTATAATTCGCTGTTGTGATACCGATTCGCTTCTGGTTATCGGACTATTGAAATTCGACGCTAGTCAGCAAAACACCATGGATTTCTCCTAAGCCAGAGGAGGTGGAAGAGTTGGTTTTGGCAATTTTTTTTAATGTTTGACAACCATGTAGCGTCTTGGATTTAACTGCTCCTCTGTGTTTCATGGCAGGTTTCTTCAAAACGAGCAGAAATAGAAGATTGGTTTTCGTTTCGTTGGAAACAAGAGATTCCATTCTATAAACCTGCGAAATTTGGTTATAGACGCACGTAAAATCGATTTTTGCGATTTTTTTTATAAATGTTTGGAGCCAAAAGTCGCATTTTTGGTACAACAGCCTTGTTCCCCTGCGTTTCTCGAGATGCTTCTCCAAAACTAGCCGAGATAGAAGGCTGATTTTCGGCTCATTGGATGCAAAAATGCTGCTAACTCGCAAAATTCGATTATTAGCGCCACTAAGGGCGTTTTTTTTGAAATTTTCAGCACCCAACTTTGATTCTACCGCTCTTGTCGCGCGAGCTTTTTCGATAGCTTTCGCCAAAACCGGCAGAAATAGAAGACATAGGAACTCGTTGAATAGAAACCTGATTATTAGCGCAACTAAAGAAGTTTTCGGGACGAAGACTCGTGTCTTCGATTTGACCGCTCATGTCCCTCTGTCTTTAGCCCTGGGTTCTTCAAAACGCGTGAAGGTAGATATTGATTATTGCCTCGTTGGATAGACGCGATTCTATTCTATCAACCCAAAAAAGTTGGTTATTATCGCAACTAAAGTGGATTTTTTACAAATTTTTGAAATTTTCGGCACCAAACTTTGGTTCTACCGCTCTTGTCGCCCGAGCTTTTTCGGTAGCTTTCGCCAAAACCGGCGGAAATAGAAGACATTGGAACTCGTTGAATAGAAACCTGATTATTAGCGCAACTAAAGAAGTTTTTGGGACGAAGATTCGTTTCTTCGATTTGACCGCTGATGTCCCCCTGTCTTTAGCCGTAGGTTTCTACAAAACGAGTAAAGATAGAATATTGATTTTTGCCTCGTTGGATAGACGCGATTCTATTCTATCAACCCAAAAAATTTGGTTATTGTCGCAACTAAAGTGGATTTTTGACAAATTTTTGAAATTTTCGGCACCAAACTTTGATTCTACCGCTCTTGTCGCCCGTGCTTTTTCGATAGCTTTCGCCAAAAGCCGGCAGAAATAGAAGACATTGGAACTCGTTGAATAGAAACCTGATTATTAGCGCAACTAAAGAAGTTTTCGGGACGAAGACTCGTGTCTTCGATTTGACCGCTCATGTCCCCCTGTCTTTAGCCGTAGGTTTCTGCAAAACGAGTAAAGATAGAATATTGATTTTTTCCTCGTTGGATAGACGCGATTCTATTCTATCAACCAAAAAATTTGGTTATTGTCGCAACTAAAGTGGATTTTTGACAAATTTTTTGAAATTTTCGGCACCAAACTTTGATTCTACCGCTCTTGCCGCCCGGGCTTTTTCGAGTAGCTTTCGCCAAAACCGGCAGGAAATAGAAGACATTGGAACTCGTTGAATAGAAACCTGATTGTTAGAGCAACTAAAGAAGTTTTCGGGACGAAGACTCGTGTCTTCGATTTGACCGCTCATGTCCCTCTGTCTTTAGCCGTAGGTTTCTGCAAAACGAGTAAAGATAGAATATTGATTTTTTTCCTCGTTGGATAGACGCGATTCTATTCTATCAACCCAAAAATTTTGTTATTGTCGCAACTAAAGTGGATTTTTGACAAATTTTTGAAATTTTCGGCTCCAAACTTTGATTCTACCGCTCTTGTCGCCCGGGCTTTTTCGATAGCTTTCACCAAAACCGGCAGAAATAGAAGACATTGGAACTCGTTGAATAGAAACCTGATTATCAGCGCAACTAAAGAAGTTTTCGGGACGAAGACTCGTGTCTTCGATTTGACCGCTCATGTCCCTCTGTCTTTAGCCCTGGGTTTCTTCAATACGCGTAAAGATAGAATATTGATTTTTGCCTCGTTGGATAGACGCGATTCTATTCTATCAACCCAAAAAATTTTGTTATTGTCGCAACTAAAGTGGATTTTTGACAAATTTTTGAAATTTTCGGCACCAAACTTTGATTCTACCGCTCTTGTCGCCCGGGCTTTTCGATAGCTTTCACCAAAGCCGGCAGAAATAGAAGACATTGGAACTCGTTGAATAGAAACCTGATTATTAGAGCAACTAAAGAAGTTTTCGGGACGAAGACTCGTGTCTTCGATTTGACCGCTCATGTCCCCCTGTCTTTAGCCGTAGGTTTCTGCAAAACGAGTAAAGATAGAATATTGATTTTTTCCTCGTTGGATAGACGCGATTCTATTCTATCAACCCAAAAAAATTGGTTATTGTCGCAACTAAAGTGGATTTTTGACAAATTTTTGAAATTTTCGGCACCAAACTTTGATTCTACCGCTCTTGCCGCCCGGGCTTTTTCGATAGCTTTCGCCAAAACCGGCAGGAAATAGAAGACATTGGAACTCGTTGAATAGAAACCTGATTAGTTAGAGCAACTAAAGAAGTTTTCGGGACGAAGACTCGTGTCTTCGATTTGACCGCTCATGTCCCTCTGTCTTTAGCCGTAGGTTTCTTCAAAACGCGTAAAGATAGAATATTGATTTTTGCCTCGTTGGATAGCCGCGATTCTATTCTATCAACCCAAAAAAGTTGGTTATTGTCGCAACTAAAGTGGATTTTTGACATATTTTTGAAATTTTCGGCACCCAACTTTGATTCTACCGCTCTTGTCGCCCGGGCTTTTTCGGTAGCTTTCGCCAAAACCGGCGGAATAGAAGACATTGGAACTCGTTGAATAGAAACCTGATTATTAGCGCAACTAAAGAAGTTTTCGGGACGAAGACTCGTGTCTTCGATTTGACCGCTCATGTCCCCCTGTCTTTAGCCGTAGGTTTCTTACAAAACGCGTAAAGATAGAATATTGATTTTTGCCTCGTTGGATAGACGCGATTCTATTCTATCAACCCAAAAAAGTTGGTTATTGTCGCAACTAAAGTGGATTTTTGACAAATTTTTGAAATTTTCGGCACCAAACTTTGATTCTACCGCTCTTGTCGCCCGGGCTTTTTCGATAGCTTTCGCCAAAACCGGCAGAAATAGAAGACATTGGAACTCGTTGAATAGAAACCTGATTATTAGCGCAACTAAAGAAGTTTTCGGGACGAAGACTCGTGTCTTCGATTTGACCGCTCATGTCCCTCTGTCTTTAGCCGTAGGTTTCTTCAAAACGCGTAAAGATAGAATATTGATTATTGCCTCGTTGGATAGACGCGATTCTATTCTATCAACCCAAAAAAGTTGGTTATTGTCGCAACTAAAGGGGATTTTTGACATATTTTTGAAATTTTCGGCACCCAACTTTGATTCTGCCGCTCTTGTCGCCCGGGCTTTTTCGATAGCTTTCGCCAAAACCGGCAGAAATAGAAGACATAGGAACTCGTTGAATAGAAACCTGATTATTAGCGCAACTAAAGAAGTTTTCGGGACGAAGACTCGTGTCTTCGATTTGACCGCTCATGTCCCTCTGTCTTTAGCCGTAGGTTTCTTCAAAACGCGTAAAGATAGAATATTGATTTTTGCCTCGTTGGATAGACGCGATTCTATTCTATCAACCCAAAAAAGTTGGTTATTGTCGCAACTAAAGTGGATTTTTGACAAATTTTTGAAATTTTCGGCACCAAACTTTGATTCTACCGCTCTTGTCGCCCGGGCTATTTCGATAGCTTTCGCCAAAACCGGCAGAAATAGAAGACATTGGAACTCGTTGAATAGAAACCTGATTATTAGCGCAACTAAAGAAGTTTTCGGGACGAAGACTCGTGTCTTCGATTTGACCGCTCATGTCCCTCTGTCTTTAGCCGTAGGTTTCTTCAAAACGCGTAAAGATAGAATATTGATTTTTGCCTCGTTGGGTAGCCGCGATTCTATTCTATCAACCCAAAAAAGTTGGTTATTGTCGCAACTAAAGTGGATTTTTGACAATTTTTGAAACTTTTCGGCACCAAACTTTGATTCTACCGCTCTTGTCGCCCGGGCTTTTCGATAGCTTTCGCCAAAACCGGCAGGAAATAGAAGACATTGGAACTCGTTGAATAGAAACCTGATTATTAGCGCAACTAAAGAAGTTTTCGGGACGAAGACTCGTGTCTTCGATTTGACCGCTCATGTCCCTCTGTCTTTAGCCGTAGGTTTCTTCAAAACGCGTAAAGATAGAATATTGATTTTTGCCTCGTTGGATAGACGCGATTCTATTCTATCAACCCAAAAAAGTTGGTTATTGTCGCAACTAAAGTGGATTTTTGACATATTTTTGAAATTTTCGGCACCCAACTTTGATTCTGCCGCTCTTGTCGCCCGGGCTTTTTCGATAGCTTTCGCCAAAACCGGCAGAAATAGAAGACATAGGAACTCGTTGAATAGAAACCTGATTATTAGCGCAACTAAAGAAGTTTTCGGGACGAAGACTCGTGTCTTCGATTTGACCGCTCATGTCCCTCTGTCCTTTAGCCGTAGGTTTCTTCAAAACGCGTAAAGATAGAATATTGATTTTTTCCTCGTTGGATAGACGCGATTCTATTCTATCAACCCAAAAAAGTTGGTTATTGTCGCAACTAAAGGGGATTTTTGACATATTTTTGAAATTTTCGGCACCCAACTTTGATTCTACGCTCTTGTCGCCCGGGCTTTTTCGATAGCTTTCGCCAAAACCGGCAGAAATAGAAGACATAGGAACTCGTTGAATAGAAACCTGATTATTAGCGCAACTAAAGAAGTTTTCGGGACGAAGACTCGTGTCTTCGATTTGACCGCTCATGTCCCTCTGTCTTTAGCCGTAGGTTTCTTCAAAACGAGTAAAGATAGAATATTGATTTTTGCCTCGTTGGATAGACGCGATTCTATTCTATCAACCCAAAAAAGTTGGTTATTGTCGCAACTAAGTGGATTTTTGACACATTTTTGAAACTTTCGGCACCAAACTTTGATTCTACCGCTCTTGTCGCCCGGGCTTTTTCGATAGCTATCGCCAAAACCGGCAGAAATAGAAGACATTGGAACTCGTTGAATAGAAACCTGATTATTAGCGCAACTAAAGAAGTTTTCGGGACGAAGACTCGTGTCTTCGATTTGACCGCTCATGTCCCTCTGTCTTTAGCCGTAGGTTTCTTCAAAACGCGTAAAGATAGAATATTGATTTTTGCCTCGTTGGATAGACGCGATTCTATTCTATCAACCCAAAAAAGTTGGTTATTGTCGCAACTAAAGTGGATTTTTGACAAATTTTTGAAATTTTCGGCACCAAACTTTGATTCTACCGCTCTTGTCGCCCGGGCTTTTTCGATAGCTTTCGCCAAAACCGGCAGAAATAGAAGACATTGGAACTCGTTGAATAGAACCTGATTATTAGCGCAACTAAAGAAGTTTTCGGGACGAAGACTCGTGTCTTCGATTTGACCGCTCATGTCCCTCTGTCTTTAGCCGTAGGTTTCTTCAAACGCGTAAAGATAGAATATTGATTTTTGCCTCGTTGGATAGACGCGATTCTATTCTATCAACCCAAAAAAGTTGGTTATTGTCGCAACTAAAGTGGATTTTTGACAAATTTTTGAAATTTTCGGCACCAAACTTTGATTCTACCGCTCTTGTCGCCCGGGCTTTTTCGATAGCTTTCGCCAAAACCGGCAGAAATAGAAGACATTGGAACTCGTTGAATAGAAACCTGATTATTAGCGCAACTAAAGAAGTTTTCGGGACGAAGACTCGTGTCTTCGATTTGACCGCTCATGTCCCTCTGTCTTTAGCCGTAGGTTTCTTCAAAACGCGTAAAGATAGAATATTGATTTTTGTCTCGTTGGATAGACGCGATTCTATTCTATCAACCCAAAAAAGTTGGTTATTGTCGCAACTAAAGTGGATTTTTGACAAATTTTTGAAATTTTCGGCACCAAACTTTGATTCTACCGCTCTTGTCGCCCGGGCTTTTTCGATAGCTTTCGCCAAAACCGGCAGAAATAGAAGACATTGGAACTCGTTGAATAGAAACCTGATTATTAGCGCAACTAAAGAAGTTTTCGGGACGAAGACTCGTGTCTTCGATTTGACCGCTCATGACCCTCTGTCCTTTAGCCGTAGGTTCTTCAAAACGCGTAAAGATAGAATATTGATTTTTGCCTCGTTGGATAGACGCGATTCTATTCTATCAACCCCAAAAAACTTGGTTATTGTCGCAACTAAAGTAGATTTTGACAATTTTTGAAATTTTCGGCACCAAACTTTGATTCTACCGCTCCTTGTCGCCCGGGCTTTTTCGATTAGCTTTCGCCAAAACCGGCCAGAAATAGAAGACATTGGAACTCGTTGAATAGAAACCTGATATTAGCGCAACTAAAGAAGTTTTCGGGACGAAGACTCGTGTCTTCGATTTGACCGCTCATGTCCCTCTGTCTTTAGCCGTAGGTTTCTTCAAAACGCGTAAAGATAGAATATTGATTTTTGCCTCGTTGGATAGACGCGATTCTATTCTATCAACCCAAAAAATTTGGTTATTATCGCAACCAAAGTGGATTTTTGACAAATTTTTGAAATTTTCGGCACCAAACTCGCATCTTTGATTTAACCGCTTTTGTTCCTCTGCCTTCAGCAATCAGTTTCCGCAAAACGACCAGAGATAGAAGACTGTTTTTGGGCCTGTTGAATAGCAGCGTTCTATTCTATAAACCTGGCAAATTTGGGTATTGTCGCAACCAAAATAGAGTTTTTGCAGTTTTTCTAAGCCAGACACTCGCTCTTTAGTTCGGTGGTTTCCTCAAAAGCAACAGCAGTAGAAGGCTGATTTTGGGTTCGTTTTTTTTTCAATTTTGGGCGCTGAATTCGCGTCTTTAATTCCACCAATTACCGCGTTGGATTTGGCAATTCATTTCTCCAAAACTAGTGGAGATGAACGGATGCTTCTACCCACTCCCTGAAAATTCACCAACTCTGGGGACTACTAACTGTAGATTGACAATAAACACTCTCCTGCGGCTGCTGATCTCAAATTCTGATGATGACACGAATGAAGATGATCGGCTGGAGAACCTTTGAAACTTATTCCAATTAAGTAGAGTACCGGCACTTAAAGTTGCTCATTTGCCGAAAGCGTTATAAAGCGGGGCGGCACACGGGGATGCGCACATTTTCCCATGCAAAGCCGCGTATATCCATACATTGCCGCATGTAAAGTAAAGGGGTTGAAAAGTGATTTAAGGGCGAGCTCAAACGGAGCAATCTGGCTCCCAGCGTTTACGAGGCGACGATGCGACTTTCATCTCTTGATAACCTGCGATTTGGACGCATTATTTTTTTTCCCGGCGAAGAAAAGTCGGATTGGATTTTCGTGCGATTTCCTTATTAGTGGAAACAGGTTGAGGGACCCTGGGAAACTCCGTTTCCATCTGGTTGCAGGGTTTCAGTTCGTATTTTTTTCTTGATAGGGCCCAGCCCAGGTATATAAACCGGCACAATGGAGAGCGTGGAATTAATCGACGACTTCCACCCTTTTGCTAACGACGCGATTTAAAAAAGGGCCCTTAGCAAATTGGATGATCGTGTAGGATAAAGAGCGGAAATTGTGTTTCCTAAATTCGGCTCTATGCTCGATTGAGCCATAAATGGGCGTTTGAAAGCCCCAAGGCGGCTAGAAAAACTGTTGGGTCGAGAGGTATTTTTTAAATTTGGATTTCGCTATTTCTCACTGTCTGAACGCAATTTGCATGTTTAGTGCAATAGAGAGCATATATCTTGGAGGGCGGCACGGGAAGGCAAATCCCCACGGATTAAGCGATTGGATTATTTGATGTCTGCCTGCCTGCCAGCCTGCCTGCCTGTTTTTTTGATAAAAATCAAGCCCAAGATGTTGTTTCAATTTTCTGCGTGTCCAAAACATCGAATTTATGTCTTTCTCGCCTCAGTTTCTTCCTTCAAATGATGTAACGTTCGCTATGGAACTGGCATGCCTGGCTCGTTTCGGTATTTGGCAACTAATCTGGCCCCGGTGTATTTATAAACTCTCGTGCGCGATTATTATGTGAACATATTTCGCATTTATTCCGGAGCATTAACCCTTTTTCCCTATTGCGATTGCCGTCCAGGCAGCAGCTCCGGAAGTTTTCTCCTGCGCCCCAAGCCCAGCTTCCAGCGACATAAAAAGTCACTTTACGGGGTCCGCAAAGTCGCTATTTTTATTAAAAGCCACTCGTTGCCATTACGGGGCCGTTTATCACGCTAATGCTGGGTCTTTATCACTTATTTTGTCTTGAAGGGATCTATCTGCCTGGTAAAGACATCTGCCCGATCTATTTTAGTTTGCCGTTTTTCATTGGTTCATTACTCAGCATGCGTTAGAGTTAGAGGGTTGATGCTGGCTCTATCTGATAGAGGAAGTTTCATTCTATGTTGCAGGGGAGCTTCAGTAGCAGGGCACTTTAAAGTGGTTTTTAATTTGAACTCATTAGAGCTGGAGGGTTGAGGTTGGCACAGTACGATAGAGCACGTATCATTCTATGGTACAGGCAAGTTTCAGTTGCATGGCATTTTTTAAAATTAGATGCAAGTGTCCGATGCGGATGTTCGTGTTCGTCCGATGCGAACCCAGGGCCGTTTACTTAACATGTCGATAAAACTGAAAAATCGCGTTCAGTTTTCTCTCTGGACCAATTTGCGGCAAATGAACCGATAAAATGAGGTCTAAACACCCCAACCGGCCGCAAATCGCCCGATTGAAACATAAATCGTGCAGGGCATACGTGCGAGAATCCGTTGCCGATGCGACCGGTTAATATGATTGGTTTGTGTCTTCGGCAATTTGCTGGATGAGAACAGAACCTAGAGTGGTTTCTTTGCCAAAAAAATCTGGAATAAGCTCGATATTTCCCCAGTTATGGGGCAGAAAAGTTCGCCCGGTATCCACATGGTTAATTCAAGATTCACGCGCCACTGACCGCTTCGAAACCAATTAGGGATCCGATTTACTGGCTATTAAGGACAGTCGGTGCACTTTGTGGCTTTGGGCTGGATAAATCGCTTGTAAAGTTGGCACCACATGCAAAACACGTGTTGGTGTGAAGCAAACGGCCTCATCTTGTTGAGTAAGGGGGCGGCACCATTAAAAACTCACCCCAGAATGGGCTGTTGCAGCTGGATTTCTCGAAAAAATGATGGATATTCATGAGGACGTGACGGTATTGTGGGCAACTTTCCAAACTCCCAGCCCTCGCTCTAACGATGGCGGCATTCGAAACTTTTCGATTCGCTCGAGAGATTTTTTTTTTTTTGAAGTTGCGTGACGGTTTTATTTATGGCTGAATGCCGCGATCGTTCCCCCAGCCAGGGTGTATTGCAAAACTTTTATTAATTGCGGCTCAAATGATCGGAAAAGTCCGGGGCCGAAGCTGGATTATCCAGCAACTCTGGAAGATCTCCATCTGGGCGCAGTTTGTTGTGGGCATCAATCACGCTACTCCCTGCAGAGCTAATTGATCCCAGACGCAGTAAAAGCCAGTTGTTAACACGGGCGAAAACGGTGTTGCAAAAGATGGATCGTGCCAATAAAGCCATGGAAACATTCCGGCATTTGATGGATGGCGCACAATGGAAACATGAGAGTTTCGTACGCCTCTTGGCCTCGCCAGTGGACGAATTGCCAGCCCTTTCAAGCTCCGCAACAAGGTTACGTCGAGTGGGAAAATCGAAGCTGAATGCATATGACGAAGCTGAACTGCAACTTGTTCAGCTGCAGGGATCCTTGAACTGGAAAACTGGCTTTGCAAATTGTCAATCAGTGCAAAAATCCTCCATCTAGCTCTAGCCAATTTTCAGTAGTTGATGCCTGAGGAAACAGCTGCAACAGAGCCCCAATTTCCAAGGGTCTCCTTTACAAATTCACCAAAAAATCACGTCAAAGCCCCATTCCAGTGTGTCTTGCTAGCAACATAGAATGGTATTTCCTCTATCAAACAGTACCAAAATCAACCTTCTAGCTCGAACCAATTAGGAGTCATTAAGTGTTGCGCAAATCGCTGCAACAGAGCGCGAACTGCCTAGTGTCTCATTTAACTTTGAACCACCCTGTATATTCTGGGATCTGTCACCAGTTCCTCCGTGAAAAAACCCGTCTTCTCTCGTCTCACTGTTCGAAACATGACAACATGCAGATCAGCTCAAAATGGGGCCCGATTCTCGATAAACAATAATTAGCTTTAATTGAGCCATGACGACCCGGGAGCCCCACGGATTTTATTAGATTGTCGTCGCCATTTGGGGACCGAATGAATGAATCACTCTGCTGGATCTAGCTGGGAGGTCCAATGTTGCCGATAGGCTTCCACTCCAGGGAAAAATGTGGCTGTAGTAGAAGAGTTGAATGAATATCCATAATGGAAAATTGAATTGGGAATGCGGAAAAACCCAATGTGGCAACACGTACATTTGCATTCTGCATAATTCCTATGCCGACTGCGTTTTGGTTTCACCCTTCAGTCTGTCCAGGTTTTAATAAATGGTTAATTTCCCGTTCAGATAGGGGTGAATTCTTTTGGGCCCTTTTGATTTGTTTATCGACGCCCCACAAATCCTCTACTCCAGATCCTGTTGATTTTGATGTTGGAAAAACTAGCAGAAAACTGAGCGAAACAATTAAGTCCGGACGTCGATTGGCGCCCCACCCAGTCAATTTGGGGGGGCTTAATTATTAACGCGACAGAAATCTAATCGACTGGAACAAGGCCATATTGGGAATCCGCCCTTATCTCTCGGGGGGTTAAAAGCCACCTAGAGCGCTTTGATTTGGCGCTATTTGCGGAAAACTGGCTTTAGAGCGATTAAGCTTCCACAATGTTTTACTACTTCAAATAATGTTTCATTGGACCACCATTTAAATGTCGGCGAATCCTTGCCTAAGGGGCGGTTTTGCTATCCGAATTGCGGGATTTTTAGGAGGTTTTGAGGAAACTTTAATGCGGTTATTGGTCACTGAGTGGGCAATTGAGTGAGTTTTTTATTCTACTATTTGTTAGGTGTTCCCGTCGTCTTGAAGGTTCATTTTCAACATCTTTTTGCGGCCACCCTGGAGCATGTGGGGTGTTGACTTTTGTCGCATTGCGAAGGGCAAAGTGTCCTTAATAAACGCTAAAATTTGGAACCGGATGGCTTTTTTCCAGAATTTTTGGCGTATTTTTCAAGTCGCGGTGTCATCTGTTTCTGTATTGGATCGATACGGAAGGTCCGATTTTAACAACGGTTTATTGTCAATCGGTAATAGTTTGGAGGCTTATTTGTATACCAGTTTTTTGTGGCAAACTATCCGTAATTAGTGCTGCAATTGGTCATTAAGTACCACCTTTTTTTAACAGCTGGCGAATTTTTCTACTTAGATTGTCATCTGTTAGGACTCCGCGGCAGTTTTGAAGGTTCTTTTCAAAAGTCATTTACAGTCAAACTGGAGCGTTTGAGGAGTTGATTTTTACACCATTATGAAGCACAAAGTGTCTTTAATTAATGCTGCAATTGGGAATTTGGTGGCTTTTTTCCTGAATTTTTGGCGAATTTTTGAACTTTCGGTGTCATTTGCCTAACCATTGCATCGATGAGAAGGTGCGATTTAACAACGGTTTGTGGGCAACCGAAGCAACTACGAGGTTTATTTGCATACCATTGTGTGAAGAAAACTGTTCTTAATTAGTGCTGCAATTGGTCATTAAAGTGCCACTTTTTTTTAACAGCTGGCGAATTTTCTACTTAGATTGTCCATCTCTTAGGACTCCGAAGCAGTTTTGAAGGTTCATTTTCAACAGTCCATTTACAGCCAATCTGGAGCGTTTGAGGAGTGATTTTGACATCCATTACGAAGCACAAAGTGTCTTCAATTAATGCTGCATTGGGAATTTGGTGGCTTTTTTCCTGAATTTTGGCGAATTTTTGAATTTGCGGTGTCATTTGCCTATCCATTGCATCCGATGCAGAAGGTCGATTTAACAACGGGTTGTGGGCAACCGAAGGCAACTACGAGGTTTATTTGCAGTACCATTTTGTGAAGAAACTGTTCTTAATTAGTGCTGCAGTTGGTCATAAAGTGCCACTTTTTTTTAAGAGCTGGCAAAATTTTTCTCCTGACATTGTCATCTCTTAGGACTCCGAAGCAGTTTTGAAGGTTCATTTTCAAAAGTCATTTACAGCCAATCTGGAGCGTTTGAGGAGTTGATTTTTACACCATATGAAGCACAAAGTGTCTTCAATTAACGCTGAAATTGTGAATCGAGTGGCTTTTTTGCTGAATTTTTGCGAATTTTGAATTTGCGGTTTCATTTGCCTATCCATTGCACCTATGCCGAAGGTGCGATTTTAACAACGGTTTGTGGGCAACCGAAAGCAACTACGAGGTTTATTTGCGTACCATTTTGTGAAGAAACAGGTTCTTAATTAGTGCTGCGATTGGTCATAAAGTGCCACTTTTTTTTAAGAGCTGGCAAAATTTTTCTCCTTACATTGTCATCTTTTAGGACTCCGAGGCAGTTTTGAAGGTTCATTTTCAAGAGTCATTTACAGCCAATCTGGAGCGTTTGAGGAGTTGATTTTTACACCATTATGAAGCACAAAGTGTCTTCAATTAATGCTGCATTTGGGAATTTGGTGGCTTTTTTCCTGAATTTTTGGCGAATTTTTGAATTTGCGGTTTCATTTGCCTATCCATTGCACCGATGCAGAAGGTGCGATTTTAACAACGGTTTGTGGGCAACCGAAGGCAACTACGAGGTTTATTTGCGTACCATTTTGTGAAGAAAACTGTTCTTAATTAGTGCTGCGATTGGTCATAAAGTGCCACTTTTTTTTTAAGAGCTGGCAAATTTTTTCTCTTTACATTGTCATCTCTTAGGACTCCGAAGCAGTTTTGAAGGTTCATTTTCAAAAGTCATTTACAGCCAATCTGGAGCGTTTGAGGAGATTATTTTGACTCCATCACGAAGCACAAAGTGTCTTTAATTAATGCCGCAATTGGGAATTCAGTGGCTTTTTTCCTGAATTTTTGGCGAATTTTTGAACTTTCGGTGTCATTTGCCTATCCATTGCACCGATGCAGAAGGTGCGATTTTTACAACGGTTTGTGGGCAACCGAAAGCAACTACGAAGTTTATTTGCATACCATTTTGTGAAGAAAACTGTTCTTAATTAGTGCTGCAATTGGTCATTAAGTGCCACTTTTTTTTAAGAGGTGGCGAATTTTTCTACTTAGATTGTCATCTGTTAGGACTCCGCGGCAGTTTTGAAGGTTCATTTTCAACAGTCATTTACAGCCAATCTGGAGCGTTTGAGGAGATGATTTTGACTCCATCACGAAGCACAAAGTGTCTTTAATTAATGCCGCAATTGGGAATTTGGTGGCTTTTTTCCTGAATTTTTGGCGAATTTTTGAATTTGCGGTGTCATTTGCCTATCTATTGCACCGATGCAGAAGGTCCGATTTTAACAACAGTTTGTGGGCAACCGAAGGCAACTACGAGGTTTATTTGCATACCATTTTTTTGAAGAAAACTGTTCTTAATTAGTGCTGGGCTTGGTCATTAAGTGCCACTTTTTTTTAAGAGGTGGCGAAGTTTTCTACTTAGATTGTCATCTGTTAGAACTCCGCGGCAGTTTTGAAGGTTGATTTTCAACAGTCATTTACAGCCAATATGGAGCGTTTGAGGAGATGATTTTGACTCGATCACGAAGCATAAAGTGTCCTTAATTAATGGCGCACTTGGAATTCAGTGGCTTTTTTTCCTGAATTTTTGGCGAATTTTTGAATTTGCGGTGTCATTTGCCTATCCATTGCATCGATGCAGAAGGTCCGATTTTAACAACGGTTTGTGGGCAACCGAAAGCAACTACGAGGTTTATTTGCATACCATTTTGTGAAGAAAAACTGTTCTTAATGAGTCATTAAGTGCCACTTTTTTTTAAGAGCTGGCGAATTTTTCTACTGACATTGCCACCTGTTAGTCACCACCGTAGCAGTCATGGAGGTTCATTTTCAACAGTCATTTACAGCCAATCTGGAGTGTTTGAGGAGTTGATTTTTACACCAAAAGGGAAAAGTGCCTTTAATTAACTGGGTATTCGGGAATGTAGTGGCATTTTCGCTAAATTGTTGGTGAACTTTCGAAATGCTGTTGCCATCTAGTAGAGATTTGCAATTTTTTCAAGCACTAATTTCCCAGAGCTTTTCGACTTCAAAGCTAAGAAAGAATCTCATTTGCCGGAAAATCTTTAATGCGCTTTGATGGAATCTTTGATGAAACGGGACACAATACCGGATTTACTCTGGATTAAGCGGCTGGAAAATTACCATAACCCATTTCTTCCAGACTGTGCGGGCACGGCCCCGTTTTCGGTAGCACGTTCTGTTCGCATTCATTTTGCATTTTTATCGTACGGGAACGCAATGAATACGGGATTTTTATTAGGGGCTATTGTGCCTCAGCGCAAAACATAATCGGCGAAAGAGCGCCAGTTCATAATTTGCTTACATTTTGTGAAACGCGGGCTGTTGAAGCCAAGTCGGATGATCTATGTTTTGAGTGCTTGTCGGCCGATTTTAGGATTGTTTCGACTTTTTGCCCGGCCAGGGGAATGTTTCAAAGGATCAAATTAATTTGCTCGAAACCAGAAGCCTTAATTCGATTCCGTTTCCAGCACACCTGCCCATTTCGTGTAGTCATCAGAGACCCGAACTGGCGCACATTAATTCCCGAAACAGGGAAATTCAGTTTCTATGTTCGAACAGTCAATTTTGGAAATGGTACCAAAAAAAATTCAAATTCTTCTGCAAATTGGCGGCTTTGCCCGAACTTCCGGCCGACGGGTGACGTAAATCTTCAGCTTCCTGCCACGAGAAAGCGCGTGACTCGATTGCAAATGTCGCTTCTACACGTCCATGTGTGTGTTTTACGTAATATTGTTTATGTTTTGTTTCTGGAGGTCAACAACTGGCTTGAAAAACGTGCCACCCTATCGTGTGTGTCGTATATAAAGTATCAAATTACCGAAAGAAGAGACGATCAAAAGGGAGTTAGGCGTGCTCCCGGAGGAGACCACAACGAAATCTCATATCCAAAACCCCGGGTCATTTTCGGTTTCTATTGAGAAGCGATTTAGGCTCGGCCCTTTCAATCTTTTTCTCCAGCATACAATCGGCATGGAGATAATGCAATAAGACGTGAATGAAATAAATGGGGGGCGAACTTTAATAAAACTGCCATTTTTTTTTCTGCGAACAGTCGCTGAGATTTATTACATTTCGCTTTCGTCCCCATTCAACCATTTAGCATAGTTGATTGTTCGTTTAAAGCAACCTCTGAGTGTCCCTCGTAACAATACAGGCCCATTCGCAGCCTGCCGGGTTTGTTCGGGTGCCTTCGTTAGGATGAGGGCAAGAAGGACGGGGCTATCCGAAACCACCTGCCCTTGTCCCACCGGCCTCATATACGAGGGCCGATCCAATCTGTTTGCTTTCAAGACATTGATATTAACGTAAATTCTCTGGAGTGATTAGGAATTTCGAGCATGAATATAGAGGTAGATGGCTTGGTGTTTGCCATGCTAAATCACTTGAGCATTTCCGGTATTAAATATGAATATTTCAGTCAGTCAAAGTAGGCGCGTGATTTTCGTGATAAATCAAGTGGGCTCGCGCCCTGGGAAGTTTCCCACGCCCCCCCACAGTTGGCTTTTATCAAAATTACATCCCGCATATCTGTGTATATCAATGTTTGCTCGAGAAATATCACTCGACATCTATCGGGTTTCTCGATTTATGTCCCCATAAAGTTAAGTTGGTGAACGTGACGCCATGTCATAATTCTGGATCGTTTCAGAAGTTTTATCCTACCGACTGCGCCAAGTTGCACAATAACTTTGGCTAAGATGGTTTAATGTGCGCATTAATCGGTTGTTTTGTTTGGGATTTCTGAATTTTTCACACCTTCCGCTTATGTTTACTCGCGTGGAGTCGATGTGGAAACGAATGCGGGCCAATAGCTATAATGTCAAGGTTTGTTTATGTGCTAAATATAGATTATTGAGTGAGTTTTCTTTAAAAATATATATTTAGTTGGTTTTTTTGGGAGTTTCCAGCAATGCGGGCTAATCTGGGTCAGTCTGCCCCCCCCCCCCCTCTTCTGTCTCGGGTAATTTAATAAGCGAATCCTCCCATTTTTCTTTGACACGCCACATCGCCAAATGAGCATTTCCCTTGACAGTTCTGAGGTGGAAACGCTAGACAACAAAAACAATGTCAGTAACGCCGGAGGACGTGTGTCAGCTCAAGTTGGGAAATTATTTTATTGTATTTGACGCGCACATTTCTCTCTGCCTCCTTCAGTTTCATAACTCATTAGGGTCTGTTTGATATAAATATGTGTGGGCGTTGTTCTCTGTAGGCCAGGAGCAAGGACTAATTTTTTCTCTCGGTGTATGTCCGTGTTGTGACGTGCATGCGACATCAACAGCGGCGTTAAAATATTCCAATGAATCTGTTATGTATATTTATCTTCATTATCAGAAGCTCCTAACGTGTTTGAGCAAGTTTTTTTTATCAGCAGGCGCTTCCATCTAGGTCAAGCTGAATTATCGGATAGTTTCGATTGAGTTCTTAAAGTGAGTGGTCGATTAGTGTGTTTTTGCTGTCATGGGTGATTATCTTCTTGCTTAAGAACGCCGATTGAGACATGGATCTTAATCCGGGCGCGTTTAGTGGGCTTTTAGTGGGCAACCAGCCATTAGGCAAGATTGTTGTGCGGATTACCTACGCATCGGTTAGAGGTGAGTTGATGAGTGTCTTGACTAGAGCTCGGTCCCATTGTCAAGCGGATTTGCTACTTTTTGTTTTTGGAATTTTCTAACTATTTTTATTCAAACATTCGTAAACAACCCTCGTAGCTATGCGGGTTCACTCGCAGCCGGCCGCGTTTGTTCGGGTGCCTTCGGTTAGGAGCGGGCAGGCGAGCGCAAGAAGGACGGCGATATGCCTGGCAACGCCTCTTTGTCCTGCCGGCCGCATATACCAGGGCCCATTGTGAAATTAAAAATAACAGTTCTTCCTTGTTGCTCTGGTAGTGGATTTCAGCGCTGAAAATAACCAGTTTGTGTGCTTTCTTTCGCTAAGTAAATATAAACTTTATAAGTCGTAGTGGAATCAATAGACAATTCAGAATCCGCCGCCGAAGACGACAATGAGTCCGTAATCTCATTGTCGTCTCTAAGTTCGCTCGCCAGTAGCGCTGCGTCAGCAGATGCGTTCCACCATCTGGACGAGGAACAAAAGCTCCAGAAATTCAAGCAGGTTGTCCGCTTGCTAAGGACAAACAAAAATTGCGACCGCTGCAAGGTGGTTACAGCGGACTTTACAGCTGCTTACACAGCAGGCAACCACCAAAGTGGTCGCTGGCGGTCAACCACTTGAAGGCCGAACACCCAACTGTTCGGAAAAGGGCCCTGCTAACCACCCAGATCTCTACAGGGGCCGTACCCAAACGGAAGCTGGATAAGGTGAGCCCCCCCTAACATAACAAAGAAACCCAAGCACCAGCCAGAAAAAGCGACGATCGAGATTGGCCCAGAACCACCAACGGACCAACCACAGCGAGCCACGAACTACCGGCGGGACAGAGAAGAGCGGGGAGCTGTTGCTATGGCTGAAAAAGAGCCAGCCGTGCGCCAAACAGTGGCCGACTGACAAGTCGGGTCACAGCGGGGATGCCTTCATTCTGCCACGGAAAACGGTGCCGTGGAGCACACTGCTCACCACACCGGCAAAACCAGCAATAGCACTGGAAAACCGCTTTTCGCCAATACAACCGGCAACTGACCCCTTCGAGATCGAGCCTCAACCCTCCACCAGCGGGACCCAACCCATGCATGAGGAACTGGCTGCCAAAGCGGCTGCTTCTCTCAACAAATTGGCGAAGAAGCCCGAAAAACCGCCACCAATTGTCATCGTGGGAAAGCCCAGCAGCCACAGCGCGCTGGTGAATGGCCTAAAATCGATAACTAATAAGCCATTCACCTTAAAATACACGAAAGCGTCGCTGATAGTGTACTGCAGCTGCATATTAGACTGGGCGGCGGTCAAACGGTCACTGGAGGCAGAAAGCAGCCAGTTCCATACCTACGCACCTGCAAACCAGCGAACACACGCGTTTGTGTTAAGGGGGCTCGAGGGCAACGTGGAGACTTCGCACATCAAGGAGGACCTCGAGGAAAAGGGGTTCTCCATAAAAAACGTCTTCCGAATGAAGACCCAGTTTCGGCCCCTGTACCTGATTGTCACCGATGATTCGGTGACCCTGCGGAAACTCGCCACCACCGCCAAAGTGATCCGCGATGTCAGGGTCTCCTGGGAAACCAGGAAGAACCAACGAACCCTGACGCAGTGCCGCCGATGCCAGGGCTGGGGACACGTATCGGGCAACTGCAACAAACACTTCAAGTGCTCCAAGTGTGCGGGCCCCCACGAAATAACATCGTGCCCGCCGGGATCGGCGCTAAAATGCGCCAATTGCACTGGTCCCCACCGGAGCTTTGACGAAGCATGCCCAGTGTACGTGTTCAAACTGGCCCAACGCCCGGTCGAAAAACCGCAAAGGCAGTTCGTGGCGGCGCCACTTCCGTCCAGACCAGCGTGGGGGCAGACCTTCCGACCCGCAGGCCCGATCCCCCACCCAGAAACCAGCAGGACTAGGCAGCCCATCCCGAGCCCGAACGAGTTTCCGCCGCTCCCTGGCAGAAACGAAATGACCAGCAGGGCCACACAGCCAGGTCAAACCATCGCAGCTAATGGTCCCCAACCAAGACCCCCCACTAACCAAGGCATGAACGCTGGCGCAGTAGCCACTCTGGGCACCCTGCATCGGGAATTCGCCGATCTGGCATCGCAGGTGAACTTACAGGAGGTAATCAAAGCGGTTAGATTTTATAGCGCTGCGTTGAGGGGCTGCGAGACGAAAGCGGAAAGGTTCCTCGTTTCCGCGCAGTTCTTCAACGAAGACATTAATAGCTTCGATTTTTAAGCCCTGATTTTGCCAACTGTGCCCTATGAGGATAGGAGAATGGAACTCATGCGGACTCCGGAGTCGTCTCGGTGAGTTTGTGCACTTCCTTCAGACCGAGGATATCGACGTGGCTTTGATTGTCGAAACATGGTTGCGCCCCGGGGATATACTAAGGATTCGGGGGGTACAGGCTCGAACGTGCCGATAGGCCCGGTTTAAGGGGAGGGGTGGCCATAGCGGTCAAAACGTCAATTCCATACAGGAGACTGCCACACAGGCAGTCAGCAATAGAGAACGTCGGCGTTGAACTTCCTGATGGAGTTTTGATCTACTGTGGCTATTTCTCCACCGTACGCTTACAGGCCGCTGATGTCGATCCATTCTTCATAAACACCAATAGGGTGTTGCTAATGGGAGATTTCAACGCCCGCCATCCACTATTCAATAACCCTGGACATAAAAACGCAGCCGGCAATTTTCTAGCCGACTACGTTCGCGACAATGGCCTACTCGTTATGCCCACTTCATCCCCAACGCATTATCCGAACAGTGGAGGGAATCCATCCTACCTCGACTTCGGAATTGCCAAAGGACTCACCAATCTCACGGAGATGGTGGTTATAGACGCCCTCAGCAGTGACCATTTGCCCATTTACCTCGACATTAGGGATTTAAAGCGCACACAAACTAACGACTTTCGATATTCATACGAAAATTTCGATTTTCGCGAATATCGAAAACGACTACAAGACCTGACGTGTATTCCGGGCCAGATTGATACTGTCGAAGCTCTAGAGCATGCGGTAAAAGGTCTGACCAGGAATATACAACGGACACAGCAAGCTCTGGCCAAAAAGTTCCGAACAGACCGCGGCGCGACAACCTTCCTGAGGAAATTCTGAACCTTATTAAGGCGAAAAATCGAATCAGGAAGCGTTGGCAGCGATTCAGGCAACCTGCCGATCGCATAATGGCAGCAGAGCTTGCACGAGACATACACCGCGAAATCTCCGCATACAGGAATTATACCTGGGCGGAGAAACTGCGAAATTTGACTCCCCGTGACAATTCCCTGTGGAAACTGTCGAGAAGTCTGCGAAAAGGCTATGAGCAAGTCCCCGCTCTTGAAAAAGAGGGGCGGAGTTATATTACCACCAGTGACAAGTGCGAGCTGCTCGCCGACTTTTTGGCAGAAGTACACAAGGTCCAACCAGCCCTTCAGGATAACGAAATTCAAAGACAGACCGCTGTTTTTGTAGAACGGAAGTATCCTATACCACCCTCGATTTTGCATTCCTATATAACAACCCCGTCGGAGATACAATCGTGTCTTCGGCGCCTCCCTAGCCGAAAAGCCCCCGGGCCAGACGGCATCCCTTATCTACTCCTCAAAAACTTACCGCGGAAAACTATTGTGCTAATAGTACAAATAGTCAACGCAGTCCTTAAATTGCAGCACTTCCCACAGGACTGGAAAAACGCTGTAATAATCCCCATCTTAAAGCCGGGCAAAAACCCGACCGAACCCGCCTCTTATAGGCCAATTTCCCTCTTGAACACTCCTCGGCAAATTAACCGAGAAGGTCATCCATTCGAGATTACAGGCAGCAGCCGAGCTTCGAAGTTTAATCCCGGATGAGCAGTTTGGCTTCCGACCAAGACACAACACAACGCTGCAGACTGCTAGGATCGCAACGGATGCCTATGCAGCATTTAATAAGCTTCAAAGTACGGTTATGCTGCTTCTCGACATGCAAAGGGCCTTTGACACAGTCTGGCACACAGGCCTGCTGTACAAGTTGTTTGCCGTGCATTCACTGCCACTCTACCTAGTTTCCCTTATAGCGTCTTACCTAAAAAACCGTTCCATCCAGGTGAAAGTGGAGAATTCCACTTCTGCCAAAAGACGCATCGCGGCAGGAGTACCACAAGGAACAGTGATTTCGCCGCTGCTGTATACATTGTACACAGCAGACATTCCAAAACTTCCCACTACAAAAATAGCACTATACGCTGATGATACGGCTATCTACGCATCGTCATTTTATGCTCAGGCTGCGAAATCTCGCATTGCACATCACCTGAGTTTATTGACGCCGTATTTTGACAAATGGAAACTTAAAGTGAATCCCAGGAAGACGGAACTTATTATCTTTTCGCGCAAATTCACTAACAACAAAATCTTGTCACCACTCGTGGTCCAAAATACTCCTATCAAACCAACAAAAGAGGTGAAATACCTGGGATTCAAACTAGACGCCCGACTCCATTTCAATAAGCATGTTGACTATGCTGTACAAAAGACTGCCATGGCCCGAAGAAAGTTGTACTCTCTTCTGGCGCCAAATTCTTTCCTATCACCTCGAAAATAAACTTCTGCTCTACACCTCCACCATAAGGCCCATACTGACCTACGGATCCCCTGTCTGGCACTCTGTCTTGTGATTCCACGAGACGACGTGTTCAAAGGACCCAAAATAGGTTCCTAAGAGGCGTCCTATCGGCTGACAGATACACCAGAATAACCGAAATGCACGAAGCTACAGGGATGGCCTATATAGCCGACTATATAGATACCATCGCTGAAAAATTTTATCATAGCGGAGTGCAAGGCTCAGTCCTCACGCGAAATATCACCCAAGTAAGAGCAAACGACCCGCCCAACCCATGGTCCCCTGTATAAGCGACTTCCCATATTTTATGAGGATTTTGTCCCTGACAGTACGTGACGACAAACAAACATTGCCTGCCAGTTGCAGATAGTCGTTTCTAGCAGGCTGGAAACGCACAAATCCAACATAACGTGACTTGACGGGTTCGTCCTGCCTCGTCCTGGCAGGTGCTGGCTGGTCCTTGCACCGATCGGGGCGGGGGCGGAAGGATTTGGTCATCTAGTTGAAACTGCCGGCGGTTAACGCCACGGCTGACAGTATCAGGCTTAAAGGTCGAAGCAAAAGGGTTTTTGGCTTCCCGTCAGGAAGACCTTTTTTCCTTAATGAATGCCCCTCGAATAAAACCAAAACCGCCACTTCAAGACTATCTCCTGACGTTGTCGTGCGTATGGCTAGCTCGGGAATGTCCATGTTAGGGCACTGCCCAGGTAATGGACGACTTAGCACGCCTATTTAGATCATGGGCAAAGAGCAACCGGCCGAACATCTGGCCAGACATGGGACATTTTACTGACTTATGTTTTTTGGTTTTGAACTTTGTTTGTGAATTTAGTAATGTGAATGTTTAATAAATTTTATCTATCTATCTATCTATCTGGTAGTGTGCTGGCAGTGAAGGAGGTTCATTTGGTATGAACTGGAAGCACGGTTTTCTGTAAACGCGCTTTTATTACAGCCGGAAATGTTCTGGCTGTTTATTAACTAATTTAAATTTAGGCATTTTGTCTGTCACAAAGCCGTGTTTTACATGGGCAAAGTTGCATAATGGAATTAGCATTGATCGTCACTAATTGAATGAGTTCAGGCCGCATTAATCATGTTTTCGCGAGCGGAAATTGCATTTTTGCATAATGCACTGGCACGTGGTGGGACGGTGGACATTTCGGCTCGGTTTTGCTGGAGGACGGTTTTGGATTTTTCCAGATTTGCCCCCTATTGAGATCAGTGTGACTTGGTGCTTGAGTCGTCATTTTATTTCCACTTGTAGATGGAATAGCGCGCTTTCGATGATCAATCACCGAAATCTCCGAAACGATTTACTTGGGTGTGAAACTACACGCGAGAATGGGGGTTGCTTTGCTGTGAGGGTGTAGAACCCTCATAGCGACGTTAATTTATGGATGGCGTAGGAAATCACGCCGCCGGCATTTCCAGGGAGTTATGCAAGCCACAAAACACTTTTCAACTTTTGATAGTTTCGCCCTTTTAATGATTGATTGCCGGTGACAGGGAGAGTATTTTTACCTCGCAAATGCGTCACAAGTGTCTAGTTATTAAATTTAGTCGAGTTCGGATTTGGCAAGGCGCCGATTTATAGGAAAATCATCATCGTCAAGTGTTACTTTTATTAATTAAGTCGTTAAATCCATCGCGGAAAACGTGCAGATCTTCCATTCCAGGGCTCAGGGAAGTGATCAATCTGGGGGATTTCAATGGATTTTGTTGTCGCCTCGTTCATGTTGCACCTGGACCCCGGTCTAATGCGGTTTCAGCAAGACGTAGGCGGGATTTGGGGGCCAGATGGGTACCCTCGAAGCTTTTTTTAATTGCTAATATATTTCCTAATGTGCGATTGGACGAGTATGCGATGGGCCGTTTCATGATTTGAACCCTTGAAAAATGTGGACGCCCCCCGTAGCCACTGCTAGCTCATTCGCAGCCTGCCGGGTTCGTTCGGGTGCCTTCGTTAGGGCGGCAGCAAATGTGGGCAAGAAGGACGGCGGTATGCAAGGCAACGGTCCTCGTCCCACCGGCCGCATATACGAGGGACGCTCGCTAAATTATTTCACGCAGTTGATTTCAACTCAGTGTTCTTCTGAGGTTTTCCGGTGGTGAGCCAGCCCGATCGGTTCATTCAGGAGGAGGCTTAAAGGTGTATTATTATGTAGTTTTTTTTGGACATTTTTCATGCGTTAACGAACTCGACTAGATCAACTAGATAATACGCTTCACTCCAGTTCACGTTTCGTGTCTGTTCTCCCCCGTGGTTCTGTACCTAATCCAGGTGCGGCCGTCGTTGGGGAATCCTCGAATGGATGCGTCATCCTGGGGATCGATAACGGGGTCACAGTTCGCAGGGAGCCGCTCCCGACGCCCCAACATCTGGGTCACGGGATTCCGAGCCTTTCTGGATGACGCCGGTTCGAATGGGAAACGGGCGCAGCCCGAATACACTAAAAGAGCGGGTTAATTCGTTAATAATCCACGGTTTTTAGAAGGAACACCTCCCTTTGAGAGCTAAACGGGGGGAGGCGGATTAAATACAGTTGGTTTTTGATGCTCGAAAACCTTTAGCGAAACGAGTGCCAGCAGCACGCTTTTGTGCCAATTTCCGCCCTTTGACACCCAGGGAAACGGTTAGAAGTCGTATTGTTTGTCTGAGCGGAATGTTGCAAAGCAGAAGTTTTACCTAAGATGTTTTCCCTTCTGGCTCAAAGGATGCGGAAGTGTTAAAGCCCTAATTAAAACGTTCGAAAGCACTTGTCTGACGGCTTAAAGAAGGGGGATTGAAACTGCTGCTTGGCAAATTGTCGTGTGGGCGAGGCCTTAGTAGGTGTGATTCAAGGGAATTCAGTGGAGCAATAAAAATAGAATGCTTACTTTCTTTGCAAGCAAACCCACGCTTAAATTTGTGGGTTTTCGGATCAATGGGTTTAATGGGCGAAACCCGGTCCTGTTCTGCTGGGAAACTGCGCAGATTGGTTTCAGAGCTGTACTCAGAGTAGGTTTGATTGGGATTTTCTTTTTAATTATGTACTCTCAAGCCTGCATGACTTCTATTTCTGGACAAAACATTCCTCTAGTCGTCCCAGAAAGTTTTTTTCCATAAAATCCCGCTGAATACAAGCCTGTGGCCTTTAGTCGTCTTGATGAAAGCCTATTGGCTGGCTTGGAGGGCAAGGACAGGACCGGGCTTGTTTTATTTAAGGCACGCAGCAACTATGGATTTTGTCTGGCAGGTTTTTTTTTCAATTACTGTAGCTTGTTAAGCGCTTTCGCGCCGCAGGCTATCGGTAAACAAAACGGGCAAATAATCCTCCGAATTTGATGTCTAACTCAAACAAGAATTTTGGCCCGAATATTCCATCGTTATTGTCGAACGTGATTGGCGGGTTTCCAACACGATTTGTCGCTGGTTTTGCTCCTTTTTCCCGGTTGTTTCGTCGCAATGTACAATTTCCCTTGATCATGGTGTGGAAAACCACTAAAGAAAATTAGAAAATCATCAAAATTCCACTTGAGAGCGAAATTAGCCAATACCCACTTCCCATCCACACTTTTAACGAAATTAAAAAGTTTCTCCATCGACGTTAATTTGCGGCCCACTAAAATTAACTCTTGAGTAGAGTGTGCTGAGGGCCGTTAGAGGTTGCCAGAGCTCCAGATTTCTGGGATAATTCCCGGGTTTAGATCATGGAATAAGGGTCAACTCGTTGGCACTCCATAACTAATATACCAGTTTTGACCTTAAATTCCCGCATCGTAATTCACCTGGAAGGTTCCAAACATGGAATATTCATGGGGCGATTTCGGGACTCTTAAGGGTCGTGTAATGTATCGAATTTATTGAAACTGTTTACTTAGGAGGGTTTTAGGAGTGAGGTGAGATGCTGTGAAGGATCGGGCCCATCGGGCCGATTAATCTTCACTTGGGGACGCAAAATTTTCGTTTGGCAACTGTATCTTTCAGCGCGTGCAATAACTTAATTGAAAAGTTTCAATGCAATTAGACAAATGAGTGAAACTTCACTTAAGTGAAACTTTGAGACAGTCTAAAGTGACATTTTCAATTGAAAAGGTTGAAATTATTCCAAAAAGCCAAAAACCATTGACCTAAAATGACAGTTTAAGGTGAAGTTTCCTTTATTGAGGAGTTTTTAAAAAACTCTTTTCGCGTTAGTTTCCGGATTAGTCCATGATCGCTAGTATAGTAGGCCCTTTTTTGACAGCGCAATGTAAATTGTATCCTAACTGGCAGGCCTACAAGCGCTAAATCGCCGGTTATACAGGTGAAGTTGTATTAGGTTTCTCGACAATTAAGGAGTGTGTATCCAGGACAGGAAGCGAATAGTGTGTTAAATTGGAGAAATATAATGGCAATTAAAACGGTAGTAAAATGACGACTCGATGACTTTTAATCGCCTCTTTAAACTTTGAATTCTTTGCAACTGATTCGAGTGACGAATGCATAAAATCACATGGAAAATGAACTCAGCTTTTCCTATTTGGGTTTTATTTTTGGTTTTGTTGTGTCTTTAAGAAGATTCTTGCATAAAGCCGCAATAGAGTTTTCGCACACCTTGTCACTAACATTAGTCGAATAGATGGGGAGAATATCGTAGATGCGAGTCACGTTTCAACGAAAATTGATACCATCCGCTGTCATGTAACCCATATCTCATCCCAACAAGGGATATGCAAACAAAGCGCCAAAAATCCTTAAAATTTACATGCGATCCGATATACAGCCCGCGGGAATAGCGCCGATCAAACAAGGGATGCTGTTTAATAAATGTTTATGTCTTTCTATAAGCGCCTATCTCTTGCTCGCTATCTAGAGGGTTGGATTGGCTGTCTGTCGATGTAAATTTGATTTATGTCGCGCTGCGCCTTTTCCGTTTACACGGACAAGAAGCGAGTGGCTCTTAGCTTGTTTGGAAAAACATCTCAACAATCCAATTATTGCGCCCTTGCGCCCATAATTTTCCCCCTAAACTGGGAGAAATTAAATTCTAAGTCGGTGCCGACAATTCGAGGACCGTGGAGTTGAGGACTGGGACAATCAGACGGCTCCGGGCGCTGATGATCCTTCAGGATGCCCTCAAACGCCTTTTAAGACACGTAGGCATAATTCGGATTAGTCGAGTGCTGCTGATTTGTCGCGTTTTTCTCTTAATTGGACCTTTGGATTTTAACTAAATCAGGCGGTTTGTCCCATGAATGAATTCCTTTCCAATTGATTAATGCGCTAGTGGATGGCGGCCATTATATTTCCTTGTGCGAAACTGAGGAAAAAGTTACAATGACAGTGACAAATTTGGCGTCTCACCGTCGAAATTGCCTCCGCTCAGATTTGATGGGGCCGAAGGCAGTTTGTCGGTTCGTTATGGGCTTTTGGCCCCCCTTCGGACGCAACTTTTCCCAACGCTCAAGACATTAAGAAACAGGATGGATAATTTCGTTTAAGAGATTACGGTTTTATCTCTGTCTGTGTCTTACTTCTACAAAATATCTTCATTATAACACTATTTGTTGTGTGGTTTTGGTTTATTATCTCCAAACCATTTTCACCTTTCATTCAAACGTGTTTTACATGCTCTGTAGCAATCAAATCTTCACTCTCTTCTCGGCTACGGCGTTCTCCAAAACCATTTCATTTGTGATTATTATTATGTTATACCTGTGGCAAACTACAGAGACTCTAAAGACTCCTCTCAACTATGCTTAGTGGTGGCCCATTTCCTGTCTCCTAGGGAGCTTCAAGCAAAAGACATTAACATCACTCATTCTGCCAGGAAAATATCTCCATTATCCAGGTATCCAGTTAGTTTCCATTGTCCTCTTGACACATATTGTGGAAAAACTCCGCTCTCCTAAACAGTCTAGCGGAAATGAGGTCGTAAGTATTCAAGAGCCTCTCGAATCGAACGCCAGCCGGATCATTTTTATCTCTTTAGCGGCCGTATAGACGATTTATTCGTGTTTTTCCTTGAGCCGTGATCAATTGAATCCGCATTTGACTGAAAAGGTTCCTTTTTTTTGGTTGTTTCAGCGGTGTCAAAAGAAGAGGCTGAAGAACACAATCACCATCATCACCATCATGGTAAGCTGCCCTACAACGGTTACAGCGACGAGTTCCTAGACCGACTGGAGCCCAATGGTAACATACCAGCGGGAAAAGGTGATATTAGATATGGTAAGCGAGTGATTGTTGCTGGCTGCTTGCGCCCCCCCCTTGTATATTTGCCAGCTTGTTCTTGAGATGATGCGATAAATAAGCCTGACATCGCGTGACCTCAGGCTGACCAGTGGCCAACTAAATTTTATCCGAATTACCTTTCCCTTGTAAGTTTTATTGCAGTTGGAAGCGAACACGAACATAATAACGCCCCAGGAGAATTAGTCCTCCACCGGTAATTCAATCAGCACTGGCTACTCTTTGAAACACGACTTAAGTTCAATTAAGAAAGATAGAAAAAGTTGGAATTGCAAAAGTAACCAAAATATATAAGTACTTTGGGCGCAATTATTGTTGGTAAAGCATGTTTTGTTGGTGTTATTTTTTAAAATTAATTGAGGTAAATCCGGTCCTGTCCCTGAAAGAAAATCGCGTCTGAATCGTCAAGGGGCGGGTTCATAAACGGTTTTGGTCACTACAGGCGCTCTGGACACATTTATCTGTCGTTGTCACTTTGTTGATGATGGACTATGTTGTCGTCTTTTTCTCCCATTCGAGAGACACTCTCTTTCCTTGTCTAAGAAGTTTCTTTTTGACACAGACGATCGCATGCGTTTATGAACCCGCTCAACGATTAAGATGTGTGTCAGTCTGGTTGCCTACCAAGAAGCAATGACGTATTCGAGCAGGGCGGTATTGAGCGTCAAGTGGTAATTTTTGTGGGTGAAAGTTTGAAAACCCATTACGGGGCAGGAACAAAACGAAATTAATTAAAGAGCTTAACCACAGTCCTGTTCACGAAGGCCCATCCATAGGGATATGAGCGTGTGACGTCATTATAATGGAATTCATTAATCAACATTTCATTGGCGCCAAAGGTTGGGCGTTTCAGCCCTTTCAACTTCGGACAGACAAAGGAGTTTTTGTAAATTTACCCGTATATTATGTATTTTGTCTGATGGGCATAGAAAGCGGCTTTGTATAGGGCGTTAGTTTAAACTTGTCACAGATAACATCAACTACTTTGATGACATATAATTACACATACACCACACTTACGTTACAAACTAACAATATGAATTTAATGGCAGTTCGTCAGGTGGTCGATCGAGATAATACATCTGAAACCAATTTAGAAAAAGTAATTGAGTAACCAGTTCAACAAGAAAAGGGGTATGATTGTTAATTATAGAAACTTGTAAATACATGAGATTCAGCTACAAGCATCAAACGTGCCTCGACAAGATATGACTCAATCCAGAGTCCCCACTTGGAGCCAACAGTCATCAACCCATAATTCTTATGGAAACTTTAATGGATGATATCTTTCACTATCTCTGAACCCCGCAAGACTACAACCGAAGTTGCATCCTGCCACCGCTAATCCTGAGTTGTTAAGAGGTATTAAGGGAACAGCGCGCGAAATACCTCCTCAGGAAAAGCCTCCAACCACCGCTACTCCTGAGTTGTTAAGAGGCATTAAGGGAACAGCGCGCGAAATGCCTCCTCAGGAGAGCCTTACCAGTCATCGGCGTTTATCATGATAAATAGTCTCTTAATTGGCCATACTAAGTGCTGCTGGAATCAGCACACAGCCAGCACCCGCCTACTAGCGTTCTCTCTCTCAACGGGTTCAGAGCCCAGGTACTGCGGGAACAACGCGCAAACAGTACCCGTCCCTAACAATATTACTCAAACTGACTAAATAGATTACAACTTAACGAGCTGCACTCGTTTCCTTTTTATGGTTTTATACGAAGCATTAACAGTATCTAACTTTAAATGAACATTGAAGAGAACCAGTTAAATATTAAGAAAGGTAAATAAATATAGAAGAAAGACAGAATGAATATTGAACTATAGTTGAAGAGGTTACTATCGTTAATGTTTTACCAAATAGAAATATGTTGAATAGGCTACTCTGTGAGAAACACTCACTTCTTAACATTATCGTTAATCGTTCACCAAATAGAAATATGCTGAATAGGCTACTCTGTGAGAAACACTCACTACTTAACATTATCGTTAATCGTTCATCAAATAGAAATATGCTGAAGAGGCTACTCTGTGAGAAACACTCACCTGGTAAATAACTATCACGGACTGGCACTATCAATGTTGGTGAAAGTGGCACTGATTTTCAGCAGGGACTAATGGCATTACGAATCATGTTTCCCTTATTTATATCAATGTTCCCACCCTCAGATTAGGTGGAGTTTCGATCAAGTTATTCCCGGATTCGAGTATTGGGAGGAGTTAAGATTGGAATTCGACCATCGATTCTAAACACCTGCGAAAGGTGTCTCGGAAGTGATGAAGAAAGCCGTCTTTGTGATTTACTGACAACGACTGCGGGTGGTAGCTAATAAGGCGCTCTTCAATAGTTTGCGCATTGTCTTAGCTTTTAGCAGCAATTCGCGAGGTTTGTATTGTTAACGTATGAAACAATGAATGAATGAGACGAACTGTCTAAAGACGACACCTGCTATCCACCTGGGCATCCTCTTGGAATTTATATGGCCCTGTGTCTACTTACGTCTTACAATCGGCCATCCTGCAAGTATCTCGTCCCGAGATAATCTAGCAAGCAGGAGTCCCGTCTTCATCGTCGGAGAACAAAATAACTCCATCCTCTCCACTCTCGCTGTCCGTGGAGTCTGAAACTCCTCCAGGTTGGCACCAGGGTCGCATTCGGTCAACGGCAACGGTTTTCGCGTACTTAGAGCATTTACGCGTGCGGTTCGAGTGGGCCATGCTTTCAACTACGTAACGATCGTTCAGGAGCACGGTTTTTACGACAAAGGGGCCGCTGTACGACGGTTGCAACTTCTTGCTTTCCCCTGTTGACTGAATTTGCTTCAGAATCACTACTAATTCGCCCTCTTTATAGATCTTGGGAGGTTTTCGCTTCTTGTCGAAGTACTTTTTTTGGGCCACTTGCGCACTTTTGGTTTTTGCCACTGCCTGTTCTCGTGCAGAAATTAAATCTTCGAACAGTGGCGGCAGCACGTTGATCTCGTCTCTGAGAACACTATCCGAAGAGTTGTGCCGTGGTATGAATCCAAACATCAGCTGGCTAGGAGTCTTGCCGGTACTCTTATTAACTACGTTGTTTATGGCAAATTGCACGGAGCGGATTTGATCGTCCCATAGCTCTTCTTCTGCTATGGATGGCAATAGAGCTGCTAATAGGGTGCTATTTAGCCGCTCGACTTGACCGTTTGCTCTCGGAGTGGCCACAGCATTTAAAATATGCTTTATGTGGTTCTGCTTACAGAACGCTCGAAACTGTCGGGATGTAAATGAGCTTCCCTGATCAGAAATCACAAGTTTCGGGATCCCATAAGTAGCAAAAATATCCTTGAAGTAGTCGATGACGTACTTCGTCTTTGTACTTTTGCTAGCTCGCAGAAATGCAAATTTCGTAAAGCCGTCTATGCCAACTATAACGTACCGATTACCTCTTTTCGATTTTGGGAAAGGTCCTAGGTGATCCACGTGAAATGTATTCAGCGGGATCTCTCCCTTTGGTATCGGGTGCAGAAATCCTTCTTTCCGCCCACGGTTCCTCTTATTGTATAGGCAAGGGATGCAGCAGGCGACGTATGTTTCCACGTAATCCTTCATACGAGGAAACCAGTAGTTTTCGCAGAGTTTGTGTAATGTCTTTTCTACGCCAAAGTGACCAAACTCGTCATGGGCTGCTCTTAGTACTTTTTGTCTCATTCCTGTAGGAACTACCCAAAGCAGGCCTCGGGCAGTAATTCTGTACACCCGGTTGTTTCGCAGGCAGTAGTTTTTATAGACGTTTCTGTCTTCATCGGTCTGTGGTGGTTGGGACAACACCTGATGGATTCCTTTGACCTTTTCGTCGGTGAGTTGCCCTGCAAGAACCCAGTCTGCTTCTTCGATGTGTAGGATCACATCGCACTCGTCGCTGTCCATGGCTGTCGGTATTGGATTTCGACTCAATGCATCCACATGACCCATTCGTTGTCCCGGGCGGTATTGAAGGTCGAAAGTGAATTCCTGTAGTTCGAGCCACCATCGAGCAATTCGGGGTAGTAGCTCTTTCTTCTTACTGGCTGCTTTCAGGGAATTACAGTCAGTAACCACCGTGAAATTCATACCCAGCAAGTAAGATCTGAATTTCCGCAAACTTTCGACCACAGCCAATGTTTCTAGTTCAAAGGAGTGGTACTTTTGCTCCGTGGGAGATGTCTGGCGGCTGTAATATGCAACGGGGTGTAAACGCTCGTCTTTTTGGCGTTGCAGCAATATGCCGGCTAATCCAATCTGACTAGCATCTGTGTGAAGTTCTGTACTGGCTTCGGGATCGAACAAGCTCAATATAGGTCGACTGACTAATATTTCCTGCAGTCGTTGAAACGCATCCTGTTGTTCTGTTCCCCATACCCACGATACGTTTTTGTGGGTTAACGTGGTTAGAGGTTTGGCAATGATTGCGTAGTCTCGAACAAAATGGCGGAAATATCCTGTTAAGCCTAGAAACTGGCGTATCTGGTGAACGTTCTTCGGTGTAGGAAACTGATTCACCGCTTTAATTTTCTCGGTTCCTGGCCTAATCTTTCCTTGCTTCACTTCGTACCCAAGATACGTGACGGATGTTTTCAGGAACTCGCATTTTTTTAAGTTCAGGGTTAGTCCTTCCAGCCGCAAAATGTCTAGCGTTTTCTTCAGAGAATTCAGGGTGTCCTCAATAGTTGACCCATAAAGGAGCACATCGTCTAGGTAAAGTGCCGCATGAGCCCTTAATGGCTTTAAAATTCGGGTCATCAGCCTTTGGAACACTCGGGGCGCATTGCTCAGTCCGAACGGCACCCTATTGTATTCGTATTGGCACTCAGGTGTGACAAATGCGGTGTAATGTTTTGACGCCTCCTCTAGCTGTACTTGGTGGTACCCTGATTTCAAGTCGAGACTGATAAAATAATTGCCGGTCTGCAGCTTGTCCAGCTGATCGTCAATTCGAGGCAGAGGGTGGCTATCTTTGACCGACAAAGAATTCAGTTTGCGGTAGTCGATGCAAAGGCGTTGTTCTCCGTTTTTCTTCCTGACGAGTAATACCGGCGATGAATATTCAGAGTCGGATTCTCTGATTATTTTATTGGACAGCATTTCGTCGATCATGTCTTTGACTATGTTTTGCTCGGACCTTGCCATTCGATACGGCCGATATGAGAAGGGTCTGTCTTCTCGCAGGTCAATTCTCATTGTAGCTGTTTTCGAACAGCCGATCTCCTGCATAGTTAAGGCAAAACAATCGCGATAGTCGTTGAGGAGTCCGATTAATTTTCCTTTTTGTTCAGCGGTGATTGGTCCAATCTGAATTTCATCCTCAGGAAGCGGTTCAAGGTGTTCCGGGCGAATTGTTCTAATAGTTTCGGACATTTTGACATCTTCGTTGCATCGAAATGCTCTTACTAGAACCTTGTTTTCCTTAAACCTGATTTCATTGGTTGATAAGTTTATGCAGGGTACTAATGCCGACTTTCCCTTAGTGGCTGTCACAATTGTGTGTGGACTTTTTATGTAAAAAGACGAAACGACAATTCAAAACTCTTATCTCACATAAACTCAGTGTATGTATTATCTCGATGACTGTGCCTTGTTCTTTAGAGATTTTAAAATTTTTTTTAATTGCTGTTAAGACATTAGAACATTTAAGTAAAGTGTTTATTTTGAAGAGTGTATAGTAGTTGATTGAAAGTGAACCTGAGTGGTAATTTAATGGTAATCTTAATGGTAATTTTAATGGTAATCCCACTTCTGATAATTTATAGGGCGTTAGTTTAAACTTGTCACAGATAACATCAACTACTTTGATGACATATAATTACACATACACCACACTTACGTTACAACTAACAATATGAATTTAATGGCAGTTCGTCAGGTGGTCGATCGAGATAATACATCTGAAACCAATTTAGAAAAAGTAATTGAGTAACCAGTTCAACAAGAAAAGGGGTATGATTGTTAATTATAGAAACTTGTAAATACATGAGATTCAGCTACCAGCATCAAACGTGCCTCGACAAGATATGGCTCAATCCAGAGTCCCCACTTGGAGCCAACAGTCATCAACCCATAATTCTTATGGAAACTTTAATGGATGATATCTTTCACTATCTCTGAACCCCGCAAGACTACAACCGAAGTTGCATCCTGCCACCGCTAATCCTGAGTTGTTAAGAGGTATTAAGGGAACAGCGCGCGAAATACCTCCTCAGGAAAAGCCTCCAACCACCGCTACTCCTGAGTTGTTAAGAGGCATTAAGGGAACAGCGCGCGAAATGCCTCCTCAGGAGAGCCTTACCAGTCATCGGCGTTTATCATGATAAATAGTCTCTTAATTGGCCATACTAAGTGCTGCTGGAATCAGCACACAGCCAGCACCCGCCTACTAGCGTTCTCTCTCTCAACGGGTTCAGAGCCCAGGTACTGCGGGAACAACGCGCAAACAGTACCCGTCCCTAACAATATTACTCAAACTGACTAAATAGATTACAACTTAACGAGCTGCACTCGTTTCCTTTTTATGGTTTTATACGAAGCATTAACAGTATCTAACTTTAAATGAACATTGAAGAGAACCAGTTAAATATTAAGAAAGGTAAATAAATATAGAAGAAAGACAGAATGAATATTGAACTATAGTTGAAGAGGTTACTATCGTTAATGTTTTACCAAATAGAAATATGTTGAATAGGCTACTCTGTGAGAAACACTCACTACTTAACATTATCGTTAATCGTTCACCAAATAGAAATATGCTGAATAGGCTACTCTGTGAGAAACACTCACTACTTAACATTATCGTTAATCGTTCATCAAATAGAAATATGCTGAAGAGGCTACTCTGTGAGAAACACTCACCTGGTAAATAACTATCACGGACTGGCACTATCAATGTTGGTGAAAGTGGCACTGATTTTCAGCAGGGACTAATGGCATTACGAATCATGTTTCCCTTATTTATATCAATGTTCCCACCCTCAGATTAGGTGGAGTTTCGATCAAGTTAGTTCCCGGATTCGAGTATTGGGAGGAGTTAAGATTGGAATTCGACCATCGATTCTAAACACCTGCGAAAGGTGTCTCGGAAGTGATGAAGAAAGCCGTCTTTGTGATTTACTGACAACGACTGCGGGTGGTAGCTAATAAGGCGCTCTTCAATAGTTTGCGCATTGTCTTAGCTTTTAGCAGCAATTCGCGAGGTTTGTATTGTTAACGTATGAAACAATGAATGAATGAGACGAACTGTCTAAAGACGACACCTGCTATCCACCTGGGCATCCTCTTGGAATTTATATGGCCCTGTGTCTACTTACGTCTTACATTTGTGACATTAATAGGTTTGTGTACGTGCTCCCCCACGAGTTTACCTGAATCTGGGTTTTCGCCCCTAAAACGTCAGACTGGAATTAATTGCGGGCAATTAGTCAACCGGGATTCCTTGCGGCAACATATTATTAGCACTTCAGCGCGTTTGAGGAGCCGGAGACTGAATCCGTCGACAATGAAGTGCGAATTAATTATTTACAATTCACAATTTACTCCCAGTGTTAAGACAACGCTGGAGAAAAAGTAAAAATTGAGTCGTCGTCCGAGAGTCTGTTTTACGACGGCATCTGGCTCGCCTGGATAAATAATTAGGCCGCTTAAGTTACTCGATGCGACACTAACGACCCCACGTTAACTAATGACTTCATTAGTGTTTTGGTGTAATTAAACTTTGTTATGATGGCACGACTGTCTGCCCCATAGATGTGAGCTTCAAAAATAAACGAGAAAAGACCGAGCGAATGCAGGCCACTTTGGCAGCGAATTTATCAGATGCATCTTTAATGCTCGGACGTCGGAAGTCCAATTTTGGCTGGAATTTTTCCGGATTAGGGCCGCTGGGAAAGTGCATTCGTTTGCATCTATTTTTCATCGAGCGCTCTTGCTTCTGTAAAACCGGCCGTACATTATTGAGAATGCGTTCAGATCCACCACAGTTTTGATGCAACTGCAACCCTGATGCTGCACATAAAAACCACTTTCAATTAATGCAGCTCACGGTGAAGGCAGCGCGGCAAAAATAGTTTCAAAATTAAGAAAAATCCGTGCCTTCCCCGAACGCCATCAGAATATTAACGAGAGCCGCTTTTCAGCTTCGTTTGAAATTTTGGATGAGAATCGAATAAAAAAGAACACAAAAGGAGTGGAAAAAGTATGCAAATCCGCAACATTAACAAGAGACCGATGGGGAAAACGGGCTGGCGGGCATTGTATAATTGTAATTGGTGTTGGACTGTGCATTTTAATGCTGAGGAGTAACGGTAGCATTTTTTTGTTCCAGACTGGAATAATGTGTCCGGACACGACAGGGTCAAGCGTCAGCTATCGGTGTCGAGCGACAGTAAATTACTGGACGACGACATTCGAGAGGAAACTAAGGTGATTTTGAGGCCGCGAAAGCCACCCAGACCCAAGTCGGAGGTGCTGCTCAACCAACAAGGAGGCGACAACCGGAGGACGAAGAGGTATTCAGCCTTTGGTGTAAGTGCTCCGAATTATTGCAGTATACAATTCGCGTATTTTCCACTCATTGTCCCTGAATCCATCCCCTCGAGGTTCCTTCTCCAGTCAGCCCTAATTATGCCAAGACAAAATTAAAACAAAAACCGGCTGCTGCCCGCCGCCTTTGATTCAGCTTTCAATCATCCGGGTTTTTTTTTCCCCGGAAGTTTAATAATCTCCGTTATAAGCTGTTGTTTTCTTGTACTTTCAGGGCGACTCGCCTTTTGGAAAATCCGAAGCCTACGTTAAGTTAGAACAATTAGGAGAGGGATCATACGCCACTGTGTACAAAGGATTTAGCAAGTATGTGCCTCAAGGTGTGTGTGAGGGATTACGTTAATGCAATCGGTTTTCGCTTGCAGTTTACAAAACCAAGTGGTGGCACTGAAAGAAATTAGACTGCAAGAGGAGGAGGGCGCTCCGTTCACGGCCATTAGGGAGGCCTCGCTCCTCAAAGAACTGAAACACGCCAACATTGTCACATTGCACGACATTGTTCACACCCGCGAGACTCTTACCTTTGTTTTTGAATACGTGGTGAGTAGCTGAAAGTAAGCAAAATCAATCCCATATACAGGCGGGATCGAAAATTAGCGCTGGTTGCAAACAGTTCTGCACTCAATTTGAATCACCCTGTATATTGCCCGCGTTTGAATTTGAAAACACTTGAATTGTTGAGCATGGAAAAAACGGGCATTTCCGCTGGTTTTTGCTGCTAATTGGCACAAAGGGCCTAACTGAGCTCGACTACATAAAGGTAACTTTGCGGCCGACGATGGGGGAGTCCCGGGGTAATTAGATTACGTAGTAAAAGGCTCGGAAAGCGGCGAAAGCGATATTTCGATGGTCGTTATGTAAATGGGTTTTTTCCGTTATTGTTAAACGACTGCTCGACATGGCCGTGGCAAGGGTGCTCGTTTTTATTGATTCAAAGTGAAATGGTTCGCCAATTTAACGCTGAACGTTTGAAATTGGAAACAGCATACGGACCTGTCGCAGTACCTGGAGAAGCACAGCGGCGGACTGGATCCTCGCAACGTGCGCCTTTTCCTATTCCAGCTGCTGCGGGGGCTCTCCTACTGCCACAAGCGGCTGGTGCTCCATCGGGATGTAAAACCCCAAAATCTCCTCATCTCCGAGATCGGGGAACTGAAGCTGGCCGATTTCGGCCTGGCCAGGGCTAAAAGCGTGCCTAGTCACACCTACAGGTAAGCACAGCGTCACAAAGAGCGTGCAAGCACTCACCTGGTACTATTCCAGTCACGAAGTGGTCACGTTGTGGTACCGGCCCCCAGACGTCCTGTTGGGCTCCACCGAGTACTCGACCAGCCTGGATATGTGGGGTGTGGGATGCATCTTTGTGGAAATGATCACTGGCATGGCGATTTTTCCCGGAGTGCGGGAGACCTACGATCAACTGGATAAAATTTTCAAGGTAGGGCCCATCCACCGGGGTGAAGCAAACTCATCTGTCTGCCTCTAGGTGCTGGGCACCCCGAGCGAAGACGATTGGTGCGGATGCACGCGACTGCCCGGCTACAAGCCCCACAAGCTGGGCAACTACCGATCCAGAAGACTGGGGTTGTGTTGGCCGGGGCTACACGACGTAGTCCATGGAGAGGCCATGGCAACCGCCCTGCTCCAGCTGGACCCCACCAAAAGGATCGGCGCCGAGGACGCCATGCACCATCGGTAAGCCCTTCACCCCCCCCCCCTCCCTTGCTTACCTGGATTTATTCGAATTGGTTGCAGGTACTTCGAAGGGCTGCCCAAGAAGCTGCTGGAACTGCCAGAAGGTAAGTTGGGGAAAGGTTGAAAAAGTCGCATTGTCTAGAATGGGGCACTGTTTCAGATGCGTCAATATTCAGCGTGGAAGGAGTCCATCTTCATCCGGAACAATACTCGGGAATAAAATGAGATTTAAAGCGCCGGCTTCAGATGGTTTGCAGGTCCAGGTATCACAGCAAGCAGGGGAAGCAATGACGTTGCGCTCCTTTCCATTCTTCTACAATCCTCGTCCTCTAAGATCCTTTTTGTGAGGTTTTTCCATGTGGTGGCCTGTGTAAAAGGGGTGTCATGAAATGTTGCTTGCTACTTGGTTAAAAACCCGTGTGACTCCAGATGTTAGCTACTCAACGGTGGAAAAAAGAAGCAATTTCCTGTGGGTTGGCGACAGCTCAAAGTCTCCTTCCGAGGTAATGAAGCATTTATTTAGCGCCACATCGGTCCAGAGCGTTTTCATTTAAAAAAAAATCATTCTTTTTGCACTGTGTCCAGCATGAGAATGCACAGGTCTTATGCAACTGATAAATTTCGCCTCCTTTACGCAACCTGGCATCACTTTTCCTTCTCCTCTTGGACACAGCTGAAACCCAACTTTAGTTAAGTTGATTTATTATCTCTCTCTGTATTATTAGCGACTCGACCAAGTCCAAGCCTACATTATTGTTAAACTCACAATCGCTGCAATCTTTAGTAGTATTTTCTCGAAAGAAAAACCAAGCAATGAAGAAGCCAACTCTTGTTTTGTTGTTAAATTAGGTGGTGCGCTCCAGTGCAGATACAAAGCGACTGATTGATGTTTTATATCGGCATTGGCTTGAGTGTCTATATGTGGGTGTGTGTGTGTGTGTAAGAAAACTGTGATCGAAAAAATGCATTTAGACGAACCAGACCAAACGTTTTTGGAACGCCACAGTGAGGACAATTGAAAAATGGCTAACTCATTCCTTCCATAGTGCTCAATTAAAACTCGTGTATTAAACTAATTAGGGACGGCTCAACCGTCTTCGGCTAAGACACTCAGTTTTTGAATTCAAGCAACCCGAGACTTGCGGATTTAAACATAGTATTCTTCTGTACATAATGTAATAGCGAAGATCGCGTTGTTGAGATACGCAAATAGATAGCCATTTTTAGTTTAGCAGGCAGTTACGTAGCCATAAGGAAATGGTGAAGCAGCGGAAAATTGGCTTGTGGCTTAACGTAACTGAGTATAATTCTGTGTAAATAACCGAAGAAACAGTCGTTAAGTGCCAAACGAGGCACTTGTAGGTTTTCGATTTAGACGCGTAGGCCGAAAAAAATTAGGGTTTTCCACTAGGACAGGCCTAAAAGGTGAACGAGTGAATCCATCTTGCAATGAGGGGTCTTTTCTAGAAGTTTTAGGATGTATTTAATATAATATTGTACTGTAGGTAGAAAAGCTAGCCGATCTTCAGCGAGTGGCAACTGCAACTGTTGCCTGAGGCCTAAGCTCGCGATATTCGACTCGGAAAACGCGGTCGCCGCTGAAGAATCAACTAACGTTACAATCAAAAGCACTAATTTTTTGCCGCAGTGCACAGCTTATCCCCATGGACGTCCATTAACCACAACCGTCTCATTTTCTATCTGTGAATTTTGTACATTAAGCGTTGAAATTAGAAAATTATCGCACATCCGCTCCCTGTTCGGAGTGATATGGGCGGTACGCGGCTGAAGCATATAAGAATTTCTATATATACATATATTTTTACGCAATTTTTCACCAATCATTCTCCCAAATGCACGCTGCAACTCTGCGCGTTATTATTTCCGTTTCCACTGTTCCAAATTAGAGTTTCGACCATTTCAACTACTGGTGAGGAACTATAATCTGCCAACAAACCAGCCCTCCAGAGAATAATTTTTTTGAAGGTGCTTTAGGGAACAAATGCAGTTTTTTTGCAACAAAGACAAGCTTTTGGCATATTCCGACGATTTTCGACCGCAGAGTATCGGAGAATGTGCCGAAACCTTGATAGAGTTGTTCAGAGTGCAAAATGAACTCTTCGTGATAAAGAGTGAGTTGTTTTTGTTGAGCAAATAGGTGTTTTAGGTAATGGCGCGTGAACGATCGTTTATATCGGAAGTCATGTAACATTGCAGGTCAATAAGGACTATGAACGGAAAGCGAACAGGCGGAGGCCATGATTTGCGATATAAACTGTTAAAAATTGTTCACTGTTGCAATAGTGGAATCCACTGTTCAGGTACTGTTGCGTTTGTACATAGGGAATAGTTGTTTATATATATATACCTAGGTTATTATAAGAAATATTAATAAATGTCTTTGTATAAATGCAAGACGATTTTTGTCGGCAATTTCCCTCAACCCACTGATGGGAGATAAATTACAAAAGACGGTTTTAACATCTAAATATGTAATTGCCTGAAGACAACGTGAATGAAGTGCTTATGCGGTATGAAATAAAGTTGTAACTAAAAAATGATCAAGGGACAATGTCAGTATTCAGTAAACGCAAAACTACACACAATTTAAGGGCAACGGTCCTACCAACTGGTCTAAATATACATCATCTCAGCCATGGAGCTCATTTTTTTAGGAATATGCACTGAAGTCTCAAAGTAGCTAGCTAATTCATCTATAGTAACATCACATGGGGGATTCACATTTAGCCTGGCCTGGTGGGAACAGCTGGCCGCGGCACTGTGAAGTCCTTCTGCTGGTGATTTCTGTGTTGATTGGCTGTAGCCATCCAGAGTCAATTGTTTGCATGCATTCACCAGCTTCTTAAAGTCCTTCTCTCTTGATCTGGAGCACTGTCCTAACAGTTTGTCGGTGTCTTTGGTTTTCCCGTGATGTCCCCTAAATTTCACTATTTTTAAAACGGGGTCCTGAAGAATTTTCCGGGTATTGCGTTTGAAGGACGTGGTCTTTTTCACATTGTCTTTAGAGTGGCAATGGCAGACTGGGGCGCCTGAATTCGTTATACTCGACAATGATTTCGATCGTCTTCGGAATGGGTTGCCATGCGTCTCTTTACGCTGCTGTTTCGGCCCTTCTAATTCTAGTTTTTGTAGACAGGTGGATAGTTTTAAGTCCGCTTCGTCCATTTTGCTCTACAATTTTACTATTTATGTAAAAATCTGGCACAACGAATGTTATTTTATAAGGAACCTTCGATTTGGCCCATCTGGAGACTACTCTATGAATTCGTACTTACCATTGTTTGCACAAACAAGCATTATATTTTTTGTATACCACAGCACTGTAGACCTATTTTCGGGCTACTTTCTAGAAAAAATTACTTGTTTACAAACACCACTCACACATCAAAATAATGACTAATAATAATGGCGACGAACAGGAACAGGTTAACCACCAGTCATGTGCCAGGTGCACCACCCGAAGTTTAGGGAATTGCAACCGCTAAATTTGGCAACACCGCTATTTAAACTTTTGCATTTACCCGCGATAACTTGTTTACTTAATTAATTTGCCATCTCAAACTTATCGAACAAATGCAGGCAAACACGCACCAACAAACCAACATAAATGCATAATTCAACATACAAGCCTTTTAGCAGCGCTGCCAAGTGTAACAAACCTTGCTAACAAGGTGGACAGATGAGAGTTCTAACTAACCCAAACTAACCTCTGTGATCTATGGCGGTAGCCCAGATTATTTTCGCATGCGAGAATCTTGCATGCAGGAACAAGTGGCCAGAAGCCGCTTAACTAAGAACGTTTTTTGTATGATAATTGCGAAATAAGTGTGTAATTTTTGTTGAAATAAATAAAGACTTTTACAAGAATCTCATCAGTTTTTTTTTAACAACCTTTTAACACGATTTAACCAAATTGGTTGAAAATTGCCAGCAGGTGAAGAAATAGAAGCAAAAAAATTTTGAATGGCGAAACTAAATTTTTATTTGTATCGGGGCAACAGCATGCTTAAGGAGGTAGCGAGCAGATATCAGGAGCAGGAGTTTAACGTTACGTAGTTTTTTACGTGGGTCTAGTAGCTCTCTATTAGTCAGATTTGAATGGCAAAACGAACTTTCTATATGTATCAGGGCAGCAGCATGTTTAAGGAGGTAGCGAGCAGATATCAGGAGCAGGAGTTCAGCGTTACGTAATTTTTTACGTGGGTCTAGTAGCTCTCTATTTGCAAAATTTGAATGGCAAAACGAACTTTTCTATTGTATCAGGGCAGCAGCATGTCTAAGGAGGTAGCGAGCCGATATCAGGAGCAGGAGTTTAACGTTACGTTATTTTCTATGAGGATCTAGTAGCTCTCTATTTGCAAAATTTGAATGGCAAAACGAAATTTTTCTTTGTATCAGGGCAGCAGCATGTTTAAGGAGGTAGCGAGCCGATATCAGGAGCAGGAGTTTAACGTTACGTTATTTTCTATGAGGATCTAGTAGCTCTCTATTTGCAAAATTTGAATGGCAAAACGAAATTTTTCTTTGTATCAGGGCAGCAGAATGTTTAAGGAGGTAGCGAGCCGATATCAGGAGCAGGAGTTTAACGTTACGTTATTTTCTATGAGGATCTAGTAGCTCTCTATTTGCAAAATTTGAATGGCAAAACGAAATTTTTCTTTGTATCAGGGCAGCAGAATGTTCAAGGAGGTAGCGAGAATATCAGGAGCAATGGAGAGTTTTCGCACAGTTTCATTGGAAATTTGAGTCGTTCGACGATAATTCGATTTGTATCAGGGCAGCAGAATGTTTAAGGAGGTAGCGAGCAGATATCTGGATTGAAACCTTCAGCAGAATGTTTTAGGGGAGAGAGGTGTATATAAAAAAATAAAACAATAAAAATGGAATTAAATCAATTTAATTAGACAAATAAACACAAATAATTATTACTATTAATATTAACTAAAGCACTTTCTCTGCACTTTCGATGATCCATCGCAGAGCGAATGATTCATATTGAATCGTTGTGATGTCGCATGCTTGTCGAGAACTCGGCAACTGAAAAAAAAATGAAGAAACTGTAAATATAATCAAAATCCATTCTCAAAGAAAACGACATACGGGGTGTTTCTTTAGAGAGGATTTCACGATGTGTAATACGAAAAAAGCGAAAAATGATCTAATAGAAGTGAAACTCACCAAAAAAATGTTGATTCCAAATCCATCTCAGTAATTGACGGCGACACTGGCAGGGGAATCTGCAAAAAAACAAACTCTTACAAATGTTACAATGGCTTTATCCACCTATTAATGTCTTTGGAGTTTTAAATTTAGAGTGCAATTCACAGCAGAAAAAACACTATTAATTAAACAAACGTTTGCTGCTCCCAACATGTTTATCCCTTTCAGATTCATAACACAATCACGTTGCATCTTTGTTTTTAGAGAGCAGGAGCGTAGGGATCTTACCAAACAAAGTTAGGAAAACGAAGAGCGCTTGGCACCTAAACCTCACTAAATTGTCATATTATAGGTTAACATTCCTATCACAGATGGCAGTGCCTGAGGACCTCTGTGGTTTGTGCTAGACGCTTGTAAAATCTCGAACCATTCAACGACTTAACCTCTCTGTGCCGCGTGTTTTCAGATTTCCAAGCACTTAAGCTGGTTACCATTGCAGAAGAAGCAAGAAGCAACAATCTTCGACATGGCTGATGATGTGCAAAGACGCATGGAGCAAATCGCTCCGAGCATTCGCATTATGAAAGAATCAACGCTGTTTAAGCAGGAGGAAGCTAAGTAAGTCGGGCTTCCAGCGTTGTGTCCGGGCAAAGGGACAAGTTTTACAGTGAATTTTCCATTTCAGCTTAATAGTATCCAGGCTGAAATCGCATGAGTGCCGAATGGCTACCGGATTGAAAGAAGTCAAGCATTTCCAGGCTGCCATCAGCTACGATCTCAGTGTGCTTGCGGAATTGCGGAAGCGCCGCTTGGCGATTCAGCCGAGCAATAAAACACTGACGAAGTTGGACTTTCTTTTCCTGAAAAGAATCCGGCGCCACTACCGAACCGGCCTGTCGTATTTTCCCACCCACTACAATTTCAACATGGAGTATTTTACCTTTTTGTCCAACTACGAAGAGCATTTCAAGAATTTTATCAACATCCACATCCGGAATTTGCTGGCTGTAAGTTGCGAGCTGGCACTTTGGGACTTTGGGGTTGATTTTTGGTTTTTTCCAGAGCTTCAGCCACTTGCCCCACGTGTACATAACCATAGCAAAGTGGTATCGCCAGAATAACCAGGCGAAAGACGCCCGGAAGGTTTTGCTCAAGGGACAATCGTGGCATCCGGATTTTGGCGCCTTGTACATCGACCTGATGAAACTGGAACTAGAAAATTCGCCAGTGAATGAACAAAAAATTTCCCTCTTTCTCGACGTGATGGTCGATAACAAAGTGCCCAGCATGTACTTTCAGTTGGCTTATGGGTGGTGTAAAGAGAAGGGAGCCAGTCCAAGGCTTCAGGACTACATAATCGAGCAAATGAAAACCCACTACAAACAGGACGGTGAGATGTGGGCCTTTATTGCGTTGAGGTCATTTATGGGTGAGTATTTACCACCCCACTAATCCAACGGTAATTGAAACATGATTTTTTTGCAGTCTATACATCAAACACGCATAGCAATACTGGATTGATACAAAATGAACCCCGTATATCTATGCCGAAGCTTCAAAAAGTCCTGGCTGATTTTAAAACCGCTCTTGCCGAAGTCCCGGCCAAAAAACATCCCGACTTTTGCAGACGATTTGTCGACTCGCTCTTGTTAGATTTTTCTCTGGATGAAAGGGCTTCAATGGTAACCAGGATTGTCTCAAGTTTTCTTGGCTTAAAGTTTACCGGTTTATTAACGTTTTCCAGAAACGCCTGGAAGTCAAAATTTTGGAAGCAGCCGCTGCCGCCGATATACCGCTTACGGATGAGCATTTGGAAAAATGGGCCATTTCCTGCGAGGAAGGAGAAGGCGATCTCCTCACACTGCAGCTGAAAGACCGTAAGCGAAATTTCAATCTTCTGCCTTAAGCATGTTTAAAATCAAAACTATTTCAGATTTGGAAAAAAAACCAACCAGAACCCTGTGGTACCTCTATGTGGGGCACCTGATCAGACAGGACGAGGAATGGAGCGAAATCGAGCGCGCCTTCAACATGGCCATGTTAAAACCTGAGCCGAACTGCTTGAAACTCTTCGACATTTACTTGCAGGCGGGCAACATATGCGGCAAATTGACTCCGGCCAAGAAGCGGCAGATCTGCGAAACCGCAATGAAAACTTCCAAATCAATGGCACGGTAAGTGAGGCTTGGCCAAGCCGGATTCGGTTCTACATTGTGCTGGTTTCAGGCACGTCAAGCCGCGCTATTTCCTCTCCGTATTGGTCGCCGAAGGCATTGCAGCCGCTCGGAACTTATACGCCCGCCTTTCCGCCACTGATCCTTATAGCGAAGACCTGCACGAAGAAATGTTGAATGCCGAACTGGAGCAACCGATTGAGGGCTTAAAATTGAGGGCCAAAGTAGTGTTCAATAAGTGGCTGAATCAGTTCGGGAGCACTGGCTACAGAGTGCACTTGCGGCTAGTGGAAATCTGCCGAATTATCGGGTAAGATCTGGACACAGTTCGCGTTAGGAGTGTTTTGATGTTGAAGTTCATGTTTCTTTCAGTGGTCCAGATGTGAACGAGCAAATTGCGGCGATTTATCGGGATGCATTGTCAAGTCTCACAACGGAGGAGTTGCGGGATGGCTTTAAGCAAAAATTCCTGGAGATGAGCTGAAGAGGGTGAGTGTTTGACTTTTTTGCTTGATTTTGTTGTGCACTTTGGTGCTCCAACCGCATTTCTTCTCGACATAATCCTGTTTTTTTTTTATTTTTGTCCATTCTTGATTCTCAGACTCTCTTTGGATTATCAAAAGAGATAGACTTTCGAGGCCATTCCTTGAAACAAGTGGGTTTTTCGGGTTTTTAGGCCGTCGTTCGGTAGAATTTCTTCTTGACGTTTCGCAAGCACGTGTGGCTTGCATCTTCAGAAGTGGTTTGCTTGAACGCTTACACTGTTCTGATGGTGATACATCAGAACAGTGTAAGCGTTCAAGCAAACCACTTCTGAAGATGCAAGCCACACGTGCTTGCGAAACGTCAAGAAGAAATTCTACCGAACGACGGCCTAAAAACCCGAAAAACCCACTTGTTTCTCTTTGGATTGGTGGGAACGTAATAAAACCACATGTATAAAAAGAGATGTCCACATCAATATCTTGTTTAGTGAAATATATCGATTACATATAGTCAACATTCATTTATTTTCCTCTATTGGTATTGACTGATTTAATATTTACAATCCGTATTATTGGCTTGTATAAAATGCTCACACCCTCATGCTATTGGCTGCTGCTGCTGCTGCTCAGTCTCTCAGCCAATTCGGGGCCGAGAGCCAGAAGCACCTACACATATATGTACAGGGTGTTTAAATGCTCGATTATATCCACAGAAGTGCTGTTATTAAATTGATATCGGCAGGCGTGCGTTCTTTTGTGCGGCGGCAACACTCTGTATACATTGTCTTGCGTGACAAGGCTCGAATGCCACTTTGTCTACATAAAACATCAATGTTAGTACAGGCACGGATGTAAAAAACAACAAAACCGGTTCGTTTTTGATTGAGATGCTTCCTCGATTCGTGTTTGGCACATCCCCAACACCCCGTTTAAGACCTAAATGTATTACGTAAAATCAGTCTGCGCGGCCAAAAATATGCAAATTCTTCCAAAGTTCATATACACACAAAAATAGATATATTTATAGTAGTATTACTGTGCATATTCTTTTCCACGTTTATAGGTTGTGTGTGAGTGTGTGTGTGTGTATGGGGGGCGCGATGGGGCTGGCCATTGTTGCGACCGTCCCCCTTTCTCTCATTTGTACACGCTAAACTAAAGTCTTAAAATTTAAAAGTGAAAAACATCAACAGTAAATATTAACAGCAACAACAATGTAGCAACAACATTTTTTGGCACATGATGCGGGGCGATGCCAGAGGCTTCCAAACTGCTCAACTTTCGGATCTGACCATAATTGAACCGAAATTTACAACTCCCCCCGGTAGCTTAAACTAGTTCGATCTCTAATAATCAGAACGTCGATGGATCAAGGCCTTCACACAATACACACAAGTGCATTGACGAGGCAACGATGACCAACGATGTTCTAACTTATTTTCTGAGATTTGTTTCCATCCATTTTTCAAATGCAGTTTTTGCAGTCTGTTTTGCACTTTCTTTTTGTGTCTTTGACCCGCAGAGCGGGACGTTGGTACAAAAATTTCGCTTTCATAATTTTCAGGTCAAACGCGTAAAATGGGAAAATCAAATTTTAGACTGTTTTTGCGTCCAAACCAGGATCGGCACAACGTTGACATTAAACACTTCCTCTAATGCGATTGTTGTGCCGAGCCCTTCGGGCACGACACTGATTTTTGCCCAAAAACTGTCGGCTCCATCCACCTTCAGATTATCAGCCTATTTCTTCAAGCCTTAGACTTACAGGCGCTAAATTTTGGTCGTCATCCAAACGCGAGCAGTTTGATGATTAAATGTTTATTAAAGCTATCAGCAGGCCTGGAAGGGAAAATGCAAATTGCCCGAATATGAATGTGCACCTTCGATCCGGCTCCCGTGTGGAACCACCTCTGCAACGCCCCGACTCCTCATAGTAACGATTATTTCGAATATCTTCGCCTATCTACGTATATCCTTATGTTTAGTCCACGAATATCCATAAAGCTACAAATATATTATAGACTAAATGGCTAGCACTGGCGCGATCTTTTGAGCAAATCAGCGCTAGTCTCAGTTAGTTAATTGTATGGTACAGTAACTGTAGGTTATTTTTCCTGACCATCTACGCCTTATAATTGTTTGATAAATTCTTTTTGTTGCAGGAGTTGGCGCGCCTACTTGAGTGAAAAACCTCACCATCAGCCAGCAGTAGTATAATCTATTTTTAAAATTATTAAATGCACCAGATCATAAGAGTCCATTTTGCAGTATTAAAATCATACTTAATATATTAAGGTTCTCCGAAAAATATCCCGGACTAAAACGAAACCACCCTTAACCCTTGAGCAATCAAAAGATGAGTAATAATCATCTGAATTGTACGACGCTCCTATGGGGATCAGCCAATCCGAGGCTTTTGCCAAAATGCGCCCAAAACCCTCCTGAGCCTTGGCCGCAGATTGCAAACCCCCAAAACTAAATGGTTAAGTATTTGGTGTTTAAATTCTGAAACTGTTCCTTGGTGTTCAAAATATAGATAATTTCCTCCATTTCTTCGCACTCGGGCGGACATCACAGCACTGTTTCCATTTCGGCTATTTCGGTGGTTGATGGGCTGCGTCCAACATTATCAAATTTTCAACAAACATTCCCAGGTTTCTCCCCCCAAACTGCACAAACCGCCCCACTGCTTGACCACTGAAATGCTTGCTCCCAACCACTGTGCGTTCAACTCGTTTAACTGGTTGCCTATTGATTGTCCCTATCCAACACTGATTGGGGTTGCTACAGTGGTTTGCACTAGCAAAAACTGCGGTCAAGCAGTGGGCTGGTTAGTGCGTAAATGGACAAAAGTATCATGTGTCGTTCAAAAGGCTTACCCGTTGATGTCGGAACAACTTCCACTATCTGCAGGCTCCAGGCTGCGCATTCGGGCCTTGGCCTGCTCCCCGGACACAACAATACTAAACAAAACCGGGAATTAATTGGGGAAAAGTTGCCAAATCACGTTTTAACATAATTTCAATGAAAATTGCGTAAGACGATCGCCGGTTGGAGTCTGGGGAAAAATCCAATTTCCACTGATCAGATTTCGCCGCTTGACGGTAATTGAGTGGCGATGACAACCAGCTATTACTCCTAACCAGGCCGAGATTTTTCCAGTCAAATTGCCCATTAAAATAATCCACTTTTGCATGCAAAGCCCGAAAAAAAAAACCATTTCATGCATTTCTCTACTACTCAGGCTAATATTGATTTCGTTCGTATGCATCTAACTAAAGCCAGTTTAAGCAGAATCTTTGTCGAAAAACTTTCCAATTCAATGCTGGCGGAATAAAGTTGATCATTCGGCGTTTTATTCGCTTCGAGCGCCGCTCTAAAGTGCCAGTTCAAGGGAATTTCAGATTAAAATTCTTGGAATAGCGGAATTTTCCGTCTCCAAAGGACTGAAACGCTTAGCTGCAGGGCGTGGTCGCGACAGTTGTGAACCTGACATTAGCATATCGTTTTAGGGTGTTGCGCCCTAATGTTTGTGATTAGTTAAAGTCGATCTGCTGAATGCCATTCGGATTTTATTTAGTAGCGCCTACACAGGAAAAGCGATTTTCTTTTTAAATTAGAAGGCAAAGAACGACTTGTTTTTCCACCGAAAAATGTTAAGAAACATTGATAAAAGGGAAATTAAACAAACCCTTTTGGGCTAATTACCCAGCATCGGAAAAATGTATTTTCTTCTTCGGGGTTTACCAGTGTATATTTGCTTTAGCGTCGTTAATTGAGCCTAGAGGAACACGTATTGGTCAAAAATAGGCCAACCTCCAGGTTTCTTTCTGTGAATTTGCCAGTTTTTTCGGGTTTTTTCTTCAAATGTTTCCGTTCAAATCATCTGGCAAAGAAATGTATTTCTTCGAACTCTACCCGGAGTAGCAACTTGCATTGCACTGCATTTGATAGACGAAGAACTACTGCATCTACCCCCGAGGTTTCGATTCAAGACCATCATCAGGGATTTTTTTACAAATTTATTAATTATTGTGTATATTTTCCTGATTGTATTTCAAAATCAATTCAATTGAAATTCCTGGGTTCCAGTCAATTTTATTGTTTATTATTTAAAACATTTTACAAATACGTTTCGGTGTCTTTCTCCACCATCATCAGTTTGCATGTATGGCTGTTTCCACACAGCCATACATGCAAACTGATGATGGTGGAGAAAGACACCGAAACGTATTTGTAAAATGTTTTAAATAATAAACAATAAAATTGACTGGAACCCAGGAATTTCAATTGAATTAAATTTATTAATGTCACAGGTTGTTTGGTGACATCCGTTTTATGGCAAGCCTAGACAAAGAAGTAATTTGCTTCAAAACCATCAAGGGTTGAAAACCGGCTGAATTGCATTTGATAGACAAAAAGCCACGCTAAATTCCGCATCGAGGTTTCGATCTGATCCCATCATCAGTCATTTATATAATGAATTTAAATTAAATGTAATTTTTGCGCGATTTTTCCTTCCTGCGCACCCTTGAGCAAATGAACAAGTTTCTTCAAACCCACACGGAATAGAAACATTTGCCGTATTGCGTTCGCTAGCTACAGGATCACGTTATACATCCTCGAGGTTTCGATTTGAGGCCATCATCAGGGATTTTTTTTCGCGACCTTTTCCCTAGAACTTGGCAAAGTATCTTAACATTTCGCTCGCAATTACCATACAGAATTTGGAAAAATGCAAAAAAAGCTGAGTCATTCGCACGTTCTTCATGCACTGGTAACACACAGAGCTACTCTAAACACACGTAAGTCATGGACTTACTCTGGTGACTTGGACGAACTGAGACAGGACGTGATGCAACTGGTGTTACGACGACGCCTACCCATTCAAGATATAATGAAAAAGTAAGTCAGGATCAGTGGCAATGGACCGAAAGGTAAGCAGAGGGCCAGACATGCTTAAGCGAGCAATCGGGCTGGTTGGAGCAAGCGGGGCGTTTTTCAGCAAATTGTCAAGTGGAGCTGTATGTACAGGGTACGTGGGGAGCTGGTAAGCGCGCTGGACTTACCGTTTGCGGGGCGGCGGTTTGATGCCATGCACTTCCATTTCCTTTTCCAGCTGCTTAATCCGCAGCTGCGCCACATCCAGCTCGCGCTTCACTTTCCATAAATGCGTGTCGCAAATCGGATCGCGACATCGATGGTTCCGCAGGATATCTTGCGCTTCAAACACTGCTCCTGAAAAAACAATTGGGAAGCTCGACTGGAACCCAACCACAACCTTGGGACTTACCTCTAAAGGTCAAACTTTTGCCCATCGACAGGCTGATCAACGCGCAGCATCCTCCGCGGTCCGTTTTCGCCAAATGCTTCCGGATATACTTGAAGTACAAGTGCTCCAACAGCAGAAGAAGGGCGGCCAATAAAATGCCCGACATCAGCAGCAGGAACGCGGATAAGAACTGTTCCAGAGCCAGTGGGTCGGAACTTTTGTGCTCCTGCAACCAAAGCCAAAACGCCACTCCCAAACCACCAGAAAACCACCAGAATTACCTGCTTTCCGGGCTTACACACTCCAGTCATCCAGTAGCGACGCAAGCGCTCCAGGTCGCCGTTTTCCCGAAAATCCAACAGGCGTTTATTGAACATCTTCAGGTATTTGGAGTTGCGGGGAAAGGCCAGGCCATAGCCAGTCATGGCGTGCCAGGAACCCACCTGGAACGCATTATGTTAACTTCGCAACATCCAATAGATTTGGCTCCAAAGTCCACAGACAGGCCCACTGCTTGACCACTAAAATGCGTGCTCCAAACCACAGTGCGTTTAACTCGTTTAACTGGTTGCCTATTGATTGCCACTAGCCAACCCTGTTGGTACCAATACAGTGGCTTGCACTATCAAAATCTCTGGTCAAGCAGTGGGCCAGTTAATGGACAAACAGGCCAAAAACAAGCCTCACCGTCAGTAAGCGGCAATCTTCGTCTTGCGATGTGAGATACTCCAAAACGGTGCCATCGTAGATAAAGGCGTCCATTTCGCCGGACAGGACAGTGGCCACGCCATTCAACACTGTGGTCTTGTTGAACTGTTTCATGTAAGCGTGCATGTCTTTGAAGTATTTGGCCAGCGTCGAGTCGGTGTGCGAGAATGGAATCGTGCCAAACTTGATGGAAGGCTTATGCGAGTAGGGACGCGATAATCTCGTGTCATCGATGCCTGCAAGAATCCAGTTCAGATTGAAGGAAATCAGAGTTTACAAAAGAACTGCATTGGCAACTTTGTGGGTCCGTTTCCAGAGCTCGTTCAAAGAATATTGTGCCAACCCATTTGGCAGCGCAATGGCCCCGAACAATAACAAACGCTCTTTGCTGTATTCATTCAGCCATCGGCTTTGAAGCGAAACTGGAAAAGTTATGAACCAGCCACGACAAACATTGCAGTTTTTTTTTCATTAGTACCTTTCAGCTACGAGTAATTCGTTCCACTTTGTCAGAATGACAAAAAAATGAGAAAAAAAGGTCGTTAAATAGAAAGAAATGTATTCAGTGAATTCATATTCCCCAGTTGCGGCTTCGCATATTGCCGATACCCTTTTGTGATAAATCCGCGATGTATTTGTTCGTCTGTAACACGCAGCCGGCATCCAGTAGCTGAGAGCTGAGCATTGTAAGCCGTTTCCAATAAATATATATTGTATTTGGATTCCCCGTGCGGCACAGTACATTCGCAAAAGGCGTTAAAGTCTTTTTATCGGTGTTTTTCGCGTTCGCGCTCGGATTTCAGGTAGCAGGAGCCGAAATGAAATCACCTCCGATTCGCCTTTATTTCATTCCTGTCGCGTCGCTTTCGCTTAATTTCGTCTCGATTTTAACGACTAGTTTATGCTAATCCCTGTTGCCAGACCAACGTCTTTGTTTAATTTTTTATTCCAGTTTTTCGGAGGTTAGGAATTTTCAATCTTGAAACCAGTTCTACGATTAGACCAAGCATCTCCACGATTCGAATGAAAATAGTGATCGTTTTCTTTAAATTTTTACTTATAACTTTCTACAGGTTAGGATCTTGGGTGAAACCTTTACAGGAATTAAAAGAGCTCGAAACGCTTTATTGAATCGGTCTTTACGGTAATCCGAAATTTGCAACCGTTACCGAGAAACGAGGAATGAAAACTTTGGCGAATAGCTGCTTTTTGCTTCCACTTTTTAGAGGTTATGAGTTTTGAGCGAAACTTTGTCCTTATGATTGACCGGATTTTTGCAACCGCAGCCGAGATACGCACGAAAATGCTGAAAATTTTGCTGAATTCTAACCTTTTGAAGGCCATCTCACTTTTTGGAGGTTAACATTTTGCATAAAATCCTCACTTAAAATAAAAGGGCTTGAAACACTTTATTGCAATGATCAGATACTTGTAACCGTAGTCGAGATACGAATCAAAATGTTCCAAATCACACACATTTTTGCTTCTAATTTTTTATAGGTTAGAAATTTTGAGTAATACCTTAATATGAAATAAGAAAGCTTGAACCGCTCTACTAAAAATCTCCTTATGATAAATCAGAAAGTTGCAACCTTAACTGAGATATGAACGAAAACAGTCGCAAACTGCTGGTCTTTGCTTAGACGTTTTTAGAGGTTATGAATTTGGGGCGAAAACTTTATAGGACATAAAAAGCTCAAAGCTCTTCTCGAAATGGTCCTTACGGTTGATCACACATTTGCAACCGTTACCGAGATATGAGTAAAATGTGGGAAACTTAGAAAATTTTTCCTTCTAACTATTTACAGGTTAGGAATTTTGCGTGAAACTTTAATAGGAAATGAAAGCTCTCGAAATGCTTTATCCAAAAGCTCTCTACGACTGATCACACATTTGCAACCGTTACCGAAATATGCGCAAAAATGTAGGAAACTTAGTGAATTTTGGCTTCTAACTTTTTATAGATTAGCAATTTTGCATGAAACTTTAATAGGAAATGAAAGCCCTTAAAACGCTTTATGAAAAAGCTCTCTACGGCTGATCACATATTTGCAACCGTTATGCGTAAAAATGAGGAAAACTTAGCAAAATTTGGCTTCTAACTTTTTATAGGTTAGGAAATTTGCGGAAAACTTTCATAGTACATGAAAGCACTCGAAATGCTTTATCAAAAAGCTCTGTACGCCTGATCATACATTTGCAACCGTTACTAAGATATGAGTAAAAATGAGGGAAACTTAGCAAATTTTTGCTTCTAACTTTTTATAGGTTAGGAATTGTGCGTGAAACTTTAATAGGAAATGAAAGCGCTTGAAACGCTTTATCAAAAAACTCCCTACGTCTGATGACACATTTGCGATCGTTACCGAGATATGAGCAAAAATGTGGGAAACTTGGCAATTTGACTTCTAACTTTTTACAGGTCAGGAATTGTGCGTGAAACTTTAATAGGAACTGAAAGCGCTGAAACGCTTTATCAAAAAAACTACCCTACGTTTGATGACACATTTGCGACCGTTACCGAGATATGAGCAAAAATGTGGGAAACTTGCAAATTTTGGGCTTCTAACTTTTTATCAGGTTAGGAATTGTGCGTGAAACTTTAATAGGAAATGAAAGCGCTCTGAAACGCTTTATCAAAAAACTCCCTACGTCCTGATGACACATTTGCGACCGTTACCGAGATATGAGTAAAAATTAGGGAAACTTGGAAAATTTTGCTTCTAACTTTTTACAGGTCAGGAATTGTGCGTGAAACTTTAATAGGAGAATGAAAGCGCTTGAAACGCTTTATCAAAAAACTCCCTACGTCTGATGACACATTTGCGACCGTTACCGAGATATGAGTAAAAATGAGGGAAAACTTAGGCAAATTTTGGCTTCTAACTTTTTACAGGTCAGAATTGTGCGTGAAACTTTAATAGGAAATGAAAGCGCTTGAAACGCTTTATCAAAAAACTCCCTACGTCTGATGACACATTTGCAACCGTTACCGAGATATGAGTAAAAATGTAGGGAAACTTAGGCAAATTTTGGCTTCTAACTTTTACAGGTCAGGAATTGTGCGTGAAACTTTAATAGGAAATGAAAAGCGCTTGAAACGCTTTATCAAAAAACTCCCTACGTCTGATGACACATTTGCGAAACCGTTACCGAGATATGAGCAAAAATGTGGGAACTTAGGCAAATTTTGGTTCTAACTTTTTACAGGTCAGGAATTGTGGCGTGAAACTTTAATAGGAAATGAAGCGCTTGAAACGCTTTATCAAAAAACTCCCTACGTCTGATGACACATTTGCGACCGTTACCCGAGATAATGAGCAAAAATGTGGGAAACTTAGAAAATTTGGGTTCTAACTTTTTACAGGTCAGGAATTTTGCGTGAAACTTTAATAGGAAATGAAAGCGCTTGAAACGCTTTATCAAAAAACTCCCTACGTCTGATGACACATTTGCGACCGTTACCGAGATATGAGCAAAAATGTGGGAAACTTAGCAAATTTTGGCTTCTAACTTTTTACAGGTCAGGAATTGTGCGTGAAACTTTAATAGGAAATGAAAGCGCTTGAAACGCTTTATCAAAAAACTCCCTACGTCTGATGACACATTTGCGACCGTTACCGAGATATGAGTAAAAATGAGGGAAACTTGGCAATTTTTTGCTTCTAACTTTTTACAGGTTAGGAATTTTGCGTGAAACTTTAATAGGAAATGAAAGCGCTCGAAACGCTTTATCAAAAAACTCCCTACGTCTGATGACACATTTGCGACCGTTACCGAGATATGAGTAAAAATGTGGGAAACTTAGCAAATTTTGGCTTCTAACTTTTTATAGGTTAGGAATTTTGCGTGAAACTTTAATAGGAAATGAAAGCGCTTGAAACGCTTTATCAAAAAACTCCCTACGTCTGATGACACATTTGCGACCGTTACCGAGATATGAGTAAAAATAAGGGAAACTTAGCAAATTTTGGCTTCTAACTTTTTATAGGTTAGGAATTTTGCGTGAAACTTTAATAGGAAATGAAAGCGCTCGAAACGCTTTATCAAAAAACTCCCTACGTCTGATGACACATTTGCGACCGTTACCGAGATATGAGTAAAAATGAGGGAAACTTGGCAAATTTTTGCTTCTAACTTTTTATAGGTTAGGAATTTTGCTTGAAACTTTAATAGGAAATGAAAGCGCTCGAAACGCTTTATCAAAAAACTCCCTACGTCTGATGACACATTTGCGACCGTTACCGAGATATGAGCAAAAATGAGGGAAACTTAGGCAAAATTTTGGCGTCTAACTTTTTACAGGTCAGGAATTTTGCGTGAAACTTTAATAGGAAATGAAAGCGCTTGAAACGCTTTATCAAAAAACTCCCTACGTCTGATGACACATTTGAAACCGTTACCGAGATATGAGTAAAAATGAGGGGAAACTTGGCAATTTTTGCTTATAACTTTTTACAGGTTAGACATGTTGCCCCACGCCTTAAAAGAATGGAAGTTTCACTCACCTGTGAACTCAAAAAACTCCTCTCTCGTTATCATGAAGGCGGCCAAGTTAGCAGTGTAGATGGCCAGGAAAACGACAGCAAACATTGCCCATACGTTGGTCATAAATCGGGAAGTAAATCCTCTGGGCGAATCCACATGGACTGCCGCCTGAAAGAGCACCGCCCATACTAGCCAGTATGTGCGGAACAAAGAGAACCGATGCGCTGTTGAAGGAACCCCCTGTAAAGTATTTACGAGTGAAAGTCAAAAAGTGATGCGAGTGGCTTCAAGAGTAGATAAAAAAAAGTTGGGGCCCGAAATGTGATAAAGGCCTGTCCACATCAAACTTCCGACACTTCGAAGCCCCGAAGAGATTATGGGCCGCAACTTTAATTAAATTAACTTCATCGTCAAATTGGCGATTTATCAAAACCGGTTTTGCGGATGCAAAGTTTGCGTCGAAATAATACCACAACACCGATCTTTAGGCCGCACATTTCCATGCTAAAATACATTCGATTCCATTCTATTCTATAGACGTTCCATTCCTTCTGTGCATTGTTTCCACTGCATTGGCCGAACTGATCCTAATGGAAACTGTGTGTTCAATCAGCTATAAAGTTTGTGCTTTTATCGATGTCGAAATTAATAATTTAAACGTATCGACCGGAATGCAAGCTCCCAATTGCGCTTTCTCCGGCCAAGCACACAGTAGCTGATTCAGTGGATTCTGGATGGCTGCTCAGTTCGCTCGAGCGGTTAAAGCGACGTTATTCGATTGATTGAAACAGACGGCTACTTACATTGTTAAAGGCCAGCTTCATGTTGAAGCCGCTCGGCGACAACCACTCGAAGAGAAAAATGGTAAAAGTGGCCGCATGGATCGCCACCAAACCCACCAGCATCCAGGAGGCGGCATCGAACGGTTCCAGAAAAGCGGTAGGCGATATGATTCCAGTGCGTTTTGCCACCACAATGGCTATCCCCGTTTCCATAAAGGGCACACTGAAATCGACCTGGAAAACAACGAAAACTATAGTTTCTCGCGACTCTCTGGGCACATTTAGTCAGTGCACGTGGTGTGCACTCGCGGTAAAGGTCGATGGCAAACGAATATTCCGCCGAATTGATTGCTGGCCGTGATTTTGATGGCCAAAAGAGTGTCAGCAACTTGTACCCGATTGTTAGTCGAGTGGAAAATCGGCAGCGCTCAGCTTCTGTTAGTTCAGTGCAAAATCCACGCCGTGTGCATTCAACACGAGAAAATCAACAAAGAATTCCGGAAATTTGCCGCGCCCGAATGCATTTCCAGGTTGTTTGACTTGTAAAGTCCTGGCTGGATTTTCGGCTGCAGTTAAAATAAAACTCAATTTCCTGCAGCAAATATCGTTCGGTTAAGCGCTGCTTGGATTAGTTGGACACACCGTGTAAATAAGGGCATATTTGTACGAAGTTAAATCGTGGCGTTTTCCAATAAAAAAAAATAGAAAAATAAATCGGTGTCAAACTGCAAGCCGAACATGGGGGCAAAGCGAAAATGTTCGTTATTGGGGCTGAGGACAAAAATCACATTTTTACTGTATATAAAGCGCCGTTTTTAAGACTGCGTGTGTTTTCCTAACTGGTGGGAAAATAACAAGCAGTCGGGCAGTTAGGACGGTTTTTGCAGCCAAATCAGTGTCGTGCCCGAAAGGCTTGGTCAACTTTTAACTCGGCAAAAATCAGGCATTGGGGCGATTTGAGTTAAATTTTCGCAGTTTTGAGACACAACTGTCTGCTATGGTTTGTAGATGTTTCAAGTAGCTACTTTCTTTAGATGGAAAGTTATGATTTTTTTAAGCAGAGGGTGCAGTTGTGTGGTCGCCCTTATTTTTAGGCCAACGTTCTCCAAGCCGGAAAAAAATCAATGATCAGGGCGACTTAAGCAAGAATTTTCAGAATATTGACAGGTCAACTGTCTTCTATAGACTGTGGGAAATTCTAAGGCAGCTACTTCTTTTAGATAAAAAAGTTATGAATTTTTAAACAGAAGGTGCAGTGGTTTGGTTGTGCTCTTTTTGAGACCAACGTTTTCCAAGTCGGCAAAAATCAACGCTCATGGCGATTTAAGCGACATTTTCAGGATGTTGAGACTCAACTGTCTTCTATACACTGCGAACGTTATAAGTAGCTACAATCTTCCGATGCAAAAGTTAGGAATTTTTATGGCGAGGGTGCAGTTGTGTGGTCGCCCTTATTTTTAGGCCAACGTTCTCCAAGTCGGAAAAATCAATGATCAGGGCGATTAAGCAGAAATTTTCAGAATATTGACAGCCAACTGTCTTCTATAGACTCTGGAAATTGTAAGTACCTACTTCTTGTAGATAAAAAGTTATGAATTTTTTAAACAGAAGGTGCAGTGGTGTGGTTGTGCTCTTTTTGAGGCCAACGTTTTCCAAGTCGGCAAAACTCAACGCTCATGGCGATTTAAGCGACATTTTCAGGATAGTTGAGACTCAACTGTCTTCTATAGACTGCGAACGTTGTAAGTAGCTACATCCTTCCGATGCAAAGTTAGGAATTTTCTATGGCGAAGGTGCAGTGGTGTGGTCGCCCTTATTTTGAAGCCAACGTTCTCCAAGCCGGAAAAAAATCAATGATCACGGCGATTTAGAGCAAAATTTTCAGATATTGACATTCAACTGTCTTCTATAGACTGTGGAAATTGTAAGTAGCTACTTCTTTTAGATAAAAAGTTATGAATTTTCTAAACAGAAGGTGCAGTGGTGTGGTTGTGCTCTTTTTGAGGCCAACGTTTTCCAAGTCGGCAAAAATCAACGCTCATGGCGATTTAAGCGACATTTTCAGGATGTTGAGACTCAACTGTCTTCTATAGACTGCGAACGTTGTAAGTAGCTACATCCTTCCGATGCAAAGTTAGGATTTTCTAATGGCGGGGGGTGCAGGTGTGTGGTCGCCCTTATGTTCAGGCCAACGTTCTACAAGTCGGAAAAAAATCAATGATCATGGCGATTTAAGCAAAATTTCAGATATTGACAGTCAACTGTCTTCTATAGACTGTGGAAATTGTAAGTAGCTACTTCTTGTAGATAAAAAGTTATGGATTTTTTAAACAGAAGGTGCAATGGTGTGGTTGTGCTCTTTTGAGACCAACGTTTTCCAAGTCGGCAAAAATCAACGCTCCTGGCGATTTAAAGCGACATTTCAGGATGTTAGACTCAACTGTCTTCTATACACTGCAAACGTTGTTAAGTAGCTACATCCTTCCGATGCAAAGTTAGGAATTTTCTATGGCGGGGGTGCAGTCGTGGTGGTCGCCCTTGATTTTTAGGCCCACGTTCTACAAGCCGGAAAAAAATCAATGATCAGGGCGATTTAAGCAAAAGTTTCAGATATGACCACGTTTCTTAGACTTGGAATTAAGCAGCTTTCTTTTAGATAAAATTATATTTTTAACAAACAGTGGTGTTGCTCTTTTTGAGGCCAACGTTTTCCAAGTCGGCAAAATTATGGCGATTTAACGACATTTTCAGGATGTAGACTCACTGTCTTCTATACACTGCGAACGTTTAAGTAGCTACATCTTCCGATGCAAAGTAGAATTTTTGCGAGGTGCAGTGGTGGGCGCCCTTATTTTTAGGCCAACGTTCTAAGTCGGAAAAAAATCAATGATCACGGCAATTTAAGCACAATTTTCAGAATATTGACAGTCAACTGTCTTCTATAGACTGAGGAAATTGTAAGTAGCTACTTCTTGTAGATAAAAAGTTATGGATTTTTTAAACAGAAGGTGGCAGTGGTGTGGTTGTGCTCTTTTTGAGGCCAACGTTTTCCAAGTCGGCAAAAATCAACGCTCATGGCGATTTAAGCGACATTTTCAGGATGTTGAGACTCAACTGTCTTCTATACACTGCGAACGTTGTAAGTAGCTACATCCTTCCGATGCAAAGTTAGGAATTTTCTATGGCGAGGGTGCAGTGGTGTGGTCGCCCTTATTTTGAGGCCAACGTTCTCCAAGCCGGAAAAAAATCAATGATCAGGGCGATTTAAGCAAAATTTTCAGAATATTGACAGTCAACTGTCTTCTATAGACTGTGGAAATTGTAAGTAGCTACTTCTTGTAGATAAAAAGTTATGGATTTTTTAAACAGAAGGTGCAGTGGTGTGGTTGTGCTCTTTTTGAGGCCAACGTTTTCCAAGTCGGCAAAAATCAACGCTCATGGCGATTTAAGCGACATTTTCAGGATGTTGAGACTCAACTGTCTTCTATACACTGCGAACGTTGTAAGTAGCTACATCCTTCCGATGCAAAGTTAGGAATTTTCTATGGCGAGGGTGCAGTGGTGTGGTCGCCCTTATTTTTAGGCCAACGTTCTCCAAGCCGGAAAAAAATCAATGATCAGGGCGATTTAAGCAAATTTTCAGAATATTGACAGTCAACTGTCTTCTATAGACTGTGGAAATTGTAAGTAGCTACTTCTTGTAGATAAAAAGTTATGGATTTTTTAAACAGAAGGTGCAGTGGTGTGGTTGTGCTCTTTTTGAGACCAACGTTTTCCAAGTCGGCAAAAATCAACGCTCCTGGCGATTTAAGCGACATTTTCAGGATGTTGAGACTCAACTGTCTTCTATACACTGCGAACGTTGTAAGTAGCTACATCCTTCCGATGCAAAGTTAGGAATTTTCTATGGCGAGGGTGCAGTGGTGTGGTCGCCCTTATTTTTAGTCCAACGTTCTCCAAGCCGGAAAAAATCAGGGATACCGATAATTTAAGCGAAGTTTTAAGTCTTTTTAAGGCATAAAAATATTACTCAATCGAAATTTTTCGAAATAAAAGCGCATCAAGTCGACAAAAAAAAATGGCGATCGACTTCGAGACAAACAGGGACGGCCTTCTGTAACCAGAACAAGAATTTGCCCATTAAAACCCGCTTAAAACAACCAGAAAAAAATGGAAATTTGGCATCCAACCTGCACATCGGGTGCCCAACCGGGAAAACGCATAATTAATCCAGAACCAATTACTCAACGAGGCCGCTCCATTAGAGTAATCCATTTGTCCGGAATGCATCGCAAGCAAAAAAAGGACGTCTCATTTTCACGAAGGTGTTTTAAAGGAAATTGGCGCTGCGCTTAAAGGCGCCGAGGCCAGAGGAAAACTAGCGAGTTTCCACGCCTTCGTCTATTTGTCCCCGAATAAGCTCCAAAGGAAAACTGCTCGGCTTATTTATTCGGAAATTCCTCTGCCGTTTTACGCCGCGTGGATCCATCTTTGGATCGGCGCGTTTCCTCACAAATGAATTCACCCCGCACACGGTTTTATTTCACAAAAAAAAAAAGAAAAAATTGGGCGCCCAAAACACCATGCTAAACGCAATTTGAGGCTTTAGGGGCGCAGCTTTGGGGAACGTTTCCTCATAGCTGGAACAAATGAAAAATACCAGCTCATTTCAGCCAACTTAATAAATGCAGAACAAAGCGCCAGAGATTTATAAGCCAAATATACACGATTGGAAATGCAGCGTTCAGGGTAGAAACGTGCATTGTCAGCATTTTAGCCCAATTGAGTGGTGGAGTTAACCGATCGTTAGCCATTTTTTTGCATTAATACTGGAAATAAACGCCCCATCAGCAGATATTTCAGGTCTTGAGGAGTGTATACAGCTCACAAAGAACTTACGCCAATAACGGGCTAAAGACGCTGGACGCTTGGCCCCAGAAAATGACACATTAAATCTCTGAACTACCGAACACCGGTACAAATTGAGCAGAAGTTAATTAACCGAACATGCGAAGCTGCTCCAGTGTGATGCCAGTAATGCTGCGAAGAGTGCACGATAACGAGATTAAACACCCACAATTTGAGGTTATGATAACAATAAAAGAACACTTCCTCGTTGACAATGGTGACATTTCGTAAACGCCTACAGTTAGCCAATCCTGTTGAATTTACCGGTCACCCTAACCTAATTTCATTGTCACTTCCCACAATGTTTTCTTCCTGTGCTCTGCAAATGCAAATTGCTGTTTTCCCCAACCGGAATTTTCTAGCAACAACCCCACAAATAACAAACGACTGTCGCTAATGTTCTGTCAAATCGACAGAGATCATTTTTCAACTTGTGGCAGTTCCATTATTATTTTCCCGGTTGGAACAGGCTGCTTTTCGCCAGCTAATAATCGCGCACTTTTCGGGGTTAGAAGAGAGTAATGCTGAGTAAATGGCCGTCACTTCCGTCGTTTCATTGGGCGGCTTTTGCCCCTTGATCCTCGAGCTCGTTTTTCGGTTTAGTTTGAGCTCAACCAGCCCGAATAACGCCCCCAATAACACGAATCTTGGAATTAAGGAAACGCGTTTCTTTCGCACTTCTGGCGGGTTGACAATTTTCAGACAGCCGAGGCTGACATTAATTAATCCTAATTGAAATATAATCGGCAAGCAAACCCCATTTTCAGCCTGAAATATGGCGCTGCTGGCTTTGAAAGCGTGGCCAAATTTGATGCAATTTGTGGAAATTTTTGTTTTCGCCTTCCCCCCCAGTCTATAGAGGATCCATCAATTAGTTACTTATAAAGCCGTCGTTTACACAGTTTGGAGCCCAGAAAAGGGGAATTGCAAATTGAATTTATTACCGGCACGTCATTGGGGATCAGGCAGACGCTTGTTTAGTGGACGGGGAAACTGAAAGGTTTTCTGATCGTTCCAATCTAGATCTGTCAGCTTTACGAAAACACGAATTAGCGACATTTTTGCGCAAACATAACCTAATTTGAGGAGCAAAAATGACACTTTTTGCGTCACTGGAGCCATGAAAGGTTATGTGGTGAACTTCATCAACCGACTCACAGGTGGCAGCATCATCAACTCAAGTTGCCAACATCTGACAGCACAAGAGATACCGTCATCTGTCACATTCCGGCGTCTAAGGCAGGGTCTACCTAAGCGTTAGACAAGGAAGGAGGAAATACGTCTCTTTCCTTGTCTAAGACCTAAGCCTTACTAACGAATTCTACATTTTTCAAATGTCATGGCCATTTCCAACTGTTTTTGTAGCATTTTTGACCGGTTTTCGCCCCAATATCGCTTAGGCGGACACTAGCTAAAGGAGCGGGTGAATCCGGAAAAGAGCCTCACTTCGAAAGTTGATTCGGGTCCAATAGGGTTTATGAATTTTTAACACTTTGGGGCCCCCTTAAGGGCGCCGCCCCACTCGAATCGTTCGTAAACTTCTGCGAGAAATGCGGAACGCGATCGATGCATCAGAGTTCAACTCGATAGCTGGACAATCGGCTTTACAGCACCGAAAAACACTTTAAAAATCAACTTTTCCACTCGGGAAAGGCTGAATGGATTCTCATCGAAAGCGAAATTTAGTGATGTTTGGAAACAAAAGAGAAAATTGCCTTCTTACCTTCGCAGGATTACGACTTTCGATCCCCTGGGTCCAGACATCGTAGGCAAAGTGCCAAAGGCACGAAACTCCTCTTTCAGACGTCCAGAGGGTGCAATCGAATCATCGGCCAAAACAGGCCGACCGTCATAAAACTGCCAGCTGTAAAACAGCCCTAAGGGGTCGAGATTGAGGGCACCTCGTAACTCGCGACTCCTCTCCTCCAAGAAACCGTCGCCCGACTCTTAGCGAGCATGGATAAACTTCGAGGTCAACACTAATTCCATTTACCCGCGCATAATATATATGTATGTGGACATTAGTTCTGCTCAAACTCAAAAAGTTTCGTCGTAAGTTCCCGTTTGCGGGAGAAACCGCGCAAATAGGGGCCAGCCATTCTTCTTCGAGTGCAATCAGTTCAACTTACCACCGCTTCCCGTTCCGCGTTGATGGTAAGCGAGGTCAAAACCATGTCGGTTTTGCGGTTCACCAGGTCCGCAATCAGCCCGTTCCATTTCCCGTTCTGATTGGTGCCCCACTTGCCGTCCTCCACTCGCACCAGTTCGTAGGTGAAGCCCAACTCTTCGGAGAACTTCTGAAGCAAATCCACACAGAAGCCGGAACAGCATTGGTAGTAGCTGCCGTTGCGGTGCGCTTGCGCCATATCCACTCTGGAAACCAGTACCTCAATGTCACTTTGTGCATTTTTGGACTTCTGAGGGAGCTGCAGCTGCCACAGCTCCCGAAGAAGGAAACTTTCAGGTGAAAGTCAACAAAACTCATTATGACCGTGGGTCTCGAAGGTAACTGATAATTTTTGCGACATTTTATGTCCGCCTCTGGATTTTATAAGGAAATCTGGGGCGTCTTGAGATCTTTTTTAAATAAATTAGGTGATTTTTGACAACAATCAGTGGCTTACTGGGGAGATTTTAAAGCTCCTCCTAACAAAAACTGGTCGATTCTGAAAGTCTCTGCGATGGAACCAAAAGGATTTTTTTACTTCTTATTACTGCAAATTGCAATTTCAACACTCAACCAGTGGCGCACTGACAATTTTGCGGAACGCGGCTCTACAAAGTTTGGGCATTTTTGAAAAAATCGTTGCTCTGGAACCAAAAGGAATTTTTTTCTTCCGCTTGGTTCACTGCGAAGACAAAACTTTCCTCTAAAAACGACCCAAATGCCAGTTTCAAAACGCAACCAGTGGGGCACAGAGGAATTTTCAAAAACTGCCCCAACAGAAACTTCTTGTGCGTTCTTCTAAAAATAGCTCCGATGGAACCAAAGGGATTTTTTTCCTTCTTATTACTGCGTTGAGAATACAAAACCTTCCTGTAAACTCAGCCAAAATTGCAATTTCAACACTCAACCAGTGGCGCACTGACAATTTTGTGGAACGCATCTCTACAAAGTTTGGGCATTTTTGAAAAAATCGTTGCTCTGGAACCAAAAGGAATTTTTTTCCTCCGCTTGGTTCATTGCGAAGACAAGACTTTCCTCTAAAAACGACTCAAATGGCAGTTTCAACACGCAAACAGTGGCGCACAGAGGAATTTTCAAAACTGCCCCAACAGAAACTTCTTGTGCGTTCTTCTAAAAATAGCTCCGATGGAACCAAAAGGATTTTTTCACTTCTTATTACTGCGTTGAGAATACAAAACCTTCCTGTAAACTCAGCTAAAATTGCAATTTCACCACTCCAACCACTGGCGCACTGACAATTTTGCGGAACGCGGCTCTACAAAGTTTGGGCACTTTTGAAAAAATCGTTGCTCTGGAACCAAAAGGAATTTTTTTCTTCCGCTTGGTTCATTGCGAAGACAAGACTTTCCTCTAAAAACGACTCATATGGCAGTTTCAACCCGCAACCAGTGGCGCACAGAGGAATTTTCAAAACTGCCCCAACAGAAACTTCTTGTGCGTTCTTCTAAAAATAGCTCCGATGGAACCAAAAGGATTTTTTTACTTCTTATTACTGCGTTGAGAATACAAAACCTTCCTGTAAACTCAGCCAAAATTGCAATTTCAACACTCAACCAGTGGCGCACTGACAATTTTGCGGAACGCGGCTCTACAAAGTTTGGGCATTTTTGAAAAAATCGTTGCTCTGGAACCAAAAGGATTTTTTTTCTTCCGCTTGGTTCATTGCGAAGACAAGACTTTCCTCTAAAAACGACTCAAATGGCAGTTTCAACACGCAACCAGTGGCGCACAGAGGAATTTTCAAAACTGCCCCAACAGAAACTTCTTGTGCGTTCTTCTAAAAATAGCTCCGATGGAACCAAAAGGATTTTTTTACTTCTTATTACTGCGTTGAGAATACAAAACCTTCCTGTAAACTCAGCCAAAATTGCAATTTCAACACTCAACCAGTGGCGTACTGACAATTTTGCGGAACGCAGCTCTACAAAGTTCGGGCATTTTTGAAAAATCGTTGCTCTGGAACCAAAAGGAATTTTTTTCTTCCGCTTGGTTCATTGCGAAGACAAGACTTTCCTCTAAAAACGACTCAAATGGCAGTTTCAACACGCAACCAGTGGCGCACAGAGGAATTTTCAAAACTGCCCCAACAGAAACTTCTTGTGCGTTCTTCTAAAAATAGCTCCGATGGAACCAAAAGGATTTTTTTACTTCTTATTACTGCGTTGAGAATACAAAACCTTCCTGTAAACTCAGCCAAAATTGCAATTTCAACACTCAACCAGTGGCGCACTGACAATTTTGCGGAACGCAGCTCTACAAAGTTTGGGCATTTTTGAAAAAATCGTTGCTCTGGAACCAAAAGGATTTTTTTCTTCCGCTTGGTTCATTGCGAAGACAAGACTTTCCTCTAAAAACGACTCAAATGGCAGTTTCAACACGCAACCAGTGGCGCACAGAGGAATTTTCAAAACTGCCCCAACAGAAACTTCTTGTGCGTTCTTCTAAAAATAGCTCCGATGGAACCAAAAGGATTTTTTTACTTCTTATTACTGCGTTGAGCAATACAAAACCTTCCTGTAAACTCAGCCAAAATTGCAATTTCAACACTCAACCAGTGGCGCACTGCACAATTTTGTGGAACGCAGCTCTACAAAGTTTAGGCATTTTTGAAAAAATCGTTGCTCTGGAACCAAAAGGAATTTTTTTCTTCCGCTTGGTTCATTGCGAAGACAAGACTTTCCTCTAAAAACGACTCAAATGGCAGTTTCAACACGCAACCAGTGGCGCACAGAGGAATTTTCAAAACTGCCCCAACAGAAACTTCTTGTGCGTTCTTCTAAAAATAGCTCCGATGGAACCAAAAGGATTTTTTTACTTCTTATTACTGCGTTGAGAATACAAAACCTTCCTGTAAACTCAGCCAAAATTGCAATTTCAACACTCAACCAGTGGCGCACTGACAATTTTGCGGAACGCAGGCTCTACAAAGTTTGGGCATTTTGAAAAAATCGTTGCTCTGGAACCAAAAGGAATTTTTTTCTTCCGCTTGGTTCATTGCGAAGACAAGACTTTCCTCTAAAAAATACCCAAATGGCAGTTTCAACATGCAACCAGGGGCGCACAGAGGAATTTTCAAAATCTGCGCCAACAGAAACTTCTTGTGCGTTCTTCTAAAAATAGCTCCGATGGAACCAAAAGGATTTTTTTACTTCTTATTAATGCGTTGAGAATACAAAACCTTCCTGTAAACTCAGCCAAAATTGCAATTTCAACACTCAACCAGTGGCGTACTGACAATTTTGCGGAACGCAGCTCTACAAAGTTCGGGCATTTTTGAAAAATCGTTGCTCTGGAACCAAAAGGAATTTTTTCTTCCGCATGGTTCATTGCGAAGTACAAGACTTTCCTCTAAAAACGACTCAAATGGCAGTTTCAATACGCAACCAGTGGCGCACAGAGGAATTTTCAAAACTGCCCCAACAGAAACTTCTTGTGCGTTCTTCTAAAAATAGCTCCGATCGAACCAAAGGATTTTTTTACTTCTTATTACTGCGATGACAATACAAAACCTTCCTGTAAACTCAGCCAAAATTGCAATTTCAACACTCAACCAGTGGCGCACTCACAATTTTGCGGAACGCAGGCTGTACAAAGTTTGGGCAGTTTTGAAAAAATCGTTGCTCTGGAACCAAAAGGAGTTTTTTTTCTTCCGCTTGGTTCACTTGCGAAGACAAGACTTTCCTCTAAAAACGACTCAAATGTCAGTTTCAACACGCAACCAGTGGCGCACGGAGGAATTTTCAAAACTGCCCCAACAGAAACTTCTTGTGCGTTCTTCTAAAAATAGCTCCGATCGAACCAAAAGGATTTTTTTACTTTTTATTACTGCGATGAAATACAAACCTTCCTGTAAACTCAGCCAAAATTGCAATTTCAACACTCAACCAGTGGCGCACTCACAATTTTGCTGGAACGCAGCTCTACAAAGTTTGGGCATTTTTGAAAAAATCGTTTTGCTCTGGAACCAAAAGGCAATTTTTTTTCTTCCGCTTGGTTCATTGCGAAGACAAGACTTTCCTCTAAAAACGACTCAAATGGCAGTTTCAACACGCAACCAGTGGCGCACAGAGGAATTTTCAAAACTGCCCCAACAGAAACTTCTTGTGCGTTCTTCTAAAAATAGCTCCGATGGAACCAAAAGGATTTTTTTACTTCTTATTACTGCGTTGAGAATACAAAACCTTCCTGTAAACTCAGCCAAAATTGCAATTTCAACACTCAACCAGTGGCGCACTGACAATTTTGCGGAACGCGGCTCTACAAAGTTTGGGCATTTTTGAAAAAATCGTTGCTCTGGAACCAAAAGGAATTTTTTTCTTCCGCTTGGTTCATTGCGAAGACAAGACTTTCCTCTAAAAACGACTCAAATGGCAGTTTCAACACGCAACCAGTGGCGCACAGAGGAATTTTCAAAACTGCCCCCAACAGAAACTCTTGTGCGTTCTTCTAAAAATTGCTCCGATGGAACCAAAAGCATTTTTTTACTTCTTATTACTGCGTTGAGAATAGAAAACCTTCCTGTAAACTCAGCCAAAATTGCAGTTTCACCACTCAACCAGTGGCGCACTGACAATTTTGCGGAACACGGCTCTACAAGTTTGGGCATTTTTGAAAAAATCGTTGCTCTGGAACCAAAAGGAATTTTTTTCTTCCGCTTGGTTCATTGCGAAGACAAGACTTTCCTCTAAAAACGACTCAAATGGCGTTTTTTCGTTTTATTCAACACGCAACCAGTGGCGCACTGACAATTTTTGAAAACTCCGCACAACAAAGTTTGGAAATTTTTGTTTAAATTGCAGCTCTGGAACCAAACAGATTTTTTTATCTTCCGCTTTGTTCATGGAGAATACAAGACTTTGCACTAAAAAGCATCAAAATAGCAGTTTTAACACCTAACCAGTGGCGCACAGAAAATTTTTCAAACTCGTCCGAAGAAAACCTGGGTATTTTTTTGGAAAATTGCTGCGCTAGTACTACTTTTTACGACTAAAAGTGAAACATTGTCCCCACGAGCCGTAAAATAGAACAATCAGTGGCGTGCTGAGGAACTTCCCAAAAATTTCCTCAAGAAAACTAAACAAAAAAAAAAACAATTTTTGCGAAAGTCTGCTGTGAAATCAAAGAAATCTTCGCTTTCCATATCTAATGACCAAACGGTTTAGTATAAATTAGAAAAAAAAACAGAAAGAAACTGAGAATTTTTCAAAACTGTATTCTACGAAAATGCAATTTTTTGCAAAAGCAAAAGCAACCAGGGGCGCACAGTGATTTCCCCACAAAAAGCCCTGGCCGGACGCAAAAAAACTCCACTCCAGAGGACACGAAGAAGCCTTGAGAGGCAATTTTCCTCTTTTCCTGCTCGGAAATACTCAACCAGCTAAAGCAAGCGACGCTTTGCCAAAGCAATTCGCTGCTATAGTGAAACTATTCGTCGACATTGTTATGCGTCTAAGCCGGTCGTGCAGGAAATTCTTCCGAGCCTCACGCGCCTCAATCGGCTTTTTGCTAGAAAACAGGAGAGACGGGAGGAATGGCTGGCGCAGCCCCCCAAGGAAATAGCGCACGTACCAGGGCAAACTTGGCCCGAAATAAAACATCAGACGGTCGTCTAAGTGAGCAACTGAGGAGAATGGAATGAATATGCATAAACTACCATTAAATCCACTCGAATATTTCAGCAAACCTCATTAAAAGTCGAAGAACTAATGGGCGAACTTTACCGGTTCGGTTTGTCTGGGTTTTGGCAAGCGAATATGCGGAATCAAGGCATAATGGTATTACCCCGTTACCGAGAGTTCGAGGCGAAAACTTTGACTTATGGTGCGCCCGCAAAACGAAATAAACATGCCTCAACAGTGCAGAGGCAAACATTAAATTGGCCTACGGCACAATGCGTCCTACAAAAGATATGTGCACTATAAAAGATCATAAAGTCGCCTTCAGGTCAATTAAATTGTCTTTTACTTTGTTTGTTTGAAGTTTTCCGGCTTTTGGATCATGTTTTGAATCTGCCTCGTAGTCAAACTGACGTATTCTTAATGCAGGTAAGAGAGAGGCAAGCATAGCGGTTGCCCTGGAAACCAGTGTGTTCTTGTCGCACAATGTCGATGTACCAGGGCTGATTCATTAGATCGGGGTCTTTTAACGGTTTATGACAGTGGTTGAAACTTAACACATCTGAAGAAGCCAGCGGCGTTGGTGCTGAAACGTCGCCAGGAAATTCTGTTCTCGCGGAAAAATCCCCATTTTCTTATCGCGCCTGATAATTTCGCTGGTGCTGGATTACCCGCGAGCAGCCACTGCACGAGTTTAGTAAGATTAATCTCAAACTTAGCTGGGAAAGCTTTTGCGCCTTTTTACCGAAAAAAAAATGGCATTCTTGGCCATAAATAATGCCCAGCTATGCAAGACCGTTTTTTTCGCGTTCTTCGCTTTATCTACGGTTTCGCATTCTGTTCTTTGCGCCATTTATCCACGTCGGTTCCTTTGTTTCACTATCGGGGCAAAGCCTCGCTTATTTATATTTGTGCGTTAAATGGTTGAAGACTTTGAGGCTTTGCTGAAAAATTACTGTTTTCGGGCAAGTTTCAGCAAGAGTTTTTGCCTCAACTGGTGGAAAAAGAGTGTAAATCCTTGTGAAAGCGATTTTTCACGCGAGGTTTTAAGCGCAAAATGTCCTCAGTCCCTGGCAGATACTAAAAAAGAATTAGTCAAATTCGCCCGTCCAACTTGCAAAGTGGAAACGCTAATTATCCGGGCCATTTAACGGCATTTTTTCGCCCGACCATAATCGAATAAGGCTGTAGAGTGACGAAAAACGGGGGCAATATGGCACCTACAGTTAATCAAATCGCCACAGCGTGCAACAAAAGCTTTTAATAACGGCAGGCAGTGTTACGTGCGCCTCTAATGAGTCCCTCAGCACGGCCATCTCCATCTCACTATTAAATCCCTCTATAATCCGGCCAATGTTTCATAATTATTATTCTGAGAGGCTCCTTTCCATTATAGAGTAGCGCACAAAGGCCTCGTTCCTTTGACTCCGAATGGCCTTTATCGTGTCTCAGCTCAATTCACCGAGATTCTTCTGTTTTGTTCCCGATCTTTTCTTGGAATGATCACACGCTTCGCGGCCAGATCCAGGAATGATTAGCATTAACGCCTTTGCCCGGACTAATTGGACGTTTGGCTCTAATACACCCTTAAAATGCAAATTTCGCCCCGCTAACCAGCCAATGATGGAATCTGTGGACATTGTGGGATTGAACGTGCAGTCGGGCCTTAGATCGAGTAAATATGCTAATTGGTGCTGTAACTTTGATTAAATCCCTCGCGATATTCGCGCTAAGTTAGTTATCGGCTGTTTGTGCTTTCACCTTTCCATATCCATATGGTAATCCAACTATTTCACGTCTTTCAAATCAAAGCAGAAGAAAACTCGCGGGAGTTCTAGGTTAATGCGCTCTCACAGACTGTCTCACTAAGGACTCGCCTACTCAAATATTAAATTTCATAGCTCTGCCTACCGCAGTTTACGACTTATGAATTTTTCAAAACAAACGCGCACTACTAAAAACGCGAGTTTTCGATGGAAGTTTGAAAAATTCTAAAGAATCATCCGGAAGTTCTAGGTTAATGCGCTCTCATAGACTTTCTCACTAAGGACTCGTCTACTCAAATATTAAATTTCATACCTCTGCCTACCACAGTTTACGACTTATGAATTTTTCAAAACAATCGCGCACTGTTGAAAACGCGACTTTTCCATGGAAGTTTGAAAAATTCTAATTAATCACCCGGAAGTCTAGATTACTGCGCTCTCACAGACTTTCTCACTAAGGACTAGTCTACTCAAATATTAAATTTCATATCTCTGCCTACCGCAGTTTACGACTTACAAATTTTTCAAAACAAACGCGCACTATTGAAAACGCGACTTTTCGATGGAAGTTTGAAAAATTCTAAAGAATTATCCGGGAGTTGTAGGTAAATGCGCTCTCATAGATTGTCTCACTAAGGACTCGCCTACTCAAATATTAAATTTCATAGCTCGGCCTACCGCAGTTTACGACTTACAAATTTTTCAAAACAAACGCGCACTATTGAAAACGCGACTTTTCGATGGAAGTTTGAAAAATTCTAAAGAATTATCCGGGAGTTGTAGGTAAATGCGCTCTCATAGATTGTCTCACTAAGGACTCGCCTACTCAAATATTAAATTTCATAGCTCGGCCTACCGCAGTTTACGACTTATGAATTTTTCAAAACAAACACGCACTATTAAAAACGCGCCTTTTCGATGGAAGTTTGAAAAATTCTAAAGAATCATCCGGAAGTTCTGGATTAATGCGCTCTCACAGACTTTCTCACTAAGGACTCGTATACTCAACTATTAAATTTCATAGCTCTGCCTATCGCAGTTTACGACTTATGAATTTTTCAAAACAAACGCGCACTATTGAAAACGCGACTTTTCGATGGAAGTCTGAAAAATTCTAAAGAATTATCCGGGAGTTGTAGGTAAATGCGCTCTCACAGATTGTCTCACTAAGGACTCGCCTACTCAAATATTAAATTTCATAGCTCGGCCTACCGCAGTTTACGACTTATGAATTTTTCAAAACAAACACGCACTCTTAAAAACGCGCCTTTTCGATGGAAGTTTGAAAAATTCTTATTAATCACCCGAAAGTTCTGGATTAATGCGCTCTCACAGACTTTCTCACTAAGGACTCGTATACTCAACTATTAAATTTCATACCTCTGCCTATCGCAGTTTACGACTTATGATTTTTTCAAAACAAACGCGCACTATTGAAAACGCGACTTATCGATGGAAGTTTGAAAAATTCTAAAGAATTATCCGGGAGTTCTAGGTTAATGCGCTCTCACAGAATGTCTCACTAAGGACTTGCCTACTCAAATATCAAATTTCATAGCTCGGCCTACCGCAGTTTACGACTTATGATTTTTTCAAAACAAACGCGCACTATTGAAAACGCGACTTTTCGATGGAGGTTTGAAAAATTCTAAAGAATTATTCGGGAGTTCTAGGTTAATGCGCTCTCACAGACTGTCTCACTAAGGACTCGCCTACTCAAATATTAAATTTCCTAGCTCGGCCTACCGCAGTTTACGACTTATGAATTTTTCAAAACACACGCGCACTATTAAAAACGCGACTTTTCGATGGAAGTTTGAAAAATTCTAAAGAATTATTCGGGAGTTCTAGGTTAATGCGCTCTCACAGACTGTCTCACTAAGGACTTGCCTACTCAAATATCAAATTTCATAGCTCGGCCTACCGCAGTTTACGACTTATGATTTTTTCAAAACAAACGCGCACTATTGAATACGCGACTTTTCGATGGAAGTTTGAAAAATTCTAAAGAATTATCCGGGAGCTCTAGGTTAATGCGCTCTCACAGACTGTCTCACTAAGGACTCGCCTACTCAAATATCAAATTTCATAGCTCGGCCTGCCGCAGTTTACGACTTATGATTTTTTCAAAACAAACGCGCACTATTGAAAACGCGACTTTTCGATGGAAGTTTGAAAAATTCTAAAGAATTATCCGGGAGTTCTAGGTTAATGCGGTCTCACAGACTGTCTCACTAAGGACTCGCCTACTCAAATATTAAATTTCCTAGCTCGGCCTACCGTAGTTTACGACTTATGAATTTTTCAAAACACACGCGCACTATTAAAAACGCGACTTATCGATGGAAGTTTGAAAAATTCTAAAGAATTATCCGGGAGTTCTAGGTTAATGCGCTCTCACAGACTGTCTCACTAAGGACTTGCCTACTCAAATATCAAATTTCATAGTTCGGCCTACCGTAGTTTACGACTGATGATTTTTTCAAAACAAACGCGCACTATTGAAAACGCGACTTTTCGATGGAAGTTTGAAAAATTCTAAAGAATTATTCGGGAGTTCTAGGTTAATGCGCTCTCACAGACTGTCTCACTAAGGACTTGCCTACTCAAATATCAAATTTCATAGCTCGGCCTACCGCAGTTTACGACTTATGATTTTTTCAAAACAAACGCGCACTATTGAAAACGCGACTTTTCGATGGAAGTTTGAAAAATTCTAAAGAATTATTCGGGAGTTCTAGGTTAATGCGCTCTCACAGACTGTCTCACTAAGGACTCGCCTACTCAAATATTAAATTTCCTAGCTCGGCCTACCGTAGTTTACGACTTATGAATTTTTCAAAACACACGCGCACTATTAAAAACGCGACTTATCGATGGAAGTTTGAAAAATTCTAAAGAATTATTCGGGAGTTCTAGGTTAATGCGCTCTCACAGACTGTCTCACTAAGGACTCGCCTACTCAAATATTAAATTTCCTAGCTCGGCCTACCGTAGTTTACGACTTATGAATTTTTCAAAACACACGCGCACTATTAAAAACGCGACTTATCGATGGAAGTTTGAAAAATTCTAAAGAATTATTCGGGAGTTCTAGATTAATGCGGTCTCACAGACTGTCTCACTAAGGACTCGCCTACTCCCTAATGTTTAAAAATCACTGGGAATTTGAAAATCGCTTCGGTCTTGTAGACTTTCTCACTAAGAAAGTCCTTGCCCATAAAAGAAATTCCAACCGTCTACCTGCCGCTGTTTGCGACAAACGCGCACTATTAGAAACACAATTGAAAATGTCAGGAAAAAGTTATTTTCCACAACGAACTAAAGGCACGAAGAAAAAAAATCGCACCAAATGCAAAACTATTCAATTCGAATCTCCGTTCTCTTGAATCGGCCTTGGTAGATCGGCAGGGTGCGACTAGAACACACTAGTATCTATGGCAACCGCTGTTATTCTCTCTCTCTTGACCACAGCTGAACCACGTCAGTGTGTTTACGGGGTGAGATCAAAAAAAGGCCGAAAAACGATTGCAATCCAGTCTACTTAAAGAAAGCCTCTGACTCTGATTCATTCTGATTGAAAGACAGATTGCAAAATGAGCGCATCAATTAAACGATTTCCTCGCACTCAAAATGCAATGTCCACCGTCAGTTGTCGTTGTTATCCAGACATCTGCTCGTTTTCCATTTATCTCGCCATGCCAAGCGCAACCCAAATAGCATTTCCACATTTTCCACTATAATGAAGTTTATCTATCAAACGCAGACTCGCGTAATGGAATGGTGCAAACGTGTAATTCCGATGTCGGGCCCTCTCGTTCCACTATTTGTAAAATCGGAAATCATTAGTTGCGCATGTCGCACGAGAAAGTTGCTGATTTTAAAATATCAAGATTAATTTCGATGCAAAAGCCGGTGCTATCGAGGTGTCAGCGATCGTCTGATTGATGGATTTCCCAGCGGCATTTCCTAGATGAGATTTTGCCGGGGGAATTTCATTAATGGCTGGCAATTCATTGAAACCACTGTGCGATCAAACTTCACCTTTCCAATCTTGGCACATATCCAGAACCACCGGAAAATCTGCATCACTTGCACACCTTTCCCAGCATCCGGATCGGTTGTAAAATGGCACAAAATACTGGTGGGTTTTACTTAGGCAAACACCCAATTAGGGCGACCGATAACAAAGCGGAATTGTGAGCAATCAGGCGAACAAGACGCTCGTTAAAACTGCAAAGAACTTCCCAAGTTCGGCATCTGTTGAATTGGGGAAAACTGTGTGCAAAGTCACAAAATGAACTGAACGTTCCGGGGGAAAAGTTGTCGAGCTTTCAGGCCACCTTTCGTAAAAAGCAAACCGCCAATTTCTTCAGTAGAATAACAGTTGTATTGCGTCCAGCACCCCAATTAATGCCACCAGCAGGGAAACTTCCTCAATCATTGAAACCCTTGCATAAATACCCGTCGCGAAACTTCGGCGGCAACAACTTTCAGCCCTCAAAAGCCTTCGAATGCTGGAACTTATGACTGTGAGGGCTGGCAACATCCACTCCCCACTCCAGACTATATTTATTTGCAAACTGTTCGGAAACTTTATTGTTTTAGGAAGCGTCAGCTTTTGCGGCTTTTTGATTGGCCGACAAACAGTTTTATAGTTTTTATATTGCAATTACTCTCGTCCAGGCCTACTCTCTACTCGACAGCTAGAAGCTAGCGGTGGAAAGTCGCAGCAGGCTCGTGCCACCGATGTGTGGCACGCTGGCACCGGCTGATGATGGCGCAATGGGGCTCGAAACGGTGGGGCACGAATCGAAGTGGGGAAAAGCGCAGGGTTTACTTTAAAAAATCGCATCTCCCAAACCAGACAGCCGGGAAATCTACCAAAAGTAGCAATGGAAAGAGCAGATTTCCCTCTACAATGTTGACGAATTTAGTAGAAATCCCCAAATTTCCCAACCGGTGGCAAATTTTTCAATTTAGACCAGGACTTGACCGGTTTTGAAAAACAGGGCTGGACTTGAAAATTCGTAATTCCCCATCCAGAGGCCCCGCAAACCTGCGCCAAACAGCAATGGCAAGAGAAGGTTTTGCTCTACCATGCCGGAAAATTTCATAAAAATCCCCCCATTGCCCCAGTTGCGGAGAATTTTTCAATTTAGCCCACGATTATACCGATCCTCGTGGGTGGACTAAAAAATCCTACCTCCGTCCTGGAGGGGTGCCTGAGATTAACACATCGCAAAAATTGTACTCGCACCAAAAAACGCCCGAGAGCTCTGATGACGGGAAAACTTTCAAGGTTCTTCAATCAAAAAAAAAAAAGATGTGATTACTTACTCAGTGATGGCTTCGTCGCTGGCCACTCGGCAAAGTACGCCCCTGTCCATCGAACACTTGCCGATCACTGGATCAGGAGGCGCCAGCTTGATGTAGGGCGGTTCCTCCAAAAAAGTAATCTTCAAATGGAACTTCTCCGGTACGCCTTGGGGCGGCGTGTGACTGTTTCCTGGCCACACGATGTCTTTGATGTCCAGGCCCTCGTTTTGCCAGGACTTCCACACGCCAATCTATCGCAAACAGTCCTAAATAATCAATCAAAGGCATAAAGGAAAAATCGGCGCGCATTTTCCCGATCAAAAATTCGCCCACATTTCCCCACATCCGTCGAATATATATGCCTGTTTGCCTGCTCATTTGTCTCGCTTTAGGCGTCGCCGTCTGCACTTCATAAATATTAATCGATGGTCTTCGACCCCGGCAACAGTCTTCGCCTGTTTTCCGCCGTCTCCCGATTTCCCGACGCGAAACTTCAGCTTCTCGACTCATTATCCACGTCTTAAGTGAAACTAATCGACTAATCGCCTGTACTGAACGCTCAGCTGCGATTGATTGCTAACATTGATAATCCAACCTGCTAACAGCTGCTTTTCCCCTAATTGACACCCTGAAAGTGTAGGTGTTTGTCTATGCGAAACGCCCCTGATCCACGTCACCCTCAGAGCATATTTACTGGAGATTATTATTAGGCAACAGTGCGACTTTCGCACCTGACTAGGAGACTTGATTTTCGCTGGAAAATCTACCGATTTTCCTGGTGTTGGACACATTTCCAATTAGTTTATTTATTAATTCAAAGCATCGCAGTGTCAGTGGCGCCTGAAGCTGGTTTTATTGGGATTAAAAAATGCGGCGTTTCTCATCAGCGGGGCTTCTGGTCGGCAAATTGCGTTCAAAGCTTGTAATTATTTCCCGTCGCGCTGACATATAATTTAGCGTGACCGAAACGGACGCTTTAATTCTAGCACTTTTATGGAAATTAATTGAAATTTCCTCGCGGATTGGCTGGAGGTGACGGGCGCAATTTTCCGCTGCCGCAAACAGTGACTTGTCCGCATCAAAACCTACCTCTTCCCATACCAGTTGCTTGCTGACGCCCGGTCTCAGGTTCATAATCTTCAGTTCGGCCGCCTTCAGCAATCCGTCGGGGGTGAATTCCAGGTTGGGCCGCCCCTGTTCTGCCTCCACGCTAACGTTGCGCAAATACATGAAGAATCGGTCGCCGGTGTCCCAGCGCACCACTCCCTCACCATCGCAGGACAACTGCGTGGTGAGCGAACGGTTCCAATTGGCTGGATCGCCCAAAAAATCCTCCACCCCATAGGCGTACACCTGCAAAAAATGTCAAGCGTTTAAAACGAAAAATTAAAAAAAAAAAAAAAAAACGCCGCCCATGGCAGCAAACTGGCCATTTAAACTTTAAAACCCCCGACGTTGGCTGTCACTGTTCAGCACTAACTTAGCCAGGACGTACGTCCCGCACTCAGATCATGTATGAGAGATGGCGGAGCCTTGACAGATTGTCTTAGCTTGAGCCATGGAAATTGACGCGAGTGGAACGATCTGACGGCACAGTGGCTAGTACTGCCAAAAACACTGGTCAAGCAGTGGGCCATTTCGTGTGTGAATCCAATGGGTTTGGAGCTGAATTTACTCGAATGTTGTACGCCTAAAAATGAAACTAGACAGAGGACCGAAGGCAACAGGTCACTTATGCAAAAGTTTCAATTAAACTAAGCGCAAAAGACCGGGCAGTTCGGCCTAGATTGCCTGGTAATGATCGCTTAGTTGTCCAACATGGGGGGCAAGTTTTGCACGATTAAAGCTAAACAATGCGCACCTAATAAAGCCCAGCCGCATACGCCAATGGGGAATCGATCGCTTTGTAATATTGTCATTGGGGGCCACAACAAAGTGTTTCAAACTATAATAACTAAAGTCGCCCGAATATTCCGTGGTAATTTAAGCCGGCTGCCAGACGAAAGTCTAATCAAAGCAGCTCGAGTGGAAAGTTTAAGAACGCATCAGCCATAATGAGACGGCAAAGACGACAGACACTTTCACCCCCCTTAACTCGGTAAGTGGATTTTTGCCTTTTACTTACCCGTTAAAACCGGCGGGGTGACTTACCTTTATGGCGGCCGTTATCTCATTCACCAGGCTCTGACTGGACGTGTCAAAGTGAACGCCTGAAAATCAAGATATTCCAAATCAGTTCCATTAAGCTGCGATAATTTCCCGAAAATTCCAAACTAATATGTGTAGCATGTGCGTGATGGGTTTCCAAACAACGTGGCAAACATCCGCCATCAGGGACTTAAGCCTTGTTTGATGTATTTTCAATTTGATAATGCCGGAAAGTTCGCGCCAACTTTAATGTCCCCAAGTTTCCGTCACAACGTAGACAAAAGCTGGCCGGGCCCCGATCCCTAATAAGCGCCCTTTTGTAAGGGATTTTCGAAAAATAACAGCGATTTTATGCAGCACCAAATCCCCAAGCTGAGATAAAATGCGGTTAATTAGAAACGTGACAGGCGCATAATTAGTAAATGCAGCGGCGAGTTTTCACATTCCACCAATGAGAATTGAAATATTTACGGGGAAAATCATGCGACAATGCGGTTTAATTCAATTTTTTTACGAACATCCTGCCAAAAATTCAAGTTTCTGCTTGTTCAAGAAGGAAAATTGCCAATGTCCGAAAGTGACCTGCGTAATTCGCAGTAACTCCTTTTGCCAAAATTTCAAGTTCCTACTTGTTCAAGATTGAAAGTTGCGAACGTCCAAAGGCGAGCGGTATAACTGGCGGTTTTTGAGTCAAAATTCAGAAAAATTCTAGAATAATCGCCGAACAGAGCGATTTTATAGAAATCTTCAGGGCATTGAAAACCGAACTTCTTGCAAATTGTGTCAAAAATTCAAGTTCCTACTTGATCAGAGTGAATATTTGCAAAGGTTCAAAGGACAGCCGTATAACTGACAGTTTTTGAGTCAAAATTCAGAAAAATTCTAGAAAATCGCCGAATAACGCGATTTTATAGAAATCTTCAGGGCATTGGAAACCGAACTGCTTGCAAATTGTGTCAAAAATTCAAGTTCCTACTTGATCAGAGTGAATATTTGCAAAGGTTCAAAGGACAGCGATACAACTGACGGTTTTTGAGTCAAAATTCAGAAAAATTCTAGAAAATCGCCGAACAGGGCGATTTTATAGAAATCTTCAGGGCATTGAAAACCGAACTTCTTGCAAATTGTGTCAAAAATTCAAGTTACTACTTGATCAGAGTGAATATTTGCAAAGGTTCAAAGGACAGCCGTATAACTGACAGTTTTTGAGTCAAAATTCAGAAAAATTCTAGAAAATCGCCGAACAGCGTGATTTTATAGAAATTTTCAGGACATTGAAAATCGAACTTCTTGCAAATTGTGTCAAAAATTCAAGTTCCTACTTGATCAGAGTGAATATTTGCAAAGGTTCAAAGGACAGCCGTATAACTGGTGGTTTTTGAGTCAAAATTCAGAAAAATTCTAGAAAATCGCCGAACAGCGCGATTTTATAGAAATCTTCAGGGCATTGAAAACCAAACTTCTTGCAAATTGTGTCAAAAATTCAAGTTCCTACTTGATCAGAGTGAATATTTGCAAAGGTTCAAAGGACAGCGGTATAACTGACGGTTTTTGAGTCAAAATTCAGAAAAATTCTAGAAAATCACCGAACAGCGCGATTTTATAGAAAACTTCAGGGCATTGAAAACCGAACTTCTTGCAAATTGTGTCAAAAATTCAAGTTCCTACTTGATCAGAGTGAATAATTGCAAAGGTTCAAAGGACAGCGGTATAACTGACGGTTTTTGAGTCAAAATTCAGAAATATTCTAGAAAATCACCGAACAGCGCGATTTTATAGAAATCTTCAGGGCATTGAAAACCGAACTTCTTGCAAATTGTGTCAAAAATTCAAGTTCCTACTTGATCAGAGTGAATATTTGCAAAGGTTCAAAGGACAGCGTATAACTGACAGGTTTTTTGAGTCAAAATTCAGAAAAAATTCTAGAAAATCGCCGAACAGCGCGATTTTATAGAAATCTTCAGGGCATTGAAAACCGAACTTCTTGCAAATTGTGTCAAAATTCAAGTTCCTACTTGATCAGAGTGAATATTTGCAAAGGTTCAAAGGACAGCGATATAACTGACGGTTTTTGAGTCAAAATTCAGAAAATATTCTAGAAAATCGCCGAACAGCGCGATTTTATAGAAATCTTCAGGCATTGAAAACCGAACTTCTTGCAAATTGTGTCAAAAATTCAAGTTCCTACTTGATCAGAGTGAATATTTGCAAAGGTTCAAAGGACAGCGTATAACTGACAGTTTTTGAGTCAAAATTCAGAAAAATTCTAGAAAATCGCCGAACAGCGTGATTTTATAGAAATTTTCAGGACATTGAAAATCGAACTTCTTGCAAATTGTGTCAAAAATTCAAGTTCCTACTTGATCAGAGTGAATATTTGCAAAGGTTCAAAGGACAGCCGTATAACTGGTGGTTTTTGAGTCAAAATTCAGAAAAATTCTAGGAAATCGCCGAACAGCGCGATTTTATAGAAAACTTCAGGGCATTGAAAACCGAACTTCTTGCAAATTGTGTCAAAAATTCAAGTTCCTACTTGATCAGAGTGAATAATTGCAAAGGTTCAAAGGACAGCGGTATAACTGACGGTTTTTGAGTCAAAATTCAGAAAAATTCTAGAAAATCGCCGAACAACGCGATTTTATAGAAATCTTGCGGTCATTGAAAACCGAACTTCTTGCAAATTGTGTCAAAAATTCAAGTTCCTACTTGATCAGAATGAATATTTGCAAAGGATCAAAGGACAGCGGTATAACTGACGGTTTTTGGGTCAAAATTCAGAAAAATTCTAGAAAATCACCGAACAGCACGAACTAATTGAAATCTTCAGTGCAAGAAAGCTCGAACTTTCCGCAGATCCTGCCAAATTTCGTGCCGGAAAATCATCCTGACAATGCGGTTAAATTCAATTTTTCTACACAATGAAATCGGACTTTCGCGAACATCCTGCCAAAGATTCAAGTTTCTGCCTGTTCAAGCTAAAAAGTTGCAGAAACAGCTTCAATAACTGCCAGTTTTTGCGTCAAATCATTAAAACTTGTAAAAAATCATAAAATAAACTTTGCACGGTGCACTTTCTTCTAATAAAGGGGACCATACTCTACATGTTGCTACAAAATGCAAAAACGAACTAAAACCTTTAAGCAATTTCACTGTTCAACTGCATTAAGCCGTGGACTGTAGGGGCCGAGTTTCTTGTCCGAGAAAATCGATGGCGCTTTATAACTTTGCGCCTTAAGTGCCTTAAGACATCATTAATAATCAGGTCCGAAGGACCGAACAACCTTAGCAAACCATCAATCAAGTGGGACTTAATGTAACATGGGCGACACTTTGCTGGCTGGAAAGCAGGGAGCAGAATACGAGCGTTAACAAATCAGTTGATCGCATGTGAAGTTAATTTGATGGATGAACAGGGGATTTTTCGGACTCCCAGCAACCTTTTAATGCATGCTGGAATCACGTTCGGAAGATTCACATAAACACAGAGAGCATTGAATTGGATTAAAGCCTTTGAACTTTGATCCATAGTTTTCAGTGTTAACTCTTGGGCCCTGCCAGATTAAGCAGCCAAGCAGCGCTTAATTTAAATTGAAATTGAAATCACTTGCATTCGCGTCCCGCACACAGACACACACCCACAGTAAAGTCTCGATTAATTTTAGCTGGCAATTTCCTGCTGCTCTAGCATAGCGGATATTAATTATGGAAAAACTGTACGCCACTGCCGCGCAGAATCTGGCCGTGTGTGGTCGCCGTTACTTTCCCATTAGCGTCGCATCTAAATTTTCCTTTCGAAGACAACAAACAAAGGGCCAGGAGCAATATTTTACGTCTGGAATAGTACAGTTTTGGCATTACACAGAATATCCAGAAGCGTCTGGCTTAGGGCAAAGCCATTTCAATTCCGTAACTGTAATGTAGCCGCGACTGAGCTGTTGAAACTGTGACAGTCATGGCACCAATGGGACAACGAAATACAATCAATAACGTCAACATGTTGCCTCTCGAATCCAGATTAATGTTCGTCTTCGGGGATATTGATCCGTTCAAAAAATCGGAGATTTTTGCGTTTTTAGACCGCCCGCGATAGGAATTTGCTCCTGACGTTTCACTAGCACCCATGGCTACCATCTTCAGGTGTATGCCACCTTCAGTAGTCTAAAAACGCCCAATAATTAACCAGTTTATTCGGATTTGACGAAAACATCCCCCAGTTTCATCATCAGCAACAACAACAGCAACTGGGCCAATTTTCGAAAGTAAAATTTGCATTTCTGAATTGAATTTGAATAATGAAATCGTTCCTGGCTGAGAGGTTTGTGTTGCGTATTGGTTATGCAACCGGAACAGCAGCTGATTTATTGAGAGCTTTCGAGGGATTTATGAAGGCTTATCGGCTCGGATTCAACCCCGGATGGACCAAATGGATGATTTTCCAATTGGCAAACTTTCATCCAGTTCATCACTCACATCACACATACCGAGTAAACGAAGCTCTAGAGGAACCATCCGGCCATAAAGTAACAGTGTTCCATACGGGTTTAGGCACCAAGGGAGTTTTGGCGAGCACTTGAGGTTGCTCCTTAACGGTGGCTCTTCAGGCACTCGAAATCCCTCGACAAATCCCTCATCATTTCCACACCTAAACACGAAAGTAGCGCTAGTTGAAGCCTTGTGGAGTTTCGCAGGACCGGTAGGCCTCAATTTGGCAGCTTTTACTGCATTTTTGGGCAATAATAGTGTTGTGAAGATCACTTGAAGTTGCCCCTTAAGAGCCAGTTCTCTAGCACTAGACAAAAAAATTAATGTTCGAATCTAAACACAAATGAAGCACTAATTGAGACCTTTTGTGGGCTGTAGAAGAACCATGGAGGCGTAAATTGACAGAGTTTTACCCAGTTTGAGGAATCAAGACAGTTTGGAGGAGCGCTTGAAAGTGGCGTACAAGACATTTAAACGCTCGCTAAAAAAATAGATTACCACATATAAATACCAGGAAAAAACCCGCTTGCAGACTTGAGAAGAACCGTTGAGCCTCAAGCCTCAACCTCAGTCAAGCCAAGAGAGTTGGGAGGATCACTTGGATTTTTCCCCTAAGAATGGCGACTCAGACACTTGAAGGAAGAAAAGCACAAGAAAGAGTTTTTTCAACCTTTGCAGACCTCAAAACAGGCACTGAGCCTCAATCTGAGGGAGTTTCATCCAATTTGAGGAACCACCAAAGTTTTGAGGAGCACTTGAAGTTGCGCCTTGGAAATGGTGGTTTAGACACTTGAAGGCAGTCATTAAAAAAATAATTACGGCATAAAAGCACAAGAAAGAGTTTTTTGAACCTTTGCAGACCTCAAAACAGGCACTGAGCCTCAATCTGAGGGAGTTTCCTCCAATTTGAGGAACCACCAAAGTTTTGAGGAGCACTTGAAGTTGCTCCTTGATAATGACGGTTCAGACACTTGAAGGCAGTCATTAAAAAAATAATTACGTCATAAAAGCACAAGCAAGAGTTTTTTGAACCTTTGCAGACCTCAAAACAGGCACTGAGCCTCAATCTGAGGGAGTTTCCTCCAATTTGAGGAACCACTAAAGTTTTGAGGAGCACTTGAAGTTGCGCCTTGAAAATGGTGGTTTAGACACTTGAAGGCAGTCATTAAAAAAATAATTACGGCATAAAAGCACAAGAAAGAGTTTTTTGAACCTTTGCAGACTTCAAAACAGGCACTGAGCCTCAATCTGAGGGAGTTTCCTCCAATTTGAGGAACCACCAAAGTTTTGAGGAGCACTTGAAGTTGCTCCTTGATAATGACGGTTTCCACACTTGAAGGCAGTCATTCAAAAAATAATTACGGCATAAAAGCACAAGAAAGAGTTTTTTGAACCTATGCAGACCTCAAAACAGGCACTGAGCCTCAATCTGCGGGAGTTTCCTCCAATTTGAGGAACCACCAAAGTTTTGAGAAGAACTTGAAGTTGCGCCTTGAAAATGACGGTTTAGACACTTGAAGGCAGTCATTAAAAAAATAATTACGTCATAAAAGCACAAGCAAGAGTTTTTTGAACCTTTGCAGACTTCAAAACAAGCACTGAGCCTTAATCTGCAGGAGTTTCCTCCAATTTGACGAACCACCAAAGTCTTGAGGAGCACTTGAAGTTGCTCCTCGATAATGACGGTTTAGACACTTGAAGGCAGTCATTAAAAAAATAATTACGTCATAAAAGCACAAGAAAGAGTTTTTTGAACCTTTGCAGACTTCAAAACAGGCACTGAGCCTCAATCTGCGGGAGTTTCCTCCAATTTGAGGAACCACCAAAGTTTTGAGAAGCACTTGAAGTTGCTCCTTGAAAATGACGGTTTAAGCACTTGAAGGCAGTCATTAAAAAATAATTACGTCATAAAAGCACAAGCAAGAACTTTTTGAACCTTTGCAGACTTCAAAACAGGCACTGAGCCTCAATCTGAGGGAGTTTCCTCCAATTTGAGGAACCACCAAAGTTTTGAGGAAGCACTTGAAGTTGCTCCTTGAAAATGACGGTTTAAGCACTTGAAGGCAGTCATTAAAAAATAATTACGTCATAAAAGCACAAGCAAGAGCTTTTTGAACCTTTGCAGACTTCAAACAAGCACTGAGCCTCAATCTGTGGGAGTTTCCTCCAATTTGAGGAACCACCAAAGTTTTGAGAAGCACTTGAAGTTGCTCCTTGAAAATGACGGTTTAAGCACTTGAAGGCAGTCATTAAAAAAATAATTACGTCATAAAAGCACAAGAAAGAGATTTTTGAACCTTTGCAGACTTCAAAACAGGCACTGAGCCTCAATCTGAGGGAGTTTCCTCCAATTTGAGGAACCACCAAAGTTTTGAGGAGCACTTGAAGTTGCGCCTTGAAAATGGCGGTTCAGACACTTGAAGGCTCTAGTTACAAAAATTAATTCCGACATATAAGCACAAGAAAGAGCTAATTGAACGTGTGGAAACTTCACAAGACCATCGAGCCTCAAATTCACAGAGTGTCCTCCAGGTTGAGGAACCGCGAAAGTTTTGAGGAGCACTTGAAGATGCCTCTCAAGAACTGCAACTCCAACACCTAAAAGTGAACACTTGAACCTTCAACCGAACCAGCACACTACCAGCTGAAGAAGTTCCGTCCGATTGATTGAGTGTCTTCCGCTCCTTGACAAAACAGTCAACTTTAAAGGCTCAGAACTGGAAAGTTTCGCGTCGCATAGAAACGAGCTTAATTGTATTGGAAGCGACTGAAAGAAAAAGTATTGGGAGCCGTCGCTGTCCATCAAGGTCCAAAACAAAACAAAAAAACCAAAAAAGGACACTGTTATTGACCGAACGAAAGACCCCAAGAACCGAGCCATCCAATCACACTGTTTACCTTGTTTGGGGAAATTTGATTTATGACCCCACTGCGCAAGGGTCATCAGGAATTAGGGATGATTAATGTAAGACCCCGAGGTCGCCTTTTTTTGCGGGAAATCAGCATTATTTCGGGCCTATGGCCGTCGATCGCCATTCTTTAGCTAGATAATGTCAGAAGCAGCCAGCCATCCATCCGGCAGGAGGAAGTTTTATTGGTTTAGTTTTTAAATTAAACTTCAGAGCTGACCGGCGAACTCATTTATCAAAAGTTAGTTTGCCGGTCCCGTGGGAGCGCGGACGCTCCTTGAAGAAGTTCGTGAAGTTGAAAATAAAAACACCGGATTTGATCCTGCGAGCTTATGAAACATTCTATTATACGTCGGCGGAATTGCTTTTAACAACTCCCGGGCCCGAGGAGATGGAAACATTTATATTTCATGCTTTCAGTGTTTTTTTTTTCGTCTTACTCGATCTCAGGCACATTATGCCGTTGTTAATGGAGTTTCGAGAACGTTTGTCGAGGAGTCTCCTCTTTCCTATCTGTATAACAAGTGGAGTTGCTGTTTTCTCGTGTCTCTCTCCAGAGGGTTCGCTTGCGATTCCCAAATATTTGCATGGAAATTACACGGTCCTGATCTGCCGTTATCAGAACGCTTTCGCACATAACAAAGAAAGCTCCTTCTCGGTCGAACATTCGTATCGAGCAGCAGAGGAACGCAAATAATCAAACGAAGCGGCAGATTGTTGGGGAACGTTGAACGCCGCGGGTTTAAGGGCCTGTATTTTCCGCAATATTGACTCACTCTTGACAAAGCCCTCACTCTTGACAAAGAAAACGTGAAAAAGTGAACACTTACCAAGCATGCCGACTGGGAACTGATTGGGGGCTTGATCGGCCGTCTCGATCACACTTTGGGTGACCACCCACACGTAGTTTTCCCCAGTTAAATGCAGGTCACTGGCGGCCGTCAAAATGTCTACAGCCTCCTGTTTGGTGCAGTAGAGAAGCATCACGCGGGCCTCGGAATCCACCAAGGCGGCCAAGTCGCCCCGATGCGCCACCAGCACCGCATTGAGGATGGTGAACTTGAAGCGATCCTGCGGACAAATCCTGCACTCGAATTCCTCGCCTTCAAAAAACTTGCGACCACCACCAACCTGCATGGCAGACACCCGCTCCCTGACCGCCTGGATGAAGTCGTCATGCCCAGCTATCAAGCTGGTGACCACCGAGAACTGATGCCATTTGTATCTGGAAAACATCTGGAGTGCATAATACGTCACTGCTTAGTGCGCGTTCTATTGGCTCACCGTTCCAGAATGCTGAGCATGGCGGCCGTCTGATGTTCCAGAGATGGAGCCAGCTGAAGCTGGAGCGACGACTGCGAGGCGCGCCGTTCCAGGCCGGAATTATCCGCATTCCAGGCGATCACTGGAATGCCCAAATACCCGGCCAACTGCAGGAAATACTGGGCCGATGCAGTACTCGGGCCGTACTGCTCGTAGTTCATCAGGTACAAAATGGCCGAAACGTTGAAGTTCAAAAACTCCTTGCACAGAGCCTTCAGAATGGCTGCAACAACAACAACAACAACAACGGAATTAATTAAAGTTGCCTATTGCCTCCTCCTGATGGGAGTTTTGGGGGAATTCGATTATTCAAGGGCCCGAGAGAGTCGCGCACAACTTCCAAAGGTTTCCACCCGTCTCTCTGCTGGAATTGAATTAATTTAAATCCGCTCTTAAGTGAAGGAGGATAATTAATGGGGAACAGCCATCAGTCAGTTTTGAGGTTCATCTAAAACGGAATTTGAAATTTGGCCGTCCCCAGATCCGCCGGCTTGGGAGGGACAAGTTTGCAGACGGAGCGAAGCAACGTGTCTTGGAGTGGGTTCGTGACAATTTTCGCTCGGAAGGGGTTTCTAGTTTTGTTGGTTTTTTGCGAGAGGATTCTGTAGGCAAAAGTATAAATCTTACTCCAATATTCTGGCTGTGTGTCCTTACTGCTCAATGAAGCATGGATGAAGATTAGTCCACGAGTTGCAACTTGTTCAAAATAAATTTTTATTTGCAAGTTTGAGAAATGTTCAAGAATCACCGGGGATTTGAAACGATGGCGATCTTGTAAGCGTTCTCACTAAGGACGGAATCAAGAGATCGTCTCACTAAGGAAGAATCCCCGAAAAAGCGTATATTACTGCTACTTTGTTAACGTTCTTCCCAAAGACTCACTTGCGCAAATAGCAAATTTCAACCCCCTACCTGCTGCAGTTTGAGACCCGCATTTGAGACAGATAAACCCGCACTATTAAAACTGCGAATTTTAGACGGAAGTTTGAGAAATTTTGAAAAACCACTACGAAACTGGAAATTTCTGCAATCTTCGTCTACTCAAATGCCAAATTTAAACCGTCTACCGGCCGCAGATTGCAATTTGTGATTTTTTTTAGGCAAACGCGTACTGTTAAAAACGCGACTTTTTGATAAAAGTTAGGAGAAATTTTCAAAAATCACCGGGATTCTGGACATTATTGCTTGTTGCTGCACTTTCTCACTAGGGACTGGTTTAATCAAATACAAATTTCCAGCCTTTCAGCTGCAGCAGGTTGTAACTTGCGATTTTTTTGGACAAACTTGTTCTATTGAAAACGCGATTATTTACGAGAAAGTTTGGGAATTTTTCAAAAATCACCGGGAAATTGGAAATCACTGCCGCTTTGTGAACTATCTCACAAGGGATTGCTTTACCCAAAGACAAAAATTCCGCCCTCTCCGTGCCACCGTTTGCTACTTATGAATTTCAAAGACAAATGCGACTTTTTGATTAAAGGTTGGAGAAATTTTCAAAAATCAACCGGGATTCTGCACATTATTGCTTTCTGCTGCACTTTCTCACTGAGGACTGGTTTAAGCATAATACAAATTTTCAGCCTTTCAGCTGCAGCAGTTTGTAACTTGTGATTTTTTCGGACAAACCTTGTTCTATTGAAAACGCGATTTTTACGAGAAGTTTGGGAATTTTTCAAAAATCACCGGGAAATGGGAAATCACTGCCGCTTTGTGAACTATCTCACAAGGGATTGCTTTACCCAAAGACAAAAATTCCGCCCTCTCCGTGCCACCGTTTGCTACTTATGAATTTTCAAAGACAAATGCGACTTTTTGATTAAAGTTGGAGAAATTTTCAAAAATCACCGGGATTCTGCACATTATTGCTTGCTGCTGCACTTTCTCACTAAGGACCGGTTTAAGCATATACAAATTTTCAGCCTTTCAGCTGCAGCAGTTTGTAACTTATGATTTTTTCGGACAAACACGTTCTATTGAAAACGCGATTTTTACGAGAAAGTTTGGGAATTTTTCAAAAATCACCGGGAAATTGGAAATCACTGCCGCTTTGTGAACTATCTCACAAGGGATTGCTTTACCCAAAGACAAAAATTCCGCCCTCTCCGTGCCACCGTTTGCTACTTATGAATTTTCAAAGACAAATGCGACTTTTTGATTAAAGTTTGAGAAATTTTCAAAAATCACCGGGATTCTGGACATTATTGCTTGCTGCTGCACTTTCTCACTAAGGACCGGTTTAAGCATATACAAATTTTCAGCCTTTCAGCTGCAGCAGTTTGTAACTTGTGATTTTTCGGACAAACTTGTTCTATTGAAAACGCGATTTTTACGAGAAAGTTTGGGAATTTTTCAAAAATCACCGGGAAATTGGAAATCACTGCCGCTTTGTGAACTATCTCACAAGGGATTGCTTTACCCAAAGACAAAAATTCCGCCCTCTCCGTGCCACCGTTTGCTACTTATGAATTTTCAAAGACAAATGCGACTTTTTGATAAAAGTTTGAGAAATTTTCAAAAATCACCGGGATTCTGCACATTATTGCTTGCTGCTGCACTTTCTCACTAAGGACTGGTTTAAGCAAATACAAATTTTCAGCCTTTCAGCTGCAGCAGTTTGTAACTTGTGATTTTTTCGGACAAACTTGTTCTATTGAAAACGCGATTTTTATAAGAAAGTTTGGGAATTTTTCAAAAATCACCGGGAAATTGGAAATCACTGCCACTTTGTGAACTATCGCACAAGGGATTGCTTTACCCAAAGACAAAAATTCCGCCCTCTCCGTGCCACTGTTTGCTACTTATGAATTTTCAAAGACAAATGCGACTTTTTGATAAAAGTTTGAGAAATTTTCAAAAATCACCGGGATTCTGGACATTATTGCTTCCTGCTGCACTTTCTCACTAAGGACTGGTTTAAGCAAATACAAATTTCCAGCCTTTCAGCTGCAGCAGTTTGTAACTTGTGATTTTTCGGACAAACTTGTTCTATTGAAAACGCGATTTTTACGAGAAAGTTTGGGAATTTTTCAAAAATCACCGGGAAATTGGAAATCACTGCCGCTTTGTGAACTATCTCACAAAGGATTGCTTTACCCAAAGACCCAAATTCCGCGATTTTTACAAGAAAGTTTTCTCTTTCAACGTAGCGGAAAGAGTGAAACAAAACTGAAAAAATTGCAAGTAAAAACCGATATTTCTTTCCTTAAAACAGTGCAAAAGCTGTTGGCATGGTCCATAATGAAACATTGTCGGTGGACAGGAAACGGACGTTGTGAACGTGGAAAAAGAGGAACGAGCCCGAAGTGGTCGTGAAGACCGAGGGTGAAATGTGGACATTTGAATAATGGCCCGTCCAGAATGAAGGGTGAAGGACCAGGAAATAATCCGACTCGGAAATACGACATCGCATTATCCAGTTTCTTCCAGCCGAGTTTTTCCTGGCGGCTCAGTTAAGCTGGGCGTTTGTTGCTGAAGCCTACGAACGGAGCATAATTTCTCAACTCGATACTATGGAATCCTAATGTTGCGGAAAACCCAACTACGCCATTAGACCATTTTTGGATGGGCGGAAATTGAAAATCTGGCTATGAAAAACTAGAGGGGAACGTCCCGAAATATCTCCGTCGCAGACAACCGGCATATGCCTGACGAGGCGGCTGAAATTGCCCGAGAGGATCGTAAATTTCATTGCCCCATATTTTCTCCTTTTGTGCCACGGATATAGATGTCTTGGAGGTACTTAATTTAAACTGCGGGCGCATTATGGGAGCTTCCTGTGCCCCATTTGTCCTGGCTAAGAGCCGGTATTTGTTGCGGTTGTTCCTCCGGCTCTGATTATTAGATACATTCAATTTTGTTCCTTTCTTTCGGCCCCGTTCGTCGACTATCCGGATTGAATGAGCCAAGACAGTTCTGGCTAAGGAAATTGGGAAAATCGTCAAGCTCTATCGATATAATCCGCAGCTCGAACATTACAAATCGCTTCGTTTGCCGCCGTCCAGATTGCTGGCCGGCAGAAAACTATTCGGGATTCGGGGGAGAATTTCAATTATCCATCAACGGCTTTAGACGGAACGCTTCCATCGAATGTCGCGCTTCACGGAATACCATTCTAGATTCCAGAGCCAGATTTGATGGAGGCGCGGTTTTCCCGTTAGTCGAAGTCAGAGAAGGAAAAGAAGTCGCTTAATACGCCCCATTTAACTAACTAATAGAAGACGCAATCAATAGCGCCGGATTAAAGTCGGAAAACTCCAGTAATCCCACTACTATTAGCCAACTTTCCAGTCGTATAATTCGAGTAACGAACGGTTAAGCAACGTTCTGCTGGAAATTAGCCTTTTGTGCGAAATTTGTGAGCTCACCAGGAAGCAGCGCCCTCGAAAACTTCCGGGCCCCATGCATACATTAAAGTTCCGCGAAATGGAGTCGCTCTATAAAAGTCGCTGTTTTCGCCTTAATTTTCGCAATGTTTAATGCACAGAACAAAAGGCCCATTAAGTTTTATCAGTTTTCAAAGTAAACAGGGGCTCGGTGAAGAGAATGAGCCAGTGTTGCGGCCGCACTGATAAACCACATCAGCGAAATGATTGACGTTTTTCGTTTTTTTCTTCTTTTTGGTTGAAAATCGAGAATTATTGCCCCCGGGTTTCGGTCCAGTGGACTGGAAATCGCGAAGTTGTTCAACGAAAACGACAGAATTTTCCCTCTTTCCTCGGTTACCGTTCACAGAAACGTCCGCAGATAAAGAGCAAGTTTTGGCTGAATGAAAGACTGGAACCGTGCATTTTGGGCAACTGTCTTTTTTGTAAAATTGCCGCAGATGGCAATTTATGAGCTTAATTTGAAGCTCAATTCTAGGTGGAAATTGGGATTTTTTCCAAAAATCTGCAACCTGGCACACTTAAACACCAAGGATTATTCTACTCAAATAGCACCATTTAACCTTCTAGCAACTTATGAAATTTTCACGAGAAACGCGCCCAATTTAATTTGTAAGTTTTGGACGAAATTTCGGGAATTCTCCAAAAAATCAACCAAAAGTTGGAAATATTTGCAACTTGGCACACTGATGCCCTTAGGCCACTTTATCCAAGTTAAAAGTTTCAACCCGTCAGCTGCCGGCGCCGTTTGCAACTTGCAACACAATTGAATATGCAATTTCTCGATGGAAGTTTGGAGAGCTCTCAAAAAATAACTAAACTTGGGAAATATCGGCAACTTGGCACACTTACGCTCCAAGTCTTCCTTCAGCTAAATTACAAATTTCGGTATTTTACCTGCCACAGTTTGCAACCTGGGAATTTTTAAAGAGTAGCGCGTACAATTGAAAGTGCAGATTCTATATGGAATTTTGGGAAGTCCTCAAAAATCAACCAAAATCTGGAAATATCTGCAACTTGACTCACTTTAATACTAAGCTTTCTTTAACCCAATTTGCAAATTTGAACCTTCTAGCTGTTTCGCTTTGCGAATGATGAATTTTTAAAACCAAAAGCGCGTAATCAAAAGTACAATTTCTAGATGAGAGTTTCACAAATTCTCAAAAATTAGGCCAAATCTTTAAATTTCTGAAATTTTATACACTAAAACCCTGAGCTTTCTTTAATCGAAATCGTAAATTTGAACCTTCTAGTGGCGGCAGTTTCCCACTTATGAATTTTTAAAACCAAGCGCGCATGGTTGAAAATTGCAGTTTCCAGATGGAAATTTGAAAAATTCGCAAAAATCAACCCAAAGCTGGAAATCTGTGCAGCTTCGCGCACTTAAACACTAAGGTCCCGTTAACCCAAGCTTTAAATTTAAACCTTCTAGTGGCGGCAGTTTCCAATTTGTGAATTTTTAAACCCAGACGGGCATCGTTGAAAAATGCAGGTTGTAAATGGAAATTTGAAAAATTCGCAAAAATCAACCCAAAGCTGGAAATCTGTGCAACTTCGCTCACTTAGGCACTAAGGTCCCGTTAACCCAAGCTTTAAATTTAAACCTTCTAGTGGCGGCAGTTTCCAACTTGTGAATTTTTAAACCCAGACGGGCATCGTTGAAAAATGCAGTTTCTAGATGGAAATTTGAAAAATTCGCAAAAATCAACCCAAAGCTGGAAATCTGTGCAACTTCGCTCACTTAGGCACTAAGGTCCCGTTAACCCAAGCTTTAAATTTAAACCTTCTAGTGGCGGCAGTTTCCAATTTGTGAATTTTTAAACCCAGACGGGCATCGTTGAAAAATGCAGTTTGTAGATGGAAATTTGAAAAATTCGCAAAAATCAACCCAAAGCTGGAAATCTGTGCAACTTCGCTCACTTAGGCACTAAGGTCCCGTTAACCCAAGCTTTAAATTTGAACCTTCTAGTGGCGGCAGTTTCCAACTTGTAAATTTTTAAACCCAGACGGGCATCGTTGAAAAATGCAGTTTGTAGATGGAAATTTGAACAATTCGCAAAAATTAACCCAAAGCTGAAAATATGTGCAACTTCGCTCACTTAGGCACTAAGGTCCCGTTAACCCAAGCTTTAAATTTAAACCTTCTAGTGGCGGCAGTTTCCAACTTGTGAATTTTTAAACCCAGACGGGCATCGTTGAAAAATGCAGTTTGTAGATGGAAATTTGAAAAATTCGCAAAAATCAACCCAAAGCTGGAAATCTGTGCAACTTGCTCACTTAGGCACTAAGGTCCCGTTAACCCAAGCTTTAAATTTAAACCTTCTAGTGGCGGCAGTTTCCAACCTTGTGAATTTTTAAACCCAGACGGGCATCGTTGAAAAATGCAGTTTCTAGATGGAAATTTGAAAAATTCGCAAAAATCAACCCAAAGCTGGAAAATCTGTGCAACTTTGCTCACTTAGGCACTAAGGTCCCGTTACCCAAGCTTAAATTTAAACCTTCTAGTGGCGGCAGTTTCCAACTTGTGAATTTTTAAACCCCAGACGGGCATCGTTGAAAAGTGCAGTTTTCCAGATGGAAATTTGAAAAATTCGCAAAAATCAACCCAAAGCTGGAAATCTGTGCAACTTTTGCTCACTTAGGCACTAGGTCCCGTTAACCCAAGCTTTAAATTTAAACCTTCTAGTGGCGGCAGTTTCCAACTTGTGAATTTTTAACCCAGACGGGCATCGTTGAAAACTGCAGTTTTCTAGATGGAAATTGAAAAATTCGCAAAATCAACCCAAAGTTTGGAAATCTGTGCAACTTTGTCAGCTTAGGAACTAGGTCCCGTTAACCCAAGCTTTAATTTAAACCTTCTAGTGGCGGCAGTTTTCAACTTGTGAATTTTTAACCCAGACGGGCATCGTTGAAAAATGCAGTTTCTAGATGGAAAATTTGAAAAATTCGCAAAAATCAACCCAAAGCTGGAAATCTGTGCAACTTTGCTTCACTTAGGCACCTAAGGTCCCGTTAACCCAAGCTTAAATTTAAACTTCTAGTGGCGGCAGTTTCCAACTTGTGAATTTTTAAACCCAGACGGGCACGTTGAAAAATGCAGTTCTAGATGGAAATTTGAAAAATTCGCAAAAATCAACCAAAGCTGGAAATCGTGCACTTCGCTCACTTAGGCACTAAGGTCCCGTTAACCCAAGCTTAAATTTAAACCTTCTAGTGGCGGCAGTTTCCAACTTGTGAATTTTAAAACCCAGACGGGCATCGTTGAAAAATGCAGTTTGTAGATGGAAATTTGAAAAATTCGCAAAAATCAACCCAAAGCTGGAAATCTGTGCAACTTTGCTCACTTAGGCACTAAGGTCCCGTTAACCCAAGCTTTAAATTTAAACCTTCTAGTGGCGGCAGTTTCCAACTTGTGAATTTTTAAACCCAGACGGGCATCGTTGAAAAATGCAGTTTGTAGATGGAAATTTGAAAAATTCGCAAAAATCAACCCAAAGCTGGAAATCTGTGCAACTTTGCTCACTTAGGCACTAAGGTCCCGTTAACCCAAGCTTTAAATTTAAACCTTCTAGTGGCGGCAGTTTCCAACTTGTGAATTTTTAAACCCAGACGGGCATCGTTGAAAATTGCAGTTTCCAGATGGAAATTTGAAAAATTCGCAAAAATCAACCCAAAGCTGGAAATCTGTGCAACTTGCTCACTTAGGCACTAAGGTCCCGTTAACCCAAGCTTTAAATTTAAACCTTCTAGTGGCGGCAGTTTCCAACTTGTGAATTTTTAAACCCAGACGGGCATCGTTGAAAAATGCAGTTTGCTAGATGGAAATTTGAAAAATTCGCAAAAATCAACCAAAGCTGAAATCTGTGCAACTTCGCTCACTTAGGCACTAAGGTCCCGTTAACCCAAGCTTTAAATTTAAACCTTCTAGTGGCGGCAGTTTCCAACTTGTGAATTTTTAAACCCAGACGGGCATCGTTGAAAAATGCAGTTTGTAGATGGAAATTTGAAAAATTCGCAAAAATCAACCCAAAGCTGGAAATCTGTGCAACTTTGCTCACTTAGGCACTAAGGTCCCGTTAACCCAAGCTTTAAATTTAAACCTTCTAGTGGCGGCAGTTTCCAACTTGTGAATTTTTAAACCCAGACGGGCATCGTTGAAAAATGCAGTTTGTAGATGGAAATTTGAAAAATTCGCAAAAATCAACCCAAAGCTGGAAATCTGTGCAACTTTGTTCACTTAGGAACTAAGGTCCCGTTAACCCAAGCTTTAAATTTAAACCTTCTAGTGGCGGCAGTTTCCAACTTGTGAATTTTTAAACCCAGACGGGCATCGTTGAAAAATGCAGTTTGTAAGATGGAAATTTGAAAAATTCGCAAAAATCAACCCAAAGCTGGAAATCTGTGCAACTTTGCTCACTTAGGCACTAAGGTCCCGTTAACCCAAGCTTTAAATTTAAACCTTCTAGTGGCGGCTAGTTTCCAACTTGTGAATTTTTAACCCAGACGGGCATCGTTGAAAAATGCAGTTTGTAGATGGAAATTTGAAAAATTGGCAAAAATCAACCCAAAGCTGGAAATCTGTGCAACTTTGCCTAGTTAGGCACTTAGGTCCCGTTAACCCAAGCTTTAAATTTAAACCTTCCAGTGGCGGCAATTTCCAACCTGTGAATTTTTAAATCCAGACGGGCATCGTTGAAAACTGCAGTTTGTAGATGGAACTTTGAAAAATTCGCAAAAATCAACCGAAATCTGGAAATCTCCACAACTTTACGCACTCAAAGCGTAAGCCTTCTTGTGCCTAAATTAAAAATTTCGACCCCCCTACCAGACGTAGTTTGTAACTTATGAATTTATAAAGCCAAAGCGCACAGACTAACAGCCGGCTTTCTGCTCGGGAAAAACGGCGTCTAAACAGGCAAGGTGGACGGGAAAATTAGCGCTTATTGGACGACGGAACGAAAATGAACAACCCGCTTTTCTAATAGTAATTTATTTCCAAGATGAGACAACCCGAGCCCCATAATTAAAAGTGAACACGATAGGAGACGTCCTGAATAATGATCGGACGCTGAAAGCGGGAATTCGAGGCGACGCTTCTTCATCAAGCCGACCAAATTAGATTCGCTTTTTCTTCGCAAAATTCCGCACGGAATGACGCTATTGGGCCGCATTTCAATTCGGAGGATTTATCGGTTATGGACAGAGGCAATCGGGGCCTAAAGCCGATCGTCTAATGGATTAGAAGGAGGATTGCACAATAGGAGTCGTTTATAGGGAAATTTTATTTTCAATCTATCTCCATCTCGAGGGCGAAGCCACCCACGTTTAACTTGAATTAATAAAGAATTAATAGAGCACTTAAGGGTTGGCAAGTGAACTGAAACAGAACTGGGAACAAATGGCATAAAAATGAGCAATAAAATCGAACCTGAGGGTTCGGGAAAACCAAGGGAAAGTGGCAATTTCCCGTCAAAGACAATCTTGCCGGGAAATCTCTGCTTGTCGTGTCGGCGCACAATGGATCAAACCGTTAGGAAAAACCCCCAATTTCACTCAGTATTTGCCTCAACAACCACCATTTCCAGTGGCAGAAATGAAAAAAAAGCGCTCAAAACTTGCCCTTTTCCAGCCAATGAATGGCGAATCCTGATAATAATCCATATCCTTTATAGAGCGGAATCTGAATTTTTCTCGTTGAAAAACGTTCTCAGTGCCATAAGAATGACAATCACAATCCGGCAATATAGAGCGAAGCTTCCGGCGAACCGCAGCAAAAGGGCAATTTCCCGTTAAGGGCCGATCTGTCTCTTGGACCTAAGTTTTGGGTGATTACATCGGAATCGGTAGAAAGCGACGTCCAAGGAAACATAGAAAAATAAAAGCGCAACTCGAGCAGCCAGACCAGATGAGTCCCGCAGGAGAATTCACCATCAAATCCTGTACAGCGACAGAATTAAAATTTGCTTTTGAGTTCCGGATTTTCCGGACACCGGAAATTTCGTATTTTACGTCAAAACTAGATAAATTTCTAAAACAACGTTTGATATGAAAAGAGCGCATTTTAAGGCTCTATCCCTCAACGACTAGAGAGTTTCGCAGCTCAAGGGGCCTCGTGGTCCAAATAGGAAACAATGCAGGACTGGGATTAAGATTTCCTGCCCCCAAACTCATCCGGCGGATTAAACCTGCAGCCCGATTAATTCGGGCAGAGCCGCCGACATTCGAATCAATATTAATTCAACGTGTACAATCCTATTGGGGCGGATTGTGCAATGGAAAATGAAATTTTTCTATTAATTAAAACCAGTGCCGCCCATTGTGACCAAGGGGAGCGGATGAGTTGAAGGTGAATCCGGGTAGTTATTTATCGATTCGCGCCTAAATCCCCAGTGATTATTAATCCAGGAAATAGGGGCACTAAAACGGAGCTAAAACGCGCCATAATTATCCAACAGGAGTAATGGATTTAGTTGCAAACAAAATTATCTCAGCAGATGCCGCTTTAGATGACAAACTGTTGGAGTAATCCGGATTATTAGCTGCTGCATAATGAAGTCGATTATCCAGAGTGCAGCGTTGGAAATGGAAATAATCTAGCGCCCAACTGGGAGCAGGCAGTTGTGCGTTTATTAGGCTGGATGCCGGCTTGACCGGTGTGGGTGCTCTTGCTTAAAGTGCGATTTTATGGAAGAAGTTTCAAGTTTGCCAAATTGCCTTCAAACTGAGATGAAAAAGGCAGACTTTTTCAAGGTCTTTTGTGTCGTCTCAATCGCGTTCTTAGATGGGAAACATAGAATCATTGTGGCTCTTAAGGCAAGTGCGGTAGTTTATCCTGCCTGCTAACTGCAGCATTACAGTTTTCTTGTTGTCTAGTTCACTCAAACCCCACCGATCCACAATCACGTCACGCTCACCTGTTGGACTGGGAGTCAAAGGGTACAAAATCCTCGACACATTGTTCTTCCAACAGTTTCTGAGGAATAAGCTCGCAAACTTCGGCGGCTCCATAAAATTTCACAAATTTCCTTCTATCTCTTTTCAGGTTAGGAATTTCTCGACAAAAGTTAAGGGTTAAAGACAGCTCTTGAGACGCTCTATTGAAAACATCTGAATGAGTTTGTGATATTTCCAACAGTTTCTGAGAAATAAGCTCGCAAACTTCGGCGGCTCCATAAAATTTCACAAATTTCCTTCTATCTCTTTTCAGGTTAGGAATTTCTCGACAAAAGTTAAGGGTTAAAGACAGCTCTTGAGACGCTCTATTGAAAACATCTGAATGAGTTTGCGATATTTTCAACTAGTTTACTGAGAAATAAGCTCGCAAACTTCGGTGGCTCCATAAAATTTCACAAATTTCCTTCTATCTCTTTTCAGGTTAGGAATTTCTCGACAAAAGTTAAGGGTTAAAGACAGCTCTTGAGACGCTCTATCGGAAACATCTGAATGATTTTGCGATATTTCAATAGTTTCCGAGAAATAAGCTCGCAAACTTCGGCGGCTCCATAAAATTTCACAAATTTCCTTCAATCTCTTTTCAGGTTAGGAATTTCTCGACAAAAGTTAAGGGTTAAAGACAGCTCTTGAGACGCTCTATCGAAAACATCTGAATGATTTGGCGATATTTTAAATAGTTTACGAGAAATAAGCTCGCAAACTTCGGTGGCTCCATAAAATTTCACAAATTTCCTTCTATCTCTTTTTAGGTTAGGAATTTCTCGACAAAAGTTAAGGGTTAAAGACAGCTCTTGAGACGCTCTATTGAAAACATCTGAATGAGTTTGTGATATTTCCAACAGTTTTTGAGAAATTAGCTAGCAAACTTCGGCGGCTCCATAAAATTTCACAAATTTCCTTCTATCTCTTTTCAGGTTAGGAATTTCTCGACAAAAGTTAAGGGTTAAAGACAGCTCTTGAGACGCTCTATCGAAAACATCTGAATGATTTGGCGATATTTTAAATAGTTTACGAGAAATAAGCTCGCAAACTTCGGTGGCTCCATAAAATTTCACAAATTTCCTTCTCTCTTTTCAGGTAACGAATTTCTCGACAAAAGTTAAGGGTTAAAGACAGCTCTTGAGACGCTCTATCGGAAACATCTGAATGATTTTGCGATATTTTCAATAGTTTACGAGAAATAAGCTCGCAAACTTCGGCGGCTCCATAAAATTTCACAAATTTCCTTCTATCTCTTTTCAGGTTAGGAATTTCTCGACAAAAGTTAAGGGTTAAAGACAGCTCTTGAGACGCTCTATCGGAAACATCTGAATGATTTTGCGATATTTTCAATAGTTTACGAGAAATAAGCTCGCAAACTTCGGCGGCTCCATAAAATTTCACAAATTTCCTTCTATCTCTTTTCAGGTTAGGAATTTCTCGACAAAATTTAAGGGTTAAATACAGCTCCTGAGACGCTCTACCGGAAACATCTGAATGATTTTGCGATATTTCCAACAGTTTCTGAGAAATAAGCTCGCAAACTTCGACGGCACCATAAAATTTCACAAATTTCCTTCTATCTCTTTTCAGGTTAGGAATTTCTCAACAAAAGTTAAGGGTTAAAGACAGCTCTTGAGACGCTCTATTGAAACATCTGAATGATTTTGCGATATTTTCAACTAGTTTACTGAGAAATAAGCTCGCAAACTTCGGCGGCTCCATAAAATTTCACAAATTTCCTTCTATCTCTTTTTCAGGTTAGGAATTCTCGACAAAGTTAAGGGTTAAAGACAGCTCTTGAGACGCTCTATCGAAAACATCTGAATGATTTTGCGATATTTCAATAGTTTACTGAGAAATAAGCTCGCAAACTTCGGCGGCTCCATAAAATTTCACAAATTTCCTTCTATCTCTTTTCAGGTTAGGAATTCTCGACAAAAGTTAAGGGTTTAAAGACAGCTCTTGAGACGCTCTATCGGAAAACATCTGAATGATTTTGCGATATTTTCAATAGTTTACGATAAATAAGCTCGCAAACTTCGGCGGCTCCATAAAATTTCACAAATTTCCTTCTATCTCTTTTCAGGTTAGGAATTTCTCGACAAAAGTTAAGGGTTAAAGACAGCTCTTGAGACGCTCTATTGAAAACATCTGAATAATTTTGCGATATTTCCAACAGTTTCTGAGAAATAAGCTCGCACACTTCGGCGGCTCCATAAAATTTCACAAATTTCCTTCTATCTCTTTTTAGGTTAGGAATTTCTCGACAAAAGTTAGGGTTAAAGACAGCTCTTGAGGCGCTCTATCGGAAACATCTGAATGATTTTGCAATATTTTCAATAGTTTACGAGAAATAAGCTAGCAAACTTCGGCGGCTCCATAAAATTTAGAAAACATAGAATCATTGTGGCCCTTAAGGCAAGTGCGGTAGTTTATCCTGCCTGCTAACTGCAGGATTTTAGTTTTCTTGTTGTCCAGTTCACACAAACCCCACCGATCCACAATCACGTCACGCTCACCTGTTGGACTGGGAGTCAAAGGGAACAAAATCCTCGACACATTGTTCTGCGTGAAATTCCTGATGGGCACCCATCGCAACAGACGGCCTTTGCCCCTGTGCAGCCCCGCCACTGCATTGTTAATGGCGCGCGTGTACCCGCGCACCCCAAAATTCGTGTGGGGCAAAATCAGCCCGATATTTAACGGTTCTGAGCCCGGCTGCGGCACCCGGCCATGGTTCCGATGATGGCCCCGGAAGGAACCGTGAAACGTCCTGCTGTGCTCCTTCAGCACGCCGCTGGCCGCCAGCGAGCAAAGCGACAACAGCGCTAATAAAGGCGGTTTCATTGGTAGGAAGGGACGCGACGCGATGGCAATTTGATTTTTTGGATAACATGGTTCTTCATACTCTCAACTAGTTTGAAGACGCAGGAAGAAGGCAAAGAAATTAGCGGTATTGGAAGGCTCCAAGGGCGTTTTAGACGTGGGGTGGCTTTGGCAGTGTACAAGGGTGATTTGAAATCATCGGGTTTTTTGGGGTTAGTTGTTGAATTGTGCTCGTCAAAACTTGAAAAGTGTTTTTTGCACAGTTTACTTTTGGTGGAAAAACTGGGAGAGAGTAAGTGTTGCAAGTTAATTGCACGCAAATTGAGCAAATTCTTCTGCGAAAGTCAAAGTTGGCAGAGAAAGTTTCAGAGTAGTCAGTAGAGTTTGATGGAATTTACTTTCAAAAACTACCTTCACCCGAAAACTGTCTTTAAATATTCAAACATTCTGGAAAAAAACGAAAACTGATGTTGCGAAGTGGGGTTATGAAGTGAAGTTGAGCCGTTCTCGGTGATAGAACTCATTTTTGACACCAATTTTGAATCACCCAGTGTAAAAAAGGAGCACTCGCCCTTTCTCAATAAGCCTCAAGGGCAGGAGGGAGTGCACATGAGAAAACTTGCCCCCTTGAGCACTTGTTGCCAATAGTTGCGCAAAAACCGATCGATTATCGACTATCGGGGGCACATTTTATTGTATATTGTCATCGGCCATTCTGCACGTCCCACGTCTTCGACAAGAGCCTTACAATCACTCCGCGGAATCCTAACCGCAAATTTTCCTGCCTGATCCCGACTCTGGATGAGGCCGATCGGCCGCCTGGACACTGGACAGTTGGCTATTTTTTTCGCGACACTAAACAGGGGAAAATGGGGTTAAAACAGCACACGAAACTCACGCGATTTTTCCGTTTAACGAGCAAAACAGCGCGCCCCTAACGTGGGGGCAATGTTGCTTCTTGGGGATAGACATACAGCCACCGCCCCAGCTGATAGCGAGAGGGTGATGGCGATAGCGATCCGCGTGGATAAGAGGGAAATAGGTGTCCGGTTTCCAGGGAAACCGCGCTCAAGGCTCAGGACCTGGAACAGAACGCTGGATGCCGTTTGGCCTGACGGCACAGAACAATGTTGTCGTTCTGTCGATTAATTAGCGAGATTTTAGGGAAAACGTGCTATTCAACATCCCGATAGCTCTGGCACACATGGCAGCCGCCTTGACCCACTGAACTAGATTTGTTTGAGTGAAAGTGCTCAATGTTTCACCGGTTTTTCCGGGCGTTTCGGATCAGTTTTTGATTTTAAAAAAATGTCTTCCTTCTAGTGGAGCTTTTTAAAAAATTTTGGAAATTTGGAACGCATCACTTTGCCTTTTAAAATCCCATTTCTGCTAATAGAACAAGTGGTGCGTTCCAAATTGCCCATATTCCTTGCAAACTACTCCGCGCCAGATACAGGGTGAGCCAAATTTAGACATAAGTCGAGTTACGGCGGATTTTGTTCAAAGACTTTTCAAAAGTTTTCTGCGCTATTTAACAGGAGTTAAAAATGCACCTAAGCCCGATGTGCTGACCCCACACTAATGTGCTGGTGGCAACTGGATAAGGGCCACAATGAAATTGATCCAGAGCGACGAGCTGGGAAATTTATGCGACGTCGTCTTTAAATTGAATTTTCCCTTTACTAATTCGTCTGCTACTGAGTACTTTGAGAGTTTCCATTTTACTCTTTCTAGGGTTTTTTTGCGGAGGGGCGCAAAGTGCCAAGTTTCGGCCGGAGATTAGCAAAAGGAAAACGGAAAAGTTAAAGAATGCAGACTAAGTGGTCGAATTAGTTTCAACGGGTGCTTAATAATGAGGCAATAATATATTGAAAATCCACGATATACAGAGTGTTTCATAATTTCTCAGATACAAACGATTTCTGAGTGTTAATATATATTTTTTTAAAGTCGTTCGGATGCCGATAGATCTGGAGACGCTCAGTCGAAAAGGTTCTATTGATTTTTCCGGTATTTCAAACAATTTTCAGCATAAAAGCTTGTAAACATCGATCGGCTCCCAAAATTTTCCATTTTTTCTTCCAAGGTTTAACAACAGTTAGGATTTTCTGATAAATCCCAACTAGGAGACGAGTTCTGAATAATCGAGCAGGGTCTGAGGTCTGAATGGATTTTTCAACAGTTTCTGAGAAATAAGCTCGCAACCGATAAAAAATATCCATAAAATTCGCAAATTCCACTTATATCTCTTTTCAGGTTAGGGAATTTCTCAACAAAGTCAAGGGTTATACACAGCTCTTGAGACTCTCTATCGAAAACATCTGAATGATTTTGCGATATTTCCAACAGTTTCTGAGAAATAAGCTCGCAAACTTCGGCGGCTCCATAAAATTTCACAAATTTCCTTCTATCTCTTTTCAGGTTAGGAATTTCTCGACAAAAGTTAAGGGTTGAAGACAGTTCTTGAGACGCTCTATCGAAAACATCTGAATGATTTTGCGATATTTTCAACAGTTTCTGAGAAATAAGCTCGCAAACTTCGGCGCTTCCATAAAATTTCACAAATTTCCTTCCATCTCTTTTCAGGTTACGAATTTCTCGACAAAAGTTAAGGGTTAAACACAGCTCTTGAGACGCTCTATTGAAAATATCTGAATGGGTTTGTGATATTTCCAACAGTTTCTGATAAATAAGCTCGCAAACTTCGGTGGCTCCATAAAATTTCCCAAATTTGATTCTATCTCTTTTCAGGTTAGGAATTTCTCGACAAAAGTTAAGGGTTAAAGACAGCTCTTTAGACGCTCTACCGAAAACATCTGAATGATTTTGCGATATTTCCAATAGTTTACAAGAAATATGCTCGCAAACTTCGGTGGCTCCATAAAATTTCCCAAATTTCCTTCTATCTCTTTTCAGGTTAGGAATTTCTCGACAAAAGTTAAGGGTTAAAGACAGCTCTTGAGACGCTCTATCGAAAACATCTGAATGATTTTGCGATATTTTCAACAGTTTCTGAGAAATAAGCTCGCAAACTTCGGCGGTTCCATAAAATTTCACAAATTTCCTTCCATCTCTTTTCAGGTTACGAATTTCTCGACAAAAGTTAAGGGTTAAACACAGCTCTTGAGACGCTCTATTGAAAATATCTGAATGGGTTTGTGATATTTCCAACAGTTTCTGATAAATAAGCTCGCAAACTTCGGTGGCTCCATAAAATTTCCCAAATTTGATTCTATCTCTTTTCAGGTTAGGAATTTCTCGACAAAAGTTAAGGGTTAAAGACAGCTCTTTAGACGCTCTACCGAAAACATCTGAATGATTTTGCGATATTTCCAATAGTTTACAAGAAATATGCTCGCAAACTTCGGTGGCTCCATAAAATTTCCCAAATTTGATTCTATCTCTTTTCAGGTTACGAATTTCTCGACAAAAGTTAAGGGTTAAACACAGCTCTTGAGACGCTCTATTGAAAATATCTGAATGGGTTTGTGATATTTCCAACAGTTTCTGATAAATAAGCTCGCAAACTTCGGTGGCTCCATAAAATTTCCCAAATTTGATTCTATCTCTTTTCAGGTTAGGAATTTCTCGACAAAAGTTAAGGGTTAAAGACAGCTCTTGAGACGCTCTATTGAAAACATCTGAATGGGTTTGTGATATTTCCAACAGTTTCTGATAAATAAGCTCGCAAACTTCGGTGGCTCCATAAAATTTCACAAATTTCCTTCTATCTCTTTTCAGGTTACGAATTTATCGACAAAAGTTAAGGGTTAAAGACAGCTCTTGAGACTGCTCTATCGGAAACATCTGAATGATTTTGCGATATTTCCAACAGTTTCTGAGAAATAAGCTCGCAAACTTCCGACGGCTCCATAAATTTCACAAATTTCCTTCTATCTCTTTTCAGGGTTAGGAATTTCTCGACAAAAAGTTAAGAGGTTAAAGACAGCTCTTGAGACGCTCTATCGGAAACATCTGAATGATTTTGCGATATTTCAACAGTTTACTGAGAAATAAGCTCCGCAAACTTCGGGGCGGGGCTCCATAAAATTTCACAAATGTCCTTCTATCTCTTTTCAGGTTAGGAATTTCTCGAACAAAAGTTAAGGGTTAAATACAGCTCCTGAGACGCTCTATCGGAAAACATCTGAATGATTTTGGATATTTCAACAGTTTTCTGAGAAATAAGCTCGCAAACTTCGGCGGCTCCAGAAAATTTCACACATTTCCTTCTATCTCTTTTCAGGTTAGGAATTTCTCGACAAAAGTTAAGGGTTAAAGAATTGCTCTTGAGACGCTCTATTGAAAACATCTGAATAAGTTTGTGATATTTCACAAAAGTTTCTGAGAAATAAGCCCGCAAACTTCGGCGGCTCCATAAAATTTCACAAATTTCCTTCTATCTCTTTTCAGGTTAGGAATTTCTCGACAAAAGTTAAGGGTTAAAGACAGCTCTTGAGACGCTCTATTGAAAACATCTGAATGAGTTTGTGATATTTTCAACAGTTTCTGAGAAATAAGCTCGCAAACTTCGGGGGCTCCATGAAATTTCACAATTTCACTTGCATCTCTTTTCAGGTTAGGAATTTCTCGACAAAACTTAAGGGATAAAGACAGCTCTTGAGACACTTTATCAAAAAGGTTCTACCGAACAGTCGTGAGAATCGAGTATTTTTACCAGTTTTCAGATATGAGCTGTTCGACAATCGGGTTCACTTTCACATTTTGGCTCCTAACTTTTTAAAGGTTACGAATTTCTGATAAAACCCAATTAGGAAAATACAGCTCTAGAGACGGACTAACGAAAGTATCATAACGACTAAATCGATATTTGTAACCATTTCCGAAATAGATCAATTGGAAATTTCGGGCAACTGAAAACGGGCGAATCGCTGCTCGGATCTTAAATTTTTCCATTATCCGAACGCAATGGCAAGTTTCAAGCTCGACTTGATGAAATTGATCGATATAAATGTGATTGATGTGAACAAGAGGCGAAAGTTGATCAATCGAGCCCAACGCGATAAATAATAGGGAAATTGAATTACATCTGGAATGGGAATTGATGAATCTTTCGGATTGACTCCGAACGAAACGGAAATAAATGCAAATGATGCGTTATGGTTGAAGCGATGAACGTTCTTTTCCTTAATCAAGCCCTTCTTGTTTGAACGCGAACGGAACTAAACCATATTTGCAAATGGGGCTTTCGCAGTCGGGTCTCAGCGCGTTTTGCCGGTTTGCTCAATGCGAACCGTTCGCCCAATGTTATTTCGGAGTTTACTCGAGCCGATGCACAATTTCGATAAGTGGGTCCCTTTTTTTCGCAATAAAACATCTGCTTTTCAGCCCTTGAGGTAAAGGAACTCGATGGGGAAACAATCATAAATTCCCTCCCGTTTTCATCCTAAAATCAATCAGGAGAATCACTATAAGCATGAGTGATTAGCGGCGGAATTATTGACGGGGTTGAAACAGCTTCCTTTCAATGCCGCCCCCCTGAGGCCGACTTATAATAACCAATCATTTAAGTGTCGAATTTCCATCATTTACACCATTATCTCATCTAGACATTCGCGTCTAGATCAGCTTCAATTAAGTCGCCTCAAAGCTCTTCATGTGAAATAGGGAATGCCTGATTAAGTTTCACTTCATAAACTAGTTAGTGTTTAGTGTTGAGGCGAAAGGGCGAGATTTTTCATTAAGATTCACACTGAAATCCGGTCTTCAGGGGGGCTACAATTTAATCTCTTCCACTGGAAAGTTATAATTTTCAGTTGATTTGTCGCTCAGTTTTAGCGTGCGGAAATTCTAAAAGATCATACGCCGAAAGAGAACGGGCGCGCCCCTCTAAAGCGGATTTTTCATTCTAATTCCACCAATTTGCGCAATTAGTCTCCATTACTGACCGGGCGTTTACAGTGAAACGGAATGGGGAGAATGGACCTCAGGGCTCTGGGGGCTTTTAACACACCTGCCATGTTTCCGCATTATCCTTAACCACTTTGTCTGCTTCGATATGTTGTTATCGTGAAGTTGCCCGGAATAAACCCACTCAAGAAGAATTTAATCAAAACTTCAAACTTCAAAGCGCAAGTGTGTGTCCAGGTGCGCATTAAGGCTCGTTCACACGGTGACACTAACGTCGCGACACTGCCACCTTCAAGTGTCCAGACAATGACACTGTTGTGGACGACATTAGATGTCACGTCATTCATGTCACCGTGTGAACGAGCTTTTACTCCTTGGTTGCTCCTCTGTCAAAATGAGCGCATTTACACCGCAACATCTGTGGCAATGGCTTAGCCTTTGGACGGGCTACCAAACGAAACGCAATGGCCTCAAAGAGGTCAAGCCACAACTTAAGCGAAAGTGGCAAAAAGAGAAATAAATAAGTACACGGAAAGGGTGCGAAAGGCTTTCAGCCACCTCATCCGGACCAGAGACTTTGAGTCAATTAATCGACTGTCCTTTCGCAAAATGGACATGTTCTGTGTGTGCTTGTGGGCTTTCATCCAAAATCGGCCCGATTATTCGAACAGAGAACAAACATTGAAACATGCAGTGGCGCATTTCGTGCCCTTCCACCACTCGCAAGTGCAAACTGCAATTTTGCATAGTTTGCATTGTGTGTTGGTTGCTGGAAAACCGCCTAAAAGTACAATAAAAGCAAAGTCCAGTAAAAGCGCGAGCCCAACGGCTTTTGACAGTGAATCGCTTCCAACTTCCAAACTAATGGAGCGAAAGCAGTCAAAATTTGACACTTTGTAGGCCAACGTCAACTTCAATTACCCGAGAGATTTACTCATATGACGCGTCAAGAAACATTTTTTGTTAATTTCCGAAACTGGAACACAAAAACTAGTGCGAACCGCACACTTGACATTGAAGACCTGCCAACTGCCAAACCACCACGCGGCTGAAACCGTCAAACGTTGACAAGTTGAAGCCCAAACCCAAGGAATTCATGCGTGCGAAACTTGTCAAAGTGTGTTTTTTGAAGTACCAAACGGAAAAATGTATCAAAAAGCAATTGGTTCCTTTGACAGTGAATAACTCCCAACTGCCAACATCTGAACACGTCAAATTTTGTTACTTTGCAGCCCGATTTAATGGGCTGTTAAATAGTTCAAACAGTCATGATAATTAACGGGGAATAATTAGCATTTCTACCCGGCAAAGGAATTTAATATCTGTTGCGGACGGACGGCCAGTTAACTGCCATTATGGGGAACCGTGCGCCCTTAACTCAGCCCCCTGCGAGGGTTTTACGCATAAAAAACCGCTGCAATTAATCACATAATAATCGCACGAAATTCCTCCCCAAAAGTCTACAAAATGCCAATAAAAGTAATGAACAATAGGTCGGACAAAGGCAATTTCGGGCTCCGATAGCTCCATTCAGGCTCATAAATATGTATCTGCGATCGAGAATAGGCCCGTCGTAATTTCGAGGCTCAAGGAGATCGGACGAAATAACCATCGTCAACTGTTGAAAAACCTCCAGGATTTTATTTCCACATCATAAGCATCTTTATTGGAAACGACGGGATGTTCCAGACAATAAACCCCAATTAAATTGCAAACGATTTTTTTTGGCCAGCTTCCCACTGACTGTCCCACTGCTTGACCAGCTCTTTCAACATTTCAAACCACTGCACAGAGAACACTGGCTTTTGGGCAGTGTTGCCCCATAGGGCTATTTAGCAGAAAACCCAAAAATCCATCAACATGTAGTTCATAGACAGTTCGCAAGCCAAATGATTTTGAAAAGACAAAGGAAAACAGAGCAAATGATTAGAGCCTTCAGTAAGCGAACGAAAAAAAAACTCAACTAACACCAAACCGATGAAAAAGAACTTCCGGGAAAACATCAGCTTTCTGGGGGGGTTTTGGGCACGCGACATCACTGCCCATAAAGCGCAGTGGTCTCCAACCCCAAAAGCACTGGCCAAGCAGTGGGCCGCATAGTGAAAAGCTGGCCCAGAAGAATTTTAGTGAAACTCACCGGTTGGACTGGGAGTGAGGGCTTTCATCACAATGTGCACTTGGATATCATGCGATTTGAACAGTTTGAGCTTGCGAGCAATCAGACTCTTGGTGGTGGTGATCGCTTTAGTGTAGTCGCGCACCCCGAACGACTTGTACGGCAACACTATCCCGATATTCAAGTGTTTGATGCCGCCATTGCGGTCAGATGGAGAGGTTGGGGGATGGATGAACTCCTCCTCCGGAACACTGGTGGTTGTGGTGGTCGTGGACCTCAAACCGCGGCTGCCGCTCCCTATTTTAATGCCGTTGCCTCGCAAGGAGGACGTGTTGCGACCTGCAACCAACAAAACAGGCCAACGGTGCAAAATTTCCCTCTAGAGTCCTCCATGTTGCACCCACCTCCTTTTTCGCCGATTTTTAACCCGCCGCCCCGTTGCACCTCTTTCCAAGCGGGCCCTCCACTCACCACCGAAACCACCAAAAGGTTGAGCGCAAACATTGTCAACTTCATCGCGATATTTATTCACTTCACGGCCTCGATTTCATTCTAGAATTGACTAGATTTTCAATGACTGACCCTCGTAAACGCCTGGCTTAGTACAAGCGGGGCATTTGTGCGGTCTAGAGCGAGAAGGACCTAGCGGTTTCCATGGAAACTCACGAGTCCTTGTCGCTGTCTGCGATTTACCAGGGCAAATGAAAACGTTCAATGATTGTGAATGTGTGGAAATTGTGAGTTTTGGACACAGCGGTTTGAAGTGTGGTGCCGAAGGGCAAATAAAGTCCTGAAAAACTCAAAATCAAACTCAAAAAAACTGGCAGTTATAACTTTTTTGGTTTTGAAAAGTGTGCATTGTGGCTAAAATGTGACAAGCTGACGCCTCTGGAGGACCCCCCAATGATGGTTCCAGAGCATTCCAGAAGAAAACCCTCCGCAAACAAACAAAGGACCATTTACATTGTCAGCAGTGCAAGTTACGTAACACCCCAAGTCACTGAGCCATCACACCACCAGTCAGTAGATAGAGGAAAATCCTCACTGGAAACTGGAGGTAACTTGGTTGGTCACCTTCAGAACGCGCGATTATCTAACAGACTCACAAAGGCGCAAAGTGGGAGTGTCGGCAAGTTCGCGAGATATCCAAAAGACGTCGGTCCTCATCCAGCCGTCGCTGAAGCGCTGACATCGGAGCGCTGAAAACTACTGAAAACCGACTTGGAAATTCCGCATAGAGCGAGTGAGAGGCCGATACGCCCCATCCACAGAATGCATGCGCGAAAAGGAAGGACGAATTTGTTGCTTTGATTCATGTCACCAAACACCACATGAACACCACGACCCCATCCAGTCGGCCAATGGGCGCACTTCAAGTCAAAGGCCGAAAAATCCATTAAAAACTGGACAAAACAAAACTTCAACTGAATTGATATTGGCCTTTCCAAGACGGGCGCGAGCCGTCACTGGTTGTGGCGTTTCCATTAATATCCGCCTTTTCCATTGGGTTTTTTCCGCTTTTCGCCATTTAGGCCCGCTTTGATCGAGATTTTGAATATTTTGGAACGCAGCGTGTTTCAGGCGAATCATAATCTGTCCCAAGCTATTTGGCAGTGACGTCACTGTTTCAGGATTCAATTTCATATTGCGTTGTTGTCAGCTTGAACGTTTGTTCCCGATGTATTTTTGTTATAGCACGGTTTTAGCGATTTATCTTTATTTTTCATTGTTGATCTATTAAACATTCGTCATTAGAATTGCTTGATGTCAGTGTAGAAAGTTTATTTTTCTCGATAAAATACCAATTCACTTTTTTCGAGAGCAGTAGGCAACATGGCATTTGAATGCTTTGACCTTTCAAAAGTGAGCTTAACTTTGCAGAATGTAAACAATTAAATGGAAAAATTAATAATTTTCTTCAGTTTCGTTATTAATTTGCCTCAGTTATTGGCGGCTTCATCAAAAAGTCAGGGTTTAAGGTCAGGTTTTACGAGCTCATTTAACAGTTTCTTAAAGTGTTCTAATCAATTACTTATGAAAATTACACTCGGAAATTTTTAAATCCCCACTCGAGATTACAGGAAATCAACAACAGGAAGTAATAAGCTCACCTTGTTTAAAGAAAACTAGCGATTGCTCAATGCAGCTGAACAGCGGCAACATCGGACGGACTGAATGGGCCTCCGGGGGCTCCTCAAAGTCCTCAAGGGGGCCATCATCATCATCATCATCAGCCTTTTTCATCCACTGCTGGATTAGGCCTCCTCTCGCGCATGCTTGTGGAACGCATCATCCACAACTACACGGGACCTACAGTTTATCGCCGGTTCCGAACGGCACCTCAAGGGGGCCATGGATTATCCAGAATTCAGCCCCAAAAGGAACAGGAAGGAAGAATAGGCACTCAACCCGATGCAGGGGGCATTTCCCGGTTGGAAGTACTCGATTTGGACACTTTGTATAGTACTGTAGGGTACTTTTTCACTTTTCATCGCTAAATGATCAATTTCCGTCTACCCCCGATGAACCTCCCAGAACTTCCCCCGATCGGTATGTTCTCTGATGGATTTTGAGGGAAAAACCGGCAGTTTAGACCGAATAACTGCAATTTCATCTCGCGAATATTTGAGTGTTTGTCAAACTGACATACCTACTAGAGATGGGGCATGTCACAACTACAATTGCTCCCATCCCAGCACAATAAATGCTAATATCAAAAGTTAATTGGCGTAAAAAAACATTCAGCAGATTAATTAGATGTAATTAAATAGTTTTCAATGGGACTCATCCGATCCCGTCGCACTCTTACCGGCCTTATCTATGCATGCACGACAGAGATAGATACACTTTGGACGTTCATTGACCTCGCATCTTCCAATTCAATTAATCGATTTTCTGTGGATTGAGGGCAAAAAAAAAATTAAACCCAGCAGCTAATGGTTAACTGAACTGTATTCTCCATCTCAAATAAAAAAATTAATGGTTGCTGCCTACCAGTAATAATAATCAATGTTAGCACGAAAAAAGCATGAGAAAGTAGTACAATTGTTTATGCCTAGAAATTATAAGTCCTCAAACAGTACAACGTGATAGTTATAGGAAAAAACAACGTGTAAAGTCAAAGGCCGAAAAATCCATTAAAAACTGGACAAAACAAAACTTCAACTGAATTGATATTGGCCTTTCCAAGACGGGCGCGAGCCGTCACTGGTTTTGGCATTTCCATTAATATCCGGCTTTTTCATCGGGTTTTTCCCGCTTTTCGCCATTTAGGCCCGCTTTGATCGATATTTTGAATATTTTGGAACGCAGCGTGTTTCAGGCGAATCATAATCTGTCCCAAGCTATTTGGCAGTGACGTCACTGTTTCAGGATTCAATTTCATATTGCGTTGTTGCCAGCTTGAACGTTTGTTCCCGATGTATTTTTGTTATAGCACGGTTTTAGCGATTTATCTTTATTTTTCATTGTTGATCAATTAAACATTCGTCATTAGGATTGCTTGATGTAAGTGTAGAAAGTTTATTTTTCTCGATAAAATACCAATTCACTTTTTTCGAGAGCAGTAGACAACATGGCATTTGAATGCTTTGACGTTTCAAAAGTGAGCTTAACTTTGCAGAATGTAAACAATTAATTGGAAAAATTAATAATTTTCTTCAGTTTCGTTATTAATTTGCCTCAGTTTTTGGCGGCTTCATCAAAAAGTCAGGGTTTAAGGTCAGGTTTTACGAGCTCATTTAACAGTTTTTCAAAGTGTTCTAATCAATTACTTATGAAAATTACACTCGGAAATTTTTAAATCCCCACTCGAGATTACCGGAAATCAACAACAGGAAGTAATAAGCTCACCTTGTTTGAAGAAAACTAGCGATTGCTCAATGCAGCTGAACAGCGGCAACCTCGCACGGACTGCATAGGCCTCCGGGGGCTCCTCAAAGGGGCCATCATCATCATCATCATCATCAGCCTTTTTCATCCACTGCTGGTTTAGGCCTCCTCTAGCGCATGCTTGTGGAACGCATCATCCACAACTACACGGGACCTATAGTTTATCGCCGGTTCCGAACGGCACCTCAAGGGGGCCATGGACTATCCAAAATTCAGCCCCAAAAGGAACCGGAAGGAAGAATAGGCACTCAACCCGATGCAGGGGGCATTTCCCGGTTGGAAATACTCGATTTGGACACTTTGTATAGTACTGTAGGGTACTTTTTTACTTTTTCACTTTTCATCGCTAAATGATCAATTTCCGTCTACCCCCGATGAACCTCCCAGAACTTCTCCCGATCGGTATGTTCTCTGATGGATTTTGAGGGAAAAACCGGCAGTTTAGACCGAATAACTGCAATTTCATCTCGCGAATATTTGAGTGTTTGTCAAACTGACATAACTACTAGAGATGGGGCATGTCACAGCTACAATTGCTCCCATCCCAGCCCAATAAATGCTTATATCAAAAGTTAATTAGCCTCAAAAACCATTCAGCACATTAATTAGATGTAATTAAATAGTTTTCAATGGGACTCATCCGATCCCATCGCACTCTTACCGGCCTTATCTATGCATGCACGACAGAGATAGATACACTTTGGACGTTCATTGACCGCACAACTTCCAATTCAATTAACCGATTTTCTGCGGATTGAGGGCAAAAAAATGAAACCCAGCAGCTAATGGTTAACTGAACTGTATTTTCCATCTCAAATAAAAAAATTAATGGTTGCCGCCTACCAGTAATAATAATCAATGTTACCACGAATAAAGCATGAGAAAATAGTACAATTGTTTATGCCTAGAAATTATAAGTCCTCAAACAGTACAACGTGATAGTTATAGGAAAAAACAACGTGTAATAGTCACTATTAGTACTTGAATATCGGATCGAGCTACATAGGTAAACTAACCTGTCCGCTGGTCTTAAATAATTACTTAATTAATTATTCAAAGTGGTTAATTTAATCAAAATATACCTAAAATGCAACGATTCACGCTATCCAATAAATTTACATCGTGAGACTTGGCTGTGTTGCTGGGAAATGCCTCTGAGATCACATATAGATGAATTCGAACCTAAAACACCATTTGATGACTGAAACGCAATGTTTTCGATAGTGTTCACACGAATTACCTGCACAGCGCCTGTGGCAGGGAGGAAATGATCGGTCCATATCCTTGGGAGTTGTCGTAGAGCTCAAACAGAGGGGCGGCCACTATCTTGTAGTTCTTCGGTACCCCAAATAACGCTAAAACCAACAGAGTATTAGCAAAGGAAAGCGCCCAGCGTAGCCACAAACGTTCGAAGTAGCCACAAGCTAAACATTTGCCGTGTATATTCATAATACAAGAGTCGCTTAAGATTACTAGTAGGTAGACAGTACATAAAGTGTCGAAAATCGAAATAAGAGAGTGAATGTTCGGAGCGCGAATTTCGAGCAACTTCCAACAAAAAAGCCCCACTTTAACCGAGCGTAGCTGGGGCTGGGGAGCGGCTTTTTTGCTGGAAATAAACCGCCCAAAATCCCTGGAATAGAACAATATTTACAATACACAGTGAAAAGTCTACACTAGAACAGACGGTTTGATTCCAAGGAACATGTTATTACACTATAATACAACCTGGAATTATTCAAATTTGGCAGAGTGCTTCTAGGCCACTAAATACAGCCAACCTGATTGGCAAACATCTAGAAACACCCTGTATTTTCCACTCAGTTAGTGAAAAAATCTGAATTTATAATACTAAAGAGTGAAATCCTATCTAAGATTAACATGTTCATTTTAAATCTATGCACAAAAGTGTTTTTAGAACGATTTTTCGCCATTGAATTGAATGCGCCTGGTTGCGTCATTAATACAGTTGACCAATCGCAACCGAGCCCATTCAGGAAAAAAAAACCCCAAAACTAATTAAATAAATAACGATTAATACAGTCTTCGTTCGTCGATTCACAAATAAACAAATCATATACAAAGTTACTACAGAATGTCAAAAATACAATACCCGTGTCTTGGAGTTGGACCAAAAAAAGCCGTTTGTGCTCCTTCGGTTTGGTGATATGCGAAGGTATATAAGGATATTGAGGCGGTTCGAAATTCGGCCTCCACCAATTTCCAATAATATCCTCGACGTGCCATTCTTGTTTAACGCCATCTAGTCGACCGAGGGTCTGTAACATGCCATAGAAAATGTGCGGAACCGTCAATTTTTACTGTATACATGCTGCTTCGATTAGGGCTAAACTAAACACTGGTTTTACATTGTCGCTTTTGACCGAAAATCCCTGCCCTTAAATATAAAACTAGGCCAATGAACTAGGGACACTGATTCGCTAATTTTCGATTGCACCCGGTAACACACATGACAAATGCCTATCTTTCCGACCCGGTGCTTGAGAGAGAGCGCGACAAGGCGCGCGCTATAAAAACCGCCCCATCTTTGTCCTCCTGGCCCTAAATACGGGGGAAGTTTACTAATAACACTAGGAAAAAACGCGTGAGTTGGGGCCAGATTGGACAAAAATAATCGGCTTTTGTTCGAGTGTTGACTGGTCGGGTGTCGGGATTTTCACACTGGTTTTTTAAGACAATTGGGGAAAAAATTCTGAAAATTTAAAAACTGACCGAGTAAATCACATTTTTTGTGCTTAATGTCTACAGGCCACACTATTAAAAAGCAAAATTTGCTTCGAAAACGCCTTCTTTTATAATAATGCGCATGGAAACAGTCAATTGTACAAAAGAGTTCAGTAATTCTAGAAAAATGGCCTGTTCAATAGGAACACTTCAGGAACGCATTTATTAGGGCAAAATACCAGATTCAGAGGGTGAATTTGAGCTAAACAAAACTGGAATCTCACAGTCAATTTGAACGAACTTTCGTCCGGAAATCACAAAAATTTTATCAGTAATGTAAAACTTCAATCAGATTGCGATAAATTTGCGATTTAAAAAGAAAAAATTGCCCATTTCCATCGCCTCTACATTACAGGGTGTTAAAATAAAACCCCAGAAAATACAGCCCAAGTGTAATTTAAAGACACTATTGTGACTACAGCCTGGTAACAGTCCAGGTCGATTTCTTATAGTCTAAAATATTGTACAAGATCAGTCCAAAGCTTGAAAACCCGTTAATACAATGATTTTATTATTTATTGATATTACAGTGTCTGAATGGCTGGTCAGGGCTCTTAACATACAGTGCTTTAATGTACTTTTACAGTATCAGCTGGACAAAAAATCTACTATAATTGTTAGCATGGTGTAAGGAGAAAGTTTACAAATTTGGCCAGACAGTGGTTTATAAACAGAAAATTTGGCCCAATAATGCCAAGTACAATGTACTCCTATTTCAGTTCAAATGCCCTTAAGCTCTAATAGAAAAATAGTTTCATTTAAAAAAAACCATAAAATCTACTAAGGTATGTTTTTACATCATCGAATTCATAGTTTTCCAGACAGTTTCCACCCAAAATCCCTAATTTTAAAACACAACTTGCCGGTATAACTGCTTAATAATAATATAATAAGTAACATTGGACCGACAGGGCCAGTATAAGCTGCTTAAAGAGGTAATCAGGTTTATGCTCGGCCGATTTTCAATTTTTTTTTACTTAAACTACACTTGATATTAAGCAGTTTCACTGAGAAAAATACTAAATTCGCATAAGTTCAGTAGATATTTAACTGAACAAATAACGCACAAAAATTGCAAAAAATTAACTACTCGGAGACGTTAAAGTAGGTTTCCAAAGTTTTGCAAAACCCTAATTGGACCAGTTTGTTTTTGAAACTGCTCAATTATAAGCGCAATTAGTTAAAGCAAAAAAGTGAGAGAAACTCGGCCGCACGTAAACGACCTGATCACCGGCATATAAATACAAAGTTCGCATTTTTGAATTTAGCAAACACCCAGCATTTAGCTTTCCGGTATTTTTTGTTTCAAAAGTGATTAGGAAATGAAAAACATCTCTCAAATGACGTCATACAACACTGTGAAGTTTGACGCTTTGATACGTCAGTTTATACAAAACAACAATTCCTGTTTACTGTACCAACAGGGCTGCACCCCATGTTTCTACCTCTACAGGTAAAACAATATGCAGGGCTCCCCTGGCATGTGGGACAGGGAATAATCCGCCTGAAAACGATACACAAGTACTCACCTCAGTCAGTAGGCGCTTGAGGCCCTCAACCTCGTCCTCGCCTGGGTTCAACTCGCCTCCCGGCAGTTTGAAGAACGTGGTGCCGAGCTGGAGCAGCAAAACGTGTGGTAAACCATGTTCATGCACCAATAAAACACCTTCCACGCTGCGCCTCATCCCAATCTTCTCAAATTCGTCACGCATACGCTGGAAACGGGCGGGCACTGAGGGGTCCCGCTCGAAAAGCGGCTCCTTGGTGCCGAAGATGTAGTTGGTCAGCGGATACCTGCAACAGCCGGCCTCGAATCAGCTCACTCTTCCTAACCTCACTGTGGCCCCTTTACTTACAGCTTGATTATTCGATTGATAGCACCTGTTGTGGTGGGAAACTGTGGTTCAGACACCGTTGTGGTTGGAGTAGAGTTCTGGGAGTTGCGTCTGGGCCACCCGGTACCACCAGGGCCGGCCATGTTATTCTGTTGTTGCAAATGTTGGGCCTTCACTTGTGAGGAATTCATGGCCATTATTCGGGCACCTGCAGAGCACACTTAGCGAAGGCTACCAACAATCGAAAAAACCGCGAAGAACCTGCCGAAAAAGACCACAAGGGGACCCAAAAAGCTCATTGATAGAACATAGAAACGATAGAACGCCTAAGAACGCCAACTTTCATCGATTACAGTGTTGCCAGGTGGCTTCGCACCTATCACGTCAAACTCCAATCCAGGCTAGCCAACATGCTCCTGAAAAGGCATGCAGCAAACCACTGTAAACTGCCAGAGGGCTGCTTTGGGCTGTTGCCGTGGGCTTAATTAATAGATAGAAACAATTTCAGCCTTATTCAATGACGGCCTGTTTAATAAAGTGAGATTAATGTCTGCAGGATGTTGCTGCTACTGCGTTGAACTGGCAGCGGCGCCAGCATTTTGACAGCAGTCCAGCGTCTCTTGGCGTATTCAAATAGTTAAAAACCGCAGCCCTAAGCAGCCCCATTACTCAGATGGGGGGCGCCCTCCTGGTGCAGAACTGGAACAGTTGCCGAATTGAGTAAGTGACTTTTCGTTTTATTCTTAACTTAGATGCGGCGGGAGTTAGTAAAATAACACGAAACTGCGCTCTGAATTGAAGAAACTTTATTTCTTCCGAAAAAACAGCCATTTCCTATTTAAGTACTCTATGCTACTAGGACACATCAACTAACAAACATACGGTTAAATAAGATCACATTAAATCCGGGCCCCGATTAGCAGCGATCGCCGGGTTCGGTGCCAAAGTACCGATCGCCAAAGTTGCCTATTCCAGGCAACACGTAGAATTTGTCGTTGATTTCCGGATCGATTGCAGTGGTGACGATCTGGATTTTCGGGAAGGCGTACGCAATGGACCGCACTCCTGACTCTGCCATTAAAAGCGAAACCTGTGAAAAAACGCACAGTATGATCCCCGAGCGCATACAAGCCCCTAATAGCTTACCAGTAGAATGTTGCTTTCGGCAACGTCGTGATCCAAAAGCACGCGAATGGCCATCATGGCAGCCGCCCCCGTGGCCACAGTGGCATCCATGAGGATCACTTTGTAGTCTTTGATGTCTTTGGGAAGTCTCAGATAATACAGCTGAAAATTTCCGGGTTGCAATCAATAACAAAACGCAAATTCTAAGCGCAATATACTTCAGGCTCGCCAGTCTGCAGATTGGTCTGGATCAGGATCTTTCCAATGCGGATGTCCTTGCAGACATCGCAAACCGCCTGTTCCATGGTCTCACCCGCCCTCAATATCGACACTCCGCAAATGTTCTTCGTCGACATTTGCTTGCCTGCAAATTAGCAGGATTGAGCCGAAATCTGGATAGTAATCTGGGGAAACTCTACCGTGGTAGAGAACAGCCTGTGGAGTTTCAACCACTTTGTCGTTGAAAGTCATCAGGCTCAACGTGTACTCGATGACCAGTCGGATCAGCCGGTTGCTGTAGAAGATGAACTCATCCCTGGGCGTGTCCTTGTTTCGGATGAACGTGTGCAGGCCCCGGATTTGGGGCGTAGTGGGCAGGAGTTTCACTGTGGGGGGGCGCGGCCCGCTGTTCATCGCATGGGCTTGCGCCAGTTCCTCTCGCAGCTTGAAGCCCCTCTGAAACCCCCAAATTTACTAATGAGCTTCGCGATTGAAACCACTCTACCAGCTGCAGTTGGGTGTGGATATGCTGCACTATCAGCTGAATGGCCACTTCATTCTCGCCGCCTCTCGGCACAATGATATCGGCGTGGGTCTTCAGCGGCGCAATGTAGTGGTTGAACGAGGGCTGAAAATCATCATTAACTGAAGATCTTCAAGTTTGCAGCCTTCGGATCGCGTTACCTGCACCATGCTGGTGTATTGCTTCAAAACGCCCTCCAAGTCGCGGCCGCGCTGCGTGATGTCCCGCTTCAGTCGCCTCGCCAGTCGCACGTCCGCATCCGTGTCCACGAAAATCTTCAGGTTCAACATATCGCGCACCTTGGCGTTGTGGAACGTTAAAATGCCTTCGAAAATGATCACATTGGCCCCATACATGGTTTTCTGGAAATTTATTGGCTACTCAAATGTTCCCCGGATGGAGAGTGGAGAAACGATTGAGCTCACGGTGCGGTTCTCCCTGGAGTGCGTCAGGAAGTTGTAGATGGGAACCTCGACCTTGCGTCCCTCCTTCAGCCGTTGCAAAGTGGTGGCCAGCAGGTCCCAGTCGAAGGCATCGGGGTGATCGAAATTGTACTCGTTCATTTCGGCGATTTCGTGCTGCTTCTCGGTTAGCACCTTATAAAAGGAGTCCATGCTCAGGAGCGTCACCCAAGGCACTCCCAAGTACTCGATAATCTTCTCCGCCACCGTTGTCTTACCCGACGCGCTTCCGCCGCATATTCCTGAATATTTTCTCTGGGCAACGTTCGACGTATTAGCCCTCCGATAGACTTACCGATCACAAAGGGCTCCACCTTCTGCCCTTCGCTGTTGTACCAAGGGGGCCTGCCCGCAGTGTAGATCGTTCGTTGGGGCGTTCTGCAACGGGTCATGTTTTACATAAAGAAGCCTTTGCGATTTAATTTAACCGCTCAAATACTCGCCAAATACCTGATCATTACGTCTGTTTTCGTAAGGGTAGTGCTGGCCTGGTTCAGTGAGGTTGTTCTGGGGCGTCTTCCTCTTGGCGATCTTCGTGAGCCTTAAGGGAACGCTTTAGTTAGTGCTTTAATGAGGGAGTAGGGCTTTTGAGTACCTGTGGAACGCGGGCGCGGACAATACGGGACAGTGATGGGAGAGGCTGGAGTGTTGTAGAAGTCCCCACTGGTCTCCTCCAAGTCCTCCAAGTCGCGACACACTTCCGAATACTCCTTATAGTCCAACAGATCGCTGAAATTGCAAATAATTGCTCAGTTTGGGTGGTTTGAGATTCGTATCAAGTGCCGGTAATTCACAGAATGCAGTAGATGTGCGTCTCGGCTATTTTTAGCACTCTTCAGGCATGTGCCTGCTGGGATTGAATGAAAATCGTACCCCAAACAGGCGGATGCTTACTTGTCTGAACTGGCTGCTGAGTGCAGCTCTTCGGGCTCCAGTTTAGCAGCCATTTCCGCTTTGGTCGATCAAACGTTTTGGTTTTACACGCTATTTGCACGTCCTCAAGCAACAACTTTATTCAAGGTGTTGCGGCTGTCACATCAGCTGACTGGCGCTTAGTAGAGGTGCGAAGCAGGATTCGTCTTCTGTTTACCTCGAGGGTTAGGCGCAGTTGTTTTATGTTAATGTTTTGTGTTTTTTTGGGATCAGAGGCCGAAAAATTGGTGAATTTGTCAAAGCTTTTCCCATTTTTTGCACAATTTCACCACATTCTGGAACGCAGGTGTTCCTGTTTCTGAGGCAAAGGTGGATTTTTTTTCTTTTGATTGGAAAATCGCGTTTTTTTTGGCCTAAAATACTGCTTGAATGTCCAGAAACTTCTGTAATTTTGTAGCTGTTACTGGTTTGTGCAAGTTTGCGAACGCAGCTGTCGTATGCGATGATGGAGGTTGCTGCCACGTATACTATTATAGTTAAGTAAAAATTAATGATAAACTTGGCAAATGCGCAAATATTTTAAGGCGGCGCGTCGTAGCTGACACCGGATACGTCAGAAGTGTTTTTTTTTTCTGGTGATGATGTGGAAAGCAAAACGTTTGTTTTAAACAAACGAATTTGGATTTTAGCCAGTTTTTATAGAAAAAATCGTCCCGCACTGAGCTTTCAACTAAGGACGAGGTTCCATGCAAACCAGATAAAGAAATCCGAACAAACGGCAACGCCGATTTAACACAAAGCTTGGGATGGCCAATCAAAGCGCGAGCTATAGGGAGCAATAAAGGAGACCACACACGGAAATCGGGATTCTAAAGGTGGCAATGGACGTCAAAAACGGGCAAATAGCAATCATTTATATGTTGAGCAATGAAGTAGGCGATTTGATTACTCGTCGTCGCGCACACATTTGGCAATATTCAGCAGCTCTTGGGGGCACTGCACCTGGTAGAAAGTGACCGCCGGGTTGCCAATACCCTCCATGTAGTCCCAGCGCCAGTTGCAACCTTCCTGCAAGTCCGCAGGCAATTGGGAGCACTCCTCCCGTGTGGTAACTCCTCCGTATCTGTTGACAAACCATGGGAGCAGTGTTTAGGAGAAAAGGCCCAGCCACTTACTGTTCGCCCCAGCCGTTCTCTGGATCGGCGCCCCATTGCTTGTAACAGCCGTAGGGGTAGATGCCCACCCCACCGCCGGGGATTTCGATGTCGAACTGATTGGTGGCCAGAGGCTCACCAGTGTTGGTGATGAGAGCCAGCAGCGACTTGCCTGCCAGGTCGCCTTGGAAGTTCAGCAGCACGCAGTGACAACAGTGAGACACATCCACGCCGCCTGCAGCAAAAAAAAGTTAATTTTAGTGCACAGTGCCCCTTAACTCAACGATTGTTCGGTACCTGTGAAGGAGGCAGCGACGAAGCCGTAGGACAATGTGGAATTCACTACCCAGGGCTGGTTGTTGCTGCATGTGAAAGCTGTTCCTGTACCATCGTCGTCACATCTGGATGGAAATCGGTTTTCGATTAAATTAGTGAACAATTTCCCCAAGGAAACTTACCCGGATTGCTGATTATCGTCGACAGGAGTAACTCCATCAATGGCGCAAGTTTCCACGGCCACAGTTTCATGAGTCTCATAAGACCAGCCGCAAGAAGGTTTACAGCAATCCCAGTAGCGCGTCGTCACGCCATCCCCCGATAATCCGTCAGGAATCGGGATTATTTCCGGCGACGATTGGCTAGCGACTGCAATTTATATTGTTTTGTCTCCGTATGTTAATAAATTAAATTTAAAAAACCCACCGCAAGTGGCCAAAGCCAGCAAAGCTACGAAAAACTTCATGTTGATGCGGAAATCGGCATGCGAAAGTACATCTACTTTGCCACGGCGTCGTTTGTTATCCGACTTATATAAAACACTCGAAAAATTATCGAAATTTGTTTGCATTCTTATTAATAACGGGCCAATCGATAACGATACGGGCACTTTATGTAAGTAGCCACTTGCGGTTGAAGGCGCAATAACATTGTTTTAACCCAGATGTTATTTATCGTTAAGTAGGAAAGTAAGCAACCTGCAGGATACCGGCCATTTTCAAATTGAATTATATTCAAAAAACGAGAAAAAAACACAGGGTTTTCTAGAGGAAATGGTGGATGCGACCAACAGTTCTCTGTTCCTTCAGGTCTACTTTGGCGCTAAAACATGCCAGCCAATTGCTCCCTCTAGCTAAAACTAGGACTAGAGCTAGCAACTGGCCAAGCTGCTTGAGGAATTCTAGCAAAGAACCCTAGGACAAACTGGGACAAAGACTCCGCTGTTCAATCACGTATAATCAAAAATTATCTGTTCCCTGAACCAATACCGACGTGTAATTGGCAATTTCCACATAATAAGCCGTGAAGGCCACGTCCTTTTCCGTCAAATTCGCACTCCTGTGGGGGCTGGGCAGGTCCAAACATGCCAGACACTTCAAGTTAATGGCTGCGCCATCGGGGGTGAGTTGCACGTCGCATTGTTTGCACAAAACGTCGGTGGATGCCAGTTTCTCTCTAGAACGCCCCATAAGTAGAACTGCGCGGAACTGATCTAGATCACTCACTCCTCCTCATGCGCTACTCGCGGCCCAGATGGGAATTCCGGGCAGCGAACGTATGGATCCGCCAGTTTGAGGTCAGCGGGAGGAAACGGGCAGCGACCGAACTCCGGCTCGTACTCTTTGCGCTCGCGGCAAACCACCTGCAATTTTAAAACTCACTCAAAATCGCTCTAAGGCGGGTCTCTAATCACCGTGTTTGTATCGTTGGCTGCCACATCGGTGCCCATTTGGTTCTCGTCGCCAAAGGGGAACTTCATGTTGCCCGGAGCCACGTAGTTTCCCTGGTTGAGCGCCAATTTGATGGCCATCAGCAGGATGGTCCATAAAAGCAGCATTGTACACAACAAATTTTTCTGGTTCTAAGGCTGTCAATGTAATCGGGCAGGTAGCAGGTTAATTACACTCAGTAGCGTCCAATCTATATTCCTCTAAACAACTACAGAGTCTTCAAAAACATGTTGTAGGCTTCGGCACTGCTTTTCGCCACTTCGGTCGCAAACACTCCGTCCGGGTCTTTGACCATGGTGACCAGATTGATGTAGTTGGGTTCTTGCGCATTGAACTGGTCCCTCTTCAGCTTCACCAGAAACTGATGCCTTTCCCTCAACCTTGATGCCCGGCAGGTCAGGATTTCGGGGTTTTGCAGGATTTGCTTGTGAGAGATTCCCATCACGTTGTGCACATAGTCAAAGGACTTCTGCAGCCGGTATTTTCCTAAAAATTCTACTTAAAACGCCCCAAATCCCTTCACGACGCACTCAAATTACCTTGGATGAATATGTGAGGTTTCGCAAGGATTATCATTTTGAGTTCTTCGCCTGCAAAGCCCATTTCCTCTTTCAGCACAAAGGTGTTCTCCTTAACATGCTGCTGTTCGAAAGTGATTAGCTGGGGCTTTTGCACGGCCACGCTGCGCACTTCAGCTCCATTCAACTTGAAGTTTATTTGGAAAAACCCCAACTTATTGTCGATTTCGTGCGTGCTAGAACTGGCAGAGTTAACCAAGGGGTTCCAGGGGCTGGCGCCACGCTTACCTATAGCTCAGCCAATAGGGGTTCTTGGCAACTATCCTAGCAATCATTTCGTCGTCGAATCGCTTAAACTTCAAATAATTCACTCGCACCTTCAAGTCCTCAAGCTTTTCTTTGAAAATCAGAGGATTTTTCGTTATCAGCCTGCCCACATCCTCAAAGGGCACTCCTAATGAGTTCAGAAACAGCACATGCTCCCTAACATCCTCGAATTTGAGCCGCAAAATCAGGGGCACCGCTTCCGAAATTTTCTTCTCAATGTAGTGGAGATTCACCCCCAGCTTGACGAACTCCTGAAGCACTTCCGACCTGTTCGCGTAGGCCGCCAGATTGAAGGTGGGCTTCAAGTAGCTGCCAATGTGCGAAATATCTTCGGAAACGGGGTCCAGCACCGACCTTCTCTGCGGGGCTACTTCGAGTTCATTTTCAATGTCGGCGCTTTGGGCACTGTCTTCTACACCTGCTAGCGCAGATGCTGTGGGGCTCGGGGCCGCAATACTTCTCAGCCCTCTTTGCACACACCATCGCACAGTTTTAAGCATTTTAAACTAGCTTTTTTAAACAAGTTTGAAGGCAAATTTGCCGATATAACCTCACATTGAAGCAGCCTGAGAAATTTGACAACAACGATTACCGAAAATCTTCCTTTTGACACTTTGGGGTTAAGTTTTTATTTATATTTTCGTTTATTTACCTTCGCTGGATCCAACTAATTCGTTATCCAACAAAATGTTTGATTTTGGGGACACAATGGCCCTGATGATCGTTCTCGTTCTCACTGCCGTGGGCATTCTGGCCTGTTTGGGGTCGTACGCCCGTCGACGGTCCTACGTGGAAGCCCTATAAGGTAGCCCCCCTGATCCATTGGCTCAGCATTTCCATCCATGGTTTGTTTATTGCAGATAGTTGATTCTTTATCTTGTCGATGTGCACAGTCTGGTACCATTCAACAGCAAAAGGGGATGTTGATGTTGATGTGCTTGTATGTAAATAAACGTTTTTAAGACTATGCGAGTGCGTGTTTAGTGTCTCTAATTCGGCCAGAGTCACTGAATTTTGGCCCCAAATCCTTGCTTTTCCTCATCAAGGTCCCTGGTACCAGCCCTGAGACATAACCTTGAAATCAATAGACACCTAACCTCACTAGTGGGAGAGTTGTCAAAAGTTCAGTCCGAGAAAAGTTGCTTTGTACCTGCAAAAGAGCCCCCCACCGATAATTGGTCAACATGTTACCCACTCTAAGGGCAGCAGTGAATAGTCTGGTAGGGCGCGCCCTTGTGCGGTTGGGATTTTTCCTCATTATGTAACACTACGTTGATGTTGTAGAAGGGGCCGTTGGGCTTGCGAAGCCTGCAGACCACGGCAAGTCGGCCGCATGATTCGCTGTTCGTTCATAGAGACAGCCCCGAGGACAATCCCGATATTCCCTTCGAATTTAGCGCTGATAACAAAAAGAGAGTCGAGGCAATCCTGGCGATTTACCCGGAGGGGCACAAACGGGCAGCGATGATTCCGCTGTTGGATCTGGCGCAGAGACAGTACGGATGGCTGCCCATTTCAGCCATGCATCACGTTGCCGACATCCTCAAATTGCCGAAAATGCGCGTCTATGAAGTCGCAACGTTTTACACGATGTTCATGAGGCAAGTTTCAAACTGAGAGCGTAAAGTGGCAAAGTTAAGGACGCTTTTTGCAGAAAGCCAACCGGCAAGTACCATTTGCAAGTGTGCACAACCACGCCATGCTGGCTACGGGGCTCCGATGAAATTCTCGAGACAATCAAGAAGAATTTGGGTCTAGAAGTGGGCGAAACCAGCAGCGATAAACTGTTTACCATATCGGAAGTGGAATGTTTGGGGGCTTGTGTCAACGCCCCAATGGTGCAGATCAATGACGATTACTTTGTAAGTGGATGTACATTGGATTGTTCAGGATCTCAAAAAATTCCTGGATTTCAGTCAATTTTATTGTTTATTATTTAAAATGTTACAAATACGTTTCGGTGTCTTTCTCCACCATCATCAGTTTGTATGTATGGCTGTTTCTACCTTCACTTGGCTTGCCAAAGGTGAAGGTAGAAACAGCCATACATACAAACTGATGATGGTGGAGAAAGACACCGAAACGTATTTGTAACATTTTAAATAATAAACAATAAAATTGACTGAAACCCAGGAATATTTTGAAGTGATTAAAGTACAGTCAGGAAAATATACACAACAATGATTGTTCAGGATAGCAGGGTCTAGTTTGGGTGCATCTGAAGCAGTAAATAACACAAATCTTGTCCCCCTTTTCACGCTTTATGGGGCGAAAATTTTAAGGCTCCTAATGTTCTTAAACGGCCAAACTAACAGAAGATTGATTTGCAGGAAGATTTGACCGTGCAAGACACTGAGGAAATTCTGGCTGATTTGAAAGCCGACAGGAAACCGAAGCCCGGTCCCAGGTGAGCAGAAGAAACGTCCACGCTAGTACCGTAACGGACTAATATGATTTTTGCAAATTTCAGGAGTGGAAGGTATGCGGCAGAGCCCATAGGCGAGCCAACGTCCCTCAAGGGAGAACCGCCAGCGGCGGGCTTTGGAGTTAGGGCTGATTTATAGAGGCGCGAAGGCAAGTGTTTAATAAAAGTAAATCCTTAATTTCTCCGGGGGTTTTGGGAAATAAATCGCGACCCTCCAGTTACTAGCTATGCATGACAAATTTATTAGAAAGCTTTACATGAGGACTAATCGATACACTTGAATGAGACGATCGCATTGCACCGTGGAATATTAATATCTAATCGAATGAGTAACACTTAATAAAATAAAAGCTGACCTAATCCACACCGATATTTGGGAATAATAATGATAAATAAATGCTCTTAATACTTGGTAGCTAATGTCGCAGGATCGAATTGCCGATGAAAAGCTAGTTTGTATGAATTTACAAAAACACTTACGGCCTAGGAGTACTTAAACATTACACGCCGGAATACAACTTGTTAAAGTTTGATCTGGAACGTTTTGACGAAGTTAAGCGTCTAAATCCTGCTGGCATTAGACGATAACATCCTGCTCACTGATGAGCAGGATATTACCCTTTAAGCAACTGGGGCGTTTAGCCCTTGTTCTCCACGATCTCGGTGTGGAGGGTTTTATTGGGTGTAATGCGAGTCTTGTATTGCTCAGGCACTGCGTGCTCAACATAGTCATCGCCCTTCGGCACCAGGATGTTCATTTCCGAGGACTTTGAGCTGATAATCTCCACATCCAGGCTCTCATTGCTGAGATAGACCTGGCAGCCATCGGTTTTATCAATGGAAACGGTGGGCACCTTGCCCATCGCCTGCATCTGCACCGACTGGCAATTGATAAACTCCATGGAAGACACCAGATTGTCGAAGACTATGGACGTTTTCTTGCACGAATCCATTGTGATTGAGTTGATTTTGCCTCGCACTTGGACGGTGGAGTTCTCGCACTTGAACAGATAGACCACGTTGTTCATTTCGGCATTTTCCACCACCAAATCCGACTTGTTCTTCTGGTACTCGATCAGCCATTTCTTGCCATCCCGAGTGAAGACTGGCGGCTTGGCAGCCATCACAGTGGACACCGGCTTGCGAGCCACTACCGGCTTGAATGGGGCCGGTCCCTGTCTGAGTGTGGTGTTTTTGTGCGTTTGCATGTCGGCGGTCACTCGTTTCAGATTTTTCGTCACATTTTGGCCGCAGTTGATTTCAGCGAACAACGCCGAACGGTCGAGGCCTAAAACATTGATTAGGGCTGCTGTTCAAATAACTCGATCAAGCGCAGATTATCCAGTAAATAAATACCTGCATCACCTGCAGCTAAGGAAAGCGAGTCGATGGCTGGAGGAGGTGGAGGGCAGCCGAATGGTGGCGGGGGAGGCGCGGTTGAAGCCCCAGTGCCCGCCCAAACTAGCCCCGTCGTGTGGTGTTGCTTAACAAAGGCCTGCAAATCTACGGAAGGCCCAAAAAACTTCAAACCTGATCCAAAAGTCCTTGCCATCGCAACCCCATACCTGTGAGTATCTGCACCCAGGCCTTAACCCAATCAACATGGTTCTTGTCCTTCTCCTTCCAGTCCTTCAGCACCCGATTGGTGTAATACTGGCCGGCGTCGTTCATCTCCTTAACAAAAGGAGCTGGAGCCGGACTGACCGTCACCCAGGCCAAGGCAGTCACGCTCTCACTGATAGCGGACAGATGCATGAAAAAGGGAGACGTCCTGTGCTTCTCCCGGTACTCCTGCACAGCTGTTATCTGCTTGCTGGTCGGACTTAGTAGGTTGGTGGTTTCGGAAAGGGGCGGCTTCGATGTATGGGCGGCCAGTTTCAAGTAGCGAAGCTGTGCCTCGAAGGCGGCGCTTACCAGCTTGGACTGTTCGGCCACATCGCCGCCGATTTTCTCCGAAATTTGCAGGTACTGTGCCAAGGGGCCCTGCAGGATGTCCGTGTATCCCGATAGGCTCATTTCGCGCTGCAACTGGTGACTTCAATTGCTCGATAGACGATAAGCACTATAAGCCGGAATGAATCACTGATGACCTCAAGTTGCAAGGCAAAAGGCAAGTCTTGTTTATGATGATCAAGTCGTTTGACAAGTCGCGATTAATGGGAATTGAGGTTAAATGGTAAACGTCATCGCTTGACGCCCTTCTATGGCCAATGCCCGACTTCCAAGAAATTCCTGCTGTTAAGGAACTTGTAGAAAAACGTTTTTGGCAACAGCGCTTATAAGAAGCTTTTGGGATATTGCGATGGCAAAACAACAAACACAATTAGAATTAAGCAGGAATATCAAATATATCCACTTTTGCTAGGAAAAAAGGTGCACGTCCACGGGTTTTGTACAAAAAAAAAACATTTTTCCATTCTAAATTCAGCCGGGGAAGAATAAATCTCTTTTGAGTTTTTTGCTGAAACGCGCAGCTTTTGATTAAATTTAAAAATAATAAATAAACAACCATTATCAAGCACGCATGATCTATCCACAGATGACAGACCAACCCAAACTAACCTCTGTGATCTGTGGCAGTAGCCCAGATTAGTTTCGCATGCGACAATCTTGACAGCTCTGGCCCCGGTGAATGGCGCGCAATTTGAAAATTTACATTTAGCCCCATGACGGATGTTTGTAAAATAAATGGAAGGAGCACATTTAAATAAATTGGTAAGTGGTAAGAACACTTTAAATTAAGCAATTTGATCCATGAATTAAGCTAAAAAACACTTACAGATACAGACGTCCTGAAGAACACTGCAGGAACAAGTGGCAGAAGCCGCTTATCTAAGAACGATTTTTCTATGGTAATTGCGAAACAAGTGTAATTTTTGTTGAAATAAATAAAGACTTTTACAAGAATCTCATCAGTTTTTTTTTTACTGCCAACCCATGAAGCCAACCCGTGAAGAAATAGAAGCAAAAAAATTTTGAATAGCAAAACGAAATTTTTATTTGTATCGGGGCAACAGCATGTTTAAGGAGGGAGCGAGCAGAGATCAGGAGCAGGAGTTTAACGTTACGTTATTTTTCATGTGGATATAGTAGCTCTCTATTATTCAGATTTGAATGGCAAAACGAACTTTCTATATGTATCAGGGCAGCAGAATGTTCAAGGAGGTAGCGAGCAGATATCAGGAGCAGGAGTTTAGCGTTACGTTATTTTTCATGTGGATATAGTAGCTCTCTATTATTCAGATTTGAATGGCAAAACGAACTTTCTATATGTATCAGGGCAGCAGAATGTTTAAGGAGGTAGCGAGCAGATATCAGGAGCAGGAGTTTAGCGTTACGTTATTTTTCATGTGGATATAGTAGCTCTCTATTATTCAGATTTGAATGGCAAAACGAACTTTCTATATGTATCAGGGCAGCAGAATATTTAAGGAGGTAGCGAGCAGATATCAGGAGCAGGAGTTTAACGTTACGTTATTTTTCATGAGGATCTAGTAGCTCTCTATTTGCAAAATTTGAATGGCAAAACGAAATTTTTCTTTGTATCAGGGCAGCAGAATGTTCAAGGAGGTAGCGAGCAGATATCAGGAGCAGGAGTTTAGCGTTACGTTATTTTTCATGTGGATCTAGTAGCTCTCTATTTTGAAAATTTGAATGGCAAAACGAAATTTTTCTTTGTATCAGGGCAGCAGAATGTTCAAGGAGGTAGCGAGAACATCAGGAGCAAGGGAGAGTTTTCGCACAGTTTCATTTAAATTTCGGTCGTTCGACGAAAATTCGATTTGTATCAGGAGAACAGAATGTTCAAGGAGGTAGCGAGAATATCAGGAGCAATGGAGAGTTTTCGCACAGTTTCAATGGAAATTTCAGTCGTTCGACGATAATTCGATTTGCATCAGGGCAGCAGCATGTTTTTGCAGCAGCAACAAACCTTCAGCAGAATGTTTTAGGGGATAGAGGTGTATATAAATAAATAAAACAATAAAAATGGAATTAAATCAAATTTATTAGGCAAATAAATACAAATAATTATTACAATTAATATTAACTAAAGCACTTTCTCTGCACTTTCGATGATCCTTCGCAGCGCGATTGATTCCTATTGAATCGTTGTGATGACGCATGCTGGTCGAGAACTCGGCAACTGAAAAAAAAAGAAGAAACTGTAAATATTATGAAAATCCATTCTCAAAAAAAACAAACTCTTACAAATGTTACAATGGCTTTATCCACCTATTAATGTCTTTGGATGTATCTGATAGTGGTGGCATTCTGGCAACGTCGTAGCTGACTGTCAAAGTGACAAGGATGACAAGTAAACCTGCCCCTTGTGGTGCTCCCAGTCATTAATAATAAATAATAACGCGAGTTCCCAGCACAGATGACAGAGTGTAACTTCTGTGATCTGTGGATCTACCTGCATGTGAAAAAAGCAAGGTTATGTGATGTTCACCCAAACAATTGCAAGTTAAGTATGTTTAAGTTAAAAATATGCGAAAATATCGCCCGCAGTTGCCTGCAAAGGGCGCCAATTTGCACAGCAAGAGCTCGCCTAAACTGCGCCTCCATGTTGAGCACTGACGTTACTCCAGGGCAATACAAAGGTAAGTCACAGTATCAATACTTGTACTCGCATGTACCCCCGTTGCTATTGTATGATTTTAGGCCCGTACGAGCGGAAACAAAATTTCGAGTTCTCGGCCCCATTCAGGGATAAACGGAACAGGGCACTGCCACCTAGAGAGTCCGAACAGGAGTTCTTGGTAAGGGCTAAGATGGACCCCGACAGTTTCGGGGAAAAGGTGGAGGAAACTGAAGAAGACGCCGGAGATGTGGAGGAAGAGAGGCACATAGGCGAGCAGCCGTTGTCATCGCAAAGACTTTCCACCAAACAATACGCCACCCTAATAAAGGACTTTTTGCGGCAGCGCAAAATCAAAGAAGCAATCGATGTGCTGGAGGTGAAAATGCTGAAGGAGGACCGAGTGAAGCCGGAGAATTACATCTACAATCTAGTGCTGGGCGGATGTGGGCGCGTCGGCTACACCAAGAAGGCCTTCAGGCTGTACAACGACATGAAGAAGCGGGCCCTTACAGTAACAGCCGGCACCTACACAGCGCTGTTCAATGCCTGCTCAAACAGCCCCTGGCCAGAGGATGGATTAACGAGGGCCAGACACCTGTACGGGATCATGCAGGAAAAAGGCTACACGCCCAATGACACCAACTACAATGCCATGATTAAGGCCTTTGGGCGGTGCGGCGACCTGCAGATGGCTTTTGCTTTGGTCGACCAGATGCTTGAGGCGAGGCTACCGTTGCGAGATGACACTGTTAACTTCCTGCTGCAGAGCTGCATTTCCGATAAAGAGGCGGGATTCAGGCACGCTTTGCTAGTGTGGAAGAAGCTGACCGAGAGGCGGGTCCAGCCGACAATTTACAGCTTCAACCTGCTGCTGAGAAGCGTCCGCGATTGTGGCCTGGGAGATTTGGAGGCTACTAAGCAGGTAATAGAGAAGTTACTCAATGTAGAACGGGGACAGTTGGCTCTGGTGAGTGGAGCCGATGAGACTGCTCTGATGGCCAAAGGGACTGATGGGGAGACCCCGGATTTGAGACCGAATCTTCTCGCTCTTAAACCCCACTTGGGTAAGTTTTATTTGGAGTGTAGTTAATAATATGCTTACCTTATAGAAAAAATTTTAACTATCACTTTTCGTCCATTCAAATTCACACTGTAGTTTGTGTCAGGCTTTTTGGCAGTGACGCACTAAGTGTCCTTCTTTTTCTGTTACTTCGTGTTATTAACGTGCAACTACCAAAGGTAGTACATTGCTTCTTTTAATATTCAGGCAGTGTGTTAAGCATCGCCGAAGTGAAGAACCCAGAAGATCGGCTGCTATTGCTTGGAGGCTGTCAGGGCTTCATTGAAACCATGTTGCTTCACAAGTGCGCCCCTGATATCAAGACATTCACTCTACTGTTGGACAGTTTGCCGAAAACGACAGCAGCTGAAAAAGAGCTGATCGTCACGATGAAGAAGCTGAACATCCGGACCGATGTGGATTTCCACAACATGCTGATGAAGAAGAGGGTAAGCGCGTGGCCGAGAGGGCAACCTGTCTGAACTAATCCACAAAATCCCTTAGAGTATGCGAAAGGATTACGAAGGAGCTAGACAGGTGTTGATGCAGATGAAGCAGATGAAGATGCGTCCCGATCTGATTACGTATGGAGTGCTGGCGTTGGGGTGCACCAACAAAGACGAAGCCCTGGACTTGCTCGGCCGAATGAACCAAACTGGCTACACGTAAGTGCAAGTCGTCGATTAGGAATTCTTCTAGAGCCTGCTTTGGTGTTAGGTTGAACGCAGCGATTTTGGGGGCCATGCTGAGGCAGGCCTGCGTCCATATGGAGTTCGACTACATCTTCGAAGTGATGGAGTTGTGTCTTCGGGAGTGCGTCCCAGTAAACAAGATGTTCCTTGACCATTTGCACTCGTTCAAAAAGTCCTGCCGCTTCAAGCAAAACGCCAAGGTCAGTTTTTCTCTTTAACACTCGCGAGCCTGCAGCTGTTCGTCGTTCGTGCAGTTAATAGAGCGGGTTTATGAACGAAAAGAAACTTACAAATAAAAGAAACAGGTGGTTTCGGTCTCGTTTTGACCACGGTCAGCGACCGTCACTCACGTGATTGCTAACTCGCCCTCTCATTGGTCAAATCGCGAGAAACAAAATTTCGTTATTTACCATTACCATGGAAACGCCATGGCAACTGAAAATTGCAACAAACAACGCGCGTGGTTTAGAAACGAGTACGTGCGCGTCCGTGTGCAAAATGCAAAAAGCTTAACTCCCAACTCCATATAGGAGCTGAGTCCTCAACAGGTACGGAAGTTTGGAGTGTTCAAAACTCGACTGGAAACGTGGCTGACTGAGGTGCAAATCGACGAGTCGGAGGACGCACATCCCTGGCAACAGTTCCGCCAGAACTATCCAGATGAGGTCAAGTTCAAGCCGAAGGATTCGGCACGGTTTAAGGCACGGCATGCATCCCGTTTCAAAGTGAAAACCTCCCGCAAACATCGAAGAGAGGATTGGTGTAGTGTGTTTTCAGGGTAAGCATAAGTTCATGTGATGTATTTGCAAGTCTGTAAATTTTCTCGCTAAAAATGATCTCTCCTAGAATCTCAGTCTAGTCTAATAGAGTAATCGGATTAGATTGAGTTCCTAAGAGATTTTTGCGAACTTCTGAGTTAAATTAACGACAAAAACTTAGTAGCGCATCCAAACAGTTTGAAGTTGTTTTCTGTTAATAAAAAAAACTGTTTTTTTCGACGCGGAAAAAATGAAAAGGGGGGTTTTTTCGGGTTTTTAGAAAATAGCAAAATCTCACCAGATTAGATTAACTATTGAAAATATGTATTCAATTTATATAAATATTAAAAAATCATAAAAGCAAATGCGTTTGTGTGCAAAAAAAACACCTCTAACCGTCACTGCATAAAATGTACAGGACAACAGCCGACGGGCCCTCAATGGCCGAAAATCAACATCCGGAGCATTAACAACTTATATAAAGACATATCTGACTTCTGTACAAAGAACTAATTTGCTACAACTTGAAACTATTTACAGTAAAAAGACACGCGCCCCCTATTTACATAATAATAATTTAACTAATTAATTACAGGGACACTCAACATTCAGAGCAAAAAGCTCCCGTTTTCACTTAATTCATATCTGGCATATCACTACTACGTACCTCTTCAATTATTCGCTAGCTTAATTTACATACATGTATTTGGTGTCTCGCACAGTTTCATCGGGTTCAGCCCGGTTTGCCCCAGGTGAAAACTGGCGCATTTGGACCGACCGCGAGTGAAATTTCCATCCTCTTTAACAAGTCGCTTGGTCAGTCGTAGGGAAAATTTGAACCACCATTCCTAAACCAGAAAATGTTCAATGTATAAACAGTGTCTCTTTGGGCAGCTCATTGCTTGAAACTGCTGAGTTTTTCTCTGGGGATTTTAGGCCGCCATCGTGGCACAAACAGAGAGGTTTGCTCACCGCAGCAAGACACTCGGGCCTGCGACACGTCAGGAAGAAATTGAAGCCAAAAAAATTCACCAGTTTCATGCTTCATTTTAAAGATAATTTCACATCCTTCAAATGAAAGCGGAGCCGATTAGTGTTTCGAGCTTTTAGGCGTAGGCGGAAAATAGGTCCTTCCTGAAAATTATTTTCTCCGACAGCCTAAAAGCCTGAAAAACTCCCTAGCATCTTCATCATTATGTTTTTTGGGCTTAGAGTTTTTCCCTCTCGTTCTCGAAAAACTAATTACTTAGGCATCGGTACCATGTATCCGTTTATAGGATGATCAGAAACTGTTTCTATTGGTTGGAAGATCTGTCAATTCGTCCGACTTTAAAGCAAGGTCTAAAAATTCTTCAGAAAGTCTGTTGATTTTGACTTAATTATATGTACGATATGACATTTTGCTCTCTTACTTCGGTATTGAAACAATAAAGTGTACCACCTCTGCAGATGCAAGCCACTCGTGTTTGCGAAACGTCGGGAAGAAATTCTATTTCAGCCTATCTCTTTTGATATCTCGCATACTATACGAACGTTTAAAATCTCCAACCAATAGAACCCCCTTCGTAGCATTGTATAAACAGATACATGAGTCAGAACGCTTAGTCTAAAAGTCTTGAAAATACTTACGAGGTGTCCAAGTCATAATGGTCTCCCTTAAACACAACGGTTCTTCCACTGCAAACACAAAAACCCCGAAATGAAATGCAATTTCTTAACAAAATTAAAAGAACAGCTAATTCATACCTATTGGACAGGCTACTTTTGGCCTTAAAGAAGGGATTCGTCGGCAACTTCTTCGCCTCGTCAAACCTCCGATCCTCTGCCTTCTTCGCCTCTAACGGGGTAGGTTTCAGAATCGGAGCATACACATGGGCCCTTTTCGGGCGATCACTGCAAACAACTGCAGTTAAGAACGCCTGCCTTAGAACAGAAGCCCCAGAAAACTCACCCATTGGAGAACATCATTGAACTCAGACCGCCACTGTTGGCTTTCAAATGCCCATTATTGGTCGGCCTGGCCCTCGCCTTGTCAAATCTCTTGGTTCTGTCCTTCTTCACGCTCGACTCTATCAAGCTGCGCTTCAGCACTTGTTCCAATTCACGGGCCGCCTGTCTCGACGACTCCCGTTTTATCTCCGGGGTCACCTCAGCGGGCTCTACATAAACAGTCAAATGTCAGCGTCTATGTATTGAAAAATGCGTTATCTAGACTTGCCTGGGTCCGGCAATTTGGTCTGCAAGGTGTTCCGGCTACGCTGCCTCTTCTTGTCGTCCTGCTCCTTATTCGTGCTGCGTTTCCTCTTGGAGCTGTCCTGTGGTTTGGGTGGCGAGGCACGGCTAGCTTTAACCGCCGGGGCCACGGCAGCTGCAACCTGCCCCTGTCTAGACTGGTATGGCGGGTCTGGAAAAAGCACCCTTTTCACGTCCTCCTGCAGTTCAGTGCTCATGGTGCGGATGCGGCTGGCGCTTCCATTCAGCTGCCGGCTTGGCGAGTCATCGCAGTCAAGACTGGGCTGTGTTTCAGTCTCCATGACGTGAGCCAGCAGTTCGTTCATCGTCGCGTTCGAGAAATAGAGCATATCCAAAGGCGGCCATCCAGAAAAGTCGTCCAGGTTCGTGGTGGAGATGCTGGAGTTCCAGGAATCCCGCTCGTCAATCGATGTGAAATTGTGAGTTTCCAGAACCGTTTCCTTGAATTGACCATTGTATGCGGTCGGGCTGGGCTCAAGCGGCACGACGCACTCCTGCTTGATTGCGTCCGTGTCCAGCAGACCGGGTTCGTCCATGCTGACCAGTCTTTCGGTAAAGGACTGCCATCCAGGACAGTCGACCAGAATGGGCTCAGTCGGTCCCTTCCCACCAATCCAGGAATCGCGCTCTTGAGTTTCCAGGGCCGTTCCATTCGCGCAGGGCTCGATAGGCGCGCACTCCTGCTTCACCCCACTCGTGTCCAAGGGACTGGGCTGCTGGATACTGACCAGCCTCGAAGCAATGGCCGGATCGGTAAAGGCCTCAAAAACCTGCTCCAGATCCTGCACGCCCGACTTGGCAAAACTGGAGTTCGACTTCGTATCCGGATCGGCAACACTTAATCCGCTCTCCATGTTGAAGGAGAAGTGATCGAAGGAAATACAGTTCTCTGGCTCGGTCTTAATGCGCTGCTCCTTCAAAATGGCGCCTGCAAACGCCTTTTTCTCCTCTTGAGGTGGCTTGATCGCACTCACCGCTTTTGGAGCTGGGTTCCGCTTGGGGCTTTCCACAGGCAGCCGAGGCTTTTTGATGGGCGGCATTTGCCTTTTGGGCGCTACAGAAGTGTTTTTTTTCTCCTCTTGGGGTGGCTTGATTGCACTCACTGCTTTCAGGGCTGGTTCCCGCTTGGCGCTTTCAACAGGCAGCCGAGGCTTTTTGATGGGGGGCATTTGGCTTATGGGCGCTACAGCAGTGCTTTTTTTCTCCTCTTTGGGTAGCTTGATTATACTCACCGCTTGCGGGGCTGGTTCCCGCTTGGGGCTTTCAACCTTTGCTTGGTCCTCCCGAGGCTTTTTGCTGGGCGGGACTACGGTTTTGGATGCCGCAGCAGCGTTTTGATTCCCTTTGCGTATAGGCGTCTGCAGGCGCCCCCTGTGGCGGGTCCTGGTTAGGAACTTGGAAAGCTCCTCGGCCTCCTGCTCTTTGTCCCTCTGCCGAGGGTTTGGCTTGCGAGGGTTGGGCTTGCGAGCGATCGCCGGATTGGCCTTTAAAACGCGACAGCGCTTCGGCTCACTCTCTTCGGCAATATCGCGCGCTAGACAGTCCAGAATGCTGGATTTGTTGTACGACGAGACCTGATCCCGGACTTGGATCAGGCCTGATCGGAGGGGACCTGATCCAAAGCAACTGGGCTCCTGAAACGAATGGAAAGCGTGATTGAACGTACTGTTTAACACTTGATTGACCGCAGGTGGCTTGCACTCGCTCCTTAGGAACTCCTCATTCAAATACTTGTCCACTTTGGACTTGTCGATCGGGATATCGTCAAGCAAGAACAAGTCTTTTCTTGGCTGCTTCGCCTTGAGCGTAATTGCGCGCTGCGGTTGGCTGGAGCCATATCTGGAAAGCTCCGGTACTGTGGGTGTGGTCGGCGGCTCCAGTTTCCTGCTGGGTCTGGAGGGCGATCGCTGTTTCGACCGCCATCCCAATTCATCCACTACGCTCGTCATTACATCCTGCCAGAAGCGCTCCTGAACGCACCCTCCGGCCGTTCTGCTCCTTTCCTCCTCCTTGTCCTGCTGTTGCTTATCAGCTGCCCCACTCTCTTGCTTGGCTCGCTTCGCGTGCGGCGCTTCACTCAGCCACTCCGTTGGGCTTTTCCGTTTATTCGACTGCCTATTGGAGTCGAAGCAATCCTCCTTTACCTCTCTAAGCGGCTCTAGTCCGGACACATCCAAACTTTCCTGGAATCCCACTATCACCTCGGCGACTGTTTCGTAACACGCCGAGGGCCAGGCTTCGTCCACTTTGGCCTCAGGCGCACTTTCTTCCGCATTGATCGGGGCTTCAATGAAGGAAATAGACGAAGCATTCACACAGTTGGCCATCTCCAGCGCGATATCAACAGCTGCAAGGCTGCCGCCTGGACACTGATCCTCCGGAGTTTGTTTATGGAAATACATCTTCAGTTCACCGTCGTTTAGACGAGGACAATCCAAAAGATCTTCAACTTTGTCTTCAGGGCCCCGCTCTTCCACCACGTCGATTGGGTTGCTTTCGCAGTCGCTCAGCGTGTGATCGATGAATTTCACGTGAAAAGCCTCGTTGGCAATAAACAGAATGTCCTCGGTAACGGTCACTTTGGCACAGCCTTTATCTTCACTTCGTGCTGGATCTTCTTTGACCACTTCTTGAAGGGCCGCAGGTTCAATGGAGTTATTGATAACCTCTTCTTCATTGCTGACTGATAATTGCACTGCAATTTCCATAGGCATTGTTTCAACGCTCAGACTTTCTTCGATGGGGATGGATTCACCAATCACAAACACACCCTTGTGAGTGTCGATTTCGACCTGTTTCGGCTCTTCAGCAAGTTCCTGGTCCTTTGGCTGGTGATCTTCAGTAGCCTGAACGTTTGGAATTGGCACAAAATCTTCACATTGAATTTCCAGCTGAATACTTGGGACTTCAGCAACTACAACGCTCTTTGGTACTTCAGCAGTTGTCGCAGCGTCTTCACTGAAGGCTGAATGCAGTTGCACTTTCCCTAGATCTTCGGCGATTTCTACAGCCTTTGGTTGCTCTTCCAGGGGCGTTTCTAACTGAACAGGAGCTTGCTTTGGTTCTTCTCCGAGTTCTTGGAAAGCCTCAATTGGGTTAGCCAATAGTACGCAGTCAGTTTGCTCGACTGTCTTCGCCTCCAAGGGCGTTTCTTCTGCAGTTGGGTGTTCTTCTGGAGCCGACTGGCCCGTTGATTCCGGCTCCACAGCAATAGATACCGCTGCTCTGTCGTCTTCTGCCTTCGCTTCTTCCATTGCCAGCAGTTCTGTACCTTCAGGATTGATTCCAGCGGAACCAGAATCCTCAACAGCAGGACTTGGTTCATTGTTGCCCTCAGCAGCATTGTTGTCTTGTTTCGGTTCAATTGCGGATTGTTCAACCAAAGATTGCATAGTGTCCTTATTTTTGAGGGATTTTTGAAGACGCTCCCCATCTTCTTGTTCGGAAAGCAGCAAATCTTCCTCATCGGCGCTTGCTATTGACTCAATCTCGTACTCGGAGACGAAGTTAATCAGGTCGTTGTCTACACAGGCGTAACTAATAGCAGCGTCACTGCTGTGAGTCGGAGCGGATTTTTCGACAGTTTCTGGGCTGTTGACTGCAGTTTTTTCAGGTGCTGGGTCGCTTGCATCCAGCACTAGCAACGCTTGTGCAGAGCTGTCTTCACTTTTAGCCACTGGTAAAATTTCCGATTCTTTCTGTTCTGCTGGCGCGCTGATTTCAACACACTTTGTCACTGTTGCTGAAGTTTCTTCAGACAAATCGTCGACCCCTACTGGAGCGTTTGCTGTTGCTACGGTTTCTTCCACCAAGCCAGGCACTAAAGAAGCGTCTTCAACACAATGTTCTCGATGTTCCATCAGATCTGAGCTCTGAACAGGCTCACTAAGAGTGAGCTCGACTTTTGTAACCACATCCTGATCACTCAGTGTGCTCTTTTGGGGTGGAGTAACGCAAGCAACTGAGGACGGTTTACTGACACTTTCTTCCACTTTGCTCGAAAATTCGCTTTGAAGCAGTAAAGCTTTTTGGATCTTCTCTGATTTACAGTTCTCTCGGCGAATCTCAGATGAATTGGACGTTTCCGCAGTTACATGGTGCACGCTGCCTGAAGAAGGTCTTTTAGTCGCTTTTCGCTTCTTCTCTTCTTCTTTTAGTTCGCTAATTTTCAAGTTCTCCTTCAATCGATTCAGAACTTTGCTCAGCTGAGGTTGCTTCTTCTCTTCCTGCGGTTGATGGCAAAAGAAATCCACCGGCTGCCTAGTTGGCCGCGCCTCATCGGGGGTTTCTAATACTCTTTTTATGGTGGATTTCTTTCTCGGGCGCCCCCTGGGCCGTGCCACTTTTTCTTCATCTTTCTTCTCCGGCGTCGGCAGTGCGCTCACGGGCAATGGAGTGACATCCTCATCTTTGCTTGTTCTTGAGGATCTGGAGCGCAGCTTTGCGGTATAAACCGTGTCCACTTCCTCTTTGCCAACCGCTTTAGCTGAGGGCTTGCGCAGCTTAGCAGCGACGTTGGTCTCTCTGAAAAAAAGCGGCTTATACTCACATTTGAAGATTTTTCTGATGTCATACCTTTTGCGAGCCGGTGACTTTGGCGGGCTTTTACCGACATTCGAGCGTCTTCTATTCTGCGACTTTCCAGCAATTCTGCAAGAAAACACAACTTGAATTAAGGGTGAAAAGATGGGTGATTGGTGGGGTTACGTTTCAAAGCGAAACGCCAGGGGCAAGTCATCATCCGCATCAGTTTCTTCGGCGATTGGCCGCATTTCCTGTTTCAGCTCCGCCTTGGTTTTGTGCCGAGTCACTGTCCGACTTCTTCGTGCAGGCACTGAAACTGACAAACGTCAACTGCTGAGCATGAGAGTGCTCAGAAACACACTCACCTGCAGGTTCCGATGTGCTAATGATCAGCCTATCTGAATCAGAACTCTCCGCCTCACGGTCGCTGTTTTTGCGATCGTTGCACACTTGATACGACTGTTCGGCTGCGATTTCCGCTAAGTTCAGCAGAAATACTGGGAAGTTCGGGTCCAGAACGGGGCTCATCACATCCACTGGATTAGCAAAAAAACAGAAAGTTTACATGAAGGTAAAAGTAGTGTCGCGGAAAATGCTACCTGGTTTGGAAATGCTACCAGAGGAACTAGCCACGGGCTTAGAATGTGTTTCTTCGCAAGGTTTAATCTGTGGGTTGGCTGTCGTTGATGGTTGTTCCACTGTTTCATCAGCCTTTCCATTGTTTGTTACATCATCACCATTCACTTGAATACAGAGAGAGTTTAGATAGAGTGAAAAAAGTACACGCGCTTTAGGTATGTTTTACCTGGTTTATACTGATAGCTATCAGCGCCAGTCCACGTTTGAGCAACACTATCCAGAGCTTCTGAACTTGCTCCTTCAGTTGTTTCCATGGGTGCAGATTTCGCCACTGTATATAATAATATTTTAAAGCAATGTTCACTTCTACCATTGAAACATACCCGAATTGTCAAATGTCTCATCAGGGTTGGCTGTTAAACTCTCAGCCGACTTGTCCAGTGCCGCATCACGTTGAGCTGTCGAACTGTCAGCCGAATTGTCAAGTGCCACACCAGGGTTCGATGTCGAACACTCAAGTGTCTCATTACGGTTGGCTGTCAAACTCTCAGCCGACTTGTCCAGTGCCGCATCAGGTTGAGCTGTCAAACTGGCAGCCGAATTGTCAAGTGCCACACCAGGGTTGGCTGTCGAACTCTCAAGTGTCTCATTAAGGTTGGCTGTCAAACTCTCAGCCGACTTGTCCAGTGCCGCATCAGGTTGAGCTGTCGAACTCTCAGCCGAATTGTCAAGTGCCACACCAGGGTTGGCTGTCGAACTCTCAAGTGTCTCATTAAGGTTGGCTGTCAAACTCTCAGCCGACTTGTCCAGTGCCGCATCAGGGTGGGCTGTCGAACTCTCAGCCGAATTGTCAAGTGCCACACCAGGGTTGGCTGTCGAACTCTCAAGTGTCTCATTAAGGTTGGCTGTCAAACTCTCAGCCGACTTGTCCAGTGCCGCATCAGGTTGAGCTGTCGAACTCTCAGCCGAATTGTCAAGTGCCACACCAGGGTTGGCTGTCGAACTCTCAAGTGTCTCATTAAGGTTGGCTGTCAAACTCTCAGCCGACTTGTCCAGTGCCGCATCAGGTTGAGCTGTCGAACTCTCAGCCGAATTGTCAAGTGCCACACCAGGGTTGGCTGTCGAACTCTCAAGTGTCTCATTAGGGTTGGCTGTCAAACTCTCAGCCGACTTGTCCAGTGCCGCATCAGGGTGGGCTGTCGAACTCTCAGCCGAATTGTCAAGTGCCTCTTTAAGGTTGGCTGTCGAACTCTCAAGTGTCTCATTAAGGTTGGCTGTCAAACTCTCGACGGAATTGTCCAGTTTCTGATCGGGGTTCGCTGTCGAACACTCAAGTGTCTCATTATGGTTGGCTGTCAAACTCTCAGCCGAATTGACCAGTGCCGCATCAGAGGTGGCTGACAAACTCTCAACCGAATTATCAAGCGCCGAGTCTTGATTGGCTGTCAAACTCTCGACTGAATTGTCAAGCGCCGCGTTAGGATTGGCTGTCAAACTCTCGACGGAATTGTCAAGTGTCTCATCAGGGTTGGCTGTCAAATTCTCAAACGAATTCTCCAGCGGCGCATCAGGGTTGGCTGTTAAACTCTCGACCGAATTGTCAAGTGCCTGGTCAGGGTTACCTGTCAGATTCTCAGCCGAATTGTCCAGTGCCACAGCAGGGTTGGCTGTCAAACTATCAGCCGAATTGTCCAGTGCCGCATCAGGATTGGCTGTCAAACTTTCATCCGAATTGTCCAGTGCCGCATCAGGGTTGGCTGCCAAACTCTCGACGGAATTGTCAAGCGCCTCGTCAGGGTTGGCTGTTAAACTTTCAGCCGAATTGTCCAGTGCCGCATCAGGGTTGGCAGTCAAACTCTCGACCGAACTGTCAAGCGCCTCGTCAGGGTTGGCTGTCAAAGTTTTATCCGAATTGTCCAGTGCCGCATCAGGATTGGCTGTCAAACTCTCATCCGAATTGTCCAGTGCCACACCAGGGTTGGCTGCCAAACTCTCGACCGAACTGTCAAGAGACTCGTCAGGGTTGGCTGTCAAACTTTCAGCCGAATTGTCCAGTGCCGCATCAGGGTTGGCTGTCAAACTCTCGACCGAACTGTCAAGCGCCTCGTCGGGGTTGGCTTTCAAACTTTCAGCCGAATTGTCCAGTGCTACACAAGGGTTGGCTGTCAAACTCTCGACCGTTTTGTCAAGTGCCTCATCAGGGTTGGCTGTCAAACCGTCAGCCGAATTGTCCAGTGCCTCACCCGGGTTGGCTGCCAAACTTTCAGCCGAATTGTCAGATGCCTGATCAGGGTTGCCTGTCAAACTCTCAGCCGAATTGTCCAGTGCTGCACTAGGGTTGGCTGTCAAACTCTCGACCGAATTGTCCAAGACGTCACAGGTCTGTTGGTCCTTCAGATGAATGGAGTCCTTTAATAGATGATTGTCCAGTAGTTCAGCAGATTTTTTGACCCCAAAACAGCCTAAAAAACCATTAGTATTGACTATAAATGAGATTTTTTGTGTTGGAAATTGAGGGACAATGAACCGGGTTTTAGTAAAAAGCTTCAAAAATACCTGGACTATTTGGGGGCTCGTCATAGCCAGCCTCGGTAGAATTGACGAGGGAAAGAGGATCCGAAGTTTTCAGATCATCGGGAGGAGCGTTTGGTTCCAATGCGGGACTCGCAGATGTATGATCCTCGATTACAACTGCCTCTGTTTCAGGGTCTTCAACAGCCAGAGATTCTAAGAAAGAGTCATTAGTTACTAAGCCCAGTTTTTCCGATTTCAGTGCCTTTTTGGGCAAAAGAAATACGAACAAACACAAAGAAAAGCACCCCAAAAATCACCTGAAGTGCACTGAGGCTCATTACTGGCAACGGTACTATCCAGGGCCTGATAGTTGGCTTCTTCATCTGCAGGTTCCACCAAGGGAAGACTGAAGGTTGCAATGCAATTTTTGTCATCAAAAGCCTCTACGGGATGGACTCGCTCATCTGCAGCTTCCACAGTTTGTTCGTCTGTCGCATATCCTGCAGTGAATAAACTGCTCAAAAGGAACGGGAAGTTATTACTAATTTACCTTGCGATTCTTGACAGCTCGTTTCAATTCCTGCATCAACCACCGGTTGTAACGCGCCTGCATTTGCTAAAAATTACATTATTCACACTAACTCTTTGAGACTGTAACGAAAACTCACCTGGATTATACGGGAGATTTTCCGCAGTACCAGCGTCTAAGGCTTCACAGCTTCGCTGCTCCGCAGCAGTGACCAACAGCGGATCGCTCGTTTCAATGCTCTGCTGATCAGCCGAAATCCTGTCGGCTTTCTCGTCTTCGACGAGACACAGTTCGAAGTCGCGACTCACTTCCTGCCGTTCCTGGTTCGTTTTCAGCAAAACCACTGACAAAATATTCAATCCCGGCATTTTATTGCCGGTTTCTCCGTTAGACTGTTCGTCGTCCAGCTGCAGTAGTTGATCCTCGTCCACCATCAAAGAACCAGACGAGCAGGAGGAATTTCCATTCAACAGAGCGTCCTTCTCGGCATCCCAGACCGCAGTTTTACTTTCACTCAACACTACTGCCTGAGGTTTGGCAGGTTCTTCCAGCCCATGCTTGGACAAGTCAATGGGTTCTTCTGCTGGATTCAAAAAGGTCGCACTCTGTAGCACTTCGTGCCTATTAGGCAGCACTATCTCGCAGGGCTTCGCAGCGGCAAACATTGCCAAATCCCTGCTGTTGCCCAACTCCGCACTAGTTCTGTGATAGATTTCAGGCCTTTGCACGGCCTCGAAGCACTGCCGATACTGTGGGTAATTTTGAGGGCGCAGAGGCACGTTGCATGCTGAGGGGCTTTGCAGGCTCTCACAGCTTTCAAGGGACTGGTAGGTGCTGGAGGCAGTTTCCCAACGCTCGTCTGAGCGTCTATCCTCATCTAGAGACAATGTGGTGCCGATCACTAGCTTCCCATTGCCGTTGATGCTCATGGAGACCTGGAAGCAAACAGTTTATTAAATACATGCCCTGAAACTAGACGTGGAAACTGACCCCTTCACTGCCGAACATTTTCTGAAACTGCAACAGCACCGCCTTGGCCCGATTGGTCAACTCTCTGGTCTCGTACTGGGGCTCCAGATTTTCGCTAGAATGGTTGCTTGATCCCCGCAACTCCGGTTCCTTTTCGGGCTTGAAGTCCGGCGGAGCAGCTGGTATGGGCCGTGCGCATATGTCCTGGACATCGTTATCGTCGTCGTCCTCAATCTCTATACAGACCGCCTGCTCTTTTATCCGCCGGCGATCATCGGCCTGTTTCTGCATCTTCTTGAGCTCATCCCATATAAAGCCGGAAATGTTTGGGTCCTCTACGAAAAAAAACCACAGACCAATTACCTCGACTGTACCATAATCACTGCAATGTGATTACCGTGGAAGATGTTCTGGGGAAGGTCGCACGGCTCTACTTTGATTGTAAGTGGGGATGAGAAGTAGGGCAGCGCTATGGGGGTACCAGAAACGAGGTTCTTGAGTTTCCTGCAAATCAACAAGTTAACTCAATTCGATGAATGCTTGTATGGCTTACTGAAGAAAGTCGCGGAAAAAGCCCGGAATCTTGGACGGCAATTCCGCATGCAGAAACTTCAGAATGATCGCATACACCTCCAATCTACACGACCGGCCAGTCAAGTGAAACATGTACTTGGAATAAATCGTCCATAGCAGCCCGAGAACTCGCTCTTTGAGCGCCGACTGTTCACTAAAGTCAGCGCAATACTCGGGGTCTTGAATGATGGTCAGCTCCAGTTTCACGTAGGCGACCAGCGACTCTTTCATGTAGTAATCCAACGTGTACTGGCTGGTTTCCTGCAAGCCACATGTGGATTAATCGGGGAATTATCTGGAATGAGTGGCACTCACCTCGGCCACCCGACAAGCGAAACAGTGCACAAACAGAAACTTCTGATTGGCCAACTTAAGGAATCCGTGCGATCGCTTTACAATTTTTCGTGTTTCACGCAGGTAACTGGAATCGGGCAAAACACTCAATCACTAAATTATTTTAACAAGAATGGCAACACTTTTGTGATAAAATGAAAACTACAATTCGTAGTCAAAAATTGTCATTAATATTTCGGCTTGCATCTTCTCGTTCTTCAAATTCTTCATAATCTTCTCCTGGCTGGCGACTCTTCTTTACATCTTCGCCTGTTCAAGGCACTTGCTTTTAGGATTGACTCAAATTCAACCAAATTAACTGACTTAGTGAAAGCAGTTTGAAGCAAAGCGAGCTTTTAAATTTGCAATTTTATGCTAAACATCAAAGAAAAAACAATTTCAACTGCCACTCCCTGAAACAGTCTTCCAACGCAGTGGAATTATTAGACAAAAAACCACAATGCTTCCTGCAAAGAACTTGATTAGAAGAAGAGACTTACTTGTATAGCTGAAGGGAAAGAAAGCGGACGTTCTTAATAGTGAAGTTGCCCAGCACTTTGGAGAATGCCTCTCTGCTTCCACCTGAAAAGAGAAGACATTTGAAGTGATTATTGAGATGGGAGCGAAGCACTACTGCGATATCCAATAAAGGTTTTCAACCATTTCGGCGGTTTGGCCTTTTTCACACAAAAGTGGACAAAACCCTCTTTGGACTGAACTGCTGGAAGTTTTCTTAAAGTGTCAATCGTCCGTAACCGTGGCTTCAATGAGATACTCAAACGCGTTTTAAATGCCAATAAAAGGGAAAATCTTCATCTAGATAGCGAATTTAATTTCCTCAAAGTTTCATTTACACCTCATTTTCCTGAAAACTGTCAATTTGGAACGCAGCGCGTTATTTGAGAGGGGTAATTAAATACATTCATTGTGTATGTTTTCCTGACTGTATTTCAAAAGAAATTCCTGGGTTCCAGTCAATTTTATTGTTTCTTACTTAAAATATTTTACAAATACGTTTCGGTGTCTCTCCACCATCATCAGTTTGTATGGCTGTTTCTACCTTCACCAATGGCATGCCAAAGGTTTTTCCCTGTTACTTTACTGAATCGATTTGACATAGAGTCGATTCGTATTTGTCTCAATACTAATTGAGGTGAATTTGAACAAATTCCAAAGTGATTTGACACTTATTCAATTTTGAAAATTTTCCCGCCATAAGGGCCTGTACAAAACTTTTCGTTTTTCCCCTGTAGCTGACAGAGGAATTTTTTTTTGAACCAACCAAAATCATTTTTTCCATTAACTTTTCCATATCTAACGATCTGTCAAGAAATAATCCCCGAAAAAGAAAAAAAATTTTTGGCCAAAAAATTTATCGGGTTAACCCCTTACGATTTTTTTCAAATTTGACATTTTATTTTTTTTCTCGAAAACCAAACTTGCCAGACTAAGTCACAATTTGACCAATGTTTATTTGACAAAAACCATCCTTTCCGCTCGGATTTCAGTTTGTATGTATGGCTGTTTCTACCTTCACCTTTGGCAAGCCAAGTGAAGGTAGAAACAGCCATACATACAAACTGAGGATGGTGGAGAAAGACACCGAAACGTATTTGTAAAATGTTTTAACTAATAAACAATAATATTGACTGGAACCCAGGAATTTCTTTTGAATTAGATTAAATACATTGCAAAGTGATGAAGCGAAACCCGCACGTTTTTACCCATCAGGATGGCGAAAAGCATCCTGTGGCAAAGTGCAGCGTTCCAAACTTTCCACGTTTTAGGTGCAAAACAAGACATACGTGGGGTGGCCTTTCTTACTGATTTAACTGAGTTTAGACCGTTTAGCTTACTTGCCATCGTCGGTACTGATCTAATGCTGGATTTGCCGCCGTGCAGCCGCTCATTTTGCCATGGGGTATTGCAGCTCCGTCTGTCCCCCTTTATTTTGCACCTTTGTGGCAACATGTTGCTAATTAATCTGAAACAACAATCTTACAGTTGATTAATGCTGATATCTGCCTAGCGATGAAAACATCAGGATTTGATTAGTTGATGTAAGAAAGTGGGGCCTCAACGCGTGCAAACAGAACCTCAAAGTCAATTAACTGAAAATTGGGGGCTGCTAAAATGGAACTGTCCAGACTCCAGACACGAGGTATGAACAGGGGCTCGAAATGCTTGAGGCACTTTCACAGTCCCAGGGGGTGGCAATTAGGAATTCGCGGCCTCAAACGTTAGGGTTTTGGTCAATGAAATTGTGTGTTTTCATTGTGCGCCACCGCACCCGTACTTACATGTAAACTGTTGCTGGGGCTCTTTAGTGACCACTGTCCATCCAAATCGTCCAAATAATTACTTGAAATATCATAATTTTGTTTATATTCTTCATGACTTTGTTTGTTATGCCATAATGGCGAGAACAGTCACTTTGACGATAGGGCGAAAAACTATCACAAGATAGAGAGAGTTGCAGTGAGCTAGAGCGAGCTGGCCAGTGTGACTGCAGATTTTGCCAGTGCTGCCAACAAAACCTGAATCCCAGAATCAAGGCCTGGTCGATCGAGATCGGGGTTTGGATGTCAAAAAATTGTCAGCTGAGTGGGGCGCTCGGTTGCCAGTTGTCGGGATTTTTCCCACAGTACCCGGAAAAGCCGGGTAAAAGAGCGGCAGTAAAAGATGCTAAATGGCTGCGACTCAGAGGATCTTTCAACAGGGCATAAGGTGTGTCAGCGTAATTGGCAAACGTCAACTTGACAGCCAGGTTATTTACAGAGTTTAGGAGTAAATTGAGGAAATATCGAGCGATCTGACACGAAACGGGGTCTTGTGGGGAAATTGAACGCGGCGCGTTGGTATGAGTGCCGATCTTACGTCAACCAATGAGAAGATAGAAGAAATTTAGGAGCATTTACCTTTAGCTGAAAATTGTTCCCTTATGTGACATGGCGTCTGATTGGAAAGTCAGTTTCTAGGCGGTTGAAGACACTGTTGCGCCCCCGATTTTATGAACGCAAACTGCGCCAAGGCTTGTCGTAAAAGCCGCCAACATTTCCCAGCCTATCGCATTGATGGTAATGCATGCAAGGAAAACACAACGGATGAGCGATGGGTATGCATTCCCTGCCTACTTTAATATTGACATACAGTTTTGCCCCATTCCAAGGCTCGGCCCTCATTCTAATTTGGTTTTTTCTCTGTTTCTCCTTCAGGTACTTCGAGAAGCACCCAACCCATCCCTATCAGGTAAATATACGTTGTTTGCCTCAGGCCCGGGCCTGCTCGTCTGGGGGCGGTGTCATCTAGTTGGGGGGGCTCAGTTACTGTCTCAAACATCACTCCCCAGCGTCTGGGGGGAGCAGTTCTCATCTTGCTTTCCGTCAATTGTGCCGTTTCAGCCTTAAAGGGGCGGGCCTCAAACTGAATCAGACTACTCAACTCCCCATCACACAGTTTGCCCAGTTTCGGCCCCAAAAACACCGTTCCACTGCCACTTCGTTTCGATTTAAATGCCACAAATAAACATGGCTGACGTAGAAAAGTTAACCTACATTTCCCTTGTCTGCCAAGATGTTTATTTTTCTGTTTCATTCGCGCCCCTTTAGTACAGTCTGTGTTTTAGGCGACAAAGCGATCAAAGCCCTTCAATTGGCGCCCCCAAATCTTCCCCTCGGGCTGATGTGCGTTTTATTGATTTTCTTTTGTGCAACTTGAGAAACTGCTGAAGAAACAATCCACTTGTTTGTTGACTGTTTGCCACTAACTGCTGTGGTGCAAACAACGCTACCCGAGCCCGGATTGTCGTGACAACGTCCCTGCATCTGTGCAGTCATTGGGCAGACGGTTGGGCCAGTCTGTTTGCACCCTGGGCGAAAGTTGAATGCGTCTAACCACTCCATTGTTTTCCTTGGCTTGTCCCATTTAGAATTCAAAATATGCAACTTCAAAGAGTTACGGGTCGAGCAATGAGCGCTACGAGAAGTTTCGCGACTCGCCGAATGGCACCTACCGATCAGACAGCCCGGAGTCACAATCGCCTAGAGATAGAGACCGTTCTTATCAATCCAAGAGCTACTTGCAGAAAATGCGCGAAAAGGAGAGAGAGAACAGAGACTACAAGATGTCACGGGACAAGTACTCTGGTAGGTCTGAAGTGGGCGCAAGGCCTAAATGGGGGGCGCCAATTAACGGTTGGTGTTTGCAGACTTGGTCAGGTCGCCGAAAGACAAGCGGACTAGGGATTCGGACCATAGGACCAATAGTGACCGAGGGGGCGACGATAAGAGCGTTTTGCACCCCTTAAAGGCGGGCCAGGTGTCTTCGCGGGATCGCAAACCGGTGCATAACAATTGTGTGGACAAGGTAAAGCCTCTGCCCTTTCTACGTCTATTAGATCACTTCAGCTGCGTTTGGGGAATTCTCCTTTTTTGCGGCGAATGAAGAAATAGCAATATTCGAGGTAAAAAGATACAACCAAAAGGAGAAGCCCCTCTAAGCGCAGCTGATCTCTAAATATGCTTGCGCCTGCTTCTACTACAACTAAAACCGGTTCTTTTTTCTTCGTTTCAGAGAGAGGATCGAGACAGGGTCCTGAAAGTAGGCGATTGGTCGGAACATGTGAGCTCGTCAGGTAAAAAGTATTACTACAACTGTAAAACCGAAGTGTCGCAGTGGGAAAAGCCGAGAGAATGGATAGAGCGCGAACGGGATCGGGAAAGATTCCGCGGCCGGGACCGAGAACGCGACGACCGATATAGAAACAGTTCCAGCAGACCAAGTATGCGTAAGTCACCAGAATTGTAGATTGAAACAAAAAGGGGCGGAAGATGGGACCGGATGTGCAGTGGTATCGGTTTTCCAGGTCACGATAAACATTCCAACTCCAGGGGCTCAAATGGCAGCGGCAGCAGCAAGGAGACGTCCCGACACTGGAACAGTAACAGCGGCAGCAGTCGGGAAGTCCCTGAAGGGTCCACCAAAGAGTCTGCGTCCGACTGGTAGGCTAAAAAGCTGTAGGTGCTGATTGCATATCCTGAGGCGTGTTATTGTAGGCCATCCAGTTCGAGGCGCCACTCAAACCCCGACAACTCTGTGCAATCGGTGGCGTCATCCGCCGCTCAAGACATGGATATTTCGCCTGGTGACAGCACACCCACTTCCGAAGTAAGTCAGTTCTTAAAAGTGGTTGCCCATTCCAGGACGGATAATTCGCAGATATCCTACGGGGGTGCGTCCGCCCACCAAGCGCCCTTAGTAGTCGAGCAGCCCGTGATGGGTCCAGTGCTGCTCGCGAACGCTTTGCCACGTTTGTCTTCACATCCCACGACCTCGTCATCGTCGACGCCCACCTTAGTAACCCCGCCTAGTTTGCTGACGGCAGCCGGGCTCCTCAGCGCCGCTCCAACGATTCTAAACTCGCCGCCTCAGGGCCTATTGGTTTGCTCCCAGCAGGGCGGCACTAATGCGCCAGGCCCCCCGCTCAGCGCCAGCCAATCACGGCTTGAGGTCGACTCCAAGAAGTCGGATCCGCTCATTGTGGATACGAGTCAAAGTGGGATGGGTGGCGATGGTCCTCCTACTCCTACACACTCTGAGGTGCCCGATTGCTCCAAGGGTAAGCTCCTACAGTTGTATTTAGTTTAGCGCCTGTTGGAAAGCGTTGAAGATTCTTCTTTGCTGCTGCCTGCCATTGAAGCAGTATTGAAGATTCATCTGGGCTTGCTCAAGAGTTCCGCACTTGATGTTCCTCCAGTGAATTATTGGTCATTTTCTGGCCGCATTCACTACTTGTTTTCATCCGACAATGATTCGAAATATTCATGTCTCTAGCGCAGGGACTTCTGTTCAGCTCTCGTTGTTCGCACGTATAGTATTTGCTGTCCTCTTCCTTTTCACAGTGTCTGTATCTTCAGTCGCCCAACTCAGTATCTTCATTACTCACTGAAAAGTCACTTACGTTCAGTCTTTCTGCCCGATTATCAGCACCCAATTCCGTCCGTCAACTTCTTCATTTTCAGCAGATTACCTTGAACGTACACTTCCGTTGCTTTTGCAAATCACCGTCTTCACCTGCAAAGAGATAACATAAATGTAATTGTTATGCGATTCTTCTGCGTGGAAACCAAGGATAAGCAGATGAAAGAGTAATTTGAAGATTGAAGACATTGTTGGGTCTGGTTTTAGTGCAAGCCCCCTCAGGAAGCCCCCCAACTGGAGGTTTGCCGCCGATGCAAGGAGTGTCCAGTTCGCTTCAGGCATTAAGACCACAAGGGCCGACCATCACACCATCCCTGGCCAATCACTACAGGGATGATCTGGTCAATCATGTCCGAAACTGGCCGGCGGACATTCTGGAGAAGCAAGTAAGCGTATGTCAGCTAGTAGAGTTGGTTGGTGAATTGTGCACTGAACGTGGCGATTTCAGGCCCAGAAACTGGCTGAAGAGGCGCACATTATGGGCAGTATACAGTGTTCCAAAGTGTCGGCCGAGCTGAAGTCCGCCAGGTCAATCGTTCGACTGACCGAGATCCAGGCCACGTTGCAAGAGCAAAGGCAAGTGCTTACAGTGGAATTTTTGATTGGGATTGAGTAGTTGAACTGTTGTTTCTTCTAGGATCTTGTTTTTACGCCAACAGATCAAAGAGTTAGAAGAACTGAAGTCCCAGAACTCGTTTATGTCCGACGATCCTTAGTGTCACCAAATCTAGTGTATAAACATGAACTAAATGTTGCGTTCTAGCGAGTCGTCAAATATTTTTTTGCAATTGTTCGATTAGTCGGGATTTTGGGGCGAGCGGTTAGCTCGACCGTCGGCTCAGTTAGTGCACTTGACCAATGCGCAGGCATTTATATTCCGTAGTTCCATGTTAAACTGCGGTCGCCTAAGCAGCTCGGCCGGTCGCCCCGAGATGTTTTCGGTGTACATTTTCTTAATTAAATTATTTCCTTTTTACGTGTCTCCTCCAGTGTAAAACTATCATTTTTGTATAGCTAACCAAGTCGACGCTATCTGTGGGCTTGTTCTTCACAGCATTCGATTCGTTCTGGTTTCTGACTTTTTACACTTTATTATACGATTCTTTTGGATATTTTGCCTTCCATCAACATCACTACACTACACTACACCCAGTTCCAAAGTCTGCATTACCTTTACATGGATACAACGTCATTCTAGCGAATCTCTTTAGTGTTTAAATACAGTTCAGCTGGGCGTGTTCAGGTAAGCATCGAAACAACAATCGACGTTCGATTGACAACCAATGCGGCAGAGCCTGGGCATTGGAAGGCGTTTCATTTTAAAAAAAATCAATCCGCTGCGTTCGACTCGAGGCTCTGCCGCATCCTCACAAAACGGTTCGTTCACAGTACCAAAAAAGCCCTTTAATTGTTAATTTAATTATTGTTTTTATACTTAAAAAGTAGCTAATAGATTGAACAATAAAACATTTATTTCGAATAGTTGCTTGTTTCATTGCGTTCTGGCACTGTGACGCCCGGAATCCAGCCAAACTTGATTGGAATGCATCGAATGCTGACCACAGTGCGTTACACGAATAAGCGACTTTGTATTATATTGGTTTTATGTTAATTTTAAGTAAATTAATACCACAATATAGAGTTAATTGATTGTCGTGATTGTTTTCCCTTTCATTGCGCGCCCGAACCCAAACCTGCCCTATTTTCAGCACTTTAGTTTATTATCATTAAAAAAAATAGTCTAGGACACTCTAACAAACAAATAAGGGAATTTGGTATTTACAGGGGCGAATTCAGCCAAAAATTTACGGCCAGCCCTCAATAGACCCCAGGTAAAAAAATCAGATCAAATTTAAAATAATTAGACGCTCACTCAGTCCTCCAAATCGGGCTCATCAACTTCATCGTCGCTGGACACGTTCGGCAGCTGCTTGATGTCGACCAGTTCCCGGAACAGCTTGTCTCGAAAGTCCCACATTTTCATCGTTTCATTATTCAGCGCTTTGTAAAGCATCAGCGCGTTCGTGGTGGCCGTGTTCACGATGGCGTCGTAAGCGAAACGTTGATACCTAAATCCAGAAGTTTGCAACTAACCGAAACCAGCTCAGTTCCTTACCAATTGCTTACCATTTCACCTGCTCGTTAACCGGAGAAGTGATCACGTGGAATTTCTCCTGCATATCGAAGATGCTCTCGCTCAGCGCGATGTCTCTTAGAAATCTGGGCACTTGGCTCTCTTCAGGGGTCGTGGGGTTTTCGTCTTGCGACTGGTCGGGCTTTTTCTGCGGCACTGTTTCCAATGAATGGCAGGTGGTGATGCCGAAATATTCCACTCCTAGTGATAGAACTAGTTGCATTAACAGCAACTAAAATAGCTGAGTGGGGGCGGGGTCTTACCCGATAGTTGCCACTTCATAATGGAGATCCCCTGGGGGTTTTGCACGCCATTCAGATCGCCGTCTTGAATGGAGCGCGACAACAACTCCTTGGAGGCGCCTCGCGAATTCTTCCGAATCATACCAATCGAGTGGCATTTGAGGCTCAACAGCTTCTCAGCCAGTTCCAGACAAATCCATAGATTGTGGAAAATAATCAGACGGCCCTGATTCAAAAATCCGTCCAGCACCTGCAAAACATCAGTCATGGTCTGGTCGCGTCTGCCGGCCCCAGTCTTCAAAATCTTCGTTTTGTACGTATACCCATCCTGGTCGATCACTTTCAGGATCTTCGAGCCCTTCTTCACGGCCCCAAGTGAGGGCTCGAAGATATATTTGTTGCGCAGACACACTGTACTCCTGCCCACATAGAGAATCTGGTCGGGTTCCTTGTACTTTCTGCGAACAATCCACAGTTGATTAACGCGCCCAAGTCCCATTCCTTCTGTTCCCTTCTACCTGTAATTGGCGTTCAAGCGATTGATTACTGGGTTGATTTTTGCAAGGACGGGGTCGGAGCCTTCTTTTCCAAAGTGCCAAAAGGCGAGAAGCCGATGAAATCGAGTCTGAGTGAAAATGCGACAGGCCAATGACATGCGGTACATGCGCTCGGTGCTCCAGTAGCACGAAGTTTCTGCAAGAATGGAATTGAACTAAACGAAGTGGGAGACGGCGAAGATTACCAGGATAGCGCTTGAATCCCATAAAAATCAGCAGACCGAGGAACTGGCACATTTCCTTGAAGTCCACATCCAACCAGCCGGAGAGGAAACCATCGTGGTAGCCGTAGCGCACAAACTTGGATCTGGCATGCCTAAATGGGGCCAAAATAACTTACAAAGCCGCAACTAGGCTAAGAGATTAAGGGCCATTTACTTATTGGTTTCGATCACCATCAACTTGATCAAAGCGTCGTCGACAAACAGCTTGAAGCATTCAAGCACGGTGAATTTTCTTTCAGTGTCCGGTCGCTTTATCCCAGGAATACCGTTGTAGGTCAACGGGGTGATACGGTCTTTTGACATAGCCTCGCTCCAGTCGTTCACCCTTTTCGATCCGGCTGACTTTGGCTACGAATAAAAGCAGCATTTTCAGCCAAGGAACATAGAGCCAGCTCCACTACACTACTTCAAACTCCTGCGCCTCCTCCTCTTCGCTGGTGGCATCAGAGCTCCACAGCTCGAAGTATTCCGGCTGGTCATCTGGATCGAACATTTCGGACTTATCGGAATTAGAACTGTGAGCCGGCGAGGCGGCTTGGCGCTGGCCACTCCTATTGGCAAAACGCTTTTAAAGCCCCTCGACTTGCTGAAGGAACGGCGAACTCACCCAATGCTCTCGACATGATCCATTGGCTCTGGGGATTCGGAGCTGCTGCTTTCGGATTGTCCTGGATCGCCACTTGAGGTGGACTCGGAGGTGGTATCGAGATCGTCCTGGTACCGTTCTAAGGGGACGGGGTTGGTCATCTTATTCAAAATTGGGCTTACACAGTCGATTGGCGATGGACATATGAGAGGTTGGAGTTGGGATCTACTTATTGCCTAGAGCCGGTATTTGTACCTTGTGCAGTTCGTCAGCAGTGGGCCGATAGTGGGAAGGGATCAGCCAACGAGTGAGTAAAATTAGGAAATAATATTATTTTCTCTATGGGATCAGTAACTTTAGTCGCATAAAAACTTGTTTGCCTCTTCAGCTTCAATTCGGACTGAACCTCAAATTTCAGTCGACGCCGTCACTCGCTAAGCGGGGTTGCCGCTACCACAATTTCACTATCTAGAAAAACTTTCATAAAAATGAAAATTAGTGCGAGTTTTTCAGGCCGTCGTGTAAAATATCGCCAATAAAACGCCTTACTGTTTTCAATAGGCCCTGGTACATCCTAATTATTCTCTCTCTTGACCAAAGCAGGAAAACGTCACTTTCCTTACGAGGTAAGAAGGAAAAGTTGACGTGCTCCTTCAAAAAACAGGTGAGTTTTTTCGTCATTAAAACCGTACCATCGCACGGAAAATATACGACAGCTAAAATCCCGAAAAACTCACCAATTTTACACGCTCACTCACCTGCCCGGAAACATTGTCAACTAATTTTTGAGGCAAAATTCAGTCAATTTTTTCGGGTACATATACAGATTAATCGTTTATTTGGAAAAAAACCGAATAATTAGCTCTGCGCCCAGCTCACATCTTGATCATGTGCAGCTTGCGGTTCAGATCCTCGAACTTCAATATTTTCCTGATGAAAAAGTCGCCATAGCGATGCGCCACTTTGGTGTCCGCAATATGGATCATCTCATTGTCGATGTAAAAGTCCAACTGGAAACCATCAGGGTGCCGATCCAAACTAGTCTGAATATAACAATTAATGCCTACCTCGGAGCCGCTTTGGAACTTGCCATCCAGTCCAGACGCCCCCTTCGACCACACCACGTTCTTCATCTTGTGCTTGAAGCACAACAGATGGATCAGCAAGCTCTGAGTCTCTTTATCCAGATCCCGCTGGCCGTCTGCGCGAGTGTTCTGAGCCATAAACGTTGCCAGCTTGCTCAGCGGCAGCGTTGTGTAGAGTTTCAAGTAGCTACGGATGGTGGGCAGCATCTTCTGCTGCTGCACCTGCCATTTCAACACGATTAGACAAAGCTTGGCGACAACCTGGGGGCCTCCTACCTCATCCATGAAAACTTGTGTCTGATGCTTGATGGCTTCTTTGGAGACATCGTCGATGCCCGACACGATGGGTGTCGGATACGGTGCCAGGAACTTCGGGCACGCGTAAGCAAAGCTGTTTTCGAACTCCTTTCGAACATATAGAGTTTAGGTGTTGCTTGGACTATACGTTAAGGGCTAAAGCCCTACATACCTGCAAATCCCCATATTGCATCTTATACATCTTCTCGTGATAGGATTTTTCTCGCAACGTTTGCTGGATGCTTTCATCGATGCACTGCGGGTGCAAAACCAAGCAAATGGCCAGCAAATGGTACATCTGATCGGTTTGCTTATTGATCTGGTCGTGTTGGTAGGTTTTGGAGGCAAACAGCTGCTTGGTGCGCTGAATATACAGCAAAATGCCCGAAAAAGTGCGAATGGCATCGGAGTAGCGACGCATCATCATGTAGGCAAAGCCCACGTAATACGACGTGGAGATCTGGCAGGCTGGAATATGAGCGTACTGAGACTTCTTATGCACTTCGATGTTCTCCAGCACCTTGATTGCCTGGTAGTAGTCCCCTAAGAGCGAATGCAGCCTTAACAGCCCTAAAAAAACGCCACTCAGTTAACACTAGCAAAGCGGGCCAACAACGGCGACAAACCAACGAGACTGAAGTATCCCAACATTTTGTAAAGCGAGTTGCTGCCAAACTGGCCAGCCACTGAATTCGGATCGCCACCACTGGCATACACTTCCAGCTGCTGCTTAATGTTGCTTTTGTCCACCAACGAGTGCAACACATTAAGTACGCATAGCACATTCCACACTTTATTGTTGGAGTTGAGCGTCTCCAGCTCTTGCTGCGTTTTCTTTTGCAAGCGCGCCCGGTATTGGGAGAACGACTGAAACCGCAACCATTAGACAGCGCCCCTTGGCGCGCAATTGGCTGAACCCACCTGGAATTGATAGACAAATTCGTCGATCAGCTCCCATAGCCACAGGTCGGGCAGTTCCAGTGGCACCGGCTCAGGGGCGCTCAGAATGTAGTTGAAAAGGTCGCAATAGTTATAGAAGGAGTTGAAGCGTTGCTCTAAGGTGGGACCGCCTTGAATCCGGGCGTAGATGTGTCGGAAGTACAGCTCCTTGTAGAGAATGATGAAAACCTGCAACAATCAAAATAACGGTCCAGAGGTGAAGAAAGTATACTGAGATTCCATTAACCAACAGCTCGTAGTTGAACAAAAGAAATCCCTAATCAATAAAAGGCCTAAACGCTGGTCAGGTCATCAAGGATCGATAACAGCCAACATTTAAATAATAGATGAGACCAGCGAGACGAGTGGCATTTTATTGTTCCAACCGGCCAAGATGAACCACTACACACAGCAGCTTTTCAGCAAATCGCAGGAAGTGAAACAGTTGGTTAAGGGTAAACTGAGCGAGGGCGGCGAGCAAGTGAAAGAAACCTTCAACAGCGTCAGCCAAAACGTGGCCGACATCAAGAACGAAGGTAAGTGAAGCAGCCGGCAACTTACCTCAGAGTCAGCGCCCACGATTTTCAAAACGTCGCTCTGCTCGGGCCAGGGCCTTTTCTCGAAATAGTCCTCGGTCAGCTTGGGCCATGACATCTCATAGAGGGTCTGCAGCTCGAAAACCAGTCCCTCATTCACATGGTTTCTGAAGTAGATCAGAAAGTTCTTCACTTTGTCTGGCATTGTGTACTGTTGGCGGCTGAATTCGGCGTCCTGATTGGGGTCCCCCGTGTGACCCCCGAACTCGTCATAGCTGTTGTAGTCATAATTCTGGAAAAAAAGCAACTAGTTTACACCTGCCGGCTGTCTGACAACGGCGGGTTGTCACGTAGTGTCACAGTTAGGGCGAACATGAACTGTGCCCGCTTCCAATGGGCTTAGTTCCGGCCAAGCATGCAGGTAGGTGCTTTTTTGCGAATAGTGACCTAAAGGGGGCCAGTTCAGGCCTTCTGAAGGTGAGTGCTGGCGCTCACCTGCTCATATTCCTCGTTATATCCTGCCATGTCGAATCGGGCTCTACTGCGCTTTGAGAGGCGATAAAAGAGGAGAAGTGCAAAAGTGTGTCTGTAAACTGTGAAATCGTCCAGTTAACCTTTAATGTCAATGGGTAGTCGCAGATCTGACAGCTGGCACATGGACTCTAAGTTTGGCTGGTTTGGCAATGGGGCACGCACTTTTCGTTTGCCGCCAGTTAATTTATTTAATTATTCAGTTTGTATTTATTGGGCAATTATTACATTCCAGTAGAAAACATTTTATCTAGTAATTTTTTTGTAAAGGAATTAATTGCCTAGTTGGTTTAATTTGAGTGAATCTCAAAGGCTTGAGCCTAGTTGCCAACTTGCTAAACAATTGCAAACATGAGAAGTGTCAAGTTGACATTGACCGATCAGTCCTAACCCCATAATTAGTCGACAATTTAGAGCAAAATTGGGAAGATCAAGGTGCAAAAAGTGATTGGAATTAATTCCTAAATCGGTGTCGGATTAATGATTCGCGCCAATAACCTGCCGTGCTGATCGCGATATCCTCAAACCTAGTGTTCGTTGCATAATTGATAAGCAATTCGCTTTTGTTTACCAAATAAAATCAGCACAACAATGTTACAGGCAGGACTCGATGGTAAGTAAGACATGGCTAAGCTGGATATTGGGCTTTCCTGTGCGCTTTCATAGCCTTTTAAAGCTGGTCGATACATAAGGGAATAACTGGCTAATAAATCAACAATACGCGCTTATCGGATAAGTAAACTGGACGACGACTTTCAAGAGATAACGAGCAACCGAGTTGACTTTTGTTTGTTGATGGGCTGTTTTACGTTGTCTTTGCGTATTCGGAAAAGATTTTCCTTGCAATTGAACCGAGAAACAGTTGGTTTATTAAGTTGTGCTGCGACCAATATCCGTATGGCTTTCGACTCGGGATTATGCGAATACTGGAGTAGTAGAAAAGTAATTTTTCAAGACGCACCTTCATTTAACTGGTAGCTTTTCTAGGAAAAGCATGCTATATTCTTGTGCTTGAGTAGATTTTAGGTGTTCAATCAAAAACAGCTCATGACCTTGCTTCAGGGTGGCGAAATAACGTTAGTTAGCATCTGAAATTTCCATTCAATAACCGTGCTGCTTTTGAAACTTCCAGTGCTGAAAAGTTTTCTGAACTCTGAAATACCGCCCAACCGCGTGCTGGATGTGAAGTCAGCCGCGTTTACCTCGCGAGAGATCCAGATGCGCGAGGACGGCCTGATCCTCTACTGGCCCCAGAAGACCAACAACCGAAACGAAAAGCCCACGTTTGAGATTGTTTTACATCGGCCCTTCACCGAAACGCTTGTCCAGACATTCAGGTTGGTTCCACCAGAAGATACTTCGCTGGCGCTTCGACTAACCGGTTTTTCTTAACCAGCTTGTATCGCGCTAACAACCTGGAAGATGCCGAAATAAAGTTTATAGCCCTTCATGAAAAGCTGCCCGTTTTCATTGAGATTGCCAAAGAGGTTGGTAGTGACCAATGGCTGCGGGCAGTGCTTGAGGCCTAATTGTTTCAGATGTGCAACGTGAACGGGCTGCAGAAGCTTTGCGACATCATCTTTGAGTATCCGAGCTGGACCCTGGCGCATATCGCCTCCTACTGTGCCCTCCACGATTGCTTTAACAACCCCACAGTGAACTGTTTCCTCAACAGCAGCGACAGCCAAAAGGGAATGTCGCCCTTGCAAGTCGCCATCACCACTCGCAATCTGAAGACCGTCCAGCTGCTGGTGGCAGCCAATTGCTCTTTGGAACACTTGGACTTTGAAGGCAACTCGGTGTTTCATTACGCTGCCAGCAGCACCAAGGATATTATCGCGGTAAATGCGTTTTGTGAGTAAGATATTTATCATCTAAATTATCCGCTGGCTTTGTAGACGTTGGCGCAGGGCTCTGACGCAAAATGCTTGAATTCGCGCAACAAGAACGGCTACACGCCCTTGCACATGGCCTGTTTCACCGACAATACCGATTGCGTGCAAGCCCTCCTGCTGGCTGGGGCCGATGTGAACAAGCAAGCAACTGGGGACGGAGACTACACGGAACCCTGCTACGTCGGTCTGTTCCTGCAGGACAACCCGGGAACTTTAGACCTAGAAGACATGAAGAACGGCGGAACGCCCGTGCATTGGGCCAAGTCGCGCTCCGTCATCGAAGCGCTCATTGAAACCAACTGCAACATCAATGCGGTAAACTTTGAGGGCAAATCGGCGCTTCATGTCATGGTGGATAGGAACAGGTATTAAGACCTCTTCAGTGCATTGGATCGGGAGGGCTAGTATTTATGATGGGGCATTTGCAGGCTCGACTGTGTGGTGGCGCTGCTCAGCCACCAGGCCAAAACCGAAATGCCCGACCAAAAAGGCAACCGGCCGATTCATTCGGCGGTGAAAAAGTGCTACGTGCCAATCCTACAAGCGCTGATCGTGTTTGGCGCCGACTTGGACGTTTTGAATAATGCTGGAGAATCGGCCAGGCATGTGATGTCCAGAGGTTTGTCACACTCTTTTGGCAGCCAACACTCAACTCACACACTGAACGATTGCAGAACTGGAGCCGAAACTGCTCTATTACCTGCATGCTGTTGGAGCCCGGCGCTGTAGGGCCGATATGGTCGGCTGTACAGACGGTTGCAAGCAGCATGGCACTTACGATGGAATTCCACCGCCAAAGGTAATCGGCCCAACCAATCGAGACGTCCTGAACCAAATGCTAGCGGTGGCCGGTATGGAGGTGACCGCTCGAAAGCACAAGAGGGGCGAGTTTCCGAAAAAGGGGCGTCTGCTTTGCTTGGACGGCGGCGGAATCCGCGGCCTGGTGCTCGTCCAAATGCTGCTCGAGCTGGAGCTAACCTTCCAAAAGCCGGTCAACCAGTGCTTTGACTGGCTGGCCGGCACCAGCACTGGCGGGATTCTGGCCTTAGGTAGGGCAAAGGTTTTGTTTTATTCCGCAAACCGATTTCGGCTTCAAACTCCCGACTATCTAGGAATCGCGGCCGGGAAGACGATGAGAGACTGCCAGTGCCTGTACTTTCGACTCAAGGAGAAAACGTTTATCGGCAGCCGGCCCTATTGCAGCGAGAACCTGGAGAACGTTATGAAAGACACCTTTGGGCCTGAGACGGTCATGTCCGACATCAGGCACCCGAAGGTAAGGCTGCCGGACTCTCATTGAACGCTCCATTTGACTTCCAGCCTGTAGGTCATGGTGACGGGGCTGCTGGTCGATAGGAAGCCAGCCGAGTTGCACCTGTTTCGGAACTACAACAGTCCAGGCAACATTCTGGGAGTGAAACATGACTCGCCCTACGAGCTGCCGCCGCCGCCCGAGCAGCAATTCGTTTGGCAGGTGGCCCGAGCCACTGGAGCCGCTCCCACATACTATCGGTGCGTGCCCCACTATTACCCCCAAACGTTATATAATTCTTTGGATTCTAGGCTGTTCCAGCGCTATTTGGACGGTGGGCTTATTGCAAACAACCCCACTTTGGACGCCCTTACCGAAATCCACGAGCATTGTTTGGCGCTGAAAGCGTGCGGCAAAGAGGATGAGAGTTGTCCGGTCTCGATTGTGGTCAGTCTGGGCACAGGTACTAAAAGTGAAACCGCCCATTGTCCATCATTTAGGGCGCTGTTGTTGGCTTGCAGGTGTCATCCCCGTCACGGAACTGAAGGAGGTCGATGTATTCCGGCCGGGATCCATTTGGGATACCACCAAAATTGTTCTAGGCATCCAAAACTTGGGCACTCTGCTGGTGGATCAAGTAAGTAATGTTGGGAATAATGAATCAACCCTGTTCTCTCATTGTGGAATAGGCCACATGCAGTGACGGAAGGGTGGTGGATCGAGCGCGCGCCTGGTGCTCCTCCTTAGGCATTCCCTATTTCCGATTTTCTCCTCAACTGTCCGAGGACGTGGCGATGGACGAGAAATCGGACGACAAATTGTGCAACATGCTATGGGAAACCAAGGCCTACATGCACGAGAACATGAGCGTGATGCGGGAACTGTGCGACTTGCTAAACCGCAGCTAGAGTTAATGGACTCCTGGGCTTGCAATTTGTTGTGCTATTATTAATTAACCATCTTAGAAAATTGAGCCATTAATTCTTTCATTCCATGACATGTAAATTAATTTAATTAATCGGGGACTAAACGTAAACAGCCCCCCTATTTATACAAACGGGCCGGAGCAGTTCAACTGAATTGTCCCTTTACGCTTAGTATATTATGAACGAGCACAATAAACCATCAAGATATTATGATAAATATCGAATATTTTAACAAGTAGTGTGATTTGGTGGTACGGTGCCAGTTGTTACTTTTTGGGGGGAAAAACCTGGAAAACCTTGTTTGAAGAACGATTGGCACTGTACGAGCCTTCCTTAGCTACTCAGCCAAATTATAGTTCGTTTCGTTAAGTTTTAATTATTTTATTTCACCACTCTGTTTATTGTTTATTAATTAATTTATTGATTAGTTTAAATATATTAATGTTGCTGATATTGACTTTTTTTACTTCACGCTGCACTCAAGTCTACCATAAATAATTCGTCAAAGTGCGCGTTAAAATATCTGTCCTGGATATTGAGAAATTGATGCCGCCTTATTTAATCTTCGGTTTGGAAGCCCAGATTTGCGTATGTGGTCTCCTTTAGTGAGGCTTTTGATAGATATTGCACAAAAGTGCGACGTTGTCAGTAGCCTTTCACATTTCTGTTACGTTCCAACTAATCAATGGACTATTTTAGAAATTAAATTATCTTTTTAGGATAAGTATATCAAAATTTACACACTAACAATTCATGTTTTCCAGAATTTCATTCAACTGATGCTTTCATTTAAATGCCGCGCTTCGATGACGTCATCTACGAGTCACTTCCAGCACCTGCCTTACGTTATTTACAATCCGCTTCATGGTAAAAATGACCGTTATCAACTATATTGCGGTTTTATCCATTTCTATACTTTTATTCGTCATACTGCTTGATATATATTCCCCTTAAAGCACAAATAATCATATAATTCACATACACCTCGACAATGTGGCAACCGTGTGCACCTTTCATGTTGTCATTTGGCACGTCACAACGTGTCACTTCGTGGCAAAAGTTGCCGTATTTTTCAATATTCCCCTTCAACAGCGTTTTGTTGATGTGTATTACGTGTTCGGTCGTGGCATAAGGTACCAGTTGTCCAGCCTGTTCCATTGGACTGCAATAATCCCACAATGGTTAAGCCAGTGAGGAAATCTTCGAACAAAAATCCGCCCATTCTAAGTCATGAATTCGTTATACAAAATCATGCGGATATCGTGTCTTGTGTGGCGATGGTGTTTGTTATAGGGCTGATGGTGCAGGTGAGCAACCCTTTCATTATTCCGCCAATGAAACACTGTCAGATCAGCGGTAGATCTTACATGCTCACTGAGGTTCTCCACTGTGGCGCCCCTTGAGTGCTAGTGATTAAACAGCCCCAACTAGGGCAGGGGGTGATCAAGAACACTGTATGCTCCTGTTGACAGGGCAGCCCTTGCCTAGAATCCTTCAAGTGTCTAAGCAAGTGGACAACATATGGGTCCCTTTCACTTGCTCAACTCGGTGATTTGTTTTAGTTAAAGTTGGCTTATTTTCCAGGCAACTTCACCTTTGGCATCAGTTTTCATAATTGCGCATCATAATGTGACGGGCGAAAAACCCACAGATCTGCCGCTTTACTTGCCCGGACTCAAAGACTGCGCAGTGGTCTTCTTCTACAGCCTGATCTGCGTGATCGCTCACGCCATCATCCAGGAATATCTGCTGGACAAAATCACCAAGAAGCTTCACCTCTCCAAGTCAAAGCTGGCTGTATTCTCCACTAGCGGCCAGCTGTTTGCTTTCTACCTAATATCAGCAATCTGGGGCCTGGACATCGGTAAGACTCAGGTCCAAATCTAAACGCATCTCTCTTCAAGGTGTTCAATTAAATTGCAGTCTTAAAAGAGCACCTTATTCCTGATTTTTCGCGAATATGGTCCGAGTATCCAGCTCCCATGTTTTTCACCTTCAAAATGTATCTGTTGATCCAGTTGAGCTACAGTTTGCACGAGCTGCCCGAACTCTATTTCCAAAAGGTCAAGAAGGAAGAGTGGGCGAATAAGGCGCTCCACAGCCTAGCTGGCTTGGTGCTGGTCGCTGTGCCCTATGCGCTCAAGTAAGTGTTTGCGTAAACCAACAAAAATCTGTTACTGAGGCACCTTTTTGGCATGTCCAGCTTCAACCGGCTTCTATTGGTGTTGCTGGTGCTTCACCATCTGGCCGAATGGGTCTTCCATTTGGCGCAGCTGCTCCAAACGGTGGACAAAGAGGAGAAGTTCTCCAGAGGTTTGCCCCCAATTAACGCCTCCATAATCAATCACTCATCAATCTACTTCTAGTGGTCAGATTGTCGTCGACAGTCCTGCAAATAGTTGCCCGACTTGGCAGCATAATCCTAGCAGTCCTGACCTTATGGTATGGGTTGGCGCTGGTGGAAAACCAGAGCCTCGACATTAAATCCGGCCAGTTCAACACCTCCACTATTCGATTTTCCGCTCTAGCCGGCATTATTTTGCTGCAAATGTACCTGATTTTCAATGTAATCAGTCAGGAGATTAGCAGAAGTCGCGAGACTGTTGCATCAGTGCAGCCCGTCCCTAAGGTGAAAGTTGCCAAGAAAGACAAGCCAAAGAAAAGTAAGTAGCGGTTAATACGTGGTCAGCGATACTTATAGTGTGTGCTTTCAGCAAAGAAGACTGAAGAGTCAGATTTGCCCGAAGTGGACCAAAACACGAACAAAACGCTCAGGAAGCAGAAGGTCAAGTAATTGAGTGCAGCTCCAGTTTTCACTTCACAGTAGGTTTTCAAGGGGAAAAATCAAAATACTCTCGGCTTGTTTTGCGCTCTTCAAATTCTCTCTTTTTAAAGGTAATTTCCACTACCTTGATGACCTTTTTGTTTTGTTAAAACGTTTTATTATATACAATATTTGTAATTTTATTTTTGTGTGCTTATAAGAGACTAAACGATTCATATCCTATTTATGTATTAGTTTAACTATTAAGTCGTTTGTCAATTCCATCCAATTTTTTTTAAATAAATTGTTTATTAGTATGTGTTGTTTTTAGGGCTGATTTGCCATTAAATTGTTATCCCGATTTCCTGAATATCCTCAATATTGAGAAATGGATAAATGCAAGAGTCGGAAAATCGCCCAAAATTTCATTAGTTAATGTTAATTTAATGGGTAGGTTCGAGTGAAATCAGTCACACCGCGCTTTACATAAATGAATTTATGCAGGTAAAATTGCAAAACTAGAAATACCTGTATGAGGAGATCCGCCATTTTGTCGTCAAGCTGTCCTGGTTAACGGCTTGCTATAATCCACAATAATGCAGAACATCACAACACATTCACAATATTCACATTATTGACTTCACCCTTCACAACATTTTCGTCACCAACGTGAAAAATGCGCGCATTCACCGTTTTCCATTTCCATATAATTTCCACAAACGCACTTCACCAACATGGAGAAAAAACAGACTGACGCCACAACTGAAAAAAATGGCGAAGCCACAATGCAAAGGTTGCCAATCGAGGACACCAAAATCCCTATCTTAAAGCTAGTAAATATGTTGCATCTTTGTCTCCAAATAATTTGTTAGGACTAACGTTTTGTTAGAATAATAACAAGAGTCATGAAAAACACCTAGTTGGATGTTGAAAATATTTATCAATTTTCTGCCAAAATTAGAAAATGAAAATATATAAAAAAGGCAAACAATAAATAATTAATCTGGAAAATCACCCATTAACTAAACAAAGACAGTTGCACTAGTAGTGGATGAAACGCATTAGGTGCACCGACAAGGATAATAAAGAAAAACTAGCTGATGCCCATCCAGGACAGACAAGGAAAGGCATATTCCGACACTGGCTAGTGGTGTGAAGGTTGTCAGAGCAACGATCAGCTGTTCGCCCCGAACTCGGACTTGTTTTTGACAGATATCGTCCGGGTGCGAAACAATCTCCCTTTCCGTAGGTAATTTTCGCAATTCTCTCGAAAATATCGCTCTTAAACTGACCGCAACAGGTTTAGAAGGGATATTTTCCGATAATGAACCCCTGAAAGCACCTAATTATCCGTTAATCAAATGCAGGTAACGTTTGCTTGCATTGCTTTGTTGCTTCAAGACAATTTTAATTATTTCCGCGATTAGGTGCAACAGCACCGGCATTGGTTGAACTTGTTCAATTTGTAGGCGTGCAGCTGAATCAGTTACCATCCAGCCATCCACCCAACATGCCCAACTCAAATTCTAACCTGCCGGAGTTTGCTGCTTGAATCGCCTTTTACCCTCTCAGCGCTCGCACGATGTCTCACCCCGACAATTTCTTCGAGAAACTAGAGTCGGGCAACAAGGAAGTGGTGGAGAACATCAAGCACAGCATTCGGGAACAGTTCTCCAAAGGTCAGAGCCGTTTGCCATCGAACGGTCCTATTCAACTGATGCATGTTTCCCTTTCAGTCCACGAGTCCTGGCTTATCAACGGGCTCTACGATTATTACTTGTCCAGCAACTCTGTGCGATGCATGGAGGTGATTATCACCCTACGCGAGCCCCATCAGCAGTTTCTCTTCGACAGGTCAGTCCTGCCAGAATCCGTGGCCGATTGAGCAGTAGCTTTCCTGTTTCAGACTATGCGAGTCCATCAAAAACCGCAAAACCGATCTAAAGATGCGCATTCAGGCCCTGACCCTGCTGGGGCATATTGCCAGAAGCCAGCCCACCTGGTTGATAACACTGCCGGAGCATGTCCTGTTTAGGGAGTTGCTCAATTTTCTCAAGGCAAGTCGTTGCTGAATTGTCTGGAGGTGTTTGAAACCTTGCGTTTTTGTAGAACGAAACTGAGCTGTTACCGCTGATCAGTGCCCTGCTGATTCTGATCGTCCTCCTGCCGATGTTCCCTTCGAACATTGGCGAGCACTATCTAGAGGAGATTTTTGATATTTTCCGGTCAGTGGCAGGTTTATCCGGAAAATCGTTTGACGGAGGTTTGAACTTTTTTGTAGGCGCCTGGCAGCTTGGAACTCCAACGTGCCCGGAAAACTGGGCGAAGACCAAATGATCCACCTCCAAGTGGCGCTGTACGCTCTATTTTTGCGCCTCTACGGCATGTACCCCTGCAACTTCCTCTGCTACTTGAAGTGCCACTTTAAAGACCGCAACAACCCCGTTTTCTACCACACAATTAAGGTACCGTAGCTTAATCGCCTGCGTGGTCGATGCAATAATTTGCTGATGTTTCAGCCCATGATGGACACTGTGAAGATGCACCCATCGCTAGTGACTACTTCGAAAGAAAGCGAAACTACCACGGAAAGGCCAGTTTGCCGACTGGCTGTGTGACTGATCTGCTAAGTGAGTCTTGGGTTTTAGGTGGAAGAAAATGGGGGTGCACGACGTTATAGTCGAGTGCGAAAGGTTCAGTCTGGACATCACTGATCGCTGCCCGCACGAAACTTGCCAGAACACCACAGAGTTCCGCTCCAGATCGGGCACGCTGAATTCAATGGGTGGTTCTACAGCGAATGGTGGAGGCGCCCACTTAACGAAAAGGCCCATTATAACCGGGTTATTGTTGCAGATTCTGCCTACCATCAGCAAAACATCCGCAGCCTGGCCTCTTTGCAAATGTCTGGCAATGAAGGGTCGTTTTTCTCGCCCAGCCAGCTGTTCCAAGTGGTACAACCTCTGCCGATGGGCGACGCCCATCGGCAACGACCGGTAAATGAGGTGAAAATTCAAATCCGCCTAAGATAAAAACGTGAATTTCTAGGCACTGATCAATCGAGTTAGCTACCCGCTCAGTCAAGAAGGCTCGCCGCCTGAAGCTGCCATAGAGGCCACGCCCGAAACCACTCCCATACGGGTAAGTCGTAACTTCCGCGCCCACTTGATTACTTGGGTGTTGTTCGGTGTTTGTTTGCTTTGCGCCTGTTTGGATTAAGGATTACCTCCTCATTTCGGCCGTCATTCATCAATCACGCCACGCCTACGCTTTCAGGACTTCACTACCAATCCCGGTCCGCAAATTTTGACAAAAACAAACGTGGCACGCGCGCTGACTTCGTTTCGAAGCAACTCGAGCGCATTCGCCGTCAGTACCACGCCAACCAATAGCGTGCCTTCTTCGCCGATGCGGAAGGAGCCGTCGCTTTTTGTTTTTCCCGCGTCCAATACGGGCTTTTCCTCAATCAGTCAACATTTGGCGCATAAGCTGTCGCAAGAGCGCCACGCCACGCAGGTGAGTCTCGGTGGCTTGAGGTGACAGTTTTGATTGGCTATGCATTCCTACCTACCTGGTTGGTTACGATGCGCTTGTCTATAGGGCGGCGACGGACTGGGCGGCGCCAAGCCGCCTCCTAGCAGTCCTTTGAAGATTATCAACTCGGACCAGTCGAATCGGCAGCGATTGGACTCGCCCATCAGCCAGGAGGACGAGGAGGTGTGCACCATTTCCAGCTCGGCCGGCAAGCTGATTGTGACCAGAAAAAGGGCGGACTTTGAGGAGAGTAAGTGACTGAACTGTAAAGTGGTTTAGCAAATCTTCTTTCGTTAATTACCAGGCGCAAAGGACGCGGAGGAAGTCGAGCAGGGCTCGCCTTGTGCGGTCGGCGGCCTGCACATGCCCAACTCCAAGTCCATTGATAACTTCAAGAAGAGAATTCGCCGCTATCGCTATCACAGCCAGTGCAACACTGAGCCGGATCGAGTGGAAACTTCCACAGGCAGCAGCCCTGGGAATGGTAATTAAACTGCGGATAAAAATAAAAAAAGCCACTAATGATGCAAAGTAGGAATCTCGTTTGCGACGACGAATTTGACGGTGAGGCGCGCCAACTCCTGCCCTGACATGAAAAAGAGCCCGCACGTGTCCGCGAAGAGCAACAAGAGCCACCCCTTTTACGAGACGGACGAGGAAACGTTGTCTGGTGACCAGGCGTCGACTCACTCCAACGGTCTGGACTTGAAGGCAAAGAAAATGGTAAACCCGCAACATGATTTCGTCTACCTTAAATCGACTTTTTGTTTGCTTGATGCAGAATTTTCCGGTTACCAGCTCGGCCACGCAGACCGAAGTGTTCTGGCCGATGCCCTACGAGCATCTCTTCCTCAACATATTCCCCTCCCTCAAGGAGGAGGCGGCGGAAATGAGGCCCAGCTCCACCCCCAGTCCTGCGCCAGCCCTCCACCAAGGGGTGGAGCCCTACAAGCCCTCCCTCTACGACATTTTGGACAAGTAGGTCACAAACTTCATCAATTCATACAAACTAAGCCTTTTTCCCGAATGCAACTCAATTCATGGCGAGCCTTAAGGAAGGATTCTTTTATGGATTGCAAAAGTTTGCGTCCCGACATCTGTCCTGGATATCGAGAAAAGGACAGTGAAGGACGAGAGTGCAAAATTGACAAAAACGGACAACAAAACACGACAGTTTCAATTCATACAAACGAAACCTTTTGTTCGAATAAAAGCAAATTTACAGCGAGCCTTAAGTAAGGCTTTCTTTTCAAGGCTACCACTCGTTCTAGATACATTGAAAACTGTGTGGCCACAGTGGACAGTAACAACGCATTGAAGGATCAGCTGCAGCTGATCTATCAGCAGTTCCTCTTTGAGCGGCATCGTCGAGAGACGCATGCCTACCGCAATCGGAGGCTCCTTTCCGATGCCAAAAACACCAGACTGCTGGAGGAGTACAATTCGGCTTTGGTAAGTGGAGTGACGCTTAAAGACCTTGAGACCTTTAATGTGTCGATTTAGAGAGACCAAGTGCAGCTGAAACAGAAGGAAATCGACGACCTGCGCAAGCAGCTTGAGGACTACCGAAGAGAAATGATGGACGAGCAGACGACGCTGACCAGCACCATGCATTACATGGAGGACAAGGTAAGACATCATTGCTGTCCATTGGCTGGCTCTCATGAAACCTTCTAGTGCAAGAACTTGTCAGAGGAGAGCAGCATTCTGCGGGAGAGTAATCGAAAGCTGGAATCGGACATCGTCAACTACAAGACGAAGTGTAATCACATGGATAAGGAAAGACAGCAAGCCGAAGCGGTCCTATTGGACGCCCTTGCCGAAGGCAAGGTAAATTTCCCAGCCCTTTAGTGCTTCCCGGTTTCTCACGCAGCTTTCACCAGGTGGCAAGAGAACAGGCGCTGGCGGGCGAAAAGCTCAAACAGGAGCTGCAGCGCGTCAATGGCGAGCTGCTCCTGATGGGCGAGCTGCACATCAAGTACCGCGAGAAACTGGATCAGTTATCTTCCAAAAGGCAGAGCGAGGAGGAGCTGCGCCAGCTCTCAGAAACCTATCGAGAGGAAGTGAAAGGTACTCATGCAACTCTGTAGGGGTGCTTGATGGGTTTCCTTCCTAGTCTTGCAGCGAGTGATCGAGACCAAAACCATCACAATTGAGGTGTTCAGGGCGCGAATCAACGACCTGGAGCATGCGACGAGCGCCAAAGACGAAGCAATAGCAAACCAGAAACGCCTTCTGGCCGCAGTGAATGAGGAGCGCGAGTCAATGGTAGAGGCGAGTGTTGACCGGAAAAACCCACCGAAACCTAGCTGAATAATTGGATGAATTTCCAGGCTGTGGAGAGCAAGTATCAAACGCAACTGGCGATTAACCGCTCGCTAGAGGAGCGCATTTTGGAGCTGCGCCAAAGACTGGAGCTGGAGGCGGCCCGCCGCCGCACTCATTCGCCGGACACCTCCAGCTGTCACGAAGTGCAGGCCACATCCACCACAACCACAGCCGCTGGAGGGCTGAGCCCTCAGCACTCTTCGCCGCTATCGGCGTCGCTGGCCTCTTCTGAGGGCAGCGCTGCTATGCACGAGCTCAGAAATCTCCAGGTGTGTAGTCGCCACGCCACAAACCTCAGCTGAGTATAGGAGGACGTTTTAAATTGCAGATGTACGTGGACCAGGAGGGCGGGTCCAAACCACATCTAGCAGATGAGCGGGCGCATGTTGGCAAAAACGACTGATTTTTCACTAATGCTATTCATTCTATTATTAATGTGAATTAAGTATATTATTTAGTCTTCTAAAGGTAAAATCACCGAAGCCGGCGTTGTTTGATTTAGGGGGATTGATGGTTGAGGTTTGAGAACTCACCTTTTGAGGCCGAAGACGACAATTCGGGTTATTTTCTAGTTTAGTTAGTCACAGGCCTATCGTAAACCCAAGTCGCTCACAGTGAATTTTGTGCGCCTGCAAACGCTTTTTTTAGTGTCCTTTCTTGAGGAAATGCGCTTTTCTGCCACTTTTTCACAGTTAATTTTCACAAAATGTCCATAAGAAAACGCCATTGACTGTCAAACAGCTTTCAGCGTTACTAGGGAAACGATGGCCGCATCAGAAAATCAATACAATACATGTTGCCACGTCTTATCAAAACAGCGAGTCTCTATGAAACGGTCAAGGTCAATGTGTGTAGAGTTGAAACGTATCAATGGCTAACCGAAGCCTAAAAATGAGTCCAATATAGACGTGGCAACATGTACGAATGTTGACAGCAGAACGAAGGTCAATGGCGTTATCTTATGGGAACTTTGTATCGATAGCAGAGGAAAAGTGGAAAATGCATTTGCACAAGAGACGTTACTAAGAAAAAGTGCTTGTAAAGGTATAATCAACAGCGTAAACAACTTGATTTACGCAAAACCGATGAGTAACTATACCGGAAAATTACCCGAGAATCTGTAGTTTTTCCCATTAATCGACATATCTAGAAACTGCTTTGTTGCCAAACTCACCTTTGCAATCGATAAAACCAAACCGTGTATATTAAAAAAAATATCATAAAACACTCATTTTTCGGCCTGCTCCTTATCAGGTTCCAATTCTCTTTCCTGGCACCATCATGGGAATGTCCACAAACATTCGCGAATGTTCATTAGCCCAGTTCACGAACCGCTCGCCTAGAGTGGCCGCACTTAGCGCCAGCATAATCACGTCGTTTTCCGCTTGATGGGCATTTTCAGGTTCTTTATTGGTCAGCCGCTGGTACACGTCTCCTAGCTTGTAACTCACTCTATAAAAGACCGAATAAACTCATCAATGCACCATAAAAGAACGGAAAAAGCGCTGATTTGTCAGATGATTTTTTGACAGCCGCCGAAAAAAAAATTGACAAGAGACATTTATGCGCAACGTTGCCGGTCAGTATTATTTTGGAATGTAAACACGAATTTTCGAAAAAGAAGCAAAATATAATTAAAATCACAAAGTGAACAAACACGTCCAAAATGAGATATAAACCAAGGTTGTGCCACACAGTTTGGCAACATCCAATACAATATGACATACCGAAGAGGCTAATAAATTATTTTAAAGCCGAAAATCAAAGATATTGATTTAATACCTGAATTTTCAACGGATTCTTTAAGGGTGGCAGAAACTGTGTGCATAAAAAACTGTGCTTCTAAAGTCGACATCAGGAAAGCTCAGGTAAGCTCGCATAAAGGGCTTAATTTGATAAAATCAGTTCGGGGTACATTGAACAGCGGCATTAATCTTCAATAGTTCTAGCAATTTCAAGCAAGTGCGACTCTTTGCATGACCTAAAAACACTCACCTAAAGTCCAGTTTCTTGCGCGAATTGGCCATCTTCGGTCGTTTGTTTACAATTTCACTCGCAGGCTCCTTCGCCTTTTCGTCAAGTAATCCTCCCGATTCCAAACTCTTATCAGATTGATGCGGCGTGGTTTCATTAACCTTCTGTTGCTCCAGTGCCCGCTTCACTCCCGTTCCAGGTCGGACTTCACACTCATCCGCCACTTTGCGGACGTCGTTTCCAAGCTCTGAGGGACCAACAGGAGGCTCAGGCTGCGCTGTTGGCTGAGATGCTGCGGCGTCCAGCTGTCGAAAGGCCTCCAACGAATCCACACATAAAACACCTAAAAGCCCCAAATATTAGCCACTTTCATTGGGCCTTGATGTGGTCCTACCATCAAGCAGCTTCTGTCCGCTCTTGTTAATCTCCGTCCTCAAAATGGGGTAGTCGAACTTATTGCCGTTGTGGGCCACCAGGCAAATAGGCGTCGGGTTGTGCCTCAGGAACTCATTGAGGGCGGTCACAGTACCGTCGCTGAATGGCCTCAAGTGCTCCAGGATGCTGTTTGATAGTCCTACAAAACATTACCACCAATTCTTCAACTGAAGAACCATTGCTCCGCAGTCAATAATGCAATTACCGGTGATTTCTTCGCTGCCAGAACTGACTAGTTTTCTGGGGTTGAAGCACAAAGTGAACTTGTTCTGGACTCGGGGCAAACACCCCAGCTCCAAGTGGTCAGCTTGGATCGCCAGAATGGTCAGCTCGGTGATTTTCGTTCTGTTGAGCTCCATTGAGGGCAAACCGGTTGTTTCCAGGTCGATAAACGCAAAAGTCTTGATAGCTGCCATCTCAGCTCGATGTGTTCTGAGGGAGAAGCCCAAAAACCGTGCGAACATTTCATTTTATCAGGCAATTATCAATCGTATGACTTAAGTACATTTTTATAAGATTATTATTGACTTAAAATGGAAATTCGGAAAAAATATTCTAAAAGTAAACAAGATAAAACCAAAGTGAGGTTACTACGCAAATAAGGATTGCTAGGTTGGAATGGAATGTCAGTTTGGTGGGCCGGCGTTGCCAGCAGTTTCACATAAGTGTGGCCAATTGGTTTTTATCGTCGAAGTTTTAGGGCACATTTCAACAGCCAGGGGCCACAATTGGTTTTCTGATGGATTACCTTATATTTCCACCCATAAAATCCACAGTTGCAGTAGGTGTACAGGTGAAAACTCCGGTTGCGGGGCAATTTTTATCCACACAGTGGTCGAGGGAGCACACATGTTGGCAACCAGGCTTTGGCTGGAGTAGTTTTCCATTGACTGTTTACCTGTACAGAGCCGGCTTTGAATAAGATTTAATAACCGACAAGAGAGAATTTTCATGTAATTGAGTCCCCAAACTGATGATCTGGGATTTCACATATGGAAAGTATCTTTTTGCATTGACGAAGCCAGAATTTAAAAAAAATCGTTCTACATCGAACATCCAAAATTTGTTCTGCGTCCTCTTAACAAAATGGTGAATGCGCTTGAAAAACTTTAATTGTTGAAATTTTATCACTGGTTGCATTCACCTAGTTCATTGCCCGAAGAACTACGTCTGTTTAGTTCGAGAACACTCCCCGATAGATCGCTGCTCTTGCCATAGTTGAGTTTTGCCGCTTATTGCTTGTAACTGCTGAGTTTTCCATGGAATCGGACTTCTTTCCGCTGCTTCGCAAGCTTAAACTAGAGGTGTTAAAGCCACATGTTGCACACCTCTGAAGATGCAAGCCACTCCTGCTTGCGAAACGTCGGGAGCAATTCCATTTAAGCGACGGTGCTTTAACCCCGGAAAAACTCAGCAGTTTCAAGTCGACTTCAGTATTAGGTACCCAATTGTTGTATCTCAAAGATAATGGTCGGCCGGTTGGTTTCCTTATCCGGTGATAATGTGGCGCCGCATTGTCAGCATGTCTCAAATTAACCATTTAAAAACATTCATGTTTAGTCTGCTGGACGATTTTTGAATTGGAAATGTGTTTGCTCAGCAGTACAAGAACTGGCGTATATATTTAGGCGAAGCGACTAGAGCGGCAGCGAAAACGTGCCGTTTAGTGGATTGATTTTCGCATACCTGGATGGAAAACTATTAAAAGCGCATTGCAATGCCATTGGCCCAACCAGTGACATTTTCGCCGGTGATTTACGAGAAACGCTTGAAATTCCTGGTCGGTTGATGGGCGCCAAACAGACGCAAACCGATCGGACACCAAACCATTTGCCTGCTGATAATTTCATAATAGTTGCAAGATTTTGTTTGGTAAATGCATTCCAAGAAGCCACCGTCGTCGAAGCCGAAGAAGAAAGGCCGCGGCTGGGTGGAATGTTGAAAATCGTCTAATCTTCGCTCAGGTGTTCCGAGATGTTTTGTTGTGAAAATCATGCAGGTGTGGAGCGTCGCTCTTTCAGAAGATACGGTTTCCAATCGGACAGGCACCGATTGCACCACGTCCCGCATAAATACATCAAATGAAACATTCAATTAATAGTTAATGGGTGCAATCAACGTGCCCCCATCCGCCCAATGCTATCCGTTACCGGGGAAACGAGCTTGAATCTGCAATTCCATTGGGCGGACAGCGACGCACCCTTATGAGCCACTTGGCCAACATCAGTTGCTCCATGGTTTGCAGAAATTCCTTGCGCCTAAATTAGTTTACGGTAGACAATCCCAAAACTTTGTTGTGATTGGCAAAGGTCGCGAATTTGGCCGCGGGCCTTGCAGGTGTGCGTCAGACTGAGGGGCGCCGACCGATCGGCCGGATCTGGAGCCCCTCGATTGCCGTCCACCTGCACTCGGGCAACATTGCCGCGTCTTGTCTCGCACTGCTTCTGAGCGCTCGCAGCCCCTTGATTTGCCCCAAAGTTGCCCCGGTTTCACTCTGAGGTCTTGGGGGTTTGGTCAAAACGCAAAAAAGCGCCCCCTTGGGGGCTCTGGGGCCCTTTTCCCCATGCAAGTCTCGATATGGCAACAGGGCAATTAGATGATAAATCGATCGGCGACTGACTTTCCAGTGATTTTTGATCTGGTTGAGCAATTAACGGCACCAGCGGCACTCCTACACCGAGGCGCAGGCTTTCTATTGCCGATTTTTCGGTCGTTCCTAATGGGGGCCCAATTGGCGCGAACTTTCCAAATTAATCCAACGATTAGAGTGAGTTTGGGGTGGACTATGCGGCGCTGGTACCCAATTGAACCGATCATTGCCGGCATATGCGAGCGCGGCATTATGAAAACCGGACAAGTTCAGACAGGTTTTCGCGACAGTTGGCCTACCGATGGTACCATCTTTGTGTGGAGCGCTGAGGAGGAAAAAAGGAGGAATTTCTTTGAAGACGCGACCCGGCCAGCGAGAAACACGTGTGCAACGAGATGACTTGGTACTATGCGGCTTATGGCGCGGTCACGGACCAATTGCACGCGGTTGCACCTAATTTGGAGACCTATCGTACCAAGCTATTTGGCAGTGACGTCATTATTTCAGACGCCATATTGGAGGAAAGTTTCAGTTTGCTTTCATCATCAGGGATCTTCGAAATTCTATGAGTTATAAGCCAAAGGGTGACCGCAATTTTCCTATGCAAAAGCGCCAGTTTCAAAATCACAGTGCCTCAAAAACAATTAAGATGTGAGTTTGGTTTTCTGCACGAAATGAGCGTGTATTCAAGCCTTTTCCAGTGGCGTGCCAATTATGTTTTTAGCAAATTTGCTGTCGCTAGTGCGCGAAGGTTGCGCTTTTGAGTGCAACCGCTGCGGTGGAAATTTTTACTTGACGCCAGCAAGGTTAGGTTTCAGAATTTTCTTTGGCGCCAAGCTGTGTTTAGTAGTAAAATAAATGCTCTTTCAGCGCCTTTTCGATTTTTTGAAATCGCCCCAAAACTCAATGAGTTATGAGCCAAAGAGTGACAGAGCTTTTCAGCTTTGCGCCAAAGATTTTTCTGCTTTTTGGAGAAAGCGCTTTTTTGTAAGCATGATACGCACAAATAGAAAATTTATCGGCAAATTGAAACGAAAACTTGAAAAAAGGCACAAAAAGTGCCAACACTGGCCAAGAAATCAGATGAATAATTTTAATATTTTTCAATACTTCCGCGAAGTATTGAATTTCTCCTGCAATAAAGTGCTTTGAAACAGCATCAACCTTTCCACGCCCCCTCGTACACTACTAGACGCAGTCCGGCTGCAGTCAAGAGTGAGACTAACATAGCGGTTTCCATGGCTACCAGTGTGTTCTTGTCGCACACGGCCGCTGTACCAGGGGCGATGGAAAACACGGCGACTATAATTGAGCAAATAAATGCGAAACCGGGCCTGGCCTTGCGATAAGACTAAACACCCATTTAGTTGTTTTTAGCGTGGCGACCTGAATTTTTTCAAGGTGGTGCGCACTTGCCAGTTAATTGGGTTCTACCTGGTTCCTTGACTATCGCCTAAAAGATCAACAACATGGAAACGGTACCAGCGAGAGGATGCGAACGGCGGCCTGCCCATACAACAACAAATTTCCTTTGAACACGCTGACCACAGGAAAAAAATTAATAACTTGGTGGACGATTAAAGTGTAGCAGACGCGAGGTGGAATTGTAATTGAAATAGGAGGATGGATAATGGAGAAAAAGCGTAATGGCTCTGGTAGTAATGGATGACAAACAAGACTGGGTGGAGGCTTTCAGTCAGCCGATGGAAAAACGCCACTAAATCCTTGGTACCCAAGCCGGTACGGTTCTCAAGACAGATAAGCGGAAAGCTTCAGGTGCAAGGCACCTGTGTTTAATCAACGATTATTACTTGACTGATGGACTAGATTGCAGTTCGAGTATCTCTAATCGCTAAGCAGAGGAATCCTGACAATCGGACACAAACAGCTGGAAAAACTGGTCGAAACTAATCGGGCAATTTCCGGAAAATGCCCATCTATTACGCGTGAGATGAGGTAGCGAGGCCCACGTCCTGCAGACGCCATCTTGCGCCATTAATAACCCACAAGAAATTATCGACTAATCTCTTAATTGGAGGAGGAAATCCTTATTAGAGAGCTGAACGAGTAGGTAGCGGCCAATTACTTTAATAGAGCTTCGCATCCCATCTAATAAAGGTCCGCTAAATTCATTCGGTAAATATGTCACTTCAAAGGTACTCGAAAGGTACGAGTTTGTTGTGCCAGTAAGTACTTGCGCCAGTACATCTGAACTGTCAAGGACGTCATTTTCACCACATTTTCGGTGCACTATAGCTTCTAGGTAATTAACACGCTGCTCTGGTATATTGGGCCAGTGCAACGAGGACAAAGCGGTCACCATGGCAACGGCTATACGCTTCTCCCTCTTGCCTGTTGGGCCAGTTCCATGGGAATTAAGGCGCATTGCTACCGGGTGCATTGAATAGTAGTGCTGGAAACCGCAAAGTGGCCTAATAGTGCGTGTTGGAATCCACGGCGATGAGATGAAGAACCCGACATAATTCCCATAGTATCGGGCATAAAAACAGTATTGTACGGACGCAGATCGGACCATAGAACTTGCCGGCCTTTTATGGTAACGAATGGGCGACAGGTACCACCACTACCTGTGGATCGTCGCGTCCCGCTTCTGGGAACACGGATCGACATTTTTTTGGTTGAAAAATACCTTGGACAGTGGCATTTTCTCACGTTTTTCCCTTAGTGCAAGCAGGTGCGCGTACGCCCATTGAAACCGCTCGAAACGCTCATATTTTGGCTGATTGATTAGGCGAATCGATTACGCCATGTCGTATGTCGTCATGCGGCGTGACATCTTTATCTTTGGGCGATGATGATGTTTTCACAGGTGTTGTGTACCCGAATTATCCGGCTCTGGGTCTGTTTGCACCCAGACTTGATCGGGACTGATAAGCCTGGGAAAAAACCTGTTCAGGGAAACGACATGCTCGATCTAGGTACCAATGGAACCGTACCAGGCCGAAAAAATGGCCGATTTGCATACAAGTCGCTTCTCTATTCTAACTGCTGGACGCAACAGGTAAACCATTATTATGTGCGTTTTAGTCGCATTCCACGACACAGAGTCGCCATCGCTCTCTCCTCGTTCACCCCATCGGTTTGTCTTCGTTTCATGGTGCAGGTGGATGGGCCTTCACTTGCACCAAGCGCGATTGATGATGGTACCAATTTGACCGCTTACTAAGCGCGGCTTTTTCAATTAATATAAATTAACTCGGTTTGTTCGAACTTAACCAAATTCACGCCGAGCTTTAAGCAAGGCTTTTTTTACCGACTGCAAAAGACCGCTGTTCGATATCTCTGCTGGATCGGGGGGAATGGACAATAAAGGACAGCAGTGCAAAAATGGCAAAGTCCTGCAAATATCAGGAAATTTTAGCAGTTCATATAAACTGAGCTTCTAAGCCGAACTAGAGCAAGTTCACAGCGAGCCTTGAGCAAAGCCTCTTTTACCGGCTGCAAAAGTTCGCGACCCGATATCTGTCCTGGATATGGAGGAATGGACACTAAAGGACGGAAGTGCAAAAATGGCAAAGTCCAGCAAGTCTTTGTAAACTTCAAAAATCCATAAAAATTACGCTTATTCTCCGAATGAAACCAAATTCACAGCTAGCTTTAAGCAAGGTCTCTTCTACCGATTGCAAAACCCCGTGTCCCAATATCTGCCTTATATAAGGAGGAATGGACAATAAACGAGGACAGTGCAAAAATGTCAAAGTCCAGCAAGTCTTTGGAAACTTCAAAAACGCATAAAAATTACGCTTATTCCCCGAATGAAACCAAATTCACAGCTAGCTTTAAGCAAGGTCTCTTCTACCGATTGCAAAACCCCGTGTCCCAATATCTGCCTTATATAAGGAGGAATGGACAATAAACAAGGACAGTGCAAAAATGTCAAAGACCAGCAAGTCTTTGGAAACTTCAAAAACGCATAAAAATTACGCTTATTCTCCGAATGAAACCAAATTCACAGCTAGCTTTAAGCAAGGTCTCTTCTACTGATTGCAAGAGCCCGTGTCCCAATATCTGGCTTAGATAAGGAAGAATGGACAATAAACGAGAACAGTGCAAAAATGTCAAAGTCCAGCAAGTCTTTGCAAATTTCAAAAATCCATAAAAATGACGCTTATTCTCCGAATGAAACCAAATTCACAGCTAGCTTTACGCAAGGTCTCTTCTACCGATTGCAAAACCCCGTGTCCCAATATCTGCCTTATATAAGGAGGAATGGACAATAAACGAGGACAGTGCAAAAATGTCAAAGACCAGCAAGTCTTTGGAAACTTCAAAAACGCATAAAAATTACGCTTATTCTCCGAATGAAACCAAATTCACAGCTAGCTTTAAGCAAGGTCTCTTCTACCTGATTGCAAAAGCCCGTGTCCCAATATCTGCCTTAGATAAGGAGGAATGGACAATAAACGAGGACAGTGCTAAAATGTCAAAGTCCAGCAAGTCTTTGGAAACTTCAAAAATCCATAAAAATTACGCTTATTCTCCGAATGAAACCAAATTCACAGCTAGCTTTAAGCAAGGTCTCTTCTACCGATTGCAAAACCCCGTGTCCCAATATCTGCCTTATATAAGGAGGAATGGACAATAAACGAGGACAGTGCAAAAATGTCAAAGTCCAGCAAGTCTTTGGAAACTTCAAAAACGCATAAAAATTACGCTTATTCTCCGAATGAAACCAAATTCACAGCTAGCTTTAAGCAAGGTTTCTTCTACCGATTGCAAAAGCCCGTGTCCCAATATCTGCCTTAGATAAGGAGGAATGGACAATAAACGAGGACAGTGCAAAAATGTCAAAGTCCAGCAAGTCTTTGGAAACTTCAAAAATCCATAAAAATTACGCTGATTCTCCGAATGAAACCAAATTTACAGCTAGCTTTAAGCAAGGCCTCTTCTACCGATTGCAAAAGCCCGTGTCCCAATATCTGCCTTAGATAAGGAGGAATGGACAATAAACGAGGACAGTGCAAAAATGTCAAAGTCCAGCAAGTCTTTGGAAACTTCAAAAATCCACAAAAATTACGCTTATTCTCCGAATGAAACCAAATTTACAGCTAGCTTTAAGCAAGGTCTCTTCTACCGATTGCAAAAGCCCGTGTCCCAATATCTGCCTTAGATAAGGAGGAATGGACAATAAACGAGGACAGTGCAAAAATGTCAAAGTCCAGCAAGTCTTTGCAAACTTCAAAAATCCACAAAAATTACGCTTATTCTCCGAATGAAACCAAATTTACGGCTAGCTTTAAGCAAGGTCACTTGTACCGATTGCAAAAGCCCGTGTCTCAATATCTGCCCTATATACGGAGGAATGGACAATAAACGAGGACAGTGCAAAAATGTCAAAGTCCAGCAAGTCTTTGTAAACTTCAAAAATCCATAAAAATTACGCTTATTGTCCGAATGAAACCAAATTTACAGGTATCTTTAAGCAAGGTTTCTTCTACCGGTTGCAAAAGCCCGTGTCCCAATATCTGCCTTAGATAAGGAGGAATGGACAATAAACGAGGACAGTGCAAAAATGTCAAAGTCCAGCAAATCTTTGGAAACTTCAAAAATCCATAAAAATTACGCTTATTGTCCGAATGAAACCAAATTTACAGCTAGCTTTAAGCAAGGTTTCTTCTACCGACTGCAAAAACCTCTGTCCCAATATCTGTCCTGAATATGGAGGAATAGACACAAAAGGATGGCAGTGCGAAAATGTCAGTCCTGCAAATGTTAGGAAACTTCATCAGCTCATACAAAATAAACTTCTCGTGCGAATGGAACCCAACTCCCAAGGAGCCTTAAGTGAGGCTTCATTTACCGATTACAAGAGCCCGCGTACCGATTTCCGGCCTGGATGTGGAGGAATGGGACAATAAAGGACGACACTGCAAAAATGCCGCAAATCTTTCAAAACTTCATCAGTTCATATAAACTAAGCCTTTTGCGAAAAACTCGCTCGAAGTATCGGCATTTTATCGCATTTCCCTCGACTTTAATCCCACTAGAATGCTGGAAAAGTCCCTGTTCTCTTGAATCCACCCTGGTAAATCGGCAGCGTGCGACAAGAACAGACTAGTTTCCATGGCAACCGCTATGTTATTCTCTCTCCTGCCTGCAGCTGAACTACTTCAGCTTAATAACGAGGTGGTGTGGAAAAGTTGAAGTTACTTCAAGAGACTTGATAACTGATTAGAGGCGTCAAGAAACTCTATTTCACGACTCGCTAGTTTCACTTTTCGAAAGTTTCCCAAAAACTCTTGCTCCTTTTCATCGGACCGGAAAAACCCACCTCAACGTCCACAGATAGAAAATACTTTTTCTGGTGCCACTACCGGTAACCAATGGCAGATAAATGTTAATTCGTTTAGACCGCAACGAAGGCCAGTTGTCGATAAAGGCGCGTCCGGTTAAAGGCTTGCGGGGCACACCGATCGGAACCATCACCAAGCCGAGTGGTTCGCAGGTTCCAGTCGATGGTACCGGGCGGGAATTTGTGCAGGCATTGATTGTGGCGCCGCGGTGTCGGCCAGCCGCATACTCAGGTGCGCTCCATGGTACCGCTGCCGTTGGGTTCTCACGTGTGAACCACCCACGGTAACGGCCCCGAGACGCTGACTATTAACTCTCCGGGTACTGATAACCATTGCCATGATTATGGGCACCGAAAAACGCCGATCTAGTCCTGGCACAATTATACAATAAATAACGCCAACCGGCAGTACCAGGAATTAGCGCCAGCGGTTATTAAGCGACGACATTGACCAGGTACCCAGTACCTATTAATTAGACGCGGAAAAAAAATGGCGACCTTCACCACAGACTGTTGGCGCCGCGTTTTTATTCAAATCGCCGTGGCGCAGCCCAGTATTTTTATCCCGATCTGCATATCTTTTACCTGACAGTATCATGCGATCGCGGGAACCTGCTGATTGATTCGTTTTCACTTTGTCTCATATCCCAGGCCAGTCTCACTCCAATCCAATTGGTTCGGAGATTCATGTCAAAAATTGACGTGTGTCATTTCAAATGCCGAATGTGTCAAACTGTGTGACATGTCATTGTGGGGGGGCGCTGCGAGACGTAAACAAATGAGGTGGCTTACGAGTAACATTTGGTAAATAAGCGAAACGGGAGAGCGTTGTTGCCGATCTTCTGATCCAGTTTTTTGGCAAATATCTCAGTTTTTGAGCAGATTAATTTTTTTCACTATTTTTCCTGTCCTCTCCAAACACCCCCAGACAACACCTTCGAGGAATGAAGCTTATTTGGAATCACCCTGGGAAAACGACGCGAAAGGGGGGCGAGTTTTGGCAGGTTTTGTGAGAACAAGTGCGATTTTTAAACAAATGAGTCGAAATGTGCTTGAAAAACATCCGAAATGACTCAGTGGAGCACAGGTGCAAAGTACCCACGGTTAGAAAACATTCGGTTCGCATGTACTGAGCCTTCAAGTGGCTGATTAATCCCTCGGCTTATTTTCCTCGAATTTGAAGTGAACGGAAACTGATAAGGTTGAAGGCTTTGATGGAACCGCGATATTTATCCAGGAATTTTGGACGATTCGAACTAGAAACCATCGGATGCAGAAAAAAGGCGCAAAAAACCACTGTGCGAACATGCGAATAATATACAGGTGCGTTCCGATGGTACCCAGCAATGTTCCCACGGCGTGTAACGCTTTGTGGTCGCCGAGATTCAAACAGCAGGTGAACGCCCCACCTCCCACGGTATTCGCTTTTTTTGCACTTTTTTTCCCGTCTCTTCACTGATTTCGACCGTTGTTTGCTGCCAAAGTCGGGAGAAAACCACCAAGAGCCTGATGGTCTTGGGAACGAAACATTCTCGAAACAAACGAACCTGGTCAGGTTCAGATCTCCATGAATCGCATTCTGCATTTTTTAAACATGCTGGAAAATGTGCCACCCTATCGTGGCTGTCTTCAAATGAGGTTTACTCAAAATTGAGGCTCCATGTGCGGATGTTCATGGCGTCGTTGCATAGCGGAAGCTTTGAGTTTTACTCTGGAAAAGTGTCAGTTTCATGAAAATTTCCTTTGATTTTTGGCGATTTAGTGCACCAACTCAAAGTCTTCACTGCAAGTATCGCGATCTTCATTTGAGGATTACTCGTGAGTGAGAGCAGGTAGCAGGTTGTTTCTGGCCTTCTTCGGTGCAAAAAAACATCGAGTTTTGCATGTACAAAGTTCCGTTTCAATCGAATGTTTAGTTGATTTTTTACAAAATTTCCAAGTAATGTTACAAAATGCCCATTCCAAACATGGCTGTCTTCAAATGAGGTTTACTCAAAATTGAGGCTCGATGTGCGGATGTTCATGACGTCGTTGCAAAGAGGAAACTTTGAGTTTTACTTGGAGAAGTGTCGTTTCATGAAATTTCCGTTGTTTTTGGCGATTTTGTGCACCAACTCAAAGTCTTCACTGCCAAGTATCGCGATCTTCATTTGAGGATTACTCGTGAGTGAGAGCAGGTAGCAGGTTGTTTCTGGCCTTCTTCGGTGCAAAAAAACATCGAGTTTTGCGTGTACAAAGTTCCGTTTCAATCGAATGTTTAGTTGATTTTTTACAAATTTTCCAAGTAATGCTGGAAAATGCCCATTCCAAACATGGCTGTCTTCAAATGAGGTTTACTCAAAATTGAGGCTCGATGTGCGGATGTTCATGGCGTCGTTGCATAGCGGAAACTTTGAGTTTTACTCTGGAAAAGTGTCATTTTCATGAAAATTTTCTTTGATTTTTGGCGATTTTGTGCACCAACTCAAAGTCTTCACTGCAAGTATCGCGATCTTCATTTGAGGATTACTCGTGAGTGAGAGCAGGTAGCAGGTTGTTTCTGGCCTTCTTCGGTGCAAAAAAACATCGAGTTTTGCGTGTACAAAGTTCCGTTTCAATCGAATGTTTAGTTGATTTTTTACAAAATTTCCAAGTAATGTTACAAAATGCCCATTCCAAACATGGCTGTCTTCAAATGAGGTTTACTCAAAATTGAGGCTCGATGTGCGGATGTTCATGGCGTCGTTGCATAGCGGAAACTTTGAGTTTTACTCTGGAAAAGTGTCGTTTTCATGAAAATTTCCGTTGATTTTTGGCGATTTTGTGCACCAACTCAAAGTCTTCACTGCAAGTATCGCGATCTTCATTTGAGGATTACTCGTGAGTGAGAGCAGGTAGCAGGTTGTTTCTGGCCTTCTTCGGTGCAAAAAAACATCGAGTTTTGCGTGTACAAAGTTCCGTTTCAATCGAATGTTTAGTTGATTTTTTACAAAATTTCCAAGTAATGTTACAAAATGCCCATTCCAAACATGGCTGTCTTCAAATGAGGTTTACTCAAAATTGAGGCTCGATGTGCGGATGTTCATGACGTCGTTGCAAAGAGGAAACTTTGAGTTTTACTCTTGGAGAAGTGTCAGTTTCCATGAAATTTTCCTTTGATTTTTGGCAATTTTGTGCACCAACTCAAAGTCTTCACTCCAAGTATCGCGATCTTCATTTGAGGATTACTCGTGAGTGAGAGCAGGTAGCAGGTTGTTTCTGGCCTTTCGGTACAAAAAAACATCGAGTTTTGCGTGTACAAAGTTCCGTTTCAATCGAATGTTTAGTTGATTTTTTACAAAATTTGCAAGTAATGTTACAAAATGCCCATTCCAAACATGGCTGTCTTCAAATGAGGTTTACTCAAAATTGAGGCTCGATGTGCGGATGTTCATGGCGTCGTTGCATAGCGGAAACTTTGAGTTTTACTCTGGAAAAGTGTCATTTTCCATGAAATTTCCTTTGATTTTTGGCAATTTAGTGCACCAACTCAAAGTCTTCACTCCAAGTATCGCGATCTTCATTTGAGGATTACTCGTGAGTGAGAGCAGGTAGCAGGTTGTTTCTGGCCTTCTTCGGTGCAAAAAAACATCGAGTTTTGCGTGTACAAAGTTCCGTTTCAATCGAATGTTTAGTTGATTTTTTACAAAATTTCCAAGTAATGTTACAAAATGCCCATTCCAAACATGGCTGTCTTCAAATGAGGTTTACTCAAAATTGAGGCTCGATGTGCGGATGTTCATGACGTCGTTGCAAAGAGGAAACTTTGAGTTTTACTTTGGAGAAATTTCGTTTCCATGAAATTTTCCTTTGATTTTTGGCAATTTTGTGCACCAACTCAAAGTCTTCACTCCAAGTATCGCGATCTTCATTTGAGGATTACTCGTGAGTGAGAGCAGGTAGCAGAGTTTTTTCTGGCCTTGTTCGGATGCAAAAAAACATCGAGTTTGCGTGTACAAAGTTTCCGCTTTCAGCTGGAATGTTTCATTGATTTTTTACAAATTTCCAAGTAATGCTGGAAAATGCCCATTCCAAACTTGGCTGTCTTCAAATGAGGTTTACTCAAAATTGAGGCTCGATGTGCGGATGATCATGACGTCGTTGCAAAGAGGAAACTTTGGGTTTTACTTTGGAGAAGATTCGTTTCCATTAAATTTTCCTTTGATTTTTGGCGATTTTGTGCACCAACTCAAAGTCTTCACTCCAAGTATCGCGATCTTCACTTGAGGATTACTCGTGAGTGAGAGCAGGTAGAAGATTGTTTCTGGCCTTGTTCGATGCAAAAAAACATCGAGTTTTGCGTGTACAAAGTTTCGCTTCGCTGGAATGTTTCATTGATTTTTTACAAATTTTCCAAGTAATGCTGGAAAATGCCCATCCCAAACATGGCAGTCTTCAAATGAGGTTTACTCAAAATTGAGGCGCGATGTGCGGATGTTCATGGCGTCGTTGCATAGAGGAAACTTTGAGTTTTACACTGGAAAAGTTTTGTTTCCATAAAGTTCTCCTCTGATTTTTGAATCCAGTTCCATGAAAATAAACATTCCTTGAACAGTTACAGGGAACCTTTTAGCCTTAATTGGCCCAAAACAATCCCCCCAGCACTTTCCCATGCCAGTTTGTCACGCATCTGTCCGATTGGCACGCGGCCCGCCATTTAATAAAGCCGTGTAATGCGCGGATTTGAAGATGTAACGCCAGATAATGGCGAAACGTCTGCCCGGCCACGCGGCTGCTTCATTAAATCTTCTAATTGGACACCGAATTAATGGGAGGGGGTGCATGAGTTTCCCTATTAGTTTCGTGATGATTAATCGAGGTTTATCGACCAGTTATGATGACACTGATGACGCTGATGACGCTGATGATGATTATGTGGAAAAGTCGCAAATAATTGCCCCGGCTAAGTGAAACCACCTGTATAAACAAAGGAGCTTAATGGAAATATGAATTATTCAAATTGACCTTTACGTGCGTTTACAGCGTTAACCTTTCGCCGGCCCTCAACCGTTTACTCAACTATTCAGAAGGGCAGCCATGGATCGATCAAAACTGGACATTTTGCAGGTTGTTTTTTTTGCGGTCGTTTTCCGAAAAAACCGACTCGAAAGGCCATCTGGTCGCAAGCAGGAAGTGGCAAGGCTGAATGCCGACAGCCTATCGGGACGTGAGTAATTTTTATTCGCTCAACAGTCAAAACAAGAACAAATGATCGCATTGAATGGACTCGGATTTCATGTTTCACGGACATATGGCCCTGCTACAGAGTGCAAGCTTCTGCTGGCCGAAGATTTGGATGCGAAAGATATTAAAAGTCGTCGCATCAGCAGGAAAAAAACCGACTGGTCAATAAAACGCCATTTGGCCATCGGTACACTGTGACAGCTGGCCAGAGGCAAAGATCAGAGAACTGTTGTGTCATCCGCGACTTTTTCGCTCAACTAATCCACGCCCCCCCGGAGGGTCGCGGAATTAATGAACCCCACTGTATGCATAGGGATCTGGTTATTAAGAGACACGTCATGTTAGGCAAAACGTCAATAAGTTACGACAACCCTCGAACACGCTCTCCCTCGGTGCTTTACCGGCACGCCCTGATGAATTCAACCCCTGAAATTAGATGCGAATTCCCTTGATTAACCAGTGGCGCCATATTCCCATATTTCCCAACCCCCCAAGTGTCAGTTTGACGTTGACAGGGCCTTGCTCGATTTAGCACCAAAGTGACAGTGACAGTGACAGTGACACATAGAAGCCCGCGTCCACTGGGCGGTGATAGGGCTTCTCAAGTGGCTGCAGGGTGAAAAAGTGCGCGTTACGCCACTGAATGGGGGGTGTGTAGCGTAACCACCCTAGCGAAAGAGATACATCGGCTGACACCCTAAACGCTTATCTCAACAGAGATTACCCGTAGCAACGCGGACATTTATTTTATCTTTTGTCTGATTACAAAGCGATGGACTTTTATGAGAGATTGGGTGTGGAAGCCACCAGACAAACACCCGCTAAAATACCGGGCGTTTACACTGCTCAGGCTGTATTTTTCATAGTCACTGGTGTGTAGACGACAAAATCCTCGCGATAAACCCGCCTAATCTAAGGTCGGCGATAAGGTCGTTATTTTGGAGCCCGAGCAAGGCGTAATTCCAATTTTTTCCCATGGAATTATGAATTGAATAATGTGCGGCAGCGCTGCCCTCTGGCCTTTTCCTATATGTGAAAGTCACATATATTATCGCTTCGCAGCGATTAAACTGCCGTATTCACTCGGGCTGATTTTCAAAAATCTGCAGGGAATTTGCGGAAAAATTGCATTGTCCCGGACGAACATATCGCACAGCTCTGGTACATCGGGCAAGTGCAACGAGGACATTCCGGTGGACATGGAAACCGCTATGTTGGTCTCGCTCTTACCCGCTGGGACTGGCCGATGGGAACCCACGGTTCAACTACCAGGGGCCATCGAAGAGTTCTACACTCCTGGACGAAATTAACGCGTCAGTGCTTATTATTCATTTCTCTCACTCAAAGTGTCCTCAATGCAACAATCCATTGAAATGCAACTTCGTACACGAAGAACTCAAAGTTTCTTCCATTGAAGAGGGTCATCAACAACAATATTGTGTGCAATGAAGAATGCCATTCACCAAAACACTTCTTTCGCCTATAACTCAAAGTTTTCTTCACAACCAGCTCAGAAGAAACCTTCTGAAGCAACTCGCTCAGGAGTAGCGCGCATTAGAAGAATGCAAGGCCCAATGTGAAGAACTTTAAAGTCTCTCTGGGGAAAATTGGGAAAGCTTCACTCAAAAGTGGTTTCTGTTACTGTCTCCTAAAACCCAAAGTATCCTCTATGGGACGAGGCCTTAAACCTCCTGCCATCGAGCTCCCTTTTGAGTAAACCTCAAGTGAAGAAAGCAACGTTAAAACTGGGAAGCCTCCAGCAATATTCCAGCCCTATTGAAACTCAAGGATTCTTCCATTGAAGAAGACCATCATGTTAAGAACATTTGGACAAAGACTCGGAAAATTTTCAAATTTTCCATTATTTTCCATGAAAAACCGTTCGATCCTCATTTTGCTGCTCCTGTAAATTCCCAATTGGCAGGAACGACACCATATAACCAATTTTTCGGCTCATTAGAGATAACCGTACGGGGTCAAGGATCGGTTCTATTTGCGGTACCAACGGGACGGGGGCGGTTTCACTAATTTGGGAACGACCTCGGCCCGGTTTTTGGACATAACCTTTGAAAAAAACGCCATCATTTTCGCTCACTTCACTGTGATCGCGGTGCGAAAACTCTCTGGTTGCTTTCAGTGTTCTGAAAAACTATTATGGTTTGTGTTTATCACCTCGCAGCTAGACGAGGTCTTGAATGACCGAGGTCCAGGGAGAAAGATACTTAACTAGCCAGTGGCAGCGCATCAAAACCGTTAAACACTAGTTCGTATGGCGACGTAGGCCTTGCATTGGGTGTTCGGCTCAGATCGGAAGCTATCGGGTGACAGCTGACAGCTGTCAGCTGTCAACTGTCAAACAGTAGGCGGTTTTTTTCAGTTGTTAATCGTTTTTTTTTGAGAAAATAGTGCCGCCGCTGTTCGACGCAATAAATACACGTGCAGGTCGAATGGAATGCCGCTTGCCGGCGCCGCCATGTCTGAGTAACACCTGCACCGGCTATTTGAATACACTCAGCGCTTTCGTGGAGAGTTATGCGTCTGAGCTCGGACATCGTTTTCGTGGGCATGCAACTGGACCTGGCACCGAATTCCGACACTGTTTACCTTCGGGGCCCAATCGCGATTTTTCCGCCCCTGCTGGTTTTGGGTTCAGTGTTTTGCCACCTCAACTGGCCTGATTGCAACTCACTGACTCGTAGCTGGCAGCGCAAGTGCCTCAATGGCCCCTTTTTCAACGATTGCTGATTTAGGCTGAAGCTTTAGGTCATAGATCGAGTTTTAACAGTTTGCCTAAAATCAGCAAAAAATGCGGCTAAAATGAAACTTCTAGAGCGCAAAGGGCAAAGTTTCCTCTATTCAACGGCATAAAAATCGCTTTTCTATCTGTTGCAGTTTGGGCTCAATGAATTAGTTTGTAAAACTGCGACTTCGATCAATCCGCGCTTGAAATTCACCTGAGGTGTCAGAGGCATTTTCAAAAATTTCCCAAAAATCAGCCAAAAATGCGAAGGAAATAAAAGTTTCAGGGCGCAAAGAGCAAAGTTTCCTCTATTCAACGACATAAAAAGCGCCTTTCTATCTGTTGCAGTTTGGGCTCAATGAATGAGTTTGTAAAACTGCGACTTCGATCAATTCGCGCTTGAAATTCACCTGAGGTGTCAGGGGCATTTTCAAAAATTTCCCAAAAATCAGCCAAAAGTGCGAAGGAAATAAAAGTTTCAGGGCGCAAAGAGCAAAGTTTCCTCTATACAACGACATAAAAAGCGCCTTTCTATCTGTTGCAGTTTGGGCTCAATGAATGAGTTTGAAAAATTGCGACTTCGATCAATCCGTGCTTGAAATTCACCTGAGGTGTCAGGGGCATTTTCAAAAATTTCCTAAAAATCAGCCACAAGTGCGAAGGAAATAAAAGTTTCAGGGCGCAAATAGCAAAGTTTCCTTTATACAACGACATAAAAAGCGCCTTTCTATCTGTTGCAGTTTGGGCTCAATGAATTAGTTTGTAAAACTGCGACTTCGATCAATTCGCGCTTGAAATTCACCTGAGGTGTCAGGGGCATTTTCAAAAATTTCCCAAAAATCAGCCAAAAGTGCGAAGGAAATAAAAGTTTCAGGGCGCAAAAAGCAAAGTTTCCTCTATACAACGGCAGAAAAAGCGCCTTTCTATCTGTTGCAGTTTTGGCACAATTAATTAATCAGTTTGGAAAAGTTCCTCCTAAACCTAAAAGACCTGAAAAACTCGGACTATTTTCAGTTTTTTTCCATTCTTTCAGCCCTTTCTGGGGGATTGGTCTTAAACGTCCAAATTATCGAGTCGAAAGCCGTGTAATTGCACAGTTGTAACGATGAGACCGTAATGGGAGGGTTTTTTTGGCCAGAATCGCAGCAACAATGCATTCCCTCGAGCGTGCCTCCCGAATCGCCAGACCTGAACTCCCCAGGGTTCTAATCAGAGCCGAAATCACATAACGCGCCCGGAAGAAGGCGATTGGTTTGAGGAGCGCCCCGGAAATGCATCCCGGATTTCTGGTAGTGCTTTGGTACCCATCGCTGCGTGGTTCCTTCGATTCAAACCAAACATCGACTGGTTTGCTTGTTTACGGTTCGGGGCATCGAGATTCCGCTAATTTTCGCCGAATTCTCAAGAATCGCGCCAGATTATACCAAATGACGTAAACGGGTGCAAAAATCCACATGAATCCGGTCACATTGCGCTTATCGATAGAGCGACTAATTAGCATTTTATTGTGGTGGATGGACAGTAAAAATAGCCTGTTTTGCAATGTGGCATCAATCGCAAACAGATAACAGTCAAATTGGTGGATTTGCTGTAAATAGCCGGTCAAGCGCATGCCTGCAAGTGGTGCCCTGCACCCGACAGGGTACTCTGAATGTTCCAAAATTAATTGCGCAAAAACCACAAAGGGTCGAAACGTCGTGGTGAGCGCCATTCGATAGAGACGACAATGCTTTATATGCTCTGCAAGTTTCGCTTTGCCGCATTTTCTGCTGATTTTTGTCAAATCTTTGAAAATGACTGTGAGACCCTACTAAGTGCTAAAACTACAACAGGTAGGAAAAGAAGAAGCTTCTGACATTAATAAATAGAGTAGGAAAAGGTCCATGGGCTCCGAAAGTTGCCCAGGATCCACATTTTCTTCTCATTTTCGAAAATGGCCCTGACACCTCAAATGGAGGATTGTTTTTTCCTCCCCCAGGAGAAACTCCCCCAATTATCGCAAGTCCTAGATTTTAATCTCATTAAATGCGAAATTAAAGTTGCAGCTGATTTGAATCGGCCCTGGTACATCGATAGTGTGCAACAAGAACATACTGATTTCCATAGCAACCGCTGTGTTTTTCTCTGTCTTGCCTGCAGCTAGACTACAACACTTTGGCTACGAGGTGGCACGGAAATGTTCATGCTCGTTCAAGACACTCGAGAAGCTTTCCAAAAGAAACTCCGAAAACCGAAAACCCGTCAGTTTCACTGTTTAGACATTCGAAAATTGTCTAGCAATCAAGCGGTCTTGGTGAGGAAGTGCGACCACCCACCTCAAAACAATTGAAACACGTTTTGTGATATTTATAAGGCAGGCTAGTGTCTGGCCAGGTAATAAACTGCTGGGCGATTAGCATGCCGGACACGGGAGGATTTTAATTTCTTATGTTTCCTCAACAATGGGAGGACATTTTATGGGCGTTTTGTCACCGGGATTGTTGGCCGTATGTGGAATTTGCATTTAATTGAACTGATCTCTGCCCAAGTACTGGGTGAGCAAAAAAAAAACCCGCCCAAAAAAATGAACATGTTTTCTTCGATCGGGCCATGAATGGACTCTATTGACAAACGATGACCTATACAGTGACCTCATGTACAGCTGCGTCTATATTTATCGACCTATCGGTCGATTATCGTTATTAATCGCCGTGTTATGTGGCATCGCTCGCTTTCAGGGCCGATTTGAATAATTGGATGGATGGCCGGAAGTCGATAGGAGCATCCGATCGCCCAAAACTGTCGATAAAAACAAAACTTTGTCGCTGAAATATTTCTTAAAACAGGCCTTTGTAATGGACCCTTCCGGGGTGCCGCATTGAAACCCAACCGTTTCTGGTTCCGTTGGCAGGATTTTTCCCATGGAACCACCTGCAGGTGTCTCGTTATCGCCATCATCCATGTGTGCCGACGGCAAACAAAACGCCTTTCAAAACCATTCAAAGCCATGGCAGGTTGGAAAGTTGGAAACTTCAGTGGATTTTTCGTGACAAAACCCCACAAAAACCATCCGCCTTTCGGCCGTCTGTTCAACAACTGTGCACTGTTGTGTCGAAAACACCGTTTCTGGATAGTATTCGATGGTTTTCTGCTTCATTTCGATGGTGGAGAGCGATTTTTCGACGCCACATGCCCTCCGAATAGTGTTTTTACTGTGTTTTTCGACATGGAGGCGAACATGTGCGCTATCTGGCCAATACCAGACCAGTCAACGGTTGCCTTGTGTTGGAATTCATTAATTAAATCGATGGTAACAGCGCACCAGAAGAAGCGAACCAGACCGGAATGGCTGCAGAAATGCCCGAAATAAACCTGATGGGGCTTATCACTTTTTTTTATTTATAGTTTGGAGTTTAGACGAAAAGTCGAGTAAATAATCGCCCTTAAGCCTGTAATGCGATCATCACAACACTCCACATTTTATCAAAAGCCAATAAATTGCGACGATAAGCGATGTTTGCCTTGTAACGCGACACTTTGGGAACAGGTACCCGAGCCTGTTTCAAACGACTTGAGCCGCACTCAAATTTCTGGGATTTTTTGGATTTTTCCCAAATAGGTTAAAGCTGGATACTCGTAAATCCCGATGGATGGAATAATTTACCAGCTTATCCAACGCTGACCATTCGGCTCAAATTAACAGCACACACAGAACCTTTTGTTCAAGCCAGTTTATTGCTTGTGTACGTTTGCGGTTTGGTTAGTATCATGTGCCCCCTGTAGCAGAACTGACGATTTTCCTTGAGGTTGCCGCTTGAGTCTGAGCGAGACACACATAGCAAATGACGTCAAAACTGGCCGGTCCTTGTCGCACGATTGCGGTATACCTGGGTTATCTAATGCGTTTTTCGACTTGAATTCTTAACTAGCGACACTTTCTTTTTTTTTGCTTTGCTTTTTGATGTAAAAAAAGCTTTTTTTTAAGAGTTTCCCATTAAAAAACCGACATTTGCGGGCAAAAATTCCACATCGATGTTCCCCGGATAGAAAGGTCTTGCATATGCCCGATTCGACCAAGTGTTCATTGCAGATGCCTAATTCCATTCATAGAGGCTTCACACTTGCACAACACAGCTGTGCACTGTTGTATGGCGACGCTGTTTGGGGGCTACCGTGAGACCAGGCGTCGCCATAGGGGTTTATTTGGTAATTGAAATGAAAAACACCCTTTTCGGGTTGCACACGTGAGAACGTTTACGGGAACATGTTGCGGCCGATCCGAAAATACACGCCGCCTCCAAACAATCCACAGCCATTCCTCTTGTGGCCCAAAATGCCTTATTTATAGTTGTGGAGTGTTGCGTTGGCGCGTCTTAGAGCTAAAACCGTCCAAACACCTGCTTGGTGTCCTCAAATTGATCGAAAAGAAGCAGTTGGCCAGTGTCAATGCACTGGGAAAAGTTGATTTTCACAAAAAAAATTTCAAATTATTTTGTCCTAAACTGAACAGAACTCGTTTTGAGTTATTTCTAATAACGTCGTCGATAGGAAATTGGACGCTTCGCTAGCACGCGTGGTTTGCAGCTTCAGAGTTGTGTTCGCTTGGGGCTAGACAACTGTCTAATGGTGCGTCCAGACCTGACAATCCGAATCTGTTTCGTGTGTTTTGACGAATCGTTACAGGAATTTGCCGCTGCTCAGGCTCGGCTCGTCAGGTCAGGACGCACCACAGTAACCCTCCTCTTGAGTGTGGTACGGAAACAAATCGAACAATGACTCATTCGATTCTTAGTTCTCAAATTTCCGATTTCCACACAGGAAAATCCACACAGCTGCGGAAACAACTGAATAATGCAGGCCACGTGTCCAGCCACGTGACCGTTACGTTGTGAAACGCACTTCACCCCCGTTCGCACGCTCGTGGCCCCGATTTGCGTTTGTTTTACTCGCAGCCAAAGGGCGTCTGGATTAGAGGGTATTAGAACTGTTCAGGCCCTCTGGATAATCCGCAATGTTAGAACGTCATTAGGAACGGATTTCGAAATAATTGACTCCCTTGAAATGGTTGCACAATAGACAGGAAGGTTTTCGCTAAAAACTGAGAAAATTTGACAAAAATCGGAGCGCGTTGGCTGATTTTTCAAAAAAATTCTTCCTGCCAAAGTGAGTGAGATGGAGTGATGCCAAGCCTTGCATTGGAAGGAGCGCACTGTGTTCTCAGGATGGGGAAAGTTTTGCTCTTGAGCCATCATCAGGCAGATGGCAACTAAGGCTCAAATTTGAGCTACAAGTTTAAAAGAGACTGTGTGTAAATTGCGTTCGGAAGAGAAGTTAGGCCAAAACGATTGTAAGAGAACGTTGGATTTTGAAAGTTTCGTCCCTGCGCCATTATCGGGGACGATTTGAGAAAGCTTCCAACTTGAGCTGCGAGTGTTTTTCCTCAAACTGCGTCCAGCGCTTCAAAAATGTGTTTCTGCAAAACTAAGCAATGTTGAACAAGGAGGACTCTTTCTCCTATTGACCATGAAAGTTTCGATTTCGCACCGTCATCAGGAATAAAATGCGCGCAAAAATTCAAAAATCGGTTTCTGCCAATCTATGGCCCTTATTTGAACGCGAAAAAGGACTTTTCGCGGTGTCGAAGATGTGGGGAGTTTGTTCCGACAAAATTTTGTCACTTGGACGTGAAACTCAAGAATTTTCCAAACATGTGGTGGCGCTGAGCAAAAAATCTACCTACTTCCAAACCAACGAAAGCAGCAAATTGAGCTTTTGGAACAGGAAAATGTAATCTTCGATCCTAAATATAAGTGATTTTTTTCGTTTTTTCAAGCAGTTTTCGGCCCAATCAGAGGCTTAATTAAAACGTGCCGATGGAATTGCTCGGATGCGCCATACGGGTAATTTTTTGCCATCTGGACCGCACAAATGTCGAATCTGTGATGATAAGGGTGGAATTGTCGATGCGCTTGCTTGATGCCTCGGTTTTCCGACAACTATGTTGCCCGATTACACTCAAATCACTCCTCATACTCGATGAGGATGAGGATGGCTAGGCTAAAAGTGCGGCAACATGGTGAAATCGGAAAAATCACCATCATCAAAGCTGGCTGTTGGTTTAATATTCACGGCACATGGGGACGTATGGTGCGGCATTTGGCCGCCATACTCGATAAAGCAATTTGATTAAAAGCATTCTGTCGCATCAATCGCATTATCGACTCACTATCCAATGTTTCACCCCCTCCATTGTCTTGAGCAGCTCGAGCACAGGAGCCGAGTTTCCCAACTTCTAGGAAATCGACAAAGCGAAGCAAAAAACGCAGCCACTTGTAACGGAACTGCGACCCGTTGATTCCGAAACAAACATAAGCTCTTCATTCATTTCATCGTCGCTCATTCGAGCCGCAATCGTTCCATTCACATGTACATGAAACACAATCAACCCATTCATCCCGCGCCCCATATTGTATGTCGTTTAAGCAGCGTTTCGCTTTTATTCCTGTCTGGAACCAACCGGCCAATATTGCCAGTTGGCATTCTAGCACTATCCACACAACCCTCGTAACACTAGTTCCGTGGGCAAGAGGGCGATACACATAACAGTTTCCATGGAAATGCGCTTGTCCTTGTCGCACCTTGCAGGTTTATCAGGGTGGTTCGCGAAATACTACCGCTGCGGATTACCGGCTGAACTTGTGCCACCCTGTAAAGCTCATTTAAAGCGGCCAACTGACCCGGCAAAATGTGTCCATTATTAGATTTGTCTTTGGCACCGATGATAAGAGGCTGCCGAGACTTGATAACCTCCAGGACAATCAAACCAGAACTGTCGTCCAATTCCAATCTTTCTTCGCAAAGTGGTTGATTTGAACGGCCGCGTCAGGTGCCTAGCGGGTACCATCCAGCACACCCCCTGTATATGCAGGTGGTTCAGCCGATCTTTGCAACACCCGGTATACGCGAGCGCTGCTCCGACCATTGGGACGAATCCGAGAGCCTTGTGCAACAAAGTTATATAAAAGATAACTTTGAAGAACAAACAACGATTACAATAATTTAGTGTGTTTTATAATTAGTACGCTCAAGCATTTAGTACGCATTTTACGAGGCCCGCGTCACTTCTAGTGTAGTGTAAATGTGTGATGTGCTGTGCTCTTCTCCGCTAAAATGGATGCCACCCGACTAGTTCTGCTCATCACCTGCTGCTGCTTCTTCCGAAGGTACGTCGATGCTTCCATTGAGGATTCCGCAATTTTGGCCCTCAAAAACATTTGCCTCAAATCACGGCTCCAATATTGCCGATAGTAAACAAACGCCTGACCTCGTAAACAAACGAAAATCGCCTTTGGAAACACGTGGTAAAATCGCCGAAAATTTATCAGCGCTTCTTCATTTTTCCCGGCAGGATGACGCTCATGAACGATCGTTGTAAACATCACTGCATCATTGTTGATGGTTCACTTAAGGGCAAATTTCCTACGTCAATTGCTCAAATCTACTCAAGTTTATCTTCAGACTGTGATTTGGAGATGCCAAACATTTCTTTAAGTATTCACAAGTTTATTCGGTGTCTTTATCAGGGTTTCGTTAACAATCAAACTCTCGAGCCCACCCCGTATGCAACTAGGGCAATTTGAGGCCGGCCCAGGCTGTGAGTGGGAGCGGGCGAACCATAGTAAAATCTGTCTGTCTTTGTCGCACTATTCTGATATACCAGGGTGGCACAAAGGCAAGCACTGAAAAAATCGCTGAAAATTGCCCTAGCAGGGCAATAATGCAGAAGCAGGCTGTGAGAGGGAGCGGGCGCAACATAGAAAAACCTGCCTCTCTTTGTCACACTATTCCAGTATACCAGGGAAGCGCAAAAACAATCGCATAGCAAAACTGATGAACCACACCCCATGGGGGGTAGAAACCTCTTTATCAATTTGGGGGTTATTTCCCATCTACTGGGTGTCCCAAATAGTTTCTCAATGGAATGGTCGTTTTCAGGCTGCTGGCCCATCCAATGGACTATGACAGTTCGTCTGAAGAAGACGAAAACTACCCGACAGTAATGGAGCAGGCGGGGAAGAATCTCAACCAGGTGCCACAAGGTGATTTCGCCATCACCAAGGCCAATTTCGCCTACAACAGCATCAGCCAGTTGCCCGCCTACGTGTTCTACAAGAACCTCTACCGAAACCTGGACAGTGTGCAACTGGGCCACAACAAAATCGCCCATGTGGATGCGACCGCTTTCAAAGAGCTGCAGCTGTTGCGGACGCTGGATTTGTCCAGCAACCGCATTGTCAGTCTGGAGACGAACAGTTTCCGGCACAACTACCGGCTGCAGAAGCTGGATCTGGCCTTCAACAGCCTCAGCTTCGATCCGGAGCGGCCTTTTTTGAAGTCGCTGTCCATCAAAACGCTGGTTTTGTCCCACAATCGCATCATTCATCTGTATGATATCACTTTTGCGCGGCTGCCCAACTTGCAAACTTTGCTGTTGGACGGCAATCCGCTCTACTATGTGTCCAGGAACTGTTTCGTCTACTCCAGACGTTTGCAGTACGTGTCCCTAGCCAATACCGGGGTGGACCGATTGATGGACAGCATGTTCCGGACAGTGCCCAGACTTGTGGATCTGGCCAATACCACGTTGGCCAAGAAGTTTGAGCCTCCATTGCGGAAGGTGAAGACCGAGCAGCTGGTCAAGCTGATGGACTTTGAGAGGAGAATCTTTGGGGATGAGGACGATGTGGATGACGATGACACCTGACTTGTGTGAGTGAGTGTGTGCAACAGTGTCAGTTTAGAAGGTGGTTAAAGCTTCTAAAACGACGCCTGGATGTTTTCTTCCTGTAGAAGAGCCCAACTACTAGACGCTTGTTTGTGTGGAAAAAAGTATTATTAATTTTAGGCTTTTGGGTGTGGCAAGTGATGAAAGACTGACTGAGTGTGACGTTCTCCATGTACAAACTTTTTAAGTTCACTGTTACCTAATCATGTAAATAAAGCACGATTTATCACTGTTTTCCACTCGCTTTTCGCTACCAGGCCAGCTTGATCGATCAATACCAAGACACAGTGTCGTTCGCCTTCATTAAGCAACCCGTAAAAGTGCTGACTACGACACTTATCGGAATTCTATGCAAATTAGTGTCGCTTATTGTTATTCTTTTAGCGATTTTCGTACATCCTATTGCTAAATATGCAAAGTGGACGGTCCGTTGGTATAATTCAACATCCTGTCCGATTGCTCGATTTCAATCGGACACCGCGTGTTTGGTTGCAGAAATCGCTTGTTTTACTAGAGCAATGCCTAGTTGCACTTTGAAAGTCATTCGTGAAAAATGTCATAGCCCTACTTTTACAAACACCCAAAAATTTTCAATTTAGTAATTATTAAATGTGTCAAGTGCCAGAAGACACTTTAAACGAGCCCGAGAAGGTCACTTTTGCAATATTTTTCAACAAAAAACGTTCTCTTTTTATGGATAACGAGCGTAGTTTCACCGGAGAACTTCGCAATCTGTCCTGGTATTTCGGGATTGTGCAACAGAGACAGGCCGGTTTTGACGTCATTGACTATATGGCTCTCGCTCTGGATTACAGCCCCGCGATGCTGGCATTTTGCGGTTTTGCTACGGGGTGCCCACAATAGTAACCGAGAAAGCAGTTATAGGCGCCATGGAACGATGTGATTTATTATGGTGGAATTACGCAAAAAAAAAAACGCGTCAGCGAAAAGTGACTATGAAAATGGCGCCTTTGTAATGGCACTCTTTGGCCCATAACTCATTGAGTTTTGGTGGGATTTCGAAAAATCAAAAAGGCTCTAAAAGAGTATTAAATTTACTACTAAACGTGTATTTGCGTCAAAGAAAATGTCTAAACCTAACCTCGCTGGCGTCGAGTGAAAATGTCCACCCTTACAGTTACTCTCAAAAGCGCAAACTTGTCCCTACCTACAATAGAACATTTTCCAAATAAACAATCGGCACACCACTGGAAAGAGCTTCAAAAAACGCTCATATCATGCAGAAAACCAACCTCATACCTTTATGAGTGTTCGAGAAATGTGACTTTCAAACTGGAGTTTTTGCATAGGAAAATTGCGGACACTCTTTGGCTCATAACTCATTGAATTTTGAGGCGATTTCAAAAAATCAAAAAAATTCTAAATAAGAATTCAATTTGCTACTTAATACACCGTTTCACGATAGAAAACCTCCAAAACTAACCTCGCTGGCGGTCAGTAGAAATTTCTACCCTTGTGATTGCTCTCAAAAGCGCTGACAGAATAAAAAATGTGCTTTAAAAAATCATCGGCACGTCACTGGAAATAACTTGAAAAAACGCCCATTTCATGCGGAAAACCAAACTCATACCTTCATTAGTTTTGGAGAAAAGTGACTTTCAAAATGGAGTTTTTGCATAGGAAAATTGCGGTCACTCTTTAGGTCATAACTCATTGAGTTTTGAGGCGACTTCGAAAAATGAAAAAAATTCTAAATGAGAATTCAATTTGCTACTAAATACACCGTTGCCTGATAGAAAATCTCCAAAACTAACCTCGCTGGCATCAAGTGAACATTTCAACCTCTGCGGCTATTGTCGAAAACGCAAACTTTCCCCCCTGGCAAAAGGACCTTTGCTAAAAAACCATTGGCACGCCACTGGCAAGGGCTTGAAAAGACGCTCATTTCTAGCGGAAAAACCACTTCATACCCTTAGTGGTTTTGGAGAAAAGTGACTGTGAAAATAGCGCTTTTGTAAACGCCACTCTTAGGCTCATAACTCATGATTGAGTTTTGAAGCGATTTCGAAAATTCAAAAAAGTTGAACAGCCATTCAAAGAGCCTCAATACGTAACGATTTTTTTCCAATAAAAAACGCTTTCATTTAAGGCCAAACGCGCGTGGTCGAACTGGACAATTTCGCAATCTGTCCTGGTATTTCGGGATTGTGCAACAAAGACTGGCTGGTTTTGACGTAATTGGCTATATGCCTCTCGCTCTTGACTACAGGATCGAGTTGCTGGCAATTTGCGGGTTTATTACGGGGGAGCAAGCAACAGTACAGTATGGTAACAATGGCAAAGAAAATCAGATAAGCCAGTGGGTGCATTCCCATATCATTGCACCCCTAGCGGAACCTGGCGTATCCGTAACAGGTGAAAACTGGCCCATCTTCAACTGGTTAAGGCGAACCAGTTGAAGCTTGGCCAACCACACGGAAAAGACGCGCCCAACGGTTTTTCCCAAGGAAAATCGCCCAAAAACAGCCGGATGGCAATTGACATTTGGTCGCAGCCAGCCCTCAGCGCTCGGCCCTAAATGCATAAATAAATTAAAAAGGGACAATTAAGGGCACAATGGATGCGAGTCTTTGTGCATTTGGCGCGCACATGCATTGGCATATGTACAAACATGTGCGAGGTCTTATGGGAAATCACCTGGACGAGGCCCCTACCCCGTTGCACACCCTGTGTCTTCATTTTCCTAATGGGCCCTGGATTGGATGGATTCGAATTATTTATGGAGCTGATTCGGGACGTGATTGCTCGACATGTGTCTATGGAATGGGGAGAAAGTGGGGCCGCTCTTGGCTCGCAACTTTCTGGGACTCTTGACAACAAAACAAGATGAGACCCTAGATTGTCTTTGTTAAAAGAAGAAACACACATTCGCTCCGAATCGCCTAGAATGAGCCATCAATCAACCCTGAATGAAGAGTGAAGAAATATTTAGACAACAATCTGGTGGCAATTTCAGGCCACCTTTTCCATTCCACTAAAGCACGATCCCTTGATCTACCCGCCAAGTTCCGGTCACTTTTTAACAGTTGAGGAAACTGGCTTTTAAAACTGCGAATTCGATCGCCTATTGGTTGCAGGTTGTTCTTCTGCAGGCCAAATGTTCGATGACTTAAAAAAAGTGACAGATGGTTCAAGTATGTCCTGATTTATTGGCAAACATGTTGGTAGCAGATCTACCAAACTATGCATAACAGCCCTTAATGGCCTTGTTACACTTATGGGGCTGATTCGTTTGGGCCATCTGGGTTTTTCTGTGTTTTGTTCCGTAGTTCATTCGAGTCGGGCAAACAATGCGATTAGAAAGGGTTTTTGTCTTTCGGTTCACATCGCCTTGATTTCTTAGCGGGTTTCTTCAGAGAAATGGCACATTTTTCCTGAATGAAGATACAGATGTTCAAAGCATGTAATCGGTTTTATGAGGGCTTTGTGGAACACTTGGCCCGTACAGATGTTGGCCATTGAACCAGAAGCACAATTGTATTGTTGACAATTTCTTGGATCAGCACATTTCTCTGATTTTCACATTCTGAGACCACACATGATCCACACATTTCTTTTGAGTGGCTGACTGACTGACTTATATTTCTCGGGTGGCTTTCAATTCGCTTTCGGCCCACTTAACAGTAGTGTTTTGTTTCCTTCGACAGGTCTGGTAAATTTATTTGGAAACACATGTTTCTGCCCTTGTATCACACCAATTAGCAGCCGTATTCATTACTGACTAAGAGATGTACCGGGAGTTTTTCCCATTTCCAGCCTCATTAGTCGCTGATGATGGTGCCGATTCGAAACTTTCGTTGCTTGTGACTGGGGCTTTTCCCTTTTTAATGCAATGCTTCTCAAGGTTCTAGCTCAATTTGCGCTGAAGATACGAATTTTCAAACTGAGATCGACATTTTCACTCAAAAAAGTTTGCCGTTAAGAAAAATTCGTCCGAAATCCCTGATGATGGTGGCGAATCGAAACTTTTTCCGATTGCGAACAGGACTTTGCTCTTTTCAATGCAAATTTTTTGAATATAATAAAAATATTAATACAAATTTTCAGAGATCGACATTTTCACCCAAGAAAATTCGCGAAAATTTAGAAAAATTCCTGCAAAATGCCTGATGAAGGTGGCGACTTGAAGTTTTCGACAGTTCTGAAGGGAACTTTGCTCTTTATAACGCAATTTTCCTGAAGTTTCCAGCTGAATTTGCGCTGAAGATACGAATTTTCAGAAGTCAACATTTGCACTCAAGAAAATTCGCCCCGAAATCCCTGATGATGGTGGGGAATTGGAACTGTCACTGGTTATAAAGGAAACTTGGCTGTTTTTAATGCTATTTTACAAAACTTCCATCTCGAACAAATTATTTTTTGACACGAATTTTCACACATTGGCCGACAGTCATCTCTTGAAAAATCGACCAGTTTCAAAAATTTCCCCTGAAGTCCCTGATGATGGTAGCAAATTCAGACTTTCAGCATTCTTAACAGAGGCTTCGCTCCTTCCAATGAAACTCTCCTCAAGTTTCCACCTCATTTTGCGCTCAAGATACGCGTTTAAAACTACGACCGACATTTTCACCCAGGAAAATTTGTAATTTAGAAACATTCCTGCGAAATTCCTGATGATGGTGGCGAATCGAAACTTTCGCTGGTTGCCAACGGGACCTTGCTCTTTCTAATGCAATTTTCCCCAGGTTTCCAGCTCAAGTAGCACTGAAGATAAACATTTTCATAAATCGACATTTGCACCAAAAAAATTTTGCAATTTAAAAAAATTGCTGCAAAATCCCTGATGACGGTGGGGAATTGAAACTTTCACTGCTTATAAAGGCGACTTTGATGTTTCTAATGCAATTTTTTCAAGCTTCCAACAGAATTTTCGGTGAAGACACAAATTTTAAAACTGAGATGGACATTTGCAAATTTGAAAAATTCCTCCATAATCCCTGATGACGGTGGCGAGTTGAAACTGTCGCTGGTTATGAAGGAGACTCTGCTCTTTCTACTGCAAATTTTCGTTAAGCGACCAGCTTACAGCTTAAGAAAATGCGCGGATTAGAAAAATTGCTACAAAATCCCTGATGATGGTGGCGAATTGAAACTTTCCCTGGTTCTAAAGGGAATTTCGCTCTTTTTAAGCCAATTTTTTTAACCGCCGTGTTTCGTAACACGCAAACAAATATTTACTCAATGGACTCAATGTCGGGCATTTTGCATAATTATTGGCCAGTCGGCCGGCGAAAATAATCAATCCGGACACCGATTGTTTATAAACAATGCCTATATTTGGCCCGTATTTTGTGAATGTGTGGCGATAAGCCCGGATGCGGTCCACGTGATTGGCTGCTGGATCTTCGCGCCATTCGCCACCGAAGAAACAATGTGCGGCCGAAAAAAGCCGGCTGACAAATTCGGGCGCACCTTTCATTAACGGAAAAAATCCACCATCTGACTGCAACTGCAGAAGCCTATGACTGCGCCAAAAAAAAGGGGGTTAAAGTTGAACAGACGCGGACATGTGGGGTGTCCGCATGGGACAGATGAACGCTCGTATCATCTGGATACGGGGCTTATGGGGGTCTCCGGATGGACATCTGTCCCACCTAAAACTAACTGGAGTTTTGCTTAAAGTATGTTCAATACCTGCAAGTGCAACTACTAGTGCGAGCACCTCGTAGCAGATCGACAAATTCCCATCAAGCCACCGCTATGAGTAGGAGAGAGAGGCATGTAGCAGTTACCGTAGTAACCAGTCTGTCTTTGTTCAACTGCTTGAATATACGCGGGCGGATTGTAAACTAGTGAGCTCGATGAGGATTTTTGGTTTTGCTGCTTTGATCGACAGCAATGAGTTTGTTTGTACAGACAAAAATGCGAATCGACGTTTCAATGTTCGCATCTCCTAAGCAAAAAGAGCTGGGAACTTGAGGAGAATTTAATTGAAAAGAGCAGATTCACTTTTATATACCCTGAAAGTTTCGATTTGCAGCCGTCATCAGAGAATTCAGTGGGATTTTTTGAAACCGGTTAACTTTTCCCGAGTGAACGTGTCGATACATGTTTTGAAATTTTTAGCTCCTGCGCAAATTGAGCAGGGAAATTGAGGAAAATCGCGTTGAAAAGAGCAAAGTCTTTTTTAATGAAACTGTCGATGTGCAGCCGCCATCAGGGATTTCTGAAGAATTTTTCGAAACATGTTTTTTCGCAGCCAAAAGTGTCTGAAATTCGAAGCTGAAGCGAAAATTGCGCTGGAAAATGGAAGATTTTCTTGGTTAGAAAGGGCAAAATCATTTTAATAAACCCTGAAAATTTCGAATTTCAACCGCCATCAGGTATTTTAGGGATTTTTTTTTGAGTAAAAATGCGTATCTTTGTTTGAAAATTCGTATTTTTGGCACAAATCTCGCTAAAAACTTCTAAACCATTTCTTTTCTTGAGAAAAACGTTGATTATTCCTCTTGAAATTCATAACTTCAGCACAAATTGAGCTGGAAGCTTAAGAAAAACTGCACTAAAAGGAGCAAAGCCTTCTTCATAATGGACGAAAGTTTCAGTTCGCCACCATCATCAGGGATTTTGGACAAATTTTTCTTAACGGTAAACTTTTTTGAGTGAAAATATCGATCTCAGTTTTAAAATGTGTATCTTCAGCACGAATTGAGAAGAAAACTTGTGGTGAATCCTATTGCAAAGAGCAAGTCATTTTTTATCAACTCTGAAAGTTTCAGTTTACAACCGTCATCAGGGATTCTAGAGGAATTTTGGCAAACCACGAATTTCCGTGAGTGAAAATGTCCATCTTTGAAAATTCGTATCTTCAACGCAAATCGCGCTGGAATCTCAAGAAAAAGTGCACGAAAAAGAGCAGAAACTCCTTCATAACGAAGGAAAGTTTCCATTGGCCACCATCATCCAAACCAATGACTTTTTCTGAACCAAACTACCCATGCATCAATGCATCATGAATGCTACCCATGCATTCAAGAAATCCTTCAAAGTTTCAGCTGGGCACCTTAATCAGACACTTCAAAGAAAATCAATCCATTTACAGGAATAACAATAAGAATTCCATCCACCTGTGCGTTTTGGCCATTCAAGTGAAATTGAATTGTTTTTCTGTTTTCTTTCTTAAACTGTGTCAGAGGCATTTGTATCCGCTGGAAGGGTCTTTTAGCGCTGTAAATTCTGAATGCACACAAATGTGTCTCACCTTAAAGAGCCCAGCCCAGATCCTGAAAAGTTTCCCAAAAAAACCCAAATAGGTACTTAACAATTGTGAACCATTTCGGACACCTGCAGGTCGTTAAAATCCGATGAATTACTCAGCGAGTTACCAAATGGGTTCCAAGAGATCTATTGAGAAATCTGACCAAACCGACTTGAAGGGGGAATCGACAGTGAAACCTTGGATATTTTGGGGAAAAATTGGCCGCGGGAATATTCCCAAATAAATCAACTCCAACTCGACGCTGCTACTACAAGCGAGAAGTTAATGATCACTTATAAATACTAATTAACATATTTCGCTATTGCAAGCGTCAAAACACGCCGCAGTTGCCAAGCCGGGCGATTTACCTGGGAATAGTGGACGAGAAGCTGCAGAGCTACGTTCGCAAATTGCTAGTGGGGGAGTTCACTCGCCACAAAGGAAAGGGGGCAAAGGAAGCAAAAAGTTACGCCGGTATTACACTAAATCGGGGAAAAGTGTCGGCCAAAAATTCGTGTCTCAAAAAAAAATCCTTCAAAATCCCTGATGATGGTGGCAAATTCAAACTTTCGTCAGTTGTGAAGGGGGCTTTGCTCTTGATAATGAATTGTTTGACTCTCTGTGCGTCTGTGTGCCCCAACACCTCGCCTCTAACGCAAAAGTGTCACACGACACAGTGTTGCCCAGGCCGAGTGCGTAGTGACTGAAAATGTGACTGCACTCGGTGGCACCAATTCTTCAACTAACTGTAGAAATTAGCAAAATTGTCGCCAAATTCTTCTTTTCATATTAAAATTTATGCGGTTTTAGGAAAATTTGATTGAAAATTTCTACCAATTTGTTGTCGTTCAAAGTGGCATTTGAGAACGGAACTAATCGGGCGGCAGGCACAACGCGGCAACCTAGCAAGATCCACCGGCGCACTGAGGCGCCGTTCGAATCATTGGCGCCTAGCGCCTACCTGCAAGCCCCGCCCATCCGAGCAAACGCGGCGCGTGATTGGCCAGAGCGTCCCTACTGCAATATATATAGAAGTTTCCACTGCGTTTACGTGTCATTTACTGTCTTCCCATTGCGGAGTGAACTGGTCCAATTGTGCGGTGTTGTCGCTCATAGTTCGTAGCCCGTGTGTGTGTGGTGTGTTTTGAAGTGATTGGTGAATTTGGATTATTTTCCCGCAAAACAATGAAGGCCGTGATAACGTGTGCTGGCAAGAGTGTGGGGGCAGCAAGCAAAATAAGCAAAACGAAACAGAAAGACATTGAGAACGAGGAGATCCAGATGTATCTGAGCAAGCTGAAGGACCTGGTGCCGTTCATGCCGAAGAATCGGAAACTGAGCAAACTGGAGGTGATCCAGTACGTGATAGATTACATCTGTGACTTGCAAAGTGCGCTTGAGACGCAGCCCGCTGTGAATGTGTTCGATGCTCAGACGGTTCTGAGCCAGAAAAAGTCGCAGGCAGCGATCAGTCCCAGACAGCCGCTGGGGCTCAGACAGAGCCCGAACACGATTCTCAGCCCGTGCGAAGCACCGATCGTCCAAAGCATAACGGTGAGTAAAGCGCGCATAAATGTGAGCGTATTCTGAGCGGGTCGGGTAAATATTTACCAGGCCCAGCTGGCGCGACAATGACGGAAAAAATAAATATTTAACATTGTCGTTTCCTTCGGGTTCCCAGCCAAACAAGCGCAATGAATAGATTCCCTTGACAAAGTGGCTTCTGAGCGACCCCAAGCGATTGGGAACACGAATAACGAACATTATTGATAGGAGCACAGCTGTGCTTGCACGTGTTCGGCCAGATGTCGGCCCCGTCTTTTATTAACGTCATGAATTTTCTCACACACACTTAATAATCCCCTCTTTTCTCTTCCAGACGACAGAAGCGCTGACCCCCTCAGGCAGCCTCCAATCCTAGGGGCAACAGCGGCGCGAAACGAAGAAACAGAGCCTCAGCTCGAAGAAAGTCTTCTGAGGTGCCAGTCCGGGTTTGTTTTGTTTGGTAGGCAGCGCCCCCTTTGAGGGCGGAACTGACGTCTAGGGGTGGCGGCCCCCTCCTCAATGTCTCACTTTTCGGAACACCTCCAAGGCTGGCAGGACCATTGGACCAAATCACTCACGTCCTGGTTCCTCACAGGTCCAGCCTTGGGAGACTCGGGTTCGCCCCCCCGGCCCCCATTTTTTGGTACCTGTTATATGTTGCAATTTCGTTACTCTTTAAGGTGTACGTACATACACGCAAACCTTGTTGTTTAGAGGCGGGTGAAGGAAACAGTGTGTGGTTCGATGTAAGGCAGTGGCAGTGGGCCCCCTCCAACAGAAAACGCCCAATTTTTCTCATATCAGTTGTATAGGGTTCTTTTTTTGTTCAATTTTTGTGAGTTGATTTCTGTGATTTAGTCTTTAGTGAGAATTATTGCTGAATATGTCTAGAGGCCGCGGATGGCGCATGGATGGCCAGGCCGGATACATTTTATGCGGCTGCATTTTGTTTTCTGTCTCAAAGGTTTTTTGTAAATAGGACGCGCGTAGCTGTTAAGGATTTTTGTTAATTAGATTTTATATATGACAGATTATAATTTTGAGCAAATAAATACGACTTTTTTCCTGATTTCTGTGTTTTTATGCAGGGCAGAAATGCCTGAACCTGCGAGTGCGCCGCTGCAACTGTGCGTTAAACCACTTACGGGTATAGAAAAATTGGTCTAAGCGCCCTGATGATGGTGCCGAATTGAAACTTTCTTTGGTTGTAAAGGAAACCTTGCTCTTTCCAATGCAATTTTCCTTAAGCTTCCAGCTCAATTTGCGCTCAAGATACGAATTTCCGAACGGAAATAGACATTTTCACACAAGCTAATTTGCGCTTTAGAAAAATTCCTCCAAAAAACCTGATGATGGTGGCAATTTGACACTTTCGCTAGTTGCGAAGGGAGTTTTACTCTATTTAATGAAATTTTACCCAGGCTTCCAGCTGAATTGGCGCTGAAACTGCGAATTTTAAAACATCGACCGACATTTTCACTCAAGAAAATGCGCAGTTTCAAAAAATTCCCCTGAAATTCCTGTTGACGAAGTCGAAATGAAACTTTCGCCGATAATAAAGGGGACTTTGCTCTTTACAATGCAATTTTCCCCAAATTTCCAGCCCCATGACCGCTGAAGATACGAACTTTTTAACAACGATCGACAATTTCACTCAAGAAAATGTGCAGTTTATAAAAAGAAACCATTCCAAGAACTGTGGAAAAACCTAACAAAATCCTGCGAGCTGTGTGTGTGTGTGTGTGTGTGTGTGTGTGTGTGTGTGTGTGTGTGTGTGTGTGTGTGTGTGTGTGTGTGTGTGTGAGCAAAACACAGTCACTAAAATGCCACCGACATAATTTCCAACTCACCCCCGTATACCAGACGATAACCTTTGGTAACCATGGAAATGCGATCTCAAACACAAACGCCGCAGGCCTTAACCGCGCAACAATCAACTACGGGGGCGACATGAATCCAAATGAAAGCCGGACTATCTAACAAATTCGCATCGAACAAAATAAAATCAAAACAGGATCTCGTCGTCCACTGTCCAGTCCGAATGCAGTGGTTGGAATTGGCGCCGGCGAGTCTGCAGCACACCTGCAAAACTAGCCGTGTGAACAGTTGAAAGTCGCGCCCACGATGCTCGTTTGTCTTTTTTTTTTATTATTAAACTTTTGTGTGCGCTGTTCAGTTGTTTTACGAGGTGTGTGTGTGTGGCAAACTGGTAAAAACAAGGTCAAAAGCAAGCAAAATTTGCCTGATGATGGCCGGTACACCTGCACTTGTGCACACAGTCAAGCAATTCGAGCATTGTCTGCTTATCTGTGCAAACCGGGCGATAATCGCTGAACATACAAAGGCTTGGGAACATGAGCAGTAGGCCTGGAACCCGAGTAACTGGGCGCAAAAACTGTTAGTTTTGTGGTCCTTTGGGGGCCAAGGAATGTCTCAACTTCCTGTATTGATCCATCACCTGGCAAATAGCCATTGCGGACAAAGCGATTAAACCTGCAAGAGAACCACTGTCCACCTGAGATTGGAGGCTTTCAAGTTCTCAAAAACCCGGTCTGGCCCTTTGTCAGAACCGGTGGGGGGTGGCGCCGGATTAAACTGATTCCGAGGCCTCCCTGCTCGCTTTTTTACTTTAGGACGCCAATCTACCTTTGTACCTTCCCCCGTATGTATCAATTTCCATAGCAACGATCCAGCTAGGTCACGGTTGCGCATAGTAATACGAGGGCACCTAAAAATGTAGAGCGCGTGAGACCGCCGTCCATGCATCAGGTCCCAACCAGGGACTACCGATTCACAATATTTTGAATGGTTTGACGATAAGAACAGGTGCCAGGCCATCAAGTGTTAAGACAGGTATATTTTGTGGGCGAAAGGTCTGCCGAAGGGTGGCAAAGGGCCGCCTTGTCGGTTAGAACAGAACACCCAAGTCTTCAGGTTCCACTGAATTAACACCTACTGGTCATTAGGCTAATTGGAACGTATGTCGAGGTTATGATAATTTGCGTGATGTCACAAAAATTCCCAATTGTCTCTTAGATAATGTGAAATGGCGTAATCGAGTCGCTAATTGGATGGGTTCGGTTGTAAACTGGAACCATTTTTGATGATGGCACTTAAGCAGGGCATTTGAAGGCTGGTTTTTGTAAATCGGTGGAAAAATCCGCGTTTTGTGTGCAATTGCCGGCCTGATTGAGTGAACGGTATTCAGTCGCTACGTTCCAGAATTGAAATTACGCAAATTCCGGAACGGAGCGATGGGATTAAATTTGGTGCAGCGGCTGTGCAAGGCCTGCTGCACATGACCGAAAATCGGAAAATTTGATGGGTTTTTAGAAATTTTCCAGAACTTCAGGAACGCAGTGGTGATAGAATTGGCAATTCCACCGCTAGTTTCCCTAGATTAACCTATCGTAAGACCAGGAATTTAAAAAAAATCTGTGATATAAAATCACGCTGAGAACAAATTGGACGGAAAATCATGAGCTAGTAGGAATTCAGAAAGATTCTGATGTCTAGGCTAGAAAAAGAAGAGTTTTTGATCGATTTTTTCACAAATTCTGGAACATAGCCAGGGAATTGAAACGTTTCCGATCATCGGCAGGAAGAATTTCGTTGTCAGCCGGGCAGTAGAGCCCGAAAACAATCAACACATGCGGATTTTAATGAAATTTTTGAGAAATTCTGGAACGTAGTGAGTGCCAAAATTAGCTGTTCCGCATCCAGTTCAACTAAATAAAGCCCTCATCAACTTGCTGCCTTTTCCTCAATTCAGGCAAAAACAATCGAGGAATTTTCCAAAAAAATCTAGAACGCACCAAAGTACCCAAATTCGCCCAAACGGTTCCAAAATTGGGAAAAACTTCCAGAACTCATCATTACCGAGCCACAATGTAGTTTAGTGGCGTTCGCGGATTTCCTCTATAGCGGTCGTTCTACATTTCGGTTTCACGTAAACGCCATCATTCCAACAGTGTCGGTTCCCATAGACTCAGGTCATGTGAATATGGTGGCCTTTCGAGCCACCACGACGTCCTCCGGAGGTGCGTGAGAACTGAAAAGTCTCTTTTCCTTCCCTCACTCCCTTGAGCTCAAATTGGAGGCAAAACATGCCCGATCACGTTCCGTCCGATTGACACAGGTGCGATCGATTCACACCTTTCCTACCTTTAAAACAGCTAATATTTGGTGGACTCTGTTTGATAGATGGTAATCTATTTGTAACACCGAAAAGTCAAGTTAAACAATTGCGACGCGGCCAATGAGAGAGAGAGGTGGGCAATCATGAAAAATCACGTTCTTCGTGACGGCCGCGCTTGTTGTTACCAAATATATTTGAAAGTGCCTCACCTATAGGGCGTGCCATGTATTTTATCAACACTTTGTTCCAAGATATTTGACAGTGACGTCATTATTGGAGCGTGGTCACAGTTGGACCAATTGGAAATCCAACTTGTGATCGGAGGGGCAACACAGCAGAGAGTACCAGATGACGTCGTTTAATCAATGGAAAATGTTTCAATAAATTTCAATCAAATTTCCCTCTCGCTCGGTGAACGAGTAACAGAAAACGAACCAAAATTATTGCGATTTGGTTAGTATCATGTGCCCCCTGTAACAACACCCAAAATTTTTACTGCGTTTGGTGCTGTAGTCAGAGCGAGACACACATAGCAAATGACGTCAAAACTGGCATGTCTTTGTCGCACGATTGCGATATACCTGGGCTATGTAATGCGTTTTTCGACTTGAATTCTTAACTAGCAAAACTTTCGTTTCTTAGTTTCGTTTTTTTGATATAAAAAAGTTGTTTTTTTTTGAAGAGTTTAGCATTAAAAACCCAGTTTTATTGCCAAAATTTTGGGTCAGTTGAAAAAAGCAAACTTTATGGCTTTAGCGTGGTACCAAACTGGTACCGCCAGATGCGACAGCCTATAGCGACAGATAATGGTTCAGGTGTTCAAAGAGAGCGACTCGGCTGACTAAAACGTTATCTTGGGTAACCATCCCACAAAAACCTTCTTTGTGGTTGAGAAATCGTGAATTGCTTACAGTTTAACCGCTTTTTATCTGGGCTGGGGAAATAATAAGCGACTTAAGTGCTTGATGGCTGGGAAATTTGCCCGAAACGCGCTGCTTTGGAACCAACTCCCCGTTCGAAGTGTAGGGAAAATGTGGAGTTTCCAGGGGATTTGACTTATTGATCGGGCCAGCCATTTTAGTTCCGGAATGTCCGGAAATCGCGTTGCCTGGCAACGTAAAGAGCCGGGAGCCAGTGACAATCGAGGAATTCTCCCCCCCCCCCCCCCCCCACACCGCTCTTTGCGAATCATCTCTCCATCTCACGTTTTTCCAGTTTATTGGCGCGATGTTCAGTTTTTTTCAAAGGAAAAATCCATGTGAAACAATCGCATTTCTAGCCACCGAAGTATCAGCCAGAGGCCATTTGATATTAAGCACATGCACAGATCGAACAGATGTTAAAGTCCTGAAATAATACGAATTTTTGATTATTTTCGTTTAACCTGAAACGGCGACGAGTGGGTGGCTGGATCCGTATTTTCGGATTAACCATGTGCTGTTTTTCCAACAACCAAAAGAAAAAATGATAATAAGAAAACGTAAAACATCCAAATCGCATGCCCCTCATTGGCCCTGGCTGCTCTCAGATGGATTAAGTGCTCGACTTTTATGAGCCTGTTTAATAATCGGGAGCATGTAAGTAAATGACAGGGACACCCCCATGGCAGGCCTGCGACCCCACTCAATTTCTACCCCATAAAACCCGATAAAATCCCATAATTAAAACATGCAAAGGCATTTATAGTGATTCCTCATCTCACCCTCGTTCTTCGGGTGTTTACCGACCGAAACCGCCCCTTTCCAGCTTCGATCAATAAGTCATGTTTATGCTGTTGTTGGGCCGTGGCCCGATCTCCATTAAACGCCACTTTGTGATTGTTCTTTTCTTCATTTTCATGCAGAAAACTCACTCAAACATTCCAAAAAAAATCACTCCCATCATCGACTCAAAAAACACCTACCAGGACTCGTAGGCAGGCCTTTCTTATGTCCTCAGGGCAAATTTCAAAACTCAATTCCTGCTATTGCAGAACCAGCGAATTTTTCAACAATTGCGAGAAGATTTTCAAGAAGCAATTTCAAAAATTTTTTTAAAAATCGCTCTCAATGTCACCTGAAAAGACACCCAGCAGGACTAGTAAACAGACTTTTCCTTCATCCTCAGCACAAATTTCAAAGCTCGATTCCTGCTATTGTAGAACCAGGAAATTTTTGAAAAACCGCTTGCAGATTTCCAAGAAAAAAATTTAAAAATATGCGAAAAAATCATCCTCATTGTGGAATCGAGAGTGTTTCAGCAGCACTCGTTAACACAGCCTTCTTTCGTCCTCAGAACAAATTTCAAACCTCAATTCCTTCCGTAGTGGTTTCGCTCAATTTTTGAAAATTCACCTGCAGATTCCAGAGGGCAAATTCAAAAAAATGCAAAAAAAAATTACCCTCAAAACTGGTTCAAAAATGCCCTAGCAGAATTCGTAAACACACTCTTTTTTCGCCCTCGGAATAAATTTCAAGCCTCAATTCCTGCTACTTTACTACCAAGCAATTTTTGGAAAAATGCCAGCAGATTTCCAGGCAGCAATTTCAAAAAAAAATCCCAAAAATTTCCATTTGAGCCTATTCAGAAATCCCCATGCAGGATTTGTAGACTGAGGGCTGCTTTGACCGCAAAACAAAAATCAAACCTAAATTCCAGCTACTTGAGTAGTAATCAATTTTTGAAAAATCATTTGCAGAATTTCAAGAAGCAACTTTAAAAAAATTGCTAAAAATCAGCTAAAAATCAGCGTCTTGACCAATTGAAAAATGACCTGGCAGGACTTGCAAACACACCCTCTCTTCCTCCTCAAAACAAATTTCGAACCCCAATTCCTGCTGCTTTGGATACCCTCAACGTTTGAAGAATCACTTGCAGATTTCCAAGAGGAAATTCCAAAAAATTCCCAAAAATCATCCTGAATAGCCAATGAAAAAAATCTTTGCTTGAGTCGTAGTGACACCCGCCTAGCGTCTCCAGGAAAACTTTCAGGTCTCCATTCCTCCTACTTTGGTTACACCCATTTTTAACCAACACCAACAAGTTTCCTCCAACATTCCTATCCCAAAACCACCACTTTTAACTCCAAAAAACAAAACCGTTCTGCTAGTTAGACGTAGATGGTGTGGGGCATCAAACCTCATATTGAGTCCTAAATAGAGACGAACTCCACTGCCAGTTTTCCTTGGAAGCGAAGCCTACTGGAAAAACTGCCTGGATACGGAAAGTGTAGAACCAATATCGAGTAGACGTGGCCTGGAAACAGGCCCCAAACAATAAATAAGAAAGAGGAAAAGTGCTTGGGAAATTATTTTTGGACAGTCGGAGAAAAAATGCCCGGCCAGGTGCGACAGCTGTTTTGCGCTATTTCGGGGATGTACCAAATGTTTTTCGAAAACATGCACGGCGAGGAAACCGATATGCAGTTGGCCTGCTTGATGCCCTTCAACCATCAGCTACATATACATAGAAAAAATTTAATTAAACCCTTCTCAACCGTGATAGCGAAGCCTTTGGCCTGGTCCCAACCTGAAAATCCTCGCCTGGGCAGGGTTTTAATATGGTTTGTCCCCCCCAACTTCTCCGGCACTGGTTTATAACAAACGAAACGCTCATTTTTCTGTCGTGGAGTTTAAGCTGTGGCCAACACATGGTCTGGAACACGTGTCCCACGAATCACCAGGCTCGAAATAACGTCGCGACGCCGGCGGCGCTAAAAGAACTACACCTTTCCTCACACGTCACAGGTCGACGCTTTCAAATTTTTCGAAAATAACCCACACCAAGCGGGCCAAGGAACCTCAAACAAATGCAACACCCTGTATCATGTGGGGGGCGATCAATCCTAATAAAAGATAAAGAGATCGACCTCCTCCTCCTCCTCCTCCTAGTGGGATCCCTTTGCACGTGTGGAATGACGATGCTGCACGTGGCTTCGTTAGTTTAATGAGACCGCTTTGGGCTGCACGTGCAAGCCGAAAATCCCCAAAAGTGCTTTATTGCAAGGGGGAACGTCCTGGCAAAGGAAATGGGGGGTTTGGGGAGTTGGGCGGCGTCAGCCTGACCGCAAAATGGGATTTTTGGCCCCCTTTTGACAGAAAACTGGCTGTATTGCTCTCATCCCGCTATTCTTCAGGAGGGAGAAACAAGAAAACAAGAGCATAAATAAAAAAAATCCGATCCCAAATACAGTCAGTGGCCTCTTTTGGGGCGACACTACATCAACAGCGAAGCCCAAAAGAAAATTTCTGGCGCATTCGCCATCTAGAACATTAGAGGCGCGTTCGCCATTTAGAGCACGAGAGGCGCATCCGCCTATTTAACGCCTGTCAATAAACCTGCAAATGTTCCGGCCACTTTACTACCCAGCAGTTTTTGGAAAAATCCCAGCAGATTTCCAGGCAGCAATTTCAAAGAAAATCCCAAAAACCTCCCGCTATTCTTCAAGAGGGAGAAAGAAGAGAACAACAGCATACATAAAAAAAGCCCAAAAGGGAAAAATACTGGCGCATTCGCCATTTAGAACATCAGAGGATCGTTCGCCATTTAGGCATCAGCGAATCATTCGCCATTTAGACATCAGCGTATTATTCGCCATTTAGACATCAGATGCGCATCCGCCTCTTTAACGCCTGTCAATAAACCTGCAAATGTTCCGGCCACCAGCCGTCCAACTCCAATACGAAGCTCACAAATCAACTGAAAACCCCCCACACTCATTCCCGAAAAATCCATTATTCATCGAACAATAGTACCTGTTGGAAAAGCGCTCGATAAACGAGCCGAGCGCTAATCGACTGCTAGAATAAAACGCAATTGAAAGTCACCCATCTAGGCCAGGAGAACGCGGGCAAACCACGTAAAATCCTGCCAATAGGGAGCGATTTCCAGACCAAACGCCCTTGACGAGCCGCCCTTGGGGCTCCTGGGCTATTATGAATCATGGGGAATAACCCTCCGCAGGAAAGGTGACCGGCGGTCAGTTTTCGTGCGATCGCGAACACCAGCACCACACACCTGGACTGTTATTGATCCTGAAGGAACGCAGCTCTTTGTTTCCATTGGAATGATTTGCTGGTAACTGGATCGAGAAAACTTGGCAAATGGGGTGCGCTAGCAGTGCCCCGTTGGTCGAACAGGGCAAAAACCTGGTGGAGGGAGTGAAGGACACAGCCAATGACACGCTGGCCAAGGGCGAAAAGGCTCTTCATGGTGAGTAAAAAGCAAAAAAAATGGCTTTAGCACCAGCACTAAACGGATGCCAAAGTGCTGGAAGCAAGTTTTGATGATCCAAAGGGCATTGCTGGGTCTGCGATCACTAACCGGGCCCAATACTTTTTTCCTTTTCCGTTGATCATAATAGTACGGGGGCCTTTGGATTGAAATGCCCACAAGAGTATTTTGCTTTATAGAAACAACAGACACAATAAAAGATGGCTTTTCCTCTGGCATTGACACAGTGAAAGAAACAGTTCAGTCGGCATTTATCACCGCTGAAGAATCGGTGGGGTCAGTGGCGCACAAGCTGGGCGAAACCCTCAGTTTCACCACGTCGAAAACGGCGGAAAACCTGAAAAATGACGCCCAAGAAATGACAACTGACTTAAGGTAATTTGGAAAGTGAGCCCTGGGCAGCGAACCGATGGCCGTTTGTTTAGCGCGGCAAAGGACGAAATGCTGAGTGGAACAGTCGACGCTGCAGCTGAAGCTGTTTCCGAAGCGGAAACTGTTGTGATGTCTGAAGCTGAACAGGCGCGCGAAGCCTTCCAATCAGGGACGTCACCCTTTTTCGACACCGTGCATTCTGTAGGCGATGAGGTGGAAACCCGGCAACTTGCACACTTTGGCAATTGAAAGTGTGAACCTTTCAGGTGGACAGCACTTTAGCAAACACCGCAGCCTTGGTCCAGGGCAAGGCTGAAGACTTAGAGGTTAGTATGCACCACACACTGAAGCAGGGAGGAGAACGTTTGGAGGACTTGGAGACTGATGCAAAAGACATCCTGGGGGAGAGCGTGCAGACGATGAAAGCCCATGTGGAGGAGCTGCATGAGGGCACACGGCCCGACAAGGAGGAGTAAGTTTCTAAGTGAGTAAAATCGCAATGGGAGGGAGTTTCTTGTGTTGTGAGTGTCGTAGGAGACCTAGAGCCCCTAGTAGCAGGTACCTATTGAGTAGAACTAGACTGCTAGTGACACCAGATAATTCCCGTAAATGCACTCTATATCAGTGTTGAAGTATTACTATCGAATGTCCCCTGTAGCGCAACACACTAGTTCCCGTCAAACCAGCTCTATGAGCACGAGTGCGAGCAACATAGCCTGTCTTTGTCGCACTTCCCTATATACCGGGGTCGATCACGAAATAGTGCCATCGATCCGCACGTTTTGAACCCTGAACTTTGAACAGTTGTTAATTACAAGGGCTCCGAATTTGCAAAGACATGAAAGGTGTACATAATTTTTTCCAATCGCCTGGAAAAATCTAAGACACGCAATGCTCTTAATCGATTGGCCCCACTAGAAAATTTTTCGGGAACAAAGAACGCCAGCAATTTTCCAATTTGCCCGCCCCCTGCCGCCCATTCCTATGCAAATCCACTCTATTTCCAGACTCATTATTCATATTAACGCCTGGATTTGCTGCAAATGCGGCCTTGGCGACCGCATTAGCCATTCCAGATTAGCAAAACTGATAGAAAAATGAGGGGCGACTAGTGATTTATGCCCTTCTATTAGTGCGTAGCCGAGCAAACTATGGATGACTAAAAAAACTGTCGTTCTCCAGATCAGCACCAACATTCTGGGAAGCAGCTGCCGATGCCATTTTAATGAAGAAAACCATCAAGGGCATGGATCCAGCTGAGTTTGGACAAGAGCGGATTTTCTACTCTTACAAGGAGAAAGCGGATTTGGACAACAACGGGAAAACGATCCAGGCAAATGACATTGTTGTTGAAAACACCGACAATTGATTGTTATTAGTGTGAATATACGTTTTACTACACAAGCAGGGCAATGTTTTTTTGAGTTGGAATAAATCATTTTCAAAAATCTCTGGCTGAGCTACCGTCCAATGGGCGCCATGTTTGAATCATTCGGGGCTGTGTTGCCAAAACAGAATATCGAATACTGTTTGGAGCAATGTGAACAGAATAACTAACTCGAATAGAAAGTTGGCAATGGCGGAAGATTTTAACAATGGGAAAGAAAGTTTTTTGCAAACAACTGCAAAAACTTTTTCCGGTATACCGCTACAGACTGACTCGTATTATCTGCCACTTTTCCAACTCTTGGCAACGTTTCTCAAATAAAGCTTAGGTGCGTCCTCTATGCAATACCGTGTGTCTGACAAAGAAAATAAATGACTACTAACCTGGCGAATCCATCGGTAACGCGCATCTTAGTTGACAACTGTGATGCCTGTTCTGTCCAGTTCTCAAAGCTGACTTTCCAGTTGCGCCCGACGAGTTCAGACGTGTTCTGTCTGCATCTCCCGTGTTCTCATGAGGTAAGACTTTACCATTCTTCATCTGCTCTTATCTGCACAATCCTCCAAGTAAATGTCTGTTTATCGGCAGATAAGCATTCAAACCAATGCTGGCCGTAAGGTTTCGGCGATATTTTCCTCAATTTCGTGATGAAACCCAAAGTCTCGTTCGTATGAGCTTCCAAGCCCATGATTTTAGTATTTTATAACATTTCTGAACCCATGCTTGCCTGCCTCACGTTAAACTAATGCGGTGCGCCCTCACTTAAGCATTTTTATTACAGCATGCTCGATGCCATGCGGGCCCCCGAAGCGTTTCCGGTCTATCGGTGAGTCCCCATTTTCTAGTCAAACTTGCCTAGTTCAGCTCTAAATGATGATTCCAATAGACAAGCATATGGCTGAACTTTGTAGTGTCGATTCATTTGAACTGATTGTTAAGGCTCAGACGTAGAATAAGTTCGGCAGGGCTTCGCTTTGTTCTCTAAATCAGTTCGTTTTGCAGGCTTTCCATCATGGCGGACTGTTCAGTTGCTTCAGAAAATTTCATTATGGTAAGTTGGGTAAGGTAGTTCGAGTACTCGCGTCCTTTATGGTTCACAGAATTGCCACTTTTTTCTTCATTTAACTGTACAGTACACTTTGAAAAACTATCTTGGAATGTCTATAAATTTCACTAAAAAACTTTTGCAAATTGCTTTCCCGAAATCACGCCACGTTCAACTGCGACGATGCCACTTATTTCAACCCTCGTCTGTCATTTGCTCATCCAGGCCGTATTTTGTGTATTTTCACATGTCTTTTTTTTTTGCCAAACATTCTGGAATAATTTTTTTCTGTGTCAAAACCGTGTCTTGTTTATTTGCCGCCTCAAAAAAAGTGAGTAAATTGCGGCATGGAATTAAAAAAAAATTAAATGCCTTTTACCGCACCCACATGAACCGGCATCCAGTTTAACCTAAAGACGCCATTTTGAGTAAAGTACCGGCCGTGCACTTCCGATTTCCGGGAGCGTTAACCCCCTCCAAATTTCATGATGATTTATATAGACAAGCATATGACTGAAGGTTCTGTTGATACTATCCGCTGATTATCCTTTCTAAAATCTCCTCATACAGTTCCAGATGTTTCCTTTGAATTAACTGAGTTTCTTTTTGCAGGCCTACAAGGGAGCTTCGCACGTGGAGATGCCCTCATTGCTGCAGGTAAGCATTTTCTCCACGTTGAGGCATTCAATCGCTTCACTCATTAAATGATGCTGTTTGAAACATTTAAAGACATTTGAAACCTGAACAATCCGTTGTTGATCACTTATATTCTGATTTATTGAATGTCTTGTGCACAGCCTCTGAACAATGCCACTAGGATTTCATTCCAATTTCATGTTGCAGGTCTGGCGTGGTTGAAAGGTGAGTGCCAATGGCTCAGAAGTCTGGATGTTGAACAGCACAATGATGACACTAATTACCGTCTGATAGTCCAATGATTATAACTTTCGGCTGCATTTATTTGCTGATTGACTTCAAACAGTCTCTAAAAAGATTGGTTGGAAGAACGCAGTAGTTACCAGACTTTGTTTTAGGAGGTTCCTAGCCGAGAGTGGGTAGTGAGTGAAGACTGGAGAGACCTACTAGGTAAGCGCCTTAGTATCTGTCAATTGTTCCTGAATTTGATCGTAAATGATCACAAAAGTTGCTGTCTGATCACACTGTTGAGATACAACTTGCTTTCTTCTGTAAGCTGATTTGTCTCATACAGCGCAGCAATTTGGGTAGGAAAAGTCCAGTTTTTTTAATTGTTTTTTTTTGCAGGTGTTGGCGTGTGGACACGCAGTTTCTTCGCCAGTGACCCACTTCAAAGGAGCTTCGCACGTGGAGATGCTCTCATTGCTGCAGGTAAGCATTTTCGCCACGTTGATACATTCAATCGCGGCATTTGATGAGTGCCAATGGCTCGGAAGTCTGGATGTTGAACACCACAATGATGACACTAATTACCGTCTGATAGTCGAATGATTATAACTTTCGGCTGCATTTATTTGCTGATTGACTTCAAACAGTCTCTAAAAAGATTGGTTGGAAGAACGCAGTAGTTACCAGACTTTGTTTTAGGAGGTTCCTAGCCGAGAGTGAGTAGTGACGGAGAGTCTTCGCCAGTGACCCGAAAAGGTGCGTACAGCAACACTACTATTAAAATATAAGCGCCAAATTACATGATGCAAATTAAGTTATCCCTATCATAAGAACACAATTGATGAGATCTTGGTATCTGATTAATCTAGTGGTTTTTAACTCGCAAGGAAAGGTGTGAAGCGCCGATATTAATGGTGATTTTTTTACAGATAGACCAGTAGTAGTCAATCGATGGTTTCCGGACAGAATTCCGCCTTATTTTGTGGGTAAGTTTAGTCAATTTTCCCTAAATATCCACTCGGGTTTTACATGATGTTATTTAGCCATCTCTATGATAAAAAAACGTCGATGAAAACTCAGGTGTCTGAGCAATTTTGTTCTCTTTCAAGCCCTAGTTGGGCAACTAAAAACCATTTTCGATTTCCAGATGGTCAATCTGAGCGACATTGAGAGCCAGCAGCAACGCCACTGATCAAGGTAAGTGTTGCTTAAAGCTGCTAAAGAATAATCAACGAAATCTGTCATGATGATCACAATTTATATACGCTATTTTGAGCTGAACTATGAAAACCACTTGCCCTCACTGAACCGCTCAAGTCGGCCCCTTTTAAGTGGGCGCAAATTTACTGTTTTGTTCATAGTTTTTTTTTTATTGCAGGGGCTACAGGGGAGGCAACAAAAGTAATTTTTGGTTTTCCATGTAGATTAGCACCGTATTTTGCTTCGTTATAATGATGCTTCAAATATACGCTATGAATCTTTTAATGATGTCATCTAAGTACTGAATGTTACTTTGAAGTTTTTTTATAAATGAGTGAAAATGGGAGCGGCTGTTTTAAAAGCGCATTCTGTTCCAGGGCGCAACTTTGGCGGCTGTTCCTCATGGCTTTTAAAAGGATAAATAAATTACTCAAATACAAGTTTATCATCGTGTTTTCTTATTGTCTACAGGGTGTTTGATAAGTCACACCACAACAATCCTAAGTGCGAATGTAGAACCGGAGGCTTTACATGATCCGGGCGGTAAGAACTCGACTTACCAAACAGCGAGTTGGACCGTGAAGAAATTGAATGCGAGTGTTTGGTAAGGTAAAGGATATTAATGTTCCTACGGCATAAATCGGTTTTTGTTTCTTGGGAAGCCGGAAATGACAAAAGAAACTTCGTGTTTTCTACGCAAAACCGCTAGTGTGTGTGCTTGTTACTGCTATGCTATTTTTCGGACCGAGTTCTCGAACTGCATGGTTAAAATAGTGAAAAACAGACGTTTTATAGTGTCGTTCCAAAATCGCAGGGTTTTTATTTTTCAAGTTTTACAGTCACCCCTAAAAACGGTAATTTCTTCGGCTAGGGATGACCTAGAAAAGCTCCGATTTTTTATTTTATAGCGAAAAGTTCATGCAAACTGCTGAAAGTGTCGAATTTTAAACATCAGGATATTTTATGTCTCGAACTTTGCGCTTTTTCTCTGAAGAGCCAATGAAGGCATTTTTGCACTCACTTGAAAACTGCTTTTTTTCATTTCAAATAATGTAAATATATAACCTTAGGACATACCTTAGTTCACTGGGAGTTGGTTGAAACTGGGCCATGGCAGCGTTAAAATTTAATGAAACTTCCAATAATCCTTATAACCTAGGCTAATAGACAATAAATCCATCCTCGACAGCAATTTCACTTAGTCGCGTCCTTATTCGTCATCTTTCTGATCAGCACATCGAATGTAATGGCTAGACGATCAACGGCTTCCTTGTTCTCGGAATAAGCCTGGCTTTGCAGTGCAGAAAACACGCAAGTGAGAATCATTTTCGTGGAGTTGAGCAGCGTGTTGCTGGCTTCGATTTCGGGCATCAGAGCGATTTCACTCAGTTCGAAGCAAACGTACAGAACCTGGTTGCACTGTTTCGGATCCTTGTGCCAGTCGAGGTTGCGTGTGTAGGCCTTGAACGCTCGCTGGTAGCGCTGTGCTTTCAAAGCAGCAGTCGGCGCTACTTTAGCGTAAAGATCCCACATCATGCCCTCGCCTGGATGGACCGAAACTACCCTACCTGCAAACAATTTCCCAAAACGGGATTTAGCCGTATTCAGCATGGTTGGAGGAGTGTTGACTTACCAAGCAGCTCGCGCGATTTCTGCAAAAACCTGGCGGCTGGCAAGCCTTCGCAGTCGATACTGTTATCGACTACGTCGCAGACTAGTTCGCCCAGAACGTGGATGTTGACGTATTTCTCTTTGAGATCCAGCATGCGATGATACGCCCTGATTACGTCGAAGTACATCGAAATATCCGAACTTACAATGAGGAAGTTCTCCCAAACCTGGAAAATTGCAGGTTTTATCCAGCCATGCTGGCGCGTGCAGTTCAATTACCTTCCAGTTCTCGTAGTTGCACTTTAGGGCCTCGGAGAGCGCGTGATGGGCGCTGCGCTTGTTCCCGATTTTCAGGTACGCCTGTGCCAGATTGTTCCAGGCTTCGAAGCCGTCCGGCTCCAAGGTGGTGTAACGCTTATAGGCGGTGGCCGCTACTTGCCAGTTTTCCGTCTGATGGGCTGCGTATCTGCAAAACAACCCGAAATCAAATTGGTGCCGGTCTTTTGATATTCAGGCGCTTACCCCAAACGAAACCAGACATTGGCTTGGAGAGGATTAATCGACACGCTTTTCTCGAAATGCGGAATGCAGTCAGCATAGTTCTTCTTGAGATATAGATGGTTGCCCCAGTGCCGCTGTGCCCGATGGCTGCGCCTCTTCGATAGCTCCCAAGCTTTCTCGTAGCAAGTGATATCATCAGTTGCGTCCCCTGTAACATTCAACCAGTTAAAAGTGCGCTTTTTCCCAACCATCTGCTATACCCAATAAACACAGTAGTTTGACTGTGGGTTTCTTCTCCAGCTGTTGAGCGATCACTTCGGCGGCTTTGTGTCGCTGGCTCATCATGGTGTAGGTAACGATCACCTCCTCCCACAGCTGAAGTTTCAAGTACAGATCTAGGGCGTTTTTGGGGAGGCCAATGTTGAGCAGCAGGTCGGCGTACTCGATCGTCACCTAAAGCAGGCGTTTATCGGTTATTAGTGTGATGCCAAGCGGCAGGTTGGACGAGGGCGTACTTTCCACATGGCAGGCAGGCCACTACCGAAAACGTCGTGGAATCGGTCAAATGCCTCCGGTTGGTCTTTCCTGAAGGCGCTCAACACTTCTTCGCATTGTCTGAGGGCCCGCTCCACAGTTCTTCTGTTTTTCGACTCTGCGCGGCATCTGCACAGGATTCGGATGCAGGGATGTTTGCACACAACAAGGGTTCACTTACCGCAACAGCAGTGAAACTACTCTCACACAAAACGTGTTTTTCTGAGCCAGGATGGATTCGACAAACGGTAGAATCTCCTCATGCTGCAAGTTGTCAGACGGTTTGGAAATGAGCAATTGTTGAACGATGGTGAGCATCAGCTTCTGGCTGATGTTGGATAGAACCAGATTCTCGTTCACGTTCTTGGATAGGGCGACGTGGTCCAAGAGGACGTCGTCAGTTAGAGGGAGATTTTTCGGTAGCACTGTATCGTCCGTTGTGAGAAAGGAGTCGATTGTGTTTGTCTCCTGCTTCTTCTGGTCGAATTCGCATTCCCCATCGCACTGGCAGCTCATTGGGTGCGGATTCTCGTCGCTGGGGCCCGATTTTTGCGCCTCTGTTTCTAAAACCCATTCAATCAGATTTGGTTTACGGATAACAACAATTCATTCCAATATATTCCTGGGGTTCAGTCAATTTTATTGTTTATTATTTAAAATGTTACAAATACGTTTCGGTGTCTTTCTCCACCATCATCAGTTTTCCAAAACTGATGATGGTGGAGAAAGACACCGAAACGTATTTGTAACATTTTAAATAATAAACAATAAAATTGACTGAAAGCCAGGAATATATTGGAATGAATTAAAGTAGTCAGGAAAATATACGAAACGATATAGATAACAATGTTGGGATTACCGTTGAGCGACACTTTAAGGGCCAGCTGAGGAATCTCCTTCTCCTGATGCTTGGTTCTTTTGCCGAGAATCCCCACGTATTCGTAGTTGAGAACCATCAGTTTCTTGGCAGAGTCAATGTGGCTGTTGGCCTTTCCCACTAGCCGGAAAAGTAGGTAGAGCTGCGCGATTTCAATGTCGAGGGCCGCTTTGGTAGCCTCGAAAAATGAACGGCCCGTTGCTGCAAATGATTTTTTTTTATGAAAAGCTTTAGAGGAGTCTAAGTTTTTTAAACCTTTGATTTTGAAGTTCGACATGAGTAGTTTGTACAGCCGATCAGCGTCCGATAATAGCGATGGGCTCAGCTCGTCCAGAATTTGCTGGTGGAGGTATAAAGCCCTCCAGTACCACCAAATGTTGATTATGCTGTTCACTATGCACCATTCGAAGATGATTTTGGCTGTCACCTAAAATCGCATTTTCCACCTTAATCACTTGCTTCCAAGCAGTGTTTGTTGTGCACTTACCAATAGCTGGGGGAATTCGGTTTTACAGTTGATCTCCTCGTTATTGTAGCTGAGCATCTTGTGAAAGTCTTGTTTCTTGAACATGTCCTGCTTGAGAAAGTTCACCACTTTCTCGCAGGGATGCGGCCCAGTGAAGTTGGCTTGTGTAAACTTAATTAAGCAGGACATTCCAAACTGCAATGTTAAACGTGTGTTGTACGCAGAAGGCTCCAAGTGGGGGGCTCAGTCCTACCTTGAAAATCTGGGATCTTTCTTCATCGTCCTTAACATTTAGGCGGCTCTTGATGTCCGCAATGTCGTACTGCTCGTCCAGGAACAGTTTCCAGATGTCCTCATCCAGCATCAGGTCTTGCAGGCTTTCGAACGTTGCTTTCTGCTCCTCCCGAGCCAATTCCTTCTCACTCTCCTCCACGCTTTTAGCCACCAGCAGGTACTCGTGCAGCAGGCCCGCTATGTCGTCCATGATGCGTTTGGTTGTTCCACTCAGTAATTAGGGCGAATTGATAAAAACGCCACACATAAGTTCCTCTAATAACACGACAATGGCAATGTGAGGTTACGAATCGGGCACATAGAATTGAAGGGAAATGTCCCAAGGGATTGAAACAGCGTTGCCGGCAGTGATGTTTTTTCGTTAGAAATTTGCCTGATGACACGAAATCGAAACTTTTAGCACGAATGAATCGGATTTTGTGCTGAAAATTTCGGAAAAAACTCAATCCGTTACTTGACAAGTGTCTGAGGCAATTTTGGACTGGATAAACAAGCGGAAATCACGAACAGAATTTTAAAAAATTTCTGAGGATGATTCAAATTCGACACTTCGAAACAGCTCCTGAAAAAATTAATGCCAAAAGCACACTCAAATTTGTTCAAAATTTCCTGATGATGACTGAAAATCGAAACTTTGTCCTACAAATGCTCGCGAATCTGTTGGGATGGTATAGTGCTGGCAACGCTGCATTGGAAGTTGCCCACGCAACGCTAGCCTGGATGAACATCCGGAACAGAAGCTTTGATTGTCACGATTACCGGCAGGGTTTAAGCGGGAAATTTGAATTTTACAAACCAGGTAAAAACACACCGGGATGATTCAATAATACAAACTAAATATAATAAAAAGAAAAAAATAAAGTAAAAATATTCTGAGTATTTATCTACAACACGAGCCAGTTGACTAGTTGAGTTCCTGCTCAGGGGTGGGCAGTTTATCACCGGAGTTCTTCAGCAGGTTCACATGTAGCTGATAAGCGCTCCCGAAGCAGTGGAAGGGTTGCAGTTCAGCGCTTTTCTCCTGCAGGACTTTGTAGTCTTTGTCGCTGATCACAAAGGCCTGCCAGCCGCAATTTTTCGCAGCCGCATAGTCCAAATAGGGCTGGTCCCCGATGTGAAGACACTGCTCGGGCTTCAGATCCGCTGGGCCCGCTTCCTTGCGAGCCAGATCGAAGATCCGGCGGTCCGGCTTCTCCACCCCCACCTGATAGGACGTGAGCACGAATTTGAAGAAATGCTTCAGCTTGGTGTTGACCAGAATCGCATCCAATCGGGGGTCGGAATTGCTGATCACCCCCATAGGAATATTCTTGCTTCTGATGTAGGAGAGAAGGCTGGGAACCCCGTAGCAGTGCTGCCAGCAGGCCGTCGTCTTGTACATCTCCAGCAGATGGCAGGCGATCTTCTCCAGCTTTTGCTCATCGAAACGAAACTTGGAGCTTTTGAACGTTTCCTTGACCACAGTTTTCCACCTGGAAGAGCAAACCTGCAAAGCACCAAACCACCACCACCTGGATGCAGGCGCTTACCAGTTCTGCCACCCCAGGCCGGTTTGGAGGCCGAAGTTCGGGTGTTCGGCGTTCATTCGCTTCCACTGCTCCTTGAAACTTCTGCTCAGAATGCTGTTATCGGCCACCACGCCGTACATGGCCCCGATTTCTCCATACTGCTGAGCGGGGGCCGTCCGTAATTTCAAAAGCGTCCCCGTAACATCGAACGTCACTAGACGGATCGTCGACAAGTTCATGATGGCCAGTTTTAATGGAAATTGTGCTTCTACTGGTAATGGACAGCACCGCAGCCGACCAGAACACATGCACACAAACACATTTTGTTTACTAATGGAAACCCGTCCAGTTCTAATCGATGCAAAGGTTACGGTTGATATATCGCTCACCGGCGGTACTGCTGGCTGCTGATAAAGTGGCTCTTCGCCTTGAAATTTTTGGGGCGCATTCGTGACTTTGACCACAATTTCCGGAAAAATGGAAAGCACATCTAAAAACTGCGTTCGGAAGCTGGAAACGTCTTAATTCGTCTCGTTTCGTGCTCAAGAGTGTGGAGGGTTTGAAAAAACTACCTTTCGCGGATAAATCCGGCATCTTTGGCACCTTCCGGCACATGAAAACTGCCCTCGAAAGCGGGAAACCTGCACTTTCCTCAAATGTGCGAAATTTCAAAATGAAGACCTAATTGATTGCGATCCAAGGCAAAAAGCGCGACGGGAACACTGGTAAAATCCAGGCCCGTTGGAGGAATCCAAATAATCAAAACAAATCACCCTCCAAGGCAAAGGCCTCAAAACTACCCTTTTCAGCTGTTGATCTACATCGAAGAATAACAAAGCAGCTAATAAAACCCTTATTACCGTGAACGCGAAGCGCGCCGCCCTGTAAACAAAGAACCCGGAAATTCCCGGCGGATAAAACATCGAAAACAAATAACTGATTGATTGCCCGTAATGCTGAAAGGCCCTCCCCTATAAAAGCCCTCATTTTCCTAATAGTGTATTAGATGAGGAGGGAAATGGATTTTGCCGGGGCACATGCGTCAGCGCCTTAGTAAGGGCGGCCACGCTCCCCGATTACTCCCAGAGAAAAACGGCTGCCCTAAAGCCAAACGTGGGCTCTGTTGGCTCTATTCAGTCAAGGGGTTGCGGCCACTAGGGGACTGGCCCCTAAACCCTCTATTTACATGGTTTTCAGGGTTTAGGGGCCGTAAACCAGAGCGCGATAAAAGGGCGCGCACTATTCCCCAGCTGTTTCCGCGCGGAAAATCCACCCTGGCGCGTTTCCCCATTTCCATTTAGTATCACGCGAAAGTTTCCACGGGAACAACTCTTTCAGTGGCCAATGGGCACCCATCAGTGCTAGCCGGGGCACCATGAGGGGGCACCAGAGGTGACGCAACGCGCCAATCAGATGCATTTGATGGGCGACGACGCCGTTTTGTTTTTGGTGGTTCTGTTAAGCGCCCTGTCGATTCTCAGTGGCCGCTGCAAGGTTTTACGTGAAGGTAAACCGATCTCGCCCTGTACATCAGTGTGTACAAATCAGTAGGTATATAGATTTCACTTCGACGCTCTGTTCGCCTCCTCTGCTGGTCCTCAACGGGTCTGAAACGGTGAAGGGCGAATTCCGCATCCGAAGCCAGTTTTCCCAGGTCAAGGAGGTGAAGTTTTCCGGCTCCATTGGGCCGCTGGGCGAGAAACGACTGTGCAAAATCAAGTGCATTGGGGGGAAATGGGTGGGCCCCCTATGTGTCGGCCAGCAAGGTACCCATTTCCCCATATTGCTACAGTTGCTTGAAAATAAACCGGTTTCAGTGAACGGGCGATTCGAGTCGCTGCTCAAAAGCTGCAAGCTGCACTACATCAACCCCAACCAGGTGGTCACATTCAAGAATGTCACCATCAATGTACGTAAATACCGGGGGGACCAGATAGGGCCTGTACTGGTCGATTGAAATGTTGCAGAACCCAGGGGTGGCATTTCCGCATGGTTCCCAGCTGCAGGTGCGCTGTAGGGAACTGGGGCTGTACAAGCTGCTGGGCACCGCCTCCCCACGCTGTCTCAACGGCGATTGGTCCTCGCGTTTGCCCAGCTGCGTCCCCACCACACTGCTGACCAACTTTACCGGTAAGTCGCTGGCGAGATCTAGTGGGCGTTGTCAACTCGGGCTATTTTAGAGGACGCGCCGCCCACCATTTTGATCAAAATTCCTTCGGGTTCCGCCAGCGCGGAACCGGCTGGAGAACTGGCGGTTTTTCCCGGATCCACCATTCACTTTGAGTGTCTCTACCCGCGCAGGGTGGGCGCCCCTGACTGGACCTGGACCAGCCCCTTGGGGCAGTACCTTACAGGTGGGGACTTGGTGCATTTGTCCTGTGTGTTTTGATTTATGCTGCCGCCCCTTGCAGGATGGGCGATAGCCGTGGAGGAAAGGGACTGGAAGTACCGCCTTTCGATCTACTATGCAAAGGCGCAAGATTCGGGAACGTTTACCTGCGCCACCCCTAGGGGCATCACCAACAGCGTGGTTCTCCATGTTGTCTGTAAGTGCTGCGTTCTCGATTTAGCCCGCAAATTTGAAATTCAAACTCCTCGGCGCGCTTGCAAAGGGGCGATGTTCTATTTTAATTTTTAAATTTGCCTTTAAAGCGAACGCGCGTAAATAAATTACGTGCTCATCGCGCTCACATTGTTAGGGGCTGTTTCGCATAAACAGCCGCCGGTTTTATTGGGCTTTGAAATGCTAAAGAGACGCTGATTTAAGGGCGAGCTTTTCCCTTTTTATGTTTTTCCTGCAGCGATTACGTGCGAGCCCATATCGGTGCGCGGCATCCATCTCACTGTAAGGGTGGAGGGCACGCGGTTGGGGCACAAGGCCATCTTCCACTGCCCGCTTGGATACTTGGTGAGCGGCGCCCCCAATCTCACCTGCCAGGCCTCTGGTAAGTGCCCACTCTTTCAGCTCAAGTGCCGGAAAGTGTGAGTATCTCACAGGAAAATGGTCGGCGAACGTCCCAAAGTGCGAGCCAGTTCAGTGCCCGTCCTTGCACGCCCCTGGGGGACTGGAGGAGCCCCACTTGCAGCTGGAGGAGCACAACAACAGCTACGGGGGCCGCGCGATTTTCAGTTGCGCTTGGGGCTACAAGCTGCTGGGCCCGCCGGGGATTGAGTGCGAGATTAGCGGGAACTGGAGCGGACGGCTGCCCAAATGCTTGCGTATGTCCATTGCCGTCCAAAAAATCGAACTCTTTTAATGGTCTGGAAATAGCTGTGCAGTGTCCGCCGCCAGTTCTGCCCATCAACGGCCACCTGATCCAGTCAGAAAGTCCTGGAATGGACGGGGAGCGATACGCGGTCGGCAGTTTGGTGCAGTTCGCCTGCAAAGGGGCGCATCAGCTCGAAGGCGAGGCCAGCATTATCTGCACGGAAACCGGCTTCTGGAGCCATCCGCCGCCCTTCTGTACGCACCGTCCCTGCCATGTTAATAGCGGTTCTCAAACCTCACTTCCTGCAGGCAAACCCCGCTGTCCCTACTTGGGGGATCCGGACAACGGCCTGGTGGTGCCCACGAAATTTGCCTACGAGCCTGGCGACGAGCTGCAGGTCACCTGCAATCCAGGATTCGAGTCCCGAATCGATCAGCAACGCGTCCGATGTCTGCCGGATGGGCGCTGGGATGCTCCGCTGCCCAACTGCACCAGTTACGATCAGATTTAAGAGGTTCTTGATATACTGACTTTGCACGTTTCTTCCCTGGATTCTTCAATTGGAAACATCTAAAAAAATCCAGACAAAACTGGCAAATTCACTGCATTTAGTACCTACCATTCATTTAGCGAAAAAAACGCGATTTCACACTAAAACTTCACTCCCGGGCAAACACTGATCACCAAACGAACGGGCAAATACTCCGGCTAAAACACTACGGGGGCAGAAGATTGAATTCAGTGGGATTCTAGACACTTTTCGCGGAACAACCCGACCAAACTGGACGCCCCAAAACCCCCCTTTTTGCATGTTCAATTCGGTAGTTTCTAGAGCAAGTAGCCCCGTTAGGACCTTAATAAAACCTCAAGTTTGTCATGTAGAATTTTCTAAAGTGTGATGTTGTTGAAATAAAAAGTTTAACAAACTCTTTCAATAGTAAATCGGAAGTTATGATAATTTATAAAAATTGGCACCTGAGAATCTTAGTAAAAGTCTTCTTCTGCGAACTTGCCGCCGTCGGCCTGCTGGTTTTTGACCTGCTCCTGATTGGAGTACATGTAGGCGACCTGTTGGGCGGAGGTGGCATCCTCCACGTTCTTGTCCTCCCGGATTCGGATGAATCTGGGGAAGCGCAGCGAAATGCCCTTTTCTGGATCCACCTGGAATCCACAACCCATTACATCAGGCCCGCAGGTAAAGGTTCACCACGTACTATTCCTAAGGCGGCCCTATGGACGGGGGACAGGGACAAATCGGCGCATTTGATTTCCCAAACTTGCACCGGCTCAAACCAATGATCTGGCTCAAGGGAGGAGTCGTACCGGTAGTAGGTTTTAGGATTGGGCACGACCTGCCCTTTGAGGAACTCTGTGTGGGTTTGCAGGTCCTCGTCGCTAAAGCCTGTTCCAATCTGCAATTTCCCAACTCATTATGTATACAAAGAGGGTTGAGTGGTACTCAGAACCTTGCAAATGCTTTGGTACTCTTCGCAATCTTTGTCGTAGCAGGCCAGCAGGAATCCGCCATAAGTGCCCGTTCGCTTGCCCTTGCCCAAATACCCCCCAATCACCACCACGTCCAATGTATCGCCCACGCCCTCCAAGTAGTCCTTTTTCAGCTTCAGCCAATTGCGCGACCGTTTGGCGATTTCGTACGTGGCATCCTGCTCCAGGGTTTTCACCATTAGCCCCTCGCAATTCCCTAGGGACCGGCCACACATTAAGCACCTAAAACTCCGGAAACTGGGACTGTCCAACCTTTGACGCTCTCATCCAAGAACTCCTGGACTTCCTCCATTTTCGTCGTGTCCAAACAGGTGGCGAACAGCCACTCGCCTGCGTGTTCTCGGAAGTTTTCCTTCAGCAACTCGCGCCGCTCCTTAAACGGCCTCTTCACCAAGGGCTCACCGTTCAGGTACAGCAGGTCGAACATGAAGACGCACACCTGCACTTTGATGTCGGCCTCATTGGCGTCCTGCAATGGAAACGGTGTATTTTCGCCCCAGTTGCCTGGAGGAACGCACCTTTCGCTTTCTGGTGCTCAGGATTTGGAAGGGCAGGATCTGCTGCTTCTCCCTGTCCCACGCCACAGCTTCGCAGTCCAAAATGCAGGACTCCACCCTGTCGCTTTTGCACTTATCCAAGCGCGCTATAATGTCCGGGTATTTGGACGTGTTGTTTTCCTGATTCCTGCTGAATATCGACACGTCCTTTTTATGGATGTGGATCTGAAAAACTTCAACAATCAGCACAGTGGAATCACCAGGAGCATGGGTTTTGCTACCTGCGCCCTTTCCCCGTCGTACTTCCACTCGCAGGTGAACGTCATGCCCTCAAACCGCTGCAACACCTCCTGCACGCCTATGAAAAGAGCGTTTCACTCACTTGACTGTTCCTTAAAGCCTACTCCTTAAACACCAATACCTTTAGTGGGATGCGCCAGCATGGGCTTCAAGGGAATGCCGGGGGTCAGCTTGCAATTATCAGGCAACTTCTCAATGCCCTCCTTTAGGAGCACCGGGATGATTTTGCCGTAGTTGGGGCATTCACTGTTAAAAGCAAATCTCCGTGAAATTCCGGTTCTTGTGGCGCTAACTCGACTTACCAGTACGCGGTCTTCAAAATCAAGGCCAACTGGTCGACGTGGGCCTTGAAGCTTTCAGCCGCGCGGCCTTTGGAGGCGTTGATCTCCTTTGGAGGATACTCCTGACCGGGTGGAGTGACGGCACAGGCCAGAGCTAGAGCTTGCAGCACCGATTGCTCGGCCAGGCCGATCCGCAGCTTTCCATGCAGGGAGCGAATGAGAAAGCGGGCCTCCGGGCCTTGGCAGGCCACAAACATCGTCTGGATTTTCTCCACCTTCTTGGTTTGGGACTGCAATAAACCCCGTCTATTTATCCGTCCCCCTTTAAGCGTGTTTCAATTAGACTCACAGCATGGCCAGTCATTTGCGCAATTTCCTTCAGCTTATCAAATACTCCTTTCACAGTTAATCTGGCGGGCTTGAAAATCATCCGTTGATTGGACTTGGACTGTTCGGCAACGACGCCCAGGTCTCCGCTGTCTTGGGCGTCGCTCTTGATCTGGCTCACTGTGCGCCCAGTGGACTGGGCGATGGCTTTCATTAGGCTGGTTTCCGCTACGCCAAGCTCGATGCCTTCATAGGCGGGCGCTATTTTGTTGAGGCACAAATAGACGCTGGGCAACAGGTCTTCCGGAGTAAGAACTATGACGGATCGGAAGAAGTTGCTGAGGATTTCAATCATCTTTAGTCTGGCCGAAACTTCTTCGATGATCTCCAAAGTGCTGGCCAAGGCACTGTAGGGGACTCTGCGTTGGGGATAAAGTTAGAGCGAGCGAACTTTTTGGCTTGGGGAGTGGGTTTTTAGTACCGTTCGCCCCTTTTCCAGGTTGCATCCTTGATGGGGTGGTAGCCGGCGGCTCTGGGGTTGTAGCAAACTTGCTCTGCTTGACTGGGGGGCGGTTTTCCTGAAAAGGGGGCTCTTAGCTAGCGAGTGGCCACTTTGGCAAACTCACCAAATATGATTTTGCTGCTCGCTTTCTCTTTGGGTGCCTCCTGCTTGACAGTTTCCTTCTCGGGCTCTGTTTTTTGCGGTTTAATCGGTTCCGCTTCAATCTTCACTTTCTTCGACTTGGACTTGCGATTTCGGGGACTAGGGGATCTAAATAAGAATTCTAGTTGACGGCGGCAGGTAGGCCAAACAAGTCAACCGGGGCACTTACTCGACGGCGGTGCCTTCGCTACTAGAACCTCTAGGCCTCTTTTCCCCTTTGGGTGAACTGTACGAGCATTTGCGAAAAACAGCGTTACTTGCAGGGATAAAACAACAGTGCGGCGTGGCCGGTTTAGGCTTAGGCACCACATTTAGCAGTCTAACTGCCAGTAGCCTTAACATGGCTTAAAGAGCGTTTACGTACCCGTCGTCAGGCGAAGCGGCTTCTGACGAAGTCCTGGGCTTGAAGAATGACCTGTAATGGACAGTGGGTCTGAATGGGGCCTGGGGGGCTGCGCCTATCCTTACCTTATACTTTGTTGTTGATACATTGGAAACTGTTGATCCTTTCTCAAACATTGGCGGTTAGTTTTTGGGGGTTAGGATCAAATCAACTGTCAGCTTAATTTGCTGTTTGATGTGTTGTTTATTACCACTTTTATTGGGCCTAGATTTTTTCCTTTAATTTGCCTTAATTAAAAATTTCTCTATTATCCAATACAATTTTTTGTCAAAAACTACATGTCTCACATTCCATCCCTGTTTCACATCAGTACATTGCTATTTGTTGTCTCTTTTTGGCTCTCGCTGGTATCATGGTTTAGGGATTTTCACACATTTTTAGGGTTTTTTGTTCGGATTGGAAAGGCTGTCTCGTTCAGTCATTGTCAACTTTCTGACAGAGACGCTACTGTTCTTTACATTTCATTGTAAGTCGCAGCCATTTGCATTTCATTTTAAGCGTGTGTTGGTGGTAAAATAGTGTTTTTTCGGATTTTTCGGTCCTTTTAGTGCTCAAAGGCGGTTCAGCGCCTTTTGCGTGTTCATTTTCGTCAAAATGAACACTCAACCGCATAGCCGAAAGCGGGTCTGCTACTATTACGACAGTAAGTGATGTTTTCATTGTTATTGTTTGTTTGCTCGATTTCTCCATTATTATTGCCAAAATCAAGGGCTTTTGGGGGGTGGTTGCATGCTAATTCGGTTCGGGGGTGTAATGTTGATGGTCTACAGCCCCCCGAAAAAAACGTGCTTGTGCGCGGTAAAACTGGGGAAAGTCATTGGGGCGCTGCCCAGGCGAAAGGCAATCAAAATGGGGCTCCCAGGTCAGTGCTTCCAAATGTGTAGTTTCTGTCTACGTGAGGGTTGACGATTTCGGAATATATACCAACACACGTGCACTGTCGACGGCGGGCTATCGTCGTTTTCGGTCGCTCTGATTGGTCACGGTAACGTGCTAATGAAGGATATTTGCGGAACGACGATAGTCCGCCCAGTCAACTGTGGATTTTTTAAAAAGCGTGCCATACAGGGTGTTCAGACACACGGGAGTATTAGTACAGTAATTAGTGGTAGCGATTGATAAATAAATGGGTTGAGAACTGGAAAATGTTTTTTAATTAAATTATATGCTATGAACATTGTCGAATCTTCAAATAATATTGAAATTACGATTTTCCAGGCGATATAGGTAACTATTACTATGGGCAGGGACATCCCATGAAACCGCATAGGATAAGGATGACGCACAATTTGCTGCTCAACTACGGCCTGTATAGGAAAATGGAGATTTACGTAAGTAGTTGCTGTGGGTCCGTTTGGACCTACTAACGGGATTTTGTGTGCAGCGTCCCCACAAGGCTACTGCCGAAGAGATGACCAAATTCCACTCGGATGACTATATCCGATTCCTCCGATCCATCCGACCAGATAACATGGCCGAGTATAACAAACAGATGCAGAGATTTAATGTAGGTGAAGACTGTCCGGTCTTTGACGGCCTCTACGAGTTCTGCCAGCTCTCAGCTGGAGGTGAGCACAGTGGGAGACAGATCGAAGATGTGGAGTTCACCAGTTGAATTTGCAGGCTCAGTAGCGGCGGCAGTCAAATTGAACAAGCAGGCGTCGGAAATTTGCATCAATTGGGGCGGCGGGTTGCATCATGCCAAGAAATCAGAAGCCTCTGGATTTTGTTACGTCAACGATATTGTGCTGGGCATCTTGGAGTTGCTAAAGTACCATCAACGAGTGCTCTACATCGACATTGACGTGCATCATGGCGATGGTGTAGAGGAGGCGTTCTACACCACCGATCGCGTAATGACCGTCTCCTTTCACAAGTATGGAGAGTATTTTCCAGGTATGTTACCACCGTTTTCACCGAACAACGTTTTCCAATTGGTTCTGTGGTAGGAACTGGTGATTTGCGCGATATCGGCGCAGGCAAAGGCAAATACTATGCCGTGAACATTCCGCTTCGTGACGGCATGGACGACGAATCCTATGAAAGTATTTTTGTGCCGATTATCAGCAAAGTGATGGAAACGTTTCAGCCCAGTGCTGTGGTAAGCACGCCCTCCTCTGTTTCGCAAAGCGGCGCTTCCAATCGAAGAGTTTCAGGTCCTGCAATGTGGCGCCGATTCTCTCACAGGAGATCGATTGGGCTGTTTCAATCTGACTGTTAAAGGACACGGCAAATGCGTGGAGTTCGTCAAGAAGTACAACCTCCCATTCATGATGGTTGGAGGTGGCGGATATACAATAAGAAATGTATCCAGAGCCTGGACCTACGAGACTTCTGTGGCTTTAGGTGTGGAAATTGCCAACGAGCTCCCCTACAACGACTACTTCGAGTATTTTGGACCCGACTTCAAGTTGCACATCAGCCCCAGCAACATGGCTAATCAAAATACTCAAGAGTATTTGGAAAAAATCAAAACTAGGTGCGATTGTGCCACTGCCCAATGCCCCAGCCGCCCAGACTAAATGCGCTGTTTCCAGGTTATTTGAGAACTTGAGAATGCTACCGCATGCCCCGGGAGTTCAAGTGCTGGCTATTCCTGAAGACGCGATCAATGAGGAGAGCGACAACGAAGACAAGGCCGACAAAGACGAGCGGCTGCCTCAAAAGGAACTGGACAAACGCATCGTGCCGGATAATGAGTTCTCAGACAGCGAGGATGAGGGCGAAGGTGGCCGAAGGGACAATAGGTAACTAATCGAACATTTGGCAGTTGAAAGTGTTTCAGTTTACTGTATCGTTTTGCAGGAGTTACAAAAGCAGGAAACGTCCACGGATAGACAAAATCGCCGAGAGCAAAGAGGAGGAGAAGCCCAAAGAGGAGGCAAAATCGGAAAAAAGTAAGTAGATGTACTTGCGTTAGCACAGCCATCGGACATACATCAAATAAGTGTGCAGTTAGAACCTCTTTAAACCAGGCATTGTTTTTCCAGCACCAGGCGAGCAAGAGAATAGATGAGAAAATAAAGAGCTGTCTTATTTCTAGGTGTGTACCATGCCTGAAAGTAGTTAGAATGTCCTGGGGGTTAAACGTGTTTTAAATCCCTTCTCTGTAAAAATGTGACCTTAGCGAATGTTCACGGCATGGTTGGGGCAGTAGATTCAATTTCTTCTTTAACAAGCATGAGGAATGTCTGAATTAGAGCTCGGTGTTTCAACGGGATATTAATCAGTGTCTTTCTTCTAAGGTGAGGAGAGTTCAAAGACAAGCTCGGATGATACCACAACTGATACTGGTTGAAACCCGTATTCTATATTTAAATAAGTTATTTTTTGTATGTGCGCACAGGATTTCATTTTGTGCAATTCCTATCAACTCTGTTTGTCCGGTTTGGGCGTCTCGTATAAGGCGCACTAGAATTATATGTAATTCCAGTGCCTTTTATATATCGAATGGTCAATTGACTGTTTAATTGAATCATTGTACATAGTGTTTTGCATTCTAATAGTTTCTAGCTGTAAATACTAGGGATTTTATTAGATTTATTAACTTTTCTTAAAATCGGTCGTAATTTTTGGTATTATTTGCATTTGTCGCAGGGCGCAATTTTTTTAATGGATTAGTAATAAATTGAAATCTTTTCGGTACTTGTTTGGTTTTTTTCGCGGTTTTCTTATCCCAAAATCTAATTCGGTAATTTTATAGTTTAGTTACTCACCGGCTTCGGGAAAACCACAGTTGCTCGCCTTGTAGATTGTGCCTTTACAAATACTTTCTTGTGCGAATTCGTTTTTGCCACTTTTTCACAAAAAAACACTAAACGTCACTGTCTGTAGTACTGCTGTCAACGTCTGTCACACATCCAAAAATGGATAATCCAATACATGTTGCCACGTTTATATTGTTGTTCTTTGACAGACTTTTTGGCTTTTTGTTATTTTTTTCGCATTTGCACAAGAAAAGTGCTTGTAAATTCATAATCTACACGGTGAGCAACCGAGTTTAGTAACTAAACCAGAAAATTACCCCTAATTCCAGTAAACACAAACCAATTAATGAGTGTATTGGCGACCAATGACGTCATGGTCCTAAACCCAAACGGAAAAGTCTTTGGCAACATGGCATTGCACATGTCTGATGCCTGAAGAGTTTTTCCTTGGGGGTTAAGTTAGTGTTATTGGAAATTTGCGAACTAAATCATGCCCAAACTACGGAAACAACGCAGGAAAAAGGTGTACAGACACAACGTGAACCGCAAAAGGCTCCGGAATAAAATATCAAGCACTGGACACATCGGCTGGTAAGTACAGCCCTAGCCCCCAATAAGGCAGATCTAGCCCCTATTCCTTGGCAGCCAGGACGTGAAGAATGCATGGGATGAGAAGAAATCAGTTCAGACCAACATGGAGGAGATGGGGCTGTCGTACGACCCCAACAGAACTCTGGGCATACCCAAGAAAAAGCGCCAGCTACAAGAAGCCATAGGTAGGTACCCCTAAGCCCTAGAGGGCCTGCGGTTGCTAACAAACTCCTTTTGCAGGTGTCACTGAAGACCCACTGGAAAACCCACGGGTGCCTGCCAAGAAGTTCGTGGCTGAACGCCTGGAGGCTGATGCAAAAGCGCCGAGGGAAAAGCGGTTCAAGCTGCCCAAGGGCCAGGTAGGGCTTGAAACTTTTGGGAAACTTTGAAACATCCGAGTTGTTTAGGTGGAGTGGATAACGTATTTGCTGAAAAAGCACGGCACTGACTACAAAGCGATGGCCAGGGACAACAAAAACTACCTTCAAGAGACCTGGAAGCAGCTGAGGCAGAAGGTGCGCACCTTCAAAAGAATCCCTCAGCAGTACGGGAAGTACCTGACGGAGAGCGGGGCCCAGCCGATAGACTCAGACGCTGAGCAGTTGACTGACGACGAATTATAGTTAAATATTCACTAAAACACGTAGTTTTTTATTTATTTTCATTCCTGTCCTATTTCATGAGTTAATCGCCGCCCGTTAACACTTAACACACACACAAGCCATATCGGCCAGGATTTAAGTCCCGCCGCTTCCAGCATGCAGGCTACAAGCCATTTCAATCACTTTTAATTTCCAATTTGGCTTCATTACCATATTGGTACAAGCGTTTGCTGCTGCGGTTTCAAATTTCCAATGCGACGTGAAGCGACCCAACCTGCAGCTGATAATCGAACTATTGATGTACAAGTCCGGGCGATAAAGTAGCCATTAGCACATGACCTTACTGTTCAAAGACTATAATTTCGATTGAAAGGGCCGCCTGTGGACTTTCAGCCAGTCCCTCAGATGCCGGCGCAGGATTTTGCCGCTGGGGTTTTTCGGGATCGAGGCCACGAAGTGCACACCTCCAGACAGACGTTTCTGGGGCGATACGAATCCTGGAATTACATGGAACAATAAAAACCCCAAATTGAATCCCTAAAGCCTTCCTCACCAGCAACATAAGCCTGTAACTCTTCCTCTGTCAGTTCGCTACCTTCCTTCGTCACCACAAAGGCCACAGGTCGTTCGCCCACCAGTTCATCTGGAAGGCCCACCACTCCCACGTCGCTGACCTTTGGATGACCCAAAAGAATGGCCTCGAGCTCGGCCGGCGCCACTTGGAAGCCGTTGTATTTGATCAGCTCCTTCAGGCGATCGATGATGAAAAAATAGCCTTCATCATCGTAGTAGCCCAAGTCGCCCGTTCTGAACCAGCCGGCGCTGGTGAAGGCTTCCCGAGTGGCCTTTGCGTTCTTGTAGTAGCTCATCAGGATGGAAGGGCCCTAAAAAGGCAGGAATATGGATCTGACTGGGCCACTCTGGATGGTTTGGGTACCTTGAAACAGAGCTCGCCGACCTGATTGGGGCCCAAAGAGCGGCCGGATTGTGGATCGCGCACTTGGGCCATCAAAAAGGTCATCACTTTTCCACAGGAGCCCGATTTGAGCTGACCGATGGGCAGTGAGGTGACCGCTAGACTGGTTTCGGTCATTCCATAAGCTTGTCTGCAATCCTTACACTTCAACCTGTGGATAATTGGATTGGTTTAGTTGGGGTTTCAATGGGTTGCAAAGGTGGTTTTATCACAATGTTTCGGCTAGTAGAAAGAGTTTTTTCACTGTGAATTTTCTTGAGTGAAATTGTCGATCACTGTTAAAAAGCTTGTATCTTCGGCGGTAATTGGATTGGAGGTTTGAGGATCATTGCACTAGAAAGAACAAAGTCGCCTTTATAAGCAGTGAAAGTTTCAATTCGCCACCGTCATCAGGGACTTCGGAGGAATTTTTTTAAACTGCAAAGTTTTTTGGGTGAAAATGTCGATCTTTGAAAATTCGTATCTTCAGCGCAAATTTAGCTGGAAGCTTAAGAAAAATTGCACTAGAAAGAACAAAGCCGCCTTTATGAGCAGTGAAAGTTTCAATGCGCCACCATCATCAGGGATTTCGGAGGAATTTTTTTAAACTGCAAAGTTTTTTGGGTGAAAATGTTGATCTTTGAAAATTCGTATCTTCAGCGGAAAATTTAGCTGGAAGCTTAAGAAAAATTGCACTAGAAAGAACAAAGTCGCATTTATGAGCAGTGAAAGTTTCAATGCGCCACCATGTCATCAGGGATTTAGAGGAATTTTTTTAAACTGCAAAATTTTTGAGTGAGAATGTCGATCTTTGAAAATTCGTATCTTCAGCGTAAGTTTAGCTGGAAGCTTAAGAAAAATTGCATTAGAAAGAACAAAGCCGCCTTTATGAGCAGTGAAAGTTTCAATTCGCCACTGTCATCAGGGATTTTAGAGGAATTTTTTTAAACTGCAAAGATTTTTGGGTGAAAAATCGATCTTTGAAAATTCGTATCTTCAGCGTAAGTTTAGCTGGAAGCTTAAGAAAAATTGCATTAGAAAGAACAAAGCCGCCTTTATGAGCAGTGAAAGTTTCAATTCGCCACCGTCATCAGGGATTTCGGAGGAATTTTTTTAAACTGCAAAGTTTTTTGGGTGAAAATGTCGATCTTTGAAAATTCGTATCTTCAGCGCAAATTTAGCTGGAAGCTTAAGAAAAATTGCACTAGAAAGATCAAAGTCTCCTTCATATCCACGGAAAGTTTCAATTTGCCACCGTCATCAGGGATTTCTCAGGAATTTTTCAAATCCGCGAATTTTTTTGTGTGAAAATGTCTATTCCCCTTTGAAAATTCGTGTTTTGAGTGCATATTGAGCTGAAAGCTTGAGGAAAATTGCACTAGAAAGAACAAAGTCTCCTCCGTAACCAGGGAAAGTTTCAATTGGCCACCGTCATCAGGAATTTCGGAAAAAATGTCCTAAACTAATTTTTTTGGGTCTAAACCGCGCACTTTTTTGAGTGAAAGTTCTACATAAATAAAGCCGACGTTGCCATCCACTCTGTACCTAAATTTACCTCAATTTCAGCTGTGTTTCAGTGTCGGTCTTCAAAGGAGCGCCCGCACAATAAACAGTCTCCACCGCACTCAGGTCATAATGGGCGACTTTGTCCGACTTGCTCAGAAAAATGACCAGCGGCGGCACCAAAGTGAGAATCGTGATTCGATGGATCTGAATCGACCTCAGAAGAACATCCTCATCGAATCGCTTGAGACAAATAACGGTGTTGCCCATGTTCAGGCTGCTCAGAGTGACTATAAGCCCATAGGCGTGGAAAAAGGGCATCAGACCGAGCATTCTGCTCTTTCCTGCCAGTTCCTTTTTCGGCGTGTAAAGCGGCTCCCTACAAATGTTCGGTTAACCATCAGCAGGAAAATCCTGGAAGGAACATGCCTTTGATGGTTGAGGCGGACCTGGATATTCATATGGGAAAGGGCGACTCCTTTGGGGAGTCCAGTTGTTCCAGACGAGCACAAGATGAAAGCGGTGCAGTTTTTCGGGTCGCCTTCTGCAGGCTTGAAACCGTCTACATCCACACTGTGATCGCCCAGTTGGGATCTGATGAAGTCATCCAGACCCTCCACTCCAGGTTGCCGGATTGCCGCATCCAGTTCTCCCTGAAATATCGCAAAATCATGATGGGAAAATATTTTTTTGGCGCAGCGGTCAACAGGGTCGACCCGAAGATAACATGAGATTAGTTTTTTGCAATTTTCGCCGAAAAAAAACATGTCTGAATTGGGTCATCCCAATTAATAGTTTACAATCTGGCAATAAACGATATCAGTTTTAAACCAAATATTTTCGATTTCACCATATCAGCATTGATGTAAGTAAATGATCAAAAGTGTTATTTTCTGTAATTAACAAAAAATTGCGGTTTAAATGATTACGGTTTGTAAGCAAATTTGTTGCATTGGTTATCACAATTCCGGGAAACCTGACTGGCAAACACTCGCTGTGGATTTAGATGGATTAAGTCCGCAGGAAGGCAGGACATCCTGTATATGAGTTTAATTAACTTTTCCCCTTAAAATTCAGACAACATTCATCCCCGTAATATTGAATCGGCCCTGGTACATCGATGGTGTGCAACAAGAACAGACTGGTTTCTACGGCAACCGCTCTGTTTGTCCCTGTCTTGACTATAGCTGAACTACGTCAGTACGATTACGAGGGGACATGGAAACATGCAAGACATTTGTACAACAGCAAAAAGCTTTCCAGTTTCACTTTTTCTCAGTTTTTCCTTGCCGAAAAAGGTGGAACAAAATAAATTCGGAAACAATCGCCCGGTTCCAATCAATGTTGCTTCAAGTGGTAAGTTGCAAACTAGTTAAAATTGAGGGCAAAACTTACCAAAACAATTATCCTCTGGATGTGGGTGTGCTGTTCTCTGAGCTGCAGGAATTTGGGTAGAACTTGACGCGAACAGAAAATCACTTGGGGGCTACTAATGGCCAATGAATGCTTCAACTCGTAGTTGGTGTAGGAATGATTTAATGGGGCCAGAACGGCCCCATTAAACAGGGCAGCCAGAACGACTTTGAAGAAATCCAGGCAGTTTTCGCTGCAGATGGAAAAAATCGCGCTTTGGCCCTCGTGGCCGAGTTTTCTTAGGGCCGAGGCTAAGTTAACTGCCTGTTGGTGCAGGTCGCGCCAGAGGAGTGTTTGGTTGGAAAAGGCGTCGATCTGAAACATCCAGTTTCCAATGCTTCCCATTTTTCCTTTGTTAACCAGTTGCTTACCATTGCAATGGCGCCTGCATGCCTTTCCAGTAAACTCCGATGGAGGGTGAGCCCGAGCAGCTCCTCAAGCAAAGGGAAAGTGGGCGGAGGCCCTTGCAAGATGTGCGTGTTGTCTTCGTTTACCGCACTTTCCATTCTTCCAGTTCTTCACTTCTCACAGATCGATTCACCGCTCTTCAGCTGCAAAGTAGGAAGCGCACCAAGCAATGTTGAACCTTGAATAGTTTCTGCAATTTTCTTTTCCACGTTTTTATAGCCAAACGGTGCATAGCAGGACTGTTCGTCTTATCGTGATGTTTAATTTTTTTTTGGTTCGAATTTGCTCAGATGCGATAAGACCAGTGGGAATAAAAAACACGCTAATGATCCTGAGCGTCGTTTCTGGGAAAAATTTTGCAGAATGAATTAATTTTTTAACATCGCAAAAAAGCTTCTTATCGAAAAAAGTTGCTTTTGATAAAATATGAGTGACATCGCAGGCTACTCGACAATAATTTCTGCACACTTCGCACATGCACGGTGTTCGAGATAAACACAAAAGAGCTGTTGATGTAATTTTCAAATATCTTAAAAACTGGAAACGATGTCGAAATTCTGATCTCACCATTGGATAGAGGTCGTCAAAGTACATAAAAAAGTTGGTATTCACTTTTCCTCTCACGCAACTTATAAGAGGGTTATTGAAGGTTTTTTGGCTTCGGGCCCAAATGAGAATTTTTTCGTTTTGACCTCCCCAACGGTCCGTTGGGTCCATCCGGTGCGCAATAATTGTGCAGGTTTTAAAGAAATCTACGGTTTCTAACGTTGAAATCGTGAAAAATCCAAATTTTTCCCAGCTTGGTAAGCGACAGTCTCGAAATGAGTGCGTTTACATCCCTGTGGACTCCCTTTTTTAAAAACTCCTGAGTTCCAAACTAGAGCAGATAGCAAGTTGAAACTCGCACACTTCGTAGAAGACACTTCTCTCTACGGATGCTGAAATTTTCATACAAATAGCTCAATCGCCTGATTTTTGCCAGCTTAGTAAATATCGGTCTCACAGTGGACAGTTCCACCCAACAGCACTCTCTCTTTTAAAAATTCATAACTTCCCAACCAAAGCAAGTAGCTCCTTGAGTTTTTTGCAGTTAGTAGAAGACACTTGACTCTAAAGGCTCTGAAATTGCTGTCAAAATCGTCGAAGCTCCAGATGTTTACAATCTTCACAAATGTCGATCTCAAAATTGAAGATTTTACCCAACCGCACTCTCGCATTTAAAAATTCGTAACTTCTATACCACTGCAAGTAGCAACTTGAATTTTTTACAGTTTGTAGACGACACTTAAATTTAAAGATGCTGAAATGTTCATCAAAATGTTGCAATATTCTGATTTTTAGTAGTTTTGCAAATATTGGTTTCAAAATGGACGGTTTTACCCAACTGCTCTTTCCCCTTTTAAAATTCCGAACTCTCCAGCCAGAGCAAGTAGCAACTTGAACTTTTCGCATATCGTAGACAACACTTGGGTCTGAAGATGCTGAAAGGTTCATCAAAATCTTCCAATATTCTGATTTTTACTAGCTTTGCAAATATTGGTCTCAAAATGGACGGTTTCACCTAACTGCACTCCAACTTGCACTAATGCGCATTCCATTGAAAAATTCGTAACTTAGAAGCGAAAGCAAGTAGCAACTTGAATTTTTTTCAGTCCAGAGAAGACATTTCAGTTTACACATTCTGAAAATTTCAGCCAAATCTCGCAAATTTCTGATTTTTCTGGTCTTGGTAAATTTTAAGCAGAAAATGAGCTTTCTCGATCAAATGCGTGTTTTCCTGAAAAATTCATAAGTTCGAACCGAAAGCAAGTATGAACTTGATATTTTCACAGTCCAGAGAAGACAGTTGAGTCTACACATTCTGAAAATTTTGCCCGAATGTCGCCAATTTCTGAGTTTTCTGGACTTGGAAAATTTTGTGCAGAAAATGTGCTTTCTCGCCCCAATGCGCATTCCATTGAAAAATTCGTAACTTAGAACCAAAAGCAAGTAGCAACTTGAAATTTTTACAGTCCAGAGAAGATAGTTGAGTCGAACACATTCTGAAAATTTCACTCAAATCCCGCAAAAAATATGAGTTTTCTGGACTTGGAGAATTTGGTGTAGAAAATGAGCCTTTTCGCCCAAATGCGCGTTTTCTTGAAAAATTCATAAGTTCGAGCCAAAAGCAAGTATGAACTTGATATTTTCACAGTCCAGAGAAGACAGTTGAGTCTACATATTCTGAAAATATCACCCAAATCTCGCAAAATTCTGGGTTTTCTGGACTTGGAAAATTTTGTGTAGAAAATGAGCCTTTTCGCCCAAATGCGCGTTTTCTTGAAACATTCATAAGTTCGAGCCAAAAGCAAGTAGGAACTTGACATTTTCACAGTCAAAGAAGACAGTTGAGTCTCCACATTCTGAAAATTTTTCCCAATTCTCCTAAATTTCTGATTTTTCTGGACTCGGAAAATTTTGTTCTGAAAATAGCTTTCTCGCCCGAATGCGCATTCCATTGAAAAATTCGTAACTTAGAACCGAAAGCAAGTAGCAACTTGAAATTTTTACAGTCTAGAGAAGATAGTTGAGTCAACACATTCTGAAAATTTCACTCAAATTCCGCAAAAAATATGAGTTTTCTGGACTTGGAGAATTTGGTGTAGAAAATGAGCCTTTTCGCCCAAATGCGCATTTTCTTGAAAAATTCATAAGTTCCAGCCAAAAGCAAGTAGCAACTTGACATTTTCACAGTCCAGAGAAGACAGTTGAGTCTACACATTCTGAAAATTTCACCCAAATCTCGCAAAATTCTTAGTTTTCTGGACTTAGAAAATTTGGTGTAGAAAATGAGCCTTTTCGCCCAAATGCGCATTTTCTTGAAAAATCCATAAGTTCGAGCCAAAAGCAAGTATGAACTTGATATTTTCACAGTCCAGAGAAGACAGTTGAGTCTGCACGTTCTGAAAACTTCATTCAAATTGGGCAAAAATTATGATTTTTTCGGACTTGGAAAATTTTGAGCAGAAAATTCGTGTTCCCGCAAAATTGCACGTTCTCTTGAAAAATTCATAAATTCCAAACCCGGGCAAGTAGCAACTTGAATCTTTCGCAGTTCGTAGCAGACTAACTCGCAACTAAAAGTTTCCTGCAGTTTTCCCAGTTGTCCAAGTTCCCCAGTGGAAAACCCGATGTAAATGTCCCGTTGCGATGGACAGCCGAAGAATTGATGAGTTGCGTTGCCTGGTGGTACTGTTGGCATCGTTTGTCTTGAGCGATGTTTTAATTATGTGATGCTAATGGAATTTTTGTTTCGGACGATTAGTTATCGGCTCTATGGGCCTGTTTAATGCCTACTTAGTTACCTGCTTAGCTTCATTGACTTATTGCAGAGCGGTTTGAAGGAAGCTGATGCTTGGAAGTGGTTCGGTGGCTCGCTCCGATTAACATTTCTAGATGGGAACACCAATAGCTGGTTCCAATTACAAAGCGCCGCGTAAATCTCCATTGACAGGCCATATGTTTCCCCCCGGTATGATTTAGCCGTCGCAATCAATAACATTGAAGGGAAATATTCATGAAGGCGCTGAATATTCATGGAAAGATGACAGAATGAATCATGGCCAACGAACCCGCTTGGTATCAGTTCCGATCATCAGAGTTGGTGCTGGACTTTTTTCGTATCGAGCAAATTTTCCTTAAATACATAAAACAGCCTTGCGAACTTCATGCAAAGAAGGCCCCCGTTTTCCTTGAAAGATCCCACGATTCGAATCGCTGATAGTCGGACGACTTATGTTCGGCCGTGTTCAAAAGAAGAGGAACTTTGATCGGATCAGAGTTACGACAGGAGCCGGAAAAATCCTTGTTTGCTGATCTCGGCGCCCGATTAGGATATGGGACTGCGCTCGCATGCCATTGTCCAGCAAAGGCGCAATTCTAGACCCCAATTTGACCCAATCTAACTGCGCCGTTGCATTGAAACTATTTGCTTACGTAGATTCACCAACACGTTTCGCTTATCAGCGCTAATTGATAGCAATAACGCTGCTGGGCACTTATTTAGTTGTTGTCTGTGTTTCTAGTCGCTTGCGGGTTATCAAACTGCAAACCAAAGCTTGATCTCATAGTAGTCGTAGGTTCATTAATGAAAGTGAACCCAAACTGGGCAATTTCACGCGAAACCCGCAATCATTCCCTACGCGAACGGGATGGTACCATAATGGTACTGACCGGGACATGGCTTGTAATTAGTCCAGTAGTCGGATGGCTGCGTGATGGTTCCGAGTAATTGCCGCTTCCAACCGCTTCTACGCCGGCATGCTACCGCATTTAACTCGGGCGCAAAACATCGCATGAAGATAAGAAGGGTTTTTTTCTTTATCTGCCCATTTTTGCCATGATCACTGGAGATGCGCGCTGTAATTGACAGTTTGGTGAATGCGCATAGGGAAGCACCCTGGTTTTGATGTTCCTTTCAAGTTTTCTGCGGTTTTTCTCGATTTCCTCGTACAGGATATGTTTTTTGTTTATGGCATAGTTTCGTTTGGCTGCTCCTTTATCATCAGTTTCGTTGTTTTCTGCATCCTGCCCTGTTTGCTGCAGATCTAGGCAGTCAATTCACGCGATTTGACATACAAATTAATAGCGGTTCGACGCAAATTCAGTCTTTGACTTTATGAATCTGGAGTAGTTCAACATCAAATTAAGTAGTGGGCCGCCCTACGGGCACGACACTGGTTTGAATGCAAATAATCCCAACTGTCTCTTTTCATGTTTGTCGTTCTCCTACCAGTGTCGTGCCCGTAGGGCTCGGCACAACAATACTAAGACTCTAACGACTTCCAAGTTAGAATTCCACATTCAAAAGAGTCTAATGTAATTGTTTTGCGTCGAGCCATAAGGGCACGACACTGGTTTTGAATGCAAATAATCTTCCAAACTGTCTCTTTTCATGTTTGTTGTTCTCCTACCAGTGTCGTGCCTTTAGGGCTCCGGCACTAGTTGGAAGTTCGTTAGAGTCTAATGTATTTGGTGTGCCGAGCCCTACGGGCACGACACTGGTAGGAGAACAACAGACAAGCAAATAGGCAGTTTGGAAGACTATTTGCATTCAAACCAATGTCATGCCCGTAGGGCTTGGCACAACAAATACATTAGACTCTAATGAACTTCCAAGTGGAATTCCTCATTCAAAAGAGTCTAATGTACTTGTTGTGCCGAGCCCTACGGGCATGACATTGGTTTGAATGCAAAATAGTCTTCCAAACTGCCTGTTTGCTTGTTTGTTGTTCTCCTACCAGTGTCGTGCCCGTAGGGCTCGGCACACCAAATACATTAGACTCTAACGAACTTCCAACTAGAATTCCGCATTCAAAAAGTCAAATGTATTTGTTGTGCCGAGCCCTTCGGGCACGACACTGGTTTAAATACAAAATAATCTTCCAAACTGTCTGTTTGCTTGTTTGTTGTTCTCCTACCAGTGTCGTGCCCGTAGGGCTCCTCGGCACAACAAATACAAGTTAGAATCTAATGAACTTCCAAGTGGAATTCCGCATTCAAAAGAGTCTATCTGTACTTGTTGTGCCGAGCCCCTACTGGGCATGACATGGTTTGAATGCAAATAGTCTTCCAAACTGCTGTTTGCTTGTTTGTTGTTCTCCTACCAGTGTACGTGCCCGTAGGGCTCGGCCACAACAACTACATAAGACTCTAACGAACTTCCAAGTAGAATTCCACATTCAAAAGAGTCTAATGTAATTGTTGTGCCGAGCCCTACGGGCACGACACTGGTTTGAATGCAAAATAATCCCAAACTGTCTCTTTTCATGTTTGTCGTTCTCCTACCAGTGTCGTGCCCGTAGGGCTCGGCACAACAAATACATAAGACTCTAACGAACTTCCAAGTAGAATTCCACATTCAAAAGAGTCTAATGTAATTGTTTTGTCGAGCCATACGGGCACGACACTGGTTTGAATGCAAAATAATCTTCCAAACTGTCTCTTTTCATGTTTGTTGTTCTCCTACCAGTGTCGTGCCTTTAGGGCTCGGCACAACAAATACATTAGACTCTAACGAACTTCCAAGTAGAATTCCACATTCAAAAGAGTCTAATGTAATTGTTGTGCCGAGCCCTACGGGCACGACACTGGTTTGAATGCAAAATAATCTTCCAAACTGGCTGTTTGCTTGTTTGTTGTTCTCCTACAAGTGCCGTGCCCAAAGAGCACAACAAATACATTAGAGTCTAATGGATGTTCAAGTAGAATTCGACATCCAAACGAGTCTCATGTAATTGTTGTGCCGAGCCCTTCAGGCACGACACTGGCTGGAATGCAAAATAATCTCCCAAAATGTTAATAATCTTCCACATATTTCTGCTGTTTTCCATTTATTATTAACACCACAAATCACCATTTATGTGCCAAACCCCCTGTGGGCATTAAGCAAAGGGCAGGTTCCTGGTGAATCTATAAAGCATATCGTAGGCCCACTTGGGCTGGTCCCTTGGCACCATGTGTCCAGAGTTACGCAATAGAAGCTCCACCAGGTTCCCGCCAGTTCGCACGTATCCTGCGGGCTCGTCGTCCACATACCAAATGCGCCTGGTGTCTTCCTTGTATTCGTCCGCACCGCTAAACTCCAGCGTCTTCACATAGTCCAGAACCATCGGGTAGCCGTAGATGATGTCCACCTGCCCCGTGTAGATCAGGATCGGGTAATGTTCCAGGAGCAAATTCAGTCGTTTGATGCTAAAGTGGTGGGCATTGGCTTAAATTTTTAAAAAATAAATCTTACTTTGTTGCTTTCTTTTTGTGTTTTATTCAGGTTTTCGGCGCAACTTTTCGATTGAATTCTCGATTTTTCAATGTTGATTCAAGAAAAGTGGATGTAACTGGACGAAAAACAAGAAATCAGACAGTTAGGAAGGTTTTTTTCACATTCGAACCAGTATCGTACCCGAAGTGCGTCCTCCATCTTGATACAACGGCGAATGTACTGGTTCAAACAAACAAACCAAGCTAGTTCTGGGGGGAGTTTGTGGTCGTGATTTGAATGGGGCCGAGTCAGACAATGAGTTTTGGATAAAGTGGCGAAAATGAGTGAAGAAAAGTCTGAAGTTGGGGGGCGGTGTGGGCACAGGAAATGTGGCAGATGTGGCGCGCCCTCGATTGTTCCAGTGCGGCCCTGTAGCGGGGGCGTTCAGCCGGCCCCCATTGACGAAATTGTATTCTTTCATCGGGCGTGTTGGAATCTACATAAAAACGAACGGTGCTGTGGCATGCGTGTGTATTTAATTTCCATTACAATGGTCGGTGGTTCCCTAATTTCCAATTCTAATGGAAGAACCCGAAGAGTTGCGAGCCTCAAAAACCGGGTTTTGAGGCATCAGACAGCATCGCTCCAGTGCAACTGTTGTTGGCAAAAAAAACTGCTCGCTGAATAATGACGCAATCTGGCCAAACGGCGGAGTCTGGGCGATTAATCAACTAGCTAGACTAAACTAATGGAGGATTTTTCCGTCTGGATCTCTGGCGTAAAACGGCACCTGCTTGACCTTATCCAGGGCCCGCATGTTCCACGGTCTGGAGCGTTTTCGGAATTTCGGAAACATTTCCACATTTCGTGGACCGGTGACAAAGCCGTTAGGTAATAGCGGCCAAGGCAGCAGCAGCAGCAGCAGCAGCAGCAGCGGCAGGAGCAGCGGCGTTCCTGCATACCATCGAGCCGAACGCGTGTGGGCGTACAACAAAGACAGCCTTGAAGGACCTCGAGAGGCGATTTTTTCAAATTCCCATCGAACAATGGCCGTAATTTAGTTTTATGCAAGTAATATTTTCTCGGTAGCAGCTTTTGATTTTTCCGGCTCGACCTTATCGGCTGCCTTGCCTGCGGCCGAACTGATTGTTTGTTTATGTATCTGGGCACTGGAAATAGACTAACAATGAGCGGGTGGGCGACATAATGCACAACACGCGCCACAACCCAACAATCGGACACCCGGTATAGCAAATCATAATAACAAAACAACAATGATACTAATAAGGCCTGGAAGTGCGTGGGAGCTGCTCCATAATGCATTCCCCCATTGTTCGACGAATATCATTAATCCTCCACTTTCTGCCGCGCTCGTAAATGGACCAAACGCTCTCAGAAGCTTTTGCCGCTGCAGCGAGATCAACACGGTCTTTTCGTCAGCCAGAGCAAGGCGAAGACCAATTGCTCTCACTCAGAAGACTATACAGAGTGATTTATGAACAATGCAAAATCCATCGGTCCAAATATAAAAAATTACAGTATTTTTTGCTTGTTTGTTGTTCTCCTACCAGTGTCGTGCCCGTAGGGCTCGGCACAACAAATACATTAGACTCTAACGAACTTCCAAGTAGAATTCCACATTCAAAAGAGTCTAATGTAATTGTTGTGCCGAGCCCTACGGGCACGACACTGGTTTGAATGCAAAATAATCTTCCAAACTGTCTCTTTTCATGTTTGCTGTTCTCCTACCAGTGTCGTGCCCGTAGGGCTCGGCACAACAAATACATTAGACTCTAACGAACTTCCAAGTAGAATTACACATTCAAAAGAGTCTAATGTAATTGTTGTGCCGAGCCCTACGGGCACGACACTGGTTTAAATGCAAAATAATCTTCCAAACTGTCTGTTTGCTTGTTTGTTGTTCTCCTACCAGTGTCGTGCCCGTAGGGCTCGGCACAACAAATACATTAGACTCTAACGAACTTCCAAGTAGAATTCCACATTCAAAAGAGTCTAATGTACTTGTTGTGCCGAGCCCTACGGGCACGACATTGGTTTGAATGCAAAATAGTCTTCCAAACTGCCTGTTTGCTTGTTTGTTGTTCTCCTACCAGTGTCGTGCCCGTAGAGCTCGGCACAACAAATACATTAGACTCTAATGAACTTCTAAGTAGAATTCCGCATCCAAAAGAGTCTAATGTACTTGTTGTGCCGAGCCCTACGGGCACGACACTGGTTTGAATGCAAAATAATCTTCCAAACTGTCTGTTTGCTTGTTTGTTGTTCTCCTACCAGTGTCGTGCCCGTAGGGCTCGGCACAACAAATACATTAGACTCTAACGAACTTCCAAGTAGAATTACACATTCAAAAGAGTCTAATGTAATTGTTGTGCCGAGCCCTACGGGCACGACACTGGTTTAAATGCAAAATAATCGTCCAAACTGCCTGTTTTCATGTTTGTTGTTCTCCTACCAGTGCCGTGCCCGTAGGGCTCGGCACAACAAATACATTAGAGTCTAATGGATGTTCAAGTAGAATTCGACATCCAAACGAGTCTAATGTAATTGTTGTGCCGAGCCCTTCGGGCACGACACTGACTGGAATGCAAAATAATCTCCCAAAATGTTAATAATCTTCCACATATTTCTGCTGTTTTCCATTTATTATTAACATCACAAATCACCAATTATGTGCCAAACCCCCTGTGGGCATTAAGCAAAGGGCAGGTTCCTGGTGAATCTATAAAGCATATCGTAGGCCCACTTGGGCTGGTCCCTTGGCACCATGTGTCCAGAGTTACGCACCAGAAGCTCCACCAGGTTCCCGCCAGTTCGCACGTATCCTGCGGGCTCGTCGTCCACATACCAAATGCGCCTGGTGTCTTCCTTGTATTCGTCCGCACCGCTAAACTCCAGCGTCTTCACATAGTCCAGAACCATCGGGTAGCCGCAGATGATGTCCACCTGCCCCGTGTAGATCAGGATGGGGTAATGTTCCAGGAGCTCCTCCACCCAGGGGGCGACGCTCTTCGTGACGTCAGCGTCCAAGGCGGAGCCAGCGCCTTTATCGCCAAATAAGGTGCCGCCCACGTGGATCGCCTGGCGAAGTTCGTCCCTGCTCAGAAACTCCGCCCATTTGTCTGGATCGTCGTACTCTTCGATGTAGTTGTAGATGTTCACATCAGCATTTTCCGAGATGAGATCGTAGATCTCATCCGAATGGTCTCCGGCTTCCAGCCATTGTTCTGGAAAAAGTTCCCTACTCAGTTCAGATTCTGAGTCAAAATGCATAAAAAGTTGATATTCGCTTCTCCTCTCAAGCGACTAATAAGCGAGTCACTGGAGGTTTCGAGTTTTGGACCCCAGTTTTCTCCACTCCTCTGAGTGAAATGGGCCCCACTCTATCCAATAAAAATCAATCACTCACCTGCTTCGATAGCAGCAATAGCCGCATCTCGATGGCCATCAATCTCCTTCTTCACGGCCTCACTGACCAATCCGGTGTTGTAGACGAATGGACCATAATCCATTTGGTGAATGGGGTCCGTCCAGCCGTCGCCAATGAGCACGCCTTGAAGATTCAGCGGCAGATCGGCGCTGGGGTTCTTCTGAAGAATGGTGTAGGCAATGGCTGGAAGGTACTTGCCCGCGTAGGATTCACCGCTGATGAAGAACGGATTGCTCTGCAGCTCGGGGAAGAGTTGGAAGAACTGGACGAGAGCGGAGTGCATGTCTTCGCCCACTTTGGTCTCGTTCTCCGCCAGGCCGCCATTGGTGAAGCTGAAGCCCACGCCCACCGGGTTGTCGAAGAAGATAATCTGAGCTTTGGTTGTGGTTGGGAAGACTTTGCTATGCTCACCGATTGGTTCAGATGCCAGGAGTATTCCCGCAGGGATACGGAGTAGTCTTCGTTGACAATGAAGGGACCATTTTCGTCGAAGAGACCGTTCAGGCTGGAGGCTCCTGGTCCGCCGTTCAACCACAGGACGACCGGATCATCGGACACATTGTCTGGAATTGTTCCAACAATTAAAAGGTGCCAGTTCTCCTACCAGTGTGGTAGGAGAACTACAGTGTCGTCTTCTGAGGGAAGTAGGGAAGAAGTCTACTTCTGAGTCTACGTCCCCACTTCTGTCCATTTGAACCACAACACTATAAACTGAAGAAAGTGTACCTGCAGATGGAAAGTACCAGAACCATAAGTTCGAGTCGAAGCGCTCATCTACAGTGAAGTAGCCAGCGTAGCTGACGACGTCATGAAACAGTGAAGATTGGACTAGGGCCGCCTGCTGCGCCTCCTCAATTCTTCCCTCGTTGACGAAGGGCGTCAAAATGAGAGGCTCCTCAGCCGCCTGCTGAGGACCGAACAGTCTTCCAGTGTCTTTGTAGATGCGCCGCAGGTGCTTGCTGCCATTGGCCAGCAGCAGGGATGAAAGCAGCGTTAGAAGAATGAGCGTCTTCATGTTGGAGGCGACTTGAGGGAACTAAGCTGGATCCGCAGTTGCCAGTTGGATCTTCAATGGGGACTATCTTCAAGGTCCATGTTCAAGTACCGTCTCAAGGAGCCAGCGATCCAATTACGTGTGCTTGAGCTCGATAAGGATTGTTTTTCAATGGGTGACTTGGCATTTTCTTCAAGACTTTTTTTGTTATTTCTTCAAGGTTCCTAGAGCTCAGTGATTTTGAGTTCGATCGAAAAAATCGAAAAAAATTTCAAATTACAACCAAAGACTTGCTTTGGTTTTGGATGGTGTTTCAGGTTCAAAAGTGTGCATTTTTGGAAAAAATTGACATCCAATTTTGGTCGTATCCTGGATAGTATCAGTCTGACCGGAAAAATTGAAAATGGGTTTAAAAGCTTATTAAATTCTCTAACTACTGGTTTTTAGAAAATTGAAATCGAGTGAAAACTCTGAAAGTTATAAGGAGTTTCAAAAAAAAAAGAAAAAAAAATTGACTTTAAAAAATTAGAAAAAAAATTGAATTTGTTCAATTTCTGGACCTGCGTTGGTTTTGAATGGCGTTTTAGCAACAAAAACATGTATTTTTGAAAAAAAATCCCATCAAAATTTTGCTCAATTTTGGATGTATCCTGGTTAGTATCAGGGCGACCGCAAAAAGAAAAAAACCGTATAAAAACTTATGAAATTCTCTAACTATTTGCAAGGGCGTTTGTGGAAAAAAACCAATATTTTTAACAAAAAAACACTTTGCAGGCTGAAGATTTTTTTTTCCTTACGACTCAACGATTTTTATCCCATTTTGGAGCCTTACAAGATGTGAAAATTGCGTAGGAAAGGAACAATCGAGGCAAAAGTACGCAAAACGTGCTGTAGAAAAAGCTGGCCACCTTCAGCCCGATCCATTTAAACTGGTCCCGCATACCGGCCAGACCCGATGCCCGTAGATTTATTATTTAATAATGGGCATTAATCAGGAGCATTCCTTCTTCTTTCGGTCATTTGGAGGCATTTTTCTCGCAACGCGATTATTCACATCGAATTTATGGCGTCACGGGGCATTACATTTATTTATTGTTTTGCTGCAGTTGGCCGTTTTGTAGCGGCTGCAGGAATCCACCGGACTGAGTGGTTTTTCCTGCGAACTCACCACTTTGATTGCTTCAAGGGGGAGGCGACCGGATAATAAACAATAATTATCCGGGCGCTGCTGTTTATTTTCAGTTTTTCGTGCGGTAATTGGATTCATCCCGGCCCAGACGCGCAATCATAATATCGCGGGTGTAGGCCTTCATTATGTGAAAAAACGTATTCAAGTGAAGCTGCCTCTCTGCCCGGCTCGACAGCCTACCACTTTCTCAAACCGCTGCGTTCGCAACTGCTTCGAAAACCTGCGGTTTTATGCACTCAACCACTGTTTCGGAGGGGCAAAGGTTTACTAATCAACTTTTCTAGACTCAGCTATTGCTACTGAAATTGAATTTGTGAAAATTTCACTAGGCTGCACACAATTAGCATCCAGTGGTGCGTTCGCAATTGCTTCACCAAATTTGAATTTTGGAAGGAAGTTGTTGTTTTGAATCGGCCTTGGTACATCGACAGGGTGCGACAAGAACAGACGGGTTTCCATGGACACCGCTATGTGTTTCTCTCTCATGACCGCAGCTGGGCTGCGTCGGTTTGGTTACGAGGTGGCATAGAGAAGATTTACTTTTTTTTGGAATTAATCACACTTTAGAGAGCGACTTGCGACTTTAGAGACTACAATGTTTTCCTCATGAGTCTGTTAAACCCGAGAGTTTTTTTTGTATGCATTTAGTAGGACAAGGTCTGTGGTATTAGTGGCAAAGGTTTCGATTTTCAGTCATCATCAGGCATTTTTCAAGAATTTTTTTAAATCGCACTCAAAGTTTGTGGTGGTTTTTGCAGGTCGGAGTTTAGCACTGATTTCCTCTGTAACGTGTGACGTCAGCAAGTTAATTTTAAATGAGTTCTGTAGGGCTACGCCTTCTTCTACATGTGGATAAAGTTTCGAATTTCAGTCATCATCAGGAAATTTTTGGCAAATTTCCAAAATTGCGTTAAGCTTACGAAGTAATTTTTGCAGGCCGGAGTTTGGAATTTATATATTCAGGAACTAACGAATGGAGAAAGTGGCTTTGGTGTGCATTTAGTAGAACAACGTCTGTTCTATAAGCAGAAAACGTTTCGACTCTCAGTCATCATCAGGCAATTTTCAAGAATTTTTCAGAATCAAGTCTGTTTTTTGTGAAAGTTTTTGCCATCCGCAGTTTGGCATTTATTTGGTTTGGAGCTTGCGGAGTAAAAACGTCAGTTGTCAATGCGTTTTTCAAAACAACGTCGCTTCTATAAGTGCACAAATTTTCGGTTTTCTGTTATTTTCAGGCGATTTTTGACAAATTTTCAAAATTGCGTTTGGTTTTTGACGCCATTTAAGCAAATCGAAGTTTGACATTTTTGTGCTCGGAAAGCTACAAAGCCAGAGAGTCAGTTTCGTGCCACGCTTGAAGCGCAAAGCCAGTTCTATTAGTGGAAGACGTTTCGATTTCCAGTTTTATCATCAGGAAATTTGCAAGAATTTTTCAAAATCGTGTCTGGTTTTAGCGGTGGTTTTTGTCAGCTACAGTTTAGTAATAATTTCGTTTGTAACTCGGTAAGCGACAACATCAGTGTTTATTGGAATTTATAACTCACAGACCCTCCTGTAAGCGGACAAAGTTTCGACTGTGTGTTATCATCAGGCAATTTAAAAAAAAATAATTAAATTTGCCTGATGTTTTGGCGAGGATTTAGTAGGTCGTAGTTTGGCCTTTATTTGCTCAAAAACGCGCAAAGTTAGAGAGTCGCTTTTACCTAAAATTTATAGGGCAAAGTTTATTCTGTACGCAAAAAAAGTTTCACTTTTTAATAATTCTCTGGAAATTTTGGGGAAATTTTTTCAAATTTTCTTTGCAAATTCCAGTGTTTTTGGAGGCCGGAATTTGGCTTCTATTTACTCACGAACGGACGAAGCTAGAAAGTCACTTTTGAATGCAGTTTATCGGGTAAAGTCTGTTCTGCAAGTGGGCAAAGTTTCGATTTTCAGTCATCATCAGACAATTTCCAGGAATTTTTCAAATTTCCGGTGTAGTTTGAAATTTATTTCCGTAGAAACTGACAAGGTGAAAGAGTCACTTTTGTATCATATTCGAAGGCCGGAGTCTGTTATATAAGTGGAAAACGTTTCAGTTTTCAGCCTTCATCAGGCAATTTTCAGAGTTTAACAGTTATTTGTTCCGAAGCCAGTCAATTTAGAAAAAAAGTCAATCAGTCAACTTCTGCATGTACCATAATGTCAATTTTTTACATGGAAAACGTTTCGATTTTGAGTCATCACCAGACTTTAATCGCGTTAAACGGCAAAAAAGTGCCTGTTCTGTTGACTCGACCCTGGTACATGGACAGAGTGCGACAAGAACAGACTGATTTCCTTGGCAACCGCTCTGTTTGTCTCTCTCTTGACTGCAGCCGGACTGCATCAGTTTGACTACGAGGGGAAATGGAGAGGACCTTCCAAACAATTTACTTAGAAGAAAAAATTTTGCGTACTTTTAGCTCGCTTTGCCATCAATGTTTCGGCGCTTGAGATGGCGGAAAATTGGATTTAGGAACGTGGTGTTTTGAAGCCGAAGGCGCTACTGCAACCCGCCTGGAGGATTCGAGATAATCGCCAGTGCGCGCCGTTGATCACAATAATCAAAGGGCAATCAAGGCGAAGGAACAGAAGAAGACGAGAAGAAGCAAGGTCGTTGCTGCTGCTGCTGGCCGCTGGTTGTGGGCCATCAGTGGCACGTAGGCGTCAATCTGCATAGCGAAAAAACTCCGGCTTGTCCTGTTAACTTCGGGCGAATCGCCGTTCTATTTCCGTGGCATTTCAACTGGCAATTTCCAAAATGCGAATTTTCCCCATTCGGAAAAAAAACCCCGCAAGGATTTATCACCGGCTATTTCGATCCATCAACTGGGTGTTTCGGATGCTTCAAATTGCCGCTCAGAATTCCGCTTAAGAATAGACCGAAGACATTGTCGAGATTCCGCGCCGCTTGGAAAAGTAGCAGGAATCGTCATCGTAGGCCTGCTGGCGGACAATGAGACAGGCGAGCATCAAAAACCGGACAAGCCGCCGTTTCCACTCGTATTGTCTCTTCATACCAAATGGGGCCCCGGCCGTAATTCAACGCGCTACTTTACATATTACACAGATTCCACCGCATATGACGGTTTCGGTAAAAAACCCTCGTATTTCCATATACATAATATTACTACGGCCTTTTTACGACACTCCCCGATTCAATGGCCGGCCGCGAATCAATGGACAATGTGTAATAATTTTCCGAGCCTTATTTATGCCTTTCCTATACGCTCCGAACGGTAAAAGCCACTTTGTTTTCGGCATTTCGTGATATATTACCAGTGCCGTGGCTCCAGGCACATTGTTTTCAAATCATCATTATCAGCTTGCTTATGCTTGCAATTAGCACTGAACTAGTCGCATTTCCAGGAAAAATAAACATCGCACTGATTCACAGCGGTTTAGTCATTCGCCTTGTGGCCGGCAGTGCAGAATGTTGCAGAAAACTGTCCTCATTTCACTTTGCTTGGTGACGGAAAACCTGCAATTCGGGCAGGCAATCCAGTGCTTTCAATGTCTTCTAGCTGAACGCCCCTTCTACGAGGCCGGTGAGTCAATCTCCCTCTTCAACCCTCCCTGGTAACAATTCGCATATTCCCATCGACCTCACGCAATAATCCAGAGCGAGTCCAACATAGCAATTCCCATGGCAACCCCGCCGTCCTTGTCGCACTTGCCCTAGATACAAGGGCCGGTTGCGAAATAGAATTTGTGAAAACTGATTCAATTGCAGCGCAGGCCCCAGCAGGGAGAACCTGCAGGGACTTTGACCGCTCGCCAGCCTACGTGGTGGACTGTCCGGAGTCGACGTTTTGCTTCAAAAAGACAGTGGAGGATCGCTTCTACAACAGCCCCTATGTGAGGGAGGAAAGGGGCTGCGCCCCGCAGATGTACCGGGGGCTGAAGCAGACGGACAGCCTCCAGTGGGTGACCGAGAGCCGCTTGGTCCAGGGGGCGTATGAAAGGGGCTGCAGGAGAGTGGAGGATTTCGGGCTGCGTTCCCTCCAAGAGACTGAGTGCTACTGCGATGGGGGCGATCTATGCAATTCTGCAGCGAAGCTGCAGATTTGTCGGCTTTGGCTGCTGTTTACCGTCAGTGGGGCCTTAGTAATAAAAAATCAGTGAAAAATCTAGTGTATTTAGCTTATTCATTGGCAAAACGTGGCAACTTCGCAAGGATCCTGTTATCTTTTCCCAGGGCTTAGGAGATCCAGTGTTGCACAGTGCTCCCTCCCTGGGCGCGCTCTAATTAAGGACCGTCTGCCCAGACACCCTGGGCTCAATTTGGCCCAAATAACCCTTTTTTCCATCGACCATTACAAAAACCAACAGCGCCGCCTTAACCCATTTTTTAATTGCGTTCTTTGCGGCTCTACAGGTGTTTTCGTTTGTTATTAAGGGCGGTAGCGGGCAGTGGCGTTCCGGCCTCGGGGCCTCGGCCTGCCGAATGCCACTGTTTGTGGGCAGGTGGGCCCTGGGCGCCGCCACTGGGCGAATTAAGAAGCCTGCCCCGAAGCAGGTGCCTCCAGAAACACAAAATGAATCAAATCACCGGAGGACGACCGACAGGTGGATGTGTCGGCTTCGATTTCGCTTTTTGACGAAGATCGGAGCCGATTCACTGTCAAGATAATCGGTAGTCGAGATAAGTGCTGGGAGGTGGTTAATGGTGGCACATGTTGATTGTCGATTTTCAGACAGTTGATTTTGACTCATTTTACTGTCTAAAATGGCAAGCTGGTGCAAAAAAACCAACCAGTTTAATCGCGTTAAATGCTAGAAAAGTCCCTGTTGTTTTGAACCGGCCCTGGTACATCGACTATCCAATCAAATTCACTGAGAGAAGTAAAACATCAAGAATTAATTGAATCGAGTCGAATTGCTGTCAAAATTTGACACTTAACAACATATTTCTAAAGAAAAAGTTGCTATTGACAGTTCCGATTGCTCTCTTTGACACACCAATACGCATCGCGACATTGCAATGACAGTTTTGACAGATTTCTAGGTCTAAAACGATCAGCTGATGTTAAAATGTCTAGAAATTTTGAAAAATAAACTCAATGAGAGCCATAAACGCTCCATTAATCCATTGAATCGCGTCAGTTTCAGTCAAAATTTGACACTTAACAACATACTTTTAAGCAAAAAGTCCCAGTTGACAGTTGCCATGGCTCACTTTGACGCATCGTGAGATTGCACTGTCAATTTTGACAGATTTCACCGTTTCAAAAAACGAACTGAAGTTGAAATGGTTACAGTCAAAATTTGACACTTTTCACACAGTTTCCGTTGCTCACTTTTGCACATCCGTACGCATCGAGACATCAATGAGAGCCGTAAACGCTCCATTAATCTATTGAATCGAGTCGGTTTCTGTCAAAATTTGACACAGAAAAGATCGGAGTTGACAGTTTTCGTTGCTCACTTTGATGCATCACGACATTGCAATGTCATTTTACGGTCTGAAATCACCAGCTGAAATAGGAATGTTTCATTGAATCAAGTCGGTTTCTGTCAAAAATTGTCAATTTTGACAGACTGTACGGTTTAAAATGGCGTGCGGATAGTCAATGGTTTTCAGAGCTATAAACGCGGGCTAAATTCGTTGAATCGAGTGGCTTTCTGTCAAAATTTATCGCCCAACAACATGCATATAAAGGGACAGTGGACGTTGACAGTTTTCAGTGCTCACTTTGACACATTGCGATGTCAATTTTGACACACATTATTGACATTATTGATCGGAAAAAAGTGAATCGGACAACGCCACTGGATGAGTACCTGCCGCCCGCTACCGTGGCGAAGAACAGGTTCCGTCAACCTGCCGGGGCATCAAGTGGCGGGCCCGTCGAAGCCCCAGATTGCCCCGGAGCGGCGATCTCGACGCTCAATCCACTTCACAACACGGGGAATTCGCTCGGCTGAAAATGAACGAGAGAAGAAAAAAACGAAACACCAGGAGAAAAAACCCAAGAGGAAATTGAGCAGGTTCATCAATCCTCGGCGGTCACCCTGCGCTTAAGAACCCTGCCCAGTTGCGGAGCGCTAATAAGAAAAGGTGGGGCCCCAGCTAGACAATATATTTCACGCACCGATCGCTAATCATCGCCAGCGAATCTTTCGCCACCATCTCGGAAGCAATTGCTTCAATTATTGCCATCTTGATGGTGGCTGCGGTGCAGACAAGAAAAATCCAGTCGATCGCGACTGCTTTACATCTTCACTGAGAGGGCGGCGAACAGTGCACGCACCCTGTGGGCGAACTTGGAGGACGTGGCGAAGTTCTTCTTCAACACATCCAGAATCGAGCAGGACGCTTCCAGCTCTGCGCGTTCTTCTGGAGTCAACAGCATCAGCTTCAGCACCACTTGGGCCCGGTACAGCCCGTACGGGCTGTACTTCTTCCAATGCCGCTGCAACGTTTCATAGCTGAAGAGCTGCAAGTTGGAAGAAATTTTATTTGGCTGAAAAGAAGAGTGCAAAATACTGACGTTGCACGTTTCCTCCCTAAACTCTTCAAATATTAAAAAATCATCCTTACCTTATCTGCTTCGCACCCGAATTCTTGCAAGCACTCGCGAATGCTGGCGTGGTAGATCCGGAGCAGCTCCTCCGTTCTCGCCAGCGCCTCCTTGGAGGCGCAGGCGAATAAAACAAAAGTGAGGTCGCGCATCGGGGAGGCCAGTGAGGAGAGCTGCCAGTCGATCAGCGCCACCTTGGGCGACTCGAGGCCTTCGGCGTACTGGAACAGGATGTTGTTGGGGTGGCAGTCCCCATGGCAAACTGCCAGCAGCTCCTCCTCCGGCTCCTCCTCCAAAAACCTGCGATATTCAACCTCAAACTGCTGACGCCTCTGCTCATTTTGCCCGTCCAGGGCCTTCTTGCCCATGGCGAACACCACGCCCCTCTGCTCCTCATAGAGCTCTGGATGCTGGGCGGCACGCTGCTCCAGAAAGTTCCACTTTATCTCTCTGGTGAGCGCCAGGAACTGCTCTGGGGCCTTATCTCTGGAATGGAATAACCAGTTGAGGTGGGCTTGGGAAAACACTTTAAGGAACTAACCGAAAAGCCAGAGAAACTGCATGCAAGCGGGCGTATTCCCGGAAAACTGCTGCCTGATGGCAAAAGTCCAGACCATCAGGATTGGGGCACAGGTGGAAGCCCTTCGGGCGCAAATCCTCCAGCACTAGAGCTTCTTTGCCTGGCAAAAGCGAGCCTGCAAATAGTGATGAGTGAGACCTGAAGAGGAGAGTCCTGCTTGGCAAGACCTACCTGCAAAGCAGGCGGCCGCCACAAAATGCCTGGAAAGATGAAACCCTGCCTGGAAAGCAACCAGCCCGGGAAGCACCTTCTGGTAAATTTCCAGCTCCCTCTCAAAGGCAGGCAGGATCGCTCTGGAGCTCCTCACAGCCTGCTGACTAGCTTGAGCAGTTTTCACGATCAAACGCAATGTTTTACTCGGGTTTTTCCCTTGCAGGGTTACAGCTGTCACCACTCCCAAGTAGTTGGCTCCTTGCCCGGACAGTTCTGGAACAATCCACCATCAGTGCTCCTGCTGGGTGGCAGCGGCCACCAACCTGTTTGCTCTTGAACGACGAATTCCCCAGGCCCAAAAGCCTGCTGCAGCAGCTCGAAATGGTACCGGATCATCGCACTGGACGGTTTCACCAACGACTGTGGCCTGATAAAGAGACATCAAGGAAAAACGCACAGTGCTATCGGCAGGAGATGGGACAACAAACGTTTTGAGCGGAGTCAGTGGCGTGTAGATGATTGCCAATGATGATTATTAAGTGTTTCAGTTGGTCGAGTCGACAAAAGTGCAAGCTAAGCACCGATTGAACATTGTTCCGTCTTATTAGCAGGAAAACGATAAATCATTTTGTACTGGCTGGTTTATCTACTGGGAAGCATCTTCTGAGATAAAGGTTTAAAAACATTTCTTTAGGGACTAAAAGCTTTGGACCTTGGTTCCTTATTCTCGCTGACCCTGGTACATCGGCAGCGTGCGACAAGAACAGACTGATTTCCATGGCAACCTCTATGTTTTTCTCTCTCTTGACTGCAGCTGGACTGCGCGGGTTTGACTACGAGGTGGCATCGAGAGGTTTGATTTTTTATTCGAACCAATCACACAGCATTTTTGTTACTTTTTTTTATTATAGTTTTTTTCAAACTTTCTAAGTTCTGTTTTGGATATTGCAGGTATTTATGCAGGCTGGAGTTTGACGATTTTTTTTACTCAGGAGTCTAGTTAAAGGGGAATTTTGTTTTTATTGCAATTAGTAGGGCAAGGTCTCTTCTATTAGCGGAAAGTGGTTTCGATTTTGAGTCATCATCAGGCAATTTTCGAGAATTTTTTAAATCGCACTCAAAGTTTGTGGTGGTTTTTGCAGGTCGGAGTTTAGCACTGATTTCCTCTGTGTCGTACAAAGTCAGTAAGTCAATTTTAAATGAGTTTTGTAGGGCTAAAGCTTCTTCCACATGTGGATAAAGTTTCGAGTTTCAGTCATCATCAGGAAATTTTTAACAAATTTCGAAAATTGCGTTTGGTGTGCGAGGTAATTTTTGCAGGCCGGAGTTTGGGGTTTATTTATTCGGGAACTAACGAAGGGCGAAAGTGGCTTTGGTGTGCATTTAGTAGAACAACGTCTGTTCTATAAGCAGAAAACGTTTTGGTTTTCAGTCATCAGCAGGCAATTTGTCAGAATTTTTGAAAATTGCGTGCGGTTTTCGTGATGGTTTCTGCAGGGCGAAGTTTGGAATTTTTTCTCTCTGTAGTGGGGAAAGTGAGCCAGTTAATTTTATAAGCGTTCTATAGGGCAAAGTTGCTTCTAGAAGTGGACACAGTTTCGATTTTTAATCATCCTCAGGTACTTTTTTACATTTTTTTGGGTTACCAAGTTTACATTTATTTATTCAGGAACTAATGAACCAATAAAGATGGGCTCTTATGGATGCATTTTGGAAAGCAAAGTGTGGTTTTGAGCAATTTTTCAAATTTGCATGTGGTTTTCACCAATATTTAAGCAGGTTATGGTCTGACATTTACAAGCTCAGGAATCGGAAAAGTTAGAAAATCACTTTTTTGCCAGATTTGCATCGCAAATTCCATTCTATGAGTGCAAAGCGTTTCGATTTTGATTCATCTTCAGGAAATTTTGGCAAAATTTTTCAAACCTCGTTTGTATTTTTGCAACACATTTTTTGCTCACAGGCATTTCTGCAGACATTAGTTAAAGTGGGAGTGGACATTTGTATAAACTTGCCCGTTTTATAAGCGGAAAAGTTTTGGTTTTGAGTCATCATCAGGGAATTTTCAAAAAATTTTCAAAATCGCATCGGTGTTTGTAGTGGTTTTTGCAGGCCAAAGTTTGACATTTATTTGCTCTGTAACCTGCGAAGTGAGAAAGTCAGTTTTGAATGTATTTTATAGCGCAGGGTCTCCTCTATAAGTTGCCAAATTTTCGATTTTCAGTAGCAATCGGGCACTTTTCAGGAAATTTTTGAAATTTTTTTGTGTTTTCCTGCTTATGCACGCCAGTGTTTCCCAGTTATTTGTTCAGCAACCCTTTAAGCTAGAGAGTGACTTTTGTGTGAATTTTATTAGGCACAGTCTATTTTATGAGTGGCAAACGTTTCACCACTGCTTCATCATCAGATTTTTTCGAAATTTACTGTAGAATTTTGCGGTTGTTTTTGCAGCCGCGAGTTTAGCAGTGAGTTCCTCAGCAACCTGCAAAACTGGAGATTTACTTTTAGCTGCGTTTTGTAGGACAAAGTCCGTTCTATATGCGGAAAAAAGTTTCGATTTTGAGTCATCGTCAGGCAACTTTTAAGGAGATTTTGAATGTGTTTTCGATTTTAACTGATTGAAAGCAGTGTGAAGATGCAATCCACTAGTAAAAATGTAAAGTTCAATATAAAAAATTGATTTATTGACCAAGAAAATTCAAAAAATGTGTTCGGGCTAAAAACGCAAAAGCAAAACTCTATGAAAAACTCATTTCGATCGCCTTTGGTGCCTAAAATGTGCCTTTTTAGTGGTTTATGCTGGGTGCTTTTGGAGGAAATGCCCATACGCTCAACTTTGGGCCTTGAAGTTCGCATAGACCTTCCCCCGTAAGCGCTTTGTTTTGGATATACAGGGCCATAAAAAAATGGATTTTAACATGCTCGATTAGAGAAAATTCGACTCTGATTCCACTGGCAAATCGAGGAATAGACGCTGAGGCATTCTAAATTCGTATTGAACGAACGTCCGATTGCCAGATCGGTGATTTATCGACAAACAGATGCACCAAACAGTAAAAAGGTAATTCCTCACAATTATTACAACTCCTTTGGTGCGTTCGGCTCGTATTTATGCGAATATTAAGAGAATTTATCGCCTAAAACCGAAATAAATCTGCCTAAATGCAATGTGTGGGCCGGCTCGTCGGATGGGAATAGGCGTCTAGGTACCCGCGTGTAAATGCTAATTAAAACGGCTGGGAAAAGTCCCTCCTAATTGTTTTTCCGGGCTTTTGTGCAAAACTAAGCCTGCTGATTTATCGGCGTTTTAACCAATTGTTTCAGCGGCGACTGCTTCCAAGGGCCCCGATTGCTTGGACTCACTTTGGATGTATATCTCGAGACATGAATTCACGACGAGTGAGGGACGATGAGGGGAGGTTGCTGATGCGAAAGTGAGATGGAATGCCGTCTCATTCGAGTTATTAGCGATGAAAGCAACTCGATCATCGCTTCCCATCAGAGTCAAGCAGCCGGTGCGGCTTGGCATTTGAAAAAATTCCTGCATTGTTGTTTCCCACCGCAGCCGTCGATTTTTCCACGGAACGGCCTAGATTCGGCGGCCGCAGAGTCATAATCGCCTTGAAAACCACGCTGGGAATTCGAAAAAATTACACCCGAGTAGTGCCATATGTCACTTTGCATACAACAACTGCTCTCGAAACGACCCGAAGTCGCATTTCTGGCCGGTACGAGGGACACTCACATACCCGGCAATCTTACACGAAATAGTCAAATCCTGCTGAAATCGTTCAAGGAAAGTAGCCAAAATTCCTGCCCTGCAAGTGGCAGCAGCGCTTCGCCCTAAAACCCAGTTTTTTTCTTAATTTATTTAGGCCTGCGGAGGCCTCAATAACCCACACGAAACGTCGGCAGTATTAAAAAAACTGGCGGGCACAGCTTTGTCGCTTGCAGGCCCTTTGGCTACATTCCTTGAAATATTGCAGCAACTTTTGGCTGTTGCTGCTCAGGAGCGCTTTGCCCAATGACAAAAGCTGAAGGTCCCCATCTACTTGTTCCGCAGGCTCCAATTCGGGCACATTTTCTAGAGCCCCGGTAAACCAGCAGTAAATCACCGTTTACGAAATAACAGCTTCATATACCGAGAAACTGCATATTAACGACAACTGTCCCACTCGTGGGTAGATGACATAACTCGGGTTTGATAAGCAAAGGTTACATGCCATCAAACCATTTCCCTGTAGCCTGCGTGGTCAGAAGGTGAGGAACTAATTCCACTTTCCGGGAATGCTGAGAGTAGAAGAAATTTACAGATTTTTTCCATAAAAAATGTTCTCATTATCTACATATGGAAATGAAGAATTTACATACAAAAATCCGAAAACCCAACTTGGCTGGTTTTCGAGGAAATGAGTGTGAGAAAATTCTAGAGAATTTTTCTGCAAATTCGCTGAGGATGGATCAATAGCGACACGCTTTTCAGTTCAAAAACAAAGCTTGCAACCTCTAACGTGAAAAATCGGTAAAAACTACATGAAAGTTAAAAAAGTTCTCAAAAGTTTCCTGATGATGACTGAAAATCGAAACTTTCCAAAGTTGCAGAACAGACTTTGCCCTAGAAAAGGCATACAAAAACCATGCTCCCTCTTCGTTAGACTCGATGCAAAGCTTGGGCTTGTTGCCAGCATCGTAAGTCTAACAAAATTTTGCAAAATTTTCAAAAATTGCGTGAAAATTCCCTGAGGATGACGCAGAATCGAAACGTTTTTCCACGTATAGAGCCGACTTTGAAGTACAAATGTGGAACAAAGGTGATTCTATAACTCCACCGGTTCCAGAGCAAAGAAGTTCTGAACTGCGGCCTGCAAAACAACAGCGAAATCCAGGCGCAATTTCGTAAAACTGTCCAAAAATTGCCTGATGATGACTGAAATTCGAAACAAGCAAAGTGGCAGAACAGACTTTGGCCTACAAAAGGCATGCAAAAACCACTCTCTCTCTCTTCGTTAGAATCGATGCAAAACTTGGGGTTGTTAATCCAGCATCGTAAATCTAACAAAATTTTGCAAAATTTTGAAAAATTTCGTGATGATGACTGAAAATCGAAACTTTGCGCACTCACAGAGCAGACCTTGCTCCTGCGGTTTTACTGATTTCCGAGGAAAAAAGTCAAACTCCTGCCTGCATAAGTAGCCACAAACTACAACTTTGACAGTTCATTAATAATAAACTGAAGACGAGTTCTAGTTGAAACCTTGCCCACATATAGAAAGCCCTAAAAAACTCATACAAAAGTGATTTTCCAGGCTAGAGAGGTTCCTGGGAAAATAAATAAAAACGAGCAAAATACAAACAAAATTTGAAAAAAAAAACAGGAAAATTCCCTGAGGATGACGCAGAATCGAAACGTTTTCCACGTACAGAGCCAGACTTGGAAGTACAAATGGGTAAACAAAGGTGATTCTATTAACTCCATCGGTTCCAGAGCAAAGAAGTTCCGAACTGCGGCCTGCAAAACAGCAGCGAAGTCCAGGCGCAATTTCGTAAAATTGTGCCAAAAATTGCCTGATTGATGACTGAAATTCGAAACAAGCAAAGTCGCAGAAGAGACTTTGCCCTACAAAAGGCATGCAAAAACCACTCTCTCTCTCTTCGTTAGAATCGATGCAAAACTTGGGCTTGTTAAATCCAGCATTCGTAAATCTAACAAAATTTTGCAAAAATTTTGAAAAATTGCGTGATGATGACTGAAATTCGAAACTTTGCGCACTCATAGAGCAGACCTTGCTACTGCGGTTTTACTGATTTCTGAGGAAAAAAAGTCAAACTCCTGCCTGCATAAGTAGCCACAAACTACAACTTTGACAGTTCATTAATAATAAACTGAAGACGAGTTCTAGTTGAAACCTTGCCCACATATAGAAAGCCCTAAAAAAACTCATACAAAAGTGATTTTCCAGCTAGAGAGGTTCCTGGGAAAATAAATAAAAACGAGCAAAATACAAACAAAATTTGGAAAAGAAAACAGAAAATTCCCTGAGGATGACGCAGAATCGAAACGTTTTTCCACGTATAGAGCCGACTTTGAAGTACAAATGGGTAACAACGGTGATTCTTTAACTCCACCGGTTCCAGAGCAAAGAGGTTCCGAACTGCGGCCTGCAAAACAGCAGCGAAATCCAGGCGCTATTTCGTAAAATTGTCCAAAAATTGCCTGATGATGACTGAAATTCGAAACAAGCAAGTGGCAGAACAGAGTTTGCCCTACAAAATGCATGCAAAAACCACTCTCTCTCTCTTCGTTAGAATCGATGCAAAACTTGGGCTTGTTAAAACAGCATCGTAAATCTAACAAAATTTTGCAAAATTTTGAAAAATTTCGTGATGATGACTGAAAATTCGAAACTTTGCGCACTCACAGAGCAGACCTTGCTCCTGCGGTTTTACTGATTTCCGAGGAAAAAAGTCAAACTCCTGCCTGCATAAGTAGCCACAAACTACAACTTTGACAGTTCATTAATAATAAACTGAAGACGAGTTCTAGTTGAAACCTTGCCCACATATAGAAAGCCCTAAAAAACTCATACAAAAGTGATTTTCCAGGCTAGAGAGGTTCCTGGGAAAATAAATAAAAACGAGCAAAATACAAACAAAATTTGAAAAAAAAAACAGGAAATTCCCTGAGGATGACGCTGAATCGAAACGTTTTCCACGTACAGAGCCGACTTTGAAGTACAAATGGGAAACAAAGGTGATTCTATAACTCCATCGGTTCCAGAGCAAAGAAGTTCCGAACTGCGGCCTGCAAAACAGCAGCGAAGTCCAGGCTCAATTTCGAAAATTGGCCAAAAATTGCCTGATGATGACTGAAATTCGAAACAAGCAAAGTCGCAGAACAGACTTTGCCCTACAAAAGGCATGCAAAAACCACTCTCTCTCTCTTCGTTAGAATCGATGCAAAACTTGGGCTTGTTAATCCAGCATCGTAAATCTAACAAAATTTTGCAAAATTTTGAAAAATTTCGTGATGATGACTGAAATTCGAAACTTTGCGCACTCATAGAGCAGACCTTGCTACTGCGGTTTTACTGATTTCTGAGGAAAAAAGTCAAACTCCCGCCTGCATAAGTAGCCACAAACTACAACTTTGACAGTTCATTAATAATAAACTGAAGACGAGTTCTAGTTGAAACCTTGCCCACATATAGAAAGCCCTAAAAAAACTCATACAAAAGTGATTTTCCAGGCTAGAGAGGTTCCTGGGAAAATAAATGAAAACGAGCAAAATACAAACAAAATTTGGAAAAGAAAACAGAAAATTCCCTGAGGATGACGCAGAATCGAAACGTTTTCCACGTACAGAGCCGACTTTGAAGTACAAATGGGAAACAAAGGTGATTCTTTAACTCCACCGGTTCCAGAGCAAAGACGTTCCGAACTGCGGCCTGCAAAACAACAGCGAAATCCAGGCACAATTTCGTAAAACTGTCCAAAAATTGCCTGATGATGACTGAAATTCGAAACATGCAAAGTCGCAGAACAGACTTTGCCCTACAAAAAGCATGCAAAAACCACTCTCTCTCTCTTCGTTAGAATCGATGCAAAACTTGGACTTGTTAATCCAGCATCGTAAATCTAACAAAATTTTGCAAAATTTTGAAAAATTGTCTGATGATGACTGAAATTCGAAACTTTAGACACCTGCAGAACAGACTTTGTCTTACAAAATGCATATAAAAGCGACTCTCTCACTTGGTTAGTTCCTGCATAAGCAAACGCCCTGCAAAAATTGCTCTCGTGAACCAAACAGAATTTTGAAAATTTTTCAAAAATGGCTTGATGATGGTTGAAAGTCGAAACTTTGCCCAGTTATAGAAGGGACTTTGGCTTAGAAAATGAATCAACAACTGAGTTTCTCGCGTGACAAATAACAGAGGAAATAAATGCTGAAATTTGGCCTGCAAAAAGCTGGAAAAAATCTGAAAACTTTTCCTGAGACTGACTGAAAATCGAAAAGTAAGTTTCCACACACTTTTTGTGGCTGGTTACAACTATTTGCACACTTTTAACCGATTTCTATCTGTTGGTTTGTGGTTGTTCGCGCCTCCCAACGTTGCCACCTTGGGGCGCTTGCTTAATGTTTGACAGTTTGACGGTTTGACAGGTGTGAAGGAACTTGGGGGAACCACATACAGACACGTCAGATATATAAGGGACATTATAATTCGAATTTTCCACAGTTGAACCTGTTTACCAGCAGAAATAGTATGACAAAGGTGTGACAGGCAATCATTAAAAGAGAAACTGCGACTGTTTGGAAAACTATGCGGCGTCATTATAAGTAACGATCCCCTGAAAAATGTATCGCTCGGTATATGACATTCATTACGGAGGAATTTTCAATGTACGCGGCCTGAGAAGGCACTTATAGAGCAATATTCCGGTTGATCTATGACTTCGGGGCCGGAATCCGCTCTGGTACTGGCCGGGCAAACCACGTTTTCATATTTCTCGCCGCTGGAATTTGACTCTTTTGTGGCATTTTTTAATTATAATTAATTCCACTGGGTGGATTTTTCGGAAGCGAGCCGCCGCTAAGTAAGCCAGCGGCCAGCCGGATGCCAGTCAGTAACAGTGCTGAGGTCGGTGTGTGCGACAGTCTTTTATAAATCACCAATAACCGGCACAATAGACTGGTAATTGCAGAAATGGACATTTTTATGATCGGGGGAAAACGGCTACCTAATTATTAATACGAACTGAACGGGTTTGCTCGACTTTTATTGTTATACTTGACAAAACACGCCTCTCCGCCGAGAATAATAGTTATTACTGTGTATTATAATGTCCAGTTATTCCACTGTTTTTAAATCTCCGCATCTGGCCGGTCACTATTAACTAGGTGAGATAATTCGAAGGCAATCGGCACAAGTTTTCGCCTGCAGCCTTTCAGCTCACCTTCAGGGGAAAACCGTGCATTGGCCACTTGTCCATAGAGACACCCCGCGCTCTCAGCGGCTCAATAACTAAGCCCGGCTAGAGCTGGCAATGTCAGCTCATGCCCAATAACATTGCATAGATTATCGACTTTAGCAACAGGATCACCTGGTGCAGCGCCCGTCTAATTAAGTGCAAGAAAACTGACAGGACAGCGCTCTCGCCTGTCCGACTCGCAGCTATTTGCTCGTAAATATCCGCTTTATTTGCGTGGGAACCGCGGAAATTAAAGGAAACACCGCCGTTTATGAAATAATCTACTATACGGGACAGCGCTGGAATCGCCCATTTTTCTTTCCTCAAAATTAATTTTTTTTTTGGTGGTTTCGAATCGAGCCCTGGATTTCAAGCGATTTAAACGAAATTTCCAGGACTTAAAGAGTCACGTCTCTTCTATAGACTCTGCAAATTTCAAGTTTCTACTTGATTTCAGTTCAAAGTTATAATTTTTTAAAGTTAAGTTTGCAAGTGTGTGAATTTTGGTTTTTTTTGGTGTGAATTTTGGAATTCATGGTTAGCAAATATCCGGATTTTATGCGATTTCAGCGAAATTTCCAGGACTTAAAGAGTCACATCTCTTCTACACACTCGGCAAATTTCAAGTTTCTACTTGATTTCAATTCACAGTTATAATTTTTTAAAGTTAAGCTTGCAAGTGTGTGAATTTGGTGATTTTACGACATCACTTTCTTGGTTAACAAATATCCGCATTCCATGCGATTTCAGCGAAATTTCCAGGACTTAAAGAGTCAGATCTCTTCTACAGACGCTGCAAATATCAAGTTTCTACTTGATTTCAGTTCAAAGTTGTAATTTTTTAAAGTTAAGCCTGTCATGATTTTACGACATCATTTTCTTGGTTAGCAAGTATCCGGATTTTGTGCGATTTCAGCGAAATTTCCAGCACTTAAAGAGTCACATCTCTTCTACACACTCGGCAAATTTCAAGTTTCTACTTGATTTCAATTCAAAGTTATAATTTTTTAAAGTTAAGCTTGCAAGTCTGTGAATTTGGTGATTTTACGACATCATTTTCTTGGTTAGCAAACATCCGGATTTTGTGCGATTTTAGCGAAATTTCCAGGACTTAAAGAGTCACATTTCTTCTACAGACTCTGCAAATTTCAAGTTTCTACTTGATTTCAGTTCAAAGTTATAATTTTTTAAAGTTAAGTCTGTCATTTTCGTGCTTAGCAAATATCCGGATTTTATGCGATTTCAGCGAAATTTCCAGGACTTAAAGAGTCTCATCTCTTCTACAGGCGCTGCAAATTTCAAGTTTCTACATGATTTCAATTCAAAGTTATAATTTTTAAAGTTAAGCTTGCAAGTGTGTGAATTTGGTGATTTTACTGACATCACTTTCTTGGTTAGCAAATATCCGTATTCCATGCGATTTCAGCGAAATTTCCAGGACTTAAAGAGTCACATCTCTCCTACAGACGCTACAAATTCAAGTTTCTACTTGATTTCAGTTCAAAGGTATAATTTTTTAAAGTTAAGCCTGTCATTTTCGTGCTTAGCAAATATCCGGATTTTGTGCGATTTCGTCGAAATTTCCAGGACTTAGAGAGTCACATCTCTTCCACGGATACTGGAAATTGCAAGCTTTTACTTGCTCTCCATTGAAAGTTATAAGGTTTTTAAGGCAAAGCGTGAAAGTGTGTGAAATTGATTGAAAAAGACACAGTGGCAACACTGGCGGGTGAGGGTGGGCAACGTTGCGAGGAATTTCTTAAAAAAACAATCGTCTGCTCATTTACCCCCTTCTTCGGCCTTTTAGCCCCAAATCGCACTGGACCAAAGTGCATAAAACCCGTTAAAACTGGTTATGGACTGGAAAAACAATTGCAAGATCCTGAGCAAAATTCCCCTGAACCAATCAACGACGTCCGATTTGATGGTTCGATTGCACGCACCCGTACGCGATACGTCGCAGCTCTATTCAAACCCGTTCCTTCGGCTCAGTGCCGCCTACCTCAAGGGGCGCAGTTCACGCTTTCAAAGTACGCGGAAAACGTCGGTTTCATCGCGATTTAAACCCGAAAATCGATAGTCCATTAACCACATAAGTGCCTTCGGTTGTTTTGAGTGAAATTCCTGGCCAGCAGGGCGTTTTTAGAAGAAAAAACCGAGTTTCTAGTCGGGATGGGATGTTTACTGCCAAATGAGTTCGGGGCCTGGACTTGGAGCAGAAAACCCATTTTCTCCTGGATTATGGCAGAGAATTCAACAAAATCGACTTGCGAACTGAGGGTGAGTGCATATTTTGCCATTTATTCGGTTTTGAAACCAAACATATAATACCAAAGAATATAAGGGAAGATCTGCCTGACGTCTCTCAATACGTGTGCAGAGTTGCCAACAATGGTACGCCCGGAACTTCCAAATTGGGCGTGGCCGGTAGTTGCGCTGTTGCTTTCGTGCCTACTGAATAAAATTTTATTTAGCTTATTTTGCATTAATATGGCACTGCAACGGGGTTGAAGCCTGGGAATTAAATTTTAAAAAATTAATTAATGCTGAAAATTTTGAAGTTCAAAGTTATAATTTTTTAAAGTTAAGCTTGCAAATGTGTGAATTTGGTGATTTTATGACATCACTTTCTTGGTTAGCAAATATCCGTATTCCATGCGATTTCAGCGAAATTTCCAGGACTTAAAGAGTCACATCTCTCCTACAGACGCTGCAAATATCAAGTTTCTACTTGATTTCAGTTCAAAGTTGTAATTTTTTAAAGTTAAGCCTGTCATTTTCGTGCTTAGCAAATATCCGGATTTTGTGCGATTTCATCGAAATTTCCAGGACTTAGAGAGTCACATCTCTTCCACGGATACTGGAAATTTCAAGCTTTTACTTGCTCTCCATTGAAAGTTATAAGGTTTTTAAGGCAAAGCATGAAAGTGTGTGAAATTGATTGAAAAAGACACAGTGGCAACACTGGTGGGTGAGGGTGGGCAACGTTGCGAGGAATTTCTTAAAAAAACAACAGTCTGCTCATTTACCCCCTTCTTCGGCCTTTTAGCCCCAAATCGCACTGGATCAAAGTGCATAAAACCCGTTAAAACTGGTTATGGACTGGAAAAACAATTGCAAGATCCTGAGTAAAATTCCCCTGAGCCAATCAACGACGTCCGATTTGATGGTTCGATTGCACGCACCCGTACGCGATACGTCGCAGCTCTATTCAAACCCGTTCCTTCGGCTCAGTGCCGCCTACCTCAAGGGGCGCAGTTCACGCTTTCAAAGTACGCGGAAAACGCCGGTTTCATCGCGATTTAAACCCGAAAATCGATAGTCCATTAACCACACAAGTGCCTTCGGTTGTTTTGAGTGAAATTCCTGGCCAGCAGGGCGTTTTTAGAAGAAAAAACCGAGTTTCTAGTCGGGATGGGATGTTTACTGCCAAATGAGTTCGGGGCCTGGACTTGGAGCAGAAAACCCATTTTCTCCTGGATTATGGCAGAGAATTCAACAAAATCGACTTGCGAACTGAGGGTGAGTGCATATTTTGCCATTTATTTGGTTTTGAAACCAAACATATAATACCAAAGAATATAAGGGAAGATCTGCCTGACGTCTCTCAATACGCGTGCAGAGTTGCCAACAATGGTACGCCCGGAACTTCCAAATTGGGCGTGGCCGGTAGTTGCGCTGTTGCTTTCGTGCCTACTGAATAAAATTTTATTTAGCTTATTTTGCATTAATATGGCACTGCAACGGGGTTGAAGCCTGGGAATTAAATTTTAAAAAATTAATTAATGCTGAAAATTTTGAAGTTCAAAGTTATAATTTTTTAAAGTTAAGCTTGCAAATGTGTGAATTTGGTGATTTTATGACATCACTTTCTTGGTTAGCAAATATCCGTATTCCATGCGATTTCAGCGAAATTTCCAGGACTTAAAGAGTCACATCTCTCCTACAGACGCTACAAATTTCAAGTTTCTACTTGATTTCAGTTCAAAGGTATAATTTTTTAAAGTTAAGCCTGTCATTTTCGTGCTTAGCAAATATCCGGATTTTGTGCGATTTCATCGAAATTTCCAGGACTTAGAGAGTCACATCTCTTCCACGGATACTGGAAATTTCAAGCTTTTACTTGCTCTCCATTGAAAGTTATAAGGTTTTTAAGGAAAGCGTGAAAGTGTGTGAAATTGATTGAAAAAGACATAGTGGAAACACTGCCGGGTGAGGGTGGGCAACGTTGTGAGGAATTTCTTAAATAAACAACCGTCTGCTCATTTTCCCCCTTCTTCGGCCTTTTAGCCCCAAATCGCACTGGACCAAAGTGCATAAAACCCGTTAAAACTGGTTATGGACTGGAAAAACAATTGCAAGATCCTGAGCAAAATTCCCCTGAACCAATCAACGACGTCCGATTTGATGGTTCGATTGCACGCACCCGTACGCGATACGTCGCAGCTCTATTCAAACCCGTTCCTTCGGCTCAGTGCCGCTTATCTCAAGGGGCGCAGTTCACGCTTTCAAAGTACGCGGAAAACGCCGGTTTCATCGCGATTTAAACCCGAAAATCGATAGTCCATTAACCACACAAGTGCCTTCGGTTGTTTTGAGTGAAATTCCTGGCCAGCAGGGCGTTTTTAGAAGAAAAAACCGAGTTTCTAGTCGGGATGGGATGTTTACTGCCAAATGAGTTCGGGGCCTGGACTTGGAGCAGAAAACCCATTTTCTCCTGGATTATGGCAGAGAATTCAACAAAATCGACTTGCGAACTGAGGGTGAGTGCATATTTTGCCATTTATTTGGTTTTGAAACCAAACATATAATACCAAAGAATATAAGGGAAGATCTGCCTGACGTCTCTCAATACGCGTGCAGAGTTGCCAACAATGGTACGCCCGGAACTTCCAAATTGGGCGTGGCCGGTAGTTGCGCTGTTGCTTTCGTGCCTACTGAATAAAATTTTATCTAGCTTATTTTGCATTAATATGGCACTGCAACGGGCTTGAAGCCTGGGAATTAAATTTTAAAAAATTAATTAATGCGGAAAATTTTGAAGTTTCAATAATTTATTAATATAATTAATTTATTCAATAATATGTGCCTCGGCTTCTTAGAAGAATTCGTTCATAAAAAAGAGATGCATTTTAAGCGTGATATTTGCCAATACAGATGGAAGATTAAACGACATTTTCTCGGACAAAACAACGGTTTTAATTTTTCCAATCAAAACCCGTGCATTTTAGCAAGAAAAGCCAAAGGAGCTTTTTGTTTCCAAATTAAGGTAGAATTGAAAACGGACTTCAATTTGCAGAAAAACCATTGGCGTACAGTTTTTTTTATCATACAAACTATTGAATTTTAAACATTGCGGTAACTTTCCAGGACAATCAACGGTATTTTTTTATTTTAATCAGAAACTGCGCATTTTAGCAAAAAACACAATGACATTGACTGATAGCTTTTTTGAAATGTGACAAATAGCTTTTATTTGCAAAAAAAACATTTTTTGTCTGGAATAAGACGAATATTCATTGCCATTCACGTGCGTCTGATGCAAGCAAATGCGCGCTCACCTTTATTCGGCATTTTCGAAAAAACGCCTCTTAAACGAAAAAAAACGAGTCTGAATCCCACCCTGTGGTGTCGCCTACCCAAACAACCGGGTTTTCTGGTAATTAATTGCCCGGTGACTTACCATCCCGATGACATTCGGCTCCATAAAACGGCGGTCTTCAACTCTTCGGCTACCTGCGGTTGACACCTATGTTTACGTCTTCTTATTCGGTTTAACAGCGCTTTGGCCGCTTTGTGGTCGAGGATGGTTGTTTTGGGCAGATGGCAATGGTCGGAAGGGTGACCGGGTCAGGTCGTGTCAATCAAATTGCCAGAATTGATCAGATTGAGAACGTTTGCGCGCTGATTAGTGTTGGTCCAGATCGTCTAAGTTTACGGTGGAAGGATGGCCATAACCTTAGACAACTAATTGGAGATAGCCAGCCAGGAAGCGGCATTTCGCCGGCTACAACTTTATCGCCTTGCAACAATGGCTCGAACAAGAGTACCATTCAAGTGCCATAAATTAACACCACGGTACGACCATTAATAATCGCCTTTGAATTTTTTTCGTGATGCCAAATGCACCTGTACGCAGCATGTAAGTCTTTGAGCGCGCTATTTATATAATCGTTATAAATGAGGGCTTACGGAAAAAGAATGGTGCGGAGCCGTATTATTTAAAATTGTCGTAATAAAAGTGAGGAATTAACGTGCGCAGAGCAGGTGGCAATAATAATTTTCACTTTTCCTCTTTGCCAATTGACGGGGATCTTGAGCGCTTCCCAGGGACTCTCCGTTTCCTATCACAAATCTGCTGCCTTCAACACATGCAGCAGATCCCTAATTAGCAGTAACAAGCAAGTGAGTAATTATCACTTACTTTCGCACATTGGCAAAAATACAAATAGGCATGCTCCATTGCGTTCGATTATCTCGCGCTTATCTTCCGCTACCATCTTCGGCCGCTATCTCTTCACCGTATCTCTTTCTAATATCTCCCGGAATAGGAGATTTTATTAAATAGATTTTGATTAAGATAATCGCCGCTATAAATCAGAACCAAGCAAAATGGGGGGTTCCTTATCTTGTTCCTGCTGCTGCTGCTGCTGCCGCCTGCTGCACTCTTACCGATCATTTTTCTTCTGCATGAAATTCCCCGCTTTACTTCAACCAGCAATCGAACCATTGTTTGGACCTTCGATCGTTCATTCAAAGGAATTCACTTCTTCATATTCGCTTTGAAGGCAAAACTTCGCTGAATTTTCTTTGTGGGTTTTGTTTCTACAGGGTTTTGCTTATGGGCGAAGAACAAGGGTTCGTTTTGGTTTTGGATTATGAAGAATTTTTGTCTTCTAGATTTGTTTACCTCAGATAATCTTATTGGCCTTTGCTATACAGGGTGAGCACTGAAGATTTTTTAATGATTTTGACATATAACTGAGATACAAAGTTGTAAAAAAATTGAAAAACAACTTGTCGATTGATCAGGTTTTGGCGAAAAAACAGTGTCGTGCCCAAAGGGCGCGGCACAGCAAACGCACTAGAGAGTGAGTGACCCCAATTACTGAAATTTTTAGCACGTTTAGAGCGAAAGGTGGTAAAAAAGAAAGTTTCAGGTGGTGAAAATTTCAAGTTGCTACTTGCGTTAGCTTGAAAGATGCGAATTTTTGCTTTGCGACTTTGATGCTTACTAAGCTGGCAAACACCTAAATTCTGGTCGATTTTGAGAAAACTTTCGAACGAGTGAGAGTCAAGTGTCTGCTACAGTTGCAAGATGCGAAATTTTAAACGAGAAGTCACTCCAAAAACTCGACATTTTCATGCAATATTAGTCCATGACCAGAAGAAACATCCCGTTTACAACGCTGCACTCACTAGCCTCTTGGTGTAGACCAACACACTTTAACTCTTTCCTCCGATTTCCTCTATCAGTTTACTCACTGCCGAGACTGACAAATGAGACCAATTGATCGAAGAAACCGGGAGGAAAAAAATGCACACAATTAATCGCCGCTTAATTGAAAACCATTTGAATACCAAAACAGATTTGTTCTTGTGCGATTAAGCAAACCAGATATTTCCTCGTCACTATCGCCAGGCCCACAACACCAGGAGACAAATGACATTTGTCTGATTAATGGGACTAATTAAGCCCAAATGGTCGACTTTCTAAAGCTTATCGTTCAAATATCGTCGAGATAGCGCATCTAGTAGCTCGTTGACCAGCAGATATACCGTGTGATCTTTTTCGGGCTTCAAATTGGGTGATTCCCTCAAAACATCCAAAACCTGCTGGTTCTACATCGGGCCATAGTCGTTTGGCTTAGAACCACTACAGCAGCTAAGCTTCGCAGTGAGTTTCCCTAAGGCTTTTCGTCCCAAGGCCTGAGTCGGACTGCAGGCAGGTTCATAGAAAGTGGACAGATTCGAGTCCATTTTCCCCGGAATGGGCCGCATCCTTTATCAAGCCGATCTGAGCTCCGAATAAATGAATATCAAACCTCGACCATCGGTACCTCTTTGGACTTATCTTGGCCAACTCGATTCCGTTTAAAATTTAATTAGGATCGAAACGTCTAGCCCACCTACCTACCGACGATGGTTACATAAATATTCAACGCATATATCAATTAAAATTAATATATTAGTCGTTTGTAAACATTGGCCGGCATCCATCGGGATCTCAATTAGCTGGCGAGTTTCACGTTTGGAGAATTAGAATCCGCTGAATTGAAGATGGCATAGGACGACAAAAGTACCGTTCCGCGTGTGTTAATCGTGCGCAAATCTTCCTTCAAAAGAACCGGGCCGAAGAATGGCACATAAAATGCTGTTCTTTGATAAGGCACAGCCACTAAAATACGCATTATCTACCGCCTGTGTAACCGCTCTATTCGAATAACGTTGTTTACCGTTTAAATGCTCATTTGGTTGGTTGTTAAACCGGAAATAACTTTGGTTTGATGCAGTTTGGTCACTCCAGGACTACCCTTTAGCCGGCATGGGGTTACTAACTGCGCTTTTTCTTGAAAAAAATCGTTTCTTCTAAACAAAAGCAGGGAGCAGCGTCAAATTTGCACTATATTTAGAAGACACTCGACTCTAGAAATGCTGAAGCTAAAATCGCCCAGAATCGCGATATTTGCCACCTTAGTAGACATCGGACCCAACATGGACGTTTTTAAGCAACTGCGCTCTTTCCTTTCAAAATTCGCATTCCCAGCTGCAACAGCAACTTACAGTTTTCGCCATCTTTAGAAGACACTTGAGCCTAAGAATGCTGGTGGTTTCATTAAAATCGCCAGGAATCCAGAGTTTTGCCCGCTTCGTAAAATCGGACTCATAATGAACGTTTTTTCTCAATTTCACTCTCTAATTTAAAAATTCGTATCTTCCAAACTACAGCAAATAACAACTTAAAATTTCCACCATCTCTAGAAGACACTTGCGTCTAAATATTCTGAAAATTTCATTAAAATTTCCAAAATCTGGAGTTTTGTCAGCTTAGTAAACATGGAACTCAAAATGGAAGTTTTAACGCACTGCGACGAAGAAATGCGCCTTCTGTTCTAAAAATCTGCAGCTTCCCAATAAAGCAAGTAGCGACTTGAAATTTTCATCATCTTTCTAAGCCGTTTCACTCTAATTTCGCAAAAAATTCGCCAAAATCTTGGTTATTAGTTAACAACTTAGTTATTTTGAGCGGTTTTTAAGCAGCTTGTTCTTTAATTGGCCATATCGGCTCAAACACCCTGTATCTGCGTATCGAGCAGCTTCTTGTGCCGAAAACAATTCATTGAACTTAAAAAATGCGCATGGGAAAATTCAATTTTCGCCTCGAAAAAGTCGTATTTTTGTCAGCTTATTTAACATCGGACTGCGCTCTTTTCTTTAAAAATTCGTATTTTCCAAACCCAAGCAAATAAGAACTTGAAACTTTCTTGACTTGAAGCAAACAAGAATTTCAAAATTTCAACAAATCTCGAAGACACTTGAGTCTAAATATTCTGAAAGTTCCATCAGAATCGCTTGAATCCTCAATTGCGCCAGTTTACCGAGTAGGTACATTATACATTGTTGCCAAATTTATATGGAAGTTTTTTGCGACTATCTCCGTTTTCTGTGAGAATTATCACAGTTTGTTCTGTGCTCACCCTGTTTAGCTAAGTTTTTAAGATTATTTTTCCAGTTTGGCGGCTTAAAAATTGAGCCACTCGTGCTCAGTGAACAATGATGCTATAAGTATGGAATCGCAGTGGTACCAACCGTGGCAGTCACTTGGAACGATTAGCCAATAGGCAGGTGCACTGATCATATTCCGCTATTTTTCGCGGAATGTGTTTTTTGTCGGCGTTTAATCAATGCGAAGTGCGCGTTCCCATATCAGAACCCGAAGTACGAATAACTTATTAAAATTCCCGGCCTGGCTGAGTACGCCTGTACAGTAGCGGCCCATCGCTCATTCCTGCTTTTTATCTGGATACTGCTGCGGGAATAAAATCAGTTTTTCTGGAGGTTCCACGGAAGCAGTACCAATAGCGATCGGCAATACAGCCGCGATGCAAAACGACCAATTAGTGACCCCCCCGTTGAGGTACGACGGGCACTTTGTTGGTTCGTGCGTGAGATGGTACCCGCCTGATACCATTCACCTTCGCATCACGAATCGCTTACTGCCGGTTCTGGGTGCCTTTTTACGAATTCGCAGCCTTTCATTTAATAGATACGTTTCTTTGCCGTACAATTGCCGGCAAATCATCAATTCTGATCTTTAACCAGGCAGTTTCTTTGGAGAAAATCCATCGTTTTCGCTCAAATGCTGATAGTTGAAGGCAACGGAAATTCGGAGCAATCAGTGGCGTAGCCACCGGGCGAAACCCGCCCACATAAGCGTGTAACGGCCCGCTGAATTTTCTGCGCCGCAGGTTTTCAGTACCATATAGGGTGATTAAAAAATCAGTTGCCTGATTCGTTTGGGGAGAACAGACGAGAGAATTTCCACTAGAAACTGAGATATTCGCGAAAAACGCAATCGGAAACTTGGCAACGATGTATTGGACTGGACGCACCCGGAAATGGCGCTTTTCTCATTAATATTACGTAAATGCCTGTTGCTTTATGCGTAACTCGGCAAAGGGAGCAGGTGAAATTCAAAGGCGATTATCGAGGCAATGATAAATTCATCAGTTTAATCAGTTGCATGCCTTTTATCGCGGAACTGCCCAACATATAACCTCATTTCATAACATCAGTTTCCATTGAAACTGGTGAGTTTTCCAGATTTTTAAGTCTTAGTGAAAAAAAAAATTCTTTCTGACGTTTCACAAACAAGTAATAGAATTATTGGTTTCGGCGATAGTGCGACTTCAACCTCAAAAAGCAATGGGATGCTTCTCAAGTGTCCTCGCGAATCATCAACTTTTCCATCCCACCTCGTAGCCAAACTGACGTAGTCCCGCTTCAGTCAAGAGAGAGAATAACATAGGGGTTGCCATGGAAATCAGTCTGTTTTTGTCGCACGCTGCCGATATACCAGGGCCGATTCAAAATAGCAGTAACTTTTGCACTTCGTTATTAGTTGAATTTCTCGGTCTTTTACTTTTCGGTACATTTTCAAAAAACTTGTAAAATCAGCTGGCACATAAAACATTGTCAAGTGAAACAAAAATCTGTCAATTTCCCCATTCTGCTACGTAAGTGGAAACGCCTACTCCGAAGTATGTAATTCCGGCTCGGACATTGTAAAAATTCTGATCCATATTAAATAAACGAGTTCTTCTAGCCGACCCATAATGGGCGATAAAACACTTTAAATTATCGTATAAACAATCATTAATAAATGTTAATAAATGCGCATTTCGATCTGGGTGTCGCGGCGGCATGTTACTGTTTCGTTCATTTGTTTGCTGGTGACATTGACAGCCTGTCAAGGTAAATGGATTGAAAGGTAGAAAAGGCCTGAGAGGTAGAAAAATCTCAAAATTTATTTCGGAAAATTAACAAATCAAAGTTTCATCAATTAAAAAATAATAATAATAATAATAATACAAAAGTAACAAAATAGTAAATAAGAAAAAGTAAAAAAAGCCTCTTTTTTTACAAGCTGCAATTGTACAGATCATAAAAATAAATACGAAATAACTTAAAACTGAATAAATTAACCTTAGAAAACTAGGGAAAAACGCACTTGAAAAACGCAATTCGTCGCCTTAGAGCTACGGGAATTTCGGTAAAAAAACAAACGGAAATCTCCCCCCCCCCCCCCCCGCCCCGGAAACCTTCTACATACTTACAGGGTTGCCTAATAAACAGTTCTAATGACAATAGCCGTCGTTTACTACACATGTAAAAATACAAAAAACTTAACCGATCCTAACGCAACATTGGTAGAATCCAAGAAAATGGTCAATATCAAAAATATGCAACCTAAACAACAGTATTCGCATTGTTTAACAACTTTTTTACGCGTTATCACAGAGTATTTTGTCATTTTTTAAAATCAGATCAAATTTAACATCTATGATACAATAAAGAAAAAACAGTAAAAAACGACGATGTAAAACAAGGATAAAACAGGCAACGTGGCTTAATTGATGCGATTCTACTATATTAGTGATGGGAATAATCGATTTAAATAACTCGAATAATTTAGGGACACCCTGTAGATGAAGCAATTAGCGATCGTTCCCATCACTCGCCCATAAAAGTCTTATTAATTATCATCGTCGTCGTGATAAACGAATTTTGGCACATAAAAAGTTCCGATTGTCCTGGATTACTGGCCTCCAAGCAGCAGCAGTTCAGATAAGTTCCTAACTCTGGAATGGTTCAACTTGCAATTCTTCGACATGCAGCCACCAGAAAATCCCCGAAGCCAGTTCCAGACACAAATGAAAAAAACTCGGAAACTCATGATTAAGTGAGTGGGAAATTCGGATTAGATAGAGTAACTAGAACGGCGGAGCGATTGTCTGGAAAACCACCACTAGAGTACCAGTGGCCCCAAAGCCGCCCTAATCCCCTGTCTGTATCATTGGGTGCTCTCAGTCTTGATCGTAGGCGGAGTGTTCAAGTTCTCTGGTTCGTAACGCGTGTGGGTCCTCATGTGCCTGGTGATCATGTCCCTCCGGCACGCCGCGTAAGGACACTGAGGACACTTGTAGGGCTTCTCGCCTGTGTGGGTGCGCTGATGTGTCGACAGGTGATCCGAACGCGAGAAAACTTGCCCACAAACCCGACAAGTGTATGGTTTCACTCCGGTGTGAAGTCTCATGTGCCTGGTCAGCATATCGCTGCGAGCAAACGACCGCTTGCACACCTCACAAAGGTAGGCCTTGGCCGTGGACTCGGCTGAACTCTGCCGGCTTTTATGTCTGGATGCCATGTGCTTGGCCAGGCGATCGTGTAGGGAGAACATTTGCCCACAAACGGGACACACAAAGGCCACGTCCGAACCGGGAGGCATTTCTTCCACCACTGGGGATACCTCCAGGTTGTATCGGGAGGCCACTGACTCCTTGGTGGTGGGAGAGGCAACGTCGCCTTTGACTACCGGAACCGAAACGGCGCCTCTTGGAGGCAGAAACCCAGAAGGCATGAGCTGCAGCCCAGCTTGCCCAGTGAGGGACTCCAAAGAGCTGGCGGCCTTTTCCCGAGCCTTAATACTTTTCATGGATAAGTCCAGAGGATACTCTTGGGGTATGGAGGAGGATTCCGCCTCAGCTGAGGATCGGGATGAAGGCAACGTCAGCGGATGAGTCCACTGGGGCGCGGTTTTGTCGCTTTTGGTCGCATCCAGCCACAGAGGAAGATCCGAATCGGAATGGCTGCGCCTCCTGAAGATATCCGGCAAGTACTTGGAGTGGAGGTAGCGCTCGAAGTTGTAGCTGGGGGCGGGCGAAGCGGGCGTCAAAGGACTGATGGGGGAGGCGGGGAAGAAACGGTCGTAGGGATGAAGGGTGGGCGGATGGTGGCCCGTCCCCGTCACGCACTGAAAGCATGGACACACTGGCGGCCGGTGGAACAGCGGCGGCGACGGACTGTTGTTGTCCTCCTTAATACGCAACGGACTGAAGCTGATCCGGGGCGACTCTGTAGAACTATGGGGCGACTTGTTGCTGGAACTCGCCGGACTGAACACGTCGTCCTCCTCACTGGCCTGTTTGCACAATCGCTCCCGCTCGACCGAATCGAACCGAAACACTTCGCCCACATAGTGCTTCTTCTTCAGCGCCTCCTTGTCGCCCTCATTGTTGTTGTACAGGTTCAGCGTCTTCTGCAGCTGTTGCTCGCCCTCCTCCTCCTTGCCAGCCGTCAGCTTATCCAGCACCTGACTGAGTCGCTTGCGTTTGCGCTGCTTGGCCATTGGGCGGTGATTGTGATTGACCACCAACGGGTGGTTGTTGTTGGTCTTGTCTTGCGAGGGGGCGACTTGTGCCTCAAGGGAGCTTTCAGCCATCGTCATGGCGGGCAGCAGGTGTTCGTACGGCTTCCAAGCCTTCTTGGGGGACTCGACCGGGTGCAGTGTGCTGCCGGCTGAGGGCGCTGCTGCTCTCGAAGGCTGCGTGGTGGGCGCAATTGGTCTCCTGGACCTCTCTGAAACAAAACAGAGACTATTGTTGTAGGTTACAGACTGGTCTTGGTTCTGACATGGTTTCTCAGTGTTTTTTCGCATTGTTGCCCTAAAGTCAGTGTGGTGCATGAAGGGCGCGGCGCCACTTTGGCACCAAGCAGCTGAATTTTGCAAAATAATGCGGAAAATTGAAAAAAAAATTATGAAAATGGAAAATTTTGCCTTTTAATGCTAAAGTGGTGGACAATGGTTTTAGTTTTTTAATACATCTCACTTTGTTGGTTTCGTTCTGTGTCTTATTCAAGTTTTTGGCACAACTTTTCGATTGAACTGTCGATTTTTCAATGTTATTTCAAATAAAAGTTGATGTATTTGTTGTGCCAAGTCCTTCGGGCACGACACTGTTTATTAGTGAGTTTTCACGTTATTGCTCTGTTCCAGTGTCGTGCCCGAAGGGCTCGGCACAACAAATACATCAAATTCGACCGGATTTGAACTCTACTTAGGTTCTAATGTAACTGTTGTGCCAAGCCCTTCGGGGACGACTCTGGTATTGAACAACAATGTGTAAACTCATTAATAAACAGTGTCGTGCTCGGAGGGTTCGGCACAACTTCTATATCGACTTTTTATTGAATTAACACTGAGAAATCGACAGTTCAATGTCAAAGTTGTGGGTTGGGGAACAGTCTGAGTAAATCGCAATGAAATCAACAAAGTGAAGATTCATTTAGAAAAGCGTTTTATTGCTGTACAGCCAGTGTCGTGCCCAAAGGGCTTGGCACCACTTTTGCATCAAACAGCTGAACTGTCCATGAAGTTTTTTTCCATTTTCCTGACTTATTTTGCAAATTTCAGGTGCCGGTTTTGGACGCTTTTCTTAAACGGTTTTTCATCTCGGTGTTCTCTTCCAGTGCCCTATTTGCTTTGATTAGTCGTTCTTTCGAGTGAAAGTTGTTCGATTTGAGATGGCACCCACGCCTATCGTGCACCCGAGAATACGTGCCCGGGTACCTGTCGATTACCTGTTCGATCCACCTGACAATTGACCCCGTTCCGCGTCATGAATGGACGAGCGGCCGACCCGCCGAACGACGACACGTGGTCGAAGACCTCGCCGAAGAGCCTTCCCATCGCGTTGCCAAGTGGGGCCGTTTGTCTCAAATTCCGCCCTGATCCCCGAAATCACTCACTCCTCTTGCACCTCATTTATCAAACTTTGCTGCCTACGTACAGAGGATTTTCGAAAAATCCTGCTGAATAGGCTTTAGGTACCCAACGGGCTGGAAGATTTCTCATGAATACCAAAGAAGAGACAGTAAACTAGGATATGTAGAAGTACATCCAGATGCGCATAAAGGAGGTTTCCGATTAGGAAAAATAGGCAACAATGGCAATTCTTGGCATCCACTGTGGTGCATTGCGGGGGTGTTCGGATGCACAAACAGAGCCCAGTGGCGGCTCGACAATGGGCCCATATTAAACACAGAAGCTTTATCAGTGCTTTACTAAGGCCTAAGTCATGTCTTTTATCAGGCGCCTCGTTCATTAAACATGCAGCTCTGGCGCCCAGTAAATCCTGCACACCTGGTGCTTGAACAAAGAGCTGCTGCTCAGCAATAAGACTTGGGACGCCAATGGATCTGCATAGAAATGCTGCAGAGTGACTGCAGCAGGAACGTTTCGTCGTCTGCCTTTATCGGCTTATTTACGGCGAATGTTGCGGTTTTTGGTAACTTTTGGCAGTGGGACCAAATGCTGCCGCATTTGGTCCGCAAGGGGAATTTTCGTTTTGCGACCCCAGCGGTTCGTTGTTCGTTCGAAACCGAGCGCGGCTGGCCAGTTTTAAAAAATGCCTTCGGCTCGCGGCCAGAAAAAGCCGTAACGAGCAAAGAAAAATGTGCCTCTCTTTGGGCCGGCGGAATGAAAAAACCACCCACTGAAACGTATCGGGCATATCTCGAGCCGTCTGGCCATATACGTATCGTCGGTACGATCGATGGAATACAAATTTCCTTTCAGTACCCGGCGTTTTTGCGCTCACGGAATGCGTCGGTACTGCCGCTTCAGAGTGTGACAGCAAAAACTGCAGGCAGCCTGGTACCGATTTCTATAAGTTTGGAATCGTTGCCCAATGGGAACCATGTCCAAACGGAATATATGGAGCTCTAAGTGGTACCGATGGAATGCAAGGGAACTGAATCAATTCGGGCGTGGCTGCCGCAAAACTGGATCGTTCACTTTGTCAAGTGCAAACGTAATGCGGGCATTTTCGCTGATTTGCACGATACAAACTGTCACAAATCGCGTACCATTTATCAAAACCAGCGACCACTAGATCGGAGACGGTACCACTCGCCCGATCGCCACAATCACCATTTGTTTGCATTCAATCGATATCGATTCGACTGCCGCTTCCTACACGATACCCATTGTCCCACGCACCTAATAATAATTGAGAAACGATTATTAGCGGCGACTAGTTTGGGCGTTTGTGTAATTTAAGAGTGTTTTGCAACAATTCGCGCCGTCCAGTAGCCGATAAGGTAGCACTAAAACGTCGATAATAAAATTAATTTTCTTTGCCGGTCGATTTCGATACCTGCCGGGCATCGGCGCTATTCAATGTTTATCGATTATCGCATTCGAGTGGTTTATTTTGGCTGTTGCAAAATCGCATTGTCGCTTAACCGGGTTCCGAACTGGAATTGAATGATTTCGTGGGTGCAATCCATCAGATTTTTATAACCGACCGATATAAAGGTTAATTGTTTCATCAAAAACGGTGGCTTTGGGTAACAGGGAAAATTGACTTTTCAAGCTGTCTACCGAGGGTTGTATTCGCGACAAATCGGTGCTCCGTTCTTCGAAAAATCTTTAGTATTTATGGTTTGAATGATGCAACTTTTGAGCTTGTCACGACTCACTAAAATGGGTCTATCTCTCGGGAGTTTCGGAATTTCGCTTGACACTTCAAGAGGAACAGATGGGTCTCACAACGCTCTATCGAAAAGGTTCTAATGACTATTCCGATATTTGCACTCGTTCCCGAGATAGAAGCGAAAAATCATTCGTCATTCATCAAAAATTAGTGTATAGATTTTCAGGTTAGGATCTCTGCTTGAAGCCTGAGGTGGAAAAGATTGTTCTCGAAACGTTCTATCGAAAAGCTTCTAATGAGCATTCCGATATTTTCAACAGTTTCTGACAAACCCTGATGAGTAAAAGAGAGTCCTCGAGCTATCGAGGACCGTTTCTGAGACGTCCGCTTTTTCAGACCTGAAACATTTAGCGTCTTGTATTGGGCTTTTGATGCTTTGAACCTCTTTTTAATAAAGCGCTAGGCAATTAGTAGCTTCTATAGAGGAAATTCCTTTCAATAAAGAGAAACAGTTGATTTTCATTCTTCATAGGGAACATTCCATTCTCTAGCCGGCAGTTGGGTGCAAATCGACTTAAGCCACTAGCGCAATAACGAATAAAGCGAATATCGACCGATTTGCTTATGTCACTCGATTACAACACGCACACGCCGATTGTGAATGTAGGTTCCCCCTTTGGGTGGACTTTTTCCAAATTCAAATCATGCCCGTGTGGGCGTCACTGTATCTGACCATTGGGGTACCAGCTGACACTCACAATGGCCCGATGGGAGTAACTGTTTGGGTTACATTAACAATGCAGAGTCGATTTGCATGTTGTGAATTTGTCGATCATTTGGCCGGATTTGCTGAATAGAAATCGCCTCTTGTAATATTCGACATTCAGTGGAATCTGATGTATTTGTTGTGCCGAGCCCTTCAGGCACGACACTGGTCTCGATGTAAAAAAACCTGCCTAACTGTCTGATTTGTGGTTTGTTGTCCTCCTACCAATGTCGTGCCCGAAGGGCTCGGCACAACCAGTACAGTAAACTCCAGTGGATGTCGAAGTTTACTTAGACACTCATAAGGCTCCAATGTATTTGTTGTGCCGAGCCCTTCGGGCACGACACTTGTCTGAATGTAAGAAAACCTTCCTAACTGTCTGATTTGTGGTTTGTTGTTCTCCAACCAGTGTCGTGCCCGAAGGGCTCGGCACAACAAATACATTGGATCCTTATGAATCTCCAAGTAGACTTCGACATCCACTGGAGTTTAATGTAGTTGTTGTGCCGAGCTCTTCGGGCACAACACTGGTAGGAGAACAACACACCACAGATCAAACTGTTAGGAAGTTTTTTTCTCATTCAGACCAGTATCGTGCCCGAAGGGCTCGGCACAACAACTACATTAAACTCCAGTGGATGTCGAAGTCTACTTGGAGATTCATAAGGCTCCAATGTATTTGTTGTGCCGAGCCCTTCGGGCACGAAACTGGTCTGAATGTAAGAAAACTTTCCTAACTGTCTGATTTGTGGTTTGTTGTTGTCCAACCAGTGTCGTGCTCGAAGGGCTCGGCACAACAATTACATTAAAATCCAATGATGAGACTAAGTGAACTTCGACACTCAGTGGAGTTTATTGTATTTGTTGTGCCGAGCCCTTCGGACACGACACTGCTCTGAATGTAAAAAAATTGTTTTTGTTGTCCTACCAGTGTCGTGCCCGAAGGGCTCGGCACAACAACTACATTAAGCTCCAGTGGATGTCGAAGTAGAATTCGACATCCAGTTATACATACTGTCTAGAAGCCAGCAAACAGCCTGATATTATTTTATTCTAGTGTATTGGTTACAATTATCTTTTATTATCATTATTATTTTTTAATGTATTTTCTGCCACATTTAAAAGCAAGACTTTCCAGACTCTTGCTGCAAGAGCAAGACCTAGACCAAGATCAAGCAAGTTCTGGTCTTGATCTTGCTTTGCTCATCACTAATCGAAAGAGCCGAGCGATCCCAAGAGATGTTGGTCTGATTATTAAGCCCGATTGCCGATTACGCGGCCGATATTGACCTCAGCTACCAGAAAAACATTGCAAAAAACCGCTTTCACTCAGAGCCGGTTTTTTTTCGGGGGGGAACCTTGACCAAGGCTTATTATGTGCTCGAAACGGGGTGGTTTTGGCAAGGGTAAATGCCAGCGCGTGCCGCCACTGAAGAAGGTATTGGTATTCCTCCAGGCAGGAAGTCACCTATTAGGTGCAAGAGATGAGAATTCGATGAGTGGGCCGCGCTGATTGATTTTATTAGACCGCTTCTAATGTCAGTTTTCGAACTCGAGCTGATAATGATGGCGGTTTTGAGGGTGTGTTCTCGCACTTTTTTCCCGTTGGTAAATAAATTAAACCAGCTCGGGCTGTCGTTAATTACTGTGGTGGGCGATTTTTTACTAGGCTTGCGTCGATAGCGTAAACATTGCTATTTATTAGTTCGGATTTTTATTGGGCGGAGAGGCGTTGAGAAATCGCCATCGGCATTTTTTCGCTCCAGTTTTCACTCGCATCTATTTTTAATGCGACTTCCACCCACATTAGGCAAACGGTTTTCACGCCCCGTTTCCAAATTTAAACGACGCGTCTCCGCTTAGTTGCAGGTGACTGATGTCGCAATTATTTACATGCATCATCCTCCAGTGACGTGTTACACCGTAAACATCATTTTCGTTATAAATGACCTGCAGACGTTGCACATACCTGCCTGTTTTCCTCGTACGAATTACGCACTTTGTCCACAATCAACAGTGTTTCTTTGTATGAAAGAGGGCAGCTGGAAGTCTAGCCAAAGAATGTTTAACCTCTAAAAAGACAGGAGCTAAACTCCCAGAAGTCCTTCAAGTTTTAAACCGCTGATAGCTCCGAAACGGTTGCAAATATCCAATCAGTCGTCAGAATCTTTTTGAGGGCCCCTTTCGAGCACTGCATTTTCGCATTTAGGTTTTATTAGGAATTGTTAACCTCCAAACAGATAGAAGCATAAAACGGCTCAAATCTCGGAAACGGTTCGAAAAATCACATACGTTGCAGGCATAGGTTTGATAGGGCGTTTTGGATCCTTGTAAATTTTCAAGCGAAATTCCTAACCTCAAAAGAATGAGAGCTATTTTTGGGGACTTATTGAACTTTTCTCGTCGTATCTCGAAAATGGTGACAAATACCGGAATGATCATTAGGAGCTTTTCAATAGATAAGTGCGAGCTTTATATTTCCTTCGAGTTTTATCAGAAATTTGTTACCGCTTCAGAGCTACAAGCAAATATGTCCATTTTTTTGGGTTTTTTTCAAATTTCAACAGGTTATATCTCGGAAAGCAGCCAAAATATGAAATAAGTCTTAAGGGCCATTTTGATGGGGCGGTTCGAGACGAGTCTTTTCCTCGGCAGGCGTCACACGAAATTCCTAATCTCAAAGACTCATTTTTGGTGAATTTTTGAACATTTTCATTGATTTCTCGAAAACAGTGGAAAATATCGAAATAATTATTGGAACTTTTTCGACAGAGCATTCCAAGCTCTATCTTTTCCTTCATAGCCTTTTTCCAAAATTCGTAACTGTGAAAGTTAGACGCAAAAATGTCAAGTTTTTGCGTACTTTCAAGTTTACGATTTATATATCTTGGAAACTGTCGAAAAATTTTAATCAGTGCTAAGAAACAATTTGATAAGGCGTTGCGAGAACTATCATTTCATCCTCAGTATTAAGCGAAGTTTCTAACCTCAAAAGTGATAGATCCATTTTTGAACATTTTCAATGAGATATCGAAAACTGCGAAAAATAGCGAAATAGTCATTAGGAACTTTTCGATAGAGCATTTCGAGCTCTACGGGTCCCTAATGAGTTTTTATCGGAAATTCGTTCTGGTTTAAGAGTTACAAGCAAAAACGTCAAGTTTTTGCGTACTTTCAAGTTTACGATTTATATATCTTGGAAACTGTCGAAAAATTTTAATCAGTGCTAAGAAACAATTTGATAAGGCGTTTCGAGAATTATCGTTTCATCCTCAGTCTTAAGCGAAGTTTCTAACCTCAAAAGCGATAGATCCATTTTTGGTGAATTTTTGAACATTTTCAATGAGATCTCGAAAACTGCGAAAAATAGCGAAATAGTCATTAGGAACTTTTCGGTAGAGCATTTCGAGCTCTACGTGTCCCTAATGAGTCTTTATCGGAAATTCGTTCTGGTTTAAGAGTTAGAAACAAAAACGTCAAGTTTTTGCGTACCTGCAAGTTTGTGATTTATATATCTTGGAAACTGTCGAAAATTTTTAATCAGTGCTAAGAAACAATTTGATAGGGCGTTTCGAGAACTATCGTTTCATCCTCAGTCAGTCTTAAGCTAAGTTCCTAACCTCAAAAGCGATAGATCAATTTTTGTTGAATTTTTGAACCTTTTCAATGAGATCTCGAAAGCTGCGAAGAATAGCGAAATAGTCATTAGGAACTTTTCGAGAGAGCATTTCGAGCTCTACGTGTCCCTAATGAGTTTTTATCGGAAATTCGTTCTGGTTTAAGAGTTACAAGCAAAAACGTCAAGTTTTTGCGTACTTTCAAGTTTACGATTTATATATCTTGGAAACTGTCGAAAAATTTTAATCAGTGCTAAGAAACAATTTGATAAGGCGTTTCGAGAACTATCGTTTCATCCTCAGTCAGTCTTAAGCTAAATTCCTAACCTCAAAAGCGATAGATCAATTTTTGAACCTTTTCAATGAGATCTCGAAAACTGCGAAGAATAGCGAAATAGTCATTAGGAACTTTTCGAGAGAGCATTTCGAGCTCTATGTGTTCCTAATGAGTCTTTATCGGAAATTCGTTCTGGTTTAAGAGTTAGAAGCAAAAACGTCAAGTTTTTGCGTACTTTCAAGTTTACGAGGTTATATCTTGGAAACTGTCGAAAATTTTTAATCAGTGCTAAGAAACAATTTTATAAGGCGTTTCGAGAACTATCGTTTCATCCTCAGTCAGTCTTAAGCTAAGTTCCTAACCTCAAAAGCGATAGATCAATTTTTGTTGAATTTTTGAACCTTTTTAATGAGATCTCGAAAACTGCGAAGAATAGCGAAATAGTCATTAGGAACTTTTCGAGAGAGCATTTCGAGCTCTACGTTTCCCTAATGAGTCTTTATCGGAAATTCGTTCTGGTTTAAGAGTTAGAAGCAAAAAGGTCAAGTTTTTGCGTACTTTCAAGTTTACGATTTATATATCTTGGAAACTGTCGAAAAATTTTAATCAGTGCTAAGAAACAATTTGATAAGGCGTTTCGAGAACTATCGTCTCATCCTCAGTCAGTCTTAAGCTAAGTTCCTAACCTCAAAAGCGAGGATCAATTTTTGTTGAATTTTTGAACCTTTTCAATGATATCTCGAAAACTGCGAAGAATAGCGAAATAGTTATTAGGAACTTTTCGATAGAGCATTTCGAGCTCTATGTGTCCCTAGTGAGTCTTTATCGGAAATTCGTTCTGGTTTAAGAGTTAGAAGCAAAAACGTCAAGTTTTTGCGTACTTTCAAGTTTACGAGGTTATATCTTGGAAACTGTCGAAAATTTTTAATCAGTGCTAAAAAACAATTTGATAGGGCGTTTCGAGAACTATCATTTCATCCTCAGTCTTAGCGAAGTTTTTAACCTCAAAAGCGATGGATCCATTTTTGGTGAATTTTTGAACATTTTCCATGAGATCTCGAAAACTGCGAAAAATAGCGAAATAATCAGTAGGAACTTTTCGATAGAGCATTTCGAGTTCTACGTGTCCCTAATGAGTCTTTATCGGAAATTGGTTCTTCAATATTTAATTAGTCTCCATAACCTTTTCGAGAGCGTTTTAGGTTAAGCCTGAAGGATTTGGCTCAGTTTCCCACAGCTTCAAAGCTTTTTAATGGCGAAAATGGATTCTAGAACCTTGACAAATCTTGGAACTGATCGATAACGTAAGAAATTCAAACTTTCTGGTCTGGATCCAGTGATCGAGGATAGTTTGAACCAAAAAAAAAAGTTTTCTTCTTCAATTGTTCCGCGCCTTGTATCCGGTGAATACCGTAGCGAACGAGCCAACGCCACCGTTTCCACTCGGGCAACCGACCTAAAAGCTATAATTTCGTAAAACGAATAGAAAGGCCCGTCTATTTTTGTAATTATTATTATATTTATTGCCCAACAAGCCAATTTATTTGCTTTAGATAGCCGATCGGCTGCCTTAATGCATTACTTTGTTTGTCTGCGGACTTTTGCCCCATTCGTATCGCCACTACCATCTCCTCCTCGATCGCCGTCTATGATTATTCGATTATTGTGAATTTTTTTCTATGTGGAAAAATCCATTCTCGATAACTAATTCCAATGGCAGGCTGGATTTGTTTGATTTACGACTGCCAGGTTCCACCCACGACATGGAACCCAGCCACTAATTAACGTTCCACATGCACATTCATAATTAATTTGATTAATTTCTGCATCGCGGTTTAATTAAGTTTGCTTTAGATTCGCTATCAGCGATCTTTGTTCGGTTGTTGTCGAGGCTGGGTACCAACACAAGAACTAGGCAGGCCTGCTAATAATAATCGCCGGTACCAATCTGTCTGTCATTCATTAATCGTTTAACAGTTTCACCTGAAATAATTAATTAAATACTGATTTCATTAAGTTGCAGTGGTTCCTTTTTGGCAAAGGAAAAAGGGGGCGTTTTTGCCATTCGAATCTCTCTTGTGGTCTTGTGGTACTTAACAAAACGTCGCTTGTTTAATTGTCGCGATGTGATCGAACCGTCCAGCAGGCGAACAGGAGTAGTCGTGAATTATTGTCGCGTCCAACAAGCACTTCATTAATTCGGTTGATGTTAATTTGTACGGAAATCCAACAAAGCGATCGCGTCGTCGAGTTTGCCAGATTTCCGTGATTAATTGTGCGCCAGTCCTCACAAGAGAATGACAAAAAGACGACAAAGTCTGTTTTTCGCCATGTGACACTCCGAAATAGACTTGTTTTGCCCTCTGTGTGCGAACAATGCCCGCTTTCCTCTATAAATATGACTCAACAGGCTGGAGCTTTCCCGTTCAATGTGCAGGACAACTAGTGAAGAGCGAGACTGGTCTTGGTCCAGATCTTTGCCAGGATCAAGACCCCGGACTGTGCAAGTCCATGCAAGTCCTGGTCTTGCTTGCCTCATCACTAGTTAAAAGAGTCTGCATTGCGACGCAATTAAATCAAGTTCTGCGCCCTTATCGCCACTACAACTCTATCAGAATGTATTTGCGGTTCGATTAAATTCCTGCCGATCTAACCATTTCCTTTTGGTAATAAGTCAACGGAGGAAACGGGCCGGTTTGGTGGCCACCGCAAGTCGAGTGGAGCAGCAGGAAAAAAACTGCTTTAATCAAATTAACTTCTGTAATTCAACTAGGCCTGTATCCATGTCGATTTAATTGGTTCTCCATTAAGTTAATTTGCCTAGACCGAAGCTGGGGCTGGAATGAATCAAGTTCGAGGTTCCGTCCGATGGCGCAATGAATGATTCATGGCCGGTACCAGCAAAGGGCGTTTTTCGCAAATTTTTCCAATCGCAATTTATTGGCTGCTCCCTAAAAGTGAACCGATGGCATTCGCACTATCCTGCTGCCGCCTGCTTCCTGCGCCCGTACATGGACATCGGAACGTCTCAAATATATGTGTACCATTCCCGGCTTATAGAAGAAGCGTTTTTTCCATAACAGATAGTTTCGCTTTTAAATAGAGTAGATTCCGAGGTGAAATGCGCCTTTTCAGTGGCTGTGGCTGCCGCCGACATTTCTGCTGCCGGTTATTTATGGGATAGGTGGCAAATATGCCATGATTCTTCTTAAGGTTGGCAATTGAATTTATGGCGTGTTAAACCATAAAACTGACCGGACGAATTGAAACTAACTAGTGATGGGAATACGAACTGAATCAAGAGATTTTCCGATTTCAAACGCGGTGCAGAGAGGCGTTGAAACTCAGGGTTTCAGCGGAAGTTCGTTTTTTGAAACCCGCACACTCTTCGCTTTGGAACGCACCCAATTATCGTTCGATTTTGACATTTTGAAAACCCGATTAACGCGAAGATTTTGAGGCTTTAAATGCAGTTTTCAGATGCCGGAAGTTTGCAAAGGCTCTTGAACTGCGGCCAGAATTAATCGGGAAAGTTCGGTTTTTTAAACCCTCCACACTCCATTTGTTTGATTCCACACTTTTAATGTGGTTACTTTTCCAACTCTTCCAAAATAAGGCGCACACTTTCGTCTTTCAAATGCGGTTTTCAGATGCCGGAGATCTGCAAAACCGCCGAAAGTTTTCAACCGAAGTTTTCAAACCTTCCACACTCTTAACGCCGCAACTTTTCTAACTCTGGGCGGATTTTGCAATTTCGAAAACTAGAACAAAGAACAAATTTTGAGCTTTCGAACACGGTGTTCATGTTCCGGATTTTCGCAAAATCGCCGGAAGTGCGGCCAGATTTAACCGGGCAAATTCATTCTTTCAAACCTTCCACACTCTTAACGTCGCAAGTTTTCTAAATCTGGTCCAATTTTGAAATTTCGAATACCCCAATTAAGAGCAGATCTTGAGCATTCGAACGCCGTGATCTAGTGCCGGAGATTCGTAAAAGCGCCGGAAGTGCGGCCAGATTTAACCGGGCAAATCCATTTTTTCAAACCTTCCACACTCTTAACGTCGCAACTTTTCTAACTCTAGGTGGATTTTGCAATTTCGAAAGCCAGAATTAAGAGCAGATGTTGAGCATTCGAACCCCGTGATCTAGTGCCGGAGATTCGCAAAAGCGCCGGAAGTGCGACCAGATTTAACAGCACAAATCCATTTTTCCAAACCTTCCACACTCTTAACGTCGCAACTTTTCTAACTCTGGGCGGATTTTGCAATTTCGAAAACTAGAACAAACAGCAAATTTGGAGCTTTCGAACGCCGAGATCAGGTGCGTGATATTCGCAAAAGCGCCGGAAGTGCGGCCAGATTTAACCGGGAAAATCCATTTTTTGAAACTTTCCACACTCTTAACGTCGCAACTTTTCTAAATCTGGACCAATTTTGAAATTTCGAATACCCGAATTAAGAGCAGATCTTGAGGATTCGAACGCCGTGATCTAGTGCCGGAGGTTCGCAAAAGCGCCGGAAGTGCGGCCAGATTTTACCGGGCAAATCCATTTTTTTCAAACCTTCCACACTCTTAACGTCGCAACTTTTCTAAATCTGGGCCAATTTTGAAATTTCGAAAACTGGAACAAAGAACAAATTTTGAGCTTTCGAACGCCGAGATCAGGTGCGTGATATTCGCAAAAGCGCCGGAAGTGCGGCCCGATTTAACCGGGAAAATCCATTTTTTGAAACTTTCCACACTCTTAACGTCGCAACTTTTCTAAATCTGGACCAATTTTGAAATTTCGAATACCCGAATTAAGAGCAGATCTTGAGGATTCGAACGCCGTGATCTAGTGCCGGAGGTTCGCAAAAGCTCCGGAAGTGCGGCCAGATTTTACCGGGCAAATCCATTTTTTTCAAACCTTCCACACTCTTAACGTCGCAACTTTTCTAACTCTGGGCGGATTTTGCAATTTCGAAAACTAGAACAAAGAGCTAATTTTGAGCTTTCGTACACGGTGACCATGTGCCGGAGATTCGCAAAAGCGCCGGAAGTGCGGCCAGATTTAACCGGGCAAATCCATTTGTTTAAACTTTCCACACTCTTAACGTCGCAACTTTTCTAAATCTGAGCCAATGTTAAAATTTCGAATAGCTGAATTAAGAGCAGATCTTGAGCATTCGAACGCCGTAATCTAGTGCCCGAGATTCGCAAAAGCGCCGGAAGTGCGGCCAGATTTTACCGGGAAAATCCATTTTTTTCAAACCTTCCACACTCTTAATGCCGCAACTTTTCTAACTCTGGGCGGATTTTGCAATTTCGAAAACTAGAACAAACAGCAAATTTGGAGCTTTCGAACGCCGAGATCAGGTGCGTAATATTCGCAAAAGCGCCGGAAGTGCGGCCAGATTTAACCGGGCAAATCCATTTTTTTCAAACCTTCCACACTCTTAACGTCGCAACTTTTCTATCTCTGGGCGGATTTTACAATTTCGAAAACTAGAACAAAGAGCAACTTTTGAGCTTTCGTAGGCGGTGACCAGGTGCCGAAGATTCGCAAAAGCTCCGGAAGTGTGGCAAGATTTAACAGCGCAAATCCATTTTTTTAATCCTTCCACACTCTTAACGGCGCAACTTTTCTGACTCTAGGCGGATTTTGAACTTTCAGAAACTAAAACAAAGAGCAAATTTTGAGCTTTCGGACGCCGTGATCAGGTGGGGGAGATTCGCAATAAGCGACGGAAGTGCGGCCAGATTTAATCGGGCAATCCATTTTTTGAAACTTTCCACACTCATAACGTTGCAACTTTTCTAAATCTGGGCGAATTTTGAAATTTCGAAAACCAGAATTATGAGCGGATCTTGATCTTTCCAACGCAGTGTTCAGATGCCGGAAGTTGGCAAAGGCTCTTGGACTGCGGCCAGATTTAATCGGGAAAGTTCAGTTTTTTTAATCCCTCCACACTCCATTTTTTGAAACCCTCCACACTCCTCACCTTGAAACAACCCCAATTATGAGCCCAGTTTGAAAGTCGTTAAACCCAAATCATGAGAAAATTTCGAGCTTTAGAACGCATGTTCCAGATGCCAGAGGCGCCCACAGACGCCGAATTTGCCCGGGAAACTTCCCCTTTTAAAACCCTTCAACTGTTCACTTTTTTAGCTGGAACGAACCCAATCAATGACCAAGAAATTTATATAGCCATAATCGAATGACCGAATTTCCAGCGCCAATAACGCAGAATAAATTCAGGTGGGAAAAGAGACATCGAACAGTGTTGGATGTCGATGATATCGGCGATCACAACACCCGAGGTGTAACCCGTGATTTACTTAAAGCGTCCAATCGCGGCCCCTTAATTGATTTTCGCTGTTAGAGAGGAAAAAAGACGATTCCCGATTAAGCGCAACGTTGTCGGCACAAGCGATCTAATTGATATAAATGCCCCTGAAACGGATTAATCGGCAATAATTAAGGCAGGTGTAATTGGTGCTCGAAAGCGATGCGATCGACGATTCAATTAGGCAGTATTTGGAAACTTTTCGAAACACCACAATAGAAGGAGGAAGCCGTTGCTGGTCGAGCGCGAAGCCCACAAACACATTAAAAACCCATAACAAGTTCTTTTCGTCGATTTCAGACTGTGAAATGAACGCTAGAAGTGGTTTAATTGCCTATTGATGGGAACAGTGACATTTTTCGAATAGCGAAGCACTAATGGCATGGATTTGTGTGTAGTTCTCGGCGCTAACCATTGACATTTGAATTTCAAATTCGACCGCAAAAAATCACTAGGCCTCGGTACTCGCCTTTACCGTGTCCATCTCAAAAGCGAGTTTTCTCGAGAACCACAGCCCGATGCCATTTGCATCATGCCCAAATCCCAGAAAAAACATCTCCATCTAACGAACCGTTTGATCTTCCAACATTCATTAGGGAGCTGTTGAGTCCAATCTTCGGCCATGGGCCGAAGATTGCCAACACTTCTTGAACGATTATCGGTTACCGCAGGCGAACAGCTCCCTATCTCATGGGAACCAATCGTCGAAAAGAATTATGAGCGATTCAGAGATTCAAATAGCCTTTCAAAGTGGATAAACCGAATAGTTCAAGCTTGTTAATGGCGATTGTGGCTTTGTAATAATATAATTTGTGTGTGTGTTTAGTATGCAAGGCGTTATTTATTCTACCGCAGATATAAATCCTCATTTTGGACGATTATTGTCCAGTCTTTTTTTTTAATCGAGGCCCTAGGGTCTATGGATCAGAATGGTGATGAGAGGGACTAGTCTTGCTCTTGTTCAGCAATCTTGCGAGACTGTTGCTGCAAGAGTTGGTCTTAGGCTTGCTTTGCTTGAACGTCGATAATAGTAAACTGAGTGAAAATAGAGAATCGATGACTTCCAGCAAGCTTTCGATTCCACAACATCGATCATCATTCGAGTGAACAAACGAGCGGCTGACAGTTAAGGCGGCCAGTTCCGATATTTATAACCGAAAAATTAGCAATTACAATTCCCCATATCATATTTTGCATAAAGGCACAGCGAATTGCGGATTTAAAGGTGCATGTAGGTGTCGGTGGCGGAGACTTTAAGAAGCCTCGGCTTTAATCTATGTATCGGGATCCGCACGCATTTATATGCCCTATTTACATAATACACACACACATACACACAGAGAGAGACTTTTCAGTCTGTATTTTATTGGTGCAGTCGCTGCGTTCTCAGCAATCGCTTTCAATGACACTGCGATTTATGTGCTGGTCACATCAGCGACGTGTCATCCGCATGGGTTTGCTGATTTTTCCCTGCCTATGCATCAAATCAAATGAGGGCGATTTATGAGGAAATTTTCCACAACTGCATGGATTTTAACGTGCATTGCAAGCTCACTGAGAGATGAGAAAAGTTGGATTCGGGAACACAGTCGACGAGTCGAAATGGCATATTTCAGCCACCATTTATATCTGTATAGAGTTATAAGAGATTACGTTCATTCGGTATGCAGTGTTGCTTTAGTGTCCACAGTCACGGTACCCGGTACTTAAAGGAAATGTTACTGCCGTGTCGACAGCAATGGACTGTGAACATTCACGTAAACGACGTTATTTGAGAAGGACCCCGATTCCCATTATTTATGCAGATCAATCGATCGAGATTCGATCGCCTAATTAGCGGCAGCAAACAAAAGTGGGACATGTTTGCGTCGAACCTCCCATATCCGAAGAACACATTAAGAGAGATAAAGACCCTCTGGTGCATTACCGCGATTTTACAATGGCCCGCTGTCGAGCTGGAGTATTATCAGCCGACCAATCTGCTACTTTAGTAGTAGTCCAGCCAGAGTTCGCTTTGTAACTGTCATGTTTCCACTTGGGACCATTTAACATCATTATTGAACGAAAATAGAGCCATTCGTTTGTGTCTTTTGTTTTCGCGCGGCCGTTCCATCCTCCCGATCTAGCGCTGCGGGACGCTGGATCAATCCGATTTTCGGTCGCCAATTAACCGAACACCTTTGCCCGATGTCGTAAATAACCGCAGGGCCCTGGCATTAAACTGTTAACAAACGCAATCATCGCCCACAGTAAGTCTGACCTATTACCGGCTGGGCAATAAATGTAAATCATACGACAGGTGCCCCAGTCAGGTAGACTGATAAGGGTTTTTTCGGTAGCAAACAAACCCGATTCCTTAATATTCCACTCCCAGTCTTAAGGGCGATTCGTTAAAGTTAGAATGTCGATGGGATTTCATAGGTATGAACTATCGATGTTCTGATTTCAAGTAGGGTCTTAGCGAGTAAAAGCGATTTTTTTGAAGGAAATTAGGAGTCTTAATCCAGGCATGCACCTGAAATCTCAGTTTACTTTTCAAAGAGCATGAGTTTTTCTGCCATCACTCAAAAAAGTTTGAGGTTATTGTAAACTAATGCCGCGAAAACGTTGTCGATTTTTTGTGAAATAGCCCAAAGTTCACTTAGTGTCCCCGGAGGGTTTCGAATTGATGACTACTTCAGTGGTTTTTCTATGCATTTTCAAACTTTAATGATTAGGTATATGAAAAACGACGTTAGAAAACGTGTGTTTTCCTCAAACTAAAATAGTTCGAAAATAGCCGGTTTTATCAATTTTTAGCACAAACCCCACTCAATGTGACGTGAAAGTTTCGGATTGATGACATCTTCAGGGATGCCTTACGCCATTACATACCATAAAGCTTTTGTGCAACTATTTCGAAAACCGAAACAGGCATTGAAGTGCGCTCTTTTTGATGGAAAACATCGATTTATAAAAGTTTCTAGTTACCTCGGGAAATGCAAAAGTGTGAAAATTGTCGATTTTCTCAAAACCGCGCTTAAATTTTGTCTTATACTAAGAGCATCTTTAGAGTAGCTGATCTCTAGTTTTTACTACTGGAGAGGGCATTGAAGTGCGGTCTTTTTGATATAAAACATCGGTTGAGAAAAGTCTCTAGTTACCTCGGGAAATGCAAAAGTGTGAAAATTGTCGATTTTCTCAAAACCGCGCTTAAATTTTGACTTATACTAAGAGCATCTTTAGAGTAGCAGATCTCTAGTTTTTAGTACTGGAGAGGGCATTGAAGTGCGCTCTTTTTGATGGAAAACATCGATTTAGAAAAGTTTCTAGTTACCTCGAGAAATGCAAAAGTGTGAAAATTGTCGATTTTCTCAAAACCGCGCTTAAATTTTGACTTATACTAAGAGCATCTTTAGAGTAGCAGATCTCTAGTTTTTAGTACTGGAGAGGGCATTGAAGTGCGCTCTTTTTGATGGAAAACATCGATTTAGAAAAGTTTCTAGTTACCTCGAGAAATGCAAAAGTGTGAAAATTGTCGATTTTCTCAAAACCGCGCTTAAATTTTGACTTATACTAAGAGCATCTTTAGAGTAGCAGATCTCTAGTTTTTAGTACTGGAGAGGGCCTTGAAGTGCGCTCTTTTTGATGGAAAACATCGATTTAGAAAAGTTTCTAGTTACCTCGAGAAATGCAAAAGTGTGAAAATTGTCGATTTTCTCAAAACCGCGCTTAAATTTTGACTTATACTAAGAGCATCTTTAGAGTAGCCGACCTCCAGCTTCTACTGCTGGAGAGGGCATTGAAGTGCGTTCTTTTCGATATAAAACATCGATTTTGAAAAGTTTCTAGTTACCTCGAGAAATGCAAAAGTGTGAAAATTGTCGATTTTCTCAAAACCGCGCTTAAATTTTGACTTATACTAAGAGCATCTTTAGAGTAGCAGATCTCTAGTTTTTAGTACTGGAGAGGACATTGAAGTGCGCTCTTTTTGATGGAAAACATCGATTTACAAAAGTCTCTAGTTACCTCGGGAAAAGCAAAAGTGTGAAAATTGTCGTTTTTCTCAAAACCGAGCTTAAATTTTGACTTATATTAAGAGAATGTTTAGAGTAGCTGATCTCTAGTTTTTACTACTGGAGAGGCCATTGAAATGCGCTCTTTTTGATATAAAACATCGATTTACAAAAGTCTCTAGTTACCTCGGGAAAAGCAAAAGTGTGAAAATTGTCGTTTTTCTCAAAACCGAGCTTAAATTTTGACTTATATTAAGAGAATGTTTAGAGTAGCTGATCTCTAGTTTTTACTACTGGAGAGGGCATGGAAGTGCGCTCTTTTTGATATAAACCATCGATGTCCTGACTTTGAGACGTAAACGGATCGTGTCGACAAAAAATGTACATGCCTGGATTAAAACTCCTCTTTCCATATGGACCCAAAGATTGATTTGGAAAAAGCGGGAGTTAAAGAGGAGGACGTTTTTGGACCACATCGATTTTCTGCTTTCGCTCAAAAAAGTTTGAGGTTTTTGTAAACTAAGCCGCGAATGTTGTCGATTTTTTTGTAAAATAGCTCAAGGTAAATTTTTTTCCAAAACACAACGCTTTTCTGCGGGCTTTTTAGAAATGTAAGTTGTCCTCCAACTAAAGCAGCTAAACAGTGGTCGGTTTTATGGTTATTTGGCACAAAACCCACTAAAAGTGCTGTCCAAGTTTCGAATTGATGGCCCCTTCAGGGGGGTTTCAATGATTTTTCAAACATATGCTATTATAGACCATAATGACTTTTTGCAACCATTTCGAGTACTGTCGTTTTCTCTTAAACTGAAACAGGCAGGAAGCGGCCAATTTGATCATTAAACAGCAAAAAGACTTCTTAATGTGTTCTGAAAGTTTCGAATCCACGCCGTCTTCAGGTTTTTTAAACGATTTTGCAAACTTTTGTTTGGTTTTTGTATTAAATAGCGTAAAGCTTGCTCAGACTGCCTTAAAAGTTCCGAATTGATGACTTTTCAAAGGATTTTTTTAATGAATTACCACTAGTTCGCGACAAAAGCGATTATAGGCAACAGCGTCATTTGAAAAAAAATGCAATTTTGTCTCAAAGTCAACAATCTAGGCAATAGCCGATTTTAGAATTTGTTAGCAAAAACCCCAGTTGATATGCTGTGAAGGTTTGGAATTGATGACGCCCTCAGGGAATTTTTAATTAATTTCCAAAAGTCCGCAAGCAAAGGCAACATCGATTTTATGCAATCGCTCTGAAATCTATGACGTTTTCGAAAACTAAGGCTGCGACAACCTTGCCTGTTTTGAGTTAAATAGCGCAAAATTAACTTAATCTCTTTTAAAAGTTTCAAATTTATGACAGCTTCCGGGAATTTCATATGAATTTTCAAACTTGAGAACGACAGAAATTCGTTAATGAACTTTTCTGATTTTCATTGCCAACAACCATCAATGTTCTGACTTTGCGACCTAAAATGGAGCGTGCAGACCACGAATCGTACATGCCTGGATCAAAACTCCTCTTTTTCGTCAAAAAATGGACGACGTTTCGATCATTTTCGCCCATTTTGGGACGGAAATAATGAGTTTTAATCCAGGTATGCAGATACGTTTTGTAGTCCGTGGTATCAAGTCGAATCATGCAAGTAAACCCATTAACTCAGTCATAGTTGATTCGTGTGAATTAATCGGCAGAATGTTGACCGTTTTAACCTGACAGGTATCGTCAATAGGGTCTAAATCTGATCGGTGGCACGGCCCGAGCAATGGAAACTTGAAACGGCGGCACTTGTACGAGCGCTCCCCATCTAAATCATGACTTTGTACGGAATTATATAGTTGCCAGAGCGATTTTTATGGCGAGATAAGCCATACCTGAGCTGTACACGCATGATTGCTTTTTGACATCGACCAAGACGGATGATATATTGAATAAATTTACTAGACGGTATTTATGTGTGGTCGCATTGAATAATCTTTAGAAAGGCGGCCCCATTATTTACGACAATGTTTTATATTAATCCATTTCCCGACGAAGCCTCTATGTATAACTGCCCGGCTAATTAAAAGGTTGTTAATCATTCATTACACCTGATCACCTGCCCTCAGCCTCAGCTGTTGGCCAGTTTAATAACCACAAAATTGACGTGACACACGCACGCTTTTCCTTATTTGGTCGGTTTTTTTTTCGTGTGTTGTTGCTAAAACGGCCTCCGCGCCAGCCAGATCTGCATCCGTGAAACCACAAGAAAAAACACTAATCGACCCGATGATAGGTCTAATGGTTGCGCTAAAAGCGTGCAGCGATCGCCACCAATTAATTTTACCGCGATCAATTAATATCGGAATCAATCACGGCCATTTATGGCTTTTGAAATGGAATAAAGGAAGCGGCATAAAGCGCAACAAAGATGGCCCGAGTAACAAATCATCGGTTCGATTCAAAACATCAATCAATCGCAGACGTCTCTATTACTTCTTTGGGTTCCTTTTGTTTTTTCGGTCTTCGGCTACACCGTTACGATTCGGCAATTGAAACTGTGAGAAAATCGGTGGAAAAATGCTCCGGGGATTTTCACTTTCCCGAACCGAAACTGGTCTTTGATTAGGCGAAGGCGTGCGCGTCTTAAAGTGCAACGGTTTTTAAACTTTCATGAGCCTCCACACTTTTAATGGGGGACTCGATCATGTTTTATGGATGGGCGAGCGATCGGGACGATGATTATTTTACTTTCGGAATTGTTTTATTAATACATATTTATTAAACAACCGGTCGCAGCCGCAATGTGCATCTAGGAGAGTGGCAAAGCCGGATTGAGTGCAACGTGCGACAATTGTGAAACTGCACAGTCTCCCGGTGTTGGATGATGAAGTGAGCGGGATGGCCACCGATTGTTGACTCTTGTAGACCACTAAACGTACACGCCTGGATTAAAACTCCTCTTTTTCCTCAAAAATGACCGACGTTTCGCCCTTTTTCGCTGGCGCTTACTGGATGGAGCATTGAAGGACGCTCTTCAGTGCTCTAAGCATCTTTAGAGTAGCATCTTCTGAGCATATTTAGAGTAGTAGACCTCCAGTTTTTACTACTGCAGAGCACATTGAAGTGCGCTCTTTTTTATATAACACATCGATTTAGAAAAGTTAGAAGAAAATCTAGGGAAATGCAAAAGTGTGAAAATTGTCGATTTTCTCAAAACCGCGCTTAAATTTTGACTTATGCTAAGAGCATCTTTAGAGTAGTAGACTTCTAGTTTTTACTACTGGAGAGCACATTGAAGTGCGCTCGTTTTTATATAACACATCGATTTAGAAAAGTTTCTAGTTATCTAGGGAAATGCAAAAGTGTGAAATTTGTCGATTTTCTCAAAACCGCGCTTAAATTTTGACTTATGCTAAGAGCATCTTTAGAGTAGTAGACCTCTAGTTTTTACTACTGGAGAGCACATTGAAGTGCGCTCGTTTTTATATAACACATCGATTTAGAAAAGTTTCTAGTTATCTCGGGAAATGCAAAAGTATGAAAATTGTCGATTTTCTCAAAACCGCGCTTAAATTTTTACTTATACTAAGAGCATCTTTAGAGTAGCTGATCTCTAGTTTTAACTACTGGATAGCGTATTGAAGTGGGCTCTTTTTGATGTAAAACATCGATTTAGAAAAGTTTCTAGTTTTCTCGGGAAATGCAAAAGTGTGAAAATTCTCGATTTTTTCAAAACCGCGCTTTAATTTTTACTTATACTAAGAGCATCTTTAGAGTAGCTGATCTCTAGTTTTAATTACTGGATAGCGTATTGAAGTGCGCTCTTTTTGATGTAAAACATTGATATAGAAAAGTTTCTAGTTATCTCGGGAAATGCAAAAGTGTGAAAATTGTCGATTTTCTCAAAACCGCGCTTAAATTTTTACTTATACTAAGAGCATCTTTAGAGTAGCTGATCTCTAGTTTAACTACTGGATAGCGTATTGAAGTGCGCTCTTTTTGATGTAAAACATCGATTTAGAAAAGTTTCTAGTTTTCTCGGGAAATGCAAAAGTGTGAAAATTCTCGATTTTTTCAAAACCGCGCTTTAATTTTTACTTATACTAAGAGCATCTTTAGAGTAGCTGATCTCTAGTTTTAACTACTGGATAGCGTATTGAAGTGCGCTCTTTTTGATGTAAAACATCGATATAGAAAAGTTTCTAGTTTTCTCGGGAAATGCAAAAGTGTGAAAATTCTCGATTTTTTCAAAACCGCGCCTTAATTTTTACTTATACTAAGAGCATCTTTAGAGTAGCTGATCTCTAGTTTTAATTACTGGATAGCGTATTGAAGTGCGCTCTTTTTGATGTAAAACATTGATATAGAAAAGTTTCTAGTTATCTCGGGAAATGCAAAAGTGTGAAAATTGTCGATTTTCTCAAAACCGCGCTTAAATTTTGACTTATACTAAGAACATCTTGAGAGTAGTAGACCTCTAGTTTTTACTACTGGAGAGCACATTGAAGTGCGCTCTTTTTTATATAACACATCGATTTAGAAAAGTTTCTAGTTATCTCGGGAAATGCAAAAGTATGAAAATTGTCGATTTTCTCAAAACCGCGCTTAAATTTTTACTTAGACTAAGAGCATCTTTAGAGTAGTAGACCTCTAGTTTTTACTACTGGAGAGCACATTGAAGTGCGCTCTTTTTTATATAACACATCGATTTAGAAAAGTTTCTAGTTATCTCGGGAAATGCAAAAGTATGAAAATTGTCGATTTTCTCAAAACCGCGCTTAAATTTTTACTTATACTAAGAGCATCTTTAGAGTAGCTGATCTCTAGTTTTAACTACTGGATAGCGTATTGAAGTGCGCTCTTTTTGATGTAAAACATCGATTTAGAAAAGTTTCTAGTTTTCTCGGGAAATGCAAAAGTGTGAAAATTCTCGATTTTTTCAAAACCGCGCTTTAATTTTTACTTATACTAAGAGCATCTTTAGAGTAGCTGATCTCTAGTTTTAACTACTGGATAGCGTATTGAAGTGCGCTCTTTTTGATGTAAAACATCGATATAGAAAAGTTTCTAGTTTTCTCGGGAAATGCAAAAGTGTGAAAATTCTCGATTTTTTCAAAACCGCGCTTTAATTTTTACTTATACTAAGAGCATCTTTAGAGTAGCTGATCTCTAGTTTTAATTACTGGATAGCGTATTGAAGTGCGCTCTTTTTGATGTAAAACATTGATATAGAAAAGTTTCTAGTTATCTCGGGAAATGCAAAAGTGTGAAAATTGTCGATTTTCTCAAAACCGCGCTTAAATTTTGACTTATACTAAGAGCATCTTTAGAGTAGTAGACCTCTAGTTTTTACTACTGGAGAGCACATTGAAGTGCGCTCTTTTTTATATAACACATCGATTTAGAAAAGTTTCTAGTTATCTCGGGAAATGCAAAAGTATGAAAATTGTCGATTTTCTCAAAACCGCGCTTAAATTTTTACTTATACTAAGAGCATCTTTAGAGTAGTAGACCTCTAGTTTTTACTACTGGAGAGCACATTGAAGTGCGCTCTTTTTTATATAACACATCGATTTAGAAAAGTTTCTAGTTATCTCGGGAAATGCAAAAGTGTGAAAATTGTCAATTTTCTCGAAACCGCGCTTAAATTTTGACTTATACTAAGAGCATCTTTAGAGTAGCAGATCTCCAGTATTTACTACTGGAGAGGGCATTGAAGTGCGCTCTTTTTGATAGAAAACATCGATTTAGAAAATGTTAGAAAGTTAGTTAGAACATCGATGGTTGGTGGCAATGAAATCCCATCGACATTCTAACTTCAAACTCCTCCGGTCAAATAGGAGAACGGAAGCGCATCAATGGATGTTTCTGATAGTTCCTGTTTAGACAAATCGACGCCTCTTGAACACTGCACTTTTCCGGTCTTTAGATGGCATTTCCGGGGACTCGCGCGCCATCACTCACACAAGATTTACGATCCACACAGAATCCGGCCGGTTGCCTTTTTCGCAATCGGCCATATGCGCGGATTCGCAGAATCGTCACCACCTGACTGGCCATTTTTTTTGTCCCGCAGCAGCGTAATTACAGCGATCTGTAATTGCACCTAACACCGATAAAACCATTTTGGGACGGTTTTTCTTGCGAAACGGTTTGTTTTTGTGCACACACACGACTCGTTTGAATAAGTCGCATCTTGGAATCGATGGCATCGACTGTCCAGGCTAATGGACGGCTTCCTTGGCCAGGGGACGAGGATTTTTAGCCCGTCGATCGTTAAGTGGCAGAAAAGCGCCCATCGGATGGAGGCAATGAAGCGAAATTGAATGAGGCGTTCCGAGATTTAGTCGCGGAAAAACGCCATAATGAGTAATGGATAGTTTCACGTGAATAGAAAGGAGATATTTCAATTAGCCGTGCGGATCTTGTAATAGCGCAATTATTATCAGGATGGAAGAGGTATTAGTCGGTTGAAAAGCCAATTTCGAGCATCTAATCAACGTGTGCACCATAGAGCAACTGGTTTTTATTATTTACTCGGCCCTTATCCGATGTTGCCGCGCGCATTCAAAAAAGCCCCAGAACCAACGTTGCTATTCCTGGACAGCTCAGTTAGTAAATCACATTTAGATTGGGATCGACATTAATTGCGCGACCGAAGCAACATTTATGACCGCGAAAAATGCGAAGCGGAGTTTTTGCCAGCGGATTCTCGCTAGCCAGTTTGCCCAATTGGGAATCAACCGCGAGCTCTGCAAAAGGTGTTGAAATGCTTATCCGACTTATGACATTGTTGACGCGCGTTTTAATGGCGACAAAAGAATCCAATCGTTGTTTTTAGTGATGAGCAAAGCAAGACCAAGACCAGACTTGCATGGTCTTGGTCTTGGCTACCCCGATTTAGGTAATCTTGAACAAAAGAAACCCCTGTTTTATTTATGTCCCATTTGTTCAAAGCTTCGGTTCCCAATTTTATGTTATTTTTAAGTGAATCCTTGGTATGTTTAGCGTTGGGGCAAACAGTTCAATCAGTTTCCTTTCAAATTTAAGGGCTTTGAGGGCACATTTAATGCGATTCCCGAGAAAGTCGTCTCGCAAGATCCGTGCAAAAGTCTTGGTCTCGATTCCTTTTGCAAGACCAGGGCCAGTCTTGCTCATCACCACTTGTAGGTAGTGTTGATGATGTCAGCTGTGTTTATTGCAGAAATACTGGGAAAGTTCAGTTCAACCAATCGCCCATTATAAGGTCAGTGCGATTACGGCGAACGTCCCCGGTTTCGACCAGTAACAACAGGTGCTTAGCAGGAGAAACCCGAGCTCATATTGCGCAGGTAGACCTGCCGAGTCGTAAATAACGGACGTCAAAAAGGTTTGAGTTGATTTAAATAAGCGATAACGATCTGGGCAACAGTTGTAACGTTTATGTCAGGATAAGGCACAAGAGTGAAACGTTTTTATTGTTTATTGGGTGTTAACGAGCGCCGTTCAATAAGGCCGTAAATTTCAACGTTAAAATGTACGGGTTTTGGGGCGCGGGTCGTCAGCACGCCCCTGATTGTTTACGGCCGATCGGGGACAAATTTATCGTCTTGTCCGGTCAGTCCGCCTCCTGGTCAGTGTCCCTAAAAGTCTCCCACATGGATGGGTGGCATTCTCAGCTTCTCAAGACAGAAATATGTTATCGGCACGACCGTTTTTGGGGCTTGACTCATCGACGGCTTGTGGGTGGCAAAAGAGGTCGAGGACGTTTTTTGTTGCGGCCCCAGTCCAATCCCGATCGTTCCGAACCTGTGAAATCCGAACAAATCGCCTGTGAAATCAGTTTCGACTGGAAATTATCGAAGTTATTAAGGCTGACATGCACAAGTGGGATTTTATTCAAATCGAACCTGGTTGGCCCCTAACCACTAGCTAGAAGTAATTCTATATTCTGTCCGCCCAATCACCTGCCATCGTTGATTCATCTCCATCCTCAGCTAGCCGAGGGTAGTCACAACTGGTGATTTACAACTGTTTTTAATCCAACGACTTTTATGGCAACCGAAAATATTTTATGGCTTGGTTTTAGAGCCCCGGTGTGTCTTAATTAAATTCTGCTTCGACTATTTAATGAGCTTTTGTCCCTTGAACCTCATTCTACTGTGGCTTCAGTGATTTTTATTCCGATCGTCTTTCACTAGTCCGAAGGGCTTCAAGTGGACTCTCTTTTGTTCTCGACGAAACTGATATTTTGGTGGTTTTTCTCTCTGTGCGTTTTATAATGCGGCAGCAAAAATGCAAATGGCATTTCGCTTAATGCCTCTCTTGATGATGGGAGTGGAGATCGTGTGCTCAGTAGGTACAATTTTCGCTTTTTATGAAATTAAAAACTAGGGGAAATGTTGTCGAGTGTTTTGTGTCAACGCCCCCCCGTAACCAAACTGACACAGTCCGGCTGCAGTCAAGAGAGAGAAAAACATAGAAGTTGCCATGGAAATCAGTCAGTTCGTGTCGCACGCTGCCGATGTACCAGGGTCGATTCAAAAAAGCAGGCATTTTTAATTAGTGTTTAATGCTATTAAAGTAATCGCAATTGTGATTAAATGGCGTTAATCATGAGTTTTGCGGGCGTTTTGACCGTCGTGGAAAAGAATTGCTTCCTGACGTTTCGACAGCACGAGTAGAGCAGCGTTGAGCACGAGTAGAAGCCCGAAGGGCTCGGCACAACAAATTCATTAGACTCCCCTGGATGTGGAAGTCTACTTGAACTTCTACTGAATCTTCCCAAATAAAACTCAGAACATCGATGTTCTGATTTTTAGACAACAACTTAAAATTCCAACAGATTGTCCGCATCCAAACCATTAGGCGAAAATCGGCAATTAGTGGCTAGCGGTAGTGCGATGTTGGTTAGTTAGTTTGTTTGCAAAACCGTCTGATGCTCGCGCTTTTACAACCACAACCGATTCGATTGTAGAATAACAATAAAACGCGTTTTTACCAGTTATCGCACCAGTATTAAATCGACCATAAAGTGCACAGCTTTTAATTAACTTAATAACACCACTGGTCATTAAGTAATTTGTATTAACTTCGATCAATTAAGGATACGAATACCAAACCCTGATAATTATGGTGTAATTTGGGTTGGCAAACATTTGATCAGGGTGATTTCGCCTGTTGCACTTGGACTTTATCTTTTTAAATCGGTTTAAAAAGCCCCAAATCTGAAAATGTTCAGCGGCAATTTGGGATTGTTTTGGGGGGCAAATGCTTCGATGGCTTTAATTGCACCGGCGGTCGATTTTCGCTGAGATACTGCCCGAACAATGAGACGTATTGCTCTTTAATTTAACAACTCTGCAGGTTTTTGGGCATTTTTGCACTTCGACTGCGGTCCAGTTGCTTGCAGTAGTTGTGCGCCAGTTTTCCCATTTTCAAAGCCAGTTTCTCCAAAACAACCCTGGCAACGTTGGTGCTTTTCCCCAAACATCCCCAAGCTCCCTTGGCTCCAGCAAGTGACTTCACTTATAGCGACCCCAGCGCAAAATCTCCCCAAATACCAACTGAAAGGTACCGGTAGCTTGATGGTATCGGGCTGCTGACCATTTCGGCTCGCCGGCGGCATGTCTTCGGCCAGACTGGAATCTGTTTGGATTTTTACCGAATAAATGCGGGGCCGCCACTGCTTATGAGCGTCCACTGGCGGTTTCTTCATAGCATCAAAGGTGCAGTGAACAACATTACACTTGTTATAGATGTTAATATTGCCATCAGACCAGACTTTTGTACAGCGTTTTTGTTCTCATTCCCCACGAGCCGCCACTGCTTAGGAGCTTCCCTCTTGTTTGATCCACCCTGCCGGTTCGAGGGTGGAAAGATAGACATAAAGGTCAAGCGCATGGCCCATCAGCGCAAGGTTAATCCAGATTCTCCAGCTGACGAACAAGGTCAGCACGTGGGGAGCAGCAGCAGCAGGACATTTAATGGGGAATTGGGTCGATTCGAGTGGATCCAACGATGATAAATCAAACGATCAAGTCGGGGCCCCATTAGGAAACAACAGGGGCACTTATTGAAGAAAGTGCGTCATTATAAATAATTTGCCGAAAGTTTCGTTAAATTGTATTACACAGCAGAATGGTAATGCGGGGCGATTTTATCCAGTTTTGTCCCGAAACTTTCTAGTGGGTTTTGGCGGAAATGCGCCAGGACAGTGCCACATCCATCCTTCTATAAAGGTGCGCGTCGTGGTTATTTGATATGTGACCGGGACACCGAGTCATGTTTTACAAGAATTTTTCTTATCATCTTTATAACACCTCCGTCAGTGAAATGCGATCTTTTGATTGCCTCGGTAGGTGTTGAATTAATTTTTCGTCGTCGGGATTCCGGTAATGCTGCCCTGTCATATCTTGGGCTGGTGCCTGATTAATAATCGTCGTAATTCCGCGGAATGTGCGCGACTAGAGTTAGTCTTTTTTTTTGGTTTTTTACTCTAAAAATCGCCCAAGATCTGACGCATTTCGGCAACGAAAAACACCACGTTCACTCGGTCGGTTTTTGCCATTTTACATAATACAGCGGCCACCAAAACGTCCCACGGGCAAAGTTTCGAAAACATCAACAAGTAGTCCATTAATTATCAACGGGCGAGGTAAAAATACATTTTTTTAAAATACGCGCACCGTGAAAATGCGGGCGGGGCACCGATTTCGAATGCTTGGGTTTTTTCTTCCAAATTACAAATTCATCGCCCTAACGGGTTCCAGCAGTAAATTATTGTAGAACCAGGTTAAGAGAGCACACTCAAACGTTGTCCACCGGTCAGAACGTTGTTGGTTCCCCATTTGCGTCAGCATCAGCTGATCAGCATCGATGTACTGACTTTTAAACAACAGTTTATATCGGGTTCCATATTGGCATCGGACTACAAGGACGGACTTATCCAGCTACAGGGTGTTTAATTTTCGGTTTTTCTAAGTAATTTTTGATATTTTATCGATATTTGGACGAAACTGGGTATTTGGAGGCGTTGCAACATGAGCAACTAAAGTTTGATGTGAGTTTTGCTCTTACATAGAAGTAGAAGTAGCTACATACATGTTCTTTTTCCCTTTGAAGAGTCGTAACTTTTTCGTACATACTTGTATCACATTATTTTTTTAAGTATTTTCAAAAAATTATAAAACTTAGTTTACAAAATACTTTTTGGGTCGATTATTTTAAATTAAAATATCTCGAAAACGGTTGCTCCTAGCTACTTTTGATACATCATTTTTGTGTGTGAAAATAATGGAGAAACTGATTGGCTGGCTAAAAAGTGTGATACAAGGGTGTTAAACATTTTCTAGTGTCACTGATCAAAAAATGTCTATAGATTAGAACGTCGATTGGTTTAATTTAAATCGAACATCATCGACGCTCCGACTTGTAGACAACGTTTCCTATTTGAGTAAAAGATGGTTTGAGCTTCTGGGTTTTGGCAAGTTAATCGATCAAGTTAAGTCAGTCCTCTTAAAAATCTCTTTCTCAGGACAAAAAAATGAGTAAAATCTGATGAAAGCTGTCTCTGGATCAGAAGGTCGATGGTTCTCATTTATACAAGTTGATTCAAATGTACGCTGACACACTTAGTGGTGATTTCTGGAATTATTTTCAGATCAAACTTTCTAATAAACCAGAATTCTTAAGGGCATTGTTACGAAAATACAGGGTGTTAAAGCTTTACTTGAAAACAGAAAAAATTACTAATATCTCCGAAACCGCTTGAGATATTTTAGCTAAATTTTGCAGATGTCAATAGCTGTCGAGTGGCAATGTTTCTACCGAATGAAATCCTTTTTTTTGTTACCAGCGGCGCGCGTACCGGCATGATATGGAATATTTTTAAGGAAAAAAATCGTGCGCCACTGATTTATCAACAAACTGATTTAACGCTTTCATTGCTTGTTCAATTCCGGATAAAAAGCTCCTTTGATGTTTTTTCGTACAACGCATCATTTTCGCGTAAAAAATAAAAGTCGTTTCAATGCACGCATGTGAAAAATGAGGTAAAACTAAGGGAAAATTGCCATTTCCAGACTTCAGAAAGCGTTTTCAAAGTTGCCCCAACTAAGAAGGTTCTAATGCAAAGAGAATTCTCGGAACAATACGAAAAATGCTCGAATTTTGCGCGTTTGAATTTCTGCAGCTGCTAATACGAGCTAAAAGCCAAAGGCAAAGTGCTAAATCGAAAAAAATTGGGAAATGTAAAAAAAGTATTCGTTTTCCATCCCGATGAAAATGGCATTAAAAAGGAACGATTGTGATATAAAACCCTGACAGGAAATTGAGACGAAAATCCAAAAAAGCCTCTTGGAACGCTAGAAAACCAAATATGCTTTTGTGGAGACCCAAAATTGCAACTAAATCAGCTTCTTCAATCAGATTGACAGAAAAAAGATCATTAATCCATGAAAGTGGCGTGTGTTTGAGCCAAAGCCACTGGTTGAAAGGCTGAAAAACTCCCGGTTTTGAATGAGGATTTAATAAAGAAAAACTCCATTAGCCGATCAGGTGCAAATAGGCGTTTGGCTTCAACGGTATTGAAAAGTAATGGAACCTAAAAATCTCTTGAATCGGCCCCCAAATGGAAGTGTGTTTAATTATTCAGAATCGTCGTGTGTGTTCCTCAAATGGTCAATCAAACACGACATGAAACGTGTTTAGATCGGGCATTACATCGAATTAAAAAAAATCAAACGTACATAAATCCGGATAGTTGGTTGGCCGGGTCGGGTCAGGTTTAAGTCCCCAAGACGAAGACACTGGCCGAAGCATCAACATAATTCACGAAAACACTGAAAATGAATGTAATTCTAACTAGCTGACTGGGCCATAAAGCCGTCGAAATAACCGTAAATTTTCGTGTGAAAAGTGTGGGAAACGAGAAAATATGGAAGCGCGGCAGCACAGAGTTGGCGCTCGGCAATTTATTACATTCGGGATGAGTTACGGACTGAACCAAAGGAAAAAATTGTTAATCACCCAGACTAATGACAGGACGCTGGGTGCGAAGAAGCGAGTGCCAGTGTCAAAACAGCGATTTGTCAATGGATGAAAGGAAGAGAGCAGCCGGAACAATGCGGGCCGAACTCCATGGGAGTCGATTCAAATCCAATAACGCTTTAAATAAGGTAGTCGGAATAGAAGCACGGTGGGTGCTTTTTTGTTCGGTACCCACTACGCCTAACAAGCGTATTATGTTTTTGTGGCGCAGTGGAATGTCGAAACATGTGGTTAACAAATGATTGTGTTTCTGGTACCAGTAGTTTGATATTGTTCTCTGATATCGCGGTTTTGTTAATGGGGCCTGTCCATTTTCGGGACCCGCGGGGCACCGAGATCGAATAGTTACCGACCAGCGGACGCGTTTCGACAGCTAAATTATCATCGGGGCCTCGCTAAATATTCTCCGATTTGTACGGGATTCCACCACAGCGAATGCCGGCATTCGAAAAAAATCAATTACCTGCTCTCCGTACCCGCTCTTACCAAAACATGTCATTAAAAACGGCAACGAAATGTCGTCGCCGCACTTCGCGGAATTATTACCGACATATTTGCGATCAATTTTGGCCCGGCTGGACACTGCTCGCAATCAACCGAACCATCTAAGGCTCGGTTCACACCACGCACACCCTCCACTTTATTGTGCAATGTTGACACTTTTATACCAGTTGTCCCAAATGGTGGTACAGGATTGGGCGACCAATGCATCTAAGGTTGCACCCACAAGAAAAAACACTGGAAGGCTTCCCGGGAGTCTTAAACCAGTATCAACATTTCCATCCCACCTCGTATTCGAGCTGACGTTGTCCAGCTGCAGTCTAGAGGGAGACAAACAGAGCGGTTGCCATGGAAATCAGTCTGTTCTTGTCGCACACTGGCGATGTACCAGGGGCGATTCAAGAGAACGGGCACTTTCCTAACATATGGTTGGCCTTAAAAGTGTGGCATTTATTTTCTCGGAGTCGCATTTGTCTGTTTTTTTTGGGCAAAGTCGATTCAAAAGTGTCAAATGTGTCTATTTTCCTCATAATCAGATAATTTTTTAAAGTAGAATTTGGCCGTAGTTTGACATTTATTTGCTCGGAAACTTGCACGGTTAGAGAATCACTTTTGAATCACGTGTGTAGGCCAAAGTATCCTTCATAACTGGTCAGCGTTTCGATTTTCGGTCATCATCAAGCACTTGGCAAGAATTGTTCAAAATTGCCTCTGGTTTACGAGGTTGTTTTTGTAGGTTTGAGTTTCGCATTTATTTCCTCTGTAACTTGAAAAAGGAGAAAGTAAGTTTATGATGCATTTTGTAGGGCAGAGTCTCTTTTATAAGTGAACAAAGCTTCGATTTTCAGTAATAATCAGGCTATTTTTGACAATTTTGCAAAATTGCGTTTGGTTTTTTGGCTTACGAGGTTGTTTTTGCAGGCCGGAGTTTAGTATTTATTTGTTCAGGAGGTAATGGAGTGAGATAATCTCGTTTGCAATCATGTTGTAGAGTCAAGTGAGTTTTACAAGTGTTAAAAGTTTTGATTTTCAGTCATCATCAGGCAATATTCAAGAAATTTTCAAATCTCCTAGTGATTTTCGCAGATATGTACCGATTGCTAGGTGAACGTGTCACTTTTTTCTCACGTTTGAAGTGCAAATTTTGTTCTGCAAGTGTCAAAAGTTTTGATTTTCAGTCATCATCAGGCAATTTTCAACAAGTTTTCAAAATTACGTCTGGTTTTCGTAGCAGTTTGGGCAGGCCGTAGTTTGGTATTTATTTCGTTTCGTATTATTTAAGTGAAAACGTCAATTTTGCATGGATTTTTAAGGGCACAGTCTCGTCTGTAAGTGAACAAAGTTTCGATTTTCAGCCATCATGAGGAGATTTCCAAGAATCTCGTCTGTAATTTGCAAAGTGAGAACGTAATTTTTGGATGATTTTTGTAGGGCAAAGTATCTTCCACTAGAGGCCAAAGTTTCGACTTTCACTCATCATCAGGCTCTATTTGACAATTTTTCAAAATTGCATTTGGTTTGTGCGAATATTTAAGCAAGTCGCAGGTTGATATTTATTTGCTTAGGAACTTGCAAAGTTAGGTAATCACATTCGTATCACGTTTGTGGAGTGGAACACGTTTCGATTTTAAATCATCTTCAGGAAATTTTCGAGAATTTATTCCTAGTTGGCTCTGATTTATGGAAGCCGCAATTTAACAGGTATTTGTTCCGAAACCCGTGAAGTTAGAAAAACATTTTTGCATAAAATTTCTAGCGACTAGTCGGTTTTATACGAGAAAAACGTTTCGATTTAGAGTCATCCTCAGGCAATTTTCAATAGTGGGAAGCTCAAAGTTGCTTTGGGTTTTTGCGAATATTTACTGAGAAGTGAGTTAGTGAGTGGAAACGTATTCGAATATCGAAAATCGTCATTGTCACTGGCGGTGCTTGTGAACGGGGCCTAAAGCGATAAGAAGATATACCGGTAAAGCAGAAATCTAATTAAGAGTGCGCCGGTGCACGCCGAACCGTGAACCGGCGGTCAGAAAAAGGCTGTCAATTAAAATTATTTGCTCCAGCAACTCAAAACGGTATCTATTAATATTTTTAATTATAATTCTTCGTCGAGAAAAAAGCCGATGTGTGTGTGGGTCGAGCGGGTTTACGTAACGAAGCGCCTTGTACGGCGTTTTTTTCACGTTCAACCATCAGATAGCGAGAAACCTTCCCCGTGCAGAAGATTGCATGGAATGGGGCGGCGCCGCCACTGATCTGACCCAGATCGTCCCTGAACACGAGTTGGGGGTGGCAGCAAGGTTGTTACCCCTGCAACTGTTCAGAAGCGGATCGATTCCGATCCAAACACGAGTCGAGCGGTCGAGGCCAAGGTCGCGACGCTACTGGAGCGTCGGGACGCTGTCGTGCCGCTTGACCTAGTCCAGATTGGGGGCGACATTCACGTGTTTTTCGGGAATTTAGGGGAAAAACGCGAGTGCAACAACCTGGCCCCGCGCGTCCAAGAAACGGATCATTTATCATTCGATCGAGATATCGAAAAATAATTAAAAGATAACTTATCGACGAATCGGGGCGTGGCGCCGTAAGTTTGGTGTTGATTAAATTTCGATTGTAATCATTATTTATTCAAATATATTTTTTACTTGGTGAGCCTGCAATCGGTACCAGTTTAGCGACAGTGGCGTGCCACCAACTTTACTTTCTACTATTCGCGGTTTCAAGCAGGAACCGCGTAATTGGAGAATCCGAAGGGCTTAAATGTGGGCGCTTGAGCCATTTAACTGAAAGGTTCAAAACGCGGAAATCGGTCTCCATAAATCAGAACGTCGCTGGGATTCGATTTCCACACATAGCATGTGATCGCCATCGATGTTCTGACTTTTAGACAAGTTTCGGCTTTCTGCCTTGAAGTCCACTTTCTCCGATAAGGAAATATTGTTGCCAAGTCGAGGTTTTTCAAAAAGAATCAAAGTCGAATTTTTTTTTTGCGTTTAAAGGTGGCTTATGCCTTCCGGACACGCTTTGTTTAAAAATTCGTATCTCAAAAATCCTCCTAACTAGAAAAACGTCTGCATATTTTTATACAGGGAAAAGGAGTCTATTTTATGAAAAGTCAAATTAGATCCCAGCTTTTTAAGGGCGATTTTTGCATTCTGAAGACTTTTTTTTCAAAAGTTCATAGCTCAGAAACTCTCCAAGCTAGGAAGTCGCCCTGCATATTTGTCAATGGCAAAAAAGAGTTTCCTTACTAGTAAACTTGCAAACTCAAAACTTCGAGTTTTTTTTTTTAACTTAACGTCGACTTTGGCCTTTCGCACACGCATTGAAAACTCTTTTATCAACAAAGAAACCAAATGGAAAAGGAACAATTGCATTTTTTTGCCTCACAAAAATGATTTTATGTTTTGAACGAAAAAAATTGGAAAATAATTCATTACTCAAACACCGTTAAGGAGGGATGTAGGAAAGTATTCGAGAAAAAGTGTAGGAAAGTAATTGCGAACCCAAAAAGACTATTATATACCGGGTGTCTCATTTGAAATTGCAAAGTTGATGCTACTTTTTGGTATAACCGGCAACGATGCGTGGCTGAAAATATTATAAATCATTTGATCTCGCTCGGTTATAGAAATACCGAAATGTTCAGAACAATTCAAAGTTGTGTTTTTATTGTTTTTACGTATTGAAATAGTACCAAAAAGTCGGTTTAGTATTAAGGGCCATTCAGATGGAAGCGGGCAAGTGTTGACCAGTTGGACGGACACTACATTTACATATTTTCGTTAAGTGTGGGTACCAATATTTGCGTCGAAGTCATACGGCACATGGACGATCCGCAGTGTCCCGCCGCTCATTTAAGTAAAAGATCAATATTGATTTCACTTAGCTTGGACAAATGCTTGGTGAGTTTGTGTGCGCGAACATTGTCCGCTGTCAGTCTGTTACAGTTTGCTTTTTTAGGTGGTTGGCGGACTAGGAATTCTGCTTTTTATAGCGCTCAGCTGCCAGCGCCGTCTTTCATGCAATTAAGACGGCGACAAATGCGTTTGTAATTGCATGTTCGATACGCTTTGAAATCTCCCGTTAATTATCCCGATGGAACTATTTCCAGCATGATTCGGCCAAGACCGAAAAAAAAACAATAATCGCACCTCTATGTTCTGGAGCCAATTAGGCCGTGACCAGGACGCCCACTAAACCGTCCGTGATTTTTCACATTTGCAGACAGAAAACCCCGCAAAATAGGCCGTCGTCGTTTGTTGTTTACCCCAGAAATGTTGGCGATTTGGAGGTGGCATCGCCGCCTCCAGACAATCCCGATTTAAATCCATGGGAGCGCGTACCCGCAAATAGCGCGCGATCGTGCCCGTTGAAAAATGACACATCAGCTGTTGTGTGTCTGCGAACGACGCTATATTTACGAAACAACGACAGATAAATTTAAGAGAAACCGGGTAAAACAACATCATTTGCAAGGGATTGATGGGCTGTTTTGACGCGTCGCATAGTCCGCCTGGTTTCGCCGACATTTATCAGCGCCACTCTGTATAGCAGCGGCCAATCATGACGCGCCACTAATAAACGGTAATTGCCCTGTCAGTCGGTTTGTCCTTTTCTACAACAATAAAACCAAACAAGTTTAATGCAAACGGCCAGATATGATAGGGATTCGTTGCAATTTCACCGATGATTTGCATAATGGTGTGTGGCGCAACTTGTACACGAAAGCATATTTTTCTTTAGAAAAAGGAACGTTTCGCCAGTAGCACACAAATCCATCTTCGGGGGTGATCACATCGCGGTTAACTACAACGCCTGTGCGCGAGGAAGGGGAACAGTCGATTGCAAAAGAACCCGCACAGTTTGACGGTGATTTACAACAAAAGTTCACACTATCAAAAGCACTTTTTGTATCGGGAATTTCGTCTTCATAACTTCATCATCAGTGAATCGCAATGAAACTCCTGAATTCCAGTAAGTCAAAGACAAAAACACAGTTTTATCATTGTTGTTCTCACTTTGTGCTGCCACAACTTCCGCATTAATTCCTTCATACACAATTTTAAAGACTGAAAGCTCGCGAAACTGATGTGAATCTCAGTTTGTTGTGTCTGAACGAGGATTTTGCGCTGGAATTTTTCTGACTTTTAATGGGTATGTTGATAAACCGTCTCGAATCCAGGTAATTGATGCGTTTAGAAGCGCAGCAAGAGAAACAAAAAGTGCCATAAACCCAGATTTTTCACTAAACCTCGTAGAAGCCATAGTTTGCCTCGAAGCAAGGGAAAAAGGAAAGCAACTGAAACTTTCCTAAGTGGTCTTGAAAAATCGCCAACCTTTCCACTGCACCCCGTAATCAAACTGACGTAGCCCAGCTGCAGTCAAGACAGAGATTACCATACCGGTTTCCATGGAAACTAGTCTGTTTTTGTAGCACACTAACAGTTTACGAGGGCTGATTCAAAACAGTAAGGACTTTATTTTGTGTTTCATGCGATAAAGTACTCGGAATTGCAATATTTGGGTGAATTTTTCGGACGTTTAGACTGCCGTAGAATAGAATTCGGAGTAGAAGAAATTCTATTCCGTCACGGCCTAAAAGTCCGAAAATCTCATCAAGTTCCGAGTTACTTGAGGAAAGTTTACAAGAATTTAAAATGAAATTTTGTGCACAATTCACGTTTTAATAACGAAAACACCGAGTTTGGCTAACGTTTTTCCGCGTTTAAACAGCAAATTGGGAACCCGGGCCGGATTTTTCAATAAAATTTTGCATTAAATCGCGTAGGAACCACAGTTTGCTTCGATTGATTAGTTCAGTGCTACTTCAGAACAAGGCGATTGCTTCATTACCGAGTTGTAAATGAAGATTCGCGTGTTTAGGCCGTCGATTTCCACCAAGAAATTAACTTTCAACCAATGGAAAAAGGCGAAAATGCTTCTGTCGGAAAAACACCATGGCATTTAAATTATTTGAAGTTGCAAAAGTGAGGTTAAATTTGTGGAATTTAAACAATGGGTTGAGCAGCTAATTCACTCTTCAGTTTCGTTATTAATTTTACCTGAATTGTGCAGTACTTGGCGGTAACTTGAAGCGTTAAAGTGTGTTATTTTGGTGGTGGTAAACCTGCAGTCAAATTATGAAGAAAATTTAATAAAAAAATTAGGAACTCGAACAAGATCGAAGCGAAGGTGGTGAAAATATGAACATAATGGTCAGGCATTTTTACAAATAGAAACTGTATCGGTAAATTGAAATGAAAACTTGGAAAACTTTAAGAAACTGCCAACAATTATTTGATGAAACACCGAAATAAAATGAAATTTCCATCTCGCTCGGTGGACAAGTAATAGAAAAAGAACGACAATTATTGCGTCACTGCCAAAAAGGCTGGGACAGACCAGAATAACATAGCGGTTTCCATGGAAACTGTTGTATCTATGTCCTTGTCGCACACTACCTATGTACAAGGGCTTTTCCTTTAGTATTTAACGCGTAAAAATAGTGATTAAATGGCGCTAATTGGGTGAGTTTTTAATATACTTTTTTGTGGGGTTTTGCAAGCCACTCGGGACTGAAAAAGCCGCCGAAAGTCTGATTCTTTCACAGATGAACCAGTTTGGAGCTACTTGTCGACTGTTTTCCTGGCTTTAAATCGAGTTTAACTTAACCCCGCATATTCTCCTAAAGAGAACAGTGAGTTTAGGCGGCTTTTATCCCAATATCCCGCAAATTGTGCCTCTACCGAGGATCTTAAGGGATTTTGAGGATAATTTTTCAGCTTCCTTGCCAGGTTTTTTCACTTCCACCGCAGGAAACCCCATAAGACTCCACTATTCCAATCATTTACGGCTGGCACTTTACAAACTCCCGGAAATTCACTGATTCGCGTCTTGGTTCGACATTCTACTGGTTCTAATGGGTACTGGTTGAACAGATAATCCATCCGGTACTTACTTGACCAAAACATCAGCATTTAGGCCGACCAAACGCACTCTAGATCGTCGCCGGTACCATTTACTCGGAACTGGCAAGTACCAAATTGGCGGGCAACTGAATAAGCAGAAAAGAAGGCTGATAGTACCGTTTACTTAAGATAAAATCCCTTTTTCGGCAAACGTGGCCGTTTTTTTCTGCTGTTCGGTGCGGCTGATGATAAAATGGCGAATTTCGGGGACAAAATGGAGTTTGACCGATGATGATGATGATGATTGCGCCCAATTTAGTGCGCCCGATTTGGGCAACTGGCCGATAGACTACCGGCCATCGTTTGGTGAAAAATCGTTTCTCGCAGTGGGGACTCCTGACCGAGCATAAATTAACCATAATTATTGACGGTTCTATTACCGATTTCGGAGGATAATCGGCAGCAATTCTTCGGACGGCGACCTCGATCCGTATTTTTTTTCTATTAGGCCCCGGCCATTAATTTTGTGTTTAGCGCGCTTCAAGCAGGCAATTAACGTTTAATTGCCGCTAATTGCGTTTAGTTTTGGAAAAACTCCTCCAACTCTTCCAGTAGGTACTCACCAAAATCGCCCAGTAGATGCACTAGTAAATCAGGAGCCAACACTCAACTAGTCCCATTCATTGTCAAATCAATGGCAAAAATCGCCCACTAGCAACAATATTAACCAAAAAAAAATTAATAATAATAATAATTAGGAGAAAACTGAGGGAGTCACATTTGATCACTTCGCGTTCGTCGTATCAAAGTTCGGTGAATTGTGGGCGCGCTCAGCGTGCTTCAACGTTCGTTCGCCAAGTGCGGACTGAAGTTTCGAAAACTTTCGCGTCAAGTTGCGACACACAGCCTACTTCGAGCGGCTGGGCGCGCGCTGATTCGTCGCTTTTTGCCTCCCACCCCCCTCTTTTTGCCGCCGTTTTTGCGTATAGCGAGTTCGCTGGCACGACGCTCGCCGCTTCCGTAAAAACCACCGCTGATTTATCGGCTGTTTCGTACCTACGAGAGTTTGCTGACTTCGGGCGAAAAAATACGCGAACTGGATTTCAGCTAATGGTTGTCATTTGTCGGACTTTCGGTTCAGTCCACGATGTTTCCTTAAGGTCCCAGTTAAGGCTGTTTGAGTCAAACTCGCCTGTCTTGCCTCAAGTCACCCCTAAAGGCTTCGAAACGAAATTCGGATTATTAATGGGAAGATTCGGTTTCGATAATTCCAAGCCTGCACTTTAATGGGTGGTTCCCTCTGGTTACGGACTGGAAGAATAGTTGTCTTCTAATAAAAATGCATGAGAGTCGTGATTTTTTACCTCAAATTAGCGATGAGCGAGACTCTTGCAAAAACAGCAAGACCAAGATCAAGTAATGCAAGACCATGCAGACTTGCTTTAATCATAAGTCAAAAAATCAACATTCGCATACAATATTATGCAATTGGGCTGTCATGTAATTGTTGTGCCGAGCCCTTCGGGCACGACACTGGTAGGAGAACAACAAGCTACAAATCAGACTGTTAAGAAGGTTTTTTGCATTCGGAACAGTGTCGTGCCCGAAGGGCTCGGCACAACAATTACATCAAAGAAATACATTAGACTCTAATGTAATTGTTGTGCTGAGCCCTTCAGGCACGACACTTGGTGGGAGAAGAACAAACCACAGATCGGTCAGTTGGGAAGGTTTTTTAACATTCAGACCAGTGTAGTGCCCGAAGGGCTCGGCACAACAAATACATGGAATTCCACTGGATGTCGAAATTTTGTTGAATATCCATTAGACTCTAATCTAATTGTTGTGCCGAGCCCTTCCCGAGCCGAATTTATTGTAGAAAACAACAAACTAGAGATCAGATAGTTAGGACGGTTTTTTTACATCACACCAGTGTCGTGCCGTGGCTGTTCCATACATACAAACTGATGATGGTGGAGAAAGACACCGAAACGTATTTGTAACATTTTGAATAATAAACAATAAAATTGACTGGAACCCAGGAATTTCTTTTGGATTAATTTATTAACAATATCAATATTTTCGTTTGGGTCAGTTCGAGTTAGTTTGGGTTGTTATGCTATTTCATGATAAGACTTTGTCCATTCTTGGTTCATGACCAGAGGAAACAGCCTTTTAAAGTCCAGGCTTTTATTGCTTGTTGTATCATTGCAAAGTGCAGGTATCATTTGCAGGTTAACTCTGGTTATTCCTTCTAGTCAAGGACTCATAACATTCTTATGCTATTTAAAGTGTGAGTCCACCATCGGTTTAAGCGCAGCTAAACTCAGCTGAAGAGAACTGACAAGCTGACATAACGAAAAAAGTTTCGGTACTTTTACCATGAAGGTGTTGTTTGGAAAAGTTCACCAACTTCCCTACGTTTCATACAGAGTCCCATCAAACAATCCCCAGATGCAACTGGCTAATTAACTCGCTATCAGGCATTGATACGAACGCACGTCATCCAATGACGCTGGCCACTCAAATCGACCTAGACCAATGATTTTTAATTGCTATAAATACATCCTAATTAAATTAAAGCTGATTTTCTCAACAAAAACATCGATAATTGCACAATTCCACAGCCAAATTCAAGCTGGGTCCGCGGCCAGTGTCTTATGCCTAATAAATTCGATTGTCGAGATCGAAATTTGAATATTCCCATCCGAGTGCTGATAAATCGTTTACCTTAGAAGTCCATTAGTGTAGCGTGGTAACGAATGGAGTTTGTTAGGAAGGGTAACGGAATTTGTGATTGCTGCCCCGAAAAGTGGTCAACGGGCCTCAAATCGGGCCGGCGGAGAGGCTCGTGACCTAAAACCGATCCCAACATGGAACTCGCTTAATTCTAGTACCCAATAACAATTGAACAAGACCAGATCACGATTTCCGGACTTATTAGACTTATATGGGCGTTTTCAATTTGTGATTTTAACCAGGAAAGCGCAATTAAAAACGATCGTGCTTAGGGTTTGTTGCGATTTTTCCTTTCGAAAATTGACTGAAATCACTTGATTAAGACAGCACCACGGTCGATTATCCCAGTGCGTTATGCCTCTATTCGTATTCGCGTGTAGGCAGATCTGATCGGCCAAAACAGTCACTCGGATAACAGCCCAAATAAAACGAGACCATAATCCCTCATTACCAACAGTAAAACTAATGGAATTGTTGGGTACCAGTCATTTTATGGCCTTTATATCGACATGGAACAATTTAGATCGACGGCCCGATCTATTTGGATCGTTACAAACTTTTCTTTTTAATCGCCGTGATGTAATCAAGATAGGTACTGCGACTCGCCCGACGGATGGTACCTTTCACTTGCCGTCGCACAAATTCGATTGGATTTATTCCGGAAAAAAACTGGATCCGGACAATCGGTATCAATTTAACGCCGACAAAGCTGCGTAATTGCCGCATCCAAACCAAGAAAAACACTTTTTAGCTGCAATTACTTTAACTCGTTCGTTCTGTTGGTGCAATTAGGCATTGTCCACTGTCCAGTTTTGTGTTCTACGTCATCCACCCAATGGGTGACTCGCTAGATCTGAGTTTCCATGGATACCGGTTGAGTGTACTGGCACAATTGGGCTGGGGGTGATGTTAGCTGCACCATAGCGATTTGATATAAGTTTTGAAAACGACTTAATACCAAAATAAATAAAAATTATTTCCAAGTGAAAAATCACGGGGGGTTAGTTTGAAGATGACTGACGAAAATCGGGCGATTTATTTGGCACAATGAAGATGAAATTCGCTCGAGTGAGGGTGGCATTTGAATACCCCCAGACATAATCCGATCTGCATCAGAGGGATGGAAGATGTAACGTTTTTCGGCTCAACTTGAAAGGTACGCATTGTGACCGGATGAGATTGCATCGAGGGGTGCCGGGTCGACTTTGTGATTGATCGCAGGGCCGGCTTGGGACATTTCCAAATCGTCCTCAAATTGACTATTTTCCATATCTTTGGCTGTTTGGCGGACAGTGCGATCCTGCCCTCTCATCGGCCCGTCACTGTTCATATTTCAAAAAGGTATCCACGTGCCCTTTGCACCGTGTCATGCGGGATCGTTCGATCGTCTTACAGTCGCTGGTCTTTTTGTTTGCTCAGCCCGTTTTTTAACGGCCACAACCACCTTGGAACGTGCCAATTCCAACCGAATTTCTCTTCTATCGGTTGAAGAAAATTCAGTGGGGACTTGGCCCATCGGGAACCATTCGCATACCATTGAACCAGAAGATATCAAACGCATGTCGCTCATGAGACGATAAATTGTTTTTTTCCTCGTCGCAAGAAGCGCGTGCCGTTTCTTCATGCAGCGCACAATGGGCCGAGACACTTTAAGCTGCCATCATATGGGCAATATCGGGCAGATGGATTTCGAGTTGGATGGGCTTAAAGAGTGCAGTTAATTGAAAGTCAAACTGGCGGAACTCATTTAGGTCTGGTGATTCTATGGCACTCAGAAGATGCAGCTCTTTACAATATGTACCTTTTAATGGGTAGTTCCTGATGGTTTTGGACTCAGAATGGTTGTCTTCTTATAATATTGCCAACATCAAGACCAAGACTTGCATGGCCTTGCTCTTGCTAACCAAAAGACAGTCTTGGACTTGACGCAAGAGTCTTGCAAGTCTTACCTTTACATAAGTGCCCGAAGGGCTCGGCACAACAAAGACTTTAGTGTCTAATGGATGCTCAATTTGTATTTGTTGTGCCGAGCCCCTTCGGGCACAACTAACTGACTGACTTGTGGTTTGCTGTTATCCTACCAGTGTCGTGCCCGAAGGGCTCAACAACAACTACATTAAACTCCAGTGGATGTCGAAGTCTACTTGGACATTCATTAGGCTCCAATGTATTTGTTGTGCCGAGCCCTTCGGGCAGGACACTGGTCGGAGAACAACAAACTAAAAATCAGATAGTTATGAAGGTTTTTCCACATTCAGGCCAGTGTCGTGCCCGGAGGGCTCGGCACAACAATTACATTAGAGTCTAATGGATGTTTAAATAGACTTGGACATCCCGGGAAGTTTAATGTATTTGTTGTGCCGAGCCCTTCGGGCACGACACTGGTAGGAGAACAACAAAGTGCAAATCAAACAGTTAGGAAAGTTTTTTTTGCATTCGGAACAGTGTCGCGCTCGAAGGGCTCGGTACAACAAATACATGAAATTCCACTGAATCTCGAATTTTACTTAGTCGTCCATTAGGCTCTAATCTAATTGTGCCCTAAGCAAAAACTTCAATTTTCTAACAAATTTTTCTCAAAAACTTCAAAGCTCTTTAAGAAGCTGATAAACGCCTTTCCGGTCGAGCTTCAGGAAGAAACTGAAAACATCTGATGCCTTAGAGCTTTTGGTTCATAAGGTTGGATGAAGCTCTTTCTAATGGGGGCAGACGGTCACTTTTCCATTTTAGCCCCAAAAAATGAACTAAATCCTTCTCAAGCGGCCAATAACTGACGTTCAACATGATTTATTCGATTTCGAAAATTTCGCAACAAACGCCGCACGTTCGCATCGCAATTCGGTAATCGGGATTTACGCAAATTGTTCCTTTTTCGGGTCCCAATCAGTGCCGATGTTTATAAACAAAGTACGACTTGAACGCGTGGGCTGACTTCTTCCATCAACACACACACAGTCAAAACGTCAATCGTGTTTTTCAAAACAGTTGCATTCTTTCTGGCCGATAACGCCCGCTTTATTTAGTAGGCGTCGATAAGCAGCTTGTTACTTTTGCCATTGACCGAAAAACAAAATTGTTAAATGCGAGTTGAAACAGATCAAGTCTGGATGCCGCTCAAGTCGGCCGGATAATCAACTAAGTATGGGTGATTTATGTGGGTTTAAGGGGGTGGATTTAGCGGGAAAATGCACCCTAAGAAGGCAGACGAGGGCGGTTGTGTCAACACAATGGGCCATAATCTGTAAACATCGGAAGGCAGCTTGCAAACAACAGCGCTAAATGGACAGATTGACCGCCGGTCAAGCACAAAGACGTCGTCTAATTTCTTTGCCGGATTTCCAAGACGGAGAAGAGGTGGTTGCAAAGATTTATCACCGAGAACCAGCTGGGCATCGGGGCATCGGGGGATGTAAAACAGCTTTACAATGGAAACGTTAAATTCAGTTAGTTTTCAAGTTGAAATAGCACGAGACACAAAAAGTCGGGGAATCTCAGATGGCTTCAGATCTTGGAAATTTATGAAAAGTCCTCTAGTGGCCAACCCGTCGATAATCCTCCTGCAGAGATTTATTCTGGACAATTCAGCTGTTTGATGCGAAAGTGTTAATGCCGACCCCTTCGGGCACCACGCTGTTTATTAGTGAATTTACACGTTGTTGTTATGTGTAGTGTCGTGCCCGAAGGGTACAAATACATTAGAGTCTAATACAAATTCAAGTAGACTTGGACGTGCAGGAGCCTCTAATGTATTTGTTGTGCCGAGCCCTTTGCGGACGACACTGGTAGGAGCACAACAAACTACAAATTCTACAGTTTTGCATCAAACAGCTGGATTTTCTCAAATAAAACTTGGAACATGGAACATCATCGATTACCATCGATGTTCTAAGTTTTAGACTACAACTTGAAAATCCAACAGATTTGGAACGAACAGACCATGAGGGCTTTAATCACTCCTTTGCACTTTAGTCTACAGGGTGTTCATAATCATTGCCCCCCCTCTAAAGTGTTTATTACTTGTCAACTGTAGTTTTGCATATGTCATACTGTAGTTTCGCGCAAATCGGCCAACATGCTGGGCAAAGACGTAAATGTCGATTAGAATATCGACAATTATTCACTCTACAGGGTGAGCCAGTAACTAACCCGTTTCTCTCTTGTTGCAGGTAGCAGAAAAAGGCCCAACCAGTTCCACCTGGTAAGTGTTTCAGTTACTTCTTCTAGCGCAAAAAGCTGCTTTAATGTTTAATCCCACCCGGTATGCATCAGCTAATGAAGCCAAGCGCTTCTTCTATTGTTTCCAACGTGGCCGCGTTGTTCTTCTGCGTGTGCATTCATCGAAAAAAAATCAATTAAACACCGACCAGTTTAAAACACTTACGGATCCGTTCCGCTCGTCGTGATTTTATGGCCCTTTTTAGGCAAACTCACGCGGAGCCCATTAGTCTCGTGCTCTTATTGATATTGGCCCAATTAATATAAATAAACGGTTTATCAAATCGCGTGACTCGATTCCTTCTGGCAGAGCCGCTCGATCCGAAGAAGTGGATTCTTCTGCTGCTGCTGGATACGCTCCGGGCGGCTGGAATTTCGGTTCATTCATCAACCGGTTGTTCGGTTATGATAAGGACGTTTCTATTTATCCGACCAGTTCAGGGGTCAGTGCAGTGACGTCAATGATCTGTCTCCAATTGATGTCGAATAATTGATATTGGCTGGATTGTTGGTCAAGTCAGTGTCGTGCGGTTCGGGTTTCAACTGCACATCGATACAACTACAAGTTCAAAGACAGACACTGATGCTTCATTTGTTCGAAAACGACAATTTGTTTACGACATTGTTTGTAAATCAACAGTGTTTTTAATGAGTTTTGACTTTGTTGTTCTCCTACCAGTGTCGTGGCCGAAGGGCTCGGCACAACAAATACATTGGAGCCTAATGAATGTCCAAGTAGACTTCGACATCTACTGGAGTTTAATGTAGTTGTTGTGCAGAGCCCTTCGGGCACGACACTGGTAGGAGAACAACAAACTACAAATCAAACAGATACGAAGGGCTCGGCACAACAAATACATTAAAATCTAATGGATGTTTAAATAGACTTCGACATCCAGGGAAGTTTAATGTAGTTGTTGTGCCGATACCTTCGGGCACGACAATGGAAAAGAACAACATTGTGTAAACTCACTAACAAACAGTTTCGTGCATAAAGGTCTCGGCACACCAAATACATCAGCTTTTTATTGAATTCATATTGAAAAATCGACAGATAAGTGCAAAAGTTGTGCCGAAAATTTTGAGTAAGACGCAAAAAGAAAACAACACAGTCCAGATTCATTAGGAAAAGCGTCTTATTGCATGCTTACGCTTTTCTTAATGGGTTTTAATCGAGTTGTTCTCTTCCAGTGTAGTGCCTGAAGGGGTCGGCACAACTTTACCATTAAACTGAAGAACTGTAATTGTAACTCTACATATGTATAGTCGAGAAACATCCAGCTTAGCTCGATATGGTTCCTGGGTACCAGCAAGCAGAAATTATGATTTTCGGCTGCGCCACTGGTAAGCAATGCGATCGAACAATCCGATCAAGTGGGTGGAATTGTCCGTTTGTTAATAATGACCAGATTGGGTCAATTATTGCTATAGTGGGTCTTAAACAAATGTGTTTGTTTGAAAGAATCGCTTGACGTTCACCGATGAGACAAAGTGCTTGGCCATGGAAAACAAGAAATTTTGCCCTAATCTTGCACCTAAATGTCTGATATTCAAATATTAAGAATCTTCTCTGGTCGTTTGCGGAAGAGCAGCAGCAGCAACAGCAGCAGCAGCAAAAGCCAAAACCCGATAAATAAACATACCATTTTAACTCTAAACGGAAGAAATTCGCGCTTAAACAGATGTAAATATGTTGGTGCGGCGAATATAAATAAACCGCAATTAGCAAAAGGATAAATAAATGCAACAGGCGCGTTTTTCCGCAACTATTTATTCGTTCAGTTCGCGCCCGACAATTTCACGGGGGCATTTTTCTCGTGTCCATTCGCTCCATTTAGATTGCGATCTCTCATAACCGGCGAGGAAATTATGGGCGAATGCAAATAAAACCGGGCACAAACCGTAATTAGTCGCTTCCCATTTTAATTAAGACGAAGCTGTGGCTCTGCCCAACTAGATGGAAGGAAAATCCACCACTGGCTAATGAACAGAGTCACATGGAGGAGCGAAATCGCTTCACTGAATTACACACACGAACGCAACCAGCACGGCCTTGTGCGCACGGCGGGTGAACGTTTCGACCACCGCAGCAGGGGGGCCCACCATCAGGGATAGCGTGAACATTACTCATGCTCGATTTCTTCCGTTTTTCTTGTTCCTCGTAGATTTATAATGAGCCGTTTTTCACATTTTTCCATTTGGCCTGCCCCTAATTAGCCAGCTCCTACTTGTAATTGTTTATTTACGATTCGAACATTCTTTGGGCAGGGTCTTGTTTCGTTTTGTATTCTTTTTTTTAATTAATGTCCACTTGATTAATGTGAATTCGGGAGTGTGATAGCTGCAGTCGTTTATTTAAGTAGCTGGTTTTGATGGATTTTGGAGACGAACGGAACGAATCTAAACGAATATTTGTGGTGGTGTTGGTGTGAAACTGGATATCAAACGCACTCTAACGAATGTATGCCTATTGGACGTTCAAGTGTGTATGTGTCATTTAAGATCCTGAAGGTTCATTTCGATTCGTTCCGTTCTGCACCATAACGCACTCAAACACTGTTTGTATTAGGCGAATGGAACGAATGGAAATGAATTTTCAGTATCTTAAATGGTACAAAGCACTATAACATACACTGTGGCACAAAAACAGTTTGTTTCATTTCAATTGGGTTCTGTTGAAAAAATCACCTGGGCGATGTTCGGGTGTATGGGACGTACACGGACTCCGTAAGGCGATTTATCCGGTATTCTGGGTCGGTTTTATAGAGTTTGTGCCATTGGAAATGGTTGAATTGCCGAGATTAACTAAAATAAGGCAAGGTAGATTTTTTAACAGCAAGTTAACCTGTTAAAGGTGCCTTTTCACCGCCACCAGCTATAAAAGTAATTCAGAAAATAAAATGGAAATATGTTCAAATGTGCAAAAAGAGGGAGATGTGGATACCACCAATTGGAGATATGAATAAATTGGGAATGGCCCACATTCTATCCCAAGTTGCGGTAATTTTAAGGAATATCCGGACGTGGCCTGATATGTTAAAAACCAGCTCAACTAGATGATGTTTTTATTACCAACTTTTCAACTTTTCTTTTCCATTTCAAACTTAATGCCGGTTTGGCAAATGCGCAAATTTTTTCGACCAGTGTCACCGTGACAATGGGGATCAATCATGGTGTCCTTTGTTATCTTATGGAATGTAGTGAATTCCACTGTGGTCGAAAACCACATTTCCACAGGAAGCAGCGCTTAAAAAAGTTGTTAGTAAAAATATTGTTTATACGGGGAGCACATTTTTAACAGGGTCTTCCAAGGCCTGATGTTCCAGAAAATTACCCAAATCCCTGCATTTTTGCTTGAAGAAACGATCATATTTCTGCTGTATGTGATTTTGCCTGGTTGCTTGGAATAAACTGTATGTCCTCCTCCAACGCACATTGATCGTCACCGGGGACAGGAAGAAGTAACTCTTGCACCGCCCAATCGCGCCTGAACATCCATCGATTAAGTGTAAAACACGCGCCATGGCCGACGTGAATTATTGTCAACAGCGTGTCTTCGGCACTTGGACATGTTAATTAACCAATCCGTCCTCGATCTATCTAGAATGCAGATGAGTTTCCTTTCCATTCCCTTCAGGTGTAGAGGATCGCATGGGCTTTGTGCCTTGGAACCGGTTTGATCAGAGGGTCAAACTAACTTCCGACGAGTTTCCCACGACTCACCCTTAGTGCGCGTTCAAACAATTTTCTTTTGATTTTCTCCCCTCGTCCAACTATCGGTATGTCGAGGTCCCCGGGAACAAGTAGGAGCATTATGTGGGGCCCCCCCTGATCGGGATTAGTGTGTCGGCATTTGTTTGCGATGATAAATTAGAGAGGGGACACAGCGTGGGACTTTTGGAAAGGTGCCGGTCTAACGCCCGAAATCACTGCCGACTGGATTCGGGGTGTTCGCGTGGTGTTCTAGAAGGGTCGAAGGTTACGTCACTGTTTCCTTTCGGTGCACCATCGTTTTTTTTTCCTTTCCACCGGCCTGGAACTGGCCGATCGAGGAACTGTAATTGCACTGAAAGCGTTTAAAGGCGTGTCATCGGCATATTTCTTCTTTATTGACATCGGCGCGTTTTTAAGGCCGCTAATAAGCCGCCAATTACGGAGATTAGAGGTGCGAATTAGCGCGTTAATGATGCGGCCAAGATTCAGTTTGCGAAATATTGTGCACAAGTTGGCATTTTAAGGCTGGAATAAATCACGGTTATGAAAGCAAGCGGCTCGTTTAGCAGAGAAAATTACAGTTTTTTTCCGGCTATGGAAAGCTGGTGCCACTTAGTCAAAGTTTTCAAAGTTTCACAGACTTTGGAAGGCGGGGTTTCGACCACCATTGAAAGCGGCTAGGATGTTGAAAAAAATCATGCCTGGTGTATGAAAATGTGCCAAAAATGCCCTTCAAAAGGGCGTCGACTCCAAGTTTTATTGCCCTTTTCCTTTTTGCAAATAAGCATTTTGGCTTTACATGTGATGCTTCTTAACAGAACACCGGGCGAGCGGAACGAATGCACGCTTACGAAAAGGACGAAGGTGAAACAAAAACCTCTTAAAGAAGGCGAAAACAAGCTATCGGGCTACCCAAAGACGCGTCCGATTCATTTTCGTTCGTTCCGTTCGGCTGATGGAAACAAACTCACGCTTCCCTTGTCGTAAAAAAGACATTTTACTGTAAGGACGCCGCTTTTTTCTCGTCTAGAAAGTCTTTTTTTGACAATAATGAATAAAGGCAAACGAACGGAACGAATCTAAACGAATATTCGTCTTGTTTTAAATGAGCTCACGCCCATACATACGAAACAGACGCATCCTAAAGGATGTAAACGTGCAAAAAATTCAAGCAATATTTCTCGCTGGCTACTTTTCAGAAAAAAAATCGGTGCCCGCCAATGGTTTGTCTGCCAAAGAAAATCCTTTTTTAATTCTACATTCACTTTGGAACAAAAAATATTTTTTGAGTTTTTTGCACGCCGATGGTTTTCTGCAAATAAAAATTATTTTTCCATTTTACTTTCTTTTAGGAATAGAAAAGCTCTTTTGTCTTTTTTCGCTGAAATACATAATTTTTTATGAAAAAAAATAGAAACCGTTTTATTGCCCGAGAAAATTACCGTAATATTTAGCACATTTAATTTTTCCCTGAAAAAAACCCAGTGCACGCCAATGCTTTTTTTGCCAAAGAACAGCATTTTTCAATTCTACTTTAAGTTGGGAACAGACCAGTTTTTCACATTTTTTCGGTGTAATGCACCGTTTTTGACCAAAAAAATAAAAACTTTTGGATAGTACGAGAAAATAACCGAAATATAATTTCCAGAATAAAAGATAGAACAGACCAATGGTTTTTCCTCAAATGATTTTTTTTCTATTCTGCATTCAGTTGGGAACGCAAAACTGCTCTTGCGTTTTTTCCCTAATAAGCGCGGTTTTTGGCTAAAAAAATAAAAACCGTTGTTTTGTCCGAGAAAATTATCGCAATATTTAGCATTTGACACTTTCCAGAAACCAAAACAGTGCACGCCAATGGTTTTTCTGCAAATAAAATTTATTTTTCAACTCTACATTCAGTTGGGAACAAAACGCTCTTTTGAATTTTTTGCTGAAATGCACAGTTTCTGACTAAAAAAATAAAATCCATTGCATATCAGCAGCGAAAATAACCATTTGCATTCGTTCCGTTCGCTCGACGCCAAGCAATTCGGGCTTATCTCAAAGAACATTGTTTGTACCGGACGAACGAAACAAATCTTTATGTGGCAAATGTTCATTTACATTTGTTCTGTTCGTCTGTTGCGATTCAACGCAACCTTGAGGTAAGTGCCAAAGGCTAGGCATCGGGCGGACGCAAATATACATTAACGTTCGTTGCGTTCGTCCGATGCGAACAATGTGTGCGTACCTTTAGTCCTCATTCCTCAGGTATAACCTCCACTTCAATAGTGGGCAATCCCCCACATAGCAAAAGGAAAACTTACGCAGCAGAGTCTTTTGTTCTCTACTGCCTTCAAAGCTAATCAAAAGTCCACCCCAAGGTCTCACCCCTGTGCCAAGCGCACCCCATGAGCTGCTCAAGTCGCCCAACATTCTCACGGTCCGCGCAAGATGTCACTTTTGCGCAGGTGACGCGTCTCTCATTATTCAAGACGAAACAATGCCGGATCGACCCTCTTGAAAGTACGGGCGTTAATGGTGGCTGGTCCAGGAATTGAAAATTGCTGTTTCGGCTTGTTTCCCCCCCCCGTTGCACGTCTTGTGGGAATTAATGGACCAGGTGTGGAGGTCCTCCTTTCATCCATCCTCGATAGGACTTAATTAGATTTAATTGCCTCATGTTAACAGGTCTAAACGTTGTAAATGCCAGCTCGATAAATAATCGTAATGGTGGAGGATTTTTTCATAGTTTCCAACTCGATTGGATATTACTTGCCAGATGACAGTGGCGCAGCAGGGGGGGCTCCACTTTGCCTAGTTTACATCGGGCCATTAATCTCGAGCTCATCGCGTAATTATTTTTTCCTAGTTTGCGGTCTGGACTTTCGGACAATGAAAGGCCGGCTCCAAACTGCATATCTTTTTTTCGTTTGCCCTGAGTCAACACACAATTCGAAAATCAACTGGAGGAAATGTTATCGTTAAAGGACACCTGATATCGTGAGAAAGGCAAATTTGCCTAAAATGAGGAAAAAAGGGGTGATCAGTTGATTAGACGATGCGGGAGTAAATATGGAGGCGAATTTTAAAAGCCCCGTTATCGCGCCAGGCAGACAAACATCGTATTGTGCTGTCGCTAATCCATCTTCAAACACACTCTCAAGGCAGTTTTCCATCTGATCTGAAGAACCAGATCAGTCAATGTCGCAATGACTTCGCGACTCTTTTATTTTGAGGAACAAAAGACGCTTGCAGATGCTTTGATGGTGGAGGGTGCGTCTTCTAGAGCCATCGAGGAAATGGTGGTAAAATTCTAGGCGAAACCCCATTGGCCAAGGCCTATCGTGGGAAGATTCCGGTCGCTTTCAATCAACAATGCTCTAAAAAAGAAAGCAAACCACACGGGCAATTTACACTCACCCGGTTTTTTGCGCGAATAATTACGGACTATTAACTACTCGGGTATCTGCTAATTAGCGGTCAATATAGGCCTTATAGAATTCCTAGGAATGTATAGTAATCTTTACCAGCGAGCGATAAAATATAAACAGGACATTTGCTCCACGCTTATTGGCCGCCTTAACTGCCTGCGACTGTTTTTTCGCCGGCAATTTGTTCGATTTATTTCCAATTTTTTTACACGGCTTGATCGACAACACTCGGAAATTATGACCAGATCGATGACGGATCAAAGCGGGCTCCGGTCGGCCTGTGCTTAATTAGAGGAAACAATTGCCGAGCACAGTCTGGTGCTAAATTGTGCTTTATCGGCACCATATTTTATACATAGAAGTGGGAAAAGTGGAAGATATTGGCGATTGATCTGTTAGGGTCTTCAGAAAAAGCTTCTGAGCCCATTAGCAAAGTGTTCGGAAGGTGGATGATATTCCGGCCTTCTGGGTTTGCTTGCTAATAAACCAAAAGAAATTCCTGGGTTCCAGTCAATTTTATTGTTTATTATTCAAAATGTTACAAATACGTTTCGGTGTCTTTCTCCACCATCATCAAACTGATCTGATGATGGTGGAGAAAGACTGTAAGATGATAAGTCTTAAATGGTAAATATAGCGTTAATTCTCGCGGACGTTTACATCCTTCAGGATGCGACCAAATCGTATGTATAACGGACGCATCGTAAAGACGTAAGTTTGGGTTAGTTTGGGTTAGTTTAGATATTCATGTATGGCGCAATATGATCCTTCTTCAGGAAAACGAAATAAATTGCCACCAGCTTCCACTATTTCCTCAATCCTTCATCCATCAGAGTCGAAGGTGATAAGAGCGGGCTTTCAAGTTCATGTGATAACCCCTTTTAATCGTTCCCACGCATTCGGGCGGCTTTTTTACCCGAAAAACACCCATCAATGCCGCACTCTGTACGACAATTGAAATTATTATCATCCTCATTGCCTGGACTAATATTTGGACGCGCGACAGTGTCAATATTTGTCTTCTACTACCGGATCGGTTTCTAATCGCTTACAAGGTGTACAATCGAAAATAGCCCTTGCAGGTTCGTCTGGTTCATCAATATCTTCGCTATTTTCGGAGCGACGCGAGCTGGAACATTTACAAGATGTTGCAGGTCGCCAGAGTATAAATCTGGCCGATGCACCGGCCTATTAATAATCCGGGAAAATGACAAATTCAATTTTGACTAGAGCTGGCGTTGTGCTGATTTGTCTTCGCGCGCCACGACTGGAAATTGTTCGAAATCTGCCAGGATTTAATGGTCGGATGCCCATCCCGATGCACCTGGTGCACAACTGGATGTCCCAATACAAATGCAAAAAACGTGGGATACGAGTGTTGTGTCGTCGGCTTATAGAAATTTACTCAGTTCTACTTCCTCGCTCACGCCTGCAATGATTGGGAATTTTTTTGAGCTTTTAAGGAATCTGATTTTACTCAAGACCGCCCATATTCGAAGTTCCACACAAAAAAGCTTGTTCCTACTGGGCAGGCCATGTTCCAATTGGTCGATTCCCAAGCATTTTTTGCAATATTTGGGCGAAAATAGGCGAAGATTGTCATAAGCTTCAATCAGCTGTTGCGTCAAGTTGTCAACGAGAGTATCCAATTGGGAAGCGCCGGAAACACCAATTTTTTCCTGAAAAACTCCCATGTTTAGATCAGGTGATCGAAGAGGTCTTGCCCATTGCTCCTCCTATTCCAATCGATCTATCTTCCTGCATTTTATGTAATGTTTAGCTGAAATAGGGCGGGTCATGTTTCCGTGCTGGGACGATGTGTTTATCAACAAAATCCCAAAAAAGATTCACTGTTTAACCGCTTGAGCAGCACAAATCGGAACCCAGCTGTCCAGTGGTTTCTATGTGGGAATCAGGGAGTCAAAAGTGACTTGGCTTGGGAGAAACTGGCTCCAGTCCTGATCAATGTTTCCTTCTTTTGCTAACTTCTTTGTTCCTGTTCCACCATCGTCATACAGTCTATTATACAGGGCGCTTCAGAATTCAGGACTTGGACACCTTTAAGAGCGTCAATAGAAGACATTTGAGTGGAAAAACATTTTCCCTAACGCGCGACAGTTGCAAAGCACACTGCACGTGCTGTTGAGCCTGAACAGCACTTTCAACTTGAGCCCTTTTATAAAATATATCACGTGCAAACTATAGCGAGTGGACACTTGAAATTTTGTCCAGTTCTAGTCACTGTGCGTCGCTGCAAGTCTCCAAAATTTCGACCGAACCGCCTGCTAAACTTACAGTCCAGCCTGACCAGAACTTTCAAGTTGGGCCATTTTCAAAAATTCCTCCTCACGTCTAATCTAGAGCAACTAGAGACGTGAAATTCTGTTCACATCTAACCAAGGCTTTAAGTGGCTAGAAATGAAGCAAATTTCAACTGAAACGAACAGCAAGTTTTTCAAAAACACTTCACTCGACGAAAGTGCCGAAAATCGCCAAACTTTCAGCAGAAACCGGTCAAAGTTCGCATTCAAAAAATTCTCACCCCTAACACAAAGGCGCCAGAAACTGGCTTTTCTCAGAATTGGTAGCAGATGCTTCGCTGTTTAAACCGAGAAACTTTCAAGCAAATCGCAGTTCAGGCTGACTTTTCTGATCATCATCTATGTTTGGGTGTGAAAACTCCAAGCGTTCGTGACCTGCCCCAAAGCCTTTAAATAAAAGCTCGTTCACACGGTGACATTAATGGCGTGACATCTAATGCCGTGACAGTAGCCAGTGTCACGTTGTCCACTGTGACACTAACGTCGCGACACTGTGACCTTCAACTGTTCAGGCAATGACACTGTTGTAGACGACATTAGATGTCACGCCATTAATGTGACCGTGTGAACGAGCTTTAAAGCTTTAAGGCGTGATAAGGCCGTAGCGCCTTAAGGAGACATTTCCGGCCATAGTTTATTCAACTCAAATGGCTTGAGTGAACTGAAACACCCTGTATAGTCTCCAAGCGAAAACGCTTGGTAACCGTTTGGCGATGGCAATCAGCTATTGATGAGGAACACGCGAATACGAGCACCCCGTATATGTAATTATTGAAGAAAAAAGGTCGATACATATAAATATGATATACGCTGATCGATGTCCGTATGTGTGGTATGAAAATAAGTCAGTTGGGTGCCCCGAAGTACCGAGCCAGAGTACCGTTTCTTCCCCGGTAATGACCGGTAAGTTATGTTTAATTATTTTTAATTTCGCTGTGGTAGGTAGTTGGCAATTCATCGACGTGCGTCCATTAAAGAATCCCCGGCGACAACGAGTTAAATTATTGTTGAAGATTTCCGGGATCGAGGCGAGTCAGCGGCCGAGCCGCGCTCCCTAACTATTTGGGACTTGAGAGTGCATTTCCCAATAGTCCAGGGCCCATAAATCACCCGCTCTAATCGATCACCTACTTTATTTCTCGACGGGATCCAATTTACTAATGGGCTCTTATCGTGGAACGAGGAAGAATCCGAAATAGAGATGCAATTCCAACAAATTTTACGATGCCTATTCGCCTTAAATTTCCCGAATTTGAATAAAAATGCGATTAGAACGGCCCCGCGCACCTGTCGCTCGTTTCGGACGACGTTTTCATTTGGTGGCCGCTGTTTTTTCGGCTCTCTTTGCCGCCGCTCTTACAATTAAACGGCCATCGGTTTCTTGCTTCTGAGTCCGTACAAAATAGCGATCAAGTCGAAAAATTCGCCTGGTAACAAGAGCGCACAAAACAAATTCGGCCCCTGTCTAGGTCAGACAAATGCATCCTAATCCGATGCTAAACTGTGCGCATTTTTTTGAATGCCATTTTCGTCGAGTTGAAGGAGTTCCACTGTCTGCATATACAGAGGTTTTCGGATGGATTTCTATCACCAAATCTCATCCCCCGATCACGATCTTCAAAGTGAGGGGGCACAAGAGGCGGACTGAGGATTGAGGATTCGCGTGTCCTGTGATTGAAAGTTGAAAAACCAAGAAGCTTGAGCGTGTCTAGCAAGTTGCGCTGTCGTTGCTTCAAGGGAGGAGATTGCATGTCAATAATTCACTCTGGGACTGAATAAAATGATCTCACAAGCCAATTTGAGCCCCAAAGAGCCTTCTGAGCAACAGGCAAGGAAATTTGAAAGTGTTTATCAACGTGTGTTGGGAAAGATTAGTGTTTTTAACAGAGAAGATTGAATGTAAGGGCGGCATTATTTACCTCAAACCGAGGAAAACGACCTCAAAATACTCTTTTTATTCGCAAAAGGTCTTGTGAGTTGGAACCGAAAAGGGAATGGAGCTGGAAAGTGTTTGTCAAAGAGTCACTTAATGGTTTAGTGTCTTTTGAAAAAAATGGCATTTGACCCATTCATTCGTCACACTCAACGCGCGGAAAACGCCCTCAAAATCTCCTTTTGAGCCTCAAAGTGTCTTGTGATAACTAACAGTAACGGAAATAAGATTTGAAAGTGTTTGTCGACGTGTCAAGGGACAGTTTGGTGTTTGTTGAGTAAATAAAATTGCACTAGGGCCTGCACTGGTTACCCTCAAAGCTCGAAAAACGCCCTCAAAATATACTTTCAAGCCTCCAAACGCCTTATGAGACGGAGCAGTAATGGAAAAGGAGCTTGAAAGTGTTAAGGAATAGTTTAGTGTCTTTTTCTTTGAGAATGTTGCATTAGAGCCTACATTCTTAACTCTCAAAGTGGAGAAAACGGACACATTTTGGCCCTCAAAACATCCTCAAAAATTTGACGAAAACATGAATGAAAGTATTTATCCACATGCTTTGAGTTTAATTTTTTTGAACTGAACATTTGCGAGTTGAAAGATGCTTCCATTCTTTCTCATCAAAGGCCATTTCCGAGTCGATGAAAGTTGGAAAATGAAACGGCAAAGGCCTGAAAGTACCAAAAAAAGAATCTAAACTTGCAAAACTCTGCAAAAAACTTTTCGTCTTCCCTGATGAGAACCAAATGATCTACGGAGAATTCTTCCGGCTCGAAAAAGGGTCCACATGAGAGGACTCTTCTTTGCTTGTTTGGCCTGCGGCTCTAAGAGAGGTAAGAGATGCATGGGCATTTTGTTGCCGCCGTGTATATAATTCAAATGCGGCATCGATTTGATAATGCGACGGCCGGCAAAGGGAATTATCATCAGGGACGCAACATGAAAATCCGAAAATTTGCAACTTCCGCCGCATTGACCCCATTGAGATTTGGGCGCGAATATTTCACTGTCGCCGGTTGGCCATGAAAAAAATCGCGTCTGAGCTCGTGCATTCCGTCTTGAATGCAAAATCCACAAATTACCATGCAAACGCCAATGGTTTAAAGATGAGCGCAAATGCATTAAACAGCCGAAAAATGATCGGGATTCATATGCAGATTGGCCTGCTGACCTTAGAGCATTTTGGGCCACCCCAATTTTTTCCTCTTGTTGGATCAAAGCCATTCAATGCGCCGCTCTGGGGGTATTTCATTCAATTTGCATGTGCAAACCTTGGTTTGTTTGGACACTTGGCCAGATCGGGCCTACAGTCTAAGCGGCTTCTCTGGCTGAAACTCAGCGAAAATTGCGCTAGAATGGGCCTTCGGCCTGAAAGATCTTTGTTGCGCGACTTGGGGAGAGTTGAAGGCCCCGAAGAATGGCAGGGGGTTAATTTCAAGAGGGTTGTTTTCAGCTTTGTCTCGCTCAAGGGCACAAAGAAGCCCGTTGTTTGGCCTACAACAATTCTTCTGAGTTGTCGCGATTTTATCGTCCCAAGCTTTGCCTCGGATTTTACTGATTGCCATTGAAAATTCTAGGAGTCTAGAAGTTTTCGTTCGCCCACGCCATACATTCGATGAACAGGTTACGACCATCGATGCTCTGACTTTTAGATAAGATTGAGGCCGAAAAACCAGCCACCAGCGCGAAGTAGTAAACAAACAAATTTACCGGCAATTAAGTACGATTATTCCTTTATCAGGCTGGCGTATAGGTGACTGCAAATGCGAAGGTGTTAAGTCCATAAATTCCCAACTTAGCGGTTAAGCCGCTGTGGGCCAACGTTTTTCATGGGAACGGAGCCTGATTGGGGGGCAAAAATGCCTCTGGTTCGGAGCCGCCAGGCTACGCCAGATAAATTTTAGACAAAGTTGCACTTTTGACAACGTACACGCTCTGTCCGAGTCCTCATTACGCCGAACTACCGATGCTCAGTACCACTTTACAATTTAATCCAATCTCGCATATCGTAAATACGGTTTAATTGGATCGCGTACTACCACTTCTAAACGTAGAATCAACATCTTTATGCGATCGCCGAGATATAAGTAATATGCAATATTGTGATCGGCTGTTTATTGGCTCCGAATATCGACAGGCTAACCGAGATCCGTGCATTTTATAACATGATAAAACCGCCAGTTTAGCTTAGAGCGACGGGCGGTCTAGCTGGGCATATACAGGGTGAAAGCCAAAGAAACTTGCTCTGAAATGGGGAAAATAGAACGTCGATGGGTTTGCTTTTGTGCTACAGTATTTGATGAACAACTATTCACCATCGATGTTCTGACTTTTTGACTCGGCTACTGGCGTGCATCGGTAATACTTTTCATTAAGTTTGGGTTTAGTGACGATGTGTTCAGTAGCGTTTCCATCACTTATTCTTGTCGGTTCTGACAGCAGGTTTTCTACATACAAACCAGTTTCGTGCTCGAAGTAGGCTTTGACTTCCAGTAGAGTCTAATGTAATTGTTGTGCCGAGCCCTTCGAGCACGACACTGGTAGGAGAACAACAAACTACAAATTAGACAGTTCGGAAGTTTTTTTTTGCATTTACACCACTGTCGTGCCCCGAACTGAAAGCATGGAAACATTATTAACTGCCTGAATTGCAGTTTGTTGCTCTCTTGCCAATCCTGTTGCTTCTAATAAGCAAAGCAAATTCCGCGCTTTTCTCATGTAGAAGATTGAAGCTAATAACGTCTCCCCCCAGAAAGGTGACATTTTTCCGTATGGAACGTCTGCCATTTTTAGCAAATAAAAAGAGTTTCAATCCAGTCCTAAGCCCGCTACCAGAACAGACAATATTCGTGTTGTTTGCCCATTGCAAGGTTTGCAACTAAAAAAAAACGGATGCGTTTCATACAGAAAACTGCTGTTTATCTCGCATTTGAGCCACAAACGGTATGTTGATGATCAATCAACGATTCTTACCGCTTTTAGATAGTAACTAAAAGGATGAGCAACTGCAGCTGCAACACCATCAACATAGCGAAATAATAGGCAACCGAACATGCTGGCAATCAGCTAAGAGTTAATTAGATTTGTAATTTGTTATTGGCGATTTCGAAACATTTATACGCGCTTCGAATCGGATAAATAACGGTTTACGATGGAATAAAACGACGGTAAAAATCCGATTTAGTGCTGTTAATGCTTTGTTTGAGGCACAATTTTACTTAATTTATGCATAAGTTGGCTGGTTTATTGTGGTGGTGGTTTATGGCCCAAATAAATGTTTACGAGCCGTATAAAAACCGCGCCCTCAACGACGATTTAACGTCAAATCTTGCCAACTTCGAGTTCATTAAGGGGCCAATATCGGCAAAGCTACGCCACTGGTTGAACCAGAAAATTACACTACCAGCACTGTTATTACCCAACTGCCCATACAGCACAGACTGCAGGTACCCTTAAGTCTAGGCACTATTATTAGGCGAGAAATCATCAGTGGCACCCTCTAGCCTGCAAGCGCAAGTGAATACATAATCGGCACTTTTTTGGGCAATTTTTGGTTTTTGCCCGGGCAGAATCGCGAATTTGCATAATTCCACATCGAAGCCCCTGGATCGCTGTAGAGTCAAAGCTCAAAAATCCCGATCTCTTCAATTTGCATCTTTTGTTGTTTGAGTTTCTAGTGACTAAATTTTTTTGCAAATTACATTGAACAAATGATTCTGAGATGCCTTTTTAGTAAGTAAACTTTCAAATCAAATTTCCAATATGATTATAAAACGACTTTGCACGCTTTTCCCTGCACTCTTCATCTGTTAATTGGTTGTTAACATATTTAATTATTGTAATGGAAATCTTCATTTGGCCGGCCATTAATCATCCCACGGCCGCAGAAGAAAACCCCGGATTTCGTGTTCAAATCGTTCTTCTTTAGTGTCGACTGTTGTTCAACAGTCGTATTTCAGTCGCTTATTAAGTTGCCACACTCTCTCTCAGCCGAGATTATGCTGTTACTGCCCTTATAAAGTAGTATTTCGCATACACAGAAGACTTTTCTGGTGCCCAGAGCCGCCTTGTTTATGCGAATCGCCGTCATTTTCGAACACTTTATCGCCCTTGATTGTTAGCTAGCGCTACGTTCCAGAACTAACCCTGCCAAAGTCAAAGTGACCGAGCAGCAGAAGAAGGAAACGAGTCAACTGGGGCTAGTTAAAGGGACTTAACAATTTCGGGTTGAAGCACAGTTTCATCTACTCGTTGATCTTTTGCGACTTGCGATAGGCTTCTGACAATGTGCCCGATGGGTTTGCGGCGATGAATCGGTAACGCAGCGAGCTTCAAATCCCTTTAAGTTTACGAGCCCCGACGTACAATAAACAAGGAATTTTTCCAGATTCTTCGTTCAGGCGAATGAATATTTTACGCGGGTTTATTCTGCTCATTGACACCTCGCATCTTTATTTGCCCACTTGCCAAATAACGGTTGTGAGCGCAGCGAACGGACTCCATATCTTGAGTTATGCAGCGGCGGCGTCATAAAGATGCCTCTTTGCTCGGGAAACGGACAATTAGAAAGTCCATTTCCTCACTCCTCCTGTTGCTGCTGCTGCACCTGTTCTGCTGGTACTCTTCAATCGCACAGCGAAAGTCTCCTTTGGAATTCCTTCTAAAGGGAATGAAACGAAGACAGTTTCCTTCGACTGTAGTTTGCTCGTTTGGTGCGTGGCAGTGGGCAGCAGGAACCCATGCAACGCATAAACAATGGTTCGGAATTTGTCGAGAGTGTTGCACAAGATACAGGACCGAATTAGTCGCAGGTGTGGTTTGACGAACGTCCTTGTGCGGCCTAGACAACGCTGGTGACACCGCTCGTACCAAATGGTGCATTTTTGCAGGAACCCATTCGGGTGCCGCTAACGATCGCTACCTTCCAGATAAAATTACCGACCAAATTTGGTACTGATGTTTTGCTAGCGAGCATGATTAGTATCTTCAGATGTTTGTTCACCGCCGAAGCGAACGCACCTCTGAAGATGGTAACCATGCGTGTTAGTGAAACGTTAGAACCAAATTCCTATCAACCAAGGTCGCAATGGTCGTGCACAACGAATACGTCAAACTCCACCGGGTGCCGAATTGTACTCAGACATGCAGTAGAGTCAAATGTATTTGTTGTGCCGAGCCCTTCGGGTACGAGAACAACAAACTACGAATCAGACAGATAGATAGATAGATAAAATTTATTAAACATTCACATTACTAAATTCACAAACAAAGTTCAAAACCAAAAAACATAAGTCAGTAAAATGTCCCATGTCTGGCCAGATGTTCGGCCGGTTGCTCTCTGCCCATGATCTAAATAGGCGCGCTAAGTCGTCCATTACCTGGGCAGTGCCCTAACATGGACATTCCCGAGCTAGCCATACGCACGACAACGTCAGGAGATAGTCTTGAAGTGGCGGTTTTGGTTTTATTCGAGGGGCATTCATTAAGGAAAAAAGGTCTTCCTGAAGGGAAGCCAAAAACCCCTTTTGCTTCGACCTTTAAGCCTGATACTGTCAGCCGTGGCGTTAACCGCCGGCAGTTTCAACTAGATGACCGAATCCATCCGCCCCCGCCCCGATCGGTGCAAGGACCAGCCAACACCAGTCAGAACGAGGCAGGACGAACCCGTCAAGTCACGTTATGTTGGATTTGTGCGTTTCCAGCCTGCTAGAAACGACTGTCTGCAACTGGCAGGCAATGTTTGTTTGTCGTCACGTACTAGATAGATAGATAGATAAAATTTATTGAACATTCCCATTAACAAAATTCACAAACAAAGATAACAAACATAACTCCCGTGTCTAGCCAGATGTTCGGCCGGTTGCTCTCTGCCCATGATCTAAATAGGCGCGCTAAGTCGTCCATTACCTGGGCAGTGCCCTAACATGGACATTCCCGAGCTAGTCATACGCACGACAACGTCAGGAGATAGTCTTGAAGTGGCGGTTTTGGTTTTATTCGAGGGGCATTCATTAAGGAAAAAAGGTCTTCCTGAAGGGAAGCCAAAAACCCCTTTTGCTTCGACCTTTAAGCCTGATACTGTCAGCCGTGGCGTTAACCGCCGGCAGTCTCAACTAGATGACCAAATCCTTCCGCCCCCGCCCCGATCGGTGCAAGGACCAGCCAGCACCAGCCAGGACGAGGCAGGACGAACCCGTCAAGTCACGTTATGTTGGATTTGTGCGTTTCCAGCCTGCTAGAAACGACAGTCGTCACGTACTGTCAGGGACAAAATCCTCATAAAATATGGGAAGTCGCTTATACAGGGGACCATGGGTTGGGCGGTCGTTTGCTCTTACTTGGGTGATATTTCGCGTGAGGACTGAGCCTTGCACTCCGCTATGATAAAATTTTTCAGCGATGGTATCTATATAGTCGGCTATATAGGCCATCCCTGTAGCTTCGTGCATTTCGGTTATTCTGGTGTATCTGTCAGCCGATAGGACGCCTCTTAGGAACCTATTTTGGGTCCTTTGAACACGTCGTCTCGTGGAATCACAGACAGAGTGCCAGACAGGGGTTCCGTAGGTCAGTATGGGCCTTATGGTGGAGGTGTAGAGCAGAAGTTTATTTTGAGGTGATAGGAAAGAATTTGGCGCCAGATAGATAGATAGATAAAATTTATTAAACATTTACATTACTAAATTCACAAACAAAGTTTAAATCAAAAAACATAAGACAGTAAAATGTCCCATGTCTGGCCAGATGTTCGGCCGGTTGCTCTTTGCCCATGATCTAAATAGGCGCGCTAAGTCGTCCATTACCTGGGCAGTGCCCTAACATGGACATTCCCGAGCTAGCCATACGCACGACAACGTCAGGAGATAGTCTTGAAGTGGCGGTTTTGGTTTTATTCGAGGGGCATTCATTAAGGAAAAAAGGTCTTCCTGAAGGGAAGCCAAAAACCCCTTTTGCTTCGACCTTTAAGCCTGATACTGTCAGCCGTGGCGTTAACCGCCGGCAGTTTCAACTAGATGACCGAATCCATCCGCCCCCGCCCCGATCGGTGCAAGAACCAGCCAACACCAGTCAGAACGAGGCAGGACGAACCCGTCAAGTCACGTTATGTTGGATTTGTGCGTTTCCAGCCTGCTAGAAACGACTGTCTGCAACTGGCAGGCAATGTTTGTTTGTCGTCACGTACTGTCAGGGACAAAATCCTCATAAAATATGGGAAGTCGCTTATACAGGGGACCATGGGTTGGGCGGTCGTTTGCTCTTACTTGGGTGATATTTCGCGTGAGGACTGAGCCTTGCACTCCGCTATGATAAAATTTTTCAGCGATGGTATCTATATAGTCGGCTATATAGGCCATCCCTGTAGCTTCGTGCATTTCGGTTATTCTGGTGTATCTGTCAGCCGATAGGACGCCTCTTAGGAACCTATTTTGGGTCCTTTGAACACGTCGTCTCGTGGAATCACAGACAGAGTGCCAGACAGGGGTTCCGTAGGTCAGTATGGGCCTTATGGTGGAGGTGTAGAGCAGAAGTTTATTTTGAGGTGATAGGAAAGAATTTGGCGCCAGAAGAGAGTACAACTTTCTTCGGGCCATGGCAGTCTTTTGTACAGCATAGTCAACATGCTTATTGAAATGGAGTCGGGCGTCTAGTTTGAATCCCAGGTATTTCACCTCTTTTGTTGGTTTGATAGGAGTATTTTGGACCACGAGTGGTGATAAGATTTTGTTGTTAGTGAATTTGCGCGAAAAGATAATAAGTTCCGTCTTCCTGGGATTCACTTTAAGTTTCCATTTGTCAAAATACGGCGTCAATAAACTCAGGTGATGTGCAATGCGAGATTTCGCAGCCTGAGCATAAAAACACGATGCGTAGATAGCCGTATCATCAGCGTATAGTGCTATTTTTGTAGTGGGAAGTTTTGGAATGTCTGCTGTGTACAATGTATACAGCAGCGGCGAAATCACTGTTCCTTGTGGTACTCCTGCCGCGATGCGTCTTTTGGCAGAAGTGGAATTCTCCACTTTCACCTGGATGGAACGGTACGAATCAGACAGTTAGGCTGCAAAATCGAACTTGCGAGTTGTGTAGTTTGGGTACATTTTTGATTTAGTTAATATTAGATGCCCCTTGTAACAGAAGCGATTACTTTTCGTTCGATTGCCGCTGTAGCCAGAGCGAGACGCACATAGCAAGTGACGTCAAAACCGGCCAGTCCTTGTCGCACCATTTCGATATACCGGGGCTAAATAATGCGTTTTTAAGTTGAATTCTTTACTAGCGAAGTTCTGGTTTTGGATTTTGCCGTTTGAGTTGAAAGGAGGTAGTTTTTTTTAAGATTTGCCAACTAAAATTCAACATTTAAGGACAAATTTGAACTTTTGCTTGCTCCCCGCAGAATTCCATTCACACAAGCTCTGAACATCGATGATGGTTGTCCACTCATTTCATGCAGATAGTCGACGTTCTGATTTTTAGACGGCAAATATGAACAAATGATGAATTTTGTGTTGTTGTTTGTGCATCTATTTGAGCACATAGACGAAAACCCATCGACGTTCTAACTTCAGGAAACCTTTTAACCCACGCTGGCACAAGGGAAAAACTCCTTGAAAATTAGCGTGACTGACGACAGTAGTCCTCTAACACCCCGAGTGATATACTGGTTCTATAACATGGTTGCAATGCTAATTCGTATCGGCTGAATATGGATTAGAGCTTATGGGTTTGTCGTGTATTTAGGTGGGTTTGCTGCTAATAACACTAAATCTCATTAAGCGCTCTTTGTGGCCGCGGCATGCGCATCGAAGAGTGTGCCGTTGTTGATTCCTCAACTTCGCACTCTTCGTCTTCGGCCGCGCCATTGTGTTGTTTTAATCGAAACCGACTGTTCAAATCAACACTGAAATCGCGTAATTGCTGCCATTCACGAACGGCAAATTGAAAGAATTACTTGGGCAATGAGCGGATTGGGTTCATTAATTTCGCCGGGTGGTCGTGGTCGCGAACAGAAGATGTTTGATTTTGAGCAACGCGGACGCAGAAGAACGAAGAAGAACCCCACTGTTTACCCGGTTTGCCTTTACCTTCCAGTAATCGGCATGAGTGCAATCGGGAAATATTCAGATTGTCATTCTCCCAGTTGGCTGTTAACAATGTTGCATCATCCGGCTGGCACTTATATTAATAAAGTTATCCTCTGCATATGATTAGCCAGCCGATCGGGCAGGACAATCGCGCATAATCGTCAATGGAGTGTCAACAGAACACTTAATGACGGATGGCAAACATTCCTTCAACTAGTTAATGAGCCGTTTGCGAAGAAGGAAACTGTTGTTGTTGATTGTAGTCGATTGGCTCGTTTTCTTATGAGGCCGGATGCGTGGTCGAATCCAATCATTAGGACGAATCCGATGAATAAATCATCACTCGATTGTTGCCCGATCATGATGCGGGACAGACTAATCCGATGATTGCTATGCTGCATTGTTTTGCACTTTCGAACGCTTCAAATCGCTTAATCGCACCCATCAATTTGCAATCAATTACAGACGCTTGGAAACTATCCAGTGCGCCCCTGGACGAATCCAGCAACCAATTTGTACCAGCTAAACAAACGACAAAAGATCTCATATCTTGGAATCTAATTAGCTCGCTCGCCTACATCGATTTGCATTGAATCGGCCCGGCCAGACAAAGATGGACGACGGTACCACTGTGTCGGCACAATGCCACAATGGAATAGACCAATTGGTACTTAAGTACCGTCGTAAAGTGTTGCCTGGTAGCGCCAATTGTTTTTCAGCTTCTCGGGAGTAGCGTTTTCCTATAGTCGGACCTACTAGGTACCCACACAGTTGCCAAATTTCCTGGTTGGTTTTTTGCGCCGATCACCCTGTATATAGGGGCGTGGAGCCCCCGGGGGGCCCATTAATACAGACCTGACGCCTAACGCGGCTACCACGGACGGTGCATATAAATTAATGAATTAGTTTCGAGCATTCCGCGCAAAAATCGCGCAAAAGCGAGCAAAAGCAAAAGCAAAAGCACCTGTCGAAAGGAGCGCAATCCGGGAAGCTCGTAAGTCGTGCCCAATTTGTAGGGGCCGAACATGCGAGTGAATTTGGTAGTTTGTCAACTGTGGTGCAGTTTACGAGCCGTCCGAAGCCCCCATAAACAGTACCCGATGGTGCCACGCTTGCTTTATATTTTGTGCTTATGTAAATTGCCAACAGAACCAGCCAGCCGACAAGATTCGCGTGATTTTTTGCATTTTTGGCTGTCAATTAGCACAACTTGTACAGGGGGGTTTAAAAATTGGGGTCGGTCCTGTGGAGGAGTGAGGATGATCAGCACAAGAAGCGCCCAGTAGTGTTTTAAAAGAAATTATGCCAACTTTGAGTCACTCTGTATATGCAACGCACTGTAAATTTTCGGACATTTTGAACTAAAAAAATATTATTTTTGCAAAATAATTGATGAGGTTTTCACAGATGAACCTGCACAGACAAATGTATTCCTCCACTTTATTATAAACGACATCAACTTTTGAAAATCCGAAGAGAAATCGTCGGTTGCTTATAGTCCAGTCTCATTTTTATTATGGAAATCCTGATTTTTGCAGTTCTTCGTCGCTCTCTAAAAGTCAGAACGTCATTGGGCGAACAACAGTTGACCACCAGCGATGTTCTGACTTTTAGGCAATTGAGTTGAAAATCAGCAGTACTCTGAGGATGTTAACCAAGCGTGCTAGCGAAACGTCGGGTCCAAAAAACTAGTTGAAAAATGACCCAAAATGAACAAATTAGATCTGGGATGATTGACAAAGAGCAACGTACACACCTAATCGATAAAACGAATTGATCATGGCCTAATGCATTGGGGAATGTTTTATAGGCTTACACCTCGGTTTGGGCATTGTCCTGTCAAACGTAGTCCAACTGGACAATTATATCAGACGCAATTTGCCCCGATCTGATAACGCCTCATTGTGTACAAGCTTATTAAATGCAATAAACAATGTGCATATGTCAAACTTTCACCGAACGGATCCGCGGTAGTCGGGGCGCTCAGGTTCGGCCTCCGCACCGGCCAGATTTGGGTCGGCGGGAGCGCGCGCGTTTACCTGATTGCGATAATGCCGAATTCGTGCTTGGCAGGTACCGAAAATTGCCCACCAGAACCCAGCCAGAGCCGATTTTCAACGGCAGCACTTAACTCTGCGGTACCATGTGATTACGTTTACGTGGTACCGCAGGAACTGTGTGATTAGACGGAAGCCTGCGGCCACTCAGAGCTCACCTGCATAAGTTAAACGGTTGCCTTCTTGGTCGCGGTTAATTTCAAGCTCTTTCAACAGCTAGAGAAACTGCAGAGTTTACTGAAGTTTATTTTTGCCTTCTGCCATTCGTTGTTTCTGATGCCAAAGACCAAGCGGTATTTTCACCGTGGAACCGTCCGAATCGCTGATAAGATGCCGTGGGTACCCAGTGAGGAGAACCTGTTGCCCGATAATGGTACCAGATTAATCAATGATCGCTTGGGAACTTGACCTCCGAAATCGTCAGGCGCGGTCGGAGGCCTTTCACAAATGACAAACTATTTAAATGTTCGCGGCCCCGATTGAGCTGTTTTCTTTGCCCATTGATGCGATTGATTGGTTCCTTTCATTTGTTTGATGCGATCGGGAAATCCCCACTGTGCCCAACACAGCCATCTAATCGCTTCTATCCACATTTTGAGCTTGATGGATTCGTTTGCATGTGGACGATTTACTTGAACCTCGGCTTAAAACACACATTGCTGATGGCATTTTTCCGCACTTACGATCGGCAGGCGGCCGCCAAAGGCCCAAACACATAAAGTAGATCCGAACCATTAGAACCTCGGTACTGTTGGGAATATTTCAATTAGACACAGTCGCGACATGTGGCAAGCGGTGCGAGATAGGTTGCAAAAAGTACTTTTCCGAATCGAGCAGCAGCAGCAGCTCCAGGGCTCCAGAGCCGTCCAATCGACCGGATCTGGGTTCCATTGAGCCAGTGTGGGAATGTGAGCTGCGCTTTTCAGTTAATGGCACCAGGAAGCCATTCACACCGGAATGCTGGAATGCGTCTTAAGAGCCCCACGTTTTCGAAAACGGAAACAAAATGAATTTTCGAAAATTTCCCGCTTCACTTTCAACCATTGGCACGACACTGTGGAGGAAAATTAGCGAAGCAAAACGGCAAAAGTGTGCTCTATTAGTCACTGGTAGAGCGCGATGGATGCGTTGGATAAGGTTGTTCACACTTTAAAATTTATGTTTGATAAGGCGCAAGATGGACACGGCAGCGCCTCTAATAGCGTAATCGTTTCGCGCGTCATTAGATAAGAACACGAGGTAGACTGTGCAATGGACACGCACAGCAGAAGTTAAGACCAAATACGGAATAGCAAAGTGGTTAGATGGTTTTTTTGCGAGGTTTTGTCATTGACAGTGGAGCTTCTTGGAGGAGGAAAAAATCGTCGGCCAAAACTGGGGTAGGATGAAGTCCTGCTGATTGTACCATTCGCTAGCAGATATCTCTAGTCGCGTCTCGATTGTTTCTGATTGAGTGAGAGTTTTCCGATTTTTTGGCAATTTTCCGCAAAATTAATTAATAATTGCTTTTTCCAAAGAATAGTAGGCCTCAAGTGAGATAAGATGAAAATATGGCGCTTGCACTCTTCAGTAGGAGACTGTTGACTCTCTTATTTTGGCCATTGATGTCGCTAATTTCCTGAATTTGTGACAATTTTCGGAAAATGGCACTTGAATCCGATGTTTCTCTTAAAACCGGTTTTCTGAGGCATTTTTCAAAAAATCGCAAGTCAAAAGTGAGCTAAGATAAAGTAATGCAGCTTGCACTATTCAGTAGCGGATATTTGGCTCTTTTGTTTCTGCTAAGGTCATTTTTGAGGCAAATTTCCTGAATTTGTGGCTTTTTTTACCGGCCTTGCACGGTATTGTTTCAAAAAATCGTAGGCCAAAACTGGGATAAGTTCAGTATATGCTGCGAATGCCCTTCAGCAGGGGAAAGTTTTCTCTAGTGTTTGTGTCAAGATTATTTTTGTAGTTAATTTCCTGGATTTTTTGCAGTTTTGCGAAATTGAAACTGAAACTTTACTGAAAAGTTACTCTAAAAACCGCTATTGCAGTGCATTTTTCAAAAAATCGTCGGGCAAAACCGAAATCAGATAAAAATATTCGGTTTGTACTCTCCATTAGATAAAAAGTGTCACTATCATTTCCAGTAAATGGATCTCCCTTGGCAAATACCCTGAATATTTGGCAGATTTTTGAAAATCAGGTCCCAAAACGTTGCGACGGAAACATTTTGGCCAAAAAACCAATGGCCGAAATCGTCACTTCTGATACTTATTCTGCTAATGATTTCACACACCCACTACGAGATAGATGGCTAATGATTTGGGACTCTTAAGGCTGAACCCGAGAAAATAATTTACGGTTCCTCCCGGGCCCCCGAAACAGGCAGTTAATTAACCATTTTTAATTAGGTTTTTTTATTTCGAATTCTGTGTAGTGAGCGACTATTAATATTGATCACCGGTTAAATTCAAAGTTTATTTAAATTCGGGCCGGTGCCATTATGCAAACTGGCCAGTTGATTGGGGCCCCGATAATTGGCCCGGCCAGGTCGCGGTCGATTGTGCGTTTTCGACTTTTACTTTGATCCGAAGATGCGAGATGCAGAGTCTTATTTGGGCCCGGCTTCCCCTAGCCTGCACTATTTTCGCTCGCTATCGGCCCAACACGTGCTCGCAATCTATTAAATTTATGTATAAACAGTAATTGCCATAATTATATTAATGATATTGCCGCTCCTTCTAATTGCGGCCGTTTGTTAATGCGAGTGTATGTGCAATCACGAACTGCATCGGCTCTTTGGCTGCACTAGAAAGTACAAGATTTTTGCGAAAATTTACCTTATTTGGCGTATTCCGACTGGCGTTGTCCAAGCAAGATGTTTCTAACACAACGTTTCGATTGGTAGTATCTCCAGACCGTTATCAGGCGATAACAGAACCATTTCAGCCAACTTTTTTTAAATCGCGATTTTTTGTGAGTGGAAATGTCGATCTCTGTTTTAAAATTCGCATCTTGAGCGCAAATTGAGCTGGAAGCTTGAGGAAAATTGCACTAAAAAGTGCAAAGTCCACTTGACAGCAACAAAAGTTTCAATTTGCCACCATCATCAGGGATTTTAGGGGAATTTTTCCAACCCGCTCCTGAATTGTGTCGCGTGAAAAAGTCAGCACACGCCTGAAAACGTTTGGCGATCCTACCAGCCGAAACGTTGTGATAAAAACATTATTGTCGATGATTTGGATTGAGGTGTAAGTAGCGCCGCCACTGGTTTTTCCATAAAAAGCGCCATTGTCCACCTGACCGTGCCGTATTCGTCTTCGGTACGACTTCCTAGTACCCATCGTCGATATTGTTGAAATAGAATTTACATTAGTACTGTCCATCTTGGTCTCGGTCGTGTTTTTTGCGGAATTTTTACTCGGTTGGAAAAAACGGCCGTAAATAAGCTGAACGGCCACCAAAGTACTGCCGTGCCGATTGGAGGAGAGTTATTATGGCAGGACTGGTCCGGGATTGAATGCCATTTGATGTTGTTTGGACTTAACGATTCGGGGCGCTTCTTGTAGGTGGCTGACTCTGCCGGTTTGGACTCATCAAATTCCTGCAGATGTTTGCAAACCAGCAAGTTCCTGCCCTGTTTTGCCACGATTTTTGGGTTTCTGTGGGCGAATTTGGGTCCTTTTCAGCGGTCAGTGCGGGATCGCTCAACAATTAAGTCCGGTGGAAATTCCGAGGTTTAACGATAATGAGCGGCTCTCACCACCCACATGGCGGCCGCTTTGTACTCCGGAAAACCAATATCAATAAATTGCCTGGCCGCGATGTTAAAGTCACCAAATCGTATCATTATGACGGTCGTAGATGCGCTTAAATACATACGTTGGCCTTTTAATTATTGCCCGTAATCCTTGGGAACTCATTATGGGGCTCCGCTGCAGGTCAATGCCGTTTTTTCGATATCACCGGCTTTATGCTCTTGTGATTTTATTGGCCCAATAATGACAGCAACATGCGGCTGTTGAGTATCATTGGTCCAGAGTTTCAGTTTTAACAAACGTTCAACGGCGATTTTGTTCAAATTGGGAACTAGAACATTTTTTTGGACGAATCAAAATTATTTTGTACTGTAACTGCTTCCGGGTTCCTCAAACGGTAGTAGATCTTCCAGGACGTTTTCTGTACGGATTTCGGGTAAAAACGCGATTTATTGGCAACATTGTTCAATGAAGTGGTCAAATTTGCGAACGCAGCAAATGAGAGGAAAACTTCCAAGGCAACTAATTGGCTCTCGGCATCGGATAATCATTTGAACTTTCAAAACTCCTAAAGGGCCTTTTGGGGAGAGCAAACTTTTCAGTTTACAGAGACTGAATAAATGCCAATATAGGCGAGATACACGGGGCTCATTTGTACCTTTTTCTAGCCCCTAAACAGGAAATTTAACCGTTTGAAGCCCTTTTTAATAGCTAGCAACCTTAAAATAAACGAATTGGCTAATTAGACGAATTATTGTAAGGAAAACTGATCGTGTAGACCCCAAAACGTTCATATCGTGCATCTGTTTAATTTGAGGTGTGAACCGCCCTTTAAAGTTAGAACATCGATGGAAGTCTACAGCCAGCAACCATCGACGTTCTAACTTTGCAGACCTGAAACGCACCCCGTGTGATGTGATTCACTAAACGTTCGTGCTTGGACTAAAATTCTTCGTATATTTTTCAAAAAACAGTCGATATTTCAACTAGTTTTTATTAAATTCTTCACTTGGTGAACTCGAATTTTCCGGGCGTTTATCAACACGCATTGAGACTAAACTTTCGAAGTCCCTGTAGCGCAGAGGATAGCGCGTTGGACTTCTAATCCAAAGGTCGTGGGTTCGATCCCCACCAGGGATGCTTGTATTAATTTTTGCTCTTTTTTACGTAAAAATCCGGCTTTTTTCGCACTGTATTGGCAATTTTTTAACTGGTACCATCTGCAGAGCGGGCAAGAAGAATCTGTTCGTCCATGCTGTTGGATTTACGACTGTTTTTCTGCACGAGTCCATTTGGTAGCACAAAGTGAGCCGATCTTTTTGCCATCGTCGTGATCTATGCGAGTCGACAGGCTGGGAATAAATTCCGATTCGATGATGAGTAAAACGGCAATTCCTACCGCTGATGATGACCATCAAGGCGAAGAAAATCGGCGAAAATTGCCGCATTTGTATGGATGTATTCGACTGTTAGGCAACAAGTCTAGACCCACGCTGCGAGGCCCCAATTAAAATCCACTTAAGTGCCCCCTTTTCGATCGATGCGCCCCCCAATTAAACAATAATAATCCGACATTCTTATGCGGCTTTAATTTTCGGTAATTGCTCGCCTTACACACGAACCGGGGGGGCTTTTAACTGATGCCCGCTTAATTACACGTGTGGGAGAAAAATTCCCCAACACCCGGCCCCTACTGGAGGGGAAAGAAGCCCCACTCATCGACAGTTGAAATTAATACTCCTCCTGAACTTGGTGGGAGCCCGCCATATAAATTATGGCTCGGGGAGTCGTTTAATATTCAAAGTGACATTAATATTATCTATGATTTATGCCGACCATAACTCATCTCTCAGCCACTGGCCGCGGGTATTGTTTTTTTACCCTTTTTTCACGGATGAAGAACGCGCAGCGGCGACTCGTCTCCTCGCCATTATTGAACAAGCTCCGTTTCCATGGCAGTGACTGTCAAAAAATGGTGATCAAAAGCGCTCAGAATCAGCTTGAAAGCCTGCAGAAATTCCTACTACTCAGCAGCAACCAGGAAAACCACCCTGAGCTGCTTGGTGTAAGTGATCGAGTGCCCTCTGGGGCCGTGCCTGGGAATCTGAAAGTTTTCAGGACAAAAAGGCGATTTTGTTCGCGGCTGCCACCCTGACAGAATACCGGGAAGTTTCAGAGGTGGAACTCTGTCTGGAGATTTTGGAGAATTTTATAAAAAACCCTCAAGCTCATGCGGTTCTGGTTAGCACTTTTGGCGTCTACGAAGCCCTGGAAGATCTGGCCATCAGGTAACCAACTTGGAGTGAACAAAACCCGATTGAACTCAGTTTTATCAGAATGCGAAGCTGCAATGCAGATATAGCCAAAAGGGCGGCAAAAATCACGCAAACCCTGCGGAACGCCGCCCCTCCAGCTCTGAGCACGAGAAGTCGCACGAAAACCGGCAATATAGCCAAGAAACAAACCGTCCACCTGCTTCACATCCCCTCGCTGGCGTTGGTAAGTGTCCAGGGTGGTTTGAGTGCGGCAAAAAAACGTCCACCTTGCAGGCGAACAGGCAGAAATTCGAAAAAAGTCTGGTGCAAATCAGGGGCGTCATTTCCTTCCTGGTGGATCTGGAGGCAAAGCGGTGCACTTTGAGGCTCTGCCCCCGAGTCTCAATAGCGGAGGTTGTGCAAAAGATTTCCAGCAAATGCCGCCTCAAGTGCCTGGTGGTTAGGAAAAATGCTGTCGATGGTGCTGAGGTGATTTTTTTGCGTTGTGCAATCAAGCTAGTCCCGTTTTTGTTCACGTTGTTTATGCGAGTTACCTGGGCTACCCGCATGTTTGCGTGACGTCCAGCAGTTGGGACCGGGATGATTGCACGACTCAACAGTAAATTTTTGAATAATTTTCTGCTCTTATTAGAGCTTGTATGACGTTCTGCTGAACGATGCCAATATCAGCTCGCTCGAGTATCCTGAAGAGGATTTTCTGCAGAAATCCGGCGCTTTGGCCACATTGCAAACGGAAGCGCGCGCTAAAAGTGGGATTTTCGGCTCGATCAAGCAATTTGTGGCCGAGTCGTTTTACTGGTAGGAATAAATGCAGATTTAAATATAACTGAGTATATTTTTGCCAGTCGAAAATACAAGTATTTGAGAAAATCGGCGCCAAAACGTAGCTGCCGGATTTTCCAATTTGTACAAGGGCGGCTCAAGAAGGCGATTTTGTAAAATTGAAGTCACATAAAGTATGTTCCTAGCTTTTTGGCAGTGACCCGATAATTGTCGTTATATGTCTTCCATCAAATTGTTACAATTCACGGAATTATGGAAGAATATTAAAATTATTTCTTGCCGAGACTTGGCAATTTCTGTGAATTTTTCCAAGTTTTCATTTCAATTTACCGATATATTTTCTGCTTATGTGTGTTTTTTTGTGTTAACAAACGCTCAAGCTGGCAAACACGCAATATGAAAGAATTTCAATATGGCGTCTCAAATAATGACGTCACTGCCAATAGCTGGAGACAAACTATACTAACTACTATATTGCTTTTAAAGTACAATAAATCGAATAAATCGGCCTTTCTCTGTGCCACCCAGTAGTAACAAAAAATAAAGTAAATAATAAGCGTGTTTTAAAGACGGAATGTTACAAATCACAATCACAAAACAAATGCACCAGGCCATACGGCGCCACCTGGTGGGACAAGTTTGACAATTTGACAAAATCCTGTACAAACAAAGGAACAAACAAACAAGAAACAATTCCTTGAACATTTTACAAGAATATAGCTAATTTCAGAGGGAGATTCACGCTTCGAAAATATCAACTCTTTTTGTTCCTGTACATCGTAAAACGCCCGATAGAGAGCCGGAAAAAAACAGTTCAATTGACCAATTTGCCGCTTAGCAGTAAAACAGCCTATAGCTGCGCAGGCCTAGCTCCTAGTCTATAATAAATAAACACTTGAACGCACTGGACTATAAATGGGTACAAATCACATTTATGCCTGTCACGTCTTTGACGTAGAAGTTCAGTGGCGGTACGCGATCTGTGTGACAACAGTGTTTTCTTCGGACTCGGAGTCCGACGTTGCCGAACTGAGCCGTTTGTGATGGGGCGAGTTCGAGGCTAGAACACGCGCCACCACGGGGCATCGCTCGCCAGGGTTGGATTCGAGCGTTGAGGATTTGCTGGATGGCGAAACCGAGTACTCGGACGTGTTTCCCTCATCGGAGGCTTGCTCGCGCTGCTCGTAACGGTAGGTGGCGCTGTAGCGCTTGAGGCGCCGTCCCGGACAGATCGGCCGTCGTGCCAAACTAAGATAATCATGAATTAAAAATCTGTCAAAAAAACTATTTCTATATAAAATCGAGGTGTTGGCATTGGGATCCAACTGGGGTGTTTTTACTGGGGTCCCAGACCCCATTGCTAACACCCTGTATGTGCAAACAGGGTGATTCAAAATTGTCGTTCCTTTTAACGGGTTACTTCTTTTGAATCGCCCCCGTACAGTCAGCTAGGAAGCATTTGCTCAATTTTACCTGGGCTTCAGTGCCTCCCTTGGCGGTTTGCTAAACAAATACGGTAATTATTGGTAAAAATCGGTAATTATCTAGGTCTGCCCCCTTAGGTTTTCGATAATAAGCAGGTAGTCACATACTAGAGTATCCCGTTCCTAGTACTTCTTCTTTTTTTGTCGAAAGCCAACGGGGGCAGACTTAGATTATTACCAAAAAAAACCTCCCTAATTAAAAGAAATCTGGCAAACATTCACTCACCTTCGGCGCCTCAATGAGTGATTGTACGTTTCGGCATCGTCCTCCGAAATGCTGTCCTCATTGGCCGCGTCCTCCGTGCTGTCCCTGTCCAGGCCCACTCTGCAATCGGACAGCGTCCGATTCCGGATTATTTCGCACAGAGTGTCCCCAATATTGCCGTTTTCCGGGCTGCAAATCGTAATTGCAGCCACCTTCCGGCTGATCGCCTCCAAGTTCTCCTCGCTTGAGACTTCCGGTGTGTCGATGTTGCGATTGGTCGTGTCGTCCGTTGTATCGAAGATTATCGGGCTGGAGGGGCGCGAGTCCATGCGCGTGAAGATCGGAATGGCTGCATTCCGGAAAACCGTTGTTGGATAACGTTGGAATCATTGAAAAGTCAAAGAATTACCGTGCTGAGCATGCTGCACCATGTAGTGCAGCTGGACGCTGTTGCCGTTCTGGCCTTCATCGTCCTCAAACTGCTGCAGAATGACCTTTTGGGCGTTGACAGTGTTGCAGAGCAGCGTGTTGTTGCAGCTCACTGTTGGACTGCTCAGGTCAGTCTCGCTGATGTCCATCCCATCTGGACAGAGACACACGCATGCTAATACTGTAGAGAGCGAGCGAGATAACGCGACTGGTACCTGTTTGAGTCTCGGCGTCCACCACGATGGAGGCGCGACAACTGGAGGCTCTGGACCCGAACCCGGAGCTGCGCGGCGATCCAGAGTTGGTGCGGTGATGCCGCTTCTTGTACGATCCAGTTGAGGTTTGCGTGGTCACGGTTTCAGTGGCGGGGTTCAGGGTGGTGTACAAGGCGGCCTTTTGCACGGAACCGTTGGGCGACTCAGTGCAACTGCACCGTTTGGGCGGGCGCATGTTCGGCGGACTCTCAGGGCTGGTCAGGCTCTGCTCAGGGCTGGAGCTTTGGGTGCCGGGCCTGTTGCGTCGATCCACTTTTTTCCAGTTGAGGAACCGACGCCTTCGGTCGCCCTTTCGTTCCAGCTGCAAAACGCCCGCCGTTTTTGCCCGCTCGCGTTGCATCATTCCCGTCAGTTCAGCGCATAGCTGGTGCACCTGAAAAATCAGCAACGGTTGCCAGATTTCTGATGGGGTTTTTTACGAATATCTCATTTTTTAGTGAGTTTTTCCAAATTTTCTGCCAACTAACCTGTTCCAACTTGCGGTCGTACAGCTCCTTGATGTCAAGGATGTGCTTGATTTCCATTTCGCGCTTCTTAATCAGCTGCTCCTCCTTCAAGTGGTACTCGATCTTATGCTTCTGCAGCTGTTCGACGAACTGCGTGATGTGCGTCTTGATTTCCGCCTTCCACGATTCCTGCGTCTTGAAGAACTGGTCGTCTTTGAATTTGGCCAGAATCTCGACGGCCGCGATTTCCAGATGGTTGCACAGCAGCTTGAAGCTGGGCCGCTCCTTCGGGTTCTGCTTCCAGCACATCTGCAGGATGAGCTTGAAACCGTCGGGGCACGTGCTCGGAATGGGCGGCTTCAGCTTGCCCGAACCCACCGAGTACATGATGGCGCCTGTGGGCAATAGCGTGGGTGAGCGATTTAGGGATTTCTCGATTTGGGGCGGTTCTTACTTTGCTCCATGCCGTCGTATGGTACTTCGCAAGTGAGCAACTCCCATAGAACCACGCCGAAGGACCAGATGTCGACTTTTTCGCTGCAGGCCAATTCCTGGATGGCTTCCGGTGCCATCCAGGCGACGGTTCCTGCAAACGTCATTTTCTCGCTCACTCCGCTCCAGGTTTTCGAGGTGCCAAAGTCGCTGATTTTTATTATTTCGTCGTCGCCAATTAAAACGCTAGAACAAAAGTTGGCCTGTTAATCTTGGCAGGGATTTTTCCAAGGCGATAAGTGATTGCTTTGTTTCAGCTACTTGAAAAACTATTGAGATTATCGGGTCGCATCGGCTATGAGTTGAGTTTTAAATATAGATCGATTCTTCCATTTAATTTCATTGTTTTGTCGTTTAAAGTAGGAATTCCCATAGTCGATTTTACTAATCACAGAAGTCCCTCATTTGCGACCTGACTTCACATTTTGTGACGTAACAGTCAAATCTAATTGCTCAAGGTATACAACAGTGTTGTCCCATTGTGCAGTGTGAGGTGGTTACTGCCCGGCCCACTTAGATAACTGCCCACTATGCCAGAGTGGCCTTAGAGGTTCTTATGGTGATTTGGTGATATACCGGCTGTTTGATTTATGCGCTGGAGTACTTACTTTGGGCTCTTCAAGTCGCGATGAATGATCTTGTGTATGTGCAGATAGTGCATGCCACTGGCGATCTGTTTGGCCCACGAGACCACCCGATTGGTGGTCACCACGTTCTTCTGGTTCTTGAGCAGATCGAAAATGGAGCCATAGGGGCAGAACTCCATCACGATGCAGAAGCAGGGCTCTTGCGTGCAGACCTGCAAAAGCCGCAAAATGCACCCGATTCACACACCCCAAGTCACCTTGGAAATCTCACCCCCTTGAACTTCACTATGTTGGGGTGGTTCAGTTTGCGTAGATGTATAATGTCCGTGTCTTTGAGCTCGGCCACTTTCTTGATGGCCACGCGGGTCTTGTTAAGATAACCGGCGAAAACAGCGCCCTGACCGCCCGAGCTCAAAAACTGCAAATCGGTGATTTTCTCGAACGGAATCTCCCAATCATCTGCAAGTGATCGAAGCAAATGAGAGGCTGGTGGGAGCAGAAGAGGCTCAAGTCCTACCTTGTCCGCACTTGGTGTCCACCACTCCTTTGCCAGTTGTGCAGAAGAGCGGCCGAAGGCACCCGAAGATCCCGTACATCCACTCGTGCTTCATGTTGTAGCCGAGAGGTTGCGGGGTGTCTGGCGAACTGTCCTGGACAGCGGACGCCATATTTACTATACTGGATTCGGCCAGTTTGTGCAGGTTGTCCAGCTCGTCTTCCAGACGACCCAAACTATACAAAAAGGAAAGTTTGAAGTTAGAGTTGGGTTAATCCGATCTAGAGGAGTGGTATTTTGAAAATTTGTCAAAATCCGGTTAAACTCGCCAAAGTAATCAAACTTTGAGGAATTATAGAGTGAAGTTTTGTCTATTTAAGGGTGGAGGAGACCGCGCTCTATCACTGCTGGTTTTTTCATAGTTCAATTTTTAAATGCGGTTTGCAGATTTTCTTGCACTAAAACGGCTAAAAACAGGTCTCTATCTCTTTTGAAAAATACGAAAGTTTCTGTTTTTATCATCATCATCAATCAATCAAAGGCAAAACCGGGCGAGCATAAAACAGAGAAAAGTCAATAATTCAAGGTAATAAACAATTGGCAAGGATGATTGCTGCGATCGAACGCCTGCTCGTATTTTGACGTCAATAAATCCCAGTAAAGATAAGATAGGAAACGCACACCAATCGGCCATTTCGCACTGTTATTGTCTGGATGTTTGGCGAGAAATTCGGGCAAATTTGGGCCGCCCTTTTATCCTGCAATCTCCAGACGCAGAAAAACTCATAAACTGGACATCCTGCGGGGCCGGGGTCGCTAATTAAATTTCATATGCACCCTTCGGAGGCCGCTTTCACCCTCTGGTATAAATTTCGACAGTCACGTGTGTCAGTTGATGGAAACGCAAGCGATGTTTAAGGGACAATTTCGGCTGTTTTCCTGCACGCCATATTTCCTGCTCGGCCGCCTAAAATACGGACGCCACTGGTTGGTCCAGCTATGAGAACAATCGAGATGTTAGCAGCCTACCAACATCTGGCTTTGCATAATCGAAATAATAACTCGAGTTGTTTAAATCGATTTTTTTCCTGCGCAAGTGCAGGAGGGTTTTTAAACCCTCTAAACTTGGAAAAATTGACTGTCGTTTTTTGGGAGGAATGAGCTTATCCGTCTGTACAGGGTGTCCCATTTTCCACACTTCTACAGGGGTACTTGGAAGTGCTATCAAAAAAGTAGTATAGGTGTCATGTGCCCGTTTTAGGTCAAACTCAAAATGGTAAAATCGAAATTTGATTTAATGTTGCGCGCCCAAGAGATACAGGGGAAAGTCCCTAACCTTTCAATCTCAAAATGACCCTATATTTTCTTAGTTAAACGAGATACAGAAAAATGTTTTATGCGAAAGTTTCTTTATAATCGTTGTTGAATAATCTGCAGTTTTCAGAATAAGTATACGGGGTCAGGTAAAAAAGCTGATTTTTTTAAAATGGAACACCCAGTAGATTTTTATTGAAAAAGGTTGCATGTTGCATTCTGTTTTCAATAATGTAACACACCATATTGGTTTCTGAGGCAATTTATTTAACCTGTACACCCTATGAAAGTGTCGAAAATGGGACAGCCTGTACATGGGCATCGACCTACATATCAACAAACAAGCTGCTGGTTGGATTTAAGCAAGAAGAGCAGCAGGAGGAGACTTTGCGTGGTTGCATTTGCTAGTGGCTTCTGGAAACTGACCTGTCATTGTGCTCAGCACACTTTTCCACGGTAAAGACAGTGACGTCGCGCCTCTGATTCTTCAGAGGCTCGACTTGGGCAGGTCGCACTCGCACCATTTTCATTGCACTCGCCCAGTACGCACTCATGAGTCGTTGGGGCTCGGTCGCGCACTCGTCCACCCCCGTTTCCTGCTGTTCGCGATTTTTCCAAGCAAACTGTGCCAGACGGAATCGACGCAATCGAGATGAATGTTGCACCATCGCCACCGTCGTCGCACAGGCTGATGTGCTCCGTGTACTCGCCACTCGAATGGTACCGTTATCTCAAGTCACAAGGTAACCAACCATTCGGATAACGCTTTTCCGTCGATAAAATGCGATGCGCAGAATGGCCGCTATCGGCTGCGTTCATGCCGCAAGTCTTTCTTTGTCCCGATGGACTCTATCGGAAACCTTTGGGTTCTTTGTTCGGAAATTCGGCCCTCTGCGGTGCCACTTTGCGTTGGCAAAACTCCCCTCAACTGCTTAAATCCCAGTAAACTAAGTAGGCTTTTGACTAGCGCTCTAGGAGAATCTCAAGAATTCTTTCTTTCAGATTTTTAAAACCCGGCTGTTGGGCAACGGGCGTTAAATATAGCACAAAATGCAATTAACGCTTTAAAAGTAGCTCGGTATTTTGAGGAAATTGATTTTTTTGAAAAAGGTCTAAAAGTCAGAACTTCGATGGGGTTTGATTTGCCCAAACAGTCTGTGATGAACCATCGAGCACCATCGACATTCTAACTTTAACAACGTATATTGGATGGTGCTCAACTAATGTGTCAAAACTCATTCTCATTTTGTGTGGGGAGGAAAATTTTTTCGTTAAATAGATTCTTATCCAGTTTTACTATCACCAAAAATTTTCGGTTCGGGGGTTTTTTAGATCGGGGAATCCAAATTTCCTATTACTCAGCTTGTAGTTCCTAGAGGGCGCTAGCTGCAATAGTCTGGAGCAATTTAAAACATGAGATATTTTTTGGATTCTAAAATATCCCTTTTTTTCGTTTTTTTTTCTCTCGTTATTTTTTCTACTAACTCAAATATTGACGTAAAATTACATTTTTAAAGTGAGCCATGGACAAAATTTGTTTTACAGTCAGTTTGGTGTCAGTCAAGTGCTAGAAGAAATATTTTAACCGAATTTTTATAAGTGTTTATAAGCTGCCTGATGATTTTCCTCCAAACAATCAGTTTCGATTATCAGGTGTTAGTTTTAATTAACCTGGCCGGCATTCGGATGCTCCCACAGTACCGGCGATTACCAGCAGGAAATGGTATGTTTTGTTGTTTCTTTAATGCAGAGGGGCCTCGAAGTTGCGCCTCATCGTGCGGAACCGTGGAAAAACTCCCCGCATGTGCCTTTGGAAGCCCACTTTTGCACTCATTTTCTCATGTGAAAGGAAATTTTGTGTTTCTTATCCACGCCACTGACCTTTCCGCCATCATGCTGTCGCACTCGTCCCTGCTGGGCAGCGACATTACTTGGGGGATTCGAATTTCCTGCGGCTCCTCCATTGGCATCACTGCGGGCAGGGAATTCGGGGGAAGCATGCCCCGTTCCAGGGTGGAATCTGGCGTGTGCATCGCGCCCGGTGGCGTGCAACTGAAACCATTTCCCGAAAATGTTTAATAATTGCATTTTGGGCACTGGAAATGAGTCGATGGTGCAGGCAGCTCTGTCCCAGTCCATGCGGCGTCACCAAGCCGACTTGGTTGCCGTGGAAACGCGCCTTCTGTGGGACTGCCTTGCGGTGAGCGGAGGGCGCAAACTGGGACGAAGACTGTCTGCACCACGAACCATTTTTTGCCATCAACCATGCAGTTATATAATAATTAGTGTTTTGATAGGATTAATGAGCAGAGTGCTGGGGCACATTTCATGTAGTTTTTTATTATTCGGAAGATTGATGATTTGATGGGAAATTTCAATGAATTGACATATCAAGTACCACACAAACTCCTAATTGATTTGGGTATTTGGGAAGAAAAACCGAACACAAACCTGGTCGTAAAATTGATAACAAACAGCCCGCCTCCCACTATGCGGAACCTAATGGATAATCCACAAGAACGGTGTAGAAAAACACACTTTCACAACACGCATAACACGAGCATAATCGCACGGGAACCCGTTTGGGCACGGCTGGAACCCACAAAAGTGCACAACCCGCTTCTGGCCGAGCTTGCGGCACCACTGATATGTCGGGGGCGAAATCAGGGGGTGAGGGCGCAAAAAACTGACTCGCGCAGCGCAAAATGGCGCACGGATTTCGACGAATTTGCCGTCCGCTCGATAACTGAACGAGAAGCGACCGCGTCCCTTCTCTCTGGTGTCCGATCATCATGGTCGGCCATCGGAGGCGCGCAAGAAGTTGGTTCGTTTCACTTCTGGGTACCTGAACCAGAGGACGAATTGAAAATTAGCGATTTTTTAGCTTATCAGCGGCACCATTTCCACCCTAGAGACAATTGCTTAAGCCTCACCCCGCCAATTAATACAGTTCCTTATTGGATCAGGTCGTCTAGCCATCTCGCTCACACGCCCGTCAGTCCATGTGCTTTGTTCTTGTCGGCATGGGTCGAAACGAGTTGGTAAAGTGTCGACATGGGGCCAGTGCACTAGATGGAGGCGAACAAAAGAGAGAGATGGCATCAGAAGATTCTTTTGTTTTCGTTGGACGTGGACTTTGTACACGATTAGGCAGGCCGAAGGTGGAAACGTGCGTTTGACTGTTTTTTCGTTTACCTGCCCTTTGAGAAAAGCCCATGAAGGGTCGCTTTGTGCTGTCTACTCTATATATATATATAAGGGCTGACAGGTGCCCATTTCGCTTCTTTGGACAGGTAGACTCTCGGTTGCCTGTCCAGAAGGAAACGGACACCGAAAACAGTTAGCCCGCACCTTGATGCTACTTTGCCAGTTAAGCGCAGCTTTGAAAATTGCGTAATTTTTAAAAAACTTTTTAAAGCTGATGTTGCAGGATTTTAAAAAAATACGATTTTCTTTCAGTTTATCAGTTCTTCAGTTGTGTTTGTAACTGATGTTTTTTTCAGATTTTTTCGAAGTTGGTGCTGTTGCGCCGCCCTTTAAGCGATCGTGAACAAATTGACCTGCCAGAACGGCTCAAGACGCACCGGCCGCCTACGTTAGCTGTATCAGGTAGGCGGCAAATATTTATTCAAAGGGCCCGATGAGTCACCTTTTTCTCATGCAGGTGCGCGTTTGCTTTACCTCTTCTTTGGCGGTTTTTGGCCCATTTTCTTCAGTGTGCACTTCCACATTTTTATTTTATTGGGATTCAGTAGCACAATGCCTTTGACCAGGGGAGGCGCATTGTTTCCCTTCGAATTTAAAAAGAAAGTAAAACTTTTTCAGTTAAAAAACGTCACAGGAGTTTTGAAAAGTGTTGCCTAATTCAACACTCCCCCTGGTACATTGCTACGGTGCGACAAAGACAATGGGGTTTCCAAGGCAATTGCTAGGTTGCGCTCTCTCTTGCCTATAGTACCGGACAAGTAGAACTAGGTGGTGGTGCTACGGGGTGCAATTGAAAATATTTTTACAAAGTTTTTCCATTGCCTCATTAAACTTTTTTTGAAATTCAAAGATTTTTCAATTCTGAATCGTACATCTTTTAAAGCATTTCTAAACCACTTAAGACCGTCAAGTGGTGCCTTTAGAAGATGAGATGTGTGTTATGTAAGAGTTTGTTTACTTTGTCTTCGGGTACGTTTAGTCACTAGTAAAATATTTGAGCTAGACGGCAGAGAACATTTTAAGCTGGTGACTCATTGCAGGTTCCTCTTCGGAATCCTGCGTAACAGATTCCGGCTCTTGCCCTTGAACTTCTTTGATGTTGTTTTCCAGCCTATACATTAGATCGTGGTCCTTGCGCCCGGAAATTCCGGGAATCGGCCCAAATAATCAGGGTCGTGTGCAAAGGAAATTCGGTGTTAATTTGCCGGTTTTGGCTGCAGAGCAAAATAAAAAAAAACTGTTTAGGTATATTCACTTGGGCAGCGCCGATTGTTAACGGCTGTTGTTTCGTGCGATAATCATCGGATTTTTTGCGTTAATCCGCCCCGATTCGGGGGTTACGCCAATGGCGCTCGTATTCACTCCTGAATGATTGCGGGGGAATCGATATTTTATCTTTATTCTTCGCAGCCAATGGGAGCAATTGCGTACTGATAGAGACGTGGATTATGCAATATTGGCCGGCAATTCACTCGCGTTTAGCGGTATTCCAGATATTTTCGCATGAGAAGATCTACATATGATGCGACTTTGAGGAAGTTGTATACTTTAAGTGTCTTCTTGGCAAGAGAGTTTTAAAAATCTTAAAAGGGGAAGATTTAAAATAAATAAATGTGTGTATTAGTGGATCAGACTAAATCGAGCAAAATGTTTAATACAATTTCAGGAAATCAGTGAAAGCACACGAATCCACAAACTTAAACTTAACAAATAATTATTAAGAGGAAACAAATTATTTTCTTCGCGAAACTCGGTTCGTAATGAGGTCGTGCGTTTCCTTCTTGTCCCTGCCCTCAAACAGGGGATTGCCATGCAGGAATTCATGCGAAAAAAAAAAGAAACAAAATCCAATAAAACTATGCGAAAACTCTCCCTTGCTCCTGATAGTCTCGCTACCTCCTGAAAATTCTGCTGCCAGAGCAGAATCGATTTGTATCACAATACAAATCGAATTTTCGTAATGAACTTTTTCCAAATAAAAAAAACTGAAAAGCGTCTATTAGAAACACAAATTTAAATGGCGCTAAATTTAAAATTAAATTAGTGATAGATCGGCGTTTGGAGAGTTTTTAGTGTTGACTTATGTTACGTTGGAACGCGAAATTTGTCTTTGGAAATATTGCCATGCGAACAGTCACTTTCTACAAAAATGTCAAGAATAAACAAACTGAAATCGAGCAACAAAGGAAAAAGCAATGAGTCACCCGAAGGGCCAGCAAGCAAACGATTATATGATTATGTAAGTTCTGTACGAACTTTTTTTGAAAAGCTGTACATTTAGTCCAGTTTATTGTGGGCAACAGACGAAGTCGGTCATCGGTTCTTTGTTTATAAACGGGATAAATGTACCAATTTAGTGCCATTTAGGCAAGTGCAGTCGATCATTTTGCCTATTAACTACTGAATTTGATCCACATTTATTTTCAACTCCGTGTGGATACTTATTGTGGTATTAATGGATGGACAATGGAGAATGGAACTTCAGTTTACAGGAAAGCAGGCAAGAGGGATTATAAATCCATCAACCCTTAGCTTGAACTGGGTTTAGTTTTTCGAGAAACAATTGAAGTTTTATTCAGTTCTATAATTCTTTTTCTTTCCAATCAAATGACTGGGTTTTAGACTAAGTTTATGTAATACTACAGATTTTTTTCTTTCTTTCCAGGTGGTACAATGCAGCTTTCGGTAAGTTTAGAATTTCTTTTCCATTGGCTGATAGAACATTAAAACGTCGTGAGCGACCCTGGCCAAACCATTAAGATTTCGCACTGTTTTTCCAAATTTAAAAATTTAAACAAATTCTTTTTTTTTTTGAACAATTTGGGGTAGAGATTTTGAAGGGCTGGGTCCGTCCGACTATTCCCGTTCTTTACTGTTCAGCGCCTTCCTAGGCTGAAAGCGGTCCAGATCAAGATTATAATTTCACTTGCGCCTGTTATTCTAAATTTAAGCCATTAAATGGCATTGAGTTTTTTGAGGAAAAATTTGAGTTTTAGGGAATTTCAGCCATCTGGATCCGGATGGCGTTTTATTTTGTAGAAGTTGATGGCAACCAGGGTTGTAGTTTTCTTTGATTCTTGATGATTCTTTGATTTTATGGGTTTTTGCGGATTAATATTGCGGTGTTAAAAAAATAACTGCTCGTTTATTTTCGTTTTCTATTTACTTGTACATTTTTTAAACATTTTTTTGCAGCTTTGAACTATTAATATTTTATCATATCATTTAGGTACTTATTTTGCTAACTTACAAATTTTTTGCAGGTAAAACAGGTCACTTTTCTTAAATGTTTCTATTTACTAATTACTGTTTTTCTTATAGCTTTAAACCGTTTATGTTTCAGGATATTTATTGTTTTTATCAGTAATTTTCTCTTTCTTTTAGGTACGTTAACATGCTTTTTTTCAGGTACACCAAGTCACTTTTTTAAATATGTCTTTTTACTAATGAGAGTTTTTCTTACAGCTTTCCAACAGGTCGCGTGTTCTTTGTCTCGTGTGAATCGCGTTCTTAGATAAAAAGTATAGTGCTAATAGTATAAATACAAGTTTAAAGTTTTCAATTCGGAGTGCACTTTCATTGTGTGTTTAAGCGCCGTGTGGAGTTTTTAAGGATGAGGAAAGACAATGAAGGATGGAGCGCCAGTTTGCAGGAAACACGTAAGAAGGAGTTTCAATCCATAAACCCTTAACTTAAACTGAGTTTTGTTTTTCGATAAACAATTCTATAATTCCTTTTCTTTCCAATCAAATAACTGGGTTTTAGACTAAGTTTATGTAATACTACAGATGTTTTTCTTTCTTTCCAGGTAGTACAACGCAGCTTTCGGTAAGTTTAGCATTTCTTTTCCATTGGCTGATAGAACATTAAAACGTCGTGAACGACCCTGGCCAAACCATTAAGATTTCGCACTGTTTTTCCAAATTTAAAAATGTAAACAAATTCTCTTTTTTTTTTGAACAATTTGGGGTAGAGATTTTCAAGGGCTAGGGTCCGTCCGACTATTCCCGTTTTTTACTGTCCATCGCCTTCCTGGGCTGTAAGCGGTCCAGATCAAGATTATAATCTCACTTGCGCCTTTGATTTTATGGGTTTTTGCGTATTAATATTGCGGTTTTTAAAAAATAACTGCACATTTATTTCCATTTTCTATTTATTTGTTGATTTTTTAATCATTTTTTTGCAGCTTTGAACTATTAATATTTTATATCATTTAGGTACTTGTTTTGCTAACTTACATTTTTTGCAGGTAAAACAGGCATCTTTTCTTAAATGTTTTTATTTACTAATTACTGTTTTTCTTATAGCTTTAAATCGCTTATGTTTCAGGATATTTATTGTTTTTTTCACTAATTTTCTCTCTCTTTTAGGTACGTTAACATGCTTTTTTTCAGGTACACCAAGTCACTTTTTTAAATATGTCTTTTTACTAATTAGAGTTTTTCTTACAGCTTTCCAACAGGTCGCGTGTTCTTTGTCTCGTGTGAATCGCGTTCTTAGATAAAAAGTATAGTGCTAATAGTATAAATACAAGTTTAAAGTTTTCAATTCGGAGTGCACTTTCATTATGTGTTTAAGCGCCGTGTGGAGTTTTTAAGGATGAATGGAAAGACAATGAAGGATGGAGCGCCAGTTTGCAGGAAACACGTAAGAAGGAGTTTCAATCCATAAACCCTTAACTTAAACCGAGTTTTGTTTTTCGATAAACAATACTATAATTCTTTTTCTTTCCAATCAAATAACTGGGTTTTAGACTAAGTTTATGTAATACTACAGATTTTTTTCTTTTTTTCCAGGTGGTACAATGCAGCTTTCGGTAAGTTTAGCATTTCTTTTCCACTGTCTGATATAACGTTAAAACGTCGTGAGCGACCCTGGCCAAACCATTAATTTTTCGCACTGTTTTTCCAAATTTAAAAATTTAAACAAATTCTTCTTTTTTTTTGAACAATTCGGGGTAGAGATTTTCAAGGGCTAGGGTCCGTCCGACTATTCCCGTTTTTTACCGTCCATCTCCTTCCTAGGCTGTAAGCGGTCCAGATCAAGATTGTAATCCCACTTGCGCCTGTTATTCTAAATTTAAGCCATTAAATGGCATTGAGTTTTTTGAGGAAAAATTTTAGTTTTAGGGAATTTAAGCGATCTGGATCCGGATGGCGTTTTATTTTGTAGAAATAGATGGTAACCAGAGTTGTAGTTTTCTTTGATTTTATGGGTTTTTGCGTATTAATATTGCGGTTTTTAAAAAATAACTGCACATTTATTTTCATTTTCTATTTACTTGTTGATTTTTTAAACATTTTTTTGCAGCTTTGAACTATTAATATTTTATCATATCATTTAGGTACTTATTTTGCTAAGTAAAATTTTTTTGCAGGTAAAACAGGTAACTTTTCTTAAATGCTTCTATTTACTAATTACTGTTTTTCTTATAGCTTTAAACCGCTTATGTTTCAGGATATTTACTTTTTTTTCAATAATTTTCTCTTTCCTTTAGGTCCGTTAACATGCTCTTTTTCAGATACACCAAGTCACTTTTTTAAATATGTCTTTTTACTAATTAGGATTAATGGAAAGACAATGAAGGATGGAGCGCCAGTTTACAGGAAGCACGGAAGCTCGTAAGAAGGATTTTTAATCTATAAACTCTTAACTTAAACTGAGTTTAGTTTTTCGACAAACAATTAAAGTTTTATTCAGTTCTATAATTCCTTTTCTTTCCAATCAAATAACTGGGTTTTAGATTAAATTTATGTAATACTACAGATTTTTTCTTTCTTTCCAGGTGGTACAATGCAGCTTTCGGTAAATTTAGCATGCCCTTTCCATTGGCTGATAGTCGTGTGCAACCCTGGCCAAACCATTAAGATTTCGCACTGTTTTTCCAAATTTAAAAATTTATCAAATTCTTTTTTTTTTTGAACAATTCGGGGTAATTTTTTTTAATTCGAGATTTTCAAAGGCTATGGTCCGTCCGACTATTCCCGTTCTTTACTGTTCAGCGCCTTGCTAGGCTGTAAGTGGTCCAGATCAAGATTGTAATCACACGTGCGCCTGTTCTTCTAAATTTAAGCCAATAAATGACATTGAGTTTTTAAAGGAAAAATCTGAGTTTTAGGCAATTTCAGCGATCTTGATCCGGACAGCATTTTATTTATGCATATTATATTATATACATATAGATGTAGATTTTTAGTCCGATATTGTTGCCTTGTGTTTTAATAAATATATAATTGTTTGTCATATTTATTCGACGTAGAACGACGAAGGAGTTTCTGGATTCTGGGTTGAGTTTTTGAAAGTTTTTATTTGATTTCTCTGAAACTAATTTAAAGTCACAATTTTACACAAACTAGAAGTTTTCAGTGGTAATCGATTTTTATACGTATTTTTTCAGTCTAAATGTAAAATCAATTAGTTCTGCTGTGAACTACACTTTCTATCGTCTTGAAACAAAGTTTGTTTCAATTATTACAGTTTTTCTGTTGTGAATTATACTCTAAATTAAACGGTTCTTGAACTCTGAGTAGGCATTGCTCAGATTTTCAAATTTCAATTTTTTTGTTTAGTTTTTCAACTTTAATTGGTCAGGTTTTCCACAGTATGATAGGGGTGTTCTGCTTCGAACACATCTTCAATCATCTTCACAGCAAAGATATCAATTATTAATGTTTTTTTGCGGTAAATTTCAATCTTTGATGTTTCGAAATTTAATAATACCCCAGAATCCAGACTAAGGTGCCTAAGGGTAAGTGAATATTTTTAAAACTTTGTGATGGACTAGCGGATAGCGCCTTAAGAGGCTGCGAGTGGTCCTGGCCTCCTAATGTAGATTTCGAGCTATTTTTCCAAATTTCACAACTAAACAAGTAATTTTTTACAAACATTTGTGTTAGGGATTTTCAGCGGCCAGGATCCGTCCGATTATTCCCGTTTTTTAATGTTCAGCGGTCCAGATCAAAATTATTACCACACTTGCTCCTGTTATTCTAAATTTAAGCCATAAATGGCATTGGGTTTTTTGAAGAAAAAAATTAGTTTTAGGGAATTTCAGCGATCTGGATCCGGACGGCGTTTTATTTTGTAGAAGTAGAAGGCAACCAGGGTTGTGGTTTTTCTTTGACACTTGATGATTCTTTGATTTTCTGGGCTCTTGCGAATTTTACATTGCGGTTTTTTTAAAATGACTGCCAAACCATTTAGATTTCGGACTGGGTTTTCAAATTTAAAAATTTAAACAAATTTTTTATTTTTACAATTCGTGATAGGGATTTTCAGGGGCTAGGATCCGTCCGAATAATTGCATTTTTATTGTTTATTGCACTTCAAAATATTCCTGGGTTTCAGTCAATGTTATTGTTTATTATTTAAAATGTTACAAATACGTTTCGGTGTCTTTTCTTCTGGACCTTTATGTCCAGTCAAATGTGAAGGTAGAAACATCTAGACATACAAACTGATGATGGTGGAGAAAGACACCGAAACGTATTTGTAACATTTTAAATAATAAACAATAAAATTGACTGAAAGCCAGGAATATTTTGAAGTGAATTAAAGCTCAGTCAGGAAAATATACCCAACTATGATTGTTTATTGCTATTTATTGTTTATTGCATTATTGGAGGATAGCACCTTAAGAGGCTGCGTGCGATCCTGGTCAAACCATTTAGATTTCGGACTGTTTTTTCAAATTTAAAAATTTAAACAAATTGCTTTTTTTACAATTCGCGGTAGGGATTTTCAGGGGCTGGAATCCGTCCGAATAATTAATTTTATTTATGCATACTTTGCCCCTGGTTGCCAATAGATGTAGATTTTTAGTCCCATATTGTTGACTTGTGTTTTAATAAGTATATAATTGTTTGTCATATTTATCCGACGTAGAACTACGAGGGAGTTTCTGGATTCTGGGTTGGGTTTTTCAAAGTTTTTGATTTGATTTCTCTGGAACTAATTTAAAGTCACATTTTTACACAAACTAGACGTTTTCAGTGGTAATCGATTTTTATACGTACTTTTTCAGTCTAAATGTTAAATCAATTAGTTCTGCTGTAAACTACACTTTCTATCGTCGTGTAAGGTAGTTTGTTTCATTTATTGTTGTTTTTCCGTTGTGAATTATACTCTAAATTAAACGGTTCTTGATCTCTTAGGAGCGATTGCTCAGATTTTCAAATTTCAACATTTTTCTTTAGTTCTTCAACTTTAAATGGTCAGGTTTTCCATAGTAGGATAGGGGTGTTCTGCTGCAAATACATTTTCAATTATCTTCAGAGCAAAGATATCAATTTTTTTTGCGGCAAATTTCAATTTTATAATACCCCAGAATCCAGACTAAAGTGCCTAAGGGTAAGTGAATATTTTAGATTTCGCGGTATTTTTCCAAATTTTGCAACTAAACAAGTAATTTTTTACAAACATTCATGTTAGTCAACATGTTATTATGTCAAACATTTTCTATAATTTTTTCAACTTTAACTTTTTAGGTTTTCTACTGTGGAAGTTTCTTTATATGAATCTTTGAAATATAAGTATAAAGCGAGTGTGTTCTGCTGTAAACTAGAATTTTTTTTGTTTTTTTGTCGTGTTAGACAAATTGTTTCATTTAATGATGTTTTTCTTGCAAATGAGCTAGTTTGAACCCTTTTGGACTTTGATGAATAAAAAAGAAACTTTTACTGTATATATTCCCTTTACTAACACTTTTTCTTAGTGGCGCTTCTTCCAAAAATGCTTTTTTCCCCAAATTTTCGACGCTCGAAAGTTCACTATTCTCCTCTTCTTCCCGGTAGAAAATCACTTGCTTGCACAATGCGCTATCAACAGGAAATCAACATTTTAATGCATGTGGCCACGTGTATATTCCAGTATTTAGTAGACATTTGGGTTATTTTAGATTAGTTTTGGGTTAGTTTTAGTCAGTTTGGGTTATTGTTGGTTTCCTGTTGATACATTTTCGATAATTTATCGATCATAATTTTTGAGTTTGCACCCAAGCAGGGGGAATAGTGAACTTTCCAACATCAAACGGTCGTTCAAAAGGGCATTTTCGTAAGAAATCTCACTAAGAAAAAGTGTTCGTAAAGGGAAAATCTACAACAGAAGTCCCTTTTTATGATCGAAATCTAGTTAGCCCAACACCAGGTAATAACTTATTCTTTCCGTGATTTAAACACGAAATTAAACGGTGCTTGTACATATTCTCAAAAAGATCAGTTCGAGTTTTAAGTGTTTTTGCTCAATTAGTCAAATTTTCCACAGTAGACTGCCTTAATATGCAAAATAGGGGTGTTTTGTTGCGGACACACCACCAATTAATTTTCTGGAGAACAAAGCCATCAATTATTAGTGTTTTTCTGCAGTTAATTACACTCTAAATTAAACGCTTTTATTTATTTTTATTTTCGGATTTACAAGTTTAAACTTTTTCGCTCAGTTTTTCAACTTTTAATCGGCAAATTTTCCACAATAGACTGCTTTATTATGTCAAATCGTTTCGTATATTTTCCTGACTGTACTTTAATTCACTCCAATATATTCCTGGGTTTCAGTCAATTTTATTATTTATTATTTAAAATGTTACAAATACGTTTCGGTGTCTTTCTCCACCATCATCAGTTTGTCTAAAATATACATTTTTACATTTATTATCAATTTAAATAAAACAAACTTTCACAAAATTCACATATTAAAATACAAATCACACACATATTAAAAAGTACAATTAGGGACATTGGTTTTCAGGTGATGAGTCGGGATAAACATGTTCGGGAAAAGACTAGAATCTATTGTTTAGAGATCTAAATTTAACTTACATGCTTAGATGTTTCTACCTTCACATTTGACTGGACATTGAATTTCCTATTTTATTCGACATCGAGCGAGGGAACGAAAAAAAACGTGTTTATACTTCGCCTTTTCTGTGCATTCTTGGAATTGCTCTGCAATTCCTCAATATCTGCTGTTTACTTTTCACTTACCTGGTCCAATCAGTTCATGCATGCGATCATCTAATTAATGTGTGATACACTGAGCTAAGATTGTTTGTGTCTGATCTAAAATTCATTGCATTCTGGTGTTTTTTGATCTGTATCATTTCATGGATTCTTCTCTTATTATAGTTGTTTTCATTGATCAATATTTGTGTGTTATTAAAATCAAAATCATGCAACTTTTGTTGTGCATGTTGTGCTAATGCTGTTCCATTTTCGTTAACCTTTCTTAAGCTATACTTATGTTCGTATATTCTTTTCTTTAAATATTGTTTTTTTTTCACTCACTTTTTTTCACTTCACCTTTGGCAAGCCAAGTGAAGGTAGAAACATCTAGACATACAAACTGATGATGGTGGAGGAAGACACCGAAACGTATTTGTAACATTTTAAATAATAAACAATAAAATTGACTGAAACGCAGGAATATATTGGAGTGAATTATGTCAAATAGGGGCTTTCGGCTGCGCACAGAGCAAAGATATCAATTATTAGTGTTTTTCTGCGGTAAATTTCATAGTTTTCTGTTTCGAAATGTACTCATACTCCAGAATCCAGACTAAAGTGCCTAAAGGTAGGTGAATTTTATTTATTACTTTGTGATGGTCTAGCGGATAGCGCCTTAAGAGGCTGCAAGTGGTTCTGGCCTAATAATTTAGATTTTGCACTGTTTCTCCAAATTTCACACACTAAACAAATCATGCTAGGGAATTTCAGCGGCCAGAATCCGTCCGACTATTCCAGTTTTATTCGCTGTCCAGCGCCCTCCAGGCTGCAAGTGGTCCAGATCAAGATGATTACCAGATTTGCGGTTGTTCTTTTAAATTTAAGCCACTCAATGGAGTTGAGTTTTTTGAGAAAAAATCGAGGTTTAGGGAATTTCAGCGATCTGGATCCGGCAGCGTTTCATTTTATAGAAGTAGATGGCAACCAGGGTTCATAGTATTTATTTATTTAAGAAACGACAAGCCATTTTCTGCTTGATTGCTCAGTTTACAAATTACAATTGTTTCTCTCATTTTTTCAATTTATTGTATATTGTATTATTGGACGATAGCGCCTTAAGAGGCTGTGTGCGATCCTGGTCAAAACATTCAGATTTCGGACTGTTTTTCCAAATTTAAAAACATTCTTTTTGCTAAATGATCTGTATAATTAATAGTATTTTTCTGCTGTTAATTGCACTCTAAATTAAAAGTTTCTTAAATTCTGATTAGGAATTGCTGAGATTTACAAATTACAATTTTTTTCTTTACACTTTTTAACATTAAATTATCAGGTTTTTCACAGTAGACTGTTTTAATATGTAAAATAAAAGTGTTCTGCTGCAAACACACCTTCAATTATCTGCTGTGAATTGCACTCTAAATTAAACGCTTCTTGAACTCTCAGTAGGGATTGCTCAGATGTACACTTTTTCTACTTTTTCGTATAGTTTGCGTCAGTTAGTTAAGATGCCCATGCTAGCAAGCAGCTGGTATGGAGAGACTGTGATGCAATGGCATACGGGTGCCGGATCTGATCCATTCTTAGAGATGATTGCAAGGCTTTAAGGAATAGCTTTTAAAAACTTGCAGTCTAAAGTTGGGGGGTTTTTAGTTGGTAGAAATCCAACACTACCTGGTATCGCGGGATACCAGGTGTCTTCGAGAAGATGTTTAAACTATTTACTAATTAAAACGTTTTCTTGCAGCTTTGAACTATCTGTATTGTATTATATCATTTAGGTACTTAACTTCTTAACATACAATTTTTTTCGTGGAAAAAGACCATTCTTCCTAACACGCATTTCTTATGGAGCGTCCAGACCAAACGAGACGAGTCCCAGCTGACCCTGCGTCGCGGGAATTAGAGTGACAGAATTGGACGCACCGAACTGGATGAATTGGGAATCAACTTTTTTTTGGTGAGTTTCACTTCTATTAGATCATTTTTCGCTTTTTTCGTATTATACATCGTGAAATCCTCTCTAAAGAAACAACCCGTATGTAGTTTCCTTTGTGAATGGATTTTGATAATATTTACAGTTTCTTCATTTTTTTTTCAGTTGCCGAGTTCTCGACAAGCATGCGTCATCACAACGATTCAATAGGAATCAATCGCTCTGGGAAGGATCATCGAAAGTGCAGAGAAAGTGCTTTAGTTAATATTAATAGTAATAATTATTTGTGTTTATTTGCCTAATAAATATGATTTAATTCCATTTTTATTGTTTGATTTTTTCACATACACACCTCTATCCCCTAAAACATTCTGCTGCAGGTTTCAATCCAGATATCTACTCGCTACCTCCTTCAAAATGCTGCTGCCCTGGTACAAATCGAATTATCGTCGAACGACTTAAATTTCCAATGAAACTGTGCGAAAACTCTCCCTTGCTCCTGATATTCTCGCTACCTCCTCGAACATTCTGTTCTCCTGATACAAATCGAATTTTCGTCGAACGACCGAAATTTACAATGAAACTGTGCGAAAACTCTCCCTTGCTCCTGATGTTCTCGCTACCTCCTTGAACATTCTGTACTCCTGATACAAATCGAATTTTCGTCGAACGACCGAAATTTATATGAAACTGTGCGAAAACTCTCCCTTGCTCCTGATGTTCTCGCTACCTCCTTGAACATTCTGTACTCCTGATACAAATCGAATTTTCGTCGAACGACCGAAATTTAAATGAAACTGTGCGAAAACTCTCTCTTGCTCCTGATGTTCTCGCTACCTCCTTGAACATTCTGTACTCCTGATACAAATCGAATTTTCGTCGAACGACCGAAATTTATATGAAACTGTGCGAAAACTCTCCCTTGCTCCTGATGTTCTCGCTACCTCCTTGAACATTCTGTACTCCTGATACAAATCGAATTTTCGTCGAACGACCGAAATTTAAATGAAACTGTGCGAAAACTCTCCCTTGCTCCTGATGTTCTCGCTACCTCCTTGAACATTCTGTACTCCTGATACAAATCGAATTTTCGTCGAACGACCGAAATTTATATGAAACTGTGCGAAAACTCTCCCTTGCTCCTGATGTTCTCGCTACCTCCTTGAACATTCTGTACTCCTGATACAAATCAAATTTTCGTCGAACGACCGAAATTTAAATGAAACTGTGCGAAAACTCTCCCTTGCTCCTGATGTTCTCGCTACCTCCTTGAACATTCTGTACTCCTGATACAAATCGAATTTTCGTCGAACGACCAAAATTTATATGAAACTGTGCGAAAACTCTCCCTTGCTCCTGATGTTCTCGCTACCTCCTTGAACATTCTGTACTCCTGATACAAATCGAATTTTCGTCAAACGACCAAAATTTATATGAAACTGTGCGAAAACTCTCCCTTGCTCCTGATGTTCTCGCTACCTCCTTGAACATTCTGTACTCCTGATACAAATCGAATTTTCGTCGAACGACCAAAATTTATATGAAACTGTGCGAAAACTCTCCCTTGCTCCTGATGTTCTCGCTACCTCCTTGAACATTCTGTACTCCTGATACAAATCGAATTTTCGTCGAACGACCGAAATTTCCAATGAAACTGTGCGAAAACTCTCCCTTGCTCCTGATTTACTCGCTACCTCCTTGAACATTCTGCTGCCCTGATACAAAGAAAAATTTCGTTTTGCCATTCAAATTTTGCTAATAAAGAGCTACTAGAACCACGTAAAAATAACGTAACGTTAACCTCCTGCTCCTGATATATGCTCGCTACCTCCTGAAACATGCTGCTCCCCTGATACAAAGAAGAAATTCGTTTTGCCATTCAAATTTTGCTAACGAAGAGCTACTAGAACCACGTAAAAATAACGTAACGCTAAACTCCTGCTCCTGATACCTGCTCGCTACCTCCTTAAAGATGCTGTGTATATATTATATTTGCCAAACGATTCGTGCTAGGGAATTTTAGGGGCAATTCGGTTTATTCGAATTGTAATAATAATAACAAAAACAGTGAGTGTGGAAGAATTTATTTATTAGTTGCAATGCTTACAAACTTGCACATGTCGGCACTATAGATTCGTAAAAATGCCCTAAATAAACATAAATGCTCAATGGTAAATTAATTTTAAGAAACTTATAAGAAAACGAACACAGATTAAATAAGAAAATATCACAATGTCAAAAGACCAACGTGTTCTGGCCGGGTTGGAGAAGTCGCGTGGGCGTCGTCGGTATGTTGGAGGGCCGTCGTCTGGTCATGAAGTTTCTCAGTCGAAAGCCCGGGATCACCGCCGGAAGAGTATCCTGCAAAAAGGCGACTCTCAAAGATCGGAACATCGAGTTCTCCACTACTGCAGTACGCACCTTCCTGATCCAAGGCAGCGAAAGGGCGGCGTCCATATCCAAGCGCTGGCCGGGCACCAGGACGAGCAGTTTCCCGATGAACTCTTTGGCGGCGCCGGAAATATCTGCAAAATACTCATCGGGGAAGCAGAAGTCGCACTTTAGGATGTTGGCAGTGGTTTCCTCCATGGAGTCGTCCAAGAAGGGCGATACCCCGCTAAGGAGAACATAGAGAAAGACGCCTGAAAAAAAAACAGGCCGCTTAGCCATTGACCAATAGAGCCACGCAATAGGAGGGACTTGCCTGCCGCCCAACAGTCAGTGTGCCGCCCCACCGGCTGCCCCAATACCAGTTCAGGTGACGCAAACTCCAAACAGGCGGGCGGCAGAATCACGTTCTTGGCAGTGTTCACCGAGTCGCCAAAGTCAACCAGTTTGACCAGGGGCGGCGACAACGAAACATCCACCATCACGTTTTCCGGCTAAAACCGAACGAAACAAACCCCCTGAAATAGTTCCAGCGCATTCCCTCCCAGTCGGTGTCTCCCACCTTGACGTCCAAATGCACCAAGTCCTTGCGATGCAGCCATGAAAGGGCCGAGATCAGCTGAGAGACGTAGAAGCGAACGTCGTGTTCCGCGTAGTTTTCGCGCTCGCTCAGGAACGTGAACAGAAGCGGGCCTTTGACTCTGAAAAAATGAATTCAAGTCAAAGACTCTTGTGTTCAGTAGACGACATACAGTTCCAAGACGATGGTGTCTGTTCCGGGCACTGGCGCATTATCGAAGAGCGCCAAGGACCGGATGATGTTCGGGTGTTCCATGGTGGCCAAAAGCGCGTACTCCGCCTGGGTTATGTGGTGGGGCTGCTTCCTCCTGGTCACTTGCTTTAAGGCCACTTGGACGTTGGTGCCTTTAATGGATTGCGATCAAAATGGATGGTTGTCCACTACATTAAGACGGCACTTACCGCGATCCTTGGCCAGTCTGACTATGGAAAAGCGGCCCCTGCTGATCTCTTCCAGCTCAATGTAGCGGCGCTTGAATTGCTCTTGTTGCCACAGAAGAGTGTCCGCCACTGGCAGGGTGACGGCCATGGTGGGCAGACTCACCGACATTGTCTCGCAACAGACCAGGCGAAAGCTGCAACGAAAAGCTCAGTGTTTTCGCCTGGGAAAACTCAAAAACCTCACCTGTAGGTGTCGCCAGCCACCAGATTATCCACAGTGAAGGAGGTACCGCCGATGGGCAGCTTGGAGGTGGGCGACGTCCACTCGCCAGAGCCCAGCTTGCAATATTCGATGAAAAACTGGGCGCCTTGCGGATTGTCCCACTCCAACAGCACACTATTGGCTGTTAAAACCTGGATCTTCGGCTCAGCTGAAATGGCTCATTAGTTCTGGACTGTGTGCCAGTTGCAGTCCACTCACCAAGCGGTAGAACATTACTCAGCACTGTGAGAACGCAAGTGCAACTTGCCGACCCAAACTCGTTGGTAACGGTAAAAGAGTACGTTCCAGAGTCGCTAGGTTTAGCGTTCTCTAGACTCAGCACGGCCACACCCTCGTCGTCGCTGTCCAACATAAAGCGCCCGTTGCGCAGAATGCACAAGTTGGGCTCCAGCTTCTTCCAGCTCTGGCGGCAGTTGGGGCCGCAGTGGCGCACGCGGCATTTCAGCACCACCTTGGCGCCGCATTGCACTGACACGTCCTTCATTCTATCCCGGAATTCCGGTAGCGGTCCCTCCTGGACAGTGCCGTTGCTCTTTTGCAGCCTGCAATCAAAACGGGCATTAGACTCGACTAGGAATTGAAGCACTTGAACACCTAAAAAAAAGCTGATTTTTACCCGAAACTCCAAGGCTTCCGGCCTGAGGATGCGATGGCGTTGGAGGGCAGCCAGATTTTTTGCCGCACCGCGTTTACCAGTACCAAGTACCGCTCATGCCGATACTTGATGATGGTCACGACTTCGCCTACGTTGACTCCGGCTTGCTCACACAGCACTACAGACTGGCTTCCGGGCGCTAGTATGTGATTTTCGCCCTGCAAAAACACCAATTTTCACTCTCATTATACCCCTTAACGACTATCACACATCGGTTAGTTCAACCACCCGCCAAGCGTCTAGTATACTCTTAAACACTGCACATGTAACCAACCACAGCCTTAAGAAGTCGGCATGCTCACCGTCTAGTCTGCACCTTTTCCGCACTCAACCAGAGAAGAACCACCAAACAGGCAAATTATTGGGAACTTGGATAACAGTCTTTATTACAAATTACGTTGGCTTCTTAAACGGTAACATTCATTAAACCTATCGGATTGTTCGCAAAACATTAATATTAATCTATCACAGCCGTTTAGGGTTAGTGTTTACTGGTTTGGGGGAGTAGTTGAAGGGCAAAATCAGATATTACGATACCTAGAGGAAAGAGAAAGACATTGTTAGAACAGTTGCATGCGGCCCGTTGACAATGTTTTCGTTTCGTTATTAAACTGTTTGAACAAAACACCCTTACCGAATGCTGCGACTCGCTCCACCTCTTCTGCAAGTCGCCTTTTTCGTCCTCTTTGCCTGCCGCTACACCAACCGTGTCGCTTTTGTGCTTGTTCCTCAAGGTGCTTCGCCAGCCCTCGAAAAAGTTCTTCTTGCCGGGCTTCTGGTTGTTGTTCTTGTGGTCCAGTCCTTCACTGAAAAAAAAACACGCACTTCAGCAACAATCTTGACTTGTTTGCGCCATCACTCACGTGGAGTGCAGTTCGCTTTCCGATGGTATTCCGATGGTGTTCGCCTTGTGGATATAGGCGGGCGGCCTTCTGGGTGGCTTCAAACTGGCCGCATCCGTTTGGGTGGTTCCAGTGAACTCCCATGGACCATCCGACCTAGACAGATGAAATTAATGCAGACTTTCTCAATAATCACTGGCCTGCAGGAGCGTGCCAAACAAAACAGTGCAGTTAAACAAAAACTAAGCAAGGATCGAAGGATTAAATCAAACACAGATAATACTGAACCGATAATGTGAAAATAAAAATGAACAAGGTAGGTGCAACTAACAACAACAACAACGACAACATCAACAAGGACAAAAACGATTGGAAATGAAACACTATTGTAGGTGATTTTACCTTTTATTCTATGGAAAATGTTCATGTCATTGCGTGGCAATGGAAAATAATGTCTATGTACAAACATACATCCGAACTATGTACAAGAATAACGCCTACATTTCAAAGTACGGCCGGTTTCCGCGAGTGTCCGAAGAGTTTGAAGAATGTACTTTGACAGGGATTAAAAGGACACCCGGTAGAAAACGGGCCATACGGAGTGCACATTGATTCTTTACCTTCGCTCACTGTCGAAGCAATAAAACAGTTTCCAAAAGCACCAGCCCTTCAAACGTAGTCAGTGGCAAACAAACCATAGCAATCCCTGAACCAAATACGTTTGCATTTTGGGACACACTGTACATAATTGGTTCATTGAGTAATGTGCCCTTGCCGATACACAGTGAGCAACGTGTTTTATTGTTGAGCAATTGAAATATGCAAATGTAAGTACTACCCTTTTCTAGACGAGCTGTGCTTGCAGGGAAACAGCCCTACTTTATTATACAATGTGACAAAAAAGGCATCTATTCATCATGTTGGCGTTGATTTTCAATAGATAATGAATACGGTTGGCCGTCTTTAGCCGTTCATAGTAAGGGGGCACAATCGTTCCCTTACCATAAACCACTGGCGAAACCCGTACCTCCTCCTACTTGCACTGAAAAAGTACATTTTGAGCCGAAATAGCCACGGTACATACTTAATACTTAAAACATAGTGTACTTTATACACAATAATACGACATACACTTATCATTGTATTGTTTTTCTTTTGATTGGGTTCGGAATCTAATCCATCCGCTGCTCTTCGGCTGGAGCAATAACAGGGATCTTGCGCAAACTTGTTCATTTTTACTTTACACATTGTAAAATTGGGATACGCTCATTGTCCTTAACTATTAATACTATCACAGAACTCAATCGTACACATTAAACCCAACGTCAAACTATAAAGTGAAACGTATCCCATAGCCCCCGTATTAAAATATACCAACAACACTCAATTAGGGATTACAAGAAAAAGGGGGCCACCACAACCGGGTTAATTCAGCTAGCCGCCCAAGTCGAGATAGGCTAGCTTTCGTGATACTCACGATTCCTTAGTCTTTTCCTTCTGGTACGCGATCGGGCTTTGAATGGCTTTCAAAAAATCACGTTGCGATTGCAAGATATCCTTAACTGTGCGCACCCATTGGTTCCGCAGCTCTTCTGATGGGGCACAACACACGAACCCCGTAGAAGAAATGGCGTTTTTCGGGTCAGTTGACGTGACCACGAAAGTGTTGTCTTCCCGCGAATCGTCCAGCGATAGACGATTCACCTGCCACCCAATAATGTTACGCTCTATAGTGAGTGGATAGTGAGTGACACACTCACCTGTATGTGGGCCTTGTAGATATACTGTGGGCTGGTAAACTGGGTCTTTTTGCCCACAATTTCCGAGAAAATTATGCTCTGCTCGAACAGGAACACCTGCAGCTCCTTGGTCTTGCCCATCACTGTTTGGCCAGGCACGTCGGACACACTCAAAGGCCCATGAAGCAGCAGTTTGCCCTGAGACGTTATCTTACCCGACTGCAAATGCCAGAGAATTGTCATGCAGTCCTGCATGCATGCAGGCAAAGACTCACCTCAAAGCCTTGCAACCGTCCCACGTCCATCATGTCGTTGGCGTTCTTCGGCACCACCACCATGATCTTGTAAGCGGCCCTCAATGGCTCGATTTCGCTACGAATCCCTGCCCGTTCGGTATACTTAAGAATATCCTTGAGCATCAGCTGGTACTTCATAATCCGCTGCACTGGCTTGATGAGCAGATCGCACAGCTGCAGCTTGTGGCCCAGCTTTACTCGCAACTCCTCAAAGTACGACTCCAAATGCTCAGCTACAATGTACTCGGAAATGGGCTTGTTTTTACAGTAAATCACGTACATCTGCAGCTTGCGCTCGTAGCGGCGGAACAGTTGGGCCAGCTCTTCCGGGTTTTCTATAGCTGCTTTGAGGGACTTGAGGAAATGACTGTTGCGAAGTAGAAGCTACTTTTAGAGATGCTATTCGATTTCAGTCAGTCCAAAGACTTACTTTTTATGCCAGTCATAGATGGCCTCAATGTTTCCAAACACCATTTTGTCCTTTCCGTTACGCAAGTCTTCGGGCATGGGCACATCGCAGTCGCTGTCCCGCATAGTGGCGATATATCCCTCCACGATTAGGGACAGATCGCGCACGTAGGCCTCTTCAGTGTCTACCAACTCTTGCAACACGTACTGGCGCTTCTTCAAAAAGGTCTCGATCTTCTCCGGATCCAATTCGCCCTGCCATATCCAGAAGAAGCAGTTATAGGGTTCGTTCTGCACAAAACTATGCGAAACTCACTTGTTTGTCGCTCTCGTCGCCGCTGAAAGCCAATGAGGCCGCCTCGTTTGATGAACAATGCGCCGACAGGTCCCGCTGACTATCCAGACTGAACTCTGACAAAGCTTCAGAGCTGCGTGTGTTTCTGAGCGTCGAGTGCTTGTTTTCTGAGTGCTGTTCCTGCATAAACAAACATACATCAGCCTGCCATATTGGTCGCTGAACATGTGCGCTGAATATCTGCACATCTTCGATTCACTCAAGAAACTGCCTGCCTGTCGGTCTGTCTGCCAGGCAGCTTCCATGTCATCGACGATGTGCTTCACATAATTAGTGAGAAAATAAAGGGTGCAAAGACATTCGACTGGATTATTAGCATGCAACCTGACTTCAAAGGCACTACTTCCACTCTTTAATCTACAAAATTGAGGGCATTCACAACTAAGCGACTCGCACCATTCTCTCCTTGACGATTTGCTCGATCTCAGCCAAATCGGCGGAAATGGCCCCCTCTAAAGATTTAATAGTGAGGCTAGAGACCTAGATGGAAAGAAAGGCACTGTTAGAAGGCGACGGATTTGATGAAGTATTACGTGACGTGATATGCGAAGAAACATGGTTTCTAATCAAGGAAATAGGTGGTACTGTGCTCACTCACCCTCTTGCAGGGGTTCTCTTCGATTTCTGGCACTCCCGGCACACCTGCAGGTGGCTGCGGCACCAGCATTGGCTCCTGAATCGGCTTCATCGGCGGTGGCAATTCCACTTCTTCGTCCGCCTCATCTCCATTGATAATTTCCGAGCCTACATTATTGAAAAAGTCACCCAAAACTCGGTAATAACTCGGGCAGGAGCAAACATACCCAGCGATTTGGCCGCTTTAAGAGGCGCAGCTCGATCGTCGTCTTCTTCCCCTTCAGACACTGAGGACTTACTATTACCCATATCCGTGGGGGGCACCTGAAAAAAATAACACATTCTGAACACCCGTGCTGTATAAAAACTTTCACATCGGCCCTGCTATGTTAAGCACAGGGCACAAAGATAGGGGATACCCTTTACCTCCCGACTACAGCCAGTAGGGCGATTGACACGCCCGTTGTGCTACGGAACTTTCCCCACATTGAGTGCAAAAGATTAGTCCTTTGCATGGCATTCGGCAACACCGAACTCAGATAATCACCGAACTCAAACAAAGATATTTTGGCAGATACACGGGCCACTCTTAGATTTACAGCCAGTTTGCGCAAACAAGACGGATTACACATCAAGTATGTGTTCAGGTATTAACGAACTAAAAACGCACGAACATTGCATAATAGAGATAAATTTTGTATAAAAAGCCAACCCCCATCGAGTAGTCTAACCAGCGCTCACTCTTGAAAAATATACATACTTACATGATGGGGAAAGCAAGACAATCTCCTCAAGAATTTGCCCCGCATTTTCGAAATTCAACGCAACAAAGGCACAGAAGTTTTCCTCTAAATCCGCTGATTGAAATCTACGCGTTTCATCTCATCTATATTTTCACCGCGATTCTCCTGCAGCAACTGGAAACCTGAACACTGAATATGTGAACAGTTGCACCCACAATTTGAGTAGTTCGCAATGTTTATTGACCTTTGCATATCCTGCTAGATTAATGAAAACACATCAAGCTTAAGAGGATTGAGTGTTGAAAAGGGGGCAACGTTTGTTCGGGAGATGGACCACTCCGTCTACTCCTGCCAAGTGTTTACGAAGGTGTTTCTGAAGTAACTTCATCCAAACAAAACACCTGCAGACTTAAACTAAATGCTGTTATAATGAACTGAGAGTTGCCATTGGTTGTAAACAGAGAGCAAGCTTAACATGGGGAACAGTGACGGGATAAACCTAGTCGGAAAATTTAACAAAGTAAGCCCCGCAGTGACTCAGACTTGTACACAGATAGAGCGGAAAATTCAGGGAACGCCTTGCTCGACTACGCTCACATTCCAACATCATTTCGAATGGGGAATTTCAGGACTGTGGGGAGTACCTGGAAACGGAGAACAGTGGGACTCTAATTTTGGCAACAGATTAAAAGACCTTTACTGAATGAACACTTTCCGATCGACCGCGGTATACTGGGAATGTGCGACAAGGACCGCCGGTTTCCATGGTGACCACCATATTGGGCTCTCTCTTGACTGCGAGACCAGTTTCTTCGAATACGCCAGCTGAGTTACGGGGTGTGAAGATGAAGTAGTAGTTTGTTTGGAAATCTCTCAACAACGACGGCCTACTCGAATATGGGATTTTTGCGCAAATCATGATGAAATTGAGCTGAATCATTTCGGAAAAAAATTCGCTGACCAAATGTTTTGGAAAAAATCTGGTGGCAAATGTCTGGCATTTTTCAAAACTACAACGTAAACACATCAGTCATATGGGATTTGAAAAATCGCTCAGCCTTTAAACCTATAAAGCAGCGAAGGATTGATTGTTTGTATAGGCGAAACCGTGTAATAATAACAGTTTAGAATGTGTTGCCTTTAAATATTGCCCACGACTTGGTGCTCAAGTACTGCACCGGTTATTTATCGCAGTTTCTGCTGGAATAAATCGAGCTCTAAAAATGGCAAAAAGCAAAATCTAATACAAACATAATAAATGAAAACAAACGCGCCACAATTTAAATAATCAAGTTGGCAGAACGTGTGGTGACGCGCTCGATTGTTTCAAGGTTGGCTCAGTCACGACCGCTCAAGAAAGAAAAACACTGAAAACTCATTAAAAGCGGTTGTACAAACTCGGACATGTACAGGGTGTGAATGCAAAACGAGTCCACTCACCCGTATCCGTTTGTCCGACCCAGTTTTCTTCAGCGGCGGCCTGGGATCGATGGGCGCCTGGGACTTGTCCACTTTTCCCTGGGACAGCTTACGTAGAGGTGGCGGCAACCATTTCCGTCTGGAAGCAAACGAAACGGGCCTAAGATTAGTCTGAGTGGCCGCAACAATTCGACTTACATAAACTCATAAATGTACATAAACACGGTTTGAAACTGATAGTGGACGCTGTCCATGGTGCGATAATGTCGGGGCGCAACTGAGCCGATATCGGCTTTCAGAAGCTGGAAATCCGGAAGAATTTCATATTCGATTTAACTGCAAATAAACCACTTTGCCAAGTCTTTTGATCCGCGTTTAGAGCGCTCGCGTTTGATAACAGGGAGGAAAATGGGCCTAATGAACTATACAGAACACAGACAGACGGTGTTCTCTCAAATCGGACACAAAGTGACAACGTTGGTAAAGTGCCTTTCGGTTTCTTTTGCATCTCAGGACGCTTAGATTCATGGCTAAATATAGTGGCCAAAAACTAACCGATGTGTGAGCAGAACCGCCATGCTGTCGCTGTTGCACTTGCATAAACCATGGAAAAACCGTCGACATTTGCCCATGATTGGCTAAAAACTAGACAACAAAGTCGCATCGAGCGATGCGTGATTGAAAGGTAACTGAAGATTGCCTGGCAGGTATTAGCGAGAAACATAAAAAGATAAGATGATAAGCATGATAATTGCTTTAATTCTAAAGCCTGGGCTTTAGAAGAATTCAGCTCGCTGCTGGCTAGGATGGAGCGACAAATTGCGGTTGTAAACTTCCTCTTGAAAAATTTAATCAAAAAATAACTGTCCACTCACCCACTAAAGCCGCGCCTTTTGTTGACTGGCGACGATGTGTTCACTGCAGCCGCATCGTTTTGCGTAGTTTCTGCAATAGTAAAAACCAACATTAGCGAAAGACAGGCGACTTTCGAAAGCACGGCCTTCACCCACATATACAGGTACTTAAAATGGATAGAAACAAGCGGGAACAATTGCCAAATACTGCTTATCGCCAAGCCAACCTCAATGCTCTTATCAGAACATAATCGATCGGCTTGAACAGCAGCAATCAATCACAACTAGTCAACTAGTATTGACCCTGTATGTCGCGTTCTAATGGATTTGGCTATTATTAAAAGGCAGTCCAGACACAGCGTCTAATCGAACGACTTGTCTGAATCGCCCTTTAAAGTCAGAACATCGATGCGATTTCATTGCCACCAACCATCGATGTTCTAACTTTGAAGACTAGAAACGGAGCGAGAGTAAAATACAGAAAGGTAAATTTGTGGTCCACACACTCCGTTTTCCTTAACACAATTCGAGAACAACGTTTCGCCTGTATCTGCGGCAGGCGCTCTCTAAAAAAGTTCTCACTGATGTGTAAGCGGATGTGGTTCTGTGCCTCTTTGGACAAATCAAAACGGCTATTTACCAGTCTCTCCTTTATCTCGATAGGTTTCCGCTTTAAACAAAACGCTTTTTCCCGTTTTCCCTTTTGCTAAACCAAACCGCAAATGCATGACTAATTGATATGGAGCGAGTGAATCAATTGTACCGAATTAAAATCTCGTTTGGACTAATGATCTAAATATATTGCAATCAAAAACAGAAAATATTCCGATTTTCCGCCGAAAATTATGCCATTTCTAGGAAAGGTTCTCAACTTCGGACAACAGTGTTCGGCGCTCAATGAAACCGCTATGCATGCCGAAGTTAAAAACCTTGACAGTTGGGAACGCAGCTGCTTTTGTTTAAACTATCAGAATTTTCTATTTTCAAACATTATCGCATGGGAGAAGAACAAGTGGTTTTGAATGCCTACATTTTGTTTGTTGTAAAAGATAAAATTTGCAATAAAAAAGTTTCTAAACTCATCCACGCAGGATCTTAAATAGGTTGATTTTTGTAGCTTAAAATTCCATTCAGAAATCCCCAAGTTGCACGACATAAACGTTGCAACATGTTCAACTATCAAAGTAATCATTTGACTCGGTCACTCTTAATAGACCATTTGCCGCGTTCCAAACTATCAACCGAAAATAGTTAGTTGAGATAAATGGGAACGTTTTCGGTGAAAATTTGGTACCTTCGGAGAAATAGAACTGCACAACTCGATCGCATAATTCACCCACTCGCCGGAAGCTCGACTTGCGCTTAAAAGACGTGCCCGTTTCGGACGCCTGCTGATTGACCACCTTCAAGTTCAGATCCATGCAAAGGCCGCGCGCACTCAAACGCACTTTTCTACACTGAACAGAATCAATTCGGTTTCTTCGACCAAACAATGGGCCTCCCAAAGGTCCAGACTTATTGTCGCGTGACTTAGAACACTATTGCACTTTTTCGCTCAACTCTAATTCCTTCTCAGCACTGAAATCGCGACTGATTGTCGCATCTGTTGACTGTTGTGAACAACACTCTCGGTCGTGATTCATTTAAGAGTCCCCACACCTGGCCTCCCACACTTTTCAGCGATCCAGGGCGAGAAAACCAAGAGACATTGGACTTTTCACGCGTAAATTAGCAACGGTTGAGGTGGTGGTGAGAGGACGATTTTGCACCAATCGCGGCCACGACTCGAGGGTTTAAAAGAGGTTTGGTTGCAAAAGATTGGCAGCCTTAAGTGGGCTTACCTAGCCAGGTGTAAAAAGTTCCGCCTAGAAACCTGTCGGGGAAACCCTTCTTGGAAGCGATAGGTGTGCCCTGTTACTTTGAAAAACTCCTTCTTGTTCCACCCTGTAGGCACGTTAAAGCGCACTAAACTCTACATAAACAAATTCGCTGTGAATGACGAACGAAAATCGCTAGATCGAATACTTTGCTAAAGGATGGAACATCTGCTGGCCGAGTGAACGGATATGCCTTAAAAGGACAAGATCATGATTTCTATTTAAGTATTTTTTACGTTCCCAGCGCTCTTATAGATGGACTAGTCGCTGGCTGCGCCCTTTCCATTAAATCGAGGCATTCGGCATTGATTGGCCCGATATTAATTGATGATAATCGTAAAATACGAAACAGAAACAAACAAGGTAGATGATGGACCATAAAATCCCATGGCGCGGGTCAAGGCGGCGCTTTTGGCGCCCCGACAAATATTCAACAGCGCCGCAGTCCCTGAAACCGTATATTAATAAAATAATTCACAAATCCAGAATTAAAATCGTTCCTTTTGCGAAACCGTGCCGATTTATGATTGAGTAATTAATCAAGCGATTTGCGTCCCATGAGACAATGGAGCGTAACTACTACCTTAATGGGGGCCAAGAGGAAGTTGCCATTTGTGACGAATTTCGTACATCCTGAAAGCCAGTTTCAATAAGGCGCCTTTGATTTGCAACAAGAAGTTATCGACTCTAAAACTCAAAACGACCGAAGAACTCCTGAGCAGAAGAAACTTCAACAATGTCAAAGAATTTCACACAAACATCGCCTACTTACAGTGGCCACTCTTACAAACACGTAAAAAAACCGATTTTTTCTTGCCACAGCCGACGACAGGATCGACGCGCATTTAAAAAACAACTGAAGCGGCGACGACAATCATCAACAACAAACATGTCGCCCGCGAACTGCACAAATCGGTGCCAACTGACGGTGTCGCCTGAATTAATTCGACGCAACGATTGGACGATTCTCTATCGGAAAATCGAATTAAAATCGGAAAACTGCAGAACTTTTCCAACACCCCCTGTATCGAACGCTGGAGGGTTTCCATGGAAACCGGCTTGACGCTACGAGGTTTCGGTACGAAGTTGTCGGATGGCACTCAGAACCCACGTACTCCGTAGTGGATTTACGCCAGTATTCGATCTTAAATTCCAGAGAATGTTATCAGATAACGATGAAATTATTTCGTGTTGATGGCCAAACAAATATTGATTTTTTAGTTGCAAATCACGCTTTTGCGATGCAAATGGTATTTAGAGCAAATTTTGAGAGAATATTTATGTTGAACGACCGCAGTTCATCGAACGACCTATGAAGATGGCGTCTGGCAAAGCAGGCGAAACGTCTAATCCGAAATCCAATGCGATTAAAAAAAAAAAAGAATACAAGCTTGACTGACGTAGATCAGGGAGTGCGTCGATTCGAACCCGTATTTTCTAATATTAGCGCGACACACTTGGCTGTATCCAAGATCCCTCAATGAATTAGATGACACTTTGCCGGCTTATTTATTTGATAATTTGGAATCAGGCCAATGTTTCGCTTTATTGGAGTTTATCCCTAAAAATAGACACCCTGTGGACTCATCGGCCAATCGGCGCTTTCCCGGAAATATATCCGGCAATTTTTCGAGCAAATTGTTTGTTGGCCGCCCACGTTTGCTACAAACACGCCGATTATTATCGATAATTGATCCTTTCGGTATTCGATCAATCGCAGTTACGCAGGGCGACGGAACTTGGACTCGACCTACACAGAGGCGGAATCCATGCCAATCAAGGTAATAGAGCGAACTCACCGTCTTCGTGGCTCTTCATCAGAAAGCACTTGAACATTATCCGCTGGACACTAATTAATAAAATCCCCTCATTTGGTATCACGCGCAGAAAAAAAAACACTCCAAAGGTGTTCAAGTTTCAGCCAAACTCGACTTGTCGCCTAAATTTCCAGCTTTTTGATACACTTTATCTAATCGTGACGACTGAACTTGTAGTTGATTCGCAACGATATTTTTAAGATAAATAATGTTTATCTATGCCGACACCGATTTATGCCGTGTTGCATTAATTCATTCAGGTTAAACTAAATTCTGGAAAAAACCATTTTGGGCGCCCCGATATATAATGAGTGGATGCACTCATTCAAAGACGCTAATTTGCAGCGCGAAAAGGAACCCAAACATCGAGTGTATTGGGAAAGGGTCAGGTCAAGGGTACGCCAGAGACGCCTATCGATTCGGGCGTCGGGATGCTGCCGATGAGACGCCGCAATCTCGAAAAGCGTCGCCGGCCCCCCCAATTATTCCACTATAAAAAGTGCGACACTCACCCGGCACATCGTGTTCCGAAGCTTGTGGGGGTCGGCGGGACGGCGAGCCCCTCGGCTGCGGGGGTTGTTTGAGGACCCCCAGGGGCACGAGCCCCTCTGGCACAGCCTCCTGGTGTCCTTCCGAGCCTCGGGTGGGCATGCGAACCAGGCAGAAGTCGGGCCTTGCGGCGCAAACTTCCACCACCTCCACCTGTTGCCCCTTCGTTACCGTCAGTTCTTCGGGACTGGATGCCGTATAGTCGGACATCACCCACGTCATTTCCAGCACCCCGGCCTGGAACAATTCAAACAGTCCTTATTAAACTGGAAACGAATTATCTAAAAGTCAGAACATCGATGGTTTGCGCGACTTCCCTTCATATGCCGTGGCTCGAAATAAACACCATCGATGTTCTGACTTTTAGAGAATTCCTGCGTAAAACTGTTGCACCCTGTATGCGTGCCGGGTCGATTTGCAGGGGGGAAATTATAACCCTAAGCCGGTCCCGGGTGGATTCTCAAGGGACTGGCGTGAGCCAGCGAGGGAAAGTATGGAAAAAGCCATGGAATACAGTTGTTTACTGACCATGACACTTTGGCTGGTTTGGCGTCTCAATAAACGCGCCTGAAAGCTGAACGGCGTGTCAATGGTATGTTGCCTGCTCAAGCCTGGATGCTGATTGGTCGCGCTGGTTTGCCGGAACCATGGCAAAGAGATTTTACGCTTGGATTTTGGGGCCTTGGCCGGCCCTGTCGTGTTCGCCGACATCGTGCAGGCTTTCGACACCTCTTAGGTTTCGAACACTTCCTGTTTCGCGGTCGACCACCGATTACTGATATTTCATTTTCTTCTAAACACTACTTAACACTTAAACGGTATGGACTGGGCAAATATTAAAAGCTTGATGATCACAGAGCGGTTGTTACACGTACACCCTTAGGATTAATGAAAGACCGGGTAGTCGTCGGTGCGGTTTAGTCAAATTCAGATGATCATTGAACACCGATCACCGAAAACAGTCAGTGGTGGCAGTTGGGGAGGAGTCTCGTATAATTGAAAGATTGAAAGTGCTTGACCCAAAAGTCATAGAAATAAGAGAGTTTGGTGAAGAGAAAACACGCGCGAGAAATCCGAAAAATGAAAGGTTCTAAAGCGGAATTGGGCGAAAAAGTGCGAGGCTTAAAATCTCCCGATATTCCCCATTTCGCTGTTCAAGATGGAGCTTGATCTAATAAAAGTTAAACCTGGAGGAACCAATGAGATCCTTCCCCAGAACTAGAACCAAGAGGAGAAGCCGGGACTGTGAGCGCCCATGAACGCACAACGTTGAGACTGCGAGTCGAAGGAGGCGTCGGGACGACCGGTCATCCCGATTCACGGCGTCGTCGACGAGAAGAAGCGTCGCTTAAGCACCAAGCCGAATGATCCGGCCAACGAGACTGGCTGGCAGCAAGAGGAGGCCCCGGGACCGACTAGGACACGATGTTGCCCGACTGTCGTTTCCAGGAAAGAACCACTGCAAGAAACCCCCCTTCCACACCCGCAGGGACTGCCTGGATGGGGCAAAAGGAGTGTAAACCGAAAAGTCTGCGGATTCACTTCGCCTGCTTCAACTAAAGCGGATTAGGAAAAAATCGCGTTCATACTTGCAGGCCTTGGCAACGCTGGCCTGGAAAGCGCCACGCAGAACTGAGTCCTGTGCAGAAGTATCGCAGGAACAAAACAAGAAATACGCCAATTCCGGCTCTTAATTCGGTTTCCTTTCACGATACGGACCGGTTTTAATTGAATAAGGAAACCTGAACTAGCAGACAATTTCCGACTCTAAAAGTTGGAGCTCGAGGAGAAATCGATGGGAAATTAATAATTCGTGCCATCAATGAAAGCCGGCTTTTCCTGGCGATTCCGGCTCCTTTAGCAGAGCGTTGTATTACAAATTCATACAAAACTCTGTTTTGCGCGGTTTTCAACGATTTAATAGCCCTATAGGCAGCGTTTTGACACTAATCGTGAAAAAACGGCAGATTGCCCAAAAACACACACACCTATCGATTCCCTTATAGATATTGGCGGCCACTTCAAAGGAAACCGTTTTTCCGGCACATTTGCGTGCACCGAAAGCGTTCAGCTCCTCCAGCTGGAAAAGCCACACGACAGATTGATGGTTATTTTCGTTTTTCGCAATTAAATGTGGCACCGAAATTGCGCCGCTCAAATAACGCAAACAATTCCCATTGATATCGACGCCCTCAGAATGCCATCATCTCGCTGCCTCAATAGCGGCAGGATTTGCGCCTATTTGCGCCCAAAACCTTTCGCAAATACCTCCGCTTTTCGATGGCGAGTGCAAAAGGTCACCGGGACGCGACCTCAGGAGTTTTCGCGCAAAACACCACAATTATCTCTTCGGCTCAGGACCTGGATCTGGGTCAAATCCACCCGAGTTCAAATCGCAGAAAAACGCTCTAAATACCGAGTTATGAAGAAAATTATTTGTGTCGGCCAATGCAATCAATCGAGAATTTACGATGAAAATTAATAAAAGATCAAGACCGACTATGACGGGGGTATTTAGCACACGCCGCTCGAATGTTAACAAACGTCTTATAAAAATATTTAGTGAACATTTGATTAGATGGACATTTTCTGCGTTCTTTCGCAAACTTAAAAAATATATTAAAGTGCATATCGTACCTTATCTGAGTCGGTTGTATTGCCAGATCCGAAGGAAGCCAGCGAGTTGCGGTCCAGATTCTCCACGCTCTCGTCCAGGGAGTTGCATTCCTCCAAGTCCCTGAAAAAAATACAGGATTTTTAGGGCAAGCGCTTGGGAAAAACCCGTGCTAGTTCCTCTCACCTGCTGGATCTCTGGCTGTGGGTCTTCAGCTTCGCAGGACTCTTGGGCAGCGTCAGCGGCAACGCCCCGCTAAAGTACGTCTCCTGGATGACTTCACGCAGTTTCTTCACCCAAAGTTGCTTGGTTTCCAAGCTGGACGCTCTGAGGACGATGCGGTAGTCGGAGATCGGTGCTCTTCCAGTCCAGACAGCAAACTTGCACTCATCTCCCTCCATGTGTTCCGTCACCCCCAATTCTGAGGTCTACAACACATTGGCCACTTTACTAACCAACCGATGGCGAAAATGTTGCAGACTCACCATCAGCTTGTTCTTGTAGATGTACTTGACCTTCCCGGCCGAGTCCTTAACTTCTTTGGTAAACAGCAGGTAGAGTTCGAAGAGGAAAATGTGGCGGTCTCGACCCTTGCGGATCAGCTGCTTGGGGTCCCACACTTGAAACGCATCTTGCAGCACGACTTCGCCCAATTTATCGCTGGAAATGTCGCAGCCTTCAAGCAACGACAAATGCATCGCGTCGTTGGCCTTCTTAGGCACGTTGAGCATCACTTCCAGACCGTCTTTGATCTCGCCCTGGCCTTCGTTGCAGCAGCTCTGCAGATCTTTGAGCAGCAGCTGGTATTTGGTAATGCGCTGCACTGGCTTGATCAGATAGGCCGCTATGGGGTGCTCAACTTTATGCTTCTTTTGCAACTCCTCGTAATAGTTGCCGCCATGTTGCACCAACAGCGAATTGCTCTCCGGTTTGTTCTTGCAATAGTATACGTACATGTCGAACTTGATTGCCCAAGTCACGAAGCAATGGCCAACATCTTCTGGCATCGTCTCGTACTTTTCCAACTCGCGCAGGAATATGGAGTTGTGGAAGTTGTAGATCTCCTCCATGTTGCCGAAGATGATATTCTCCTTGCCCTGTAACGCAAGAAACGCAGATTAGTTAAGGAAGAAGTCGGATTTTTTGCGAGTGCTCACCTGAAGGGCTACAGGCACCCCATTGGCGTTCCGAGTTTCGTAAAGGAAGCACTTGATGCAAGTCTCCAAGTCCTTAACGTAAGTTCGCTCGGTCTGCAGCAGCTCGGCCATGATGAACTCTTTCCTACGGGCTGAACGGCGTTTTTCTTCGTTTAGCTCTTTAAGGTCTTTGGCTGTGCCATCTTTGATCTTGCTCTCGAGACTTGGGTCCGAATTCCGGTCAATGGAAAGCTCTTTTTTCTCCGATTCTTCTTCTTGAATTCCTGCAGAACAATGGCAAATATTCAGCAAATGTTTGAATTAGGCGCGCTGCGCCGGTTAACTTTACCAAGTGTTTCCTCCAGTTGCTGTCTATACTGTTCCATTCTGGAGCTGAAATCTTTGTAGCGATTGTCTACTGCCGCCACCCATTGCTTGATGGCAGTGGCATGAGCGTGTCCCTTTTCGACCAAACTGTCCGCTAGCTGGATCAGCAGCTTTACGCGCTCCCTGGTTTCTTTGGCAGTGCCCTTGAATTCGTTGTGCTCGCGTAGAAGGCTCTCCGTTTCTTCAATGTTGTTTCCTTGAAGGAAAACCAACTCAAGACCTAATAGAGGGCTAAAATCTGGACGAGCCTACCTAGGTTGGTGGCATGGGTGGTCAAGTAGCACTCGCCAGTGTCGTGAATCCACTCGATGGCCTGCTTGGCTGAGCGCTCGAACAAGACGAACTGCTGACACTGATCCAAGCGTTTCTTTCTCTGGGTCCAGTGTTCCAGGACCTAAGCGCGTCATTAGAAACTTCTGAAGCTTCTGAACCTGCAGCTTACCTTGTTCTCTTGGCTTAGCAGCTTCTCCAAAATCCCCTTCACTCGCGACTCATGATTCGTTCCAGTGTTCGTGAAGTTGTAAAACTGCAAACTCCGAGTGGTGTATTTCAGGAATGTTTCGGCCGTTCGTCGAGCCAAAGTGCAGGCTTTGAGGAACGCCTCCTTTTGCTCCTGGTGCTTGTTGATCAGCTGCGATATGGCAGTGGCTTTGTCCACATTGGGTTGGCCAGTGGCGCACCAGTCTTCATCTCGTCTGCAAAGAAGCGCGGTTGATTTCTTGGGTAGCGGTTTCTTTTTTTTTCAGACTCACCTATATTCTCTCTCCAGGCTGTCCAGCACCGAGCAAACCTGTTCGGCCGTTTTATAGAAGTTCAGACTGGCTGTGACCAGCTTGTGCCGCTCTTCAGCGCAGGTTACCAACTGTTGCCACCTCTTGGTTACTTCTTCTGAGATATCCCGGATGCTCTGAGGATCGTAGTGGTTGCCGTTGATTAGAGAATCCGCTCTGTATTTGACTTGGACGGCGGAAGTGTGTGTTTTTTCGATAGCAACCTATTGAACAGGTAAAATTACTTTAGGACTGATAGGGATAAAAAGGTTGAAAATACCTGAAACTGTTCATGCTCTTTCTTCAGCAACTCGGCGTCTGCCAGACTGTTGGGAATGGTAAAACTGGCCATGAGCATCGACTCCCCGTTGCGGATCCAGCTGATCACCTGGTTGGCATCGTTCTGGAACTGGCCCAACTGGATGCACTGTTCCAGCTTCACTCTCTTCACCTAGAACACCTTCATGAGGCCGCTACCCCTAAGACTGGTGTGCTTACAAACCTCGGCCAGATCTTCCAGGTCGACTTCGCGGTCGTGCAGGAACTCCAGCAAGACTTGCACTCGGGTCTGCGCGTTGCACTGTGCATCAGCCATCACGCAGATGCCGGAGTTTTCAAACACCTGCACCAACTCTTGGCCTTGCTGCAATACCTGGTAGGTGGTGTTTTGCATCTGGGAGACGCTCTCGTTGTGCAACCTGAACACCAAAAGGATTAACGCTACAGATTTAAAGTGGCATGTAAAACTGAAGTATTTTTCTTTCATCGTCACCAACCATCGATGTTCTGACTTGGTCTGTTCCGCCTTGTTGACTGTGACACTGTGTTTTTCGACATACCGAAGGAACTGTTCCGCTTTGGCAATGTCCATGGTGAGTTCGCTGTGCTGCAACTCTTCGCTCCACATCTCCAACTGTGAGGACACCTCAAGTGCGTCGCGCTCAAACAGTCTCAGTCTTAGGCAGAGGTCCAGACGCAGCTTCCTCGCCGCCCATAGTTCCTCCAAGTCGTTGCGTTGTTTAGCCAAGCGATCCAAGGCGGATTCCACTGCGCTCACTGATCCGGTTGAGTCCATCTCGCCAATTGCTCTAAAACAACCGTTAATGAGTGCTGAATTTCGTTATCAATCACCCCCGTAGGCATTTCCCAATAAATTCCATCAATTCGCCATTAGCAGTGGACCCAAATGAAATAATAACAATGAAGATGATATTGGCTGCGCGCCTACCATTTCCTCCAATTGGCAAAATGTGCGGCAATTATTCGCTTGATTGTACGTCTTGGGCCGTGGCATTGACCTTATTAAAGCTGTGGCTTTAAAAGGAAAACGCAATGAAAAGACGGTTTTTTCTGTCTTAACAGGCCGAGGGCAGAGGGAGAGCCCCAGAACGAAACCGACATATCTGAGCAGTGAAATAAAATAAAACAGGGTGACTCATGGGTACCACGGCGAGCCCTGAGGCCGTAAAACTTGTCTTGCGAGCGAGCGGTACCAGGCAAGCGAAATTAACCAGGCGCCTAACTGCAAGTCCATTTAATGGCCAGTTCAGGGGCTCAATCGGTGAAAAACGCCCAACAATCCATGAGGCCTGACAGGCATTTACAACTGCAAAATCCCAACAAAGGAACATAAATTCGTCGATAAGACGCCTGGTGAAAATCGAAAGCAAATTCTCTTAGATGGTACGGTTGAGCGAAGCAACCAAACTGGCAGAATTAAACGGCGTGGGCTGCGATTTTTCGATTCAAAGTCGAACTTTTTGTCGAGCGCCCAAGAACCTTAACCCGAAGCCGCTCGCTGATACAAAGAAGCGCAACCAGCACCTCAAATCTATCATATTATAAATCAGTGAACAAGCTAAGGCATGAAAGTCCTCTAGCGTGACGTAAAAACGAATCGAATATAAATTAATAAAAAAAAAACGAAGTTAACAACCTTTGATGTAACATGATTATGGGCATCAACAGATTTGGTTCTACCTTTTAAAATTGGCCATATGACGCCAATCAATCATCAAACATTCAGTTTGCATTGTCTTTTCAACGCTGTTAAGGCAGCTAAATAAACAATGAGAACTACTTAAGAGCGTTTTCAAAGCACTTGCAATTCGGACGCAAAATGGCTTTTTGCCATTACTGGCTGGGGCCTCTAAATTATTCGCACATAGGCAATATTTACCTCAACTCCTGCAGAAGGGCTTCGCCTTGGGCAATCGTCGAGGCGCACGCCTCCAAACTCTGCACTCGATGCTGATCGGTTTGCTCCAGCAGTCTACAACAAAAGCTCTCAATTAATCAACTGAACAATCGTCCCTGCTATCGGCTGACCTTTCTACTGTTTCCAAGCCTTCAGCAGCGCTCTCCTCTTGCTGCAACTCCTGCCGAAGTTCGTCCGCCCAATTAGCCAACTCCTTCTCTCTGGTGTAGAAGAGAACTGCCAAGTCAAGCCGTCGCCTTCGCTGCTCGACTCTGGCAGCGAAACTTGCAACGTGCGCCTCCAGTTCTCTGGCTACGCTGTAGATTTCGTCTGGATCGCACTCTCCTGTATGAGCCAACTCTTCAGCCGCCGTCAGCAGCTTATCAGCGTTAGTATACGTATTCTGAAATAAAATCACACAGTGAATAATTTTCCGGTTAATGTGACGACGTCCTTAATAGGTCCTAACGTTTCACTAGCACGCAAGACTAGCATCTTCAGATGTGTGTTCACTAGCTCTGTCATTACATCCCTATGGAGAACCGCATAATCAACCAATGTTTACACATATTCCTTTACTGTTCAGGGTCATTGAGATAAAATTAAGTCAATTTCCAGGCTTTTGCTTCATTGGCTTTGTCCTGTGTGGGGGCGATTTTCTTGATTGCGTTTACCTTTAGCTGTTTTGGGGAGATTTCCGTAGAACCATAATGGAGCACGAGGCTCGTTAGTCCGCAATTTCAATCTATTTGTGATTGGTGGCAAACCGAAACTAGACAGCGCTTTCTCCACAAATCCTTTGCAATTTGAGGGTTTTTGTATACTAACAATTGCTACATTTACTTTATTAAATTACACGTTAAACAATGGGGCAGTTAATCTCCTGCGACGTGCGCCCTTAAGGGTGGAGCACCATTAGACAGACATTACCGTCAATAAAATGCCACGTTTCAAGAACTATTATAGAACAACACAAGGGTGGATTTACTACTTTCTCCCTTGACAGTTAACTGGCATGTTTGGAACATCTGGAATTATTTCCTATGCCATTTCAGCAGCAGGCACGAGGACCAGCCCTAGAAGGATACGTTACGCTAACAAACGCCTTAAATAGACCCGAAATTGCTTGCAGCAGTAGATTTCGTTGCATTACTAACTGCTAAATTAGAATTTTGCCCGAAATTCCCTAGTTCGGGGCCTTTAATTGCGAATTATAGATCTTTTACATATGGAACAGTCAGAGATTCGGGGATCTTAAGCGCGCTGTTCCAGACGAGGGTTGTTAGCCAGCATTACTCACCCTCAACATTTTTTCGCTGGGGGCTGCACTGAAGCTGATAGAGCTGATTTGATGATCGCCCCAATGTGCGAACAGGGACTATTATCAAATTATTTGACACTTGTCCGTTGGGACGAACAGGGGACATAAGTAATATCACACGAAGTTTTGATGTTAAAAAAATATTTGCCTGAAAGATGACAAGGAATTTGCCGGGGCTCAGCTGTACACCCAGCACCCGCCCAATCAATATGGACGAATTGATTCCTAAGGGAACGGAAATTTAATTTAACTAAGTTTCCAAGTCTGAAGCGCCATCAACTGGGAGAAGTTACACGGTTAATTTGCGGATAAATTCGTGCCGCCTTAACCATGAAAATACTCAATTTGTACAATTTTCAGTCAGAAAGTACTCCTAAGACACTAAGAATTAACTCCGAAAAAAGGCCTCCTGAGAAGTAAAATTAGTCGAAACGCGCCTTAAAATAAAACTGCAATGTTGCTAAAAAAACATACGTTACTTATGAGTTTCTGGGAAAAAAACAATAAGTATGCCTGTCAGCTAAAACCGTTCCACTCCCCCAGGGAAACTTTTTCCTCTGTTTTCAACCCGTTATTATCTGCTGGGAACATTTTCTCGATTAAAACGAACGGAAATAATGGCTTTTCAGCAAACATTCGACGCTAAACTGTTTTTGATTGGACGGGCAAACTATGGGCTCTCAATTGCACGTGGTTTTTCCAGACGTTTGCCCACAATGGAAATTTGCCGCGATAAAAATGCCTTCAGGAAAACCCGTGTATAGCGGCAACGTCGATTTTTTTTTCGGCAGGTTTTGACCTCGGCTAGTTGCTATGGAAACGTCATTGGCCCGGCCCATAATAACAAAAGCCTGTCACTGCGACAGTTAATCTATGGTGCGTTTCGATTTATTTTGCATGCAGGGGTGTCAAAAGCGGAATTTTTAATTAGCGAAAATTCACTACTTGCTTGTGACTTGAGCAACGTTTGGTCGCGTTGCAGAGCGCCTTAAGAGCTCTTGTCACATGTAAAATACACTAATTAGCAATTGCAATCAAGAACAGTGGGTCAAGGTGGCCAAAGTAAATAAACAGCGAGTCAAGTTGTAAAATAGCTGCGATGGCAAATGTTAATGAGTTTTCAACAAGTGTATTTAGGCCTCAAATCAAAGCTGATCCACATATGTTCACTTCTACATAAAGGCCCTGTTAGTGCTGTAAAGAATGTTCTAAAGGGCCCCATTGTGCGGCCACCCGAACATAAACTGCATAAACACTCAAACTGGTTGAATGCGTGTATATTATTTCAAATCCATCAAACCCCAAAACGGCACTGGCCGACATTTACGATCGAAAATCCGTTCTCGAAATTAAGCGGTAGAAAAACAGAAGCTAGTTGTAGTCCGGGAACCCGCATTAGCAACACGTACACATTAAGATTCCCCGTATCTAATTATTCCGAAAACCAGTACCAGCGGATTGCTTAATTGGTACTATATTTAGAAGCTTTTCAGCGGCCGTTTGCGATTTTCATCAAATCAACCGGTTCTGTCACAATTTTACCAATAATTGTCGTTTGATTGCCGGCCGGTTGCGTTTAATCAATGTTTCTGCAATTTTCCCCGAGTAGTTTTACTCTCGCAACTGAAATTGTGAAATGAAAAATTATACAGAAATGAGGCTCGAAGGCGGTAAACACTGAACGATTGCTCGGCATGCAGTTGATAAATTAATATGCAAAAATGGTGTGAATGGACCTGCCCGCCCATTATGGTTATCTAGGTTGTAATAGTAACAGTACAAGTGATAAAATTCACAATGGACTTTTACATATAAAATAGAAGGGTTTTTTCGTCCCTAAACCACTTGAAAAAACAGTGACGACTTTAATTGCTTAGGGCATTTAATGGCTTTTTAAGCTGCGGCTTTAATAGCCGTTCAAAGGGGGATGCTGGTTTAATAAAATGCTGTATTGAATTTATATATGACCTGTCACATAAAAAGGGGCAATTAATCTTGCTGGGTTATTAAACTATGAGAGGTTCGTGCCTGGCTATCACAACGACGACCATTTCTCAATGCCCAAAAGCGTCAATTTGCGTGTTGTCGCAGGTTTACTCATTCCAAAAGCCATACATTTAGGTTAAGATTAAATGAAAAACTAACTCTAGACGTGTTTTATCACTATAGGAAATGGATATGCATGTGGGGGGCCCCCATCTTAGCCCACGCGGCCTTTTGGCAGCTTTTCCTGGGAGAAAGTGCCTCGCTTAATAATTAGTACCGGCATACGGATTAATCGACTTGAACCCATCATAGAAGCGCGAGCACAATGAATCGAAGCTCGAACGCAAATTGTTGTTTTTCTGCTCTAGAAATCAATGCAGAAGACTAATCACAGTGACGGATGATCATTAAAACTGATAAGTTTTTTACGATTTTGCCTAATCAATCATCAACGAAACAAGGATGTCATGACCTGAATTCGATTTTTCCGATTAATTCACAACAGGGCAAAGCCAGGAAGGAAAAGATTAAACAAACCTAAATAAACCTCCAATCAAAGTACACAAAACTGTGTATTTTTAAATACGGGGGGGTTAGAAACATTACTACCTCCATACGCGCAACACACTGCCGGAATTTTAAGGACTTGATGTATAAATCGTAGAATTTCGAATAAATAGTTCAAGCCGAAAGGCGCACTCATTGAAGGCAAAACAAATCGCAACATTCTATAGATCAACTGTCACACTGACAACTATTGACGCAATCGGTGATCGTTAAACTGACGTTTTGCAAGCAGCTTCAGATTTGTCTCGCCCTGAAGATGCAGCCGATGGGTGCTAGAGAAACGCAGAAGCAAGTTCCCATCAACTACGATCTGAAAACCCGAAAATCGCCCATTTTCAAACGATGGCCGCGAAAGCCCTGAACAATTGACAACTATTACTGTTTCCACAACATCCGAAAACCTCACAAACTAGATTTAATTCGTTCCATTGTTCTGAGCCTTGAAGCTCAGAACGGAAACTCCAATTACCTATTTCGTCGACAAAAACCAGTTAAAACCCAAACTCGTTGAAACTGTGCACTGAACCATTTTGAAGTTTTTGCAAACAAAACTCTGTGCGAAAAAGCCGGTAAAAACTTGTGCGCGTCCCGACGCTGCCAACTAAGCTCGCAACCGCGTATCGAGATACTGAAGAATCTCTTCGTCTTTAGCGGTTGTCAAAAACAAGCGAGCGAGAGCCCTGTTTGCTTCGCGTGCGCCTGGTACTCCTGCTGAGCTTACGAGGGCCGTTCGATACGTGCCCTCAAAGCTGCAGAAACGACTGGAACCTAAACTCGACGTCTAAACTGCACATTAAGTCAAACCACTACTCCAGACAGACTGAGCGCTCAGAAAACTCACCGGGAATAGTCAGGGCTGAATATTCAACATCCCCAAGGCACCATGCAAGCACGCCTGGTAAAGGAGTTTTCAACGGACCGATTAGATTAAAGTAAATGGCAACGGCGGGACGTCAGGAACAAGGCTCAGCAGGCAGCTGGGCTCCTGTTGCGTCCCTTTAAGCTAGTTTGCAGGAATTAAGGAAGCGGACGGCGATGAAAAACAGTTCGAAATTCGACGGAGAATCGTCAAAATGCCCATCAATTAGAACAAAAATACCAGCCTGCAGATGGCTTGTTTTTGCTGCTGAAATACCCCAGCCGCTTAAGGGTTTAGCGGGGCCAGGGCCATTTGTCAGCGCAAAAGCAACAAAAGCTAATGAGAAAAAGCGCTCATTTTCCTTGCCCTCAAGCTATTGATTCGAAAGCCTCAACAGGCAAAAAAAAACATTTCTTTGCAAAGGTTGTTTTTCAACTTGAAGGTTTAGTGGCATGGAAAACATCCCGCTAAGAGTTTCTGCTGTTCGCCTGACCGATTTCCAAATTAAAAAAAATCATTTTCCAACATGAAACACCCAACCAAAATATTTAAGACCTTCATTCAATCGAAATTGGGGAGATTATGTTCTGAAAGGGCCTAATTCTCAAACTGAATATTTTTCGGCCGCGTAAGATTCCTATCGGGAATTAGGTTGGCGCATTTCCATATTTATAAGTCGAAATTGCTTCGTTTCAATATAATAATTGAATTTCTCAATGGCTGGATGGGACCTGGTCGTTTCGGTTCCTTTTCACATTTCTTGATTAAAAACCGATTTTTATCTATCATCCGCTATGATAGAACCATCAGATACAGCTGACGTCTCCGGATCTAGATACCAGACTTTTAATTTCCGACTTAGTGGAGGCCGTTTTCCGCTTTTTTAACTACTTCTATCGGAGCTTGGCTATCATCACAGGCGAAAAGGTCAAGTGACCAAATTAAGCCACTCTTTCAGGTTTTTTAACCATCTAACTAACTATTTTCCCCTCCCAATCTCCTCAAACCAACCCATATATGGGCCAAAAAATGCATGCAACTCACCTGAGCTACGTTCTCGAAATGCTCGTGGCTCTTTTGGTAGACGCGCGCCTTCTGCAGGTTCCTGCCAATGCCGGTGTTTTTCCTGATGAACACTTCGCCGTGATTGGACAGCCAATCCAAAACCTGCAATGATAAAAAGTCTTCGTATGGTTCTGCAAAAACAACGCAATTTGCTGAAACGTACCTGCTTGACGTCCTCCTGGAAAAGCCGCAGCGCCAGCCGTTGATGCAGCTTGATCTTCTTGGCGTGCCACTTTTGCTCCAACGCTCTGTGATGGTTGAGGATCTGATGAATGACCGCCAACACATGGCTGGCGCCTTCGCTGTAATCCGCTGCCGGGTTTCCTCCAGGCCTGTTTTCGTACACAGTCCCGTCGTCCTATTTACACAAAATCATTTACCCCCAGATATTTTTAATAAACCCGAAAAACCTTTCTAGAAAGCTGCAAGATGCGATGGAAATTCCAGATCAGTTGCGCAGCTTTCCAGCAAGGGATTTAGCGCAGCCACTTAAGGTGGAGCAGTTTAAACCGTGCAAAGCTTTGACTAAAATGTAGTAGGTAAAACCAATATTTACATGCTTTTTCTCAGTCCCAGGCTGATTACAAACTTGCACCAAATGATCTAATTGGTAGAGTAGTTTCTTGCTAGTACTATGGACCTGTCACCAAAGAGAAATACTTCAATTACCACCACCGAAATGTATTAATGCGCTTATTAAGTCTAGGAAATAATTAACCAGCTCCCAAATCCAGGCCTAAAATCATTGAGCATACATTGACGATTTTCTCCACACTGTTGGCTTCGGCCGCGCTGGGCAACTTGTGGCACACTTGCAGCATCACGTCCAGCCCATTGAGGAGGGCCTGGTAGGAATTGTAGACCTAGAGGCACAAGCTAATGGTAAGGACTTGGGGGACAAGCGGCGCTCTGGAAGCAAACAGCTAGAGCCTACCTCGGTGTAAGCCTGGCACATGGATTCGTAGAGATTCTGGTGCTGATGGATGGCGTTTTCCAGCAGCATGATTTCAGTGGGCAAGTTGATGGTTTCACTGGCGTTTTTCCAGGTCGGCACATTCTCCACGTATTGCTCAGCCTTGTGATGGAAAATCACCGAAAGTGCCAGCACAGCAGTGCGCTCGTCCAGTCTGGACATTAACACACAACTCATAAACCCTACTGGATTCATAACTCAACGCTCAACTAACCCAGCAGCAAAATCCTTCCAAGTGCGGTCCAGTCGCCCAGCTACCGACCTAATATGCGGGGCGGCATAGTGGCCGCCCTCAATGAGCCGGCTGGCCACACTCAAAATCCGATTGATATTCACATACACGTTCATCGACGACATGGTAAAGTGCTGATGATCCTCCTGCAGCTGCTTGGCCAGCTGGTACGTGTGCCCAATCTCCACATAGTTCAGCAGGAAAACATCACGATTATGACAAATCCAATCAAACATCTAGAAAAATTAACGGAACTCAGAAATCACTAAAAAAGCCGCAAACTAGGCACGCACCTTTTCACAATCCTGCTCAAACAGGCGCAGCTGAAAGCACTGATCCAGTTTCAGTTTCTTGTGATGCCACAGTTGCAGCAGGTGCTGCTGGGCGCTGTGCACAGCTTTCAGGTTCTGGAGCACCAGACTTTTGATGTCTTGCAGATCGGGACTGAGGGTGTCCGGACTATTTCCACCGCCGCCTCCTCCGCCCTTATCATGGCCCTGACCGGTGTCGTGAATGCCGCAGATACTTTGCAACAAACGTTGTCCTGAAACAAAAAAATTGATCTTGACTTTTATCAAAACTTTGCATGTCGAAATAGCAGTATAAACACACTGATATTGTTGGCGCATTCGCCTTTTAGTCAACAAGTTTTGCTTATAGGGTGTGGAATTCTGGGCCTACCTAAAACATCAATGTCCTCCACCGGCGCCTTCATGATCTTCTTCTTCATCTCATTGTGCAGGTCGATTTTGTGTTTGGCCCCACTAACGTCGTCCGCAAAGTCATTGCGCGCTAGATCTTCCTGCAAATCGTCAAGCCGATCGAGAAGATCGGCAGCCTGCCAGGAAAACTCCTCAGTCGCTAACCTAGAGCCAAATGCCAGCAGTTTTAGGGGCAGGAACCTGGGATGGAGCCATTTGTCATTACCTCGTATCCAACCAATTGGCGTGATCGTATGAAAGAGTGCCTTCTAGATCGGCCGTGAGCTGCGTGGTATCAATAATTTTTGGTAGGGCTTCTATACTTATCATATTTGTCTGGAAGAGAACAATCGATTGTTTGATTTCAATTGAAAATCCGAACAACACAAACAACAAAGGCCGTTTATCAGGCCCATGTTTCTTTTAATTAACAGCTCGTTCATTAGCAAATGAGCCGTAACCGATATGTTGGCGCAATTAATGTTTAATATACATATTTTCAAGTCAATGACTTGTTCACGGATTTTCAACAGGCGGATAATAAATGAGGCAAATCGACTGGCGGGCTCACCTCAAATTTGTACTTGTGTGATCCTAAGGAGGTGCGCTGCTTCTGCCAAAAGTTGTCCGGCTTGACTATGAGCGCCTGATGGACGGCCCCTTGGGGAAAGTGCTCGTGTAGGGCTTTGAGGATGGGCTTGACCGTCGACCAGGTGGCCCCTCGCATGTCCACCAGCACAGTGAACCCCAAATTGCGCGCCTCATCGCTGGAACAACACACATTTCGTTAGAAATACAATGCAAGGCGACAGCAGCATCAATAAAAAGACAAATTGTTCGCGGCATTCCAGCGAGGCCAATTACAGTGCAACTTGAACGCCAAGTAGCTGTAAATTATGGCCGCAAATATTCCGAAAACGTGAATGCGCTAGTTTACACGTTATTCGGACATTGGTCAGCAGGATAATTCATGGTCGTGGTTCAATGGTGTGTGACCCATCTGCCATTCCTTTGCATCAGCATGTTTGGCTGCAACATACTCAAAAGACCTCCGACTGCCTGCAGGCAGGTAATTTTCCTGGATTCTCCCTATAGGTCGGTGGCCATTAGCCGTAATAAATTTTTCCACATTTCCCTACTAATTGCCAATTAATTCAGCCTGGAATTCTCGCGTTTCCAAGAAGCCATTAAGCCCATATAAACCGCCTGCCTGCCTGCCTGTTAAGTTTCAATGGTGCTTGCAAAAGTTGGCAATGGTCGATGATTCTTGTACGCAAAGCAAACAGAATCAATCAAGCAAATATGATTCGGTTGACCACATTGAGACCAGCCGAATGATTTACTCGAATCGTTGCAAAGAAACCCATTGAAGGCAAGGTCCAGTTAAATGTACTGTAAAACTGTTTAGAATAACCCGAAAATGCATAAGTACGGTTACATAACGCGCTATTTTAGTAAACGCCCGCTAAATGAGATAATTTATTAAATTCCCACGGAGCTGGCCAACAGTGACTTAATCGAAAATGTCTGGAGCAAAACCCACTGGCACCCAAAGGTTGCAAGTTACAGAGCCGAATGCGAAAATTGACAAATTCCTGGCAGCAATGCAGCAGGACAATCGCAAATCTCACGCTTTCCTTTGCAGGCGCCATCAAGAACAGCGTCTCGTTGAATTATGTCCGAAGACTGTCTTTGGAATAGTGCCAAGCTCGTAATAATAATAAGGCGCCAAGCCATGTACAACCAGCCTCTTTATCTACGCTTATTTTGAAGAAATTAAAAATCTATATCGGGTATCTTTGAATAGTGAAAGATATTGAGGATCGATCTTGTGTGGTCTTTAGAAAAACACTTCCGACTTTCGTACTATTTATTTCCTTTTTGGTCCGAACATTTCGCTGATACGCAGGCAAACATACCTCTGAAGATGGCAGTCATGCGTGCCAGCAAAACGTTCGGCCGACTCAAAAAATATTCACCATGTATATCTGCTGGAAAAGCAAACAAAGACGTAATCGAATCGAATCGACCCTGGATGGGCGGAGCCCTGATTTATCCGGACTAAATGAAATTCGCCTATTTGCTGGCAGACTCGATTACTTACTTGGGAATGGACATCAGATACTGCAACAGTCTCTTGTAGTCCTCCGGCTTGGCGCGTTCTCTTCGGGGATTGGCTGGGAAAGAGAGCACTGGGCCCCCCCGGCGGTCTCGGCCCCCTGTCAGCACCACCAGTCGCTCCTGAAGCAGGGGCATCAAGTCCAAAGCTCGCTGACCATCCATACTGGAATGGGCTGAAATATAGAATATAGAAGCTGAAATATGGTATAATATAAATAGTAGATGCAAAGTCAAGTGAGACAGTATGACAAATTTCCGGCCAATTGACTGGACCATAGTTTTTTTTGCCCCAATTAAACCTGGAAACTATTTGGAATCTCACCCAAAGACTTTCGTTTTTTGTGCCTGAAGCCGGTGGAGTGCCAGCTGTGCGGCCGGCGTTTTGGGGTCCCCAGATGGGAACTTCTGGATGAACCGGGCGACCCATCTGGAACAGTTTCCATTACAAACCGAGGTGACAGGACGATACCGTCCTTTCCTTTTGAAACGTCCGTTATCAGCGACGATTTAAGCCCGTATTGATCTCAGCCAATGGGTATTTTTAGATAGTTTGAGCCGAAAGAATCGCTCAGCAGTTGCAGCGAGAGCCTCCAAAGAAAAATCACTTGAATGGTCGCTCCAAAACATTCCCATGAAAAATGCTTGTTATGCTAGCCATATGGTTCTGGGCCCGAAAATGTGTTTATTTTGGCATCACTGGATGCGACGACTACTTTCATTTTCCTTTTCAAACGGTTAACGTGTCATCCTCGCGTTTTCGGGTATTGTTCCGCAAACAATCGTGAGAAAGCTGCGATTTGCATTAATTTATTGCTGAATTCTTCTGCGAATCTAGGCAATCTTTTTTCGGGCTTCGCTAAACTGAAGTGGATTCTGCGAATTAAAGATTCATCAGATTTTTCAATCTTAGCAAACCGTTTTGGTGAGAATGTTTTCAAAGTACTTGCGATGAAAAAGTCGTCTCAAATCCTGAGCGACAAAAACCAGTCAAATTGATTGCGGCAACCGCACAAAACGCGAAAAAATGCCAGGATTTTCACGGAAAATCTCCCCGAGCACTCTTCAACTGAAACTAACCCAGAATAGAGCGATTTACCCTCTCGGCGGCTTCCACGTGACGTCATGGCAGTGGAAAGTCGTCCAGAGGCGGCGCCATGGAAAAACTCAATCTCGAATTGTTCAGGCATGCGACAAGCTCGCATTTTCACTATCTGCCATTGCTCAACACCTTTGAATAGAAAATCGAAGATTGGGGCAACACTTTCCGATTGTCTTTGTCCATCAGCAAACAATGAGGCCCGCCAATCCGGCTATTGTTGAACAATACCGACAGTTTCCGCGCAATGAATAAAAATGATTAATTTCAGTGCGCCTGCTGCGTTATAGCTCAAGGCAGGTTTGGGGGCCTAATGGCTTTTCCCCATTCCATTAGCAGAAAAACAACCAACCGGAGATCGTGGCTTTTTTGTCTCTACGCAAACGAATGCCCACTTCGACTCAAACCAACTATTTGCGGTTGTAAACAAGCTGTTGCTTCAGTGGGCTGCAGTGGAAATTAAAAAAATCACCCAAATGAACACAGTCTTCTCCATATTCAATTTATTACAAGGATGTGAAAACCCCTAGAGCCAATAGAAACTTGGAAGTTTCACAACGCATTGAAGCAATTTAAATTGCGCGGAATCCTGATTCTTTTCTGTCGGAAAAACGATGAGCTAAACATTAGAGCTCTTACATAAATGCGCCTTCTGTTTAAAAAATTCGTAGGTGCTAATCTATGGCAGGTAGGAACTTGAAAGTTTCGCAACATATAGCAGACTTCAATTCAAAACTACTGGAATTTTCCTAGATACCGGCCGGAATCCTAAATTTTTACTGCTCGGTAAACGATGGACGAAACATGAATTCGCGCTCTATTTAAAAAAACTTCTCCGCGCTTAACTAAAGCCAGTAGAAACTTGGAAGTTCTACAGCACAATCTTTACAGTACAATCAGTCATTCGGACCAATCAAATTCTAACATTGGAAACTGCGAACTGAACAATATAAATCATGAAAACGCAAAGAACAGCGACGTCAACGACTTGGGAACTGCACAAAGGGCGAACGGCACCAACTGAAGAGTTTATAAATCCGTGTATTCCCGAGAAATATTTTTTTTTCTTGGGGAGAAAACTGGGGAACTTGAACATCAGCGTTTCCACATAAGTGCGCGTTTTAAGTAAAAAATTGGTTAGTGCTAATCTGGAGCAAACACAAACTTCAAAGTTTCACAAGATTTGACAGAAACTTGAATCCAAATTTTCTGAAATTATCATGCAAATCGTCTCGAATTTTGATTTTTTTCTCCTGGGTCAAAAAATAAATGCGCGCTCTGCTTAAAAAAATCGTCACTGCTAAACCAGACCAAATAGAAACTTCAAAGTTTCACTCGGCATTGGAGACCGTTGCGTCTCAAACACCAGAAATTTAACGAAAGACGCCAAAAAAAATAATTTCTTCCTGCGGTTTACAGCATGTTTCGAGTGTATAAACTACCCATCATCAGGCCCTAGCCCCTGATCGACACAAGTTGGGTTATTCACCTCCTTGTAATAAATTGATTGTGGAGGAGGCTGTGTGAGTTTCTTTCTATTTTCTACTTTAACAAACGACAGTTTATTAATAATACTGGATGTCCATGGGGGCAATTAGAAGGCACACGACGTCACACCCTGGACACGCTCATTGAATAGAAATGAACCGACTAGTTACAGTTTTTGTCCTTGTGGAACAGTGGCGGAATTTTAAGAACACAGACGGTCCGCATGCCTGTTTGGGCATATTAATTAATTCGAAATGACCTGAAAACCTGCACTGCTAAAAAAGGATTTTCATCCGGGATTTTATCGTCGAATCGACACGTTTCCCGAACGAGCGTAAACAAAGCCCATAAACTTTGCTCATTTCCTGAATTGTCTCCCGGCCTGTCATCGGCCAGTGGGAATTTTAAATTTAACTGGAAACTATCGCAATGATGCCGGCAGAACTCTGTGTACAGGAAATTAACAGGATCAATGTCGCAAGCAGGTGTTGCTAGAAGCTGACGCTTCTAATTAAAGGGAGAAACTGGACATTTCAGCTATTAATACTACGCACAAAATGAGTGTGGTGTTGACGATTACTCATTGATAGGACCGACAGGGACTTAATAAGGAAAACCCAAAAGAAAAGGCAAAATTCTTCTGTTAATAAAACAACACCACGCGAAGCTGTTGCGCTGTATACAGGCTATTTTCGTACTATGTCTTCATGCCACCTAATAAATAATTTACAACAGATGAACGCAGAATTGCAAAGAACTGTTTGCTAGAAACTATGGAACCTGGGCTGATGATGGTTTATGCAACTAGAAGGCTTTTAGACTAGTGAGTGTGGATCATTTTCCACAAAGGGGGCAAACGTTGGAATAGTAAAAGAACTTCTTGTTCTTGATAGAGCGCACATTCACCCTGAGTTTGGCACATAACCAATGAAAATTTCTGGCCAGGCATTGAACGTCCAACCTAAAAGAACTGCAACTTCTGCACTGTTTTGTTGTTGCAAGTGCCATAAATAAAAAATCGATAATATTCCAGGAATCAATGCAAAGCTGCGACGATCCAGGTGGTCCCGATGTGCCAATAGCAACTCTCCAGTGAAGTAGCACGAAAGTCCCATTAAAAGCTAACAATGCAGGCCCCGAAATTCGTTCCCGAAAAACCAAAAAGTTAACCAGTGAGCACTTACCTTTAAAATCGGCAGAGAGCTGTTTGATTAATCCACTCGGCACTTACACTAGAGGTTTATTGTCACCATTTTAGACGTGTTTTCATTTAAAACTAGTCCTAAAACTACTAAAAACTGAACGAAACCAGTAAAACTCCCGACGAATCGTCCATATCAATCAGACATTGTTCCAAACTGACATTAGCAATGGATTTCAAAGCGGAGCTTCCGCCAAGGCGCATGATCTTCCACACAAAGAGGCAACTGCTTGAGACCAGCCGCATACATCATGCTTCATCGGCTGGTTCGGCTTATTTATTTCTCTATTTCCATTAAAAATGTGGATGGTTTATTTTCCGAAAGCCTCTTGGATGGGGTCCAGAGCCCAAAACCGCGCTTGGCCTGCCCTCTGCAGCGAACATGTTGAGGCTTCGCACTCTATCAATTCCCACTCCTTTGGATCAATGGGCGGTTCCTACAAAAGCGCCGGGAAATGGATGGAATGGATGAAAACCATCTTCACTTTACAACACTTTTCCCGAGAGGATTTTGGAGTTTTCCCGAAAATTATTCAAAGCCCCGGGACGCGACCTGACACTTAACATGGCGGAAAACAAAAGAGCATCGGTCAACCAATGGCGCAGGGCATTAACATTGGCAGGCTGCCAACTTTGACTTTTGACAAGCGCAGTCGCCAACACGTCGTGAAACAGTAAAACAAAAAATATTCAGTTCATTTTTTAAAACCTAAGGGAATGGGGGCATCAAAAACAAACGCCGGTCTCGAAGGCCTATAGATGCCGTCACAGATGGATGCGTTAACAAACAGCGTTCGCCCATCGAAGCTGGCGCCATAACCTAAAAGTGAGGCCGCCGGTTGGAAAAACTGGCTTCAACTGTCCACTCATTCACTTGCCTTCATGAATGTGTCCAAAAATGTGGCAATTAGGTAGCACTCTGGTCTGGACTGTCCTCAGCAACTCTGCACATCCGGCTCGTTGGCCGAAGTTGGTCAAGTCGCCGTGTCCAAGAGGGGGCCCGTGGGTTATCAGCACATCGGTGTCCGCGGGAATCAGGTTCCACTTATCCAGGCACTGTTTACCCCGCATTAACTTAAAGCCACGGCGCCCAATGTGGTTTGGCTGCCTAGAAGCGGCAGGATCTTAGTTGGGTTTCAAGTGTTGTTGCGGATTCCCCCTCACCAGGGGCTTCCGTAGATTTTAATGCCGCTAATGGTCGCACCGGAATCCTCTAGGTAAATACAATTGGTTAAATCCTGTCGCGCATTGTTTGCTACTCCCTTGGAAAACCGACCATCAAAAGACTGTTCGTGGTTTCCTGCTATGACTATTTTGTGCTTGTGCGTCAACGTTCCTAGAAAGTTCGACTTTATCGGCGATTTTGCAATGTATAAATGTATACCTAGCCAGTCATTGAACGCAATAACCTCTTCTCGTTCTCCATCCATGGTAAAATCGCCAGCATGAATAAAAACGTCCCCTTCTGGCACATTACACTGTAAATGTTTGGAATGCGTGTCGCTCATGCACACAAATCGAAGCACATTTTTGCTAGGGGGAGCCTGCAGAACATGCCACAGGTGTTGGGGCACGACGACATCAGTAAAGTATTGGTACGGCCTTAGGACATGCCACAAAGCCGTGGGATTGTTGGTTAGAGGATGCACATTCACTACATTTTCCATTTTTGTAGGCGCAGTACACTTAATGAAACTAACTCAAACTCATAATAATGCTGACTTATTATACTTAACTCAGATAGAAACTGATAAGCAAAACCACTTAAGGTGATCGGTTTCATTCCTGATCAAGATGACAGTTTTAAATTATTTACAAAAAAATTACAATAGCAAAATCAACAATTGTACTTCGGTCCTTCGTTCATTTTTAGTAATAAAAAAACGGTTGTTTTTCAAACAAACCACTTTTGCCACCTATAAACGGCCATTGGGCTTGGCAACATTGCGCGTTTTTCATTAATTTTTCGTGATTCCCTCGGCGCACTTCCACAAAGTTTTACCGAAAATACGGGATTTATTAAAATAGGGCTTTAGTTATTTAAAGCCAATTTCGCACCAAATATATCTGCTCAGCAACTAACCATAAACTGACATTCGCAGCACTAACCCAACTTTTTAGTTTACATCTGCATAACCTGCCCCTGTTGAAACGAGAAAATTTCGCGAGTTTTTCACAAAAGGACGCAAGGAAAATGTTGGCGACACAAACGATGAACCAGTCCGGGATACCGGACAAAATGTGGCAGCCCCCTTTTGTCCAGTTCGAGACCACGTAAGTTCAAAGGGGCCACCTGAAATTAGCAATACACTATACAGTGCAAACCCTTCCTCAGAATGGGCGAGTTTGTAATCGAGCTCTACTGGAAACATGCCCCGCAAACCTGCCGAAACTTTGCGGAACTGGCCCGCAGGGGCTACTACAACAACACAATCTTCCACCGAATCATCAGCGACTTTATGATCCAAGGGGGCGACCCAACCGGTACATTTTTTTTGCCTATTACTCCACTACCCTACAACTGGTTTTTTTTTGTTGTAGGCACAGGAAAAGGGGGCATGTCGATCTACGGGCCGTCGTTCAAAGACGAAATCCACCCGGAGTTGAAGCACAGTGGGGCGGGTGTGCTGTCCATGGCCAATTCGGGGCCGGACTCCAATGGCAGTCAGTTTTTCATCACATTGGCGCCCACTCAGTGGCTGGACGGAAAGCACGCGATTTTCGGCCGGATACACTCGGGCATGCAGGTGATTAAGAGGATTGGGTTTGTCGAGACTGATAGAAATGACCGCCCGGTGGACGAGGTGAAGATACTGAGGGGAAAGGTGCTGAAGAGCTAGCAGGATCGTGAAATTCCAAAAAAAACGTCTAGTAAAAATTTATCTTCATAAAACTATGCTAAAATTGCGTCACCTCAAGTTTAATGAATTAAAGGCGATTTCTCAGCCCAGTTGTTTTCAATTGTAGGAACTCCTACTGGTTTTCGATTCTATCATGTACAGTGTGGAAATCTTAACAATTAAAGTGGTGGGCATCAGCCGGGTTTAATAAGGGACATTCGAGAACAAATATGAAACACTTTCCCCGTTGTGTGTTCGTCTTACGGCCTCAGCGAACATCATTGAAACGTCGATGCACTGACAAAAACAAAAAAAAAACTAAGCATAGTTCAGGAACACCCCAATTCACTTACTTGCACTTTGTTGCACTGCTGCATGTGCTGGTCCTGGGGAATCGTGTTGGTCACCACTACGGCCTCGAAACACGCATTATTAATCCGACTGATGGCCGGTCCGGAGAAAATCCCATGGGTTAAAATGGCGTAAACTTTGGTAGCGCCGGCTTCCATCAGCTTTTCGGCTGCATGGCAAATCGTTCCGCATGTATCTGCCATGTCGTCCACCAAAATCGCCACGCGATCTTTCACGTCTCCTACCAGTACCATGCTGGCCACCTCATTGGCTTTTTTTCTGGAAACCAGCGTCAAATGCACACCCCAACCGTCAAAACCATTCAACTAGTATTTACCGTTCTTTGTGAATAAGGGCGAACTCTACATTGAGCCTGTCAGCGATGGAAGTTACCCTCTTGGCACCGCCAGCATCTGGAGATACTATAATGCTATTCCTCCATTCGGCGATGTTTTCTTTGATCCACTTCAGCACGGCAGGTTCCGCGTAGCTAAAAAAACCACCCACCAGATTCATGTGTGTTTGCAACCGCATAATCTTGGCTGGGGACTTACAGATTATCAACAGGAATGTCGAAGAATCCCTGAATTTGGGAGGCGTGCAAGTCCATGGTGATGATGTGGTCAGCGCCTGCTACCGAAAGCATATTTGCGACAAGTTTGGCGGAAATCGGCGCTCGGCTCTATAAAGCAAATCGATCATTATCAAGTGTCCGCGATACGATTGCAAAAAAACCCCCATTTTCTTTTAAGTGTACATGAAAAGCATGCAAAGCTCTGAGTCATAAACGAGCACTTGGGGCTGGATTCATCAAGCCTGCAAGTCGCTGCTGTTAGTAGAGCCACCTGCCCTGATGGCTTTCATTGCATGCAATTAAGCCAGAGATTTACATTATATTATCGTCTTAATGTGCTATTACAAACCGATTATCATGGTCATCTGCTAATTGGTAAGTAAATAATGGTCAAAATGGGAGTTTATTTAGAAATAGCAATAAATCGATTGATTGACTTGTTGCACAAACAAACATGTTTTGGTACGTGAACGAAATAGCGAAAACATTACTCAAGGGGGTCTTGATAACTGGACCAAGCAGAGGTCGAAGTTGCGACAGCCAAAAATAAAAACGCACACGATAGAAGAGAAATCAACATGTTGGAACCGCATCAGGACAAAAACAAGCCATTAGAACAATCAGAATGAAACAAAACATGTCGAATTAGACGGCATGAAGACATAGTGTGAATGATTACATTACATTCAAAGGCAACACCACATCTGGTAAATGAAACCCAAGCAACCCTCGTTTTCTGAACATTCATCGTCCCTGCCTTAAAAGTATTTTACCCGAAACTTCCATTCGATTGATTTCCACTTTTCAATGTGGCGTTCCTTGTCCGTCTCCATATTCTAAAAAATTCGGTAATCTTAGACTCAGATGCTCGCCGTTTTCACACAGGTAAAATAAGCCCCTTGCGCGGAAACCATCACTAGTTTAAGTGTTAAATAAATGGACTAGGGGGTTTGAGGAGTCTACCTTGTCTTTCTTGTCTTGACGGGCGTAGGGAAAGCAGGGAATCACAGCGGTCACTCTACAAGCTGAGGCGATTTTGCAAGCGTTGATCATGATGAGCAGTTCCATAAGGTTGTCATTTACCTCGCCGGAGCCCGATTGCACTATATAGACGTCCTCACCTCGCACGGACTCCCCTATTTCCACACTATGGATAGTTGAAAAGTATGTTAATTTCGTTCCAATTTAGTCCATAGGGACTTAGATTAGAGAGAAAAATGATTAGGATACTTGGTTCAATTTAAGCACTCATTTGAAGTAAAAAAATGTTTCAATCTATGACGTTTATAAAAAATATAGCTGAAACGTTGGCCCAAGAAAAACATTTTTTTTATCCGCAAAAACCCTGCCATTTGCTTAATATGTACTTTTACGCGCAACTAAACCATTGACACTCATCATCGTAAACTGAAAGAACATTATTCTAGGAGGAATCAAATTTGCATTTAAAGACATTCTGTTGTTGACCAGATTAAAAAAGAAAAATCCTTGAAGAATGCCAATAAAATTTGATTGAGTTTTCTTATCAATTAAGCCTGTTTAATGACTGGAAGGATTAAGGCAATTTCAATTACCCAGATTATACGGTTCCGGTTGCACGTGGCAACGCTGTGATAACTTGAGAATATCCTCCAAAACATAACATGCTCTGGATAAATATTGACACTTTCCCGGTATTGAATAGCAGCCCCCCTAGCGCTCTGCTCTTTCATTAACCTCAATCACTTGCCAACACTATTAACGAATGTGATTGAGATTAACACAGATTAACGTTGATTGTTGCGACAACGTGGTTTGATTGAGCGGAACGAACACCGGAAAACTTACCAGGTCTCCAGATTGGAGAATTTCTTCGTGACGACTTTTCCAATATCGATGCCCAGTCGATCGACGATTCCCTGCGCCAGATCTGGGTGGCTGCTGCCCGAAAACACTTTGATGTTCGGCATTCTAACGACGAGATCACTCTGGAGCTCTTTCAACTTTGTTGGCAAATTACTCTTTGTTAGACCCGATTGAGAAGCGCCGGGCATAACTATGTAATATGACAATGTTGGTTAATCGCCCGACCAATCACAGACCGCTTTGGAGTGACAGACGTCACCATTAGGTCAAGACAGCCATGGACGTTGGTGATTTCACAAGAATTTTTCAAAATTTTGTTGATTACCCGAAAGGGGGGGGGTTGAGATATTTTCCATTCCTTTTACTCTATCAATGCAAATGAGTGGCAATTTCAACTCTTGCTAATTTAGGAAGCTGAATGCTTAATGATCCCATCGCGGCTGAAGCCACGATGTCAAGTTGACGAGGATTTCTTGAGTTGCTGGCAACTAACGAAGTTGGTGAATTCCTTTGAGCAACTCTGCCTCAAAATAGTGGCTGGAATTTTGCATACTCTGCGGTGAAAATCACTTGGGCAGCCTTAAAAAATTCCCAGAGCAAATGGGGATAAAAACGGGCCAGATAAAATTCCCCAACCTTGCACCAGGCTTTTTCTCCCCATCGACTTGACATCACAGCCCCCAGTCTGACACTGACACTGACATTAAGTCCTTCGCTCGCATTTGAGAATTTTTGGAATATTTACAAAAAATTAAAAGTGACAAAAAAGCGGCGCAGGCTGAATCCTGGCCCCAAAGCTCTGCATGATCGCTTGAATCGGTAATGCCCCATCATTTACTAGCGAAGTGAAGCAAAAAGGTGAAAAATGGCAAACATCGCAGCTCAAAGAATCAAACGCGAATTTAAAGAGGTTATTAAGAGCGAGGAGGTGAGTTTTCCAAGTGTAGGTCATTTGCTTTTTCCAAATAAACTGGCAAGATGTTTCGAAATAGGTCACTCACCGTTTCCGTCAGTCATTGTTATTCACCTCACTGTTGCCAGCGGCCAATTGGTTTCGCTGTGTTCTGGGTGTTTTTCTGCACGTTTCTCTAGGAAACTTGGGCCTGTTTTGCTTCAGCCAAAGGTTATCAGCAGCGCTAGGAGCCACACTAATCCAAGGGGCGACGCTTCCGACTTGCACAACCAACACTTTTGCTCAACATATTGATCAATTCGCTGTTTATTTCTCTCGGCAATTAATAATCTGCAACATTTCCAAAGCTCTAGTTATCGCATACACAACCGTGGGAAACCTGCCGGACTAAAACAGTGCAAACTTGGCAAAATTCTAGGAGATTTTATTTCCAATCACTGATTATTACGGGGGATCACCCAAGAAACATTTGTAAACACTCTTGTGTTCCAGGTGGCAAAGTGCGCCATCAAACTAGATCTAGTAGACAACAATTACACGGAGCTCCGTGGGGAAATAGCGGGCCCCCCTGAAACCGCCTACGAAGGGGGCAACTTCGTGTTGGAGATTAAAGTACCTGAAACATACCCGTTCAACCCTCCGAAGGTAAGCAAATTGTCAACATCCTCTGGACCTTTAGAGTTTTGTGTTGTTGCAGGTGCGTTTTATCACGAAAATTTGGCACCCGAACATTTCATCAGTGACCGGGGCGATATGTTTGGACATTCTGAAGGATCAATGGTGAGTTTAGGGCGAACCGAAGCCCATCTTGAACTGGGGTTGTTGTAGGGCGGCCGCTATGACTCTACGCACAGTTTTACTGTCGTTACAAGCCCTATTGTCGGCGGCGGAGCCCGACGATCCACAAGACGCTGTCGTGGCCCGACAATATAAAGATAATTTAGAAATGTTCAAATTGACTGCCAAGCACTGGACCAATGCCTATGCAGGAGGTGGGCGTTATTTTTTTAAACTTGCCATTACCAGCCAATGAATTATCTGGCGTTTTAGGTCCGAGCATTAACACGGAATGTGATGACAAAATCAAGCGTCTAGTTGATATGGGCATTGAAGAGCACCAAGCCCGAGTAGCACTTTCCTCTTACAATTGGGACCTAGAAAGAGCCACCGAGCAACTGTTTAGTTAGTGACACTCTATTCGAATTCTCCCAGTTACTTTGTTCAGTTGTAGTTATAATTTCGACGTTTTGCGCCTAGTTTTCAGGTGAATTATATCGATTTATTGACCGCCTTTGAACCTGGAACCGATTTTTAGATATTTAGACCTTCCTCTTTGCGGCCACTTTTCAAAACCTATTTAAACTAATCCTGCCTGACGGTGTTCTTTGTTTGTAAATATACTTTTCCATGCAAAAATTGAGTCTTCGACTAAACACACCACCGAAACGTACTGTAGCTGTTGGACTTGGCGCATTATATTTTCCTTCTTCGAATTCCTTAAAACAACTGCCCAATGTGATAAACGGCAACCGCGCACTGTTCTTCAGTACATCGCTTAACCTCAAATCCACATGGGGTTTGTTTACTTTGGGGAATTTTCAATGTCTCCCGTCTTGGAGGCTCAATGAGTTACAGTCTTAGCGGCTGTAGGTTTGTTATCTGGAGTGGGCTGTATGTTCTAGAGAAGCTCCGACCGGTCGCAATGGAGAACTTAGTGTAAGCGCCCCTTTTCATTCACGTGGATGCTAATCTGGATCGTATGCTTCGGCTCTTTCAGGCCTTCGCAGGTCACCAAGCTGCTGAACAGACTAACGGATGCTGAACGGCAAGCGAAGCTCTTGCAGGCGGAAATTCAGGACATTCGTTCCCAAATAGCGGCTCTAACGCATTCCACCAAAAGCATTCTAGCAAATCGCACTTCCACTACTCTTTTGAGGTAGGAGGGTTTTCACGCTGTTGTCTATTTATTTAACATTTGGTTGTCGAGAGAACGTATGTGAAAAGTATAGGAAAAAACGTGGAGAAATGCTCGAAATGCAAGTTGATGGTAAAAGAACAACAAATCAGGCAGTTATCAACGTTTTCTTGTCTTCAGTCCAGTGCCGTGCCCGAAGGGCTCGGCGCAACAATTACATTAGACTCTAATGGATGTTTAAATAGAGTGCTAGTGGTCAAACTACACTAATGCGTTTCACAGCAAAGCAGTGACTCCTAAAAGGCCGTTGGAAGAGCCCGATTCGATCAGTGAAAGCCAGGCAAAGCGGCCCAGAGACGCACTACCCATAGAAGATGGGTATGTAGTGGTTTACACGGACGGGGCCTGTGAAAACAACGGCAAACCAAACGCCAAGGCCGGAATCGGCGCCTGGTTCAACGACGGAAACCCCATGTACGCAAAACCATATCATTAAAGAAAATTCACTTAAAACTTACCGTTTCCAGGAACATTTCTAAGCCGGTTGTGGGCCGACCGACCAATAACACGGCCGAGATTCAGGCGCCGACAGAAGCCCTCAAGCTGCTCAAATCCCAGGGTACTCGCCGCATTCACTCAACCAACTTGCGCTAAGGTTCTTCATCCGCAGGTTTCAACAAGGTGAAGATATTCACCGATTCACAGTTCACCATCAATTGCATCACCAAGTGGATCCACAAATGGAAGAAGAACCAGTGGAAGCTGGCCAATGGCGGGCCGGTGAAGAACAAGGAGGACTTGGTGCAGCTGGACGCGCTTTGCCGGCAGTTTCTGGACATTAAATGGGTAAAAACAAGAGTGTTAGTGTGGATGTGCAAGTGGGAATAGCGGTGTTTTATTTGAAGGAATACTGTGCAGGCCATAAGGGGATCAAAGGGAATGAAGAGGCGGACAGACTGGCGCGAGAAGGAGCTCTGAGGTATAGACCGTCTTAATAAACTTAATAAAATTACTTTCTACAAGTAGCTTTATTGTTGTGTGTGCTTGCAGTGTCTATTTGCACTAAAACTTCTGATCAAAGACTAAATGCGCATAAATAAACAAAAATCAATTGTTAGCTTGGGATAAACTGCAGTGGTTCAAACACACCTTGCCGCCTCTTGCAGTTCCATCTGAATATTCCTATTTTATACAAAGACCCCCGATTTGGCCCATTCCAGTCCTTTGTGGGCCGGTTCTCATCCAAAACAGAATATTTTTTTTAAACGAACAACAGAGTTATTTACAGATAAACCGTCTTCACGTCACAACACCCTCGAACTGCACAGTGATCACCATACACTTTTGTCAGTACCTCTTCTGATTGGCGGGCGGTGGCCGGTTGGCGCTCCAATCGCGCCCCTCCTTGTGATGGTGATGGTGATGATGGTGTCGCTTTTTCTCGCCTTTGGCGCCGTAGCCGTCGCTGACGACCATTTCGGAGCTGTCCCGATGCCGTTCGGTGGCTTCACGCGCCCTGTAGGGCTCGTCCATCGTCTCCTTGCGGCGCAAGGGCGAGTGGCCCGATTTAGAGCCGGCCGATTCGTGCAGGTTCTCCCAGGCCTGTCGGTAGTACCGGTTCAGACCTCCGCTTCGCGATTCTGAGCTGGACGAATCGAAGGAGGCCACTGTATTGCAGTCGGGTGAGGCTCGGTGACGGTAGTGTTTGGCACTTTGATTTCTGCAGAAGAAACACGTGAGTCTTACTTTCTTCAAGCCGTTCTTACCTTCAAAGTCGTGCGGGGGTTCAAAGTGCCCGAAAAGCCTCTTAGAATTAGAGCATGCAGTGCGGGTGCCGAAGAGAGGAGGGTTAGAGCAAAAATCGTTCCTGCCATGCATTGACGAACTTCGTTTGCAATCGCCCCATTTGGGGACTAACTAGTTCACCAGTTCGAGGGCATGAAACAGGGTCGCAGGGCACGGCTTGTTGCAAACCAAGTTCCACTGATCGTGAACAGAGTGCCCCCCAAAAAATGGCTTACGTGATAGAAATGGCACTAAGTCACATCGGATTACTGAAATACCCGGCTCGATGCGATCTGTAACTGCGGCTGAACTCTCGCCGCCCGATCTGCTGATCGGGAAACGGGAGAGCCAGCAGGGTGTACCATCTGGAGGGCATCGCGCTTGGAGAGGGGAGTCGGTGTGAGGATCTCTTCGCCGCACCCGCACTGCTCGGAAAAAACAATACTGGTGACTGGTGAGTTAGTCTAGGGTGAGGTTCTCTATCCTGTCCACCCGGCTGGAGCCACCTTGCGACTCCAGACTTACCCGAGGAAGGCCGCTTACCTTCTAACCAAGATCACCACGGTGGTGATGACTGCTGCCAGAAAAATAAAGGCGCCGAAGGTGCCCAGCGCGATGATGGCCCCCACGTTCAATCGGGCGCCAAACGGCTCTTGCCTGTCTCCGTCCACTGATAGAGGCACGTTTACGTTCGGTCCTCCACCATGTTGCACATTATTTGCGCTACCTAGACAAAAATTGTTTCAAACAAGAGTCACCGTTACAACCTCATTTAACCTACTGGCAATTTCGTTGTCCTGCGGATGGGCCGCCACGATGATATTCGGCTTGGTGGACGTTGTCTGCGGTCTTCTGCTTCTGGTGGTTTGACGGGTGCCATCATTGGCCGCCCGAATGGTGGTGGGAGGCGGCTTGGGCGTCCTGGTTCTCCCCCTCGTGGTCAAGGTGGTGAAAATTGACGTGGGCAACGTCGACTGTGTCACTTGCTGCGTGGTAGGCGCCGGGGTGACAATGGGATCGTCTGCAACTGCAGAGAAAATCCGTGAAAATGGTCGTCCAGTTGCTGCGTTGCAAGGCGCACCTTTGCAGGTGGGCGGCAAAGAGTCGTACTGTCCATTTGCCATGCAGGTGATCCTGTCGGCTCCTACCAACACGAACCCTGGTAGGCACTGATAAGACACCACTGAACCAAACACTGTGTCGTTGCTGGGCACCTCCAAAAGGCCGTTGGGGATTTCAAGGGGAGGCTCGCATTGAACGGCTGCAAGTCACTGGGTGAAGTAAAAGGAGAAAAAACACGCGTTGGGGCGACTTACGTTCGCAGCGTGGAGGCGGCCCGTTCCAGCGCTCGTCAATATCGCATGCCAGTTGCGCCCGCCCAATCATCTCGTACCCCTTGAAACAGCTGTAAACCACTCGGCTCAGATAACCCACTGAGTCGTTCACTAGCATGTACTCCCCGTTGGGGATATCTGCTGGGTAGCCGCACTGGATGCCTGAATAATAAAAAAAAAGAAATGGCAATGTCTTTTTTTGTGTGATACTTTTAATACTCACGTTTGCACACCGGAGGGAACTCGTTGTAAAAGCCGGTTTCCAGGCAGGTTCTCATGGTGGGGCCCACCAGTAGGTGGCCCTCATCGCACGTGTACTCCACCAGCGAGCCCACGTTGAAGTTGGGCGCCAACATGGTGGAGTTGGGCGGCTGCTCTGGGCGGCCGCAGGCCTTTGGCTCTAGAATCGGATGCAGTTGAAGCTGCAGCTTGAACGGGAGCAAAGAGTGAAAGACTTACGGTGCTGGCAGATGTAATTGAGGCGCATCGTGCAATCAGTGTCCGACCACAGCCACCCTTTGGTGCCGTCATAGCGGGCGCAATTTCCAGTCCCAACGGGCAAATTCCAGAAGGACACCGTCACGTCGTCTCCTTTCAACCACTGCCAACCACCTGATGGGGATAAAATAAGTAACGATTTTTCCGCCGGATCGGAGACAAAGTGGTTTACCAATTTTCGGGTCCCTAACGGCCCCCATCCAGTACTGGCCCTGGGAGTCGCTGCGGTGCCGCCTCCACAGTTCCCAGCTGATAAATCCTGCGAAAAAAACACCAGAAACTGTTACAAACTGCACTCTTGCTGAAGGTTCAATAGCGCACCTTGCAGGGCCGGATTGCTTTCGTCTACCAGGGTGCCACCTCGGCTGCGGCAAAACTGCAGCGCCTCTCTAAACACCAGCGGGTTCCGGTTGTAAAACACGTAACACTTGCCGTTGTAAGTGGCGGTGCTGCCGGGCGGCTGGTCCCTAAACTGTGGGCACCTCTCAATGGGCAGCGCCTGGTCCGTGTAGACGAAAGCCTCGCAAATGGACAACTGATTGGCTTCCGGCACTTCCAGGTGGACGCTGACAAAGGCGCCGGGCATGGGCGGGTTGCAGGGCAGGAACAGCGGCTGTCCCTCCTCCAGGAACCCGGTGAATCGGTTGCAGATCGGGTTCGTGCCCAGATCGGGGCGATTATTGCCCACCCGCACCACTATGGTAGCCGGTTGATTGGCCCCTGCGTTCACATTAATGCATTCAGTCGGTGCACACGAACACTTTTCACTTTTTGCTTACAAACCGTGCGAAAAATGCGCATTAAATGCGAGTTTAAAGCACGCTTTCACCATATACAGGGTGATATACATATGCAGGGTGACAACTTGAAAACTTGCAATGGTTATATATGGGGAACAAAAAATTAATGCCCTTTGGGCACGGCACTGGTAGCAGAACAACAAACCACAAATTAGACAGTTGGGAAGGTTTTTTTGCATTTAGACCAGTCTCGTGCCGGAAGGGCTCGGGCACAACAATTACATTAGACTCTTTTGGATGTCGAATTCTACTTGAACATCCATTAGACTCTAATGTATTTGTTGTGCCGAGCTCTTCGGGCACTACATTGGTAGGACAACAACAAACAAGAAATCAGACAGTTGGGAAGGTTTTTTTGCATTCAGACCAGTGTCGTGACCCCCTTCGGGCACGACACTGGTAGAAGAACAACACAACTAGAAATCCTACACTTTATCATCAAACATCATCGATGTTCTGCACTTTAGACTATGCAAGTCTTCAAATTGTCACCCTGTATATGATTTTCACGCTCGATGGACGAGATGTTAGTTGCTCAGTTACACGACTTACCGCAGCAGGGTTTGCCGAAATCGAGCCGCACCAGCTGCACCATGTAGGGTTCCAGCAGGTTCACGTACCACCAGGGCATTTTTTCCGCCTTGGTTAGTGTGCAGGTTTCCGCATTGAAGAAGGCGCTGGTGCTTCCGTCGATGGCCTTTTGCGGTATTCCACCCGCTTCAGTGGAGACTTGCATGGGAGCCTTACCGGCAGCCACATTCAACACTGTAACCAAATATTCGGCCATGAAGCCTTGACAATGACCGGAAAGGCCACGGTTGACAATACTTTCACGAAAAAAAACGGGTTCGGTTGCATTTTTCTATCCGAAATCGCAACACGGTGATTATTAATGCATATCCGCAATTGATGCGCGTCTGTTGACCAAAAACTTCTGCTGACCCAGTTTGGAGGCCCGCATTCCGTTACGAGCGACCAACTTAGACCTTTTTTACTCATCGTCCAAAATCGCATCACAAATGACCGAGTCATCGGCAATTTCGATGAAGTGAAATCGGTTGATTATTAGCATCGTCTTTTGGGCGTCCCGAATCAGGGCCCAAATGTTGACCGAAAAACTCATATCGGTTTCTTCGATAGAACGGACGTTTTCCGGGTGATTTTTCCGCACTCAATCAGTGTAAGGCTATCAATTAGCAAGTAGGAACCGTTTAAAAAGTGAAATTGCGCCGGCCTGCCGTGAAATGGCCATTAAGCAGAGTGCAAAAAAATCGGTTTTACAAACGCAAATTAATCAAGTAAAATTGCTCGATTGCTGGAAAATAAATAGTCGTTGAAAGGAAAGTTTTTGACAGAAATAAATATAGAAAGTGATCTGGTTTGGAATCATATTATGCCGTTCCTAATTCGACTGGTCATGCGAATGGTAAATAATACCGGATTAATCCAACACAAGTGCTAAAAATTTACTAAAGAAAAAACACAAAATCGCCTATCAAGCTTTGGGAATTTTTTTTTCTTCAGGGTTTATCGCGTGTTTCTTCCCAGAGCGAAGAGAAAAACACTGAACTTCCTCTTTTCTGAACACCATCAAAAGTAGAAGGTATAGAGGAACGCTTTGTAACAGTCCTCAGAGAGAAAAAACTTCTGAGTCGATTACCAAGCTTTTGGAAACCGAATTTCCTTCTTCAGAGTTTAACGCGTGTTTCTTCTCTTCGCTCTGGGAACGAACACGCGTTAAACTCTGAAGCAAAAATGCGTTTTCCGAAAGCTTGATAATCGACAGAAGATTTCATTGCTGAATACCATCAAAAGAAGCGAAATGAAGAAACACGCTTTAAACCCTGAGGAAAGAAATAAACTTTCCGAAAGCTTGCTCATCGACTCAGAAGTTTGTTCTTTCTGAACACCGCAACAAACTGATCTCTATCTCTTATAGCACATATCTTCAGAAATAAAGAACTTCTGAGCTGATTATCAGGATTTCGGAAAATTTCCTTCTTCTTCTAGTAGAAATAGGAGATGTAGACGATCGCTTTGTAGTACCTACTTTTCAGAAGAAAAAAGCTTTTGAGTCGATTACTAAGCTTTCGATTTTTTTCCTTCTTCAGGGTTTGATGCGTGTTTCTTCCCTGCGCTCTGATAAGAAACACGCAATAAACTCTCCAAAAAAAAAATCCGAAAGCCTAGGAAAGGTAGTAATCGACTCAGAAGTGTTTCTTTCTGAAGACCAAAACTAGATAGAACATATAGTTTGGGTTAGTCTTCAGAAGAAAAAACTTCTGAGTCGATTACCGAACTGCTAAAAAACGGTTTCCTCAGTGCTATTCCATCAAAAAATGAAAAGTGGAAACTTATGAATATCAGTCTGTTGTGGTCTTTAGAAAAAAAAACTTCTGAGTCGATGACCAAGCATTGCAAACATTTTTTTGTACTTTAGGATTTAAAATGCGTGGCTTTTCCCAGAGCCAAGAGAAGAAAACCGCGATAAACTCTGAAGAAGAAAATTAAATCTTGGAAAACTCGAAGCTTTTCTCTCTGTACACCAAAAATAGAAGACATACGGAATCGGTCCGTTGTAGTATTCAGCAAGAAAAACCGTCTGTGTTGACTTTCTGAGCTCAGCTAGACGGGTTGAGACTGAAGACTGGCAGCCATCTAAGCTCAAACAATCCGTATCTTCAGAAGTTTTTCCTCTGAAGACCACAACAGTCCGAGCACCAAAATTTTCCACTTTTCACTTCAAAACATTTTGCTGAAACCCGACGGGACTAAAACGGGTCGTACTTAATGGAAATGTGCAATGTATCCATGCATGTTCCATGGAAAGCCTCTAGATCGGTGCAACGAAATTGGCGTGTAAACAGCGAAGCCAAAGTGGGTCAAGTGTGTCATCCGAGCCATAACATTTGGCTCACATCAAGCAAAATGACATCGTGATTGTATCATTATGAAGAAGAACAAGATATAACGGAGACAATAATAAAAGTACCACAATAACAGTGGCGGGGATAATGGATAGATAGTCAGATAACGATGTGCATTCGAGCCGATGTTGACCAAACGGGAAAACTGTATCAGTTGCATTCAACCTGTTTCGATACAGAGCGATCTTTTCCCGATCGTTTCGATTTCTATGTAGCGGTAGCAACGTTACTTCTGCATTCCTTTTAATGGTCGATGACCGTGGGTGCCCGCGTTTTCATTAGAACCGATTGGGCGCAACTGATCCACCAGCAGCAACAAATTGGGGGAAAATTTGAATCTTTTGAACGGATCTAGGTACTTACCGCAAAACGGGATCCCTTCGGGTAACCAGGCGCCGTTCTCGCACACTCTCCTGCTGGGCCCCAGCAGCTCAAAGCCGCGCTCGCACGAGTAGGTGGCAATGGTGGCCGGGCCGAGAGTTTCATCGGAAAACTCAACGGACGAGTGGGCGGGCGAGCCTGGAAACTTGCAACCGCCCGTCACTTCTGGGTTGGCGCCTGCAACGAAACCAAAGGGGCATAAGACGCAGGAATCGACCAGTGTAAAGCATGGGCAAAGTATGGGCACGCTCCGTTGCCTTTTCCTGTTCAAATTCCTCGATTATCTGCAGCCTGGTCGTTATTGTGCGGCGTGTGCCACTGACCCACTAACTTTCCGCTGGGTTCCCATAGATTGCGTTCGAATGACCCTAATCCAGCCCATGAGTTTCCCGGATGAATCGCATTGCATATTGCAATGCGACAATCGTGCAATGCGATTTGGCCCGGACGTGTTGCTCCAGGCCGGAACTTCCACCGGGAAACGGACAAAACGGTTGATTTGGGCAAAGCATTGCAATTAGCGCGGGTTCGCTTCAAGTCTTTGGTCTATTTGCTCCTAGTTGGGGACTGATTGCGATGATTCGTTGTCCAAACATGACCCAAAGTAAACACCTGAGGCGGTTTTAACCCCAATAACCAATCGCTGCTTGGTTTAGCTGGTTCTAACTAGCTCTAATCTACTGGGGAAATACGTACATCTGGCCAGGACTAGTAATCCAATAAAGGTGCCACAAACACCCCAAAGCGAGGTGCCACCTCGGTACCACCACATCGGAAAACACTGAAGCCGTTCCACTTAGGCACGATCGATCTAACGCTACTTGTAAAACTCCCGTTCTTCACGCGTTCGCCGTGTCTTTCAAACTGAAGAAACGACGCTCTAGTTTTCCTCACCGCAAGACACACGCTGACGTAGGCACAGGTGGAAGGAAGACGGATCGTTTGGGGAACGAAAAAACGGAAAAAACAACGTGCGCCCCGCAGCCAGGCCGATTAAAACGTTTAACTATCGATGCGTTGTTTTCTTTCTGTACGTGTGCAAAAACCCACTTCCAATTACGCCTCAATGGTGCAGACTTTCTTCGGAAGCAATTTGCCCGCTTGTATGGCACTTTGAAAAATCTATTAACATTTTTGATGCCTGCGAGCCAATATGGGCGTTTACAGAGGGCGATTCAAAACTGCTCTAACAAACTTTAGGGGGTGATTTTGGGGCTTAGTTTGAGATCAGTGTTCTAGTAAATGGGCCCTTAAAAACACACAAAAATTTTCAAAAATGAAAATCCACATTGGCAAGTTAGTGGGTGTTCAAAATGAAACACTGTTGTCTATGGATCAGAACGTCGATGGCTCTCATTTTTACACGGTGATTCGAATGCACTCTTCTGCAAACTTCGGGATGTGATTGTTGGCATTGTTTTAAGACGAAATGTTTTATTAAACCACGGTCCTTAAGGGCGAAAATACCGGGTTTATTCAAAAATGTGCTCATTTATCCGAAACCGCTGGAGATATTTTAACGAAACTTTCCAGGTGTCAATCGCTCTAGAGGGGCCATGGTTTTTTTGAATTAATTTTTTTTTCGGTGCACCAGCGGAGCACGTACCGACATGAGGTTGAATATTTTTGAAGAAAAAAATGGCACGCCACTGATTTATCAAGAAACTAATCCAACTTTTTCATTGACTGTTTAGTGCCAAACACAAAAGGTCTCTTGAGTTTTCTTCGAACAACGCATTATTTTCGCGTAAAACTCGGTTAAAATTGCCAGTTCCAAACCTCATAAATCGTTTTCAAATTTGCCCTGAACCGTGAAGGTTCTAATGCAAAAAGAACTCTCGCGGGAAAACAAAAAATGCTCCTATTTCGAGTTCGACATCCAGTGGAGTTTAATGTGTCTGTTCCGAATGCAAAAAAACCTTCATAACTGTCTGATTTGTAGTTTGTTGTTCTCCTACCAGTGCCGGTACAACTATTACATTAGACTCTTTTGAATGTCGAATTCTACTTGAACATCCATTAGACTCTAATGTATTTTTTGTGCCGAGCCCTTCGGGCACCATTGTCGCCTTGCGAAGAAAACTTTTCTATAAATCAGAACGTTGATGGGCTTCGATCGCTGCATATCGGATGCAACACCCTTGACTACCATCAATGTTCTGACTTTTAGATAATAATACGACAGCAGCGAGTACTGCTGGTCGATTGGCGAGTCGAGTCCAAGAAACGTCTAAATCATTGGCTGTCATCAGAGCAAAAAAAATGGTGCAATATAAGGAAATTGCATAAGTGCATCGATCTAAATAGAAAGCAAGCAAGTAAATGCGTTCATTAAAATGATTAGAACTAATGAGTCGATATTACGGTTCTATCGCAACACGATAAGGATTCGTCGGCGATTTATGCGGGTAACAACGAATTCTGTGCGTTTTTTTTTCTTCTGCAATTTATGAAAGGAAAAACTGAGCGGAGTACTTTCACAAAGTGCGCCAATTAACAAGGAAGTTGGCGGCTTTGCGGCAGGGAGACAAAGGGAAAACGCGTTTTTTTCTGTAGCTTTTAGGTCCCACGATATGATATGGATCACTATTGGAATAGTGATTGACAAAGAGCCACTTACGTTCCCATTATCGGGCAAAAGCAGCAAATGTTTCTACCGACATGCCGGCATGTAGTTTCAGATCCGTTCGAGCTGTGCATATACGCGTAGAGTACTGTTAGATGTTGTTACTTTCTACAAGTACGCATTGCACATGTCGTTGGAATATTTTCGTGACTCGGCTCGATTCTCTCAACAGCCCAGATGAATATTAGATGAACATTAAGCGAATTGATCCGTCAATAATCTTCCGGTATTTCGCTTGCTTCGTGGTTCCTCGCCTCAAGAGGTTTCTAATTCGAGCCCCAAAATGGCACCGCCCAATAGCCCAGATTCCATTGCGAGATAATTAAAAAATTGATTATAATTAGTCGAGAATATCTAATCAAGTTTGGTTACGTTAGCGCGATCTAATCCCCGATTTGATGCCGAGTCATTAAGGCGTCGCTGCTGCTGCTGCTGCTGTTTAAATTGTGTTTTCTTTTCAATCTGGTTCTTATGAAATTGAATTTAAATAACACTGCCTCTGCTAATCCAACAGCTCAAGTGGCAAACTCTTGCTCTATTTTGGAATCGAAGTTGTGCTGAGCCCTTCAGACACGACACTGAGTTGAGCACAAGAAAACGCTGTTGATTTGACCGCTTCATAGTTTTTGTTCCCTAAACTTCCGCATTAAGCAGGCACGACACTGGTAGGAGAACAGCAAACAAGCAATCAGAGAGTTAGGAAGGTTTTTTGCAATCAGACCAGTGTCGTCCCCGAAGGGCTCGGAGCAACAAATACCTTAGAGTCTAATGGATGTTCAAGTAGAATTCGACATTCAAAAGAGTCTAATGTAATTGTTGTGCCGAGCCCTTCGGGCACGACACTGGTAGGGGAACAATAAACTTCAAATCAGTCAGTCAGGAAGGTTTCTTTGCATTCGGAACAGTGTCGTACCCGAAGGGCTCGGCACAACAAATACATTAGAGTCTAATGCATGTTCAAGTAGAAATCGACATTCAAAAGAGTCTAATGTAATTGTTGTGCCGGGCACTTCGGGGGCGATACTGGTCTGAATCCAAAAAAAACGTTCCTAACTGTCTGATTTGAAGTTTGTTGTTCCCCTACCAGTGTCGTGCCCGAAGGGCTCGGCACAACAAATACATTAGAGTCTAATGGATGTTCAAGTAGAATTCGACATTCCAAAGAATCTAATGTATTTGTTGTGCCGGGCCCTTCGGGCACGCTTTTGCAGATTGCAAAATAAAGAAAACACGGTATTTTCATTTTGTGTCTCTAAATTTTCGTTATTTGGGAACAAACTGATTAACTCTGCTTAAAAGTTTGAACCTTTTGAAGAATTCCACTTGATTGGTCATTGAATGAAACAAAGCTATTTCAACTGATTGATGAGCAAACGGTACTTTCAGCGCCCATATTGATGATTTCGGATGGCCTTGTGCTCGCCCAAAGGCAGAAGTACCGTTAGCGCGTGAAGAATTCGGACAATCAGCAGCACTGGACGTGATCTAGGCTGTTCTAGTCGAAATTGGCGGAGGACAGTGACAATTGCGAAACGATTTCATTTCAATTAGCGAAATCGGGGTCCCCGCGAACCTCAATGAGCACACCGCCGCCACATTAACATGCCGAACATATTAAAGTGTGCATTTTAATTTCGACTTTTTGTAACTTCCCGCGCTTCCGTTTTAATTATCTGATAATCTCGCTATTAATCATTTATTCGGAAGGCTATCTGAGGCAATTTGTCTTCCTTTGCCTGCCTTACATCAGTCTCAGCTAGTGAGCAGATGTGCAACGCAGATAATCAGCATATTGTCCTTCTTCGGATCATCGTCAACATAAAGCCCCGACCAATGTGGGTTTTAACGCGAAAAATAGGGGCCCAGGGCTTTCCACTAATGAAAGCCCCCAATATTCGGAACCGTCGCATCCTACCAATGGTTGTTTGTCATGAAAATTCGCTCCGTAACCAATTTTCTGACTGCCTTCGACCCGCTTTCTGTACATGGGCGGTCACGTGCAACGCACAGGCGCTATTACCCTTGATTTTTTCCCTTTTAAATCCAAACTGTTTGTGATTGCTCAAATCCGCGAAACCTAACGGCAATGGCTCCAATAGCTCTTAACACGCCACAGAAACGTCCTAAATATTCGTTTTATTTTCGGGCGATTCATTCCGGTAATGCCAGTAAAGACATGAACGTTCCTGTTCCAATCCCATTCTTCAGTTGGTTTTAGCCCCGCCCACAGACCCTTCAGAGCTGGGCTATAAGCCCATAGATAAAAACGAAAAACTTACCGATGTATGCCGCGCTCGCTGCTTAATAACTGGCGCCATTGACGATTTTCATGTTTCAGGGAATTCATTAAAACCACGCCTAAAAAATAAATATTCATTTTGTTAATAGTTGATAATAAAAATACATTCTGCCCTTGCAATTAACTATAAACAAAAAAAAAACGGCTATTTATATCAGAAACTTACAAACATACATCAATGATTATATTTCAACAGACTTTCTTTCATCTCCCTCGTAATGTTGCGCTTGATAGCTTGAGACTTTCGCAGCGGACTATAACCGCTTATGGTCAGATAGCGCCTGAGCAACGTCTCAATATCGCCCAGCAGCTGCTTCTTGTACCCCAAAGCGAACAGTTTCTGAATCATTGCGTAACGTTCGCGTTCATCAACTGAAGCCACTAGGGCGAAAGCCACGCTTTCGATCCGCAGCAAGTTGGTGCCAGATTCGATGCTCCAGTTGTAGATGAACGGCACTGTGTTCACCGCAATGTGAAACTGTTGCACTGTGTCTGTGAGGATCACGCACAAATCGCTCAGTAGAAAGCGATCGCATAGCGAGATGAGATCAAGCAAAGTGTCCAGATCCAGAACGATTTCAATGTTTTTAGATGGTTTCTGCAGCTCGACCGTCTGCATGATAAAGAGCAGACACTTGAAACTCTTGGACTCCACTTCGGCTAGCGCCACTTCAGCCTGTTCGCTCTCCTTGAAGTGCCCGTCCAGCAGCCCTTTGAAGAAGTCGGATTGGTTGACTAGAAAGTCGCGGTCGGATGGGATAAGGCAGCCGTCATCCAATCGGAACAACACCACGTTGTTGCAAGTTTCCGCCAGCTTATACTCGCCAATGGCCAGCTTCGGCCAGCCCACATTGCGAGCAGAGAGCGACTTCGGGTTGTTGATCAGGAGACAGTGGGAGGCCATTTGAACCAGCACCTTCAGGCTGCGGATATTGTCGTGATCATCGTTTTCCTGCAGCAGCTTCATCAGCACCTCCAAGCCGCCGCAGTTGAGCATCAGTTTTCCCAGGATTGACCTATTCCTGCAAAGCCGCAAGCTATTACTCCGGTCCCCGTTGGGAAGCTGGGCAATTTACCCGATAATGTAGGGAAGCACCAGCACCAAGCTCTGCTTCACCTTCCAGTCGCCTCGTATCAACTTATGGGCGATGTTGCCCTTGCCAGCTCCCGACTCGGCCGTTTCGCTGAAACTCTTCAGAATACGATAAGTGAAATGGGCGTTGAACAGACACCTGGAGCAGGTCTCGTGGTTGGCCGGGATGCTCCGCATGTCGTTCAGCGTGTGGATGTAGTTGGTCTGCATCAGAGATATCAAATGTTCCCCACACCTAAAGAAAACTGGGCATTGTCCATCCCATCCCAGCCCTGGAAATCCAACTCACTTGACAATCTCGCAGATTACGTCCTTGACATCGAACTGTTCATTGACGGCGCATTTGGTCAGCTGCATCACCAGCTCCACTTTGCCCAGATGGGGGTGATGGGGCTGCACTTTGAGGTAGGACTTGATGAGGGCGACGATTTCATGGCACAGGGATACTTGGAGGGAGCGGCGCACGTTCGTCCTGCTGTCCTCAGAGGCCTCATCTCCAGCTTCCTCCACCGCCTGTTTGCCAACGTCCGGCTCGCCCAAGTCCTGGAAATCGTGGTCGTGCGCGTCAGCAAAATCCGCTTCGTCCACCTCACTGCAGACCGGCGAATAATCGTCTGAGTCCGACTCTGGAAATTCAGCCTCATAAAAAACTATCGGGGCCATTTGGGGGGCGCTCACCGTGAGCTAGGGAGCGATTGGGGCTCATGCCGCCTTCGCTCCAGGACAGCGCGTTTACGCTGTCGCTGTCTGAGCTGGATCCGGGGCTGGGACTTCTCATGCAGCTCCGGTAAAATTCCAGCTCATCGTCACTAGAATTCGGGCTGCTGCTGCATTCTTTCAATGTCTAGAAATGCAGATATACCAATGAAATAGTGCACAGTACAGTGTGTCCGGGTTAAGAACTTACCACTTACCACACTTTTTTTTATCAAAAAATTAAAATTAAAAAAAGGATTTTAAGATGGTAAGTTCTTAACCCGGATCCACTGTAGATCCCACCGTTTCCATCCTATACTTACCTCGTGATACCGCAGCCGCTTCTTGGCATTGCCGGAATTGGAAAATGTATAATTGCGCCTCTTCTCGCAGGGATGCTTGAAGTTGACCAGATCAGGAGGCCCGACTAGCCACGCCAGCTTGTCAACCAGCACGGGAATGATATCATTGGCCAGTTGCTCAGCAATCAGCTTATCATCGTACCTGAACTTGTTCAAAGTGTGGATGAGAATGATGCAGCAGTTCATCTGAAACGGAAGCAAAATCGCCCTAAAATCCAGAGTTCGGGTTGTTCAGATGGTCGGCTTACAATGTTATTGGAACCTTCGTCAAAATCGCTCAGAACTTTGATGAGCATCGGAATGGCTCGGCCGCACCTTTCGAGGCTGCGGTTCGCTGGATGGTCGAGCAGGTAACAAAGACATTGCAAATACTCGGTGGCCTGGCCCTCAAACTCTAAAACACCAGGCTTATGAAACTGCTATTGGCAATATCCCCATGGCGGTACCATTGACGATGGAATGCTCTTCTAGTACTTCGATGAATTTGGTGCAGATTTCCGGAATGGGCAGCTCGGACTGCAACTGACAGCTTTTGATGAAATTCATCACGATTTTCACGATCTTGCGGGGGTCCAGAATCAGGATGCTGCTCAAATGCACCAGCGAGTCGCCTCTATCGGTACTTCTCAACTGAAACCGCCCCAAAAATCATTATCTCTAATGGATCAAAGGCAGGTGGTTAAAATGGCACCTCTAGAATTGAATCGTAGTTCCGAAATCGCGAATACTCGTGAATCACCCGGATGATGTCAAGCAGTGTTTTTTCGTTTTCCTTGCACGCCTGCCATCGCTCGCTGTACTTGATGAAAAGGGAGCCCACCGCCTTTAGAGCCCCGAATTGCTTCACCAAACATTTCACAGTGTTGCTATTTTGTAGCTCTCTGGAAGAAACCGGCTTGTTTGAATAAGCGCGATAATCACACAAAAGTTTATTACCTTAGAGCCCTGAGCGCCGTCACCAGGGTGGCTTCGCTGATTTTCTCCCCATCAGGCAGCTGGTCTTTGGAGGCCGCCCGCACTACGTTCACTATATGCGAAACAATTGTGGGCTTTTTAATAATCATGAGCGTAGCCCATTGGTCTCGATGATGGCACATATTTCCGACTATTCGGAACGTCCTTCCATTGATACTGTCCTGGTTCGGGTGTCGTTTCAGCAGCTGGCTCAGGATGGACAGGATGCCGTGCTGGGTCACCTACACAAACCATCACTTACCAAATCAATGCGGACAGAGCAAACTTACCAATTCATTGGTGCATGCCCGCTCCATCATGCAATTGCCCAGAATGCTCAGCGCCAAATCCAGGCAGCTTTTCTGGTTGGTGGACAGGAGACTTGCAGCTAATTGCTTCAGGGCGCCCTTAGTTCTGAGCAGGACAACGTTTTGCTTCTTTTTCGGCCAGTCCACTTCATGGCGAATGCAAATCAGGGCTTTGACCAATCCCTTGGGGGTGGTCGAGCCTTGAAGGGCTTGTATGGCCCCTTCCAGGCCAGACATGGCGTGCTTTTGCAATAGACCAGATTTTCGGTTGTTTCTATTCTTCAAAATGAATTTTTGTCAATAAATTAATTCACTGCCAGGCTCTCTGGTGACAACAATGCTCAAAGTTTGACATAAGTGAGGTTAAGCAGTTGCTAGCTAAAGGGGCTGAGAACATGCCTTCGGACGAGGAAAGTGAGCTGCCGCAGCTGTCGGCCAGCGCTTTTGAGGCCCTGCAGGAGTTTTACAGAGAGCAAGAGGAGCGGGAGGCCATGGAAATGTCTGCACGTGATGTTTCCCTGAATGGGGACTTTAGTGAGGACTGGGCAAGTACTTAGGTTAGGGGCTTTCAAGCGGCTAAAGCCCTGCTAACAGAGCCGCATTTACAGCAACTCAGCCAGTTTTGGTACGACGAAAGCACGATCAAGGAACTAGTGGATATGACACTGGGAGCTGTGGGGACGAACGCAAAAATCGCCCTTATTTCCTGCCCGACGCTTTACACCGAAATGAAACATCGGGCAGGGCCTGAAGCTGAAGGTAAAAAGTAAAAAATGCGGCCCGAACCAAAGTGAAACTTTGTCAAACTTGTTCAGTGACGCTCTTCGAGTTCGATCGGAGATTTGCAGTGTTTGGGGGCGACTTTATTTTTTACGACTATCGATCGCCTTTGAACATCCCCCGAGATAAAAGCAGCTACTACGACATAGTAGTGGCCGACCCTCCATTTCTATCCGAGGAATGTCTGACGAAAACGGCGGTAACAATGAAGTTCCTTACAAAAAGGCTCATAATACTAAGCACCGGTAAGCAACAGTAGTAAATGGGTAAGTCTCCGGTAACTGATCACTGTGGGGTTTAAGGGGCAATAATGGCAGACCTAGCGAGCAGGTTGTTGGACTTGGAGAAGCACAAGTTCGAGCCCCATCATCGCAACAATCTGGCAAATGAGTTTTGGTGTTTTACGAACTTCCACAAAACGAGGGACGTGTCCTAGTAATAAACCAATAAGATTGAAAAAAAGCGATTTTATTCCATTCATTTCACGTGCGTGATATGTGCCCGGATAACGAAAATCTGGGATATGATGCGTTCGAACGTTTAGAGGAGAGCAACCCAATCCAATTGGTCCCAACACAACTCCAGTGGCCATTATTGCTATACTTCTATCATATATGTAACTCACATGGTGCAAACTTAACAATATTTAGGCGTTTAACTGCGTTAAAATAATCACATTCACAGAGTATTTACAAGCTTTCGGGCCAGAGGCTCAAAAGCTGGACACAAATACCGAACATCGATTCGTGGACTGGATAAAACTGTAACACAGCATGAAGTAAAAGCATACAAAACGGTACCGGTTTCTTAAAAAAAATACCTTTGGTTTGAGTACCTCTAACATCCTTGTACAGTCTTGTGAGTAATGTAAAATCCTTCGATTAAAGCGCATCGTCCAGGTAACTTACATCGTCCTGAATAGCTCCGGTTTCCTTCAGCGCCTGCATTGTTAGTCTATCTATTTCGTTCAGCAGGAACTGGGTGTCAGTGTCCAAAACTTCCGAATGCACGGAGTTTTGAACACTGTCCCACTCCAGACTGTTAGCGGACGACGACACTCTGGAATAGTCCGATTCGGTCACATTGACCGCATGCAGAGGACTGCGATTGGGCTGAGTCGTCAGAGTGTCTTCGGGAAATATTGAAGTTGCCCTGAAACACTTGGTTAAAAAATCCAGCTGTAAGACCACCCAATTTCCAGTACCAAGAGCTGCCTGATGCCTCATGGATCATGGAGCAGGGCAGAGTCTCGTGCTCCCATTCCAGCTCCAGAGAGTTTTCCGGCGTGGAGGCTCTAGTGGAAAGGCTGGCGCTGCTTAGCAAAGCCCTGGCGTCCAGAAACTGCAGCTGGATGTCTCTGCTGAAGAGCAAATACCTGATTATCTGCGTAGTTGGCAAAAACATTCGTCTCAGTACCTCTGGAGGGAAACTCTGGGCAACTCGGACAGCCTGTGATAGGACAGCTGCGGCCTTAGCATCGCGACCACGCCAGTCGAACGCTTCTACAAACAAAGCAATTAAGTTCCATTAAAAGCCCAGGGAGTTCAATTGAGTGTTCACCTCCTGTCTGTCTTTCCTCCTGTGGAACAGCCTGGAGATAAAACACCTAAAACCAACGGAAATGATTGCAGGATGGAACTTTAGGCAGGCAAACGTTAGTTGTTACCGTTTGTCGGCCGCAGCAGTGTCGTCCATCTAAATGAGAAATTATGCGACTGATTAACCGAATTCTAGCACTGGTTGGGTCATATTTTTATTACCTCATCAACCAGGGCGGAGAAATCACTCCCCGACTTCGAGAGCGCGTTGAAATTGCCGCTGTTGTTAGGCAGACAACTGGTAAGACAGGTTCCCATGGCGGTGGCAGCCCCCAAAGGACTGCATCAATGTTAGCCCCCATTTGGGGCCCAAACAGCCGTAAAATCCGTGGTTAATTTGACGGGTAGTTTTGGGTGAACTATGGGGGGCCTAAAATAGGGCTTGCCAAGGCGTCAACCGTCAATTCTTCTTAGGACGGGCTTTGGCCGGAACACTGTCCACCGGAACCAAGGGTCTATACGTTTTTTGTGGGTGAATTAAAATGAAACAGTGTTTTATATTGGAACTTACCTTAAATCAAAGAACACAGGACACTGACACAGAGGAACATAACCCTAGTCTCCACTAGAAGCACTGATGCCATTTGGGGATTGAGCAAAACGGCAATAGCGCCGTTTTTTAGTTCAGCGACAGGGAAACTTTGAGGGCAAATAATCACCAAAAGTCCAATTTTCCAGTAGCTTTATACAAAAAATAAACATCTTGAAGCAGCGGCGGGTTTCAGAAGTTTGAGGTCAACTTCCACAGGACCAGCTCTTTGCAGCGATCATAGCGGAAATATTGAGGAAAATCGGTGGGAAGAGCCTCAATAGTAACGTTGCCCAAGACTTTCAGCTGCTCCAGAAAATGCTCATAGCAAGGAGCGCACGTATCACAGTCGCTAATGGTAAAAACGTAGCGTTTTTCCAGAGCGATCAGCACGCTCCTGCTCGGGGGAATGTCCAGTAATTTTTTTACGGTTCTAACAAAAGCCTCTGTAAGACGGTCATCGTACACTACTAGAAAAAAACATTTCTTGCTGAAAAAACTGTCTCAAATAGCATTTTGGGTGTTTTTCTAGAACATCAGGTCCTCGCGTGAGTGGTTAATAATCTGCTCACCTTATAGAAAATATCAGTGCCAACAATTTTTCATAGTAGTGTTTTTTGCTAAAATGCTGCTTTCAACCACTTTTCACTACTTTTCCATAAGATAACAAAGGACCTCACCCCTCATTTCACTCAACTGCGTCAACGTGACAGCGGTTTGACAAACAGAGAGATCAAGGCGCCCTTGGTTACTTTATGGAAAAGTAGTGTATTTCAATGAGCGAAAACTGGTCAAAAACGGCATTTTCGCAAAAACCACATCCAGAAAAAGTTGCTGGCACAAAAAGTTTCTATAGTTCTAGAAAATGACCGGATTTTCCATCAATTCGCAACATACAAAAATGTACAGGTAAGGGGACACTTACCATCAGCTGCTATCACAGTTCTCACTTGCGGCAGCGCTGCTAGAACGTTTTCGGGTAAACCATCAGCGGTAAAATCCAGCTGAAGCACCTCAACCGGATGGTTGGCCAAGTGCCGGTTCCTATTCACATTGGCGTTGATTATCTGAAAAATTTGCCCTCTGTCCACGTCTGGAACACCCCAAATGCTCTCACTAAGCGCTCAAGTTCGCGAAAAACCCGCCAACCTGTACAAATCACTGGAGCAAACATCGCAGCTACTATTGAGGTGAGCCCCACTCCAGCGCCCAGCTCCAGAATGGTATGGTGTGGGGAAAAGGAGGCGGCGTTATGCAGCAGCCAATCGGCCAATAGCAACGATCCTCGCCACAGCTGCAAACCTACCAGGTTTATGCTGGTGCTGTAGCTATGTTCTAGAGCAAAGGGGCTGCTGTTCATATCCAGGCCGTTGAACCGGTTTTCACTTACCGATTTCCAGGCACTGGGAGAGTTGGCTTTTGTTCCTGGCCACCACCAGATCGCCCTCCTTGTCTGTCAGGCGGTAGCTGGGCAGTTCAAAGTGAAAGTCGCTGACCACATCTAGAAAGACCAGTTTTGAATACTCATTTTTTTGGAGTCAAGCAAGTAAAAATACTTTTGGGATTTATGGCCGGTTTGGCTTTGGAGGTGTAGTCGTGCTCCTCGTACAGTTCCGAGGATATTTCGTAGGCTTCGTCGTCCATCTCCTAGAAAATTGCAAAAAAATGCTTACTTAACACGCTGACTTTGAGATAAATGTACACTGATGTCGTAAAACTAGTCCAGCAGCTGCCGGCCGACAGCAGGAGCAATTGAATCAATGCCAAGTTTTCATTGAGAGGCTCGGATTAGTTTTTACAGTTGGGGGCCAACACCAACCATATAGGCGGCCTGGTACCTGATAGTAGGCTCTTTAGCTGCAGTAGAATTGGGAAGAACCTATATGCCCAAATCCCTGGGGATATTAATGGGACCAGACTATTTGCCATTAAGAAGGCTTGAAATGCCCGACAACAAGTTTTCTTTATCAAACGGGGCAGATGCGGGCATGTCTCACTTAGGGCCGACCGCTGCAGCTTGCAAGACCAGAGGCGCAGCCAGTGGTTATTTCCCATTATCTTTATTGCATGCATTTTGCAGGGCACAGTGCATTCTATAAGTGGAAAGAGTTTCGATTTGGTCATCCTCAGTTAATTGCCTGGAAACTTTCAAAGATGCGTTTGGATTTTGCTGCTGGAACATTTTTCTCCTGAGGAATCAGTAAAACTAGAGAGTATTTTTTGTATGAATTTTCTAGAGCACAGTCTGCTCTATAAGTGGAAAACGTTTCGAATTTCAGACATCATCAGGGGATTTTCAAGAATTTTTCCAAAACGCGTCTGGTTCTCGAGCTAGTTTTTGCAGGCCGGAGTTTAGCATTTATGTCCTCTGTCCCTTGCAAAGTGAAAAAGTCAATTTTGGATGCATTTTATAGGCAAAAGTTCTTTCTACAAGTGAACACAGTTTCGATTTTCAGTCATCTTCAGTAAATTTTTGACAATTTTGCAAAACTGCCTTTGGTTTGCACGGTTATTTCTACAGGCCAGAGTTTGAGAAGTGAGAGAGTGGCATTTCCTTGAATGTTGTAGGGCAAAGTCTGCTCTACAAGTGTGAAAAGTGTGACTTTTCAGTCATATTCAAGTAATTTTCTAGAAATTTTCAAAATTGCGTCTGTTTTTCGAGAGGCGTTTTGCAGGCCGAAGTTTAACATTTATTTCCTCTGTAACTTTCGAAGTGAGAACATCAATTTTAAATGCATTTTGTACGGCAAAGTCTGTTCTATAAGTGGAAAATGTTTCGATTTTGAATCATCCTCAGGAATTTTTTCAAATTTTGTTTGCAGTTTGCGCTGGTTTATTGAAACCGGAGTTTAACTTTTATTTCCCCAGAAACCAGTTTAGTTAGAGAGTGGCTTTTGTACGGATCGTATTGGGCATAGTCTGTTTTATAAGTGGGGAAAGTTTCGATTTTGAATCACCATCAGGCTGTTTTAATGAATTTTTCAAATTCCCTTGGAATCTTGTGCTTGTTTATGCAGGCCTAAGTTTGGCATTTCATTTCTCAAAAACCAGCGAAGCTGAAGATTCACTTCCGGGTGCGTTTTGTAAGGCAAAGTGCGTTCTATAAGTGAAAAAAGTTTCGATTTTTAACCACCGTCAGGAAATTTTCGGGAATGTTTTCAACTCGAACAAGCGCGACTTTGGTACCGCCACTGCAACAGATTATCGGCACGCGTCCAACAGCCGTCCAACGTGCGGGCTCTTGTGCTCTGCAGCTGTCGCAGCTGAAAATTGTCTTACAGCATATGCGTTAGGTACCACCCTCTCAAGGCCTGCCACCCCAGTAGATCAATTTAGCCGCATTTCCAAGCTGATGCTGCTGGTCGGCCAGACAAAACAGCAAAAAATCGCACTTGTTGCGCCAGCCGGATTTCGACCATTGAGCTGTGGAACTAATAGGCCATGCAGCCGAAGAGACGAGATGAAATTACCAATCAGGTCAAGCCGAACTTTTCATTTTCGGCCCATTGAAACGCACACGAGCGGCAGATGGTGTGTTTTTGGTCAGTCATTCCAAATCATCAGTCGATATTGCGGTTCCACAATATTCTTCAGGTAAAAATTGGTTTTTAAACTAGCTTTTTCAAGCAAACCACCGACTGGGATGCGCCTTTTTTCCACGTACATACAAGAATATGTTTGGTGCATCCCAACCATTCGCATTAAGGTCCATTGAAGTTTTCATTGTAACGGACACAAACAGGGGGTCAATTTGGGTCAAATCGGGCGCCGCTTGGGGTCTTTCCACTCACTCAACTCACGTTCCGAGTGAGTGACACCTCAAAAAGTTTCGAGCGGAACTGTTTCCCTAAACCCTTTTCACGTGCAACTGCACCCAACTATGTCATTAAAACCCAACGTATGCCGCAGGTGGTTTTGTGTGGCAAGCACAAAGGGGAAAAAACGGCCGGTTGTCTCGTTATTTTAACGGAAATAGGTCGGAAGTCCATCATCCTCCCGCATAATGGACATGGTTGAGTCGCTCGGCCGGCCAACGGTGTGTGGAGGCCCGATAATTGCAAAATATTTCGCAGGGTTTTGAATCGCGCCATGTTCTCACGCCAATATTGCCCAAAACAACTTAAGCCGAAAAAAACTGAGTCCGGAACAAATTCCTACTCTCATCAACTCGGTGGTCATCTCAGAGGGCCAGAAATAAAACAAAAAACCCAACTTCAACAACAACACCTGCCTGTGAACACCTTTCGTCCATGCTCGCGCTCGCTCGCTCCGCGCCCACCCCAATCGCCCCATCTCCTTTCCGACGGCGATAAAACCGATCGGAGCCCCCCAGAGCGGCTTCAGTCTTCAGACGAGCTCGGCTGAGACAAGAACAAACGACGACCATGAAAACCACGGCCTTTGCGGTGATCGTGAGTGTTGTGCTAGTGCAAATCAGCGCCCAAAACGCGATCAGCGACGCTGACTACGATCTAAGGGTGCTGAGCAAACAGGTGAAGGCGCTGGTGGAGCGCAGAACTGAGGACTTGAGGAGCATTGAGGAGAGTGTGCGGAAGACAGTGTTTAACGGCCCCGAGGTGGAGGAGTTACGCGACCAAGTCAGGAGCTTAAAGTGAGTTTTTAAAGTGGAAATTTTCTTGCCCAATTTGTCAGGCTGATTGAGTTACGGAAATCCAAATCGGCAATTTGCCGCTTAGTTAGGCAATGCCATGCCATGCGGCCCACCCTTACGTATCTAATTTCGTGCCGGAAAGCCGAGGGGCAGGCGAAAGCGAAACCCAAGATTAACCGCACCTTATTGTTATTGCCCGGTTGTAATCAATTTCGGCCCCATCGGCCAATAAACTCTAATGCCCTTTAAGGAAAAATCAATTCTCCACTGACCTGGAAAAACTACAAACACTTGTAGAGTGGAGTGGACTTTTTTCCCCAACCTCTAATCCAAACGTATTTTGCATTTTCCAGAACGGAAATTGACCAGCTCCGCACGGGCACAGTGGCGCCACCGACACCTCAAACAAAAAACGAGAAACTCACAGTGAAATGGCTCTCCAGCACCGTTCAGGAGCTGCGCACCGAAATCTCCGAACTCCAAAACACCCTCAACTCCTCCATCCTGCTGCAGGACCATGAGGTCCATCAGGCGCAGATTAGCCTGCTCCAGAGCGACATTTCCAGCCTCAGTGGCGAGCTGGAGCGCTTCCGGACGCTGAATGCTCGCAAAGACGCCGCCATGCGTCTCCTCCAAGAGGAGCTGAACAGCTTGAGGAGCGACTGGAGGAGCATGGCCGACGTGAACGGGCGCTTGCGGAACCAGGTGAGATATGGGGGCAAAAGTGGAGCAGACTGTGTGACGACACAGCAATTCGCTTTCAAAACAGGCCGGAATGCGGTCGGCTGTTTCTAAACAGCCGAACGGAATGTGGAGCGCATCGCGGGCACCCTGTAGGCACCCAAACAGTCGAAAACCGATACGGGTACCTTGATACCTTTCTCGCACGCGATTGGTTGCGATAGGCAGGTGGAAAAAGCACGTATGCGGACGCACAACACCTGCCTCCCGATGTCGTCACATCGGCATTTAGGGTCTCCCCCATTCTTCTCGTTTTCTTCTTTAAGGTGAAATTCGAGTGGTACTGCTGAAGAAACCGTTTTACAAACAAAATTCCTTGTTCGCGAGCGAAAAAATGGCGTTGAAATGGAATGGAAAAACGAAAAAAAAAAACCAATCGAGATTCATGAACGACCAGCTTCGTCCCTCTATTAAAGTATTTGAAATCTCTTCCAGCTCAAATCAATGCAACTGGAATGGGCGCACGACATGAAATCGCTGCAAGAGAAGGAAACACTTCCACTTCCAGCTGAAAACAGCAGCCACCCGCGCCACCAGCGGGTGCTGCGTCAGCAAGTGGTCCATCTGGAGAAATCCACACGCTCCCTCCACAAGGAGAACGCCCTCCTCCAAGCACGCGTCAAGCAGCTGGAGGAGCAACAGCAATCCAACCAGGAGAGCAACCACATCAATGAAATGAACGATCTGGACCTTCCGCCACTTCTCACTTTGGAAAAGAACCTGGACAGCCTGAGGGAGCAGCAGCTGATCCACACCGGCCACATTGCCGAGCTGTCCAAACAAATGGACAACTTCGACAAGGTCCATTTGTCTATGCTGGAGCTGCTGGAGAACGTGGAGTCGCTGGAGAACAAAGTGGATAAGGCGCTGCCGGAGCTGCGCAAGGAAATCTCCAAGGTGGAGAGCCAGACGGGTCAGATGGTGGCAGATATTGCGCCCCTGAAGGAGGACCACAACAACATCAAAGAATCGATGAAAGCCATCGGCTTCAGCGTGTCCAAGCTCCAGGACAAGGACAGCGAGGACGGGGCTGAGCTACAGAAGCTGCGCCAACATCTGGACACCCTGGAAAAGGGTGCTGCCGTCCAGAATTCCCACCTCCACAACCACATCCTAAAGGTACAGTATACAGAGTGAATCACGGTTAATGGCGTATTAGACGTTTACAGAGAAAACAAAGCCCGATCTTCGTCCATAGAAAATTTCACTCAAATCTCGCAAATTTCTGATTTTTCCGGACTTGGTCAATTTTATGCAGAAAATTAGCGTCCTCGCCCTAATGCAGGTTTTCTTGAACAATTCATAAATTCGAACCGAAAGCAAGCAGCAACTTGAAATTTTTACAGTCCAGAGAAGACAGTTGAGTGCACGTTCTGAAAATTTTACTCAAATCGCAATGCAAAATTTTTTCACAAAGGTACAAAATACGCCATCGACACCTGGAAAAATCCCGCAACCAATCTTATTTATATATTATTTACAGGAAGAATCGGTTCTACTTGATGTGAACGCCACCAAGTCCACCATCCACCTGGTGGAGGAGCTGCAGAGCTTCGAAAGCGAGTACAAGAGCATAGTAAACAAGTTGCCTAGAGACTGCGGTTCAGTGGACGGTCCCAAAGGGATCTACCTGATCTCGCCAGGGGATGGCGAGCCGATTCTGGCGCGATGCGACAGCGGCTGGACAACGATCCAGAAACGGCACGATGGCAGCATCAACTTCAACCGCAACTGGAACGAGTACAGCAACGGTTTCGGAAGCGCCACGGGCGAACACTGGCTGGGCAACCGCAACTTGCACCATCTGACCAAAGACAATTGCACCCAGCTCAGCATCCACATGAAGGATATCTATGGAAAGTACTGGGAGGCCAGTTACGAGCACTTCCACATCGCTGACTACACGCAGGGCTTCAAGCTGACCGTGTCGCGTTATCATGGCAATGCCAGCGACGCCATGGACTACCAGAATCGAATGGAGTTTTCCACGGTGGACAACGACCGGGACATTTCCAACACTCATTGCGCCAGCAACTACGAGGGAGGCTGGTGGTTTTCCCATTGTCAGCACGCCAACCTGAACGGGCGCTACAACTTGGGGCTGACTTGGTTTGATGCGACGAGGAATGAGTGGATCGCTGTGGCCCAGAGCGAGATGAGAGTGAAGAGGAGGGACGTGTGCTGAGGAGAGTTGGGCGATTCTGAACGCGTTACCCATTTAGTGCCCCCAAAGAGTCATTATTTTTCTATATACTGCGTACTGATAGAGTGACGTAATCGTTTATTAGTAAGGATCGGCCCAAGCCAGTAAAAGCCAAAGATAAGCTAGTTCACACTGTTGTAGATGTAGGTGTATATGCTAGGGAGCTTCTCCATGTACAGACTTATTTATTTATTATAGGAAGGATTTCAGTTATTCGCTTGCCCCGATTGCCATAAGTTATTGTAAATATATTTGTATGTAGGGTATTATTCATTGTTTTTTTGGACACCCTGGGAGTAAATAAATAAATAAATAAATAAATAAAAGTAAAAAAAAAATACCGGTTTATGTGGATTATTTGGGGATATCGGGGGTTATGGCAAAGCGCCTGTGGATTCGGGAGTGAAGCTCCAAAAAAGAACTCCTAACTTCAAATGCCAAACAAGTAGCTACTTGAAAGTTTGGTGGTCCACAGAAGACAGCTGAGTCTGCAAGTTTGTCTAGCAACATTTTTGTCCTTGGGATGAATTTTTTTACCGCACTTTTTTAAGCTCCGATTACGTTTCACCTGATTTGGCTTTCGTGTTTTTCTCGAAAACCATAAACATATGAAAACATGAAAAAATCATTATTGGATGGCGCTGAAGAAAATTAAAGCTTCATTTTCGAGGAAAAAATGTGAAAATTAAAAAAAAGACCCGTCAAAATGTTTGCTAAACAATAAAAGACGTAGACAACAAAGGAGGAGTAGGATAGAAAAGCATTTTGCAGGTTTCAATATCTATTTATTATTATAAAATCACAGACAAACTTAATGCGAACATTTTGCACAATTATTGCTAAATACCTCTTCAAAGGCCGACAATGCCAATCACATACACTGTACATACTCGGCGGATATTTACCGGAATTTTAGGACTAAACCCCTAGAAATCTATAAACAATTGAGACTATATACACATGGTTCTTCAACCAAGGTGTTAACTGAGGTCATTAAGAACCCACATTGGATAATATCCAAATATAGACAATCTAATCAATCAAGGTTAAAGCAACTTTAAACTAATCAACAGAACATCAACATCGATTAACAGGCCATCAATGTCGCTTCGTAATCCTATACTTAAGCAGGATTTATCAATTAAATTGTTGCCCACTTTGCGTCCTGATTTACTTACTCTTACAATACCCTGTTTTATGGCCATTTAGCAAGCTTTATACTATACTTCCCCGCTGGATTTCGTGCTGGCCAATGGGGCGTAGTTGCCTCCTGCTGGTTCCTTTCTCTTGAACGTTACATAGGTGTAGACCAAGCTGCCCACCACACTAATATTCAGCCCAATGAAGTTTAGCCAGGAGAAGACGTAGTCGCCGCCAATCACCATACCCAGATAGGTGACACAGATATTCTTCAAGCAGCCAATGATGGTGGTGGTGAGGGCTGAGTTGTGCAAAGTGCATAGAATCACACTGTACATCAGGATAAAACCCATTACGCACGATAAAATAAACTGGCTAAGGAACAGCGGGTCATTCCAGGTCGGGTAGTTGTAGGCAGCTTCCAGGTCGCCGGTGTAGAAGGCCAGGAACGTTCCGGGAATGATCATGAACAAGGAGTTGTAGAACATCAGTCCGTATTTGCCCAGTTCTTTGGAGTCCAGCTTCTTCTTCGTGTACACTCCATTGATGGCGGTAAAGAAGTCGTTGAGCAGCACAAAGATGTAGCCTTGCAGGTTGAAGGCCAGATCATTGCTGGCTGCCAGTACGGCCCCTCCAACCATCATGTAGACGCTGAACTGTACACTGAAGATGGGCCGGACCCCCAGAACGTACAGCTCCAGAATCATGGTCATTAGAATGGAGAATCGTCTCAGGGCTGTGAACATTGGCAGGGACAGTTCCTTGGTGCCGCCCAGTCCAAAAATCATGTTCCCGATGTAAATCAAGGGCAGCGGGAAGATCTTGCCACAAGTGCTCAAATCGAAGCAGGGGAAGTGGACTAATCGAAGCTTCTTGGCAACGAAAAGCACCAGAATAGTGGCAGCCATTTGGCCAATTCCCAGTACCTGGAACGATGGGAATCCATAGGTGGTGAGCACCGTCTTGTTCACCACCGTGATCATAAAGGACGCAACAGCATAGAACAGCGCCGATAGAATCTTCTTGAGGAACAGTTTAGGGTCAGCAGCTTCTTCCTGGATGGCAGTCATGTTGCGTCTGGATATATCACAGCAAAAACACCGAAACAGAATCACTGGAAATGCTTACGTTCATTCTCGCGGTTGCAGACAAAACCGACACGTAGATACCGAGCTTAAGCGATTAATAATGTTAGGGATTAATTAAACAATTGCAGTTCCTCGGTTTGTTTAGGTTAGAACTTACGTCAACTCGTTTAGAGGACTTGTTTCGAGCCGAGACATCTAGTTGGACTGTTCGCAACTTTTTCGAAACGGGACGTAATGAAAAAATCTACTTAATTGGTAGCCTGAGAAGAAGCCAGTGGGGCTCTAAATTAGGCATTTAAGCACGCTCGGAGGCTTTGATAAGCCCAAGCAACCTTAACCTATAAATGGGAAAAAGTTAAAAACTCACGTTCAAGTCCATATTGAAAGGAAACGCACTGGCTGCCCAGTTGACCGGCGATGTCCCTCAGGATATCCGCACACTGGCTTCGCCTGGAAAGATTTAATTAAGTCAGTTCTTCTGGATAACTTTACACGCTAACAAGACAGGAAGGATGCCACTATGGCGAATGTCACTTTGGAAAAGCAGATCCCAGTACGGTAATTTATGAGTGACGGCACAGAGGGTAGCGCTGTAGCCAATGAATGGGGAAAAGCATGGGTGGCGAAATTCCAATGGCGGCGTCATGGGGGAATTTATGCAATTAAAATCATCAAGTTTACGCAAGATGGAACACAGAGTAAAGTTAGATGAAAAAAAACTTAAGTTTTTTGGTTTTGATCTTCCAGGTGGTTGAAGAAAATGGTTTTATATTTTTTTACAACAGTTTTTTGGGCTTTTATGCTTTCGTAGAATAAAATATCTTCCTGACGTTTCGCAAGCACGAGAGGCTTGCATCTTCAGAGCTGTTGAAGCTACGTGTGGCACACTTTGAAGATATTATATTCTACAACGCTCTAAAAGCGCCAAAAATTCATCATTGAATCGCAACTGATAGTCCTGTGATCGCATAAAATGCAAAAAATTCAATAAAACCCCTCGTTCTATCGAATCAGCCCTGGTATATCGGCAGCGTGCGACAAGAACACACTGATTTCCATGGCAACCACTCTTTTATTCTCTCTCTTGACTGCAGCCGGACTGCGTCCGTTTGATTACCAGGTGGGATGGAAAAGTTGATGTTCGTTTAAAGCGCTTTCCAGTGTTTTTTTAGTGGTTTAATGTTGAAATTTGCAAATTTGCATTAGAAAACAAAGAACGCCATGACGTCCATGTTGCTTATCACAGCGACGTTACGCAGTTTGAAAAATGTTTATCATCAGTTTCCTTGACAGGCTTAAGGCTTTAAGACATATGTCAACCATTGCGGTGTCAACCAGCACGTCACTGGTCAAGTGATTGACAAATGCAGTTTCGCGATGCAGTTTAGATGTCGCTTAAATGGTTAATGTCGCGAATAAAAGTTAGTAGCGGGAGAAATTAAGCGTTTGACATAACAAATCACAGGCGAGTGAGTGGCGGAACAATTAAATATTTGAAAGGGCGCTTCAGGCGGGTCAAGCAGCCCGGATTAATAATTTACCTTCTTGGCTTTTAACACTGGCGAACTGGTGCTCTTTTATTCAGGAGTTCAGTTTCTCTAAACGGGGACTTGACACCTCCACTGTCGGATTGATGAGTAAACCTCTCGGGAGTTCGTTTCTCGTTTATCGGGGGCAAACGCGATTCGGATGCAGACGGCGCGGTTTTTTTCCTGCAGGTTTTTCCCGGTCCCCAATGCGGCCGCAATTGCATCAGGCAATTCTATCTGGATTGGTAAGCGTTTTCACCTTTGCACTACCAGGTTAGTGACTTAGTGCATGGTGACTAACTTTAGATCAAATCGTGGTTACTAAAGTGCTTCAGCAGGTGGCACCAAAAAGTCAATTTGCGAAAAAGTGAACTTCCAAACTGATTCACCCTGTACAGTGGCGGCTGGCAGGTAATGAGTATGGCGGAGCACAAAAGCGTCTTACAAAAGAGCAGGGAAAAACTTTATGTAAAAAGGCCGATTGATTTAATGCCTAAAAGACATTGTCTGGAGGAACAAGTACCTGAGCACTAGCCCGGACCGATTTTTTTTTCCTTCGGGGACTTTCTCCCCGGGTGAAAATCTCTTCTATGGGCTCTAAAAACTCTGCGCAAAAAGGAGTTGGACTTTTAAAATCGATTTATCACGTGCCTCAAAGCACCTCCAGTTCCCCATTGGTTTTATATGGAAAAAACCGGTCTAAATTTCAGATTTTCATTATTAAAGCAATTTTTCCTTAAGTATTTTGAGCCGCTGCTAATTCTCGAAAAACTCGAAGAATCAGTGGAAAAAGGCAATAAATTAAGAAATAAAAGGCATTAAAAGAACGCAACCAGCGCGTGTCATAGTCTCTCTTCAGTAAAACCGAAGAAAACGCTATTGAAAGCGCTGCACGTTTACGGACCACTACACATCACGTAACACAAGGCCCTCCGTCATCTACCAACACATTTATCGCATTATGAATTTACTGCATCATGAAATGCGTTGACGCTTTGTATTGACGCGACAAACCGAATCGGTATTAGTGCGTCAACACCATAAAACAATGTGCGATTTTGTCGAGAGACTACTCGGGCAGAGCCATCCATCCACACACACATATAAAGGTGGATAGTCTCTTTTTGAGGAAATTGAGACACGATTCGAGGAAAAGACGTTTAACTATCACGTGCACTTTATTGGCATGCAGGCGAGCAGTTACGTTCGTGTCATTGCCGTGCCGATAGACGCGCGGTCCTCATTGGTGACTTAATATTAAGGACCACCCGCCCATCCATAAGCGTAGATGGGCTGTTGAGTTATTCCGGGCGCGAAAAACACAAAATTCGGCATGTGATACATAAACATGCCGTTGCATATTTGATGGCGATCTTTGCCAAGTCGTCGCCCGAATCACCAGAGGCCCATAACTCATATCGGAAGCCGTATATCAGAAAGCGATCGGGCTCATCCAAGATTCATGCCGGTCGGGACCTACAATAAAGTCGGAAGCCGAACACGGAGTGACAACGCGGAACCTTTTTACTTCTGCTTCAGATTCCCGATTTTTCTGCATATATTTATGTATATCAAACTAGGCTCAGCTTCTGGCCGAGATCCGTCTTGATCCAATTAGGAATGTATTCGATAATTGCATAATGCAGATGCAGGAAGTCTCAGGGGTAATTGGCCGTTTACCGGCAAGGCATCGAGATATGTGTCTCGGGAATGGCGCAGTAATTGAGTGGCCCGATTTGCTTTCTGAACATTTCATGCAACATTGCTTATTGTTTAGTAGGGCACAACCGTATTGATTATTATGCTGTTCACCCTCTTGAGGCGCCATTTGGACTTTGGTACTGGGAAATATTGGCAGTTTTCCCCAAAACGAATGCATTAGACTCTCTTACTGTCAAAGTTGTAGCGCGGTTTCCTTTATCTCTCAAAATGCGCTAAACTCCTTAAATATACGTATTGTGGCGCTTCTTAGATCGAAAGCAGTTGGTTGAGCTCAAAAAACATGCATGTGAAATTTTTCATTTTTAAGGGTGGACGGAATTCTTCAAAAAATGTCAATTTTCTCAATTAATTTCATCTCGAGGAATGCAACGAGCTCTATGAAAAATACGCTGGAAGCTTCAGATCCGAAAAAACTTAAATTTATCGTTCATTTTGAGCGGCTACGATCTTTAACCGATGATATTTTTCTTATTACAGACTCCACTACACCTAAAATATGCATACTAGGGAACTTGGTAGGCCGGAAACAACCCACAACAAAAAAACACGCATGAGAAATTTTGAATTTTGGTCGAATTTTTTCTAAGGGTAGGGCTCAATTTTTTCAAAAAATATAAAATTTCTCAAAATGTCTCGAATTTTATATCATTTTGATCTCATTGAAACGAGGAATGGAATAAACTCATCGAAAAACACGCTGGAAGTTTCAGGTCTGGAAAAATCGATATTTTTGGTTCATTTCAAGCGATTTTTGAGCGTTCGCGACACCCTAGTTGCGATAAATTAGTCAGTTTGGAAGGTTTTCTTGCACAGAATCCAGTGTAGTGCCCGAAGGGATCGGCACAACAAACAAATTAGACTGTTTTGTCAAAGTCAAAATCAAATTTCGGTCCAAATTGGGCTCTAATTTGACAAAATCAAGAGAAATTTCGGAAATTTTCCCAATATTCCGAACTGAGAAAATCGCGAGTTGCTGGCTTACTGTTGACAGTAGAGGAAAAGTTTTTGGTGGTGCTTTGCTCCGGCTTTTTGGATTTTGAGCAATTTTGAGTTTACCGAAAATTACGTTTTTCCGATTTTCTATTAGCACTGGAAAGCTAATGGTATCAGCACCGTGGCCGGGATTGATCGTAGATAATTGACAAAATCCAAATAACCCCACCCGACCGAAAACGCCAAATGCACTGACTAAATGTGCAGAGGCTCCAGACCGTCGCTGATCATCATATCCAGAACCAATGATAACTATACAGAAGTGTGACTATGAAAGGCTCCCGGGAATATTAAAAACTGGCAAAATTCAAATAGATTTTTTGCAAAGGGACATTGAATTTCGCTGTGCACCTGCACATGTGCACTTACTGCAAAGTCGCATGCCGAAAATCTTTGAAAATCCCCACAGGAATCGACGTTTCCCCCTAAAAGAGAAACGACACCTTGAACTCACAAGTGCAATACAATCACCATAAACTCGAGGAAAATCACGATAGAGTGACGGAGAACGTCATGTTATTATTTTTATTGGAAGTATATATGTTGTGTAGGCCGGAATGCGACGCTCCCCCTTGTTTGTGCTGTTGTGGGAACGAAATAGAGAAGCTGGGAACAAAGCGGCAATGATTAAAGGGTCGAAAGGGCGGCACTAATCAGTGAAATAAATCCTGTTAATAAGATGCCCGCGAAGACTAATGGGCATAGACATCAGGAAGTGTCGGTAGCACGCCCTTACAACAGCCAATTTGTTCGCTGTCGCGCCTCGTATTGAGATAAATGGTAAATGGTTGGGCCTCGTTGCGGCACTGTTTCCTCTTTGAGGGCCTGCCGTTACCAGTTTCGGCGAGGCGAATTGAATTTTTCCGGTTGTCTCTCTTAGCGCCGATTAAAGGCGCCGCGTTTGCAAACACGCCAAGTTGGAAAACAATTACACATCCATTCGGGGTCCATATCTCGCCCCTGCCAGCCAGCCAGCCACTCCAAGGAACAATAAAAGAATGGATCCATCCAGTTTGCCGCAAGGAGCGATAAAAAACCGTGAATATATTTTGTGTAATTGTGCCCCATAAGTCGGTTTTATTATCTTGCTCCGGATAGGCGAGTGCGACTGAGTTGCCGTGTTAGGGGCCCCCAGGGCCGCGGCACAGCACGTGAGCATGCACTCGTTTTCTCCCTGATATCTTAGCGCACCTCCCCATTCCCCATCCAGCCTTTTTACCACCCATGTAAACGATCCGCCCGGATACCATTTCGCATTTTTAACTAAACACTCTCTTTTAACCCCCATCACACTGCATCTCCGTTTTACGTCTCTTCGTGTGCTCTTCTTCTGGTCAAACTGCTTCTTCTGTAAGCCCTCTATACTGTATGCAGTTGAATTTATTAACGTTCTTTAACAATCTAAGGCACATTCATGTGAAACTTGTGCAAATCCAGGAAAATCGCGGATATTTTGAATCGCCCCTGGTACATCAGTAGTGTGCGCCAAGAACAGACTGATTTCCATGGCAACAGCTATGTTGTTCTCTCTCTTGACTGCAGCCGGACTGCGTCGGTTTGATTACGAGGTGGAACAGCAAGGTTCTCTGAAGAGAGCAAAGCGGCTCTGAAGCCGCAAGGCAGTCGTGCTTGCGAAACGTCGGGAAGAAATTCTTTTGATTTCTTTGCTGGCTTTAGAAAAGATTTAAACAGGGTGGCCCTTAGTCAAATTTCGCAATTGCGAAAGTAACTGGAAGCACAAATCATGATTATCAACGAACTTTTAAAATAGAAGTTTAATAATTCGTTGAGGTTCGGTCCGTTCGCGCCTGCAAGTGACAATGTCGCTAATTGCCTGCAGGTGAATTATGGATGGATGCATACAGGCCGATACTTCTATCGGTGCCATTCGGAATCCTAAAGGGAAATCCGGCTAAGTGACAAGATAATGGAATGATTGTTGTAAAGCTCTTCGACGCGTCACCGCTTTTAAATCACCGCAATGCACGTAATTATTCCGCCGTCTAACGACACGAATGCATGTTGGGACTTGCATGGTGGGATCGCTGTCTGGATTAATCCATTCGCTTCTTGTGCGGCCAGTGCTTCGGTTGGGGTCCCGCGGGATCGGCAGGTAGAGCCGAAAAAAAAACGGTTATATTGCCGACATCTCATTATGAACGCACATCCTTGTGCCTAAATTTTTAAACAGGGTTAAATTAAAAAATGAGCACAAACAAGCGGGGGCATAATAAGTTCCAGATTTTTAACGAGCTTTTTCATCGCGTATCGATATAATTCCGCCCCGGGCCGATACAGCCACTGTGCACAGTGGAGAGCCATCGAGAAATGCGTCAAAACTCCAGGAAAAAACCGCCAATCAACGTCAATTTTCATTAAATTTGTATTGATTTTAATTCCTCCAGAAAAACCATGTGGGTTTGCGCCTCTTTTGCGTTCAATATTTGGAATTTGGGGAGGATTTTCGGAAAATCACTTGTCCATCTGGAGCCGGTTGAGCCCTCAGTGCACCCACGGTTTGATTAGTCAGCGACCCCCTGCGGCAATGTTTGTCATTAGCTCGGTTAACTCGCCGCCACTGTTTGCCAATAGCAGATGGCGGTGCCGGCGGGTGGTTCCCAACATGTTTGAACTGGAAACGTGGCGTTTTTAGTTTTCTGCCTGCCACGAATTCAATTAGGGCACGTTTGCTAGGGCCTAATTCTGTTTGCGCTTGCGATGATTAAAACGCCATTAGGCGAAGAACAGGTGTTATGGATCCAGAAAGAATCCAGAAATCGCTTTTTTAGAGAAAGTCGAAGTTTGCTAGAAACCACATTTCTTTCTTGGACGTTTTCCTTTAGAAACAGTGCTGGATTGAACGACAGCTATTGAACCTCGTCTCTCGCGATTTGTAGAAAATAAGTGGTCTATTCGGAAAATAACGCCATGCTGCAGACAAATAAGTCAGATGGGTAATTTCCCGAAGAAGCGTATTTTGGGATTAAATGAAAAATTGCCAAAAACATGCAAATTCGACTCCGTTTTTTGTGCAAAGTTGGAAAAAAAATTATCCCGGCGTTCACAAATTAGTAAGTTTGGAAGGTTTCCTTGCATAGAATCCAGTGTCGTGCCCGAAGGGCTCGGCACAACAAAGACATTCGACTTTTTTGTAGTCAGAGTTGTGCCGAGCCCTCCGGGCACGACACTGGTTGAGGAACAACAAACGAGAAATTAGTCAGTTTGGAAGGTTTTTTGACATTCAGACCAGTGTCGCGCCCGAAGGGAGTAGTAGGATTCTTTCCAATTGCAAAACTTTAATAACGCTGTTTCTGCCGAAAATTCAGTGTCGTGCCCGAAAAGTTCGGCACAAGAATGGCAAAAGAAGCGCCTTTTTGCGCGTTATTTGCCTACTGAGAAACCCACATTTGTGACTGTTGTTGGATGTTGTGCCGATCCCTCCAGGCACGACACTGATTCTAGTCGATTCCATCCACCCAGAGAACTTCAATAAAAACCTGGAAATAATTTCGAATTTCAACCAAAATGATGTCCAATTGGCCAAGCTTTCTAACGACGGTTCTGAAGATATATTTGGGAATTTTCGAAAAAATCTAGGTTTTCAATATTTATTTTTGAATTGCGCTCCCCTGCGGCGTTGGTAAGACCGGTAGATACATAACTTAATACTCAAAACCGGCCTATCTGGCTTAAAACTGGAAACCAACTATAGCCCTTAAACAAGCGAAAAAAATCCTATCCTGGAAGCCCTTTGAGCCAACCTGTTGCCCTGCTGGAGTCGAGCCCAGTTCTCACGAAAAAATCGCCTTCCAGGCGAGAAGGCGTTGCGAAAAAAGTGCGAATCTGCTAGCGAAATCAGGAAGAGATTGACGATCCCCATTCATCCGATCCGTATTATTTACCCCTTTGATAACAATTGAAAAATCCATACACCATCAAAATGCCACTAATTTGTCGGAGGCGAATGCGGCTTGGAGGGCGGGCGCCCGAGGGGCGCACGCGCCCCCATCTGGTATCGCACTCAACCCTCAACTCCAATGGCAGCCGAACCAGTTTACATGAAACCACCCTGACGGAAGAGGGTGCAAAGCGACTTGATCCTTTCAAAGTTCTGGCCTTCGGCGTTGCAAAAATTGTGTCGTCGACCAATGAGTGAAGTGATTGTGACTGATGAGTGACTGTATCCGACGCTTCGCTCAGCTCTGAAAACCGCCTCAAAATGTACTCGCCAGATAAAATGATGGGCGCAAAAGGACCCACTGGTCTGCATGGCCCAATCACCTCGTCGGGTGCCTGTTTTGCTGGCCGCTATTCGCCGACTTACCGAAACCCGGAACCGATGCCACGCAGATGCATGCCGAACCCGTCGGTAAGTTAAGGCCTAGTAAGTAGTAAGTGGTAAGTCGCAGGACAAACCTGGCCGCCGATTGCCGTACAAAACCGATAAAATCCCACTAATCGGAACAAATTGCGCCACGCTACTCTCATCCAATATTCATGTCCTGCTGCTTCCAATTCCATCAAGATTTCGGGAGTGAATGTTTAATGTTATTCAATACGGCCTAATGTAATTGTAAACAAGTGGAAAATTATAGTTTTCGGACTTATTAATATTCGAAAAGTTTACTTTGTCAGGCGAACCTGAATATTTCAACGACCGCTTCAGATTGTTGGCGGTTTTTAAAAACTTGCTCTTTTCATGCCGTCGCTCGATTGATTCAAGTCGATCATTATCGGCTAATTGGGCCTCAAACGGAATGGGGAATCGCCACAATTAAGCATTCATCAAAGGAAATATTGCTGGATTTTCCAGTGGTCCCGAAAAAACAGTCAAAATTTGTGTGTAAAAGTGTCTTTTATTTTGTCGGATTTTGTGGGCACTACGACTCATGTTGTACCCAACCCCACGGGCACGACACTGATTCTACTCGATTCTTTCATATCATAAAACCCTAATAATGCTGCCTTCCTAACAGTCTGATTTGTAGTTGGTTGTTCTCCTATCAGTGTCGTGCCCGAAGGGCTCGGCACAACAAATACATTAGAGTCTAATTGAAGTTCAAGTAGAAATCGACATTCAAAAGAGTCTAATGTAATTGTTGTGCCGAGCCCTTCGGGAACGACACTGATCTAAATGCAAAACTTTGCTCTTAACTGTCTGATTGCTTGTTTCTTCTTCTCCAATCAGTGTCGTGCCCGAAGGTCTCGGCACAACAATCACATTAGACTCTTTTGAATGTCGAATTCTACTTGAACATTTATTCAACTCTAATGTATTTGTTGTGCCGAGCCCTTCGGGCACGACACTGGTCCCAATGTAAAAAAAAAACCTTCCTAATGGTTCGTATTTTGTCCTTCTCCTACCAGTGCCGTGCCCGATGGGCTCGGCACAACAAGTACATTAGAGCCTAAAAGAGTCTATGTAGAATTCGACATCCAGTAAAAATTGATATATTTGTTGTGACATTGACCTCCACTTTCATGAAAATTTCGACCTAAGGAGCTTCTCAATTATGCAAATTTACCGTGTTTAGGACATTTGGAGAAATTAGATTTTTTTCGAAAACATCGACCTCCACTCATAAAATTTTCGACAAAAAAAGAAAAATTTCACATGCGAGTTTTTTGACTGCTTTCGACCTAAGGAGTTTCCCAATTATGCAAATTTACCGTGTTTGGGGCATTTGGAGCGATTGAAATACGACACTGGGCTGAAAGCAGGAAAACATTCTTAACTGCCTGATATGTAGTTTGTTGTTCTTTTATCATCCTCTTACTTGTAATAAGCACCGCATATTCAGAGCATTTATCATGTAGAAAATTCAACATATTTAAAGTCCAAGAAAAGTTAATTTGATGCGTGTTCCACATTGTTATACATTTTCAGTTTTGAAGCGCACAATTTAAAAACCAACCACAAATACGCTGTCACGCTGACAGGTTGGTCGACCAAATCTCTGCCTGGTTGCCTGGTTGTCGCTGTGGTTTTTTTTATAAAAAGTTCACTTTCAAAATAAAGATTGCTACTGAAGGCAGGCAAAGGTTAAAGCCACTTTTGATGCATTAAAAAACCGAAAGCTCTTAATACCGCCGCTTCTTGGGACATAGTGTAGCTCACTAATTTGCCCACTGGCCATACAACCGAAAGAAACAAAACTGAACTAATACTTTTGTATTTTGCAGACATTTTCAATTTAGTTAGTATTAGGTGCCCCCTGTAACAGAAGCGATTAGTTTTCCTTCGATTGCCGCTTGAGTCAGAGCGAGACGCACATAGCAAATTACGTCAAAACCGGCCAGTCCTTGTTGCACCATTTCGATATACCGGGGCTAAATAATACGTTTTGCAGTTGAATTCTTAACTAGCCAAGAGATTTTTTCAAATTTTTCCGATTAAAATTCAACATTTAAGGGCAAATTGCTTGCTCCCCACAGATATTAAACAATCGACGCTCTAAACGTTCTGATTTTTAGACAACAAGTTCAAAGAATTGATTGGTGTTCGGTTCAGCGGTGAACAAAAACTCAAAAAACGCAAAGAGCTTCTGACGCCGTTGCTGTGATGGAAAACCTGATATTTATGCCTGATGTTGAGCCCTCCGGGCATGACACTGAATCTACTCCATGTTCTCAGCTCACAAAACCTCAATAATTATGAGTTTGATGAATTATCCGTGCCATTCTGGAGTGATCCGGACAATGAAAGTCCTCAACATTGTCTACCAGTCTTACAAATATAGCAGATTGCTGCAGGAAAGGACTTGAAAAAAGGTTCTAAACGCCGGGAAATTCACTACTGTTGAATGTTCAGATAAACCTTTGTGAAGGACAATGAGGGTCCAACTGACAAGACTGGTGTTGTCCAACGCTGGAATTGAGTAAAAAAGGCAGAAAATTCTTTGAGTCCGGTAATCAAATTATCGAGGGAAATGGAATTGGATTAAACTGGAAAACTAGTCGCCAGACCTGAAGAAGTTGCATGGCAAACTGCAAGACCATTGGGAGAGTGTGGCTGTTCATGCCGGCAGGGCACGCAGTTGAATTTCTCTTGATAAAAGTGAAGTATGGCGCAATAAATTCCGTAATGACCAATGTCCGACGTGTAGCGGCCATAAATTCATTTAACAACTTTAGTGGTTCTTGCCGGCCGCAATTTATCGAACCCTCGGGACTCCCCGGACGAATTTAGTGTCAGCGGTAAATTCCTTCCTGGCAAGACGGAACGCTCCTGTTCCTCCTCATCCACACGGCTTTTTAATTCAATTGGTGCAACACTCAAAAAGACAAAAAAATAGAGAAAAACATGCCCAACCACGGACTTTGTACTGATAGCCCTTCATTAAGGGGGGAACAGTCCGTTTGGTTTCGACTCCTTCCGTTAATATTTAATGGAACGATGGGCGATGAGTGCGCTAAATGGATTAGACAAAGAGCGAGGAAATTAAGAACAATTCGTGCGTATTGATCGGCGTTCGGGTGAAAAGTGGCAACCAAATCCCCATAAAAATCCCCATTTAACCCGGTTATTCTAATAAACGTGTGTCAACAGTCGGGAAGGCGGCAGCATCCAAGGGGCGCCTGCATCATTGATGTACCACCTGAGCGCCGCTCCCGATTCATGCATTACTTACTAGATCCAGTTAGCGGTCCAATTTTCCTCACAGAATGCGATTTATGTTACTTTCTAAGCGACTTTCGCTAAGCGTTTTGATTCGCCGCCGAAAAAATTGCTTTCCGGACGTTTCGACCACGAGGATGGCGCCCCCTTCAAGCTCCCAACCGGCCAAAGGGGAGGGGGGGACGCCCTGAAATAATCGTCCTTTAACAACACATTAATAATAGGCTGGCGACACTGAAGCATCGTGGGAACCACAACAAGTGTTACCAACTGATTATATGTCGTCAAAGCGTGCCGCATGGTCTACTGTTATTAGGGTTGGTATTCGTGCACGACACGGAACATTTTGACAAGAAGTCGACGTGGGATGGCTCTCGAAACTTCCCCACAACCGTGCCAAATACGGATATCGATGAAGGAGGATTTTTTCTATCGTTTATCTTCTATATATAGTTGGCGAGTCCTCCCACGCATCCGCTAGGCTTGTCATGGCCTACTTCGATTGGCTGTCTTTTTGACAGCTGTCTATTTACTGTGAAAAAGCGGCGCACGCCACTGCTTAGGGCATTTTTTCAATCAGGCCTAACAAGTTTAGAAGCCTGCTCGGTGCTCTGATATTGAGACGAGGTAACCTTGTTGCAATGCCTTCCTGGTGCTGAAGGATGTTTAGCCAAAGTGGCAACATCTCCTTCCATATACCAGAACGGCTTCGGAAAAACCTGGCAAACATTCTAATGGAAAATCGCCCTGTGTAAGCGGCTTTCCACTACCTACTCTCTTAGCAGATAAAGCTATTCTCCATGTTAGGGGGCCTTGTGTCTTACTTAGCGGGGGGGACTGGAATAATAAGTTTCCGGCTCCGCCGTCGGAAACTTTGCACTAATTCTTAGGACCGTACCGGTCCGGATCAGCAGATCTTTTCCGGATACCTGCATGCAGATGACTCGGGATAGTGATCGGGCCTTGTAACAGCAATCGCCATAACCGTAAAGAATTATTCCAATGAGCCCGTTTACATCCAGAAGTGTTTATTGGGATTGGGGCGTTAATTTGTTGAGCGGGGGGACTTTTATATAAGTACACCTAAGACGTGGCGGAATTGTTTCCTGGCAAGATATCCTTATTTCGGATCCATTACCGTAAATGGTCATGTAATAATATTTTCTTTGCCGACGAGGGGGCTGGCCAGTTTTACACACAAATACATGACTAATTGAAAGTCGATATTTGCGTGTTTATCCAAATGTTGCCTGTTTGTTCGATGGATGTTATGGATGAGAGGAGGAATGTTTTCGAGTGGGAAAGTTTCGGGATTCGTTTCGGCACGTTAATTTCAGTGCGGCTTTAGTGAACAATGAGTCCAAATCAACTGGAAAAGTGTCCTATGGGTATCAAAACTCTAAATGTTACCTTTACTCGACTCTTTCGAGCACTGCACTGAGGCCGCAAAAAGTTTCCAATGTCGTTGTTGTGCCAACACTGTGTTTTCTGCGAAAATTGCATTATTGAAGTTTGGCTAGTCGAAAGAATCGAGTTGAATCAGTCTCGGCGCAACATTAACACCAGGCACAGATGTCAGTTAGGAGGCATCTTCAGAGGTTTGTTCGCCTCAGAAGCAAACACACCTCTGAAGATGCTAACCGTGCGTGCTAGCGAAACGTCAGGCTCAAATTCCTATCAACGAACGCCTTGTGACTCAAACATTACCAATTGCTCAAATTTTGTGTCTAAAAATCATTGAAAAATCGTTGAACATCGAGATCTGTGGTCAACTACCATCGATGTTCTGAGCTTAAGACACTTGTGTGAATCTATGAATTAGGTATCTGCATTGAACACTTGCTTGGCTCTATGTGGGGAGTAAGAAAATGTTCAAATTTGCCCTTAAATGTTGAATTTTACTCGGCAAATCTTGAAAAAAACTAATTCCTTTCAATTCGAACGCCAAACTCCGAAACCAGAATTGCGCTAGTTAAGAAATCAACTCAAAAAACGCATTATTTAGCCCCGGTATATCGAAATGGTGCGACAAGGACTGGCCGGTTTTGACGTCATTGGCTATGAGCGTCTCGCTCTCACTACAGCGGCAATCGAAGGAAAAATAATCGCGTGTGTTACAGGGGGCTCCTAATACTAACTAAATCGAAAATGTACGCCAACTACAACACTTGTTAGTTCGATTTTTTTACTTTTGGTTGGTGTGTTTGCTTCTCGGGCGAACACACCTCTGAATATGCTAACCGTGCGTGCTAGCGAAACGTCAGGCTCAAATTCCTATCAACGATGGCCTTATGACTCAAATATCATCAATTGCTCAAATTTGCTGTCTAGAAATCAGAACGTCGATTGTTTAATATCTCAACAAACTGCATGAGAACAGTGATCAACCACCATCGATGTTCTGAGCTTAAGACGTTTATGCGAACGGAATTCGGTGTCTGCAATAAAAACTTGTTTGGCTCTATGCGGGAAACAACGAATTCATGATGCCTAATGTTCAAATGTGGCCGAAATTTTGGCTCATAACAGGCAAATCTTATAAGAAAACTACCTCCTCCAACTCAAATAACGAAATCCAAATCTGAAATCTGACTAGTTGAGAATTCAATTCAAGAAACGCATTAATTAGCCCCGGTATATCGAAATAGTGCGATAAGGACGCGATGGTTTTGACGTCATTTGCTATGTGCGTCTCGCTCTGACTACAGCGGCAATCGAAGGAAAATTAATCGCTTGTGTTACAGGGGGCACCTAATACTAACTAAATCGAAAATGTACGCAAACGGCGAAACTTATTAGTTCGATTTTGTTACTTTTGGTTACATGGGGCCAGAGGCATATTAATGAGATTTACTGTGTCCAAAAACTGGCGATTTTCTTATTGCCTCAAGCGCTTTAGATTGTTTATTGCCTCAAAAGTGCCTTTAACCTTTGCCTGTTGTTTATTTTAAAGCAATTTGATGGTAAGAGAACAACAATCTACAAATCAGGCAGTTAAGAATGTTATCTTGCTTTCAGACCAGTGTCGTGCCCGAAGGGCTCTGCACAACAAATACATTAGAGCTTAATGAAGGTTTGAATAGACTTCGACATCCAGGGAAGTTTAATGTATTTGCTGTGCCGAGCCCTTCGGGCACGACACTGATTTTTTGGCATTGGGCTACAAATGGAAAATTCAAACTGACAGCACAATGACGCTGTCACTGCCAAACTAATCAAACCGAAACCTCTTCTGCCAACGGGCACGTGGCGCGTGATAACAATTATCCATTCAAAGAAAAAAATCGTTTAATTATCAACCGAAACCAATGAATTAATTAAGGAAGATTGAAATAATTTCAAGGCAAATTTGATTATTGAACGTTGTGATAAAAACATTGTCCATAATTCTTGAAGAGAGAGTGACGTAAGTTGCGTCCATTCGCTTCAAGAAATGACTCTCTAATACTCCTAGGTTTGCGTGGCAGGCTCTCTCCTCTTTTCATTGTTAATTATGGGGTAAACTTCTCCATCCAGCAACGTTTAATTAGGGGGATTGTGTACAATTCCGTTCCATAATGACAGCTTCAAGTCGGTAACTAGAGCGATAATCGCCTCCTCAAATAGGAAATGCCTCCAAGGATTACTCGGCCTTATACTTAGCGGTTGTGCATAATTTAGGCCTCAAAAACAAAAATAAGCGACTTTTGAGTGCGGTGGTTTAATTTTGGGCTGCGTGCCATCAGCGACCAGTTTACGACCATATGGCAATTATGGAATTAATGGACGGGTGCTGATTGGCGTGTAGAATGGACAGATTTTGATCATCACGCAACGTCGCCTTATGCTCGGACAGTCCAGGAAATCTGGACGAACCAAATCCGGTTTCGATGGTTTATTCATTCACATTACCAGTTGGTTTGGTGTGTTTTAAATCCCTTCGCAATATGGACTCGAATGCTCTTTCGGAAGCGGTCCCTTCCGCATATTGCGCGTATTTGGTCGTTCCGGTCGTTTGGCTCCATTAATAATTCTGCACCCATTTGTGGTTGGTTTTGATATATTGTCATATGGCAGCAAATTAAATGTTTCATACCGGGTGATTCAAAATTCGCGTCATTCCTTTTAAGGGGTTATAGAGAGTGGAGAGTACGAGAAGAATATTGAAATAATTTTTTCTTCTAGAAGATTTTATCAGTTGAACATCGAATTTCAACTTTTCTATTAAGTATTTATTTGAAATGGGCCCAGTTTTGATTGGTAGTCATCACCTAAATGTTGTTCTTATTTGTAGGTTACTGACTTTCTTCTTCTTCACTTACCGGGGGTGGGTTTAATTGTAAATCGACCATTGAGCCATAACTTTTTATAGGAGGGATTGTTGACATCCGTTGATTTTTCCGCTTACTCTAACCTATCTTATTTTCGCTTGAGCTCTTGATATTTAAGAAGCAACAGGCATTTACGTAGTGTGAATGATGCTGATTACTTTGAAAAACATTGTTGCCGAATTTCTGATCTAGTTTTTTGCAATTATCTCAGTTTTTGAAAACAATTAATTTTTTTAACTATTTTCCCTAAACACCACATCTATTGTGTCTAATGCGTGCAGATAACCCAACGCGTGAACGTTGCCATTTTTTTTGTGTGTGGACCGATCTGAAGAGCTGGAATTTTATCAATTATAACCGGTGTTTTAACGAGGCTGACGCCTCTGTTTCAAGCGTTTAAATCGGTCTAATGAATAAAATATGAGGGATGATAACTGGACTCGGCCAAGTGGAACTGGCCGGGACATATGGAGGGCATTACCAGATTTGTTTCAGGCTCCCCCTTTCTATGCGTGCTCGAAAACCCTCTTGTTACGCACCTGTGCCCCACTTGTCTCAAGTGCCCGCACAGGTACTTTTGATTTTTCCACTTTTGCACGCAACGAATTCATTCGATTGTTTTCCGGTTATTTTTCGGGGAAATTTTTCAAAATTTCCTTTAAAGTGGAAGTATGGGGGCGGTTTAGGTTCGTTTTATCAAGTAGAAAGAAGCGTGTAAACCACAAAACGTACATACCTGGATTAAAACTTCGCTTTTTCTTCCAGAAATGGATGATGCTTCAACCTTTTCGGGCAGGGAGCTGAAAAAGAAAGAAGAGATTTAAAAAAAAAACTTTTTCTTTAAGTGCAACGTATTTAGAGACAGGATCTCGATGGTAGCCGGCCATGAAAGCAACAGAAGTTGACGAATGAACTTCTGTTGCTGCTGCCCATAATCACTTAACTTTGAAAATTCTTTAAAAAATCTCTGAAGATGTCATCGATTCGAAACTTTCAAAGCAAGTTAAGTGAACTTTGCGCTATGTAACAAAAAATCGTCAACGTTCTGGCAGCATTAGTTTTCGAAAACTTCATAGCTTTTAGAGTGTTTCCAGAAAATCGATGTTGCCTTTGCATGTTGAAATTTGAGAATTTCTTAAAAACACTCTAAATGCGTCATCATTTCCAAACCTTCACTGCAGATTAAGTGGGTTTTATGCTAACGAATTCTCAAATCGGGTTCTTTCTAGCTTTGTCACTTTGAGAGAAAACTGCTTTTTTAAAGACTGCTGAAAGTCGCTGTTGCCTTTAATCGCCTATAAGTGCGGAAATTCATTAAAAAGTGCTTGAAGAAGTCATCAATTCAAAACTTTTAGGACACTTTAAGCGAGCTTTGCGCTTTTTAATACAAAATCTGGCAACGTCTTTGCTGTTTTAGATTACGAAAAAATCACATTTTTCCGTGTCATTGCAGAAGCAGGATGTTGACTATGAGTTTTCCAGTTTGTAAAATCGTTAAAAAAAACCTGAAAATGTCGTGGATTCGAAACTTTCTGAACACATTACGAAGGCTTTTTGCTGTTTAATGATCCAATTGGCCGCTTCCTGCCTGTTTCAGTCTAAGAGAAAACTAGAGTTCTCGAAATGGTTGCAAAAAGTCATTATGGTCTATAATAGCAAATGCTTGAAAAATCACTGAAAAATCCCTGAAGGAGCCATCAATTCGAAACTTGCATAGCGGTTTTAGTGGGTTTTGTGCCAAATAATCATAAAACCGACTACTGTTTAGCTGCTTTAGTTTGAGGACAACTTTCTAAAAAGCCCGCAGAAAATCGATGTTTTTTGAAAAAAAAATTAACCTTGAGTTATTTCACAAAAATCGACCACATTTGAGTGATAGCAGAAAAACGCCCTCCTCCTTTAACTCACGCTTTTTGAAAACCAATCTTTGGGTCCATATGGAAAGAGGAGTTGGAATTCAGGCATGTACATTTTTTGGTCGATACGCTCAGTTTACGTCTCAAAGTCAGAACATCGATGGTTGTTGGCAGTGAAATCCCATCGATATTCTAACTTTACATGGCGCTTCAGACACAAACCGTAAATTTAGACGGAAAACGTCAAAATTATAACCCCACGCTGTCATCCGCTGACAGGTGTCACTCGAGCATCAAAACTCACTTGATTAGTGCACGAAAAGCACTAATATTGACATTTGATTAATGATTTGTTCTCAAATTTGAGTTTTTTGGAGCAAAATGGAAATTTCTGCCCATTTACAAATCCGTGGCAACTAATCCTGCAATAACAAGCGGCTGCTGTTGGGAAAATCGCCTGAATGATTGATTATAATGGGGCCAAAGCCGGGTTTTTCCAAATTTGGATTTAGCAGCATTTTCCACGTGGAGAATATGCATATTTAATCCGCCCCGTGCAATTAGCTTTTAAGGGATTTGCTGCATTTTTCTATCATCATCAGCTCAGCTTTCGATTGGCGCGCGTGTTGCCGTTTGCATTCAATCAATCAATTAATTAATGGCAATTAATTAATGGCTAATTTTGACTTAGAAAATTTTGTGTTTTGAACCTGGGATAACTTGAGAGGTTTGGGCCGTCGCGACGCCAACGGCGGGAAAATTCGGAAAACTCGGCACGCAGTAGTGGGGAGAAAATGGCGTCCGCTCAGGCCAAAAGGAAATGACGTATCCGATCGATACGGGCCAGTCGACGATTGGCCAGGGAAGCAGCGGGGGCGGGAACAACCGATTTTAATAGCCCAGTTTCCACTGTGATTTTCCCGACAACGGCCTGCTGCGTTTTTTCAGCCTCTGTTGATGTTTGGTCGGCCAGCTGTTTCTGTCCGAACTCGCCACACTGATCCGATTCATCCGCTCTTGTCTTTGGCAGATAAAAAAACTACTGTGAAACGAACGCTCATTACTAATGCAACACCTCAATTAAAACCGGAAAGGGTTCACTCTTCGGCACAATCGAAACTTGAGCCCCTGAAAAGTCGACGTGCATCCCCCCCTTTGGGGAAATGTCGAATTTCCGGTGGGGTGGGGGGCGCAGAAAACGTACCCCTTCTTTCTGTCAAGTGTCTATCCATGTACCGCCACACGCTCAACAAATTATCCGCGTATCTCTTAAGGCCACGTGACATGCCGATTACGTAATGTGGCCCCCATGCACGTGCCAAAAATTACGCCTGCGATTAAGGTGTCTAATTCAATCAGACGCATTCATCCATTATCCGTATGATTGGGTTTAAGGTTTAGAGGAAAATATCGGGGGCTTTAATTGGAGAACTGCATCCAGTTCAATCTCACGTTACACAGTCAAATTTGTCCTAACTTTGGAGCTGGATGGGAATTCTTAAATTACTTGACAGTTGCTTCAGAAGCTTATAGAGAGTCCAGCAAAGAATTAGATCAGAAAACCAAACCGATTACAACCAATTTCCCCTGGTATATGAAGCAAACGAGGTACGGACAGGCTGGTTTTCATGACAACCGCTATGTTGTGCTCTCTCTGACCCGCAGGCCAATTTGGTTGAAACTCATCGGGTGTGCTACCGGGTGCATTCTATATGAAGAAACTTTGCAAGTTTTCTAACTTGAAAATTTTCAAACTTTATAATACTTCCACTATTCGTAGTACATTGGGAACTAGTTGACGCGAAAATCGGATGTAAATGATATGCAAAAGTTTTGATTTTCCACAAAATTGATAGGCAAAAAGTGAGACTGCCACGAGAAATCCATTAGAATTTAGTGAGTTTTTTGGGGCTTTTAGGCCGTTGTGGGTACTAATTTCTTTGTGACGTTTCGCAAGCACGAGTGGCTGAGATCTTCAGATATGGATAGCTCGGGGCAGAAACCACCCCTGAAAATGCCAGTCACTCGTGTTTACATAACACCACGAATAATTCTTTTCCCCACGGACTAAAAGCGCGAAAACTCACTAGTTTTCAACACTGTTCAGGTTAAAAATTTTAGCTTTGCAGAAAACTTTACCAATGAGATTTTCGGGCTTCTAAGCCGTCGCGGTATAGAATATCTTCCTTCCAAGCACGAAGAGCTTGCATGTTCAGAGGTGGTTTGCTGTCCGGAAGAAATTCTATTCCACAACGGTCAAATTATTGGTAAAACTGAACTTTTCAAGCCTCAGCTCAACGTGACATTTTGCTTTTCGCCATCCAGCGGCTTCAGAGACTTTCCGAAAAGAATCCCGATATTCTTGGGAAAAATAAGAAAACAAAAACGAGTACAATCAATGCGCTCCTGGTATATGAGGCAAACTAGATACGGACATGCTGGTTTCCATGACAATAGCTATGTTGCGCTCTTTCTGACCCGCAGGTCAGTTCAGTGGAAACTCATCGGTTGGGCTACCGGGTGCATTCAATGCGAAGCACCTTTAAAATTTACTGAACCAGATCCTTTTTGAGTCCAATTTTCGAACACGTATACAGGGTGTTGTTACAAGTGCATCCAAACAAGTAAATCACCCCCGATCTTTTACCGGAAAAATGAATTACAATTCATAGCACTAGAAGCCACGTGTGGCAAGCAAAGCGCGAACAAGTGTTTCCCCTTCGAAAAAGGAAACGTGGAAACGAGCGGCACGTGCCCAAACCACTCAACTAATAAGTTTGTTCCGAATTATTGAATCAATTTTTGCTGCCAGAAAGGGCCGAGGGCTTTCGGCCGCAATTAGTGGCCGATCAATTTGCAATAAGCAACCACCGTTTTCAACCCCCCATATATAAATGACTGTTTTACTTGTTTCAGAGTCGCATACTAGAGGACGCATCGATAATGTGCAACTCGTGGTCGCCCAGACACAATGTGAGTCCGTTTTTTTAACACACTTTTATCACTTGCAAAAGCTCGAAATGTAGTGAAACTGGCCAATTAACGTTTCAACGCTCGCTTAAATATTAAAACGCTGCTGTCAATTTTTCAAGAACAATTAAAGAGCTGCTGACAAATGAGGCTAAGATTAAGTTAGCGGTTAATAATGAATGAGGCCCCGGCCAGGGAAAGCGTCATTAATAAGGAATTTTTCTTTGCTTTCCCATTAGCCATTATCAGCCTTCTTTTTCGGTTGCAGGTTGCAACCGAAAAAAATGTCCAGAAACTTTATCGTCGCCTATTTAATGGGTTTAGTTATACCAGTCCAGTTGCCCAGTTCCCAGCGTTGGAAACCCCCACAAGAACAGTTGGCGTAAACAGAAAAAGTTTCCCAAAACAAATGGCGAGCAATCAGTCTTATTACTTGCATCCAGTCTACCTTGAAATAGATGAAGAGTTATGGCAACCGTGACAAGTGATAATCGCAGTAATTCCATTGCCTGCTCGTTAGTTGTGCAGGGGTAGCAACCGGGTAGATTTATCACGAGTGCCCGGCTTTATTTAAAGGTTAGGTTTACAACCCTCATTTGTCTTTTCCCGTTCGGTTAGTAGGAAAGCGCGCCAGCGAAATGATTAGCGGATTATGGAAGTTGGAAAGCGTGGATTAATAAGGGCCGCACCGGAATCGGACTGTTTTAATGCGCGCCGTCTGCTGTTCCATTTGGAGAACAACCATTCAAAAGATTTTAATGGAAAGCGGGCAATTTTCCCATACTCAGATAACCCGCCACTGGGCCACTGGCAGGGAAACGCGCCAATGAATTATAAATGAGCCCTAAGAACTAACTCCGGCCAGCCCCCGAGCCCCTGTTTTTGTACTTTTAGACGCACCCCATCGCCGTTCGTCAAACAACGTTTCAAAATTTTAAGCTTTATGTTTAAAATGTCTTAATTCCTCTTACGCTTTCGAGTGCTGTGAAGTTTTAAATGATTTTTGATGACGATTTGCACTTTAGACCCGGCTGGGGGGGGCCAAAAACTCTTCTCTCTTTTCCGTTTCGGTGTTTCAAATGGCATCGCGCTTCCTCAGCTAAAACCGTTATAAAATTGCCGATTTAACAGCCATATGCCAGTTCAGGTTGCCTCCTATCGGATGGATGTGTTTTGTATGAGTGACGCGGCGCCGTCAAGCCCAAGAGTTTTCGAGTTTCACAATTTCGCTCCGAATGCCCTTTCAGCCATGTTTACCTAACTCTCTCTCTCGAGTATTTTTAGACGCGAAAATCAATGTCCCATTTGCCTGCTTTATAGTTTGCCTTTTCATGTTGTGATTGCTCTGAACAGTGATCCTAATCCAGCCCAGAATCCAATGGAAACAGAGTTACGATTGCACACGACCATTTGCTGGAATTTTTTGGGCGTGGAATGGAATTTCTTTCGATTTAGTCAAATTGATTTTGGCGATCGTGCGGTTTCGATAGCAAAAAAATCACCTGGAAGGTTCTCAGGTAGTTTTTTGAAAAATTATCAACTTGTCCATTTCACCTCGTAATCTAACTGAGTTAATCGAGCTTCAGTCAAGAGAGAGAACAACAAAGCGGTTGCCATGGAAGTCGTGCTGTTCTTGTCGCACGCTGCAAATGTACCAGGGCCGATTCAAACCAACTGGAAATTTTAGCATCCACTGGATGCTGAGGGGGATTTTTCGGGTTATTGGCCGTAGTGGAAAATGGCCTAAAAGCTCGAAAAACCCGCCAGTTTCAATAAATCCAATGCTTACTGCACTACACTTTTTATCAAACTTTCCCCAATGTTAGAGTCACGTGTCTTCTAAAGATGGCAAAACTTTCAAATTACTAGTTTCTGTAGTTGGGAAGATTCGAATTTTTGAAGGAGAGTTGAACGCAGTTGAGAAACGACCTTCATTCTGAGACCGATATTTCCGAAGATGGTAAAAATCAGGCTTTGGGGCGATTTTTATGAAACTTTTCGTAGTGTTAGAGCCACGTGTCTGCTAAAGATGGTGAAAATTTCAAATAGCTTCTTGCACCAATTTATTAGATATCAATTTTTAAAGGCGTAAGCGCAGTTGAAAAAGCAGGATTTGTGGGCGATTGTTATGAAACTTTCCACGTGCTTAGAGTCAACAATTCTCTAAACTTGGCGAAAATTTCAAATTACTTCTTCCCTTGGTATTTCGATATATACAGGGTGTTTGAGTTTATAACAAGAAACGTAAAGTCTCTGAAAGATTGCTACCGCAGGAAAACGCTGCAAAACTTAGTCTAATTGCCGGATGTTCTTTATCCCTTCTCGAACACTCTTAAGAAAAACCAACTGAACTCATTGTTTCCATGTTCCTCCAGAGGCATTCGAGTAACAAAATCCAGATGAAATGGGACAAATCCGCACTGATAACCGCCCGCTAAACGTATCGGAATTAAAAGGCAACAGCTAAGGCCGGCGCAAAAATCATAAATTATTTAGGGCCTTTTACCGTGTGGAGCATTGCGAGACTTCATAAATTTTTCACCATGTTTATTAGAGCGGGTTTCTTCAATATTTAAGCCCGTTTTTATCCAGCTTCTGGAGATGGAGGCCAAATTAGCACTGTGTCAAGGACAACAAACTTACGACCTTTCTTCACATAGAATTAGCGCCTGTCCTTAATGAGGCTTCTAGCTACTTAATCGAGAATGTTCAAGCACAAATGCTTCATCTGTGGCCTTCCAGAGCCTTTTGTCTGGCGTCTGACCGAACCAAAAAAAAAACCTGGACAATGTCCACTAATAAATGACACGAATCTCGAACAAGCTGCCATTTCCGCTTCCCAAACATATTAAAACGACATCAGGCCCGAGCGTATCTCGGCCCGAATTACCTTTTGATATTGATCGATTCGATCAGTCCGGAACGTTTACGCGAACCAAGAAAAAACACTGAACGTGTGCCCCTGTTTCAGGGGGACATTTTTTCCGGCCTCAATGACGGTCTGATCAGTCGCGCCGAAGCCTTAGCGGCTGTCGACATTAAGCATCAAGGCTCAGGAGGACCAGGCGGCCTTCCTCAGCTCAAGCATGACATGATGTATCATCACAGCATGACGGCACCACCTCCGGTTAGTAGATCCCATCAAGTAAGTTAACAAACCTTAGAAGTAGTCTTTTGAACCTTGGATGAATGAAACACCCTGTATATTTTACACACCTTTAGAGCGCATGGAAACAGCGCCCGAGAATATTCAGGAGAAAAATCAATTTTATATGGGGAGTAGCAGATTTTTCAAAAGCTTCCCAGCTCGAGCCTGAGAAGAAACGCTCAAGAGCTCATGCAAAGCTCTAGAAAAATGTCTCTAAATCTTAAACCTGGAATAAAATTGAATTGACATTTTTACAGTTTATAGAAAAGCGTCTAGGAATATCCAGGAAGAAAATCAATTAAAAAATGAACGGCGCTGATTTTTAAAAGCTTCCAGACTCGAGGCTGAGAAGAACCGCTCAAGAGCTCATGCAAAGTTCTAGAAAAATGTCTCTAAATCTTAAACCAGGAATAAAATTGAATTGGTACTTTTACAGCGTATAGAAAAAGCGTCTAGGAATATCCAGGAACACAAAGAGTTAAAAAATGAACGTCGCTGATTTTTAAAAGCTTCCAAACTCGAGGCTGAGAAGAAACGCTCAAGACCTCATGCAAAGCTCTAGAAAAATGTCTCTAAATCTTAAACCTGGAATAAAATTGAATTGACATTTTTACAGCTTATAGAAAAGCGTCTAGGAATATCCAGGAAGAAAATCAATTAAAAAATGAACGGCGCTGATTTTTAAAAGCTTCCAAACTCGAGGCTGAGAAGAAACGCTCAAGAGCTCTTGCAAAGCTCTAGAAAAATGTCTCTAAATCTTAAACCTGGAATAAAATTGAATTGACATTTTTACAGCTTATAGAAAAGCGTCTAGGAATATCCAGGAAGAAAATCAATTAAAAAATGAACGGCGCTGATTTTTAAAAGCTTCCAAACTCGAGGCTGAGAAGAAACGCTCAAGAGCTCTTGCAAAGCTCTAGAAAAATGTCTCTAAATCTTAAACCTGGAATAAAATTGAATAGAAATTTTTACAGCTTATAGAAAAAGCGTCTAGGAATATCCAGGAAGAAAATCACTTAAAAAATGAACGGCGCTGATTTTTAAAAGCTTCCAGACTCGAGGCTGAGAAGAACCGCTCAAGAGCTCATGCAAAGTTCTAGAAAAATGTCTCTAAATCTTAAACCAGGAATAAAATTGAATTGTACATTTTTACAGCTTATAGAAAAGCGTCTAGGAATATCCAGGAACACAAACTGTTAAAAAATGAACGTCGCTGATTTTTAAAAGCTTCCAAACTCGAGGCTGAGAAGAAACGCTCAAGACCTCATGCAAAGCTCTAGAAAAATGTCTCTAAATCTTAAACCTGGAATAAAATTGAATTGACATTTTTACAGCTTATAGAAAAAGCGTCTAGGAATATTCAGGAAGAAAATCAATTAAAAAATGAACGGCGCTGATTTTTAAAAGCTTCCAAACTCGAGCCAGTGAAGAAACGCTATAGAGCTCATGCACAGCTCTAAAAAAATGTCTCAACATGTCAAAGCGCATAGAAAAAGCGTCTGAGAACATTGAGGAAAAAAAGTAATGTAGGAAGCCACTAATTATTGAAAACCTCCAAAACTGAAGCCTCAAAGAAACCACTCAAGAGATAATGTTCATAAATAATAAATAAAATAGTGCTAATATACAGGGTGTTCTAGTTAAAGAACCGGAACTTTGGCATCAATGGAGTCGATGGAGCACTTAGATAGAATAGAATATACAAATTTCGATCGTGTTTGTCCGCAAAGCGAATTCCAATGATTCACATCGAGCATAGAACGTGGCTCAGGCTCCCGGCAGAGTCATTTTTCATCATTAGGCCCCGGCAATGGTGTAAAGTGGTCATTTGACGTTCTATAACACACACGCGCTCCCCCTGGGGGCTGCACAGGGAGCCCCCCAAGGGAAATGTCTGCGCCCCTACATGTTTGTCTAAGGCCGTTTGTCAAATGTTACTGTTTCCACACACGTTATGTTTGGCTCGCTTTTTTCGAGTGTACTTGCCGACGTTTGTTCTACTCTCTATATCGCTTTTGTTCTAAAATAAGGGGGGAGCTTTTCGCGTCATTGTTTAGCTTGCTAGATTGTTTCCGAATGATAGTTTCAACGTAAGCAAACGGTGCGATGCGAGTGCAATGATTACAGTTGGTTTAGCAAATGTTTGTTTGTAAACCTACAAAGATTTTATCTAAAAGTCAGAACATCGATGGTGGACAACTGATCAACAAACCCATCGATGCTCTAACTGATTGTCAACTGAGGCAGATCGAAACAATGGAAAAAACTGCGAAAACACCACAATAATGATGAACAATGGGCTTAATTATTATCAAAAATTAACGACAAATCCCTAAATATGTTTAAACATTCAAGAGTAAATTTCCGGGCTGTTAAATATGCATGGGGTGTTATTAACCATTATTATTTTGTTATTTATTGTCATTGATAATCCGAGTTATTTGCACTTGTGTGATTCAGATGTACCATCAAACATCTTGTCTAAAAGTCACAAGCTCGATGGTGGTCAACTAGTGTTAAGCGAAATTGAACACCATCGACCTTCTGAGTTTTAGAGATGTTTTGCTACTGCAAAAATCTGAATATTTACTGCACAAAATGAATTGTTTTATAGTTTTCCACTGGCACGTTGAACCTGCTGAAGATTAACTGAGTTTTTAACTTTAACTTAATTTTAATTAACTTAATTTTTGTAGTGAAAATTGTTAATTCCACCATTCACGGTTTCTACTGGACGGAAAAAGAAAATTTTGGGGCCTTTTGGGATGTGAAGACTGAATAAACATGCAGTTTTCCCATAGAAATCTCGAGAACTGTCTAATAGTGCTGTTTGCCTAGTCAATTGACTGCCAAAACTGGCGTTTTTTCGGAAACTTACCTTTTTTTCTTTTGGATGTGTGGAAATTTGATGGTAGATGGCACAGATTGGTAGTGAAGATTGAAGAAACGTGTAGTTGTCGCATGGATAGTTCCGGAATACATTACGGATGCTGCTTTTTTTCCGGACTTGGAGCGTTGAACGTTTCTTCCGCGTCCATCCAAGGCCCTGGAATGGTCAAATTTGTAAACAATTGTGAAGAAACGTGCAGTTTTCACATGCGAATCTCAAGAACTCTCTAATAGTACCATTTGCTTGATAAATCGACCGCCAACATTGGCGTTTTTTTGCCTTTGGATATTTGAAAACTTCTGGCCATTGAAGAGTTATTTGCAATTTTGTCGTCTTTGTCGAGAATCAGATTTATCATCAAACCAAAATATCTCCTCTAAAAGTCAGAACATCGTTGGTGGTGCACTAGCGTTAAACGAAATTGATGACCATCGACGTTCTGACTTTTAGAGAACTTTTTGCAATTGGAACAATCTAAATATCTATTGTACAAAATCAATTGGTTTTACATCAGCACGTTGAACCTGCTGAAACTTAATTGAGTTTTGACGCGAAAATTGTCAATTTCACGCCGATACTGAACGGGTTTTTCTACGCTTAGACGGGAAAAAAGCGAATAATTTAGGGGCCCTTTGGGAGCTGATTTGATGCATAGGGTGGGCCCATTTCCATGCATTTTCGCCGCATTAGAACCAACTGTTTCCGTAACAGTAGGGCCCTTTTGGACGACTAATGCGTTTTTTTTACTTGAATTGCACCGACAAAATGAGTGCAACTAGCTATTAATAAAACCCGCGGATTTATCAGCATTTACTATTGGCAATCGAGCGGGCGTTTTTACGATGATAAAGTGTGTGTTTATCCATGTAAACTAGGCATTAAATATGTGGCCCGGCCCTGGATAAGTCCATAAAATAAAATTCATGTTTACTGCGCGCCATTTTTACGGCTCCATATTCCTCTGTGTCATGATTGCATCATAATTTTCGACAACGCACATGCAATGAAATCCACGATTGTGGAAAAAATACCCTGTTTGCTTTTCCATGTTGTTGATATTGCTGTTATGTTTTTTTTTTCCTCTCCACGCTCTCCATGCCCGAACTGTTTGCGCTCTGCGGAAATTTACACGCCGTTTTGCTGCATAAAAATAATTACTTTGGGGACGCTAAATATTAATCGAGCGACAACATTGCAACGTTGCTTTCCAGATGGGTCACATGGACGGGCTTGAAATGCTGGACCCCATTTCATCCTCATCGATGACGACATTGACCCCCATGTCGGAGACCCCCACGCACATGCACTCCGCCTATGGAACCAACCATTTCATGAACCATCACCATCATGGTGGCCCCCTTTCTGGACACGGCGCTCCAGGTAATGCCTATGGATCGGGGCGCAATCTGGCCCTGATTGGGCCTTAGCGGCGTGTTTGGCACTTTTCGTCCAAGATTACCTACTAATTTTAATTAGATGTCAATTATTATGCACTAGGACATCATCCGGGCCATGGGGGCCATCCAGGAGCGCACCATTCGTCCGCAATGGCGGCGGCCGCTGCTGCAGCCGCCGTTGCTGGACTTCATCCGGACGCCGACACTGATCCCAGGGAATTGGAAGCTTTTGCTGAAAGGTAAGCTACGCTCCCAAATTCCCCAAATGCCAGGAAAAGTGTCGCACTAAGGACGCAAACATATCTGTGCTACTGAGTGCTTTTTTGAGGGCTTTTCCGTCGGGCACAACACTGGTAGGGAAAAACCAACTGAAGTTCTTTGGGTGGAGGGGATTTCTTGTCTTTGTTTATGGAAGATTCAACTTTCAAGCTTTCCGCTCAAAAACGTTGTTCTGCTTCTCCAAACCTCAGTAACAAGAGTTTGAAATAAAAGCGCTGTTGTCAAAAATACCTTAATATCGTAAAAATTAAAGAATACGAAGAAATTTTGAGGGCGGCCCTGAATGTAGAATGTCAAAATGCACAGGAAAGGTGCTAAAGCAGTTTTGTCTAAAGCGAATTATAAACGAGCCACTGCAGGTTTTTTGACAGGATTGAAATCGAGTTTTTCCAAAAGTTCCAAAAAAGTTAATATCGCTGATTTCGGAGTGAAAAATGGCATGCACTTTACATGCGGATTCAATGGGATTTTTCCAAATTCCTCAAGCAAGAAGGGTTTTGGACAAAATATCAAAAAAGCCACTGCGAAGTTTTCCCTGTTTCCCATCAAAAGCTCCTAGAAGGATTTTTTTTGAAAAATTCCCTTTACCAAGTATTGCGTCCATATGGAAAGACCTGCAGTGAAAACATTCAGAAACAAATAAACAATTTTTGTCCGAGAATTTGGCGTTAGACGGCCTAAGTTTCGACACAATTGTGAAGAAACTTGCAGTTTTCACATTGAAAACTCGGTTTTCATGCATTTTCATGCATTCAAATTTCATTCGGTCGCATTTTCATTTCAATGGGCGTTTTTGGGCTGTGGGTGTCAATTTAGGCTCAATAACCGGTGGATTAATTCCTTAACAAGCGAATAAAGGCATCCTTAGTGGGACACTCACTCTCTTTCGAATATCCTCACTGAAATATTCATGCCCCCATCTAGTATCAATTAGGCAAATAACATATCCGCTATTTCCCGGTAGCCGATTCCGGTTATTACTCGGCATTCAAATAATTCCAGAGCTGGATCCAGCTGGTTCCAGCCCACCAACATGAAGGGTTCAAAGAGACGCCAAATAACCACCTCCTAAATTTCAGCTTTGTTTCCAGATTCAAGCAGCGACGGATCAAGCTGGGAGTAACTCAGGCGGACGTGGGCAAAGCGCTGGCGAACTTGAAACTACCCGGTGTGGGCGCCCTTTCGCAATCGACGATTTGCAGGTTCGAGTCGCTCACCCTGTCCCACAACAACATGATCGCCCTCAAGCCGATCCTGCAGGCGTGGCTGGAGGAGGCGGAAGCCCAGGCGAAGAACAAGCGACGAGATCCGGACGCGCCCAGTGTGCTTCCGGCCGGTGAAAAAAAGCGGAAGCGGACCTCAATTGCGGCGCCGGAAAAGCGCAGCCTGGAAGCGTACTTTGCGGTACAACCACGGCCAAGTGGCGAGAAAATCGCCGCGATCGCGGAAAAGCTCGACTTGAAAAAGAACGTGGTCCGGGTGTGGTTCTGCAATCAGCGACAGAAGCAGAAACGGATGAAATTCGCCGCGCAACACTGACCGGAAGTGAACTTCGGGTTTTAGGGCAGTTCCGGACAGTGTCTCGATTCGATTTCGAACCCGTTTTGATCAGCGACAAACGCGAAGTGTTCATTTTGAACTATCCATGTATAAACCGAGAAGGTCAATCAGCACACTGCTTGAGAGATCAGAGCTCATTCCTCTGGGCGCTTTCTGAAGACGAAGGATGAATCAACTCGGAAGCGGGCCGGCTTCAGAGAAGATTGGAGGTTCGTTGTGTAAATTTACAAGCACGGTATAAAATAGTGTTTACCTTGTGTTGTGCTGTGATATATTGGCCAAAGCTCTCTTAAATTATTGATAACCTTCTGCTGCTTGCGACATCGATCTTCTCTGGCCGGTCGCTCCTTGTTTGAGGCTCGACCAAGCAAACAGTGGTTTCGACCAACAGTCCGTAGTCGCTGTACATTTCTTATTATATAGTACAATTTTTATACAAAACAAGGTCTCATGGAAACGAATTTTCTGTACATAGCAGTTTGCTTTAAACCAAACCTAGTCAGTCGTAGTCTCATTGAAGCTCAGTCAGTTCAGTTTCCTTCTGCGTTGAAAGTGCAATAATATATAATGTTTAGATAATGTAATAGCTTAAGGATTAAGTACCTTGACTCATGTGAATAGCTTTGTACATAGACCCTTTGTTATGTAGTTACTGCATTAGAAGCAATAATAAGTTAACTCTAAGCGATAGCGTACATCCCTACGTTCTTGAACAAGCTCACAATTCCTCTACAGGGTAACCGAAACATATCACTTTAGCCAAAGATTTACATTCATCGATGATGATGATGATGATTCTCTGCGAGGAAATGTTGCTGATTGGACGCAGCCACATTTACCAAGCGACTTTCTGTACATAAGCAATCTTGTACATAGTGTCCCATACGATTTTCTATATCATAACGATTCGTTTGCCTACGTACCAAGTAGTCCTCAAGTCTAGTCATTGTGTTCCTTATTCATTGTATTCCTCGTTATGTTTGTTCTTTTTATACTTTTAATTATATAATGTTTTGTTTGTCTTTTGGTACTGGTGTAACATATTTCATTGGAATGCGTATTAATAAAGTCCAGTTCAATTCTATGCAGTGTGTGTAATTTCACCTTTAAATATCCTGATTTTATTCGGATATTTTACGAATTATTTAAAAAAAAAAAAGAACACGGATTATTTAAAAAAATGTGTCCAAAATGGTTCAACTGATGTATCATTTTCGGCGCATGGAAGCGAGGAATGCAGCGAGTTTATTGGAAAACCGATTGGACTCTCGGTATCCCAAAATAATCGAACATTTCGGCAAATGTCAAACGACTACGATCTTTAACCGATGATTTCTTCGTTATGGTTGACTAGAACACGTAAAATATCCACATTATGGAACTTCTTAGGCCGGAAACAATCCATTGAACTCAAAAAATACGCATGAGAAATTTTGAATTTTGACCGACAATTTTCTAAGGTCGATTTAAAAAAAAATGTTACGTTTCTCAAAACGTCTCGAATTTTACATTATTTTGAGCTCTAGGAAACCACGAATGGATTCCTACCTTGTACGGTGATTAACCATGTTTTTACGATTTTTTCGAAAAAGGCCCGCTTGTAAAACTTAGCTCCCGCCCGGAAACTATTCTACTGCATCCAGTAACGTGCAAGGATCAAAACCGCAATGTCCATTTATTCCCTTTTAACAAAGCGCAAATCCTCGAGCAAGCAAAGGCCGCGCCATGTTTCGCCCAATGGTTCGCTCTTCATCCACTCTTAAATCGATGTCGCCTAATATTTGTATAGGAGCCGACAAATCAGTTTCGCTCGGGCCTTTAAAATCAAAGACACTCAGGGCAACTTTCGATCCGACAGGACAATCAGGAAAGATAAAATTTCTTGACAAGTAAAAAGGACATTGACGCGATCCCTCGGGAACCGACGAAAACGCATCAACGGAACGGTCTTGGTAATTGTTTAAGAGTTTCTTTTTCCCTCGGTAATTATAGAGGACGTAGAGCAAACCTTTTTCGGACCGAGCCCCGGCTTTAAATTGCCCATTTTGATCTTTGTTTGCGCGCCCGCCCAATTGGATGGACTTTTGCAAGCAATAAATTAACTCGCCCCCCTCTGGTTGGGACTCCACCTTTTGGCTTGGATTATGTTGTTTAATACTTCCCCACGGGCTCGCAAAACAACTTTTTTAATTACCCACCCCCGTGAAATTAAGGACACTTAACCGCTCAAGACGGCGGCTGGAAAGACATTTTTTCCAGTTTATCTGTCACTAACCGGAGAATTTAGGGCGCACCAGGCCCGCATTAATCCCAGTCCTTCAACCCTAAGTGTTGGGCGAATTGCGAAAAAGCGCCCGCAAATTCGCGGATGTGGCGCAATGCCGCCAACGGGCGCATGGGGGCGCGCAAAAAGCCAACCCCAATGGCATGTCAGTGTCATGCACGGGAACAATTTCGGCGGAACAGGAGCATCGAAAAACCATTTCGCAACCATGTTTGCTCATTTCGCCCATCATTCGTCCCTTGCAGCATGTTAGGATCTGCTTTTAAAATCAATTATTTACCTGCTTCATACCTTCGGCCCGACATAAAAGGTCTTACCGCTGCCTGAATTTAAACGCCACACTTTATTATTTTGTTCAGTTTTTCCTTTGGGCAATTTTCCGCTCGGGTAGGCTGTTTTGGGACTTGGATTAAACTCACACGCCACGTGCCCACCTATCCTACAAAACTATCAGCGACAGTTCTAAACTACTCTGGGGGTGTTTAGAGAGTACAGGAAAAATAGTGAAAAATAATCATTCTTATCAAAAACTGAGATATTTGCAAAAAACTGGGTCAGAAATTAGGCAACAATGTTGCTCAAGGTAATATGCCTCATTAACATTCATTCCGCAAATACCTGGTGCTTCTTAAATAGCAAAAGCTCAAGAGAAAATGAAATGGGTTAGGGTAACCGGAAAATTCAACGGATGTCAACAACACCTCCTTGGAGGTGAAACGAAATTCCTAGATATGAATCTGTGGGTTTGGAAAGAACCGTTTTGAAATGTGGACGACTCACAAAGAGGTGGTCGAAGTTCTGCCCGTTTAACTCCGAACATGTTTGTGCCCGTGTAATCACGTTATGACGCACTCTTCGCAGCATTACGCGGTTCAGTTATTGCGCGATGCTCCGAGTACTTCTGGAAGGCGCTGCTGCATTATCTCCAATGCCTGTTCCTCTATGTCTGGAGCCCGGACACCTCTTGGTTGTCCACTATCTGCCTCAATTCCTGAAGCGAATCCTCCAGTGTCTCTAGCCCTTTATTGGCGTAAGTTCTAACAGCGTCTGCATTCTACATTTTGTGAAAGAAGCTTCAATCTACGTCACAATTTGACAGATGCTTGTTATTCTTGACAGCTATCTACCTGCAACTACCTGATAATGACAAAAAGCATCGCTGCCGCTTTGAATTTGAAAAACTAATTGGAAAGAAACCGCTCAAAACTCCAGGACTTTGGGCTGAAATGCCATTATTGGCTGCCCTTTTCCATGTGTGTGTGTGTGTGTGGATCGAGTTTCACTTAGATGTGACGTTACAATTGATTGCTCTAATTAATCTTTGAATAATTGATCGATTTGGCCCTTCTCGTAACAATTTACTTTCTTGCCACTCTGATGGGTCTTTCTTGAATTCGAAAATACATTGCTTTCAAACAGTCTCGTCATCGTGCAAGGCTCAGTAATTACCGGACACATGCACCTTCAATTGCACCGATTTAAATGACAATAATTATGGAAAATGAATGTTTGTTGGAAATCGAGGCCGCAATTTAACGCTCATAAATATAGCAAATGATATCCATTGCAGAAACTGGAACTTGTGCGGAATTAATATTCAGTTTTTTGATGTTTTATGCAAAATCGTTCCATCTTTTTTCTTGGCCAGCGATTCAAAGGCAAAAAAAACCGACAATTAACGCAAATTTCCTTCAACAAGGAAGGCGCGTTTTCGTGCACCGTAAAAAAAGGGGTTCACAGTCTCAAGCGACCCGCCGGCCCTTTGTCACAATTCGCAGATTAATTTTTAATAAGGTTAGATCAGATGTTATGTTTAAAATTAGTGTAAATCAAAGGGCAAGCCCCCGGTCCCGGGAGATGGGGCTCGTCCACCCCACACCGCCACCCCCTTGGGGGACGGTGGATGCATTATCAAATTACCGCCCTCCGCCCCTTGCGTTTGCCGTTAATCTGTTTTCAATGATGTTCGAACGGGAGGGCACAGGGCCATGATACGGGGGAGGGTGCAACTTGACACCAAAAAGGTTTTTGCAAAGTTGGTACTCCATAGAATTGAGGTGGCGCCAACTCTTCCAGATGGCTTTTGCTAAGAACATTCCATGTGAGTTCTACAGACGGCCCTTCAAACGACACCAGTAGCTATTGTAAAGAGAATGGCCTTTGAAAAGCGCATTTATTTTAATCAATTGTGCCTAATGTTGTTATTCTAAGCCATTTCCGAATGCAATCCGTATTTAATTGGAAATCCATAAAAACTTCTCTAAAAATCAGAACATCGATGGTGCTCATTTCCATCAGCGGCATATGAGAAAAAGCCGAAAACTATCGACCTTCTAACATTTAGACAACATTTTGCTTAAATAGACTGTTAGCGGTAAATGAGGTTGGAGCTTTTGAAATCTACGTATCGATCATTTGCAACTGTGGGTTTTAGTTCTTCACCTGAAGGCCCGAAGCTGAAAAACCAGCAGAGTGAATCCGCAGGTCTATTGAAAGACAGATTGAACTCTTCAGATCCAAAATAACCGAACATTTTAGCTGTTTTCAACCGATTGCGATCATTAATCGATAATATCTTCTACATTAGAGATTCAAATAATCTACGAACTCAAAAAACACCTGCAAAAAGTTGGCTTTTTGGTGAAGCAAACCGAAAGGTAGATTGGTTCTTGACATTTCGCAAGCATGAGTGGCTTGCTCTACTTCAACACCAATTACACTTTAATGTATCTGTTGTGATGAGCCCTTGGGGCACGGCACTGGTAAGACAATAACAAACAAGCAATCAGACAGTTAGGAATAAATTTTTGCATTTAGATCAGTGGCTTTGCCCGAATCTACGTGCCGAAGAAATCTACCTTTCGATTTTTTCGCCTAAAAATCTAATTTTTCAGCTCAATGTGTAGTTTTGGATCCACGAAACGCCTCTGTTGGCATGTATAGAGTTTTTCAGTCAATAATAAGAAAGAAACTGTCGGTTAAAGATCGCGACCGTTAAAAAACTGCTAAAAATGATCCGAAAATATCGATTTTTTCGGTTCTGAAAAGTCTGACGTGTTTTTCAATCAGCTTGTTACATTTCTCCCTTCTTTGCCATGAAAATAAAGCATCGATTGAGGCAAATTGAGCAATTTGAGTTAAGATTGACGAAGAAAATTGATTGGAAAGTTAAATTTTTCGCCCAAAAAATCAATTTTCACAAACATGTGTTTTGAAAAAAACGGACAAACTTCCCACCATTAGTTGAAAATTCATACAAACTTCACTAAAAATCAGAATATCCATGATGCTACTGTCTATCCACTGTATACGAAGCACAGTGGAAAACCATCGACTTTCTAACATTTAGACAACATTTTACTTAAACGGACACTTTGCAGGAAATGAATGAGGTTGGCGCTACTGAAATCTAATTATCGATCACTTGCAGCTGTGGGTTTTAGTTTTTCACCTGAAAGCCGGAAACATAATAACCAGCAGAGTAAATCCGTCCCGAAAGCTGCAACGGCAATAGCAGGAATAAGCGGCAATGTAATAAATGTAAATACATCAGCGAGGCAACTTTGAGCTCTATGCATACATAGAGAGGTAAGCTGGTAAGCGGCAGGGCTTAGCTGGCCTAAAGGTAATCGTAATCGTGCTCTAATTACGGCCGTTGCAAAGGGCGCTCTTTGTTCCAGCCGAAACACAACAATTTTCCCTAATAATGAGCCGGCTTTTTCTCTATTTTTTGATTGTTGAGAGCCATCAGTCTGGCCGCCGCTAAATAATTCGCCCGGTTTTGGTTCGATTGCACTTTTCAATTGCCAGCCGGAAAACGGACGACTTACCTTTTCTCCGGCTTCATTTGTTTCCAGACAGCGCCAGATAGAGGTAAGATTTGTGTGCCAGTCAACTGTGCTGACGGCAGGGTCGAACTGCTGAATAATCCATCGGCCTGCATAGTTGATGAACGTCTAAACGGCCCGGTTAAACTTCACAGTCCACTCTTTGGTTATCGCCCTGTTCTTGATCCAGATCTTGTTCTCAACTCCGTCATTGTTATTCAGTCAAGAAGTTTCAAGCGTTTTCACGCAACACAAAAAGTCACGAGTTGACTTTTTGTGTTGTAGGTTACAGAGAAACTCGGAAAGAATAGGGAAATTCTGGCGGTTTTGTGCTTGATAGGATTGAAACTCCCTCGTAGCACTACTGACTAGTTTTCATTGGGCTGGTCTGCAGTCAAGAGTGAGAGCAACAAAGTGGTTGTCATGGTGATTAGCCAGTTCTTGTCTGGTTTTTGCGCTATACGAGGGGCGATTGTCGAGTTGCCAGGTTTTGCTCAGCTCAACTAGATGGGAGTTTTGGCAAAAAGTTGTCATTTTAAGAAGGGAAAATTTGGGACTTATGAAAACCGGCCCCCATACACTCTAATGGTTTTGTTTGAAGATAATCCATACAAATACACATTAACCGGGTCTCCGCGGACCGAAGACCATTAAAGAGCCCCCGGCACATTTGCTTTCATGACGCGACTTTCATCTCCTGGCTCATTGTTGGATTTTTGGACGCAGGATTAAGAGGAATTGAGCCAGTGGCGCGCTTCGTTCTGCAACAGTTTCGGTCCCACAGGGTTTTCCCGAAGGCGAAGGGGGAATGACGCCGCCACTGCTCATCCAGAGAGCGAGGAACAGGTTGAGGGGTGCCAGTGAATGGAGCGGAACTCTCGGAATGTAAAGATAAGTGACCCTTTTAAAAGTATTCATGCGTGCGATATACATATGGTTGTACAAACAGACGGAACTTCTGGAGTTATTGTTGTACTCCGCATGTAGCGAGTCGTGTCTTTGGGCCCCGTTTTCCCGCATCCCTTCTGTCGCAACGTCGGCAATACTGTGGGGACTCTTTTATATGGACAAATTATATACAAATATGAACTGCTGATTATCGGGCGGCCTGCTTCATTGTGTGGATTTTTGCATTGGAAAAAAATGGACTGTAACGGGAAATTATTGCGTGGCAATGCGCCATTAGGCCCTGAGTGCCCCGATTTCGGCCCTGTTAACGCACCTGACAAACCTACACAACGTCCAGCTAGAGCGCCTAATTAAGGCAAATTTTCCGGCTGTAATGCGGTTTGTTGGGTCCAGTGGCGCGCCTAAGGCACCCGTTTCTTTTGGCAAAATCGGCCCTAAAAACCCACTTGGCTTCAACCAGTCAAGTTGAGGATCTATTGGCTAATCACCCGCCAATCCCGAAAAAGATTCTTAAACTCCTCCGCGTCCCGGGACAGTCTCGAAAAGGTGATTTTAGCGGGGGCCGCCACTGGAGCGCCCAAACTGTTTGTTTAAAGTCGCCGGACACGAAAGCGGCCCCTCTTTTCTCATGTTTGGACAGAGAGGGGACACCTGCGCTTCCGGTCAGGAAGTTCGGCCGGAAAGTCCGGAGCCCGTCCTGATGCACCCCATCGTTGCCCGCAATCGATCGCGTTGTTTAAATAATTGCAACTTTGCACAGGAAAATTCCTCAAAGTTCATGGGTAGAGGCTCAAATAAGACGCTCTTAAACGCAGGAAAATAGCGACAATTGAACTTTTGGCCATCGAGCATACAAAATGAGTAACACCAGCGATAATTACAGAGCTTTTTTTCCATCTGGCATACGTATGAAAGTAAACAGTGGTAATTACACAGTGTGGTAACGCACAAACATATTAATCAACTTCTCCACAGAAAAAAAACTGGCTCAGAGGCGTGCTGGTCAATTAGCCGGACCGATGTCAAGAATAAGATGAATTACTAATTATTGAACGTATGAATAATTCACTCAAGTAAATGCCGTTTTAATGATACGCTACTGTTTGGAGGAGGCCCACTAATTTCGCCGCCACTACGTTAAACTAGGGGCGCAATTAAAGCGCAAAAGATGCTCTATCTGCGCCCATAAACGCGCTGCCACCTCCATCTAAATTACATAAAAACTCGACCACTTAAAAATGCAACGAGTTTAAAACACGAAAAGGCAACAATTTGCCAAGTAATATTTCTTTTCTTATTTTAAATTCATGCCGCCGCCCCGTTAACAACTTAAGCACTAAATTAGAAAATTAACCATTTCCCACTTGGGTGCGGTTTTTCAGTTGCTCTTTACTTATTTAGTGTCTCGGAATCGCTTTATATTTGCTACTTTATTAACAAATTTTAAAAAAATGCCAGCCTCCAAGTCAGTCGTTAATTGATTGAGCTAAAGCCTACTGAAGAGGCAAATAGTGGCGAGATTCAAATCAGTTTTTAAGGAATTTACATGCGTTTTTATCCCCCATTGTTAGAATTTGGGCTTAATTTATGTAAACTGCTCAACAAAATCAACGTTACAGTGACAAATTTGGACTAAATTTCTTTGTTGTTCTACCAGTGTCGTGCCCGAAGGGCTCGGCACAACAAACACATTAAACTCAACTGGACGTCGAAGTCTAGTTGGACATCCATTAAATGCTAATGTATCTGTTGTGCCGAGCCCTTGGGGCACGACACTGGTCTGATTACAAAAAATATTCCAAGCTGTTTGATTGATGGAGTTTTGCAAAAAATTAGTGCGTCAGTTATAGTTTCTAAAGGGTGGCAAATGAAACAATGCAAAATTGGTGAAAGTTTGCGTGTTCTCAGTTGGACAAAAAATCGTTTTTTTTTTCGTATTTCAACACCACAGGCAATAAGATAAACCTCATAGCTCGAAAAACGTTTTTTAATTTTTCGCCCATCTCGTTTATTTTCAGAGAGGACATAAAAAACCAACTTTTTAGTCTTGCAGTGATAATTTTTTTCTCTTGAATCCGTTGTCAAAATTTAGGGTTTATGTTGACTTCACAGTCGACTTTTGTTGTTTTTTGAGACCACCCTGTAAATAGAACAGATGGCTGGTAAATTCGAAACCCGTTTCGAGTTATTTGGTTTATCTTCAAACTCTTGGTGTTCAGATGTAAAAAACCTGTTTTTTTATCCAATTAGGAGCTGAACTTTTCGAAAATTTGCCTGTTTCCATATGCCGTCTTGTAGAAAATTAATCCGAAGTGCTTAATTTTTGCCAAAACATTGACTAACAAAAAACAAATGGGGCTCAATAACGCTTCAAACAGAAAATAGCTCTAAGAAATCAGAAATTATCCACTGCCAAAATTGCGGAAAGTTTGGTGTTCATTTTGTTGAGCAGATCAGAGTTCCAACAGCAAGTAAAATGAGTTGGCATCTGTGGTAAATGTACCCGCAAATCAACACAGAGTTTCACTTCTTTTTACGAAAATTGGCAATTATTTGAACCAATACCAAGCATAAGCGTCTACACAGTGGGCCAAGCTCAATCACCCACCACCTTTCATGTTTGTTTTTTCTAGGAAAACGATCCAATCCAATGAAAAACGCGAGTTTTTTCCATTTCCCATTGTCATTCGCGTGTATTGCGGTTATTCTTCGAAGGAATCGACCTTTCGTTGCAAGGCAAGCGACCCCAGTTCGGAAACAGACCAATCATAAATGTTACGTCCCCGGAAACTCACTTATCATATCATGCAATCGAAATACGTCGGTTTTTACGTTTTGATTGAAGTGGAATTCGTGATTAGGCAAACGTCCTAATCCGGTCAGCCAATTGGACGTCAGAGTGGTGCAGCTGTCCAACATTGCCCGTAACTGAGATATAAGCTGGCCCGGACTATCTGGGCGAGATTTATTCGCGGCCCGGGCCACTGGAATTATTCCTGCTGAATGCAAATAAGCAATTTCGCACCGAATCTGCTATTCATACAGTTAATCATCGTCCAGTTGCCTGATTATCATCGTAAATTAGCCGGATGGCCGGCTTCGTGCCGGCTTGTCAACAGGTAATTTATTGTGTTAGCCAAGGTTTCGGCTGAATTAATCAGCGCGCCAACCTCAGAGTTTTTGTGCAAAGGCAAATCAAAAATTCGATTTGCTCTTCAGTCCCAGTGCGCCCAAAGGGTTTAAAATGCCGCTCATATTTCACAATTATCAGAGCGACTCGAATCATCCGCATAATAGGTAATTTCTTGCATTAATTACTCGATTAAATATTCACGGTGGCAATCATAACGCAGGGTTAAAACAACCCTTCCGACGCCGGGCCCCATAGATTATACGGCGCCCCCTAATAATAAGCGCGAGCGGCCCCTAAAAACCTGCTCCATCTTCGTAGCTGAGCCGAACAGAAACAATCTCGGCCTTGGGTTTTGTTCAATTGGCCTACAGCAGATCGCGCAAAAATCCATTTACTGCTACCAAATCCGGCGTAATCGAATCCGGCAAAGCTACTAAGCCCCGAATAGACATAACACTGATCCAAAAACGATTACCGATGCCAGAAATGAGCAGCCGCCCCCTGATGGCTCCTCGCCCGCTCCCTAGGGGCCCTCCCAGAGCATGAGGGAGTGTCTGAACGGAGCCACTTTCGCTATGATCATACACCGGTTCGCCTGTCAACCGTAAAATCTCGATCTTTTCACATTAGGGCTCCATTCGAAGCTGATTTAGGGCTTCAGCATGTCGCTTGTTATTAGGCCCACTTAAATCCAGGGCTGCTACTCAAAACATTCGAATCATACCCTCACTCACTGGTAATATTGAAACCAATGGACTCAAGCCATGAATGTTCAAGGAGTGAAGTTTCCCCAATGGAAAAATGTAGTCGGCACTTTATAAAAAAAGTAACTGTGGCTCCAAACACGATTAAAAAATTCAACCTCCCTCTCTGACTGGAAAATCTGGTTGAAACCTTGCAGGTCCATAGACTGAGGCTTCCACAGAAAAAAAGTGGAATCGGCTTCTATACCTCCTCTTGGATTGGGGAGTGGAAAAATGTTTGGCAATGAAGCTCAAGAAAAAAAGCCACCAACGCTACTGACCGCAAAAGCTGCTTAAAACTTTACCGAGTCCACAGTGTAAAGATCCCGAAAAATCAAAATTTGGCCCTCAAAATTGCATTTAATTAAGCAGAGGAAGAGTTTTGGGCAAGCAAGTCTCAATAACCGCCCTTGGTGCTTTCAACTTCAAAAAAGTCAACCTCCGTCCCTGAATGCGACTTACTGTTCAAACCTGGTGAGTATAGAGAGTGAAAATTCGCCCAAAAACTAATAAAAAAATTGAAAAAACAAATTCACTAGAAACCCACTCTTCTGTGTATAAAAACAGCTTCTTAGAGCTAAAGTTGGTTAATGAGTCTGAATAACTGCAGTTGCTTGCATTAATTTAAAAAAAAATTATTCACGGTCCTGATGATGTCATCGGTATGAAACGTTGCCAGGTTATAAAGTGAAACTTCTTCAACAAATAAGTGAAATGGGCGCTTCGACTTCAGTGGAATTTGAGATAAAGAGGTTTGCAGAAGAGCTTGACGATAAGACAAAAGGGGCACAAAATAACTAAAAAAAATTCCCACGGGCGCCACTCTATTCAAAACTCAATTGAATCCTTGTGAGTGCACAGTGTTAAAGTTAGATCCTCCTCTTAGAACTAGAGGTAGTTAAGATGTAAAAGACTTTAGGCAAGGGCGAGTTTAAACTCAAAACCGCTCTTGCTCCATTCAGCTTCAAAAAAAATTCAACATACGCCCTTGATTCTCATATCCGGTCGAAACGTTTCGCCTGCATATATAAAAGCTTCCTCTATAAAAAACCGAGATCGGCTCCCTTCACGCTATTTGCCTTGGAAGATAGAGAGGCTTATAGAAGAGCTTAGAGAAGAATAAATCTTAAAAAAAACTATTCGGACGCCACTGCTTTCGAAGTTTAATGGGGTTTTCACGTGTGCACAGTGTAAACTTTCAAAAAAAGGAGGCACGCTCAAGAAACCCTAAAAAAACGCTGCGGACGCCACTGATTTCGAAATTCATTTTAGTTTTCACGTGTCCACGTGTAAAGTTTCTCTGTAAAAGAGAGTAAATCCTCCGTTTAGAACTAGAGTTCGTTGACAAAAGAAGAAGTTGCGACAAGAGTGATCCAAAGCAGCTCTTGCTCCATTCAGCTTTAAAAAAAATTTACCGTCGCCCCTGACTATCATATCCAGTTGAAACGTTGCCAGTTCATACATAAAAGTCTCCTCAATGAAGAAGTGAATTCTGCTCTCATAACTTCGTTTGACTTGGGAGATAGAAAGGCTTTCAGAAGAGCTTGGCAAAAGGAAAAAGGAGGCTCAAGAAACAGTAAAAAAAAACGTTGCGGACGCTACTGACTTGAAAATGCAGTTCATATTTTGAGTGTCCACAGTGGAAAGCTTTCACTGTGAAAGAATTAAATCCTCCTCTTGGAACTAGAGTAAGTTAAAACTTGACTGACTGGTTGAGTTAAAACTCAAAACCGCTCTAGCTCCGTTCAGCTTTAAAAAATTCGTTCTCTTCTCCTGATTCTCATATTCGGTTGAAACGTTTCGACTTCATACAAAAAAGCTTCCTCTATAAAGAACGGAGATCGGCTCCCTTTACTCCACTTGACTTGGAAGAGAGAGATCCTAATAGAAGAGCGTGGCAAAAGGACAACACGCTCAATAAACCCTAAAAAAACGGTACGGACACCACTGATTTGGAAGTTTTCGAGTTGAAATTGCGTGTGTCCACAGAGTAAAGCTTTCGCTGTGGAAAAATTTAATTCTCTTCTTAGAACAAGAGTCAGTTAAGGAGAGAAAGAGTTTAGACAAGAGCGATTCAAAACCGATCCGGATCCACTCAATTGAGTGCAATGCGAGTCTATACAGAAAAAAACTCCTCTGCAAACCAGTTAAATCGGCTCTTATAGCTCCACTTAGCTGGGGAAATAGAGAGGTTTTTAGAAGATCTTGGCAATACGAAATACGCGCAAAAAACCGTCACTGACTACAAAATCTAGTTGAAACCTTTTTCTATGAGAAAGTCCTATCAACTCTTCGAACCCTTCTTGAATTGGGAGATAAAAAGGTTGATAGAAAAACTGTTTGCAAAATCCCGTTGAAAATTTCCGAGTCCTCAGTGTAAACCTTTTTAGAAAATCTGAAAGCTTTTTATGTGAATTGAAAATTATTCTAAAAAACTGTTTTTTGGTATTTGTGAAATTCTCGATTTGACGCACCTTTGGGGTTTTGCTTGGCACCGCCTCATTTGACTTCACATAACGTATTCATGCATAGCCGAAATCAAAATCGAACATCTACTTAAAAGCAGTGTAGTTAACGAAATTTCGAAAAATTATTCAAAATCCTGGAAACAACGACATCGAAATCGCAGTTTCGCAGTGGCTCGTGTTTGTGCCCAGCGGCCTCCATTCGTGGTCCCCACATAAAAAGGGGCCCCGTTGCAGGGGCGGCAGGCGAAGCAGGATGCGAATTTGTACCAATCTGTGCTTAGAGTGGAGCGATTGTAGTTACGTCATTGTTAGAACCCGCCCCATCTATTATTCATGAAGGACGAGGGGAATGGGGGGACGCGGGCGGACAGGCCAAGGGGGGCCGTGCGCTGCAAGGGCGGCCGATTCGCAACCCCGATCGCTGATTTAGGCCTGCGACGCGCCGTTGTGCGTCGCGACGCCGACGTTCTCTTATTCGCAATCCGGATTTATGTACTGTTTACCAACCCGGGCTCGTTTATTTATCGCTCCTATTTACTTGATGCCACGTTTAATTATCTCGGTCGGTTGCAGGAGAAAAATAACGTTTCCTACAGTCAGTCGGGCCCATCAGTTCAATAAAGTATGCGAACATTGCCGGCCACGTAATAAAACATCCAATTCCGGCCAACAAACGGGCAAAGTAATTCGGTAAACGAGCTCGGACAGAAACCGAATTTTAATAAAGCGTACAAGTGCGAAAGGGTTATTTTGCCAGTTAATTTCGCTCAGTACTTATTCATGGCCGTTTTAATAATGATGAGGGCAGGGATGCGGGGCTTATGCCGGGCGCCGTAACGGCCCCCGAGACTCCGTTAGCGGTCCAACAAATCATGAAGGTTCGGCCATCTGTACACATCTTACGCGAATCGCCGCTCGTACATCTGCATTTCAAATTACCTCATTACTTCGGCCGGTCTGGTCAGTTGAAAGGGCATATTTTCTCGAAATGACCACTATAGAGCTACACTTCTGGATATTGCCGGTTCGGCCGCAATTTGCCCGATTGCTTCTGAGAAATCCCCCATATTCCCGCCAGCCCCTAATCAGCAAAACATGCAAAAAATCCCTAGTTGAGGACCGAAACTAATAAATCCAAACGGCATAATGATGCGCCCCGTTTATTGCTCCCAATCGGGCCTGCGTTTTCTTCGGATCTGCTCCTAATTTTGGCAAGATTTCCGCGAAAGCGCCTCTTTGCAGTTCAGCGGTTCAAACCGTTGATTTCCCTGGAGTTCTTCTACCTCCACAATACCGACTCGGTTCACCTTATTTACCTCTCGAAACTACTGGCTTTTGCAGTTTCACGAAATAGCTGTCGGTTGTATTGTGCGATGAAAACCTCATTGGTAATCATCAAGCCTGGTTTTTTTTCTCTTTGGGGGGGCTCATTTCCACTCATTCCCCGATATGACAATCATGCATAACGTCACGATACCATGTCGCACCGCTTTAAATACAAAATCGAGTTCAAAAAGTTTGAATTCTTCATGAGCGGCTCCGCGGTTCTTTTAAAGTGACAGCGTGACCGTTTTGTTGTGATGGCGCGCCCGTCATGTTCCAACATGTCGCACGCTACACTGATTACTAGATCCAATCGCAACTACATAATGGTATATGATTTCGGTGTCAATTCTTTCCAGCAAAGACAAGCGTTTTCATAATACACTTTGCCAAGCGTTCTAGGAAAACTGCCAAGCGTTCTAGGAAAACTGCCAGTCGTTCTAGTGCAGAATTTTTCCTTATCGCCTGAAAACGGTTGGAGATACTACTAACCGAAACGTTCAAATCAAAACATCCGAGTAAGACAAAGGAAGTCCGAATAAACCATTCAACTTGAGCAGTGTCTACCGCAATTGAACACTCGCATAGTCTTTGCATAGTTTATTCGGACTTTCATTCTCATCCAAATATGTTTTATTGTTGGGTGGGCATGGAGAATGGCCAATTACAATGTTCAACAACAGGGAAAAACCTCACTAACGCATTTTGCCTGTTAATATACACAGCGGGACAAAATCGATTACAATCGATGCAATTATAACCTCAGTGTGCCAATTATGTGCTAATACTTACAATAGCAGGAAACTTTTCTGCTCTATTTGCAAGAGGGCATGTACAATGCCCCAAAACACTAAACACGTCCGCTACAAGCAGTTAAAACACTAATAAACGCGCTTTTTATTATAAACTGCAACTGGAAAGTTCAAACTGCCCAAGAACCCTGTCACTGTCACCCTAATCAAGCCGAAACCACTACTACCAACCCATTGCAACTTTTGAATGGGGCGTGGCGCGTGGTTACCAATTACCGAAAAATATTTAATTATCAACCGAAGCCAATGACTCAATTGGAAAACTTGGATTATAAACAGCAACTGGTTTAAGGATTTTTGATTCAATTGCTAGTAAATATCCAAATTCGAGGTAGATATGTGGAAAAATGCAAAACTTAGAAAGGAAACTTTGTTACCTTGTGTGGTTACTGGATTGCCGGCTACTGCTGCTCCAGAAAACAAGTGGGAGTAACTGCAACAACAAATTAAATTGAAATACAGTCAGGAAAATATACACAAAGTAACTGTAAAATAAAAAACAATCAGATGGCACCACAGATGCAGATGACACCACACTCTTAGCAAACAACCAAGCTGCCAATTGACGATCGATTGTTGTTTGTTTAGAGAGCTTTAGAATCCGCTAAGTGAGCAAATGAACGAGAACGAGAGAAACGTTTCGCCTGCATATATAAAAGCCTCCTCTATAAAGAACCGAGATCGGCTTCCTTCACTCAACTTGACTTGGAAGATAGAGAGGCTTATAGAAGAGCTTAGAGAAGAATAAATCTTTTAAAAAACTATTTAGACGCCACTGCTTTCGAAGCTTAATGGGGTTTTCACGTGTGTACAGTGTAAACTTTCAAAAAAAGGAGGCACGCTCAAGAAACCCTAAAAAAACGCTGCGGACGCCACTGATTTCGAAGTTCAGTTGAGTTTTCACGTGTCCAGAGTGTAAAGTTTCTCTGTAAAAGAGAGTAAATCCTCCGTTTAGAACTAGAGTTTGTTGACAAAAGAACAAGTTGGGACAAGAGCGATTCAAAGCCGCTCTTGCTCCATTCAGCTTTAAAAAATTTTACCACCGCCCCTGATTATCATATCCAATTGAAACGTTGCATGGTCATACACAAAAGTCTCCTTTATGAAGAAGTGAATTCTGCTCTCATAACTCCGTTTGACTTGGGAGATAGAAAGGCTTTAAGAAGAGCTTGGCAAAAGGAAAATGGAGGCACGCTCAAGAAACCCTAAAAAAAACGCTGCGAACGCCACTGATTTCGAAGTTCAGTTGAGTTTTCACGTGTCCACAGTGTAAAGTTTCTCTGTGAAAGGATTAAATCCTCCTCTTGGAACTAGAGTAAGTTAAAACTTGACTGAAACATTTGGTCCTGAGGTACATTTACATGAAAATAGCTGAAAACGGGGCATGGAGAACGGCCAATTACAATGTTCAACAACAGGGAAAACCCTCACTAACGCATTTTACCTGTTAATATACACAGCGGGACAAAATCGATTACAATCGATGCAATTATAACCTCAGTGTGCCATTATGTGCTAATACTTACAATAGCAGGAAACTTTTCTGCTCCATTTGCAAGAGGGCATGTACAATGCCCCAAAACACTAAACACGTCCGCTACAAGCAGTTAAAACACTAATAAACGCGCTTTTTATTATAAACTGCAACTGGAAAATTCAAACTGCCCAAGAACCCTGTCACTGTCACCCTAATCAAGCCGAAACCACTACTACCAACTCATTGCAACGTTTGAATGGGGCGTGGCGCGTGATTACCAATTACCGAAAAAATTATTTAATTATCAACCGAAGCCAATGACTCAATTGGAAAACTTGGATTATAAACAGCAACTGGTTTAAGGATTTTTGATTCAATTGCTAGTAAATATCCAAATTCGAGGTAGATATGTGAAAAAATGCAAAACTTAGAAAGGAAACTTTGTTACCTTGTGTGGTTACTGGATTGCCCGCTACTGCTGCTCCAGAAAACAAGTGGGAGTAACTGCAACAAATTAAATTGAAATACAGTCAGGAAAATATACACAAAGTAACTGTAAAATAAAAAACAATCAGAAGGCACCACAGATGCAGATGACACCACACTCTTAGCAAACAACCAAGCTGCCAATTGGCGATCGATTGTTGTTTGCTTAGAGAGCTTTTGAATCAGCTAAGTGAGCAAATGACACCAAATGGCCATTTGTAAGCTACCAAAGACAAAGGCGAATAAAGGCGTCGAGGCAGAAAAAAAAGCCGAACAGATATTTCACAATTCCGGCGTTTTAACCATAGTTTATAATACTCGGTGTAAAGTCCTGGGGTGATGTAGCACAGTAGTTACATCAATATTCGAGTGGATGCGCTGCTCTTGGCAAAGGGCATCAAATTTATGAGACCATGTTTATAGGCTCGTGGGACAAGTAGAGCCTGGCCGTTCCTTTCTTTAATTCCGCCTCTGGTCTGACTTTATGGGTTTCCCGGACGTGCCAAAGATATACAACAAACGCTTTCCTTTGCGCTTCCGTTTTTTTTTCTTCTCCTCGTGCTGCGGCCTCGACACTCAATGAGCGCAAAATTAAGACAAATAACCGGGCCTCATTTGCCGCATATCTAAACATAAGGCTGCCATTTCACTTAAAACCAATTAAGGGTGGGCCGGCGGATAAAAGCCGTTGATATTATTTGCTGGTAACGACACACTATTATATCCATCCTTAGTGCGGGGGCCTAACCCGAATAAGGGCTCCATTACCAACACATCGAATGGAAGCCACGGCAATAAAGACGAACTGTTGAGCTTTGGCTCTGCATTAAGACTACTCAAGCCCCTATGGACCCGCACTACCGAAATCATCCCTGATAATGCCAACATAATGGGGCCTTTATAGTGTTCACAAAAGGAATCCTGAGTGCTTTATCCAGCTTAGCGCTATTGTGCTTATATTAAACACTTCAAATTTGCGTGTCGTTTCCGTACTAAGCCGCCGGATTATCGGGGATGGTTTTTTAAAGGGAGTGGGAGATGACTGTCACTTCGTCAAAACCCTTTCGCTATGGGATTAAAGTTTGTCATTTGGAAATTTCAACAACAGCCCGAGTGTTCCGAGATCAAAATCCACTGTCCCAAACTATTTGGCAGTGACGTCATTATGAAATTTACTCATGTCCGCGATTGGTTGAACATTACTGCCAACATGCGAACATTTCCCAAAAGAGTTGAAAAACCTGTTTAGAAGTCATGAGAGTTTCGATTTTTTTTTCGCAATTTTTCGAAAAACAAGTCACATCTCATTAGCTATTCACGCAACAAAATTCAATTTCGCAACTTAATGGAAAGAAACACTAAAGCTGGAAGTTGGAGGTTTTTTGAGAGATGAAACGTCTAGATTGCAGGCTGTGAAGGTCCCAAAATCCTGCCATCAATGGAAATAGGTCGAAAAATGCGCAAAAAACTTGGAAAACGTCTAAAAAGCCTTGAAAGTTTCGAATTGCCATCATCACTAGGGATTTTCGGAGAAATCTTTGCCCTTCCATCACAGGCAAAACTTGAATTGTCCTAAAGCTGTGTTTATAGTTCACTATTTAAACATAATTTTTTTTCCAAATAAAACCGATATTAAATGTTCAAAACCACCATGTGGCGGTCTCTATGTTTCCTGCTTTAAACGCGCTACCCGCAAAACAGTTTTAGAATCCTGCAGCTCCTTATAGTAGACCTGCTGCCGCACGGATGGCGCGGTCAGGACGAATTTGGCAGGGAAAACAGGTTGATAATGCGGTTGATTATTAATCAAACAATTATAGACGCATGAGATCAGTTCTAATCATTGTCTGATTAGCAAAACAAGTGAAATGTTCAGGGAAGGGTACAGAAAAAACCATCTGTTTGATAGACTTGGGAATTTTTTTTCGGCGTATGCACTGATGGCCTCTGAAGATGCTAGCCGTGCGTGCTGGCGAAACGTCATTGGTTTTTAGCTCTGAGGAGTACTGGGTTCCAAAGGATTTTATGTTTCAAATCAATGACTACCCGAAAGGGGTACATTGAGGGCAAATTACATAAATGTCCAACAACGGGGAAAACCATCACTATGTGCTATTATTCAAGGCGCGAATTATACGCTAATACTTACAATACGTAGACAATTCCCCCAAAACACTAAAAACATTGAATATAAGCGATTAAAACACTAATAAAAGAGCTTTTTGCTCTATCCTGCAAGTAGAAAATTCAAACTGACAGCTCATTGACCTTGTCACTGTCAGTCTAGTCAAGTCGCAACCGCTATTACCAACCCACCGCCATTTGAATGGGGCGTGGCGCGTGATAACGGTTTTCCAATTACCGAGGAAAATCGTTTAAAAAGCAAATCGAATCCAATGAATCAAACAAGTAAAATTGAAACCTGATTAAAAACAGGCTAAAACGATTAACCTAGCAATCCACAGCTGGTTTTCCTTGGTCAAGGATTTTCGATTGAAATGCTGCTGATGCTTCGGGACGTTCCAGGGGCTCCGCCCCTGCTCAAATTCTTCAATCGATCCCGCCATGAGTCAGGTGGAAATCGCAGTGCGCCTTGCGGGGAGTCACACATGGTCGCGCCTTATTAGAAATCGCGCGTAACAAATCCCACGCTTGGTTCTTGCTTTTTGGTCACACTATTGACTCCAATGGTATGCCACCGCAAACCCATGGGTACAATTTTTAACATCAATAGGCAAAATTGGCTTTTTGGCAGCCCTTTCCTTATAGGCTCTGTCCAGGGAAAACACCTGTGGGACCCAAGCTTGCCTGGATAAAAGCGCCAATTTTTTGTCTTTGTTCGTTAAAGTGTGGAGTAGAGTCGGGGCTCAAACGCGCCGCCACTGGTCGCTCCGAGACGTAGCCAACCTCGACCGCGACTTCCTTTCAGAATTCAGAAAACAAGCGCAATCGGAGCACCTCGCGAGCACCTTTTCGCATTTAGTTTTAGTACCAGTTCGACGTTCATCTTGGTGGGCTTTTCGTGCAAAAAAACAGCAACCAGTGAAGTCAAATGTCCGTGTCATAGTCAAATCGGGCGTGTTTTTTGACGATTTTCTATTGATTTTTTCGCGCTCCAGTGGCGAAGCTGTGCAGACACACTTTTGAGGGCGATGGAGTTCCGGTTCGATTTAAATGAGCTGTTCAAGCAGCCCGTCGTCGAAGTGGGCAACACTTTGATCCCGCCTGGATTCACTGGGGATAAACGGGCTTTATGGTAAGTCGCCCCCCCCTTTTTTGCAAAGCAGAAAAACACGTTTGGGGACGTCAAACAGTCCCCAGAATCTTCGGGTGTTTCCTGGATAGGGCTGGAAATCGGGGCAAATCCTGTGAGGAGTCCTTGAACTTTTCCGGTAATCGGCAGTTGCGTGGCCCCATTTGATTCTCCACTATTTGATCAATGCCCAGTTTGCGTCATAAGGCCGAAACGGGAAATTGCGAGTATCCACCCGCGAGGCCCATTAACCCAATTCCGCTGCTTTTCAACGGAAATTCGCCTAATTATTGTTATCATGGGCGTTTCAAATTGCCTTCGTCGGCCCCATAAAGGTGCCAGTTTCGGCAGATTCTCCCGCAATCATTTATATTCAGCAATTTTCTTGGGAAAGGCACAGCTGAGGTCTGGCTGATTTGAGGCTTTATCAGCCCTTAAACTCTTGCTATTATTGGCAACGGTTCCGCACTGTTTTCTAAAAGCTTTAGAAACTTCTCAGAAGCAGCAAAGGGTGCCCTAGAAGCCTTGAAAGTTTCGAATTGATGTCATCATCAGGGAGGTCTTGACAATTTTTCAAAGGGCCATGGACTATTCTGTATCAATAGCGTTTATCCACTGTCTGAAGCATTAATTTCTCAGAAACGGATATGAGCAGGGACTTGCGGATTTTTTCACAAAGTTGCAGGCAGTGCGCTTTAGAAAATCTGGCAAATTCCGAGTTTCTGCCGTCATCAAGAGATTTAGGACAATTTTTCAAAATCGATTCAATAAAATATTAATTTCTCTAAATTGAAAAATGGCAGACAATTGCGGATTCTTGTCTCAGATGAAGCAAAGGGTGCTCTAGAAGTGTTGAAAATTTCAAACCGCTGTCGTCACCAGGAATTTTTTGACAATTTTTTAAAGTGCGATGGACTATTTCAAGAGCGTTTTGCCACTGACTCTTTGAATCATTAATTTCTCAGAAACGGATTTAAGCAGGGACTTTTTTCGGCCAAATAGAGGAAAGCGTGCTCTAAAGGTCTTGCAAATATTTTGAGAAATTTTCAAAGTGAAATGGACTGAGCAATTTGAAGAGCATTTTGCGACTGCAGATTTAAAACGGCCGTTTCTCAGAAATGGATGGAAGCAGGTTGATGAAAGATCTTGCGTAAAGTGAATGAAAGTGCGCTTTAGAAACACTGAAAATTTCGACCTTCCGTCATCATCAAGCGATTTTAGACAAATTTTCCAAAACACATCAGCCAGTCCAAAGAACCACCTTTGCATCGTCTACTCAAAATATTTATTTCTCATAAACCAACACCGGAAGAAAATTTTGAATTTTTGCAACAGATAGAGGAAATCATACTTTAGACGCCTAGAAAATTTCGAACTACTGCCATCATCAGGGATTTTTTGAGAAAATTTTAAAGAAACGTTCATTTCTCAGAAACGGATGGAAGCAGGCAGCAGAGAGAATTTTATGGGTCGTTGAAAATGCGCTTTAGACAAAATGAAAACTGCAAACTTCCGTCTCATCAAAACATTTTAATGATTCCGATTATCATTTGCGCACCCCGGTTGCTTAAAATGTAAATTTCTCAAAATTGAAAAATGATAAATAATTGAGGATTTTTCCTTCAGATAAAGAAAACCTTGCTTTAGAAGGCTGAAAAAAATTCAAAGCGCTGCTACGATCAGGAATTTTACGAAAAAAATTTAAGTTAATTTAAATTTAATTGCGACTGCTGGTTTAAAACGGTAATTTCTCAAAAACGACCGGAAGCAGGCAACTGCGGACTCTTGCACGAATGAAACGAAAGTGTGCTTTAGAACATTTGAACATTTCCAACTACCGTGATCAACGAGTGATTTTAGAAAAATTTCCAAAATTACATCAACCATTCCGAGAACCACTTTTGCATGGAGTATTTAAACTATTTATTTCTCAGAAACGAAAAATCGCAGATAATTGGAGATTTTTGCTTCAGATAGAGGAAAACATGCTGTGAAAGTATAGAAAATTTCGAACTACTGCCATAACCAAGTTTCACAGTGCATTGACTGTTTCAAGTTCATTTTGCGACTGCTGGTTTAAAACGTTAATTTCTCAGAAACGGTTGGAAGCAGAACGTTTCGAACGAAACTTGGAACGAAAGTGTTCTTTAGAAAAGTTGAAGATTTCGAATTACCGCCATCATCAAGCGATTTTGGACAATTTTTCAAAATCACGATAAGGAATCCCAACTATCACCTGCGCACCGATTGTTCAAAATATTAATTTCTCAAAATGGAAAAACCGTAGACTTATGCAAATTTTTGAGTCCGATAGAGGAAACCATGCTTTAGAAGACTGGAAAATTTCGCGCCACTGCCATCATCAGGGATTTTTTGACAATTTTTTTAAATGTAATGGACTGTTGCCGGAAAATTTCGCGACTGCTCGCTTAAAACGTAAATTCCTCAGCAACGAATGAAAGCAAGCAACTGAGGGATTTTGCTCAACGTCAACAAAAGTGCGCTTTGGCAGATCTGAAAGTTTCGAACTTCTGCCCTCATCAAGCAATTTTAGACAACATTTCAAGTTCTCTTCAACGATTCCGTTCATTCAACATTCTGTTCCAAATTGGAAAAAGTCTCAAATAGAAGAGCGGAAAGTTTCGAATTGCTGCCATCACCAGGGCTGACATGTTCAACATTTAATTAAAAATAGAAAGCTAAAAATTAAATCCAATTGTTCTGCATTAATTGGCCATTGAGCGTTCAATTGCGCTGATTATTTCCATAACTGCGAGAGTAGAAAGTCAAAGAAACACTTCATCAAGAAAAAGCGGAATTTCTCTAGCGGAACGGAATTTTGGCAGTCCACCAAACTGCTTGTTTAATAAACCTAAAATGCCATTAACCCAGTTTCGGCCCTTTTTCTGCCCATCCAGCCATGCAGGAACCCAATTGGTGAAAATTTGCTGCAAATGCACCTTGAGGATGGTATTTAACAGGCGCATTAAAGACGGAAAAAAGTGGCCATTTAGGGCCCGAAAGCCGGGACTTGCATGCGTTTGAAGTTGACACGAAAGTTGAATTGTTGCTCAAGATATAATGAATATCTTGGCACGAAACATTCGCTGCATATAAATGAGTTTAGTTGATTAAACTCACGAACGTAACTGAATTCAGCTAGTAGAAAAAAATTAATAATTTCACTGTTGGAAATTCTGCCATCTGGCCATCGATTTCATTAATAATTCAAGCGCAATTGCGGCTATTTTTGCTGCCAAATTGGGAAAACTGATTATTTTTTTGCAGGGATGTCCAGTCCAAAATGTCCCAGATTATCAATGCGATTGGCGAAGCCTCTGCCCATGCCCAGGGCCTTTCCAAACCCATCACCACTGCTGATCGGCTGAGGAATTCCGAGTATAAATTGTATCTTTTGATGGATCCCACTGCCAACAAGTAAATATAATTTTTTTCTACTTATTTACCATTCACATTGGGACGTATTGAAGCATGAATTTCTAATGCAAATTGCGTGGAGGTTCATTGATTCTTCAGCCTTATCTTCAGGCCACCTGCAGCATGGCAAGTGGCCTGATAATTTCCCGCATAGAACAATGGAAAACCAGGCCATCGGCCATTGAACCTAGGAGGAAATATTGCGGGAAAAAATGTGCAAAACCCAGTGTTTAAAGTAGTTTTTGGGTTTCCAGTGGCAAGGGAGCAGTGACCGGAATGCTTAAAACCGGCACAAAGGGCCTGTACGTCTTCGACCGAAACGGGCAACACTATCAAGTGTCGCCCCAATGCGTGTTGGACTTTTACATCCACGAATCACGTCAAAGAACCGGACTAGGCAGACGCCTCTTTGAGCACATGCTTCAGGTGACTGAACTGAGCAGCATTGAGACTCTTCGACCAACCACTCACATTATTTCAGAGGCAGCAAATAGAGCCGGAAAAAATGGCGATAGACCGGCCGAGCGACAAGTTTCTTGGCTTTCTCAGCAAGCACTACGGCCTGACTGCACCGGTAAAACAGATGAACAACTATGTGGTATACGATGGGTTCTTTCCCAAGACGCACGAGACTCCGGCCCATGTGGATGTGGACAAAAGGTGGGCGTTTTAAGCACAAAACTCCAGCTTTTGGTGCGACTAACTCTAATCCCCTAACAGTAACCCGGTCAGTCAAAAACAGTCTGCTAATGGGCTGCAACAGGGGGGGCACCTCCCATCGCAAACGTATGGGCGCTATGGAGCCGCCCATCGTCCTTGTAGCATGGGCCAGGTATACTAATCACTAATCCTTTTCTAGCCGCCCTTTTCTCTTAACCTGCCCTTAATGCGGTCGCTTTTCCAGATAATCCATAACGATTCGGCTGTGGTACATCGCAACCAAGAACCCACTGGGTAAGTCAACATGCTGCTTAATCCTCCCTTCCTTTGCTCACTTTCGCTCAAAAATCACTGAAATGCTTGTTGAATGCACATTTTCCTCCCTAAAGGCACGCTTACCAGACCAGTCAGAGTTTACCCAACGTTCCTCTCAATTATCCCTCCTCACTCTACAATGCCTACGGGCAAGCGGCTGCAGGCGACTACGACCGCACCCTAGTAAGGGCAAAAGAGCCTCTGATTCCGCAGGCTTTCGACGGCAGTCTCAGAAAGGGGGCTCACGCCCTTCATGGCTCATTTTCTGCGCCTGTCACCCAAATGGTACCAAGTGCTCAGAGTGGCGCCTATTTCGGATCAGCACCTCAGGCTCCAGTGTTCCAAACCAATCGACCAATTGGACTGGGTGCGCCCCAAAGTGCTATGCAGTTTACACCAATGGGGAACGAAATTAATTTTGCCACTCCTCAGCAAACTGAGCAATTCTACCAACCTTCGGGCCAAGTGAACCAGCAAACCTACCAGACCGGCGCCTATCAGCCAATGGGAGTGGGCAGTCCTCAAAGTGCTACTCAGTGTACGCCAATGAGGAACGAAGCAAATTTTCCGACATCGCAATACCACCAAGCTCCGCCTCCTAGTCAAATGAATCAGCAAAACTACCAAACTCTCCCTACTCAAGACGTCAATCAATCCGCCACTTATCAGCCAATAGGACCGGGCAGCCCCCAAAGTGCGCCAATGGAAAACGCTGCCCAGCACTACCAAGCTCCGCCTTCTAGTCAAATAACCCAGCAAAACTACCAAACTCTCCCTACTCAAGAAGCCAATCAATCGGTCCCTTATCAGCCAATGGGAGTGGGCAGTCCTCAAAGTGCTACTCATTTGACACCAATGAGGAACGAAGCAAATTTTCCGACATCGCAATACCACCAAGCTCCGCCTTCTAGTCAAATGAGCCAGCAAAACTACCAAACTCGCCCTACCCAAGAAGCAAACCAATCCGCGACTTATCAGCCAATTGAACTGGGCAGTCCTGGGCTGACACCTCCAAACGCTGCCCAGCACTACCAAGCTCCGCATCTCAATCAAATAAATCAGCAAAACTACCAAGCTCTCCCTACTCAAGAAGCCAATCAATCGGTCCCTTATCAGCCAATGGGAGTGGGCAGTCCTCAAAGTGCTACTCACTTGACGCCAATGAGAAGCGAAGCAAATTTTCCGACATCGCAATACCACCAAGCTGCGCCTTCTAGTCAAATGAGCCAGCAAAACTACCAAACTCACCCTACCCACGAAACGAACCAATCCGCGACTTATCAGCCAACAGAACTGGGCAGTCCTGGGCTAACGCCTCAAAACGCTGCCCAGCACTACCCAGGTTCGCCTTCTACTCAAACAAATCAGCAAATCGGGTTTTCCACAGAAGGCAATCAACCAGTAGGGGTGGCTAATCCCCCAGTCCCCACACAATTGCCCACAGTTGGGAATTCAGCAGGTTTTAGGCAGATGGGCGGACACAACTACCAAACGTCGCCTGCCCAGCCAATGAGGAATGACGCAACTTTTTCCGTGCCCCAGCACAGTGGGCAAGCTGCCCAATCCTACCAAGCCCAGTACAGTGGGCAAGCGGCCCAATCCTACGAAGCCCAGCCCACTGGTCAACCAATCGGGGCGCCCAGCACTCACCTGCTAAACAGCCAAGGTCAGACGCAGAGTCAAGTTGCGCCTGGTGAAAAGCCTCAGAGTATTCCGAGTCAAACACACATGGATGGAAGGCCAGAATTCCAAAGCACTAACCGCGTGATCCAGAGCTACGTTATGGAAAGCCCCCAGTTATCTATACCCAGGGACCCAGCAAGGTAATTCCAGGCCAGAGCTCCCAAGTAAACTTTGGCAGAGACTGTAGATAATCGAAAGGTTTTTTTAAGGAGCCAACAGTCGGAAGTTGACCTCTCCAAAGGCTATCCGCCTCAACACTTGTAAGCCCGTCAATTCCGTCCTCACTTGTCCTAATCTATATGCCTTTCCAGTCAAATCCCTGCGCAAGCCAGACCGCCCATAATCGTTCGCAACTAGTTCCTCAAACAAATCCTCAAATTCCCGTGCTAGGTTGGTGCTTACAGTTTATTTTTTATGTGTTCGTTGAAGGCATGCCCGTTTTTTTTGTTATTATTTCGCAGGCCACAAATCGCCTCCCAGTAACCACCACATGCTCCCGATCCAAAATTCTTAGCCAGTACTTGTATAAACCGATTGCAGTGACGAGGCCACGCCCAGAGCAGACAGGCCCAACTCGCTCAACTTTGAGCCGCCTGAGGAGAAGTTGAGCGAGCCGGAAGAGGATCAGACTGTTGATGGGCTCATTGAGGAGGAGATTCAGAAGGTGACCGTTGCGCCGGAAATGGAGCGAAGAGGTTCGAAGAGTCCGGGGCCGGAAGCGGCCGGTTTAATGACGCCGCGAGACATCGGCACGCAAGGCCTGACCGATGAAGGCTATTTCGACTTGAAGTTTTTCCACAACCGACTGTGGTAGGACGATCTACATTCAGCCGCTTTCCTGCACTGTAGCCTGTTCGAGGTAGTTGATGAAGCCGTGCGCGCAATGTGTCAGTTTTTGAATTTATTTGCTCATTTCTTGTGATCCGAACCACCAAAGTTACTTTAAATAAACGCTTCAGACAGCCCGATAACAAGGGTGTTTTTTTTCGAAAATTGTCTTTTGATTCAATCCCCCTTTACCCTCAATTTGCAGATGTTCACAGTGTACAGGGTGAGTTTTTGTCGATCGAGCATTCAAAACACTGCAATTCCTTGTCCATTTAACATTTTTAGTATCTGCTGTAGTTGCCAAGATCTCTATAGGGATCAAAAACACTCACCCTGTATATAAATACATAAAAGCAGTCGAAACTAATCGAAGTGAGAAGCGAAAAATGATGAACAACCGACGATTTGCGGGTTTTTAGGCCTGTGCCGCTAGGCATTTGGTCCTGACGTTTCGGTAGCACGCATGGCTAGCATCAGCAGCGGCTGTTGCGCCTCAGTGAAAATCGTCAATTGTTCAAACAATGGCGGCAAAATACGTTTGAAAAAATTAGCGCTACTCACATGAAATGCTCTCTGTCTCCTTCAGCAGTTGGTGCGCAACTACGTGGCCTGTGCTGAGTTGTTACTCCCGTTCTTTTTCCGCAAATGCACTTTAGGGTCCATTTTCAAGAGCGCCTAAATTAAGAAGGAAAGTACAGGATAAGGCACCATTTAAAATCCAAAGTTTCCAAAACGAACTGGGGGAGCGGAAAAGGAAACAAACAAGCTCGCATAAATATACCGTTTATGTTAAATCTCTCATAACAATGTGGGCTTATTTTAGTGATGCTTACCGCTATAAATATAAATTAAACTGTAACGACGATATGTATTAAAGCGCCGGAAAATACTCCTCTACCTACCTACCTACATGTTAGTAGCAAATATCTATATACAAAAAAGTGAGCATACACGTTCCAACAGGCACTTTCACTTATAAAATATAGTAACGATTCCTTACGATAATTCTTGAAAAATGTACAGTGCATCGAATACTCTGTGGTCATCATTATTGTTGATTCACCTTCCAATCCAAGCTGGATTGGGATCATTCACTCCGGGTTAGCTTTAATTAGACCAAGCGTCCAACCAGTCAAAACGCGCGCTTTTTTGCATCATTTGCTTAATTCAAATTTGGCAACTGAATTTCTGGCTTCCACTCGCTTCCACTGGGTCAGCACCAATCGGCGATGTATGTAAACTCTCGGAACAGGTTCTGGTCCTGATTAGTCAAAGGCCGCGGCTCTTTTGGAGGCGTCAGTTGCGCCTTTTCCGATGTGAATTCTTCGTCAAAGTTGCTCACATCCTCCATGGAATGCTGACAACAACAATCAATTATGTTCTATACGCTGCAATCAATGCAACAGCAGGAGCGGGAGCAGGATGGAAAGGGCTTCAATTTACACACTCTTGGACGGTTTGCACAAAAAGACGCGAATTTTCAGTGTTTATAAACGCGAGTTCAGAGTTCATACAGCAAAAAACCTTCACAGTGTGAACGCTAAAGCAATTTGCCGGTCGATATCAGGTACTTACCACGGTGGGTACAAAAGGAGGCGGCACCCTGCGATGCAGCAGCTCTTCCCATTGGATGTGCCTAAAGAACGCCTGCTTCTTCACGTCTTCTGCGTCGCGCTCACTCGACCCCAGCCGTCTGTCCGGGGATTTGCGCAGTAGCTGCAAACAATCGCTGAGTCAAATCGCCCAAATCCTCAGTTGATCAACTCACCCTTCTCATGATCGCAATGGATTCCAGCGACAGGAACCGGGGATAGCGCACCTCATCATTCACTATTGAGTCGAACACTTCCTCCTCATCGTCTCCAGGGAACGGCGACTGAAATTCCAACAAAACCAGCTCAGTCAGCTAAAAACAGCCATGTTTTTACACGGCACAAACCTCGCCGACGAGCATCTCGAAAATGAGCACCCCCAATCCCCACCAGTCCACGGCGCGAGTGTACGACGTTTCGGTTAGGACTTCGGGGGCCAAAAATTCGGGAGTGCCGCAAAAAGTGCCCGTCCGGTCCAAATACCCCATGCCCTCTTTGCACAGTCCAAAATCGGCAATCTTCACGTAGCCCTCAGTGTCCAGCAGGAGATTGTCTAGTTTCAGGTCTCTGCAATCAACAGGCAACCGTTGAAGCCAAATACATTTCTACTGCTTACGCCCATCGAGACACTGTTGAAGATTCGAGATCTACTTTACCTGTAAATGATTTTATTCTCGTGCAGGTACTGCAGTCCCAAAACGACGCAGGCAGCATAGAAAACAGCACGAGGCTCGCTGAAAACATCGGCATGGATGTGCATCATCAGGTCGCCTCCCGCTGCATATTCCATCACGAAACACACGTGGGCGCTTGTTTGGAAGCAGGCGAAAAGATTCACCAGAAACGGGTGGCGAATACTGTTGGCCACTGCACAAAAACAAAAAAAAAACGTCCAGTTCCTGTCAATATAGACGATATGAGGAGACGCCCATACCTTCAAAGATCCTCTTCTCGGACAGAAGCGACTCGACCTCGTCCCTAGCGATGATGTCGCCCTTCTTCAGGGCCTTGATCGCGAAATATTCGCCGGTGTTTTTGTACTGGGCCAAGATCACTTTGCCGAAATGGCCGCGCCCCAAAACGCTAATCAGTCGGAAGTGGTCGCAACACATCGCAGTGGTCGGGGGCAAACTTTGCGACTGTCTTCGGGACTCGTAGGCGCTGTCTCGGTAGCCAACCTCGCGAGCCACTGGCCGGCGCACCACTGGCTCAAACGACGGCTAAAACCAACCCAATTTCAACCCGAATCCACCTGCCATTGGGGCAGCTATTTAACTCATCTAACGAAATTGTCAGACAACTAATTAACTACCCCCTAGCCTATGGCGCTGATATTTAGGAACACCCTGTGTATGTTAGTAGTTGTGTAGGTTCATGGCTCGCAACCCTATTAATTCACTCATTAATTCCCCTAATTCCCCCACTCAAATCAGCAATGCTCCCCACAAAACAGCCACATGCTGATTAGTGCATACATAAGCAGTGGGCGTTACCAAGCAGGATAGGAGGGGCCACTTTGGGAATATGGAACACGTTAAACACAACAAACACAAACAGAAAACAAAAACAAACTCAGTACCTCGTCGTCAGGAAATTCGATCACCGGTTGGGGACTGGGGAGAACGAAGTCGTTGGGGAAGACGACAATGGGCGTGGTTGGGGTGGAGGGAATGAGGAGGGGCCCAGGCCGTGCCCTGTAACCCTCCTGTTCATCCTCCAGAAAGTCAAATTCGCGAAGAGCTGCGGCGCTCTGCAAACACGAAGCACGATTGTTCGTTTTAACAAAGGGAGGAACGTTGTGGGACGTTAGAGCGAAAAAACCACCTTGAAACAGTTCCCTTCCAAAATAATCAAAAACTACTTGAACTAGTCTAAAAAATATAAAATACTTTACGGTGTCAGTGAATGTAAAGTGGGTGTGAGTAGTGGTGGTGGTGGTCCTTTTACCTCTAGACACATTACAGAGCCTCAACAACCTACAAATGTACAGGAGGGACCCTTTTAAGTGCCTCACTTAAATCACCACTTCTCGATTGAGGGTGACGTTCTGCTCAGACATAGTCAAAGTTTTGCAGGTTTGTGAGGTGAATTTAGAGCCATACATGAAGTTTTAGAGCTCCTCTTCACATGGCTCTAAACTCACCTCACAAAACTGCAAACCTTCCCCCTTTAGCCGACATTTCTATGCTTTTTCGTTTAGCCCTTTGCCCTTAAAACCGGGTGAGACACTTAATCAAATCCTTGCACTTGGGACAGAACAATATCACACAAGACCCCTACAGGGTTATTCATTATAAATGGACCGCTCCTTTAATTTTCTTATTTTGAAAGATATATGCAATAACCCTGTACAGTAGTTAAAAACAATGTGGCTTGACTTACCTCAGGATCCAATCTGGGTGGAACGGGCGGCGGAGGCACTGAGGGGGCTTCAGTTCGCTTTTTGGCGATGGGCGGCGGAGTGCCGTCGGGATAGGGCGGCACTAGCACCCAGTCGCGCGTTGGACCCTGTGGGGAAGGAGTGGAAGGCGATTGGAAGGTGGGCGGTACTTTGGGCGGCGGAATGGGCAGAGCCACTGCCAGTCCTAAGGGGCGCTGCCCGCCCAAACCGAACGACTGCGGATCGGGAGTTTCTCCCGGAGTCTCGGGCTTGTCCTCCACCACTGTTGCGTCGTTCTGCAACACGGAAAGCGCAATGGTAAGCCAGCAGTGGACAATCCGTCGCGTCATGCATACCGATTCGGCGGTTTCTGGAGTGTTGGGCGCCAGATTCTGCCTGCTGGGCACGCGGTTCGACTGTTTCATCCATCGACCCCACGTCACGATGTTGATGTTCATCTGCTTGGCCCTGGGCATGACCTGCTTGAAGATGCGCTTCTGCCGTTGCAGTTTAGGCCGCTTGGATATCATCGGGTTGAGGAACTTAATCTCGGCAAAGAGCAGGCCTTGCGGCTCCAGATGCAACACCATTCCGTCGCGGTCATTATCGATGAACTCTTCGAGCCGCAGAAAAATCACACCGCAAAGCGAGCGCCAGTCTTTCCAGTAGACGCCGATTTCCAGCTCTCTGGACTTGTCCAGCTCTATGGAAAATCGCTGGTCCCAGGCCTGCAAGCGTCGCCTTTTACCGCTTATTCACATCTTGTTGTTACCGACAAGTTTATACCTGTTGCGAGCACTGTCTCCAGCTGGTCTGCGCCACGGTGTTATTGTCTAGCTTCAGCAGCGCCATTATTTCGTCGCTGACGTCCTCCTTCACGCTGTAGCTTTTTGAGGAACTCCTGCCGGTCACGCCTGCAAACCAACCGGGATTAGACGCGCCTAAAGCGCAGCTTCAGCACGTTTACGAACCTTTTTTGAAGAATCGTAAATCCATTGGACTGGAGCTGCCGTCCGATTCCTTTTTCGGCCGTCCAGGGACTTCCTCTAGTAGATCTTGGCAGCCCATTAGCCGCACTTCCAAGGTACCTGAAAAGGTGATTAAAAATTGCCTTTAATCAATTTTCAAGCAGCTCGTATAAGTTCAAGAATTACCAGTAACAGCAGCACACCGATTGAAGGTGCTCATGGCATTGTGCATTTTGTTGCTTTCGCTTCGCACTGTAAAAGGTTGCAAGCTGGTGTAATGGACAGACGCTGGGCTGGAAGTGGGCGCGTTGGCCAGCTCCTCCTTCAGCTGGGCGGCAATGGGCGAATCGGGCGGCAGTTCCGCCTTGCGCTGCTCCAGCGACTTCCGCAGCAGGTCCAGCTTCATGCTGCTGGCACGCAAACTTTCCTGGGCCTGGACATTAAGAGAATAATCACAAATTCGTTCAAATAAAAGCGAGTAATCTTTGGTCGCCGCACTAACCCAATCAAACAAAAACCTAGCACAAAAAAGGTCAAACGCGCGTATAGGAACTAAATCTAGATATCCGAATAAAGCGCCTGATCAGGCTTGTCGGGGTCGCGAGCTTTCTGCTCGAGAAAATCTTTCCAGTTTTGGATGTAGCGGCCACTGGGAGGATCGCCGACGCTTCGCGTCCTGTTCCGACCCCCCACCGAATGCCAGTACGACTGGCAGTGCTCACATAAACAGTCGGGGTTTTTGGCAGGCCCCACATGATGGCCCGGCTTTTTCATAACACTGACCACAGTGCCGAACTTGCGAGCAATCGAGCGCGGCTCCGTGTAAATTCCCGGCACTATCATAAAGGGCGACCGCAGGTTTGGATCGCCACTGAGTCGCTGCCTCAAGGTGATCGCATTGGGCGACTGCGAAGTCGGACTGGAGTCGCTCAAGGAGCCCTGATCTTCCCTGGGCGGCTCTTTCGGATGCTTGGCCTCCACTGGCACTGGAACTGGTTCGCACGACTTTACCGATCGGATAAAAGCGTCCCTGACTGTATTGGGCAGCGCATTGACGGGGCTTTTCTGCCTGGCCGGTTTGGGCAAGGGGGCGACATCGCCCTTAATGAAAGTCCAGCCCTTGCCCGAATCGTCCGAGTCGTTGCTGTCGCTGTCCTTCGAGTCCCACTTGCTCTTTGCCTGCATTTTGTTCTCGATGTACTCCCGCATTCGCTCCTGCTGAATCTGCAACTTTCGCTCGCTGAGTGGCGATTTCAGCGACTTGGACGATCTGCAATAAACATCAACATTCACAAAGAGTTTCCTATCAGTCCTAACATCCACTATATGTCAGCTACTTACCCGCGATTCTTCCACATTTCCTCCATCTGTCGAATGCGGAGCCGGTCCTCCGAGTCGGCGTACTCAAAACTATCGCTCGGCTGGACGCTGGCCAAGCTGGACGTGTCCAGCAAGTTTTTGCGCTCGAACTCCGGCGCCTCATCGATGCTCTGAGCGGCCTCCAATCGCCTGCGAGGCACAAAATCCAGACTTTCAGTGGGCGCGATGCTGGATCGGCTCAGCATCAGGCTGTCGATGTCCGAAAATGTGTCCTTCCAGCTGGTGTTGGCCACTGAGTCGTAGTCTTCTGGAATGGCGCAGCTGGATAGGGAGTAGCTGGTCCAGGAACGCGGCACGCTGGATACGCTAGCGGAAAAATCGCCTGGAACAATGGCCCAAAATCTTCAGGAGTTCATGGAACAACGCTCGTAAATTACCAATGTTTGAGTAAGAGCTGAGCTTGGAGGGATAGGCCGTGCTGCTGATTTCATCGTCTGACTCCTCCTTTTCCATGGAGGTGTGGGTTTCCACAGTCTTTCCCATTGGAAGTGGGGTTTCCTGGTGAAAATCGGACGCTTTCTTCAAGTAGAAGGGCAGATCGCGCTCATCAGCCTTCCGATGCGTTACCTGCAATCACCCGCCGGTCATCCTCGGCCTCAGAACGTCGACTCATGGCACAAACCCGCATTTTGTCGTTCTCAAACACCGTCTGAGGCGTGCTGGCGCTTTTGCTGCCCTCATCACTCGACTCGCTGCTCGCATTCGACTCCATCTCAGTCCCCGTGCAGTAGACGTCGATGTGCACCGTTCGCGGCTTCCTCAGCGGATCGCTCGACTTGGAATCGGCTGGCGACTGTTCCTTAACATTCTCTTTGGGGGATCGGCGCAATTTCGGCGATTTGACCAATCGTTTGCTCGACTGAAACTCTGCTTTAGATAAACGGGGCTTTTACGGCGCAGCGCCGGTACCTTCATGCTGTCCAGACTGTCCGGCGTGAAGGTGCCAAGCGACGATGCGTGTTTGCGCAGCGGCTCCGTCAGGCCTCTGCGCTGGTACCTGCGCACGCTTCTACTATCCACCGAATCGCTGCTGTTCATGCGCAAAAATGGCGACGTGCATTTATCCACCATTTCGAAAGTCTGCACCGAAGCGTCCCTTTTCTCCTGCATCGGCGCTTTGAACGACCCCAATTTAGGGGGCGCATTTCTGGCCAAAAGTGGCGCTTCTGCAAAGCGTTACGTAACCACACTAGTGTTTGACTGTTATCAATTCAGAGTGATTCAAAATGAGAAGCGCAAATTCTTCTACTTGAAGTATCCGTTTATACGATGATAAGAAAGTGTTTCTATGGGTTAGATGATTTGTCAATTCGTCCGACGTCGTGTCAAGTTTAGAAATGTAAACATTTTTGGATTGAGCGGGTTCATAAACAGAAGTAGGGTTTAGTTAAATTACTTTGTTTATGAACGACTATAGGCGTTCTTCAGAGAACGCTCTCCAAAAACTCGACATTGGACGTGTCTAAAATCTGCGACCAATAGAATCGCTTTCAGATTGTTGTGTCATTGGACATATTACGTTTTCATGATCAATTTTGAATCAACTTGTGTTTTGTATTCAGGCAAAATAAGTGTGTTTGTGTGTGAGTGTTCTTTAAAGTGGACTATTCATCAATCTACCTTCAGGCACCGCGGGAATCTTGCAACAGTCCTCATTGGGGTGCCAGTGGTGACACCACGGGTCCCCACAGCCATAAAACCGCTGAGAATGTTTCTGCAGGAATGTGGACGGGGTTTGACAACGCAGGCTCTGCGTGCGACTGCAGTGGGGCGAGTGCTGCAGCCCTGCAGCAGGGAAGCAGAGCCGTTAAAGCCTGGCCAAACAACGCCGGTTACCCACCTTGCAAATTGGTGGAGAGCGTGATGTTGCAAGTGCTGCGGCACTTGCGGTCAAAGGGTGGCATGGGGCGCCTCGGCAGACTGCCACCTGAGTTAGGGCTCAGCAAGTCGCTGCCATAACCCGAAGAGTCGTGGATGATGCCGCGCCCTATCAACTCTGGGGGCAGCGATGAGGCCACTTTCGCGCCCTCCTTTGAAGCCTCATCTTCATCCGGCCTGGTCAAAGGCGGCGTCGATGTGAAGAACATGTTCCCCTTCTGGTACCCCCTGGTATAGTCGGTGCTAAACATGGCACTAGGGGGTTGCAGCCGCGGCGGGGTTGTAGTTGGTGCCGAACTGGGACTGTCGCTGTTAAAGTTTTCAATTTCTCCATAGTGAATCCAGGTGAGTCCACAAGACTCGACTTACTGGTTGCTGTTTGAGGCGCTAGTAGGCCAAGTCTCCGGTCGAGCATCCTGCGGTTGCTCGTTCCAGCTGTAGGTCATGCGGACACCGCCAGTGGCGTCGTCGCGTTCCGTGCTGGTGCGGGGCCGATTTCTAGGGTCGTCCGCCCCCGGATGCGAGATGGTAAATTCGGCATGAACCGAAAAATGGGTGGGCGGCGACGTGGGGTCCCTCGGGTTCATTCTGGACACCAGTGGGGCATTGTCAGGCCGACAAATGGTCCGGACTCCCCATTACAACACCACTACTAAACGCGGTCAGGCTAATTTTAACCGGTTGCGCTTCGAAATCACTGCAATAATAGCCGACTGTCTCGGTTTATGATTAACAGGTAAACCACTATTTTTAGGCGCGGCCACCAACATGTGGAATTATGTAAAACAGTGCGGGATTGACCCAATTTGGCCGCAAAGCTGCCCGTGAACAACCCCCAGATCTGGAAGTGTTAATAGTTCAGCCAAACCCTTGGGTGATTATCGACGATCCAGATACACCTGTGGCTGTTTCATCTTCGCTTTATGATCACGATTTCTGAGCGAAACACTTCCCGAACACTCCTACGCGTAAACAAATGCTATTTTCGACAGCCGCTTCCAACACTAATGGTCGCGATCCGCACCACGACTGGGCCAAACTCCGCTTAGACGCTGCGGAAAAACTATTTCTAGATCGACTACTAGTCGTACGCGTATCAAGGGAAAAGAATCAAACGCTTAGCCCTCGTCTAAACCACTGTTCTCGATGCCAAAACGCCAACAATTAAACCGCTGCCAAGCCCCATTAGTTCCACAACATCTGGGCAAAGTTAAAATTAAACCAGAAAAAAATCAGATTGTGGAAAAATGCTCGAATCTAATAGGCAGACATTGCTGGCGCTTAATTAAGCGCGGTGCTGACATGCCAATTTGCCCATAAACACTCTCTAATATGTTCATGTGGGTGTAGTTTTATGCGTTCTGTGAACCTTTAAAATGCCCCATTTTGCCACAAGCGATAGATTGAAAATAAACCCATAAACAAAGGCCAATTAGATCTATAATTAGGCAAAGAAAATCAGTTCAATAGTTCACTCTCGTTTGGCAGGCGTTGAGCTGAACTCGCTTCAACCCAATTCAGAGCATCGAATGCTGCATGTTTCAATACTGAGTAAGGCGATCGACCAAAGATTAATAAAAAAATAGATGCATATCAAACCTGACCTCTTGCAAAGCCTTGCGATTTTCGCCCCGTTCCTTAGTGCCGTTCTGCAGCAGTTTGATGACGTTTTTTGCGCCCTCCACCACGGCAGCCTCTACTCGGAGCCGATGCTTCAAGTCCTCGATCCGCTCGTCCAGCACCGGCTCCAGATCCAGATTCATGAAATCGCCCCCATTCGAAGTGAGATCGTGCACCGAGCCGGAGGTGCGCGATTTCGAGTCCACATCGTGTTTCATCTGGAAGCATCAACATTTTCTCATCCCATTCAACATCGGAACAAAAACCCGCCCACTCACTTTGGTGATCTTCATTTTCAAATATTCTATCTTCTTCCGGGAGTCCTGCAGCATCTGCTGTGCCTCGAGCAGCAGTTTTTTGTCGCGGGATGTTCCGATGCTCTGGATCATGTTCTCGGCGCCCTGCTTCACCTTCAGCTCGATGTTCAGCTGCTTTTCCAGGTTCTCGATGCGGCTCAGATGATTCGGGCTCATTTTGTCCAGCCGATGAAGCGAATCTACATGCCAAAAGTTTACATAAAAATAACTGTATCAAACAGTTTTGAGTGGAACCGTTTCGAAGCGGCATTCATGGCCAGTTGAATGACCCTCGCAGACCGGCCGGTCCACAGGCCCGATTTTGCCTCCGGTGAATTTTTGCTCGCAGATACTCGTTCGATTGCGCTTCAACTGGCCTTCAACGGCCGCACTAAATGCCATTTAAAGCTATTAAGGGCTTACCGCCATTCGATGCGAAGAGAACGTTGGAGGAGGGCGACGTCTGGCCCTGGGTGAGGATAATTTGCGATTCCAGCTCGATGAGCTCATTTTTCAGCTCGGTCAGTTTGAAGTTGGAGTTCTTGACAATGGTGGCCACGTGACTGAGCGACTTGCGATCAGTGGAAACACCGCGCAACTTTTCGGCTCCTTCTTTGATTTTCAGTTCTTTTCGAATTTCTCTGAAAGAAACCAGCGAATTGAGGGTTGAGATATGACTAAAATTGACTGGAAAATCACCTCCTAATGATGTCTTTGAGCTCCTCAAGCTTGCCTGGCAGTTGGGAGTCGGTCAGGTGGTCGGTTGGAAGGCCGTACTTGTGTGACAGCTCATATACGACAGGGTGTTTGATGTAATCACCCTGGAAAAGCATCGAAGTCGTTAAGAAACTTTGTGACAGAGATGGGGTTAATTAAATGTAACTGAACCAAACCAACAATATGAACAATCGCCGATATGCACTGATGTGCCTCTGAAGATGCTAGCGAAACGTCGGGACCAAATTGACTTTTCTAAAAATTAGAACATCGTTGGTGGTTGACTTTTCATTTCGACGTTCAACGACGTGCTAATTTCAAGACAACTTTTCGATATTTTACAAGAGTTTCTATGAACTACCGTGTCGACAGTTCGAGTGTTTTTCGAACAATTGATGATTTTCGGGTTACTAGACCGGCGTTGATAGGAATTTGATCCTGACGTTTCGCTAGCACGCATGGGTAGTATCTTCAGAGGTTTTTGTGTAGCCGAACCACAACTAACCCCTCGTGTTGGTGAACCGTCAGGATCAAATCCTATGAACGAAAATAGTCGAGTTTTTTTTTGTCTGAAGCATCAGCAGCCTAAAACCTATAAAAAGTCTAAAAATAAACGTTTCGGGAACGAATGAAAAAAGTGAACGGCAACTGGGAAGCCAGTAAACAATGGAATGGGCCAATTGTTAATAACAAGAAAACGAATGCTGCTGGGAAATGGGACATTGATGAACGCAACAATTGCAAAAAAACACCGCGTTTTGCAAGCCCGGTTCGGAATTCGGAGAAAATTGTGTTCCGTTTGCTGATTATGAGGATTTTATTGCTGCTATGGAATATTGATAAATTCACCATCACAAACTAGCATAAGTCCTAAAGTAACTCAGTCGATTATCTAGTGACTCGAACGGCCGTACCGGCCGTTTCCGTTTGAGCCTAATAGAAAATGCAGAGATTGAATGAACGAAAGATTCGGCGTGCATCCCAAGCAGGAAAATAAATGTTGGAAATGCTTTGAGAGGAAGTTGAAGTTTTGCGCTAGGGAAAAGAAACGAATCAACGCGCTTATTAATGGGGAAAGAATGCTGCCAAATCGCTGATGAGGATTACGTCCTATCTTATCATTGGAACAGGTACTCGATGCAAACAACTCGACTTGAAATAAGTTTTCAGGCGACTGAAAATAAGCTCACCCAATTAACGGACACATTTCCGGCCCATGTGTGATAACTGCCTTTGGCCAGCCGGTTCTGGACCTTGGCTTTGGGCCGCTTCTTCAAAGTGCTGTATTCCATTGTCTACGCACAATCCACATAGTCCAGTGCACGTTTTTTAGAGTTAAAAACCACACGAAACAGACAATGAAACCGCTTGCACCAACAGACACCTGCCTAACTAATTACCGCTAATTGGATTTATTAGTTTTTATCTGGGCCACTGGGTTTTCACTTGGCCAGCCAATGGAAGAGTCGACACAGCGAATTATGGGGGCCTAATATGAAAATCTTTTGATCGAGATCAGACGGTAAGGGATCGAATAGAATCCCTTGAAATAGAGGCACGTATCTCCGACCGCGCCTATTTTACTGGCGTATTAAATAGGATGGAACAAAGCGTGAAGCCTCACACAATTCGCGTTGCACACTTGAACTAAATCATGAATGATGATTCGTTTTTATCAATTTGGATATTAATATCCAAAGCCTTATCTTTTGGGTTTGTTTGTGTAGTGTCATAGACGAGGAGCATGTGTTGTGGTCTACTCAGGGTTCGTTTTGGCTGTTGGAACCCATAATCCTTCAGATGATTAGCTGTTAAATGAATGGCAAAAATCTAGCCAAACAAGTTTGGCTTGCTGCTTCTTCTGCCCAATGACTCGCCTTGAACCGATGGAAACGATTTTTGGGTGGCGCCAAAACCCATACCCAATGGACTTTTTTGGCGTATTTTTAAACATTGCCAATCGACAAAGAATGCAGCCTTTTTAATAAAATCGACCTGAACCACCGACTGTGGCAAATAACCCAGAAGCCTGAAGAGTTGCGGGCATTGAATCAACTCCAAATCGGGCAAAAATGGTCGAAAACCCATTGCAACAGACCTTGCTTCGTTCTCATGGTGTAATTGCCTTAACAGGTCAGGGAATTGCATACAAATGACAAGGTAAAACCCCATAATTACCCATATTATTGAAATCTAACCTAAATACCATTTGCTGGGTATAAACATTGACATTTCCTTTGGACAGGGCTGGGTATGGCGCGAAGGGGGCGCTCAACATTTTCTGAGCGATTGTTCTGAGCCGTTGGCTCAGAATTGCCTTGAAGGCAATGTGGGGCCGCTTTGGGAATAATTCCAGTGCCCTGAACTCACCTGAAAATACGTGTCGGCCATCTTGGTCGTCGGAAAACTTTACATCACCTCGTTCAAAGCGATTTTCCGGCACTTTCCGCGATTATCAGCTCGCTATTTAATCGACCGACATAACATCAATAGAATGTGTAAACAGAAAAATATTGATTGATTGGGTTTTGATCGCGCTATTGGCCGATAAACGACAATTATCTACAAGTACAGCATACAGAGGCGCCTTTGCGCACTGTACTGGCAGCCACTGTCGCCACAATACCGGCATCGAAAGTAACTAGGCGCGCTCTGAAGCACCTAGAATTTCCCAGTTTGACAGTTCATAGGCGACAATGGCGAATGGGAATTTGAGATGTATGAAAAAATGGTGAATGCGAGTGTTTTTCACATCGGTGGCGAAGGAAAACTACAGTGAGTTGAAAGGGGAAAGTGAGGCGAACAAAGTTTCCATATTGAGGAGCTTCTCAGATGGGAAATTAGACAGTAAACTGGGAATCACCAGGGAGGTCAATTGGTTGCCATTTTTCCAAAAAAAAAGTTCAAATTGCTCTAAAAGTCTTAAATTTTGTTGGATACGGCCATCAGAGATTAGTAGACCACTAAATCTACTATCAACTAATCTCTGCTGCCATCGATAGTTTCTCCCCAATTTGACCAAGTTCCCCATACTTAGACTAAACTGGTTGCAGTGTTGCCCCACTGCATAAAAAATTATGTTAAAGGAAATTGTACCCTTGCATGTAGAGCAAGCGTAGTGACTTTCTAGTTTATCAGGCGCTCGCTTTCGAAGTTAATAAACTGCTCCTCAATAGATAATTCCTTAACAAAGAACTTTTTCCAGTGGTGTTTCTAGTGGAAATGCGGTTTTCGATTACTTTTCACTCATGGAAATTCACTACTGTTCCTTAAAATAACATAGAAAGCGATATTAGTTTGCGCTCCCAACAGCTTCCGATGCTCCTTATCCTTAATTGATTATACCTACCCGAAACAGCCTTACTAATCAAAACTAACCCTAAGTAAGAAAAGATAATTGACATTGACATCGTTGGGACACACAGGTGAACAGCATGGCGCCTGTTACTGTAAAAATATAGTGAATTTCAATGAGAATTGATCGAAAAACGGATTTGCACAAAAAACATTGCTAAGAAAATTTGTTAGCAAAAATATTATCTATAAAGTGAGCAGATTGCCAAGTCCAAAGGCCTGGGCCTGATCAATTTGGAAATAACCTGAAGCGTACTTAAAGTTGAAAAAACCCAAAATTTCAAATTCTTTGCACCTTAAAGGACACCAGCAACTTCCACAACTACTCAATTAATCCATTGATAACAAATTATCTAAGGAATTAGGTGTTTTGACGCTGACGAATTTGATTCTTAGTAAGGAGCGAATCTATTGCGCAAAAGCTGGCATCAGTGCCTGGCACTGCAGCACGAGTCTCGGTCTGCTCATTCGAACACGATCCTGTCGGCAGTCTTGCTGAATCCAAAGTGGAAGCGTGTGGGGATCTTTGCAAAGCGACGTGTCACGAGACGGCAAATTGCACTTTTCAGCCCCAAAAATCGTGAAATTGGCCATCAAAGTTGCGCCAGTCCTGAGCACAGTGGTCGGACTCGCTCTTGAGCTAGATTCTGCGGTCAGTTTCCTGCTGCGGCGGACATAAACGCGTTTTATCCTGCGGTACGCGTTCGGTTTTTCCACAGAGTCAAAGTGTGCGTGCAAACCGAAGCCAAAGGACCACTCTTCGACTAGTTTTACTCAAGTAGTTGGGTCGTTTCCGGCCCCCGGTTTTTCCTTGTGGATTATTCTTCGCTTATTTCCAGTCAGCCAGATCCCGTCTGGTCTGTTTACTCTAAAATAAACAAACGAGAAATGCCGGCTCAGTGTTGTTGACCATTGAACGTCGCCGCATCGGTGTGATGGAGTTTTCTATAGTTTAGTGTTTTTGTTGTGAGTTTTCATTTATTTTCCGTTGATTTGGATTACGCCGACCGACATGGATATTCTGCCCAGCGTGGACATTTTCAAGGAGCTGCAGGACATTAACGATACCGGTTTCTTCACGGCTAAACCCAGCCTGGATGATCATTGGCAACAGGTATACTTCTTTCGCGAAGTGTTCACCATCCAGCAGGAAAATCAGCGAAAATTTCGGTTTTTCCGTCCCGCTTTGCGCCCTAAACTTCACGATTTGTGTTTCCATCCATTGCAAGAACCTTTTCGAAAGCCTCCTCAACGAATGCCGTTTTGGTATAGGAAAATTGAAGATCGAATTAGGGCTCAAATCAGTCGTCAGAGGTTTTTCCATTGAGGTTTCAGTAGCAATTCAAAAAAGAAGGAGCTTCGACGGTTAAAACCGTCTAAATCTCCAAAAAGAGTTCAAACTATCTCTTCAGTAGTTAAGATATTTTCGATGGACATTCTCAGGAACTGGTTTTTTATGGTTTCTCTCAAACCCCGAACCTCCAAAGAGAGTTTAAAAAACGAACGCGTCAAAATAGAAAACCGCTCGGATCTCCAAAACCGTCGAAAATCTCGGATAATTCCTAAGATACTTTCTGATAGGGCGTTTCGAGATCTACCCCTTCCTCCTCAGGCGTCAATCAAAATTTCCAAACTCCTGGGAGATATAGCATATTTTGGTGACTGCTTGAACATTTTCTATGATATCTCGAGAACGGGGTAAAATATCGAAATAATCATTATAACATTTTCGATAGAGCGTCTTGAGCGCTATGTTTACCCATTTGGTGTTTATGTGAAATTCGTAATGGTTTGAATGTTAGACGCGAAACTGTCCCATTTTTGGCGCATGTTCAAGTTTAAGAGGCGATATCTCGAAAACCGTCAAAAATATCGAACAAGTCCTAAGAACTAAGTTGATAGTGCGTTTCGAGATCTATCATTTTATCCTCAGGCGTCAAGCGAAATTCCTAACCTCCTAGAAAGATGGAGCATTTTTTGGTGAATCAGCGAACATTTTCCAATATATCTCGGAAACAGTGAAAAATATCGCAATAATAATTAGTGCCTTTTAGAAATAGCATCTTGAGATGAATGCCAATTGGCTTTTTGTCAAAATTCGTTACTATTTGAAAGTTAGAAGCGAAAATGTCACAATTTTGGAGCATATTCAAGTTCAAGAGGCGATATCTCGAAAACCGTCAAAAATATCGAAGAAGTCCTAAGAACTAAGTTGATAGTGCGTTTCGAGACCTATCATTTTATCCTCAGGCGTCAAGGGAAATTCCTAACCTCTAGAAAGATGGAGCATTTTTTGGTGAATCAGCGAACATTTTCCAATATATCTCGGAAACAGTGAAAAATATCGCAATAATAATTAGTGCCTTTTAGAAATAGCATCTTGAGATTAATGCCAATTGGCTTTTTGTCAAAATTCGTTACTATTTGAAAGTTAGAAGCGAAAATGTCACATTTTTGGAGCATATTCAAGTTCAAGAGGCGATATCTCGAAAACCGTCAAAAATATCGAAGAAGTCCTAAGAACTAAGTTAATAGTGCGTTTCGAGACCTATCATTTTATCCTCAGGCGTCAAGGGAAATTCCTAACCTCTAGAAAGATGGAGCATTTTTTGGTGAATCAGCGAACATTTTCCAATATATCTCGGAAACAGTGGAAAATATCGCACTAATAATTAGTGCCTTTTAGAAATAGCATCTTGAGATGAATGCCAATTGGCTTTATGTCAAAATTCGTTACTATTTGAAAGTTAGAAGCGAAAATGTCACATTTTTGGAGCATATTCAAGTTCAAGAGGCGATATCTCGAAAACCATCAAAAATATCGAAGAGGTCGTAAGAACTAAGTTGATAGTGCGTTTCGAGACCTATCATTTTATCCTTAGACTTCAAGCGAAATTCCTAACCTCTAGAAAGATGGAGCATTTTTTGGTGAATCAGCGAACATTTTCCAATATATCTGGGAAACAGTGAAAAATATCGCAATAATAATTAATGCCTTTTAGAAATAGCATCTTGAGATGAATGCCAATTGGCTTTTTGTCAAAATTCGTTACTATTTGAAAGTTAGAAGCGAAAATGTCACATTTTTGGAGCATATTCAAGTTCAAGAGGCGATATCTCGAAAACCGTCAAAAATATCGAAGAGGTCGTAAGAACTAAGTTGATAGTGCGTTTCGAGACCTATCATTTTATCCTTAGACTTCAAGCGAAATTCCTAACCTCTAGAAAGATGGAGCATTTTTTGGTGAATCAGCGAACATTTTCCAATATATCTGGGAAACAGTGAAAAATATCGCAATAATAATTAATGCCTTTTAGAAATAGCATCTTGAGATGAATGCCAATTGGCTTTTTGTCAAAATTCGTTACTATTTGAAAGTTAGAAGCGAAAATGTCACATTTTTGGAGCATATTCAAGTTCAAGAGGCGATATCTCGAAAACCGTCAAAAATATCGAAGAGGTCGTAAGAACTAAGTTGATAGTGCGTTTCGAGACCTATCATTTTGTCCTCAGGCTTCAAGCGAAATGTCTAACCTCTAGAGAACAGTTGCAAATTTTGATGCATCAGTGAACATTTCCCAAAATATCTCGAAACCAGTGAAACATATCGCAGTAATCATTAGAAGCTTTTCGAAAGAGCACATCGAGCGCTTCGCTTCCCCAATTAGACTTTTCAAAACTTCGTTTCTATTTGAAAGTTAGACGCAAAAATGTCCGATTTTTGGCGCATGTTCAAGTTTAAGACGCGATATCTCGAAAACTGTGAGACTTATCATATCTACGTAACATCTCGAGAGACGGAGCAATTTTTGGTGCAACAATGCACATTTTCCAAAATTTTTTGGGAACAGCGAAAAATATAGCAATCATCATTAGAACCTTTTCGATAGACCATCTCGAGCAGATTCTAAATAGCCATTTTTCGAATTTTGGCTCCCACTGAAGCCCGTTTCCTCGTTCGCTAAAGGAAATGGCACATTCTCTATGGAAAATCCGGAAAATGTTGTTTGAACTGCACTGCGGAATCTCCAGGGTGTACCGAGCAACTTGAAGTCCGTAAATAATGGACTCAACGGTTTTGTTTGTTAAGAAAAGCGCTGCTATGAACAATGTTAACAAAGCATGGCGCTTTTTTGAGTCGACAGTCAATAATTAAATATACCGACCGATAGAACATGATATCATTAAAGTGAGTGCGTCAAGTTTCACCGTAACCGCTTTTGTGTTAAAACGTTCTTGAGTTCGTTTATTTCGCAAAATTCAGTAGTGTGTGTGGAAAACCAAATTTTCTGAACTCGTTTTCATCCATTTTTGTGCGTTTCGACAAAAAAGACGCCATCAAATACGAATTAATATAAATCAATCTTACGTTGACTATAAGCAGTGTGTGAGCTCATTCCGTGGATCATAAGAACACTGTTTACTGACACGGGGATTAAAACATTCATTTCATCCTTATCGGCACCATTAAGCGATATATTTTCGAATACCAATCGCGCGCTTCGGAAATATTTTCGGGCGCTTTTCCACCCAGCCAGCCGGCAGCAGCTCGATCAAGAGACGATTATGAGGCGAAACTTCATGGGGCAATAAACCTTTGAAACTGAAATGGTCATGGAGTGAATGGCTTTAAAGGCGGCCAACTAAGGGTTCTTTCTTATACCAAGTGCAGAAGGGCGCCCAGTGACAGGGGGTCAAAAACCCAGACCACCGAAAGCCCATTATTCAGATTCGAGAGATTTATGGCGTTAAGCAGGGTGTTTCGCTCTATGAGTGAGTGGATTTCTTTTCACGGTTTTAATTGCGTTGATTCTCTTAATTGATGGGGCTTGTTTTGGTGGTTTTTGAACAAAAAGTGTAGGAAATAAACGTGGCAACGTAGGCGCGATGCGTGTGGCTGAGTTCAATTCCGAACTGAATGGACATGGAAGGGAAACGAAGAGGGAGCAACAACATGCTGCCGACATTTTCTTTCGTTCGAGCTCGGAATCTAATAATATGGCATGGTGAAAATTTCATTGTCAAAGGGACAGTATATCGATTGTCCATTTCATCGGAGGGTCGTGTGTTTGTTTTCCAACTTGGGGGGACGAAAGTAATCAGCAAACTGGGCAAAGCCAGGCCACATCTATAATGCAAAAGCACCTCGTCTAGTTCCTTCTCGCATTATTCGGATAATTTTTCTCTCTAAATTCAGCTGCGGATGCTGGGAATGCGCACTTCATCAGTTTTAAATTCCATTGTTGTGACCTTTATGAAAAGTTAAATACCTGACTGTGGTAACAAAACACCATCGCGCCTAGACGCGCACGTATTCATAAAACAGGTGCCATTATTCGTAAATAATGAATAAGGTTTGCCTTTGTGCAAGCGAAGGGGTTGTTTTGTCGCCCTCGCCCCATTTGAACAATTGCTTTTAAGTTTTCTCTCTCGCTTTGCGTTGCGTTGTTCCACTGACCCGTTGTCGCACTTTGTGGCCCCTCAAACATATTTTCCAGCTGAAGAGGAGAAAAAAACGGTGGAGCGTGTGTTGCAAGCGCCAACATTCCCACAGAAAACCCATTTTGCAACCGGTTACTTATATAAAGGAATGTCGACAACTTTTTCAATAAATATCATTCGCAAATTAGTAATGCAAACATTTGCAGGCTTAATATGCGCCTGTCAACATCGACTAGAAGTGGATGATGGCATGGTTTTTGCTCAACGTTTGTAATGGTGACTTGACTCACTAACATTCTCAAGGCTCATTTTCAGTCTTTCTTCTGCAAGCGGGTAATTTTGCAGGGAACAGTGTCTTTAATCAACTTTTGTTGGATTTTTGCGAATTTTTCATTTTTGGAAGCCTGCCTGAAGAGATTTTTAAGACCTACTGGAAGCCTGTGAGGGCTTAAGTTTGGTGTTTTTTTAATCAGCAAAGTGTTCTTATTTAACTGTACAATTGGGCATTTGGTGGTGTTTTTGTTGGATTTTTGGCGAATTTTTCAATTGATGTTGTTTTCTGCCTGGTGGTTGCATCCGTAGGGAAGGGTCATTATCGATAGCGGTTTTTTACCAATTGCGATCATTTAATATGTTTATTTATACGTCATTTTGTGAAGGAAAGTACTCTTAATAAGTGCTGTGATTGGGCCTTAAATGCCACTTTTGATAAACCCTGGACGAATTTTTAAACCGACGTTTTCATGTGTTAGTTTACGGTGTCAGTCTTTAAGGTTCATTTTACACAGTGTTTTACTGCCAACCCAGAGCACTTGGGCAGTTAATTTTTATAACATTGTGAAGGCAAAAGTGTGCTCAATGAACAGTAGAATTGGCAATTGAGTGGCTGTTTTTGTTAATTTTTGGAAATTTTTTCTTTTGCCTAGTGCCCTTCCTTGGTGATGGAGCCCATGTAATACATTCACTTGAATGCCATTTTGTGCAGGAAAGTACCCTTAATAAGTGCTGTGATTGGGCCTTAAGTGCCACTTTTGATAAGCCCTGGACGAATTTTTAAACCGACGTTCTCATGTGTTAGTTTACGGTGTCAGTCTTTAAGGTTCATTTTACACAGTGTTTTACTGCCAACCCAGAGCACTTGGGCAGTTAATTTTTATAGCATTGTGAAGGCAAAAGTGTGCTCAATGAACAGTAGAATTGGCAATTGAGTGGCTGTTTTTTTTTAATTTTTGGAAAATTTTTCTTTTGCCTAGTGCCCTTCCTTGGTGATGGAGCATTTTCAACAGCGGTTTCTCACCAATCGAGCCCATGTAATACATTCACTTGAATGCCATTTTGTGCAGGAAAGTACCCTTAATAAGTGCTGTGATTGGGCCTTAAGTGCCACTTTTGATAAGCCCTGGACGAATTTTTAAACCGACGTTCTCATGTGTTAGTTTACGGTGTCAGTCTTTAAGGTTCATTTTACACAGTGTTTTACTGCCAACCCAGAGCACTTGGGCAGTTAATTTTTATAGCATTGTGAAGGCAAAAGTGTGCTCAATGAACAGTAGAATTGGCAATTGAGTGGTTGTTTTTCTTAATTTTTGGCAAATTTTTCTTTTGCTGAGTGCCATCCTTGGCAAAGGAGCATTTTCAACAGCGGTTTCTCGCCAATCGAGCCCATGTAATACATTCATATGAATGCCATTTTGTGCAGGAAAGTACCCTTAATAAGTGCTGTAATTGGGCCTTAAGTGCCAGTTTTGATAAGCCCTGGACGAATTTTTAAACCGACGTTCTCATGTGTTAGTTTACGGTGTTACTGCCAACCCAGAGCACCTGAGTAGATAATTTTGATGGCACTGTGAAGGGAAAAGTGACCTTAATAACCGCCGGAATTGGTACTTGCGTGACATTTTCGCTGAATTGTTGGCGAATTTTCGAAATTACGTTGCCATCTACCAAGGACTTGCAATCATCATTGTCTACGTGAACTAAAGCTTTTAGGGCTTAAATTTTGATGCCGTTTTAAACCAAAAAGGGATATTAATTAATTGTGTATTTTTTTGGCGAATTTTTCAATTCATGTTTGTTTGTCCATGTTTCATGCCCTCAGACTTGGAAGGTGTATTTGCAAGAGGTGTCTGCGGCCATCTGCAGGCTTCTGAGGGGTCATTTTCCACAGAAAAGTGTTCTTAATTAATTTTAATTAAACTTTTCCATTTACGCAGCAATTCATTGACCACTTAGCCTAAGAAGCTTTCTTCTGTTGGGCGAAGTAGGAACTTTTTTTGGCCGCTTTTACCGGATTGCATTGGAGCGAATGCTTGCAAATTCGCACGCCACTGGCTGATTACGTAATCCCGTTTAGTCGCTTCGTTCTCCATTCAATAATCCAGCTCAAGAATGCACACATGATGCGATGATTATTTGATTCTCGTGAAGGCCGAGGCACCGTTAAAGCGCCATATTTCTGCACAGTTGCGTTTTGCTAACGCAAAAAAACACCATCAAAACGTCATTTTTTCAATTATCAAACAAGAATGAATCAAAGTGTTTATTCCTGTTTATGGACCAAAGCCTCGAATCTTTTGGGTACCTGCCTGGGATTATAAGCTTCTTAACCGAATTTATGCTTCCATTTTGGCTCTTAAAAGCCGATTACCGTGTGGTACCTCTGTAGGCTTTGTCGAGATAAAATGTGGCACCCATTAGTTTCTGGGTTAAGCTAACAGCCAGCACCCAAACAAAGGTTTACGATAGTAGTAAACATGCGCTACTTGTTCCATACATGGGTTTTATCAGTTCAATGGTTGCTTACAAGTCCAGGCAAACCGTCATTCATCGGTAGGTAACCTTCCTGGAAGCGAATCGAGATGGAATCGATTATCATGTCACCCACGTAAATAAAAACGTAAAATTCTATTACATAAACAAGATAATTTATGTTGACACAGGCTTGTAATGGCTAAAAATAAGCTGGCGCTGGCCAACAGGTTTTCCATGCGGCTTGCCAACGCTGATATCCATTAGTCCATTAGGAAACAACGTGTCGCAGGTTGATGTCATGTTCGATTCAGTTGTATCTGACCTCTATGCAATTCCGCAAAGGATTCTATGTTTTATTAATAAAACGCTTTGGAGCGGAGATAAAACGGTTATAAAAACCGTCATCGTCTAGGCAAGAATTTGCTAAAACAGTATTCAAAACTGATATCGAAAAGTCCAAAAGGCAGACGAAAGCATATTGGTTTAAGGTTTTGTTTGATTTTGACTGTTTCCATTGTGAGAAGTGATAAACCAGAACAAACACACCAATAGCATGGTGTGTGTGTTATTAATTGGCAATTAACATTCCCTAAGTAAGTTCTTTCGGCGGGGTTTCACTGTTGGCTGTATTGGATAAAGCATCAATCAATGCTAATGTCGAGTGAACTGCAAAATTGCTTTAAATATGGCAATGAAGCACCGCCTGCAGGTCGAAATGGAGTTCATTTTTTATTCGCCTGTTTGTATGTTTATTATAAAACGGGAAACTAACGTAAACATGGAAGTCGAAACATCAAACTCAATTATATTTCGTATTTTCTGGTGAATTGACAAATCCATATTTTTAATTGTTTATTGTGTTGAATGTGGTTATTGGAAAAGGCATTTAAATCGCCGAATATATCGGGTTCGTTTAAAGGGTGGGCTTAAAGTTTCGCAATGTGCACACAAACTGGAATTTGTCACAATTTAATCGAACTCATACCTTCCAGCTTAGGTCTTATCGTTTTCGAGATATGGTGGCATTAAGTAGGTTCGTTAAAAATGACACTCTGCTCGGGATTATCTAAATGGGATTGTCTGGAAGATAAATGTTGGCTTCGCTACTTGGGGAAATAGTTTCGGTTTTCGAAGCTGCTCAACATGCCTTCTTCACATGTCACAACAGCATTCCAGCATTCCATTAAGGGAAATTTGCCCTTTGAAAAATGTTTAATGTGGATTTGGTTCCGGATAATGTTGAAGACAATTGACCATCTTTGGCGAAAGCTTCCATTGCGAGCTTCGTTGCTGAAGACTCCGAAGCAGTTTCTCAAAATGTCTCGAATTTTACATCATTTTGACATGAAAAGTGGTATGGCATGAGCTCATTGAAAAACGCGTTAGAAGATTCAAAATAATCAGGTCCAAAATAATCGACATCGATTTTTGAGCGATCACGATCTTTAACCGACGATATTTTCCCTATTAAAAACTCGGGACACCTAAAATATGCACATTAGGGAACTTGTTAGGCCGGAAACAATCCATTGAGCTCAAAAAACACGCATGTGAATTTTTGAATTTTGACCGAATTTTTTCTAAGGGTGGTGGTCGATTTTTACAAAAAATGTGTCTCAAATTGTCTCGAATTTTACATCATTTTCATCAGACGTGGCGGAGGAATGCAACGAGCTCATCGAAAAACATATTGGAAGCTTCAGATCCGAAAAAATCGACATTTTTGGTTCATTTAAAGTGATTTTTGAGCGGTCTCGATCCTTAACCGACGATATTTTCCTTACAAAGACTCGAACACCGAAAATATGCACATTAGGGAACTTCTTAGGCCGGAAACAATCCATTGAGCTCAAAAAACATGCATGTGAATTTTTGAATTTTGACTGAAATTTTTCTAAGGGTGGACGTCGATTTTTTCAAAAAATATCAAGTTTCTCAAAATGTCTCGAATTTTACATCATTTTCATCACACGAAACCGAGAAATGCAACGAGCTCATCGAAAAACACATTGGAAGCTTCAGATCCGAAAAAATCGACATTTTTGGTTCATTTTAAGCGATTTTTGAGCGCTCTCGATCTTTAACTGACGATATTTTCCCTATTAAAGACTCGGGACACCTAAAATATGCACATTAGGGAACTTCTTAGGCCGGAAACAATCCATTGAGCTCAAAAAACATGCATGTGAATTTTTGAATTTTGACTGAAATTTTTCTAAGGGTGGGCGTCGATTTTTTCAAAAAATATCAAGTTTCTCAAAATGTCTCGAATTTTACATCATTTTCATCACACGAAACCGAGGAATGCAACGAGCTCATCGAAAAACACATTGGAAGCTTCAGATCCGAAAAAATCGACATTTTTGGTTCATTTAAAGTGATTTTTGAGCGGTCTCGATCCTTAACCGACGATATTTTCCTTACAAAGACTCGAACACCGAAAATATGCACATTAGGGAACTTCTTAGGCCGGAAACAATCCATTGAGCTCAAAAAACATGCATGTGAATTTTTGAATTTTGACTGAAATTTTTCTAAGGGTGGACGTCGATTTTTTCAAAAAATATCAAGTTTCTGAAAATGTCTCGAATTTTACATCATTTTCATCACACGAAACCGAGGAATGCAACGAGCTCATCGAAAAACACATTGGAAGCTTCAGATCCGAAAAAATCGACATTTTTGGTTCATTTTAAGCGATTTTTGAGCGCTCTCGATCTTTAACTGACGATATTTTCCCTATTAACGACTCGGGACACCGAAAATATGCACATTAGGGAACTTCTTAGGCCGGAAACAATCCATTGAGCTCAAAAAACATGCATGTGAATTTTTGAATTTTGACTAAAATTTTTCTAAGGGTGGGCGTCGATTTTTTCAAAAAATATCAAGTTTCTCAAAATGTCTCGAATTTTACATCATTTTCATCACACCAAACCGAGGAATGCAACGAGCTCATCGAAAAACACATTGGAAGCTTCAGATCCGAAAAAATCGACATTTTTGGTTCATTTTAAGCGATTTTTGAGCGCTCTCGATCTTTAACTGACGATATTTTCCCTATTAACGACTCGGGACACCGAAAATATGCACATTAGGGAACTTCTTAGGCCGGAAACAATCCATTGAGCTCAAAAAACATGCATGTGAATTTTTGAATTTTGACTAAAATTTTTCTAAGGGTGGACGTCGATTTTTTCAAAAAATATCAAGTTTCTCAAAATGTCTCGAATTTTACATCATTTTCATCACACGAAACCGAGGAATGCAACGAGCTCATCGAAAAACACATTGGAAGCTTCAGATCCGAAAAAATCGACATTTTTGGTTCATTTAAAGTGATTTTTGAGCGGTCTCGATCCTTAACCGACGATATTTTCCTTACAAAGACTCGAACACCGAAAATATGCACATTAGGGAACTTCTTAGGCCGGAAACAATCCATTGAGCTCAAAAAACATGCATGTGAATTTTTGAATATTGACTGAAATTTTTCTAAGGGTGGGCGTCGATTTTTTCAAAAAATATCAAGTTTCTCAAAATGTCTCGAATTTTACATCATTTTCATCACACGAAACCGAGGAATGCAACGAGCTCATCGAAAAACACATTGGAAACTTCAGATCCGAAAAAATCGACATTTTTGGTTCATTTTAAGCGATTTTTGAGCGCTCTCGATCTTTAACTGACGATATTTTCCCTATTAAAGACTCGGGACACCTAAAATATGCACATTAGGGAACTTCTTAGGCCGGAAACAATCCATTGAACTCAAAAAACCCGAATGTGAAATTTTGACTTTTGGCGGAAATTTTTTGAAACAATATCAAGTTTCTCAAAATGTCTCTAATCATTTTCATCTCTAAGAACCAAAGAATGCATCGAGCTGAGTGAAAAACACGGTGCAAGCTTTAGAGCCAAAAAAATCGATATTTTGGGTTCATTTTCGGAGTTTCATCGGTTCGACTTTTTCGACACTTTTTTAAAACAGGGCTGTGCAATTGCTACGAAAGTGTCTTTATTCTTAAACTCGGAAAATTTTGAACAGAATGGAAAATTTATACTGTTAAACAAAGTTTTCCCTGTCAACGCGACTTAGAACCTGAAAGTTTGCGGAAAACCTACACTCAAAAAACGAAGCGAGCTTCTGTTCTAGATCTCCAGGAAATTGCGTGTAAAAAGCAACACTAACCCATATCGACTTAAAAATTGAAGCTTTGTACCCCACAAAACTTGCCTTAACCAAAACCGCTAACACCAGAAAAATTGGAGTTTTTCACATTTAACAGGGAACTTTTCTCCCGATCGGATCCCAATACATATTTCCAATGCGGGCCAGAAAAACGCCTTATTTGTAACTAGTGACTGATTGAACGACTAAGTGCGTGACACCCGCATTTAATCCATTCCACTTGAAAACACTCAGTATATTAAAACGCAGTCATCAAAACAGCCCCCACCCCAGTCAAGGGTGGAATTCCGCTCGACCTTATTTACAGATCCGTTAAATATTCAGCAACTTCCCGGCATCTTTTGATATTTACCTTTGAATATTCTCTCTTGTAGATTTCCCTCAAAATTTGTTTCGACTCGGAGGGAGGGTCGGGCCCCGCCTGACGTTTCGAAAAACATCCTCGAGCCTGTTTCGACTTTGTTGTTGGAAATGCCATTACTGACTTGTCTTAACAACGTTTATAAAGTTTCGAATTGCCTCCTTTTGTGTTTTATATGCGGGTCGATTAAACAACGGATGGCTTTGCTTTTTGGGCGAACGTTTGAGCACGGAATTATGCCGCGAGAAGCCCTCCCTTTGATCGGGACAATTTCAAATTAATGTTTTCCAGCAGAAAAAAAAGACACTGAAAATTAGATGAACGAAAAACGCGACGTTCGTCTAATTCATGCAAATCCGGTTTAAAAAGTACACAAGGCGAATAGCGGCCTGCCCGCACTCCCCGGCAGCCCACTGATGGAGATTTATTCTTGTAAAAGCCCGCCAATTTACCACCTGAGCACTGCCATCGCAAGAAATAAGCGGAATTTATGAAAGAAATCACAGGCTGAATAAATTACAATAATTCTTCACGTTCTTATCCTTATCATCGTTGGCCCGGTCCTCTCTCACTTGCTCCCTGCCTATTCATTTCAGTTTTTCTCGGCTGGATAATCACCTTAATAAATGGCCTCCAGTCCCGCTGCAGAACGAGACAAATAGTTGCTCTTTTCCGCTTTTTAAAGCCAAATATTCACTCGCTTTTTATAACATGCCCATGGAAACACACCCACACCTCCCCAGGGCAATGGAAATATCCTCGTTTCGGCCCCTTAGAAACGAATCTCTGAACTAGTTGAAACTCCACACTTGGACCTGGAACGGGCAGGACTCGGAGGTTTAATTTAAAAGTGTATATAAATAAGTTTCTTTGCTCAAAGTCATGTCTTGCAGCGTATTTTTAGCTTGCTTGAAGGTCGAGTGTTATTTCAGTCCGTGGACTTCTGCTTCTAATCATGACGACTTGAAAAGCTCAAGCTTGCTGGCTCTGGATCGCGTCACATCCAGGCCTGGTGGCTGAAGAACTTTAGTACAGGCAGCGCCATTTATCAAATTATCCGGATCGATACGTGCGGAATGGATTAAAGAGCGGATTTCGCGAAAGGAACAGGTGGCGACAGTCAGACAATATACACAATAATACGGTCTAAAAATATCCGGGATTGTGTTTTGACCCAAAAACAGGTGTCCAGCTTGACAGGCTAAAAATAGTGCCAATATTCGCTCGATAGAAATATTTCATCGGCACTCACTTCGACTTTGCTCAACTATTGTGCTCTGCATGGGCGAAATGCCAGAGATTTGTTACTTCTTGTCCTGCTGACACCTCAGCCATCGTAATTTCGCCCCATAAGTGCGTTAACATCGTCGGCAATTACTTATTCCGTTTCATATGCGAGTGTTGTGAAACGGCCTCGTGGGAGTAACACGCTATTTATAAGTCCCACATCCCACTGAATCCCAATTAAAAAAGAAACTCTACTAAAGTTTAAATTAGTTAAATGTCTTGGAATGTTTATGTGCTCCATATGCACGCACAGCGTCCATTGTGTTCGAGTTGTCGCGGAATTTTGCCGTTTTCTTTTCATCAACTGTTTGGGACGAGGATGCGCTTCCAAAGATCTCATTTGTTCTGCTCTGAACAATCATTTTCTTGGACTAGTCCCGATTTTTTTACGCTGTTTATTCAACTGGAAACATTCAGTTTGTGGCGGCTCAAAATATATTTTTAAAGCATTCTAGGGCGAGTTTGTTTGGAAGATTTTTTATTTATTCGCTTTCATTTCCTAAATACCCAAACATTAATGGGAAATATTCAGTCTCACATCTGGATGGATTCTGTTGGTTTCCAGTTTCCAGTCGCTTAACTAGCAGCAATATAAACAATAAATTCTCTAGAAATGCAGTGGTTAATCCGAATTAATTGAACTTTGGCACAGTCATTTCTTCTGTGTGATTCTTCTGCAAGTGTGCAAAGTTTCATTTTTGTATCCGCCCCAGTTTGGGAATTTTCATTTTTTCCAGAGAGACTTCCGTACTGGGAACACCCTCAAAGACGTTTTGAAAATTTTTACAAACTCGATGAATATTCCGAATTGAAAAACACATTTGAAGCTTCAGATCCGGAAAAATCGACATTTTTGGTTCATTTTAAGAGATTTTTGAGCGGTATCGATCTTTAACCGACGATATTCTCCTTATAAAGACTTCCAAAACACCTATAATATGCAGATTAGGAAACTTCTTGCACATTAGGAAAAAAATATGCACATTAGGAAAAACACGCATGTGAAATTTTGAATTTTGACCGAAATTTTTCAAAGGGTGGTGGTCGATTTTTACAAAAAATGTGTCTCAAAAGTCTCGAATTTTACATCATTTTCATCAGACGGGGCGGAGGAATGCAACGAGCTCATTGAAAAACACATCGGAAGCTTCAGATCCTGAGAAATCGAGATTTTTGGTTCATTTTAAGAGATTTTGGGCGGTCTCGATCTTTAACCGACGATATTTTTCTTACAAAGACTCGAACACCGAAAATATGCACATTAGGGAACTTCTTAGGCCGGAAACAATCCATTGAGCTCAAAAAACATGCATGTGAAATTTTGAATTTTGACCGAATTTTTCTAAGGGTGGTGGTCGATTTTTACAAAAAATGTGTCTCAAAATGTCCCGAATTTTGCATCATTTTCATCAGACGGGGCGGAGGAATGCAACGAGATCATTGAAAAACACATCGGAAGCTTCAGATCCGGAAAAATCGACATTTTTGGTTCATTTTAAGAGATTTTTGAGCGATATCGATCTTTAACCGACGATATTTTCCTTACAAAGACTCGAACACCAAAAATATGCACATTAGGGATCTGCTTAGGCCAGAAACAATCCATTGAGCTCAAAAAAACACGCATGTGAAATTTTGAATTTTGACCGAATTTTTTCTAAGGGTGGTGGGCGATTTTTACAAAAAATGTGTCTCAAAATGTCTCGAATTTTACATCATTTTCATCAGACGGGGCGGAGGAATGCAACGAGCTCATTGAAAAACACATTGGAAGCTTCAGATCCGAAAAAATCGACATTTTTGGTTCATTTTAAGCAATTTTTGAGCGCTCTCGATCTTTAACTGACGATATTTTCCCTATTAAAGACTCGGGACACCTAAAATATGCACATTAGGGAACTTCTTAGGCCGGAACAATCCATTGAGCTCAAAAAACATGCATGTGAATTTTTGAATTTTGACCGAAATTTTTCTAAGGGTGGGCGTCGATTTTTTCAAAAAATATCAAGTTTCTCAAAATGTCTCGAATTTTACATCATTTTCATCACACGAAACGGAGGAATGCAACGAGCTCATCGAAAAACACATTGGAAGCTTCAGATCCGAAAAAATCGACATTTTTGGTTCATTTTAAGCGATTTTTGAGCCCTCTCGATCTTTAACTGACGATATTTTCCCTATTAAAGACTCGGGACACCTACAATATGCACATTAGGGAACTTCTTAGGCCGGAAGCAATCCATTGAGCTCAAAAAACATGCATGTGAATTTTTGAATTTTGACCGAAATTTTTCTAAGGGTGGGCGTCGATTTTTTCAAAAAATATCAAGTTTCTCAAAATGTCTCGAATTTTACATCATTTTCATCACACGAAACGAAGGAATGCAACGAGCTCATCGAAAAACACATTGGAAGCTTCAGATCCGAAAAAATCGACATTTTTGGTTCATTTTAAGCGATGTTTGAGCGCTCTCGATCTTTAACTGACGATATTTTCCCTATTAAAGACTCGGGACACCTAAAATATGCACATTAGGGAACTTCTTAGGCCGGAAACAATCCATTGAGCTCAAAAAACATGCATGTGAATTTTTGAATTTTGACTGAAATTTTTCTAAGGGTGGGCGTCGATTTTTTCAAAAAATATCAAGTTTCTCAAAATGTCTCGAATTTTACATCATTTTCATCACACGAAACCGAGGAATGCAACGAGCTCATCGAAAAACACATTGGAAGCTTCAGATCCGAAAAAATCGACATTTTTGGTTCATTTTAAGCAATTTTTGAGCGCTCTCGATCTTTAACTGACGATATTTTCCCTATTAAAGACTCGGGACACCAAAAATATGCACATTAGAGATCTTCTTAGGCCGGAAACAATCCATTGAGCTCAAAAAACACGCATGTGAAATTTTCAATTTTGACCGAAATTTTTGTAAGGGAGGAACACAAAAAATGTGTCTCAAAATGTCCCGAATTTTACATCATTTTCATCTCTAAGATACGGGAAATGGAACGAACTCATTGAAAAACACACTTGAAGCTTTAGATCCGAAAAAGTCGATATTTTTGCTTCATTTTGAGGGGTCACCATGGTTCCGAATCTTCTAGATTCTCCACAGTCATTTGTGAAAGGCTTTTATGGAAATATTCAAACTTTCAGAGTTTATCCAAAGTTTTTTTCCATCCCATCGGTGGAAGATTAGCCTGATCCGTTCAAAACCGGTTTTCTCCGAGTCTTTGAGTGGAACAAACAGACATTTCGAAAACTGTCGCCATTTTATCACGATTTTCTGTCACAATTGAAGTTTTTTTCCATTTACCATGCAAGTCATGTGTTCCCCTTTGCTGATTACACACTTAACCGAATCAGCGATAAATTTAGAACAATGGCAACCGGAACAGCCACATTGCCTGTATAGTTGTGTACTAGATTTCAGTGTTTGTTTATGTAATTTATATTTTGTGTTTTCGGTTGGCGGGTCGTCACCCACCCGACCTTTTCATATGTGCATATCGAAAATTGAATGCTGCGTTTTATTGAGCAACGAAACGGGCAAAGGGAGCAGCAAGCCAGTAAATTTCCTGGCTCAAGCAACAGCGAATATTTATGAGTTCTTTGAGTTTAAAATATGTCCCGGCTTAGCCTAAGGCGGGCATTTTACTATTTTAAGTGCATATTGGGCCGGATGTGAGCTGGAACCGTCCGGAATACAAACTTTCCCGATTAGATTGCTTGCGCCACAAAGGCCTTTGTATATCGTCGCAATCTTCTGTTCTGGCTAGTTGGAATTTTTGCTCAGACCTTTCAACCCGCAACCAGTTCATTGAGAGAAAGTAAAGTTGAATCTGCGTGATGTAATGAATTTATCGGCTTTTCCTTGCCGCACACGACTGGTTTCCATCGGCTTTTCAATAGTGCCGCTCAAATGCTCATTAAAATAGAATTTACAGCGAAACCTGTTAAACACCACAACAAATCCCATCATCATCCCGATTATTAGGTGAATAGAGCCACAATACCTACGGCCAATGGCGATGACAGTCTATCATCGCGCCCCATGGATTGAAATAAAGAGCCTTATCGTTTGCCAGCTGAATCAGAAAGGCTTTTATGAAGGCTTTATTAATAATTATAAATTACATCGTGCCGGTTTCATTAAATTTTCATCGGCTATACGTTCAACGAACATGCTCATGTAGGTGGGAATTAGCTTTTCATACTATCGGACGGGCTTATCAGATTGCGAACCTCGAGATATTAACAATCTATTTTCGTTCCTAATACATTTATTTTATGACTTTCGGCGTAACATCACGTTTAGAATCGACTTTTGCCGCATTATTTATACACAGAACCGATTATGGTGCGCAGATAATTCTATTGACTCATTTCCTAACACATTTATTACCTACTGATAATACCGTAATTATACCACTCATTGGTTGTTTCATTCGTGCATTTTTTCTCGCATTTATATGGCTTTTAACTATCTCGACTGGAAAGCCAAAATACCTCCAGTTCACTCATCAAGACTTTCAGACCTATTTTGTGCCACTAAAGACACTTTTCAAGCACCTCAAACTAGGCATGGGTAACACTGTGTTGAGCTGTTGCTGCATTGTGAGTTATAACTCACTGGCTGTTGAGTTATAACTCCGTAACTTATTAAAACTTAAACGGTAAGTTTACGAGACTCGAAACTGGAATAATTTTACATAAAACAGCCACCTCATTTTTTATAAGTAACGTTTTTTTACCAAGTACTTGACCGCAACATAAACTGCGCTGATACGTTAGAGTGGCGCACCAAGCCATTGCGCCGGCTCTTGAAAAATCTGATAACCATTGCAGGTCTAACGCTTCTTCCCTTGAAGGCCTGAATAGTCAAAAGCAGCTGAATAAAAGGATGTATATTGTTGAGGTACTTTACTTTGACAATAATGGCTTGAATTACCAAATGAAAGGTTTAATTGACGAATGAATGCACTTGACGCGGTTGACTGGTCCCAAGAGGGTCAATTCACACCGGATTCGGCACGTAATCTTGAACAATCATTATGAAATATGAAGCTGAGACTGAAAAACAGAATAATTGCATACCATTACGGAGTCAATTTAACCATGTCTAATGCGGGTTAATTAAAATCATTAATACTTGATTCGGCGGCTGGTTGAAGGCCCAACCGAGGAACTCAAGCCCTGTAGCATTAATGCATAAAACCTTTTTATTAATTGATTAATTAGTTTAGTCCACTGAAGTCGACAAGGACTCACCACACGCTTTGTTTGTTCCAGGTATGTGTGCGGCCCTTAGAGCTTAGGAGAGGCATGTTTTTTCGCGGTAAGTGGCGGTAAGTCGCGCACGGTTGACCAAACCACACGCATTCCACCTTGTTTTCTTTGTCAATTATTGGCACAGATCGGTCTCCAGACCGTAAAAAGGGATTCCCATCAACAAGCCCGATTTAGCTCCGAGTGACCGGACTTGTTTACGCACGTATTTGCGGTCCCTTGTAGCTGCGGCATTAAAATACAACAAGGCATTGTTAACAGAATCGCTTTGTGTGACCTTAATGTATACATAAGGCCCATTGTTTACTCTGACGGGCTAACCCATTTAGCCTGAGATGTACGATAAGTGATATGGGTTATCAAACACCGCATCCATATCACATAACGTGCACTGATGTCGCCCAGGCCCCTTCCATCTGCTTGATGGAAGCAGTTGGAGTTTTTCTTTCTTGCTAAGGATCTGCGTTGATTTTCGAGTTTTCCTCAAAATTTTCAAACGTGTGGGTCTCGCGTAGTTGAGAAACTGTTGAAACTCCAGACGGAGAGAGATAGTGAATTTTGCACGATTTCTTCAGTACATTTCCTGTGTTTTTTCAAGTGAAACTCAGCAATAGAGAAACTAAACGGTTGAAGTTGGCGTCAGTGTTAAAGCCAAGGTGAATGCCCGGTTTAACGGCCCTTTTAATAATAATTTCGTGTGATTTTGAGGCAATGCAGCATTTTTTTGCAATTCTCAATCGAAACTCAGCTTTTCACCGGGTGTAAACTGTGAACGTGGGCCTTCGTTGTTCAACCCCAGATAGATGTCCGGTTTAAAGGCGCTTTTAGCAATCATTTCGTTAGTTTTTTCAACCAAGATTGCAGGAGTTTCTAGATTAGTTTCTAGTGAAACTCAGTTCTTCATTGGTAGTAATTGAGACACCAAATTGTTGAAGTTGGCGTGAGTTGTTCAAGCCATGAAACTTATGCGGTTAAAAAGCGGTTTAAAAAATGATTGTTTGATTAGGCAAATTTCATAATATTTTCCAGAAAATTTCCTGCGTTTGTCAAGTGAAACTCAGTTTCTCACCTTGGATACAAGGGAAATGTTCGGTTTGACGACGGTTTTTGTAAACATTCCGCCTATTTTTTTGCGAATTTTGCAGGATGTTTTTTAGAAATTCTCAAGTGAAACTCAGTTTTTTATGGAAATAAATAGAGAAACTAAACTGATGAAGTTGGCGTGAGATGTTCAAGGCAATTTGAATGTGAGATTAAAAGGCGTTTTTCCAAATTTTGAAAGTGAAACTCTGTTTTTTACCATGCATACAAGGTGGATGTCCGGTTTATTGACGGTTTTATTAAACATTCCGCCTGCTTGTGATGCAAGTTTTGCAGGATTTTCTTGGCAATTCTAAAGTGAAACTCAGTTGTTTATTGGCTGTTATTCAGAAACTGCAAACTATTGAAAGTGGGCCTTCGTTGTTCAACCCAAGGTGGATGTTCGGTTTAAAGGAGTTTGAAAAACGTTTTGCTTTTGGGCACAGTTTGCAGCATTTTCCAGCAACTTTTCGGCGTTTTTCAAGTTAATCTCTGTTTTTATTCGTAGTTATTGAGAACGTTTATACTGTTTTGAGAAATTTGCATGATTTTTCTAGCAATTTTCCGGCTTTTTCATGTTGATGTCCGGTTTAAGGGCGATTTAAATCAATTTTTATTGTGTCAAATGTCATTTTTAGTCAAATTGGGCAGCATTTTTCTACCAATTTTTCAGCGATTTCAAGTGAAACTCAGTTTTTGTTATGTTGAAACTCAGTTATTAAAGCCGAGGGAAACATCCGGTTTAAAAACCCTTTGAAAAATCGTTTTCAGATTTTTTTTAGTCAAATTTTGCAGCATTTTTCTAGCAACTTTCCGACGTTTTCAAGTGAACTTCAGTTTTTCTTTGGCAGAAAGCGTAGAAACTGAACTGTTGAAGTTCATGTCGGCTGATTCTATGCGTTTTTTGGGAAAAACTGCACGATTTCGTTAGCAATTCTCGTGCGTATTTCAAGTGAAACTCAGTTTCTCATCGGGGCAATTGAGAAACTGTCGACTTTTGGGCCTGCGTTGTTGAAGCTAAGGAGAATGTCCGGTTGAAAGGCATTTTTTGCAGGATTTTCGAGCATTTTTCTGGCGTCTTTCAAGTGAAACTCAGTTTCTGTTCAGTGAACTGCTGAAACTTGAGGCGCGAAAGGAAAAACTTGCAGGATTTCTGCAGCAATTTTCCAGCGTTTCACAGTTGAAAATTAAGTTGCGTTGTTCAAACCAAGGTGAAGGTCCAGGCTGAGGACATTTTTTCTTTGGAGGCGCATTTTGCATTTGCTTCCAGCAACTTTTCTGTGTCGAAACACGTTAACTGCCAACTTTCAGTGTAAAGCAAATTTTCGAGATCGCAAGAAACCCGATACGCCACTGATGTTGGATGATATGGGTATTCATTTCTAGTTAGCATCGATTCCAAGGCAAACTACACTCCATGTTGCTTGCGGTTTTAACTGATGGTATTAAAAAGTGAATGAGACATCGGAACCCACACTTATAATGTATTCGCGAGAGTATCGGAGCTGTTGGACTGACTGCTGCTGGTTTGGTTATATCATGGTGTGTTTTTAGCTCGCCATGAGCTAGATTTCAATGAGAAAATTGGGTCCTGTGTTTTTTTCGCTGGAAATGAAACATGCAAAACTCTTCGGGCAACCACATAAGTCACTTGGCAGGCAGGAAAACGTGGCATCACGTCCTAGAACGGCTTACGAGCCACATCCTGTCGCAGATAACACTTTGCATAAATCACAGCTTAAATAAGTGATAAGAAGTCTGATTTAGTGTTACCAGGTTGCCTGGATAAGTGTCGATTTTCACTTGCTCAACTTGCTCAGGCATTATGGCAATTCCGGGGAATTTTGCAATGTTCCCCGGTAATTTTTGTAATCAAATCATTAGTATGCACTCGGACATTCAATAAATTCCTCAAGTGCAATAAAATTAAGTATGCAGTGCAGCGAAGCTCTTCGAGCTGAGCGAGACAGCTTATGTGGTTGATAAGCAGCACAAAGCGAGAGGGGAATAGCAATATTCTTTGAAGCTGGGCACTTTATCGGCGAAGTGTCCACTCGATTATAGATAAAGAGAATTTTATTTATGTTTTATTAGATAGTGCATATATTCCGCATGAAGTGACTATGATTTGCGAGCGTTTTATCGGGCATTTTTACAGAGTGAAGATTTCCATTAGATCCATGCATTTTGAAATGTGTTTTCCTGCATTTCGCCCGATTTTTAACACGAAATTGTCGTCAAAAACAACTAATTTCCTTGTGAACTAATTACATCAAACTGTTTCTCTAGCATTCCAATGGTCTTTTAATGAGCTCTTTCCCGTTTCGGTGGCAATTTCACATAATTAGATGCATTCCTCTGCAATGACTCAAATTGATTACGGGGAATACTGGAAATTACGTTTTAATCATCCATCATATCGCTGTTGTTTCACTTGTTTTCACTCAGTTTTTTCACGATAAGCAATGTCAATAACGAACGCTCCCTCTAGACTCGGAAGTTTTCGTGTAAAAGCGAAATTTCTCAGTTTTTAGCCGCAAATTGGGCACTGAGGTACATGTGCATTTGGGTTCTATTTGGGAGAATATGAGGCTTTATTTAACGCTAATAGACTTACTTTGTGAGAGGGAATATTTGCCTGTAAATTCGGTTTGAATTTACGGACGGAATTTTAGATGCAAATCAAGTCAAGATGCAATAAAAGTCTAAGAAAACAGGGCTGGGCTTTGCCCACCATTGAAGACAATTTCCCATGTTACACAGTGAGTTTTTTGGTGGCTAAGCATTAAAAAATTCCGTCTTTTATAATGTTTTTATTTAATCCGCCCCACTGCACGTGCTCCAGCCAATAATAGCCCAAATAAACCGATTGAGAAATTAAGATATACAGCAAACTCTGAACTCAATTTGTTATGCAAATGTTGGCCGCCGATAGTTTCTAATAAGTAATTGGTTGTGCGATAATAGGCCTCATTCATGACTTAATTCATTCACGAGCGCAAAACTCATTATAAAATGACGATTATTTTTTTAATTTTTGTCGGATCGATGCCATTTATAACTGGCGACTGTTGTTTGGAATGAACAACTATAACAGTTTAAGTTATTGAATTTTTTTTTATTTTCCTGATACATTTTGACTGGTTTTATTTCTCTCTCGTGTTTAGCTACTTTTTCACGTCACAACGGCAACCATGCGTCCTGAGCGATTGTTGTTGACAAACATGTCAGTAGTATAGCGTCTACGAGGTTAGTTTTTCAAGTGCGCCCTTCAAAACTTTAAATGTATAATCGCTCAAACCTTATACGCGGTAGTATATGTTTCGTGATTTATTTTTTGTGAATTTTTCAGTTTTACATACCCCCCCGGAGAAATGACTCCAATTTTGAATCACCCTGCATAATTTTGCATTCCGCAAGTGCGCTTTCAGCTCAAACGTTTGTATTTAGGGCTTTATAATGATGAGAACGAAGGAGGATGAATTTCCTTCATTCCAATCGGTTTCAGCATCAACATTTTATGACACACTCTTTATAGCAACTTCCAGATGAAGAATCCTCCTCTTTTGATCACTTTTATGACTCTAATCTGATTGGTTTTGTACTAAATTTGGACGGTTTTTAACCGTAAAATCCTCCTCAATTTTCAAAGGCCCTGTGTATTTAGGTCTGCTTCGGCTTTGGTCATTAGTCGTGTTATCTGCAGGCGAGTAAATTTCGAAATAATGCGCATTCCACAGATAGTTTTCTCGTTTTCGAGGCAAACCCGGAGATCGGCCAGCCCGGAAACGACGGTGCATTGTCCTTAGCGCTGGACGATAGAAACTTCCGGCATGAAGATATTGAGGCCAAAAATCCATCCAGTCGATAATCGGTTTAATGTCGAGGCTGCATACTCGCGTTTGATTTCCCAGTGGGCTTTTCCACTGATTGGGACAAAAGTCCCGGCTGATTGATGATCCAGTTGCCAAATTCATTACCGCAGGCCGTAGCAGTGGCAAGTGGAGGCTCGTTGTTTTTTTTTGGTGTGAATTTTTGAAAAATTCCCGGGTTTCTGAGTGGATAATTTTGGCAAGTTGAAAGCCAACAGGCAACAATAAACTCAATTTGCGTCGCCATTATCGGTCCCCATCGATCCGACGAACGGAACGTTTATCGGAAAATTCATTATGTTCTTGCCGGCGTATTTTCTTTTATCCATTGCCGAATGCCCGGGGAGAAAAACCCAATCAATTTTCTTATTTTGGGTTAATCTATTTGCTTTTTAGTGCGCGCCGTACACTCGCCATAATTTTTCCCCCCTGGACCAGCAGGCTGGCGTTCCCACGATTTCCAGACGAGATGGATGGGCCCCATTTTCCCACCTCTCTCACATTATTATTTATTATTATCAATGCGGCAAATTTCTTAGTTGAATAAAATCGAACAAATCAAGCGGAATTAAGTAGCAGTGGACTTGGAAGATGGTCGCATTTTCCCCATAAATTTAGCGCCAAATTAAGAACCGCATAATAATCCCCATTTCATCGATATATTTACGCTTGACGGGGTTGTTTTTTTTAAAGAGAGGGCGGCTTGAATCGATGCCATAAAAATGGAAAGCAGGTTGTTTCAAACGGGCGACAAAATTACGAATTCCGCAGCACAAATTCAACAATCTTTTTTTCGTGACACGAGATAATTTCGCAACTTACAATGATATACCGACGGTCTTAAAATGAACGTAAAAGTGCGAATGGAAAACAGCCGGAATGGGTTTTTGGACGCCATCGCAGATAACGAGCCTCGCAATAATCGGCTTTAGTCGAATATCAGGACTGGAGCATCGATTTTTTTGGGCTGCCTTAAACACATTAAATCCTCGATGTTGTTTAAGAAATTTGTTGACATTTAAATGCCAAAAAAGACTACTTGTATCTGAAGCTGATCAGTTTTTCTCGTGGGCTTTTAGACTGTCGTGACGGTCTGAATGCTCCCAACTGGTGTAGAATCTGGTGTAGAAAATGAAAACCATATACACAAGGCAAAATTGCTGGTTTTCAGGAGTTTTTCCCAATGTTTTGAGGTCAAAGTTTCACCTCCAGTATGGGGCTACAAAGTTTTCATTCTCCCTCTCTTTCGAGTAAATTTTTGAAACAGATTTTTTTCGGCAAATTTTTCAACTGGTCCAACAACAAAATTTTCTATCGAAAAATGTTATTCTTTATAAAAAGTCCGAATGAAAAAAAATACGCTGTGGTGATTTTTCAAAAGTGACGTTTGGATGAGTTTGGAGAAAATTGCAAATTAGTGACTTCAAAAGAACTTGAAAATTTTCTAAGCTGAGATCGATGGACAAATTGCGAGCACGCCACTGGGTAGAGCGGGACAAAATGCACTAAAATTGTGGTTACCACTTTTCCTTTAAAGTGCACAAACTGGGGCATTAGGCGCAATTTTTGGGAATTTTCACTTGGGAGACGTTGGAATTTAGAAAAGAATCAAATTCGTGCAAAATTAGTTGCAAATTTTGGAAAATCAAACACCAAAACGGATAAAACTGGCGAGTTTTTCGCGCTTTTGGGAAAGTCTTTGGCCCGTCTTGAGAAAGAATTCTTTCGTTCGAAAACGTTTCGCAAGCCAATGGAGTTCGCGAAACGTCAGCGAAAAATATGGTCCATGACGGCCTAAAAGCTCGAAAAACTCACCAGATTCGAATGAATTTGTTGTGTCGAGCCCTTCGGGCACGACACTGGTTTGAATGCAAACTAATTTTCCAAACTGTTTCCTTGCTTGTTGTTCCCCTACCAGTGTCGTGCCGGAAGGGCTCGGCACAACGATTACATTAGACTTTAATGAATTTTCAAGTAGTATACGACATCAAAAAGAGTCTAATGCAATTGTTGTGGCGAGCCCTTCGGGCACGACACTGGTTTGAATGTAAACTAATTTTCGAAACTGTTTGTTTGCTTCTTTGTTGTTCCCCTACCAGTGTCGTGCCCGTAGGGCTCGGCCCAACAAATCCATTAAAATATGTTGAGTTTTTCGGGCTCTTAGGACGTGATAGACGTAATTTTTTCTAACGTTGCACAAGCACGAGTGGCTTGCATCTTCAGAGGTGTAAAACCCAATGTGGCACACCGCTGAGGATGCTTAGCTTCTCGTGCTTGCGAAACGTCAGAAGGACGGTCTTTTCCACTACGCCGTCAAGTCTTCCAGAGAAAAACTCATCGGTTTCAGGCAATGGCTGCGAAAAACTTCTTAACTTAAACTCCTTCTACTTGTAACTGTGAATTACTTCAGATTAGATTAAGAGCTAGCGATTGTTTTATGTGCCGGCCACTTGCAGATGGAACGGCTTTATTCCAAAGGGTCGGATATTAGGAAGGTTTTCTTCTTTGGGGCTTTAGCTGCTAATATTTGTCGCTTAAGACGCCACCTCCTTTTCTAGTTCGCGATTTGGGCGATAAGGAAACTTTATTTGCGCAAATCGAATCCGATTCAACATGGACAAATGGCAAAGTTATGTGAACATGTGAAGACGACACTGACGAAGAAAAGGACGAGACCGCTGCTGACCATTGACCCAACCAACGGTCAGCGGCTAATTTCGAATCCGAAATACTTTCGTTTAATTAACGGGCAAGCTGGCCTTGGTTTTAAATTCGGTTGGCGCGTTTACTTTCGATCGAGGAATTTGTTTTGTTTGATTGAACGCGTTGGCATCACGATGCCCGCTTTTTTCACATGCTTTCAGCTACTTTCCAGGCTTCAGTCTTTTTCAATTTTGGACAATTTGGGAGCGGTTCCTTATCAGCGTTTATCCAACACATTAACCACGATGCTTGGCAGTGAAGCCCACGATGAACTGGCCGAGAGTTCGAATCGCGACTTAGGATAACTTTGAAGCTTTTCCGCATATCCGACCAGCCAGGCCTGGAGAGCAATCGATACCCATGAAATAACACGGACGATATCAGAAAGTTTGCCTTTGACTCAAACGGCCAACTTCGGGGCTTAATAACTGTTTGGCTTGCACGTAAATTGCCCTGGCTCTTGATCCATCTGCCCGTTAACGGCATTTTGCGATAATGGCACAATTAGGCATACTCAACTTTTTAAACCCCACGGTATCGCATAGGAAAGTGTTTTTCCTTGGGGCACTCGAAACAATTAATTTCAGAAGCTGTGTAGCACTTTTCTAGTAGACTTTGCCCGTTTTTGCGCTGTTTTTCTCAGCGACCGGATGATTAAAAGTTTTTCGCTCAGCTCAGTTTCGGCTACGAGTTTTTTTCGGGCCTGGTCAGGGCCGGGGCCGAAGAAAAAACCCCGTTTCTAGTGCTGTAAAATGCGATTTCACAACCTCAGTTCGAGTCGATACAGTCAAATAAACAACTATGGACTGCCAAACGCCTTATGGCAGTCCAAATATGGCGATGGCAAAGCGTTTGCCACGGCATTCTAATCGGCCATTCGAGGAGCAGAAAAATGCGATGACGAAAGAATTACAAATGGCCGGCCTCGAGGCGCTATCCTGCATAATAATATTAATTTATATTTAAATGGCAGGAATCGATGATTCATTAGCCAATGAACGTGCATATTATTAAATTCCCCGCGTATCTCGGTGCAGATTATTAATTTTATGGCAGTCGTCGTTGTCATCGACATTGCGTTTATATCGCACGAAAAATCGACGCTGGAGCGGCGAAGAGGAAATTAATATGAACGCAAACGACTTGGGATATTAGTGGTTCCTTGGCCTCATCTACTGAGCAAAGTGAAGACAATTTGAACACAAGTGCAACGCGTTTTGACCTAGAAATACTCGCACGGATTGCGAATGAGGGCAACATTCATCCGGGACTTCTTTTCACCACAAACATGTTGAATCATTTGTCGCCAACAAGGAGACGGACACTTCAAACTGTTTACGGTTTATTGTGCGTGCATTTCGCCTAAGTAGAATGCCTTTTTAATCGCCACGAAATTGGTTGTTTAGCTGTTCTGGAAAAACTTTCCCACTTGAGTGATTTCAAGGTGAGAATCCAAGTTATTCCTCAATGATAGAGCACCGAGAAAATGCACACATAAACATGGGCGAAAAGGATATTACTCTGCAAGCAATTTCAAATTTGATGGGGCGACGACTTCGGAATTATAAACGTCTTGTCTTCCGGTATATTGTCGACTCTGTACAAAACACTATGTTGATGGAATATTAAGTTTACGTTTCTCAAGCGAGAGGCGTCAGAGTAACGATGAAAAACAGCCGCAATATTCGGAGGAGAGAGCGAACTAATCTGAAGTAGAAAATGAAAACCATGAGTTTTCCCAAATATTTTGAGGCCAAAGTTTCAGCCCCAGTATGGGCCTACAAAGTTTTTCTTTTGCCTCTCTTAGCTCACTCCGTCCTCATTGTATTTTGCCCATATGAAGCGCCCTTTCGAGTAAGTATTTGTAACGCTATTTTTCGAGCTAATTTTTCACCTGGACCAACCTTAAAATTTTGCATTTTGCATTTTTTTCTATCAAAAAAAGTGTTTCTTTTACGAAAAGTCCGGATCATCAAAAAATTAACTGCAGTGATTTTCAAAAGCGTCGTTTGAATGGGTTTGGAGGAAATGGCAAATTAGGGGCTTCCAAAAAAACTTCGAAATTTCCCAAACTGAAAACGCTGGACAAATTGCGGGCACGCCACTGGATAGAGCGGGACAAAATGCACTTAAAAGGTGGTATCCATTTGTCCGAAGGCTCGACACAACAAATACACGAGACATTGTTTAATGTCGTTGTGCTGAGCCCTTCGGGCACGACACTGGTACCAACAAAAAATTGAAAAACATTCTTGCTTAAAAGGTTTTTTGCATTTAGAGAGAAAAACCCTCTTATAGTGAAACTTCTGATTTTCATACCAGTGTCGTGCCCGAAGTGCTCGGCACAACAATGACATTAGAACCTGTTGAGTTTCTCGGACTTTTAAGCCGTCGTCGAAAGAAAAATTTTCTAACGTTTCGCCTGCACGAGTTGTTTGTATTTTCAATGTGATGCTCCGTCGAGCAGACCTCCTCTGAAGTTGCAAGCCCCTCGTGCTTGCAAAAGCAAAAAGCTTCTGAAAGCCTCTTTTGATATCAATCAGGTTGTTAAACTCTCGATATGTCCAGTTATCTGCCTTTTGTCCTCAGCTGATCATTGCTAGTATCTAAGGTTCAAAGACCGTTTACATACGTGCCTTAGGCCACTAGGGGCTTCTGAGTCAACTAGCTAGAGCCATTTTTTGAGCGTCAGTTCTCATGCACTTTGTGAGTCTTGTCCTAGTTTGTTGCTTGAAATGCGAATAAAACTGCATGAATATTGAGCAATTTGCAGCAGAGTGAACTTGGCCAATTTCCAAACAAGCGAAACCGACGACGGCCAATTTCCTCAATTCCTCAGCCACTGTCATAAAACCTCGATTATCAATGAACTGTTATCAGTTGGCAGTGTGTAATGCATGTGTCACTTGAGAAATGATTTGTCAACTCACAAATAAAACCATTTTAAATGTAAATAGTCGCTTTTATCGCAGTCACGAAGACAAACAAAAGCTTGATGATTCTACGAAAGCTGCCTAAGTTCAGCTTCAGACATTTTTCACAGCCACGCACGCAAATCGTTCACAACAGGGCGTAAAAACTGCAAATGTTTGGTCGGTTTTTGTGTGAATAATCCGTCAAAAAAGGAGGATCAATAGCTGCCACCAATGAGAGAGAATGAAATTGGCAAAAGCCCGAAACCGGCGGCCAGCAAAAGCAAAAACTGCAACCGATCGATGAGATTCCAGTTTACGATAAAAGATATCCAAACCGAAACGTAATGCGATCTGGATTTCACAATTAATTTCCTTCTAACCGTGAACTGTTTTTCCGGTTTCGATCGCAACTGTCTGGATTTGTTTCCATTTTCCAAGCCGAAAATTCACACACCGCGAGCACATTCACTTTCTATGGATATTCGAGCAGGGAAGTAGCAAGGAAATGAGTAAAGCGGCAGGTTTTCTGTTGAACATCAATCGACGCAGTAGGGAAGTGTAAAATTTCGGAAAATCCTGTTTGGTTCCAGTCAAAGTCTTCCTGTCTCGATCGATGAAAGCGCACCCGAAATAACCCAGAAGCCGGAATGTTTTGCTTTAAGTAAGACGTGTTCTGTTTAACGCCTAAGGAAGCACATTCGTTGTTTACATTAGCCGGAGTCACACTAAGTGCACATGTTCTTTATAGCAATTAGTTTTACTGTTAACTGATGGCATAAAAGCCAGTTGCGTCTCTATGAAGCGGATATTGTTTCATGGGGGTTTTTATGGCCGTTTGGGGCCGAATAAATGGGAAACCGATTGGCTTTGTAATAATGAGAACCAGCAGTGCTTTGGTCGGAATTTCCTGCCTGAAAACGAACAGTTTTTGCCAAGGGTTTTAAACTAACCGTAGTTCACAGACGCAAGTTTTATTCTCCTCCAGCTTCACTTTTCTTGGTGTGTCGTAAATATGCTCCTGCTGGTTTGCACAATCGAAGTCTTTTGATTGCAATACGAGTTTATTGAACCGCTCTCTGACTGATGCTCAGTACCGGGGGTATTTTGATTTAAGGCCGCGATGTAAACGCGGTCAACATTTTCGCAATCGGCGATTTTCATCGTTTCCACACATCTGTTTATCTGCTGATTCGTCCATAAATGGTGTGAATTTTCTAAATAAAGACCATGTGTGACGTGTGTCTGTCGACGATGTGTGTTTGTTGGACTCGAACTAGGTTAACACTATGGACAGTTCGTTTACGGCTGCCTGTACCAGGTCTGATCAATATCGATTGGTTTTCAGTGAGGTTTGAACTGTTTTAAGACACGCAATTTTTTGTTCGATGCCATTCATGTTTAGAGGAGTTTTTTTTGAATTTAGAGAGAAAAACCGTCTTATAATGAAAGTTTTGCAATTTTTCGTTCTGTGCCAGTGTCGTGGCCGAAGGGCTCGGCACAATAAATACATAAAACATGGTTTAATGTCATTGTTGTGCCGAGCCCTTCGGGCACGACACTGGTACAGAACGAGAAGTTGCCAAACTTTCATTTAAAGAGAGTTTTTCTCTCTAAATGCAACAAAACCCTCTAAAAATGACTGAAAGTTTTTCGATTTTTCGATGATATTACGCAATGTCGTGTATAATTTCCTGACTATTTCAACTTAATTCATAAGAAATTCCTGGGTTCCAGTCAATTTTATTGTTTATTATTTAAAATGTTACAAATACGTTTCGGTGTCTTTCTCCACCATCATCAGTTTGCATGTATGGCTGTTGTGTGGAAACAGCCATACATGCAAACTGATGATGGTGGAGAAAGACACCGAAACGTATTTGTAACATTTTAAATAATAAACAATAAAATTGACTGGAACCCAGGAATTTCTTTTGAATTAAATTAAGCAATGTCTCATGTATTTGTTGTGCCGAGCCTTTCGGGCACGACACTGGTACCAGTACAAAAAATTGGAAAACAGTCATCTTTAGATGGTTTTGTTACATTTAGAGAGAAAAACCTTCTTATAATCAAATTTTTGCAATTTTTTGTCCCGTACCAGTGTCGTGCCCAAAGGGTCATTTTACACAAAAAAAAACATATGAAATTTCGGTTTCTTTTTACTACTGTAGTCATTAGCCCCAGGTCGATGTTTAACATATCAGTGAATCATTTTCCGCTTCTCAAATGCCGTGTCTGACTAGTTTTAGGGTGCAAATTATCACGAAACCTTTGACTGGGGTGTGTGCCCTTGTTAATGTTTAGGTGGAAACACGCCGAGACCCAATAGGGTGACCGTCCGCCCCCGAAAAAACGAAACTGTGATACTGAACACAACTATCAAAAGCTTGCAATCTCCATAGGACATTAGTTGAACATGGATTATTCCGGATTGCGAAGTGAATTACCATTTCCAGCTACACACTATACATCTTCGTTTGTTGGAACATTTGGTACCGCATAAATTGCGACTCATTAGCGTCAGCCGAATGGAAAATTATTCAGCGTTCCACCGATGGTTGCCAATGTTCGAACTAAAAGAGGATCAAACTCAATAGAAATATTGTTCGGTTAGTTTTAGTTTACTGTCGCTGGAAGTTTGGGGTCCCACGTTGTGACGAAGGGTTGCGTTTCGCATATTCATGTCCCGCGTTTCGCCGAACTTCAAATGGGGAGAAGTAGATTCAATTTTCATTTTCCCATGGCTTGTTTGCGCCAAACACTCATGACCACCAACTGGAAAACAATCAAAGTTGCAGGTTCTTTCGAATTGGGAATTCATCAATCTCTTTATCCAGTTGCTCCGTCCTCTTGATTTACCTTTGCTCCGAAATCTCCAGCCCCATTCCGGGCTTGATGAGTGGCCCATATATCTATTCGGACAGTTTGTTTTTTCCTAAACAAATAACTCCACTTTCGCTGCTGTATAAAATGTTGCGTTCCGGCGCAGGGGCCACATTATAGGTCAATTTATAACGGAACTTCTTCCTTCGCCCAGAATTCTTTTGGATTATATTAGGAAGTCATCTGGATGAAATCCACGAATTAATCTTGTCGAGCCGGTTTCGGGTTTATTCGATTAATCCCCGCTGGGATGACACGCAACGGTTTACAACTGAAGTGAATCGAAGTTTGCAATGGTTGCAATTGATTTATTTGGGAAAACTTTACGACGAAAAACGCACACTTTGATAGAGCATAACAAACCGCTCTATAGGCATTTATGATACTCTCAATGAAATCGATTCCTGGCAATTTATTGACGCAATTCAGAGATAACATTGGAAAGGTTGCATGATTACCTGGAAAGTAATCAAAAAAATAAACATAAGCACGCGGCTTTAAAGAGCAATTAAGGTAGATTATAGATAAACGATCATGTTCCAAATGGGTTTCGTGACCAATCCAAAGTCAAAGTCTCCTGGAATTCTAGAAGTCCTAATCATCGATTCTTTATGACTTGATGCCAAACAGTTCCCGTAAAGAAAATTCAATTGATTCCATTAAAATAAACGTTGAAAGGCCCGCATGTCTGGCCGAGTTGCGCCTCCAAACGAATGCACGGACTGGCTCCCGAACATCTCAAGTGACTAAGTCTGGTTTTTATGGAAAAAGTGGCGTTCATAAAGCTGAGCCCTTTATCATTCGGTCCATTAAAGCTATTTGTCTGCTGAGTTTTAATAAAATTTTATTAAATTTTTAGGGGCGCGCGCGCGCGCCTTCATCTGAAGGGCCGCTCTTTTTTTTATCGGCCCATAGATATAAAATCCAAATTAGAAATTTAAAAATCATTAAGTACGCGCTCTTAGTGGGGCCGATTTATCGCCCTGGTCTGGAAAACGAATCACAACAGCGGCCGGATTGACCGGAGTTGCTTCAACTTCTAGTTCACAAGCGAAAGAGATTACGCGAATTGCTGCGTTTGGATCGATACAAACAGCCATAGAGAACGTTGGCCTATACACAGCTGTTATCTCTCCAGGCTTCCCCACTTTCCTCCCTTTTATTGCCGGCGAATTCTTCCTCATCCCACCCCCATGGCTTCACCTCTTGAGCAATGTGTGATTGTTGCCTCCATTACCTCTGTGGTTTATTTGCCCTTGTGGTCCCTGCTCTTGGTGGACAATAAATTCCCTCTTATCCTCATCTGGATTCAAATGAATTATTTACGTTTTTCGCCAGATTGATTCGTCAAGGGCTTTCGTGTTTATGTTTGAAGCGGAAGGGTCCATAAGACTTCGAATTGACTCGTCCCTAACTCGGTAACAACGTCGTTTGCTTAAACGCACGGCTTGTCTCCTCGATCCAGAGCTGCTGCGTTCCAGCATTTTCCCTCTGACTACTGGGAAATTTGTTCGACAAAATGCAAACTCTTGTCTGGATGGAAGACTCTGTTTGAGCCGATTGGGGTTATCCAAGCTAGTCAACCAGATGGGCCAGTTTGGTTCACAAATGCTGAATAATTGCGAGGGTAAAACTCGGTATTTGGGAACGTGGTGGATTGGAATCGCCGCCGTTAAACGCACGGCTAAGCTCCGTTCACCAATAACCTCACTCAATCGTGGAAATCGCCCGAAGAATGAACGAACACAGATCCATAAAACTCTGGATGCCCTCCTAGTTTTGCATGTAAGAGCTGGATGTTTATTTTTTGCTCGTTTGGCTCGAGACTGTCGAGGCCCCCATCTGGAATCTGTCGGCTGGAAATCGACATTTCCAGCGCCGGATTATCGGTGCCAGAGTATCGGCGTTTCGATGCACTCGTCCAAACAAGTTGCATCCGGTGAGTTTTCCGGACATTCAGGCCGTGGGAGAGAAAAAAGTTTCTTCCTGACGTTTCGCAAACACAAGCGGCTCTTATTCTCAGGGGTGTTAACTGACTACTTCTAAAACCCTGTCATTTGCTATGTAGCGATCGATTGTGGCCAAAATTTACGTATTTAAAAAACATATAAACGCCGCTGGAGAAGCAAAAAAAAAGAACCAACACGAAAACAAATTAATATCACTGAAAGGGACGAGATTAAACGTGCGGACCCGTGCTATCATCAAAGGGTGGATTTTTCGTCGACGAGCAAGTACATCGCATTGCTTTTTTGAGTTAATTAAAAATATAGTAGTGACGTATGAATGCGAATGAGTATTAATTAAGTTTCCAAAACTCCATTATGGATAATCCGCATCTCGGGGCAGTCGGGCCCAGAGCTAAATTAACTGTATTTTATTTGCGGGGTTGTTGAGCTTTTAATTGTTTAGTTATTCGCTGTGCTGGAAATATTTTGTTTTGATTTCTTTCTCTGCTGGTCGGCCGAGCAGCCGTTTCATGCCTAATTAGGCGCAATTGCATCTTTCCAATTACTATGCGTATTAATTAATCACAATTATTTCGAGGTTTAACTCTTGTTCTTTACATTCGCGCCGCTTCCATCCGGTTAAATCAGCGCAACATTCGGGCATCATAAATATAAAAAAAAGCGAAACATCCCGTCGAACTTTTCAACAAAACCGCCGGCAAATTGCATATATAGAAGCGGAAGTGTATTTATATAAAATGTGTTGGAGCGCAGTTGAAGTCAATGTGTGTACATACATCGCATTCGAACTGTCTTTTATAGGCAGGCACAGCATCAAATCTGATTTGGCTGTCTGGAAATGCCGATTTCAGCAGCGGAAATATTTGCAATTGACTTTTCAACTGGTGCACGTGTGTGTGTAGCTGGTGATGACTGATGTGTCATCCGCTCATCTGGTTCTAGAATGGCTTGGTTGTCCGGAATTGTGCCAATTTTGGGATTTTGTGATTTTTTTGCGGCTATAACTCTTCTGTGCAGGATGCAGTCGATTGATCTTAGAGAACACTTTAGTTTTAAGCGTTTTTTGTGCGGTTTTGATATCTGGGCGACGACATTGTCCTCACGTCCTAAAAGGGAAAATTTGTGCTCTATCCAGGAGTGTAGAAAGCAGCGCTCCAGCTCATTTTGTTCTTGAGGAAAGAGCAAAAAGGTGGCACAAAACATGAAATTTTGGCCCAATCTTGCACCTAAATGTCTGATATTCAAATTTAGCTTTTTGTGCGAAAACTGAGAATATTTTTTCAACCAAGTTTCTCGCACTGAATCGGGCTTCCAGTTCTCTATCCAATGACAGGAAAACGAGCTCTAAGGCTCAATTAGTTCTTGAAAAAGGTCGCGTCATATTCGAGTCGATTTTGCAAAAACTGCGCCAAACAAACACTATTCAGCATCATTTATTTGGCATTAAACTGCATTGAAAATGGCCATTCCGTGCGCTGTTTGCTGCCGGAAAGTAAGTTGGCAAATGTGCAGGTTGCACCCCATGCATCCCATAAACATAAAGCTTCAATATCGTCCCCATTCGCATCCGCTCTCTAATTTTGGAAAATCTAAATTGAAAACCGACTGGCGAACGAATTAGGCGCCCAATCATAACCCGATATAATGAAAAGCGTTTTATTTCAATGAAACATAAATGGCAAAATGGGGTAAATCCGTTTGATATTTATTACGTTAAATATTTACCGTTAGCTCTACGCGCTTGTCAGAACTGTAAACCCAGGGGTGATTCTCTTGGAAAGTCGTTTACTGCACCCGTTCCGAGCTGAGGGCTGAGGCACAAACCTCCAAACTGGAGAGCCAAGAGATGATTTTTCGTCCTTTTAACGCTCAATGCAATTCCACCATAAAAACATTCCATACGTAATGCTATGTGCAAATTGGTCCGCTAATTGATTAATCGACGAATGCAATTAAAAACAATGTAACAGTACGCGCTGACCATCGGCAACGACGGCCGATTTTTAGACAACTGAATGGATATTACATAATTACATTAATTTCGCTATGTAAATTTCGACGGATAATTCGTTATCGATTTTCAAAACATTCGAAGGGAGGTTGCAATGCGGTTTCAATGCAAATTCACTCGCGGTTTTAATGCATGGAAGTTCGTTCGTATGGAAGTTAGCAAATCGACAAAACCGTCCTTCGACGTAGCTGCATTTTTTGCCTGTTTTGAATAATTCTACTACACTAACGAAGAAACGATTTAGTTGTGCAATTGCAAAAACAACAGGTTTCAGACAGCAGGCATTTTACAATGAAAAAAAAACCGGTAATAACACATAAAAAAATCAGTCAGAATGCGCGTTTCGTAAAACTGTTTCTCGCAAATCAAACCGAGTAACCAGCGAAAAGCGCATCAAAACAGGTATAAAACGCCTGCCATCAGCATTTTATAAGGCGGTTTGGAACTCTAAAGGCCTAAGGGAGGGCCCTTTAATGATTCACACGAACAGGGCTTAATTCAAATTTTACAACTCCTGAAGGTGCCGTTTGGAAAAATACCATTTTCCGAGACATAACGCACTGCCAGCGCCCGATGGTGTGTGGAAAATGGATTATCTCCTATCTGGCAAACCGTTTTCGAAAGTCGAGTTTCTGTAAAAGCCACCCATAAAAACAACTAGTCGACAATTGAAGGAAACTCCAAAAAGCATTCGCCGGGCGAATTTCCCCACGTTCGTTTACACTGGCAGCAATCGGTCATAAATTTATGTGTAACGGTTATGTTAAAATTAGTTCGGTAATTGATTACTGTGCACTAAGGCTATTAAAAATAATGTAACGCTGAGCGCTGACCATCAGCAATGGCGGCGGAATTTAAGCGATTTTTAGACAATTGAATGAATGTAGCTAATTGCATTAAATTAAATGCGCTATCGGGGACCCAAGAAGACTAGGGAATTGGGGGATTCATGGGCAATAATGTGCAAAGTTTTTGCGCGAATGGCCGGGAAAGTTTGGCCCATTGAATTAATCCAATTCAAGTGATTATTCGGGAGCTTAAAATCATAATCATTGAGTGAACCTGGGGAACCGGTGATCTCCATATTTGTCTTACGCGAAAACTTTCGGGAAGTTAATCAGATAATTGCCCGGGATTCAACACTTCCGCGGCTTTTTGGACAGTGGAACTCGCTCTTTTACTCTCGTAGATTTAATCTTTATTCATAAAAGTTTGCGGGGAAATGCGCGCTAATTTTCGGCCAACTCCCTTGCCAAAGCAACGTCTTTGGTGTGTAAACCCTAACGTGGGGGGGTTGTTTTAGTTCGGATTAGACGTCGTCCCTCAAATGAAAAATGCATGTGTTTTCTTTGCGCCGTATACTAAAGGCTAATTTTTATTCAAATAATCTCTTGGAAAATTCATCTGAAACTCCGAAATGGGGCCGATGGAATTATTCATAGTTTTCGATCAATTTCGAAATCTTTCATCAAACTTTTCTCGCATATGAATTTGAAATTAAACAGTGTCCTAGGGGGATTGAATAACTAACTAAACCAATATGTTTGCTCTATTCATTACATTTTTAAAATGTGTCTACTAGAGAAAGTTTGTGACATTTCCATTGGACTTAGTTATTGGTCGTTTCCACCACAAAAATACACTGAAAGGCTTCTCAAGCGTCTTCAAGGAGCATCCACCTTTCCATCTCACCTCGTATTAAAGCTGATGCAGTCCACCTGCAGTCAAGAGAGAGAAAAACAGAGCGGTTGCCATGGAAATCAGTCTGTTCTTATCGCACGCTCCTAATGTACCAGGGCTGATTCAAGAGAGCACGCTTATTTATAGGAATGTTCTGCGTTTAATGCAATTTGAAGCAGTGCGATTAAATGGCAATGAAACCGGTGGGTTTTTCGGTTTTTAAAGCCCTGGTGGAATCGAATTTCTTCCTGACGTTTTGCAAGTACGCGTGAAGAAGCAAGCGACTCACGTCACGAACAAATTATTTTCCACGACGGCTTGAAATTCCCGTAAACTCATGCCGCTAGCTTCTCTGTAAAACTGGAATTTTCAAACCAAGAATCTGAAGATACAAGCCAGTTGTGCTTGCGAAACGCCAGGACAAAATTCGATTATATTCCATGACGACCTAAGTGCCCGAAAAACTCTGCATTCAATCGTCTGCCATTCTATCGAATCTGCCCTGGTAAATCGGCATTGTGCGACAAGAACAGACTGATTTCCATGTCAACCGCACTGTTATTCTCTCTCTTGACTGCAGCTGTCCTGCGTTCGTTTCACTACGGGGTGAGATGCAAACAAACCTTTCAGATTCAACCCAACAAACTGTGGCGACACAAATCAGCCCTGAGTATGGCAGGTGCCAATGGAGACAAAACGTTTAAGAAACAAGAATCAGAGGTGTTAAAACCTTCCACAGCCAATTTCAACCTTCGGCGTTTGGTTGTCTGGATCTGATGGCCGATAGAAGTAACGGGTAAATGGAAGTTGAAGGGCTCGTAAGCCATAAAGGGACGACGATAAAATCAGTTGGAAACTTAAAACAACATTACAAATGGAGACGCCAATAAAGCTAAACCGTTATCGTAACTGCAACTATTCCAAAGGCTGCCTAACGACACCTAAGTCGATCATACCCAATGGCAGTTTCGAATATTGCGATTTCAGTCAGTAAGTGTCTTAATCGCTTATTTCATTGCCCTCCCGCAGCCGCTCCAGCCCGGTGGAGGTGGAGTGGCTGAAGAGTTCGCGATTTTCACTCGAATATTCCGGATTAACGCAATTGGCCCCTTATTCCTCGGATAACCAGAGCTGCCGATCCATTAAACTACCAAACAAATGGTCTTAATAGATGTCCAGTTCGTTCCAATTAAGCCCTGTTTACCAAACTTTGTATCGCTAAAATCAATTCTGCTTACTCCGACCTCGATCGTGTTACGGCAATTCATCGGAGTTGAGCTGAGGTTACTCAAACTCGGTTATATTGCGTCTGGATTTAAGTGCAGCGCGCGATAATGTAATCAGTTACACTGTCAGTAAAACTAAAGTTTGCATCCGGAGGTTTAACCGGTACCTCGGTTTACTTAATGAGGAATATCGGTCTTAATTACCGATCGGTTAATTGGATTCGCGGACAAAACCCCCAGAAAAATTGCGTTTCAAATGGAAGTTTGGCAAGGAACACACAAGAAATTCAGGGGTCAGGGCTAGGCATGGGTAACACTGTGTCGTGGGGCACTTTGGTGTTGATGGCGCTCTGTGCGTTAATGCGTTATAACACGCATTGACTTCCGTTGTGAGACAACTAGACCACAGCACGTAACACAAGGTCGTCTGTTATATCCTAACACATTTATCGTGTTATGAGTTTACTGCGTTGTATTGACGCGATAAGCCGTATCGGTGTTAGTGCGTCAACACCTGAAAATCCACTGTGGTACCCAAGTCTAGCCAGGGCCCGATTATGAACAGTTGTAATTTTCTTGCGCCTTCTTTTCCAAACTTCCGTTTGAAACTGTATTATTTTGCACTTTTGACTTCACACTCTTCAAATGATTCAAATTCCAGAAGATAATGAACTTTCCTTCACATTAAATGAGCGACAATTAAGCTGTTTTGAAGAGCGCAAAGCTCTTTCCCCATACTACTCGAGGCCCAAATAATTCCCCAGCAATAAGCTCGCAGGTCTCGAAGGCTTGTCGCCTGTGTGCAGTCAACAATTGGTCTTTATTTTGGGAAAACCGACAGCACAAGCGCTATCAAACATGGCAATAGCCAAAGTTATAATAGGAACAGTCAACTCCGATCCAAGTGCACAATAAGACATGCACATTACAGCGCAGCGGCTTATAATATTCCCTGTTGTATATGAAAAGTTCCGATAACTTCCTCAACTTGTATGCCGGTTTCGGGGAAAAGTCAAACAAATCCGAATCTGCATTGTAAATATGTTCGTGTGTGCTCGAATTGTAAATTGAGAACTAAGACGCATTTAGTTTGGCAACAAACAACGATCCAGCGGATGTTCAATCAAAGGGCCAGAGTTTTACACTAAACTAGGCCGATATTATTAATTCGTTTCCGGCTATTGGATAATGCGCTGTTTAATCAGCTACTGCCCCCGAAAACAACGCTCTTGTCGGTCTGTTGATATTGGAAATGTTTAACGATCAATGGAAACCGAGGTCTGAATGCAGCTAAAATGCCTATTCCAGAGAAATCAAGGTATTTTTGGAACCACTTTGGTTTATTGATTGTAAATGAAAAACGACTGTCGGGACCAAATGGGCCGTCTCCATTACACTACATGTTGTTTTCGGTAATGGAAAACAAACAATCAGCCGGAAAATTATAGAAATTATACAAATGGGCGCCGGACATTTTTAATCACAACGATAAATTCGGGCGCAACACAGGCCCCTGTCTCCCATATATCATTTCGAGATTTTTGGACGAACCGGAAATGGGGCCGAATTATTTTCGGGCATAATAAATTGCGGACATATTTTTCGCCATTGACGGCACAGCGACGCCGATTTTCCGTATGCGTTCCCATCCAGTTTTTGTCACGCTCAATTTCCAAATTGTATATCACTTGGACACTATTTGAATCATCGATCACATCGTTTATCGCTTGGCGATTTTTGCTGTTTTGTTATTTGAACTTGAAGGCATTTCAAATTATCGCTGACAAACTCAAGCAGAAACTCAAAATTTGCCAAACTGCTAATAGTAACAGTCTGATTTTTGCCCACAGTGTAGGCAAAGTATTAAGACGCTTAATTGCCAAATTTGACTTAAATCCAAATACCCAGTGATTTTTAGAAGCCTTCAAACATCCGACAGACAGAAAGTCTCAATATAAAAAATCGCAGTCGAAAAAAAATGTCCAACTTCAAAACGAGTGGAAACAGCGACTTGAATTTTGGCCACAGTGTCTCTAAAACATTAGGGCACACACAGAGCCAATTTGAGGCAAACGGCTGCAGTAATTTTTGAGAAATTTCACCTCTGGACGGCATCATTGTCGACAACAGCTCAGGCTCAAAGAAAAATCTCCTACTCCAAAACAAGTAGCAAAAGCGACTTTATTTTTGGCCACAGTGTAGTCAAAACATTGAGGCAAACACAGAGCGAATTCCACAAAAAAACACCGAAATTTAGGGCAAAAAAGTTTCACCAGCGAGTTTTTTGACTGATTTCGACCTAAGGAGCTTCCCAATTATGCAAACTTACGGTGTTTGGAGTGATTTGAAAACATTGACCTGCACTCTTATGAAGTTTCGAGCATTTTGATAGATTTAAAAAAAGAGAAGCTCTTAAAGAAAGATTCCCAACTCTAAAACAAGTAGTAACAGGGACTAGATTTTTGGCCACAGTGTAGCGAAAACATTGAGGCACATGCAGACCAAATTTAACTCAAATCCCCCCCGTGACTTTTGCCAAACCTACAAACTTGCGATGGAAAGCGGCATTAGCAAAAACTGCACAGTTTCAGAGAAAAATTCTCAACTCCAAAACAAGTAGTAACAGGGACTTGATTTTTGGCCACAGTGTAGCGAAAACAGTGAGGGACATGCAGACCAAATTTAACTCAAATCCCCCCCGTGATTTTTGCAAAACCTCCAAACTTGCGATAGAAAGCGTCATTAGCAAAAACTGCACAGTTTCAAAGAAAAATTCCCAACTCCAAAACAAGTAGTAACAGGGACTTGATTTTTGGCCACAGTGTAGCGAAAACGTTAAGGCTGATGCAGACCAAATTTAACTCAAATCCTCAATGATTTTTGCAAAACCTCCAAACTTGCGGTGGAAAGCGTCATTAACAAAAACTGCACAGTTTCAAAGAAAAATTCCCAACTCCAAAACAAGTAGTAACAGGGACTGGATTTTTTGCCACAGTGTAGCGAAAATAGTGTGGGACATGCAAACCAAATTTAACTCAAATCCCCCCCGTGATTTTTGCAAAACCTCCAAACTTGCGGTGGAAAGCGTCATTAGCAAAAACTGCACCGTTTCAAAGAAAAATTCTCAACTCCAAAACAAGTAGTAACAAGGATTTGATTTTTGGCCACAGTGTAGCGAAAACATTAAGGCAGATGCAGACCAAATTTAACTCAAATCCTCCCTGTGATTTTTGCAAAACCTCCAAACTTGCGGTGGAAAGCGTCATTAGCAAAAACTGCACAGTTTCAAAGAAAAATTCCCAACTCCAAAACAAGTAGTAACAGGGACTTGATTTTTGGCCACAGTGTAGCGAAAACAGTGAGGCACATGCTGACTAAATTTAACTGAAATCCCCCCCGTGATTTTTGCAAAACCTCCAAACTTGCGGTGGAAAGCGTCATTAGCAAAAACTGCACAGTTTCAAAGAAAAATTCCCAACTCCCAAACGACTTGCAACAGCGAGCAGTTTTTAGGCCACAGTGTAAACAATATATCAAGACACTTCCGGAACAAATTTGATTCAAATCCAGACTCGGAAAGGCAGTTTTTTTTGGAAAGAAGTTAGGCAAAAGTGACGACGTGGCACATAGAAACCCTGGCGATTTCCTGTCGTTTCGCTGAACTATTGCAACGAGTTCGAAGCAAATCCCGAAGAAATTCGGACTGATTTCCAGGCATTTCCCCAAAGCATGTATAAATCGTCGTTCTTCGCCATGTTTTCGCCGTTCGCCATTCGTTTTGACAAATGGCGCCCGTTTCAGCAAAAAAATGCAAGCAAGGCTCGTTTAACAAATTCGAGCTTTTAAAAGCCCTTTTACGGAATTTGTTGGCGTCCATGTTTTTTGCGCCTTCCAGGCACTTTTGCTCGTTTTGATAAATTCCAAGGCAGTTATGAGTATTGCTGTGTATCGTTTAGAAAAAAAATGAAAACAGCATCTCGCCGTTCGGACCGTAATAGCGCCAATTCCTGGTTGGTTTGCATGGTACATGGAAGGCTCAGACATTTTACCATGCTAATCCAGATTTAGGAGCCATTTAAACAAACCTGGATCTTCTCAGATGAATTAACCCGATGCCGCAGACAAATTAGCGATTTACTTGTGAGGTTTCCTCCAGGTCTACTTAACTGGGTGCGAACTCCCTGTTAATATGGCCGATTAAAACAGCCAGGATTGATCTATTTTGTCGTTCAAAAATACACAATCTAACTAAATAAAGTGAGCGAGAAATTGACATTGGCTCGCTCGAGAGAGGAATTGAGAAAGTTCCAAGACAGTGCGGTACATGCGGTAATTTCGAAAGGATGCTCAAGTCAGGTTGATTGAGGAAGCAAACTTTCCGGAGAGTTTTTCGTGGGCATTCGACACGGTTTTGAGCCCCGGGGAGATGTAGCTGCGATAGAGACGAGCCAAAAGAGCTGCTGTGACATAATCTCCTTCTGGGTGACATTAAAATATCTTTCGCCGTGTAGATAAGCTAATAGAGCCCGTCAACTTCCAAGACGAGGCGAATCTTTCCGTCGTCTCGAAGGCTCCCGGCTAGTTTTTTTGCTTTTTTTCGAGCCAAGACTTTCCCTATCCTCGAGTCACTTCTATCGTGTCCAATTTGCCAATCGGCTCGCTCTGGATATTTTCGGGTCATCGCCGCATTGCACGAGGACGGAGTTTCCGCAGCTCAAACAAAAATCACTTTCAACATTTGCCGTAATTAGATAGGCCAGGAGGAGCTGTGAAATGTTGCTGGGCAGGGGACGGCCGTTCATCGAAAAGCCCCAAATCGCAGGAAAATATGTAAATATGGCGCCTGTTTGTTCAGCCGAAAGCCTAAATGGCTCTAGACAGCTTAGGCGAAAGCGATATAGGGTTTCCTAAGCTCGATGGGTCAGAGGAAATTGTTACGAGGGATTACCGAAGGGATTTTTTCGTTATAAGAAAAAGATACGATTTGGTTAATAGACTGGACTTTTTCTTCGCCCCCAATTCATCAACAGGGGGGCTGCGCTTTTTTCCTAAGCTCGAGTTACTGAGCGCTATTCTCTCAACGACCTGAAAGCCCACTCAGCTTCTAGCTAAATTCTTCTCAGGTTTGGGTTGGTTTGGACGTTTTTGGGCCTGCAATTTTCATAGGGAAGCCACAATATCGAGAAAAAAATCACAACTCCCAAACGACAGGGAGCCGCTTTCCGATTTTTGGACACAGGGTAGTTAAAGCTTCAAGATGCACATGGCGCAAATTTGATTAAAATCCATGCTCCCAGTGATTTTTGAGGAACCTCCAAACTTACACTGGAAAGTAGCATTATCGAAAACTGCATAATCTCAAACAAAAATTTTCAACTCCCGAATAAGGCGTTGAAACCGCCGGATTTTTGGACACAGTGTAGCCAAACTACTAAGAGATCTAATGAGCAACTTTCGCTCGAATCCCGCTGGTAATTTTTGAGAATCAACTAACATTGTTCATAAAGCACCGTCATCCAAAACCGCTCAATCTCAATTAAAAATCCCAACTCCCAAAGGCGTGGCGGTAACAACCTGATTTTAGGTCACGCTGTAGAGAAATGATCAAGACACCTAATGGCCAAATTTTAGTCAAATCTTTCTCGTGACTTTGGAGAAACCAGTCCGAAAACCGCATATTCTCAAAAAAATTCTCAACTCCCAAACGAGGTGCAATAGTGGTGTGATTTTAGCTCACAGTGTAGACGAAGGGCTAAGACTCAGACTGATCAAGTTTTACTCAATTCCCGCAAGTGATTTTTGAGAATTCGCCAAATTTTCTTCTGACAGCATCTTAACCAAAAATCGCATCTCAAACCAAAATTCTTAACTCCGAAAGGAGAAATTCCAGCGGCCTGATTTTTGGTCACAGTTTGGGAAAACCACCAAGGGATCAAGTGACCAACTTTCGCTCGAATTGCGCTAGCGATTTTAGAGAATCGGGCAAATTTCCTCCAAAAAGCAGCTTCTGCGTCTCAAAAAAAAATCTCAACTCCCAAACAAGTATCTCAAATCCATTTACTCGCGCGATTTTGTTGAGGCCTCAAAAGTTACACTTAGAGGCATCGGTATTGACCCAAAAGTCCTAAGAATGGAACATAATCACTCAAAAACCCAGCGGCCACTGGCTCTAATTAAATTATTCCCATAGGTAGTGGAGCATAAAAAAAATGATCCCGCTTTTATATCGATTGACATCAAACGTCTTGTCGAATTACCGGCTTTAACAACTTAAGTCACTGCAAAAAACGATTTTCTGTTCCCGCAAAAAAAGTCGAAACGGTTTCCGTAACCCAATTATGGCGGGCTTGAACTTTTTAAGATCCGTTGACATTTGTACTCCCTCCGACACGGCATAATGGAGATTACGAAATTAAGTTTTCCCAGCTTCCAACCTCGAGGAATCTTCAATGTGCGAGATGTTTTTCATGTGTTTTTGCCACTTAACGAGGTTTTTACGGTGTCGAACAGCAGTTGGAAAAACTCGAGGGAAACTGGCGCGACGATTAGTCCAAACAATCATTGTTCTTAAGCAAAATAGAACCGCATGTTAAATGAGCCAAAGGCACCTTACAAGTAGGGCACTAATGTTCCAATTTAGAGAATTTATGCCTCAGTGTAGTGGATCGAGCGATCATCCATTTCGTGTTTAATTCATTTTCAAGAGCATAAACATTTAAACCAACAAATGTATTCGCATAAACTGGGGATTTGACATAAGCCGGGCAAAAATACAGGCACCTAGACGGAAAAATGACGGTCATACATAAAGCTTTAAAGACCTTTTAAAATACACCGCCCCGAGTTTTATATTAAAAGAGAAAGCATTTGTGTTTCACGGAAAGCGGCACTTTGTCAGGATTATATGGAACGGGAAATCCGGCATAATATTATAAAAGAGTGCCATGATGCGTTGTGCATCCTGCTAGAGCGGCATATGTGACCATAATACGATTGGAGGTAAAATGCAGTCAAGCACACTGTCATTCTAAGCAAAAACAAAATTTTTTCCCCAGTTTATTGCGCTTTAATATCTTGTCTAAAAGTGAGAACGTCGATGATGGTTGACTACGCATCACATGCTGTGTGTTGCCATGGAAAACCATCGACGTTCTAATTTTTAGACAAGGTATTGGAACAATCGATTATTTTCGGGAATTTTGCAGCAAAAATGTGTTGAATGTATGGATGGTCTATGGACGACGGTCTGATAATGAACCTTGTAATTTTCTGCTGCATCTTTAACCCTTAATTAAGCCTAAGAATGAAAATATGAAAAGACCGCCCTGTATATGTATTGTCATATTTTTGAAACATCATCATCTTTCATTAAGCCTGAATGTTTCGCCAAGATTATTCGCATTGTTCGCCTGTTTTTCCCGGTTGCCGTCGTGTTGATGGTAAAAACCAGGTTTGTGACAATTAGTCAACAACAAGCTTCACGCTACTGGGCCCAGTTGACAGGGTTTTTCTTCACGTAATCCCCCCGGTTGATCCGCGCCCGTTTTTAAATTGTCACCCCTTCACCATTTATCTTCCTTCCATTTGGGCCTTCAAGATATCCATCCAGTCGGTCCTGCTGGAGAAAAAATTGCTACCGCGTTGGTGCTGAGTTTTTCCAGATTAAACGTCCATTGAGTATGTGTGTTTCCATTAGTTAATGGAACTTCCATTGGCAAATGGGTTTGTTCACATTTCCAATCAAAATCGCACCAAAATCTTGTCGTTCTTTGTGTACGGCCGTCATCTGATTCGATCTTGATCGGCCCCAAATCCGGCAAACGTTCATATTTTTGGAAAGCCTTTGCAAACAAACCGATTGATTGCTAGGCCTTAATTGATTTTCCATCCATCGCTGGCTGCAAATGCCCGTCCGGCGTATCGTCAAAGTAATCAAAACCGGGCCGGTTCTATTGTGACGGGCCTGGAATGGCTAATCCATGCGGGGGTCCCCCGAAATGTGCGCCGCCCCTGTGTTAGGGCATTACCGAATTTCCATACATAATTAAACAAGGGCTCCTACTTTAGGGCCGACAATTATTATTCCGCTCCCCAACCTAGACGATCGGCTCGTGCGTGCCGGAATATTGCATTATCATTGCATTCTTACCCTTATCCCCTTTCGGAACTCACTGGCACGTTTACTCGGGGGGCGGCACCCAGAGGCGTACTTCATCTGAATGTTAAAAACGTCATTCTTTCAGGCAATGTTTGCACTAAAAACTGCCCTTCTAAACGAAGATTTTCTCCCAAAATACCCCCATTTCCATCTTGTGGAGTGCCACTGTACTTCCAACCTTGATATACAGGGCGATGGTTAATATCGAATTAAGCACAGAATGGGTGGTTTCATGGAGAGTGAAGGAGGACCGAAACGAAAAAAAAAACGAAATTCAGTGGCAGCAATAATAATTAGTTAATCGTTCCACTCCATCCCTGTAGAAGGAAAGGAGTTAAAAGGAAACTGAAAGATGGCTTTTTAACTTGCGGAAAGCACTTGAGTCGAGTGCCACAGCCCCGGCTCGAGTGGTTATTTTTAGCTGGGGGGGCCCCGATTAGAGTGAGATTATTCAATTTCCAAATGAGATCGTTTTCTTCTCGGCGTGTTTTTATTGCCCCGCCGTATAATTACTTGTCATTATCGCCCCTGCCAGGTAGCACTTGATTTTATGGATTTTATTTCGAATACAAGCACGCCACTGCCCCTCGATTGGAAACGAATCGTCATTGAATTGGGGGGTGATCCATGATGTACATGGAGGGCGATTTGAAACTGGACTTCGGTATGGTCAAAGTGGAGGAACTGAAATTGAAGAACCTCCATTTATTCGCACAGCGAAAAGGAGGAGCCTCTCTGAAAAAGAGGGCTGCCAAAGCGGTTAAATAGTGAAGCTTAGTTGGGGTTTTTCTAGTAAACAAATCACATCAGGTGATTCCTGGTTAAGCTCCTCCTCATTTGAGCCTGAAAGGTGTGAAAAATGGTTGATTGGAAGAGGAGGAGCAATGGGCTTGACCTCCTCGATCACCTGACCTAAAGCCAAAACACGGGAGTACTTAAGGAAAAATTGGTGTTTTTTCCAGCTTATCCAAGTTATTGATGCAGCCGAGTGAATGAGGACTCATTGAAAAATTCGAACTTTCCCTCTTCCTCTTAAGCATATGGTATTGAGCAATCTAAAACAGGAGCGGCTGATCGTAGTGGTGAAAGAGACGGAAAATGAAAATCAGTAAGTTGTGCTATGCCGAGGAGGAGATCTCATATTTGGCTCAATTGCTGTTGAGTCCTCGGAAATTTTTCTGAGGTCGAAGTAAGAAGAGGATGAGTAAAATCGGCAACGTTTAATGAGAGGAATTGTTAAATCGTGGATAATGGAAGAACGATTAGAGGCAACAAGGGCATCAATGGCATGGAAATGAGGAGATTGTGGATCTGGAGGATAAATGGGGGAGTTGTAGATACGGATACGTCTGAGTAATGTTCAATAGCGTGCAAAGGATTGTTTGGTGTTTGTCCCCAAATCCCAATAGAGCAGTAAAACGTAAATATCAAACTCAAGAGGCGCAATTAGTCAGGCCTTTGTGTCTGTTTTCTTCAAAAACGCCGTCCTACACTCCCACTTTTGGGCAGAGCAAAAAGGAGGAGCCACTTTTGACCATTTGAATCCTACATGCAAACCACTGGACAACTGGGTTCCGATTTGTGCTGCCAAAGCGGATAAATGGTGAACTTTTTTTGGAATTTCGTGGCAGCACGTAAACAAGATCCGCCTCATTTCAACCAAACATTACATAAAATGCTTGAAAATAATTCGATTGGAAGAGGAGGAGCAATCGGCTGATCCTCCTCGATCACCTGACCTAAACAATCCAGACTTTTTTGTGCTTTCGAGTTCTTGAAGCCGGCGCATAGTGTGAAAAAAAAATTGTTTTCAATTTTCTTCAGAATGTTATTCCTTAAAAAAGACGTAGCTGAGGCAATGGCCAATCTACTAAAGATTCAAAAGAGGGACAGTCAAGGCAACATACACGCTCCCTCTTTCTTAGGAGAGGAGGAGGAGGACAACTTTTGACCCGAGGAAGATTCCTCAAATTTGTTGCCACTGCAACTGCTAATATGCACATTTGAAGAGAGGAAGCACTTAAAAAAATGATTGGTGTTTGCCTCCAAAAGCATGAGTAAAACATACTGACTGATTTTTGCCGGTCTCGATTGGTGCTGCCAAAACGCTTCAAACCTGAAGTTTACTGGGAATTTCTCGCGATTTATGCCTAGGACGAGGCTCCACCTCGTATCGCCCAAACATTACATAAATGCTTCCAAGTCGATCAATTGGAACATGGGAAGGCCTACCAAATCAGCTGACCTGCACTATCGTGACTTTTTTGTGGAAATATGGGCAGTCTTTAGAAAAATGGGTGTTTCGCCGATTCCAGGCCATTTATAATTGAACGGAAGCTCAGAGAAATTGGAAAAAGTGGTGCTCAACTTGGTATGCAGATCGTTCACTCCAAAGGAAAATGACACTAATTTGCCCAAACAGCATGTTCATATGATTGTTAAACTGGTCGAAGAGAGGAAGTGACCAAATTTGTACTCAATTTTATAGCATTGGATATTGATATGATCGTCTGCATGTGTCGGCCGTGCGTGTTTCCTTTGGTTGATTTGCTTGTTTAGCATAAAAAGCAATGGTGAAACTCGCGCTAAGCGATTCGCAGACAAGAATAAAGGTGGGCATTAACAAATTTTCCAGCTCCGGTGGAAAATCCGGGCCCCTTTTTGTTCTAAAGTTAATTAATCACTGGAAGCGAGATATTTCTCTGGCCTTAGACCAGCGGGCCGCCGTACAAAGCAAGACCTCTTTAAAAGAACTTCCCTCCCCATTTAAATCTTTTGACTAAGATTGACGATGCTCACGGCAAAAGTAATCTTTCAGAACGGCTATTTTGGGCAACATCCAGCCTAAATCCGGTTAATTAAGCGCAAATCATTGACAATGCCCAAGACGATTGTAAAACATCGTTTCGGACGGCAATGAGAATATCCAGACCGAGGGAGTTTTGGCCAAAATCAGTGGACAATTTTTTGATGAAAATCACATCAGTTGCGCGATTGGTGCAGTGATGAAGGAATTTTTTTTAAATATTTTTTTGTGGTGTTGGGGAATTTGGAGATATTTGATTTTTTTCGAAAACATTTTTGGCAAAAAATAAAAATAAAAATGCTACAAGCGGGTTTTTTGACTGTGCGTTCGACCTAAGGAGGTTCCCAATTATGTAAATTTACCGTGTTTGGGGCATTTGGAGCTACATGGAATCACGTTGTGATCAATCACAGTTTACTTTTAAGTAGTGATTTGTTGCTCAACTCTAATAAATACCTTCTGTTGTTCCCATTTCAACTCAATTCGCGTTGAATTTTTAAATCAAAAAGTCTCGCTTTTCCAATTTCCCACCGCGCGGTTTACAATCTCCAATTATTGCATTTCCTTAGGGTAACAATACATTTCTTTGGCGGTTCCACATTCCCTTTACTCCAAAGGGAAAAATTCAATAAATAAGGAAAAAATTCACCCAGAGAGTGGTTAGCTGCGATCAATCTTCCTGTTTAAATTCCATTTTCGCTCTTTTACCATCTTCTCGAGAGTTGAAGAGACAAATTTACCAGACCGAAAAAGAGAAATATTCTCATGCTAAAGAGCTGGTTTGAGATTCCAATAGTTTTCTAATGAAACTTCGTAACTTGGCACATATTTTGAGTGAAAAAACAGCTTTATCTGGCTGAAATGGTAGGGAGGAGAAAAGTGGCTCGCTTAACGACTGGCGAATGGTATCAATCGCCGTTTGTGGACTTTTAGAGGCTTTCAAACTAAAAGCCCCCAATAAATGTGGGCAAAAAGGGGCCACTATAACCAAGAAGAATGGAAAAACTAGCATGTCTTTTAAACAGTTGCTGCCGTACACTTCCCAACTTGGGCCTGGCTATGAATAAACGAATGCAAATTGGTTCTTTTGCAGCAGCAGTAAAAGCAGGTGAACAAAATTGCGACGGTTTGCTTTAACCGCGAGTTTAATTGTATGGTAATCACTAGACTAGACGGTGTGGAAGCCTCAATTCATGTGTGAAAACAAGTGCTGTTCATAATAGTCCAACGTATGACACACATGTTGTTGGGCGAGCCGAGTGAAATCGTGGAAAAACCGGCAATTCGTTTGGAAAATGTATGGAAGCGGTAGACGGGAGCCATAATGTCTCAACAACGGTGTGCCGCAGACATTTATGGAAGAACCATTGCGGATTCGCTCGCATTCAACACTGCAACCGGTCTGGAATGGTAATTCGAGGGGATCCTGACGGCGATGCATCATCGCTTGTTTTTCGTCAGTTTTTAGTGGCACAGCGGAAAAACTCTTCACTCGTCCGCAATTGAAAGCTTTTAAGCGTCCACCTTCAGCGTTTGGCATCAACTTCCTCTATCTCAGTTTCGGCGTGACGCGAATAAACCTCATTTGAATGTGGGCCGTTCTATTCGACAAAGTTTCAAACCGGTTCCATTCAATTCTTCCAATCCAACTTAAACCCGTTCCGCGTTCCACTATTATCTCAGACTTTGGTAAAACAAAAACGCCGCTCTCGCCGCGTCAAAACTTTCCCGGCGATTTCCATATTCATAAGGCAATTTTAAATTTCCCTTCTGCTTTTGTTTTGTCTATATTTAAACCTGACTTCAACTGTTCTCTGCCACCGTTTTATCACTCTGAGGTCTTTGAGGGCTATTTTACCCGAACAACTCTTCGGAGACTTTTGATGTTTCACATTAATATTTCTATTTTTTTTTGGGTGAATCCAATTTTATTAACTCAAAAGTGGCTTGCCTGGTTATTGCTTGAAACTGGTGAGTTTTTATTTCTAAGAGATTTTTTGGAGAGACCTCCAGTTGGATTTCTCGCTCGCGTTTTGTCTGATTTTTGGCAATTTCATGCTCCCAATGAAGGTTTCCATTATATTTCCAAGATAATTTCGCAATCAAAAAGAAATCGAACCCGATCCGTCGTTATTGAGTGGCTGAAGTTCTGCTGTTGACAGCAGCGAATAAATCAGTCAGCGCTCGGAGCTCTTTGATTTGAAAAGTTTCGGCTGCCTTTGCAGTGGCTGTTCTTGTTGCTGAGCGCTGCGGGGTGCGTTACCGAACTTGCTCTCAAAGTGTTCCAGATATGTACTTAATAATTTTGGCTGCGATAGTGGTTGAGCGCGAGCGGTAATGAATTATGTAGTTTTCGCTATTTATTTAACTTTGCAATATCCGAGAGAATGCACGAACGGAGCGCGTCTTGAGGCCCGGCCAGAGCGCTTTGTGTCTTCGGAATGGCGGCTGCCGTTATACATTCGCCTCGATCTTCTTCCCAACATCAATTAAGACGGGAAATTGTTACTACATCAAAACACATCCGCGTTGGAATTTGCACAAAGCAAACCGAGCGCGTGCTACTGCCACGTGAAATATTCCGTATCTTCCATATATCAGCTCCCACCGTCCTTTCAGATGGAACTTCTTGTCGGGGCCCAACTATTATTCCAAATCGCATGTTAATTCTCTCTCACTAGTCGACGTTATTATCGCTTCATTTCTCTTCAGCCAGATACGATTCATTACGATCCATTCTTGGACCGAAATGTCTTTCACATATACAATTCAGCTTGATAAAGACGCAAAATCGAAACGTTTGCCTCCTATAAAAGGTACTTTGCCCTGTGCAATGCAAATAAAAGTTACTGCCTGAGTTCAATGGTTTCTGCAGAAAAAACTGTCAAACTTTGGCGTGCATAAGCAAGCGCAAAAGGCAAAAACGTTTAGAGCAGACTACGGTTGTGATACAAAGGTGGTTGTCTCACTTTGCAAGTTCCTAAGCAAATAAATGTCAAACTTTGACCGGCTTAAATATCGGCGGAAACCACGTTCAACTTTGAATATTTGTTGGAAATTCGCTGATGATGGCTGGTAGTCGAAACTTTTTCCGCCCATTGAACGGACTTTAGCCTGCAAAAGCATAGCAAAGCGACTTTTCCACTTCGTAAGTTCCTGAATAAACCAAGGCATCTTTGAAAAATTGTCTGATGATGGTTGCAAATCCAAAATTTGCTCAGTTATAGTAGGGGCTTTCGCCAACAAAATGCGTCCAAAATCAACTTTTAAGCTTTTTTTCACACGAAACTTACAGAGCAAATAGATGCCGAACTCCGGCCTGTAAAAACCACCACGAAAATCGGATGCGATTTAAAAAAATTCTTGTAAATTGCCTGATGTTGACTGAAATTCGAAACTTTTGTCACTTATGAAACAAAGTTTTCCTTTCAGAATCCTTGCAAAAGCGACTCTCGCATTTTGTTGGTTCCTCAATAAATGAATGCCAAACTCTGGCCTGCAAAGACAACCTCATTAACCAAACATCTTTGAAACATTGTCTGATGATGGCTGAAAATCGAAATCTTGCTTAGTTATGGAAGGGACTTTGCCCTAGAAAAGGTGTCCGAAATCCACTTTCACACTTTTTTCCACACGCAAGTGACAGAGGAAATAAATGGCAAACTCCGGTCTGTAAAGACCACCACGAAAATCGGACGCTGTTTTGAAAAATTCTTGAAAATTGCCTGGTGATGACTGAAATTCGAAACTTTTGTCACTTATGAAACAGCTTTCCCTACAAAATCCATGCAAAAGCGACTCTCTCACTTCGTTAGTTCCTCAATAAATGAATGCCAAACTCTGGCCTGCAAAGACAACCTCATTAACCGAAAGCATCTTTACAAAATTGTCTGATGATGACTGAAAATCGAAATCTTGCTTAGTTATGGAAGGGACTTTGTCCTAGGAAATGTGGCCGAAATCGAGTTTCACACTTTTTTTGACCCGCAACTGACAGAGGAAATAAATGGTAAACTCCGGTCTGTAAACACCACCACGAAAATCGGACGCGGTGTTGAAAAATTCTTGACAATTGCCTGATGATGACTGAAATTCGAAACTTTTGTCACTTATGAAACATAGCTTTCCCTACAAATGCATGCAAAAGCAACTCTCTCACTTCGTTAGTTTCTCAATAAATAAATGCCAAACTTCGGCTTGAGGAAATAACCTCATTAACTCAACGCAATTTTGAAAAATTGTCAAAAATTCCTCGATGATGACTCAAATTCGATACTTTTCTCATTTGTAGAAGGGACTTTGTACTACCAAATGCGTTTAAAATCAACTTTTACACTTTTTTCACACGCAACTTCGAAACTTTTGCCACTGATAACACAAAACTTTTCCTACAAAATATATGCAAAAGCGACTCTCGCACCTCGTTAGTTTCTCAATAAATAAATGCCAAACCAAATTTTGCAAAATTGTCAAAAATTCCTCGATAATGACAGAAAATTGAAACTTTCTGGCTTGGCACGTTGCGGAGGAAATAAATGCTAAACTCCGGCCTGCGAAAACCACCTTGAAATCCAGACGCGACTTTGAAAAATTCTTGAAAATTACCTGATGACGACTGATAATCGAAACTTTTGACACTTAGACAACCGACTATGCCCCATAAAATACATAGAAAAACGACTCTTCTTATTAGTTCTCTTGCTAGTTCCTGAATAAATAAATGCCAAACTCCAACCTGCATTAACAACATCGTAAACCAAACGCAATTTTGTAAAATTGTCAAAAATTTCCTGATGTTTACTGAAAATTCAAATTCCTCACTTATTAAGGGGATTTTCTCCCACCAAATGCATACAAAAGCGCCTCTCTCGCTTCGTTTGTTCCTGAATAAATAAATGCCAAACTTCGGCATGCAAAAACCATCACGGAAATGAAACGCGGGATTGAAAAACCATTGAAAATTGCCTGATGATGCTTGCAAATCGAAACGTTTCCCACATATGGAACAGACTTTGCCCTTACTAAACGCACACAAAATAAAGACAAAAAAATTGTCATTACTTACAATTAAATCTGTTACGAATGAAATAGCGCTGGCAACGCTGCTTGGAAGATCAAGACATGGAAAAACAAGCGCATTGGTCAGTTTTGCCCGAGCAACTCGATAATTCCATTTGGAGTTCCAAATGGCTGATCCATTCATCTAATGTTTGTGTTTCCGGCCCCACCAGCCGAATCTCCAACGCTGACCAAATCCCTTAAATCCCATCGAATAATGCTGGTTTTCAACAATGGTGTAATCCGTCATTTTTCCCATTGGCCCAATAATCCATCGAGCGGTTTGATTAAAAATAAATTAAAGCAATCCATTGCATTCGGCCAAAGGGGGGAACATTAATGCGAAATAATACACCGACGAAATGGGGAGTTCGGTGCCATTCCGTCACCCCGATAATGTGTAATGGGGGGACATTTTATTTCATGTTATGTCGTTTTGAGCGGGAATGATTATCAAATTTCGCACAGCTTTAGTGTTATTAGCGCACATATAAGTTCGGTCTTAAGATGGCAATTAATGTCATTTTTATTCATCAATGTAATCAATAGCAGATGGATATTTTGGACTTGGACTGGATTAAGCCGGCTGAAGATTATCGGAAACTACCATTTGCAATCCGCAATAAATCGGTTTGAGTCGTTTACTGAGGAACACCGTGTAACTAATGCACTTCCGGCGCGAACAATAAGGCCGTGCGGAAATCGGCCAACTTAAATTTTAAATTAGAACCGAAAGCTTTTAAAAGCGCCACATTACTTTGCTCGTTTTTCGCCGAAATTAAATATTTCCAAGTTGCCGCCGCGGTTTCACCGAGATAATGGCCATTGTAAATGATAATATTTTCTCTTGAACGATCGCTTTTAATTATTAATCGCCGCTTTGTTTGTTAAGCTGTAACTAGACCGCGCTCGACTTTGCCTGATATATTTGTGTCATTAAACCCGCTGTTACGCCTTCATCTTACTTGCTGCCAACCAACCAACTGAAGAATTACCCAAATCCACTCGGATATTGATGCTCGAGCTAATGGCCAATCGGAACTAAACGTTTTTTTTTTCGATAAATATTCAAGTTCCCGACGTTCCCCAAAGCCAGCGAGACTTTTCGATACAAAGACGTAAAATTTTTACGACATTGTCCCTCAAAAAAGTATATTTTAAGCATATATAGGCCGGTCTTGCGGACGGGGACTTTACGATCGTCGAATGTTGATTTAGGAGTCTTCGGGGAATGGAACGGCGTCCTTTCAATATACGTCGCGAGGCGAACTTAAAATGCTTTGCATGTTTCATATTGAAATGTATTTGAAAATATTATTATTTTATATGGGGAATTTAATGGGTATCCGACTGAAAACAATGGGGATCTGTTTAAGACAAGCCTCCGTCTTGGTCGTATTGTTAAAACTGCTATAAATATCAGATGCGCTCATCTATCTCCGCCGAACAGTTGTTCGTTATATTCCATTTGCGACACTTCACGTGTCCCAGAAATAATGGGACTGTGTAGAGTCGCTTGGTGCATCATTGAGTCCCCGTCCTACAATATACAATGGGTTTATCGCGAGCAATTTTCCGAAGGTTCGCTCAAGTTGCACTCCGCGCAAATGACAAACTCCAGAGAACGGAACGAAACAACTAGACCGCTCTATTTACGTATATTTAATTCATGGGCTGCTTAACATCGTTTTAAACCCGGCTGTCGATCCAGATCGGCGCGATTTTAGGGATTTCCACACAGAGAATGGAAGCTGGAAAACTGCTTCTTATTGGGCAAGTTGACTCGTTACGTTGATTATTTATGTACGGGCCTGCAATGCCTCGAAATGTGTTGGGCGGTTTTAAGCGCATGGAACAGCTCCCCAAGAGTTCTCCAGTTATCGTGTGTTTTTATCGAGATTTTTAGGTGACTTTACTGGTTTGGATGACATTTTACGTGTTCAAGAATGGAACGTTTCAATCAGTTCTTCAGTAGTCCCAAGGTATTCTCGAAAAATCAGCTTGTCCAAATTAATTCAAATTTATTCAACTCACGCATTTAAGCTTTTGTTATCATACATTGAAGTCGACTTCTCAATAGAGAGTCAATTTTTGAAGAAATGGTACTTAGACGATGGTAATGTGAAAAAGGCAAATTCCGCAAAATCCTTTACAACTTCAACAATTATTTTAGGAAAATTCGTCTGTCGAAATTACTTGAAATTTTTGCTACTCACACACTAAACCCTGCGTTATAAAACGTTGAAATCGGCTTCTTAATGCACATTCTTCTTTTGACGAAATGGTACTTTGAAGATGGCAATGTAAAAGAGGCAAATTCTGCAAAATTCTTCCCAACTTCAACAATTATTTTACAAAAATCCACTTGTCGAAATGATTTGAAATTTCGTTTACTCACACACTAAACCTTGCGTTATGAAATGTTGAAGCCGACTTCTTAATGCACAGTCTTCTTTTGAAGAAATGACAGTTAGAAGATGTTAATGTAAAAGAGGGAAATTCCGCAAAATCCTTCCAAATTTCAAGAATAATTTTTGAAAAATTCGCTTTTCAAAATTATTTGAAATTTCGTTTACTCACACACTAAACCTTGCGTTATAAAACGTTGAAATCGGCTTCTTAATGCACGGTCTTCTTTTGAAGAAATGGTACTTAGAAGATGGCATTGTAAAAGAGGGAAATTCTGCAAAATTCTTCCCAACTTCAAGAATTATTTTTGAAAAATCCACTTGTCGAAATGATTTGAAATTTCTGCTACTCACACAATAAACCTTTCGTTATAAAACGTTGAAATCGGCTTCTTAATGCACAGTCTTCTTTTGAAAGAAATGGCAGTTAGAAGATGGTAATGTGAAAGAGTGAAGTTCCTCAAAATTCTTCCCAACTTCAAGAATTATTTTTGAAAAATCCACTTGTCGAAATGATTTGAAATTCTTGCTACTCACACACTAAACCTTGCGTTATGAAATGTTAAAGTTGAGATCTCCATTCACTGCTTTTTTTGAAGAAATGGTACTTAGAAGATGGTAATGTAAAAGAGGGAAATTCCGCAAAATTCTTCCCAACTTCAAGAATTATTTTTGAAAAATCCACTTGTCGAAATGATTTGAAATTTTTGCTACTCACACACTAAACCTTGCGTTATAAAACGTTTAAGTCGGCTTCTTAATGCACAGTCTTCTTTTGAAGAAATGGCAGTTAGAAGATGTTAATGTAAAAGAGGGAAATTCCGCAAAATTCTTCCCAACTTCAAGAATTATTTTTGAAAAATCCACTTGTCGAAATGATTTGAAATTTTTGCTACTCACACAATAAACCTTGCGTTATAAAACGTTGAAATCGGCTTCTTAATGCACAGTCTTCTTTTTAAAGAAATGGCAGTTAGAAGATGGCAATGTGAAAGAGGGAAGTTCCGCAAAATTCTTCCCAACTTCAAGAATTATTTTTGAAAAATCCACTTGTCGAAATGATTTGAAATTCTTGCTACTCACACACTAAACATTGCGTTATGAAATGTTGAAGTCGAGATGTCAATACACTGCTTTTTTTGAAGAAATGGTACTTAGAAGATGGTAATGTAAAAGAAGGAAATTCCGCAAAATTCTTCTCAACTTCAAGAATTATTTTTGAAAAATCCACTTGTCGAAATGATTTGAAATTTTTGCTACTCACACACTAAACTTTGCGTTGTAAAACGTTGAAATTGGCTTCTTCACGCACAGTCTTCTTTTGAAGAAATGGTACTTAGAAGATGTTAATGTAAACGAGGGAAATTCCGCAAAATCCTTCCAAATTTCAAGAATTATTTTGGAAAAATTCGCTTTTCAAAATTGTTTGAAATTTTGTTGACTCACACACTAAACCTTGAGTTATGAAATCGAGGTCTCAATTCACAGTTTTTTTTTGTTGAAGAAATGACAGTTAGAAAATGTTAATGTAAAAGAGGGAAATTCCGCAAAATTCTTCCCAACTTCAAGAATTATTTTAGAAAAATCCACTAGTCGAATCGATTTGAAATTTTTGCTACTCACACAGTAAACCGTGGGTTATAAAACGTTATAGTCGGCTTCTTAATGCACCGCCTCCTTTTGAAGAAATGGCAGTTAGAAGATGCTAATGTAAAAGAAGGAAATTCCGCAAAATCCTTTCAAATTTCAAGAAGCATTTTGGAAAAAACCACTTGTTTAAATGATTTGAAATTTCATCTGCTCACACACTAAATCCTTCGGTATAAACCACTCGAGATGTCTCCTCAATACGCAGCCTATTTTTGAAGAAATAACACTTAGAAACTGATAACGCAATGTGGCCAATTTCCACTAATACTTTTTCAATTTTTCGAACTTTTCGCGAAAAATCCTCTTCATCAAACGACCTCAAATTGTCTCTACTCACACATTGATGCTTCCCTTATGAAACTTCAAAAAATATTTCTTAATATTCTCCCTTGCTTCGTAGAAATGGCTTTAACAAGCTTCCATTGGCAAATTTCTCTAAAAAAATGCAAATTGCCAGACTCCATCCAAAAGTCCTTTCTGTATACACTGAGGCACAAAAAAACAACTAGAATGGAAACTCTCTAGTCATTAGAAGTTTCAGCCGATAAGATTTCAATACGCCTATACATAACAAGATCGTTATTTGTTGACGATTGAAAGGCGGACTGATTACAATAAGTTTCCATTTTGAAGGTAGAGAAAATCCTGAGGGAATTTCGGATCATCCAGCAGCTTCGATCCACTTTCCACTCCGGTAACCTCCGAACGAATATCGAAGTAGAAATCCTTTTAGAAAACCCACTATGCATGAAATATAAATATTTTTCGAGGAATTATCTAATAAAAAATCACAAAACTGCCGTTCCGGCTCAGGACTAGTAAAATCACGCCACTCACTAACTGGTCAGCTGGAAAATCGATGCCAAACATCCGCTTACCGGAAACAAACAAACATTGAAAACATATCAGCACTTAGAACTGATCCAATTTTCACCCAATTTTCCATGGATGGAGTGAGATCCAATCAATCGATGTTCTTTGATGTTTTGCATTTGGGTAAACAGCCCCCCTACGTTTGACTGTCAGTTGGAGGCGATGTGACTAGAGATAAAGAAAGCGCCTTAATGGAAAATCTGCATTCGCAAATAACGACAGAGCGCACAAGTTTGCGAAAGTCGTTTATTTAAAAATATACCCGCAAGTAACTCCAATCTGAAAGTTTTCAGCCAAGTAGCTCCGGTCATATATTTCAATTTTCGCTGCACATTCGTTCGACCCCACCAACTTTTGATTAAAGCCCAAGATTGAGAAACTCCTGATTTATGCACTTTAATAACGCATTAAGGTCCATATGTTTGGGTCAAGTTAGTTTGGCAATTGTTTAGTAGTAAAATGGCTCTGAATGTTAGATTGAAAGCAGCGGTCTGAATTGGGAAAGGCGGTGTCCAACCAAGATCTATTCGAGAGCTGAATCCACGCGAGACTTTCAATTAACACCCCTAAAGGCCTTTATGTGCGGGCGCGTCTTATCCATCCTTCGGCTGTATCCATAATATCCCTCTCAAAGGCCGCTATCCGAGCGAAATCTCCATGTAAACAAATTTTTCCGACGAATATCTGGGTAATATGATCTCAAAGGCTATTTTACGCGAGCCGAGCCACCCTTTTTCCCCTTGTAATAATAACTCGTTGATAAAATGTCCCTTCTTGGGGTTGGGGGCGGCGGTCCCGCGGGCATTTTACGGGACCTGTTCCCTTTTTCTCCGTATCGGTTTTCTACCTTCTTCTTTGTGTTGTGCAGCCTGAAGAAAAGTTGATTTATGCTTCACAGTCATATTTTCCTGATTAAAGCCATTCTTCCGGCATGTTTCATGTGCGGTCATTGGGCTTAGTCATCCATCGGGCATTCAACAACAAATTGAATCATTTCTTAACGAGTTTTAATTGGTGACATTTTCGCTTCAGGGCGCGTGGGCGATCGATCACCAATGAATCATATTTTCTGGGCTTTTTACTGGAAAATTCACACGGAGCGGGAGATGAAGGCGAAATAGGCGAAGAAGAGCAAAAAAAAAAGAACAAACACAAGGTCGCAATCAAAAAGGCGGAAGAAAAATGTTGCCGTTTAATTATTAAATTCCGGTGCGTGTGCCGTAAGAGGGCGAAGTGGTTGGCACGAAATGAAGTAGATAATGGCGGAAATTTTCCGGCGTTAGTGCCACTTACTGGGATTAAAATGGAAAGTACACATTAGACGAAACGGTTGAGAGTGTTGGTTTTGCCTGGAAACAGAAAAGGGGAAGGAAAAAAGCCTTCATTCATTCATTCATTGTTTTACCGAGCGCGAATTAATACGATTATGATTGTGAATGCAGCAGCGACTAACCGCACCGGGTTACTGTGTATTATTCATCAGCTTGATGTACAGTGAATTCGCCATTGTGAAGGTGAAACTGTTACACTGGCGCGACCCAAATAACTATATGCATATGAACACTTTCCCAACATGTAGGCCCAGGCCATTGTACTTTCGCTGGGTGTGCGTTTATTTCACGAAAAACCCACACCGATAATGAAAACTGATCATAATTTCCCAAATTGCGGCTCGTTTTGCAAATAATTTAGATAGCGAATTCGACCATGTTTGCTCATGTAATGTAAATGAAGGTTACGCACGAAATGCAATTAAAGTTTTCTACCATCTACGAGCGTTATTCGATAAGGCACTGGTTTGTTTTCGAAAACAATGTCCAAGCTCACAAACACAAGAAGCACGTGAGGAGTTTTCAATTTCAAGTGGTTGTGCCGAGCCACCGAGGTTTTGTAATTTGATGTTTTTATACAGTGTTGCGCCCGAAGGGTTTGGCACAGCTTTCGCATCCAACTCACTTTAGAAGAGGGATTTCTACTCACACTCACACACTTCTGTGTCTGTTCCGAGGCTGACATGCCAGTTATGTGAGCGCTTTTGCCTTTTAAGAAAGGGCAGATTGCTGGCCTCATCCTTCAACCCTCCTCCTTTATCCGGGCTTGGGACCGCCAGTGATAGTCAAAGAGCTACCCGATCCACCCATCAACCATCACAGGCGGAGTTCAGCCTGTTTCAATGTTTCAATTCACAGCTTAAGGATGTAATCGACCGACTGAACCAAAAAGATGTTAATAAGTGAAGAACAGCGGAGATGAGGATCCGAAGAACAATAAAAGTGATCACATTGCATGAGAGGATACGCGACGAGAACACCAGAAGAGAACTGGGAGTGCAGGACGTTGTCAGATGGGTGAGAGGGAAACTACATAGCACGAATGAGTCCAGACCGAATTGCAAAGTGGGCCAAAACACAAAAACCAGAAACAAGGCGCCCAGGTGGCAGGCTCCCCAAAATGCTGATTTGAAAGCTGGACATCAGAGTCACAGGAAGGCTGATGACAGAATTGACTGGACTTTATCCTTTTACACGAAGGAGAAGAAGACACTTCTCTGTATTTGTTGTGCCGAGCCCTTCGGGCACGACACTGGTTGAGGCAAAGGAAAACTCTGGATGCTTTGTAAAAAGCACTCAAATTCCCCTTCAGTAAGTACTTTAGAAGCTGAAGCGATTTGAGTAGTTAGTCACTCAATGAGACTGAAAATGGGGCCCAAAACATGAATATTCTGTTTTAAGTTTAGCCAAGGTTTTTCCAGCTAGTTTCAATCTCTTTACTGCCGCTTCGATAAGGGTTTGAGACGAAAATTGTGCAATTTGAGGCAAACAAAAAAAGCCACACATGGTCAGAAGGAGCTCGAAAACAACAAACCCCATATGTGCAAAAAGTGCGCCTAAATCCAGAAATTATCCCGTGCGACATCCGGGTCTAAAGTTTCCCCGAAACGAACGGAAGACAATTTCGGGAATTTATCGCTCGGACGTGTCTCAGACGGTCTCGTCTTTCAGATTGCCGCGAATTTTATTATGACCCGGTGGTTTTTATTGCGTTTTATATCCAGTTTCATCTTTTTATCATTGTAAAATCTTTATTTGCCGAAACGAAAACTCAAGACACCAACGGAAACGACCGTATGGAGCGCAAGAATGAAAAAATCGCGCGGAAGAATTACTCGGGGATTTAAAGGGGATACCAGTTAGACTAATTCCAGTGGCGGTTCCGCAAGGCAGCTTGTGTGCATATTTAGTCAGTGCATGTTGATTTTTGAGGATTTCACGGAGAAATCACGCAGCAGTCGCTAACTGACAGTGACCTAGAAAGACTAAACTCATTGCATGCAAAAGAGCAGCAGCAGCAGCTCCGAAAGTTTGACAAACAACTAAATGGCGGATTATTGATGAACATCAGCAAGTGAAGTTTTCCCATCCAATGAGCGGCGGCAAAGTTTTAATCCCGCGGAATGACGTCGAAACCTCTTAAAGCCACAATCGCGATTCTGATCGTGTTCCCAACATACTTCCCAATTTCGATGCGGCTCTCAGCTCTAATGAGAACCGCTCTGGGCATTGATGTAACTAAAGCGGAATTGTATTCGGGCAGGATTAAGGTGGAAAAACAAACGGAGCTCTCGGCATTTTAAAGAGCGACGATACTCTGAAGAGGTAATGTAGTTAGGGCGATGAATTTTCCACGTCTTGGCCTCGTTTACCGACCGCGCCGTTTAACATTTTCCACTGTTCCTCTCTGTTTCACTCAACTTCTTTGCCGTGGGATAAGTGAAAACCATTCGATGCCCGGTTTTATAACGAAACGTTGCTCGTTTTGCAGCAACCGCGTTGTGCTGGTTGAATTTATTCGCAATTCGCCTACAAAAATGATTACCCGAAATCCACTTGTCCAATACTGAGGATCCAAAACTCCACCAGATTTTTTAGCCGCTGTCTTCAACCACCCATAAAATTGAGTTAACTAACTCATTTGTATACATTGAAAATAGAGCCCCGATTGAGTTATTCAAACTACACGGGCCCTGAACTAGCTGGGAAGTTTCCCCTAGAGGTGGATAAACAAGTTTCATTAGTTTTACCAAAAGTTATTCGCCGAAGCTTAGAAAGTAAAATCACTTTATTTTCGAGTACCTACATATTTAAGTTGGTATTATATAGCGATAACTCAATTAGATGTTCGGGCGGGAGTTTGCGACTTGAAGAGTAACTAGTTGTAGGGATGTTAAGTGAAGACGTTAAAGTTGCCATCGTGGGCCCCACTAAATGAGTTAACCGCGTAGTTTTTGAATCGTATTAGGTTTTAGCACGGTTTTAACGCAGTTTACGCGGAATATAATGGAGGAAAAGGTGAGAAGTGAGAAAAGTGGATAAGTGAACGAGAGAGGACCGAGAGATGATGATGGTTATTCAAAGGAGCGACCAACAACAGCCATCCAATCCGAGACAAGTAACAATATTTGCGAGAAACTTGAGCCATTGTCTCGTTTTCCGATTCGTCCCCGTTCGTTCGTTTCGGGGCCGTTTTTTCTCTCCTTATTTTCGGGACAATATTTCAGGACGACCTAGTTCGAGTGTTTCGTAAACATCGCCATCCGACAACGCGATGTTTGTTTCCTATTAGACCAACCAAGTTTGGGCTCCACGATCTCCTATCCGGCCCATTATCTCGAAAAAGATATGATTAATGATGGTGTTGATGTGAAATATGTAGCGATAGGCAAATGAAGATGTGCCCGAAAGGGGGCTTAATTCAGCGACAGTGTAGATTTTGCTGAAATTCCTCGTTCAGAAAATTGTCAACATCAGTGCCGTACTCGCATGATTATTCTTGTTCAGAGTGGGATTTCTTGGAAAGTTCCCTGCTTGCTCCAAGCTTCTGGAAGAGGCGAAATGAAATGTCTCGAGTAGAATGATTAAGGGGCGAAGCGCCACCATGGACGCCTTCAAAAATAAACAGGAAATATGGCGTCCGAACTTTTAATTGGCCGAAGTTTTAATGAAATAAGAATATTTAACATCGCGTCCTAAGCGCCGCTTCGGCAAATTAAACAAACGAAGAAACGAGAGCCCGAAAGAAAATACACCGGAGGGGGGCCAAATTAAATGTCAACACCGTTATTTATTCCAGAGAAATTGCAGAAAAAAAACTGGTTTTTAATACCCGATTAAACGTGTTTGCCCAGCTTTGGTTTGTCTGGATTTACTTAAAGGGATTTGGACGTTGTGGACGCGTTTAATCATCGGCATCAGTGGGGAGTAGCAGCCTCTGGTTTTTCCGTTTGCTCGCCCCTCCATTCAGTCGATTGTAGTAAATAATGCAAAATTTACACGAAAAATTAGGGTTTCTTTAATAAACCATTCAAAGTATTAAAAATCCCCACGCACTTTGCATCTTTTTGCACTTTGAATTCGCTAATAATTTGTCCATTGTGCTCATTGAGTTGAACGGCCCTTGTTCACACGTTTGCGGTAAAAGCACAGTTTTGTTTTGGGGAAAACAATGGACAGGCTGCGCACATTTCCATGCCTACTTAGCAGGTATAAGAAAAAAGCCGTTTGGACCAATAACAAATAGAAGATTAAACGGAATTTCTCTTTAATTTTTTTTTTGCGAAAGGTGTTCTGCATCTTTTAGACATGACACTGCGTGCGAACAACCAGCTAAAAAGTCAATAATCAAAAGTGTTACACATTAAACTTCACTGGATGTCGAAGTCTATTTAAACATCCATTAAATTCTAATGTATTTGTTGTGCCGAGCCCCTTGGGCACGACACTGGTAGGAGAACAACAAACTACAAATCAGACAGTTAGGAAGGTTTTCTTACCTTCAGAGCAGTGTCGTGCCCGAAGGGCTCGGCACAACAAATACATTAGAGTCTAACGCATGACCACGTAGACCTTGACTTAGTCTTTTCGGCCAAGAAACCTGCATTTGAAGATACTGAAATTACCATAGAAATCGCGCAGAATTTAAAAATAATTGTTTTTTCTGTAAAAAACTCAGGGTATAGGGCAAATTTGGAAGACTAAACCAGGGGTTGGCCAACGATTTCTGCATTTCAAACCACTGCGATCGCACAGCGACGCAACAGTGGTTTGATGCTTCGGAAACTCTGGACACGCAGTGGGGCAATTCCAAACGTTTGCAAACGAGTGTCTCTTGATTGGTTGACGACTATTCGTATTGAGTACAAAAATTGATTGTGATAGACACAGCCCTGAAGTTGTGAAACGCCAGAAAAAAATTCTAGTTCACGACTACCTAAAACCACAGAAGACTCAGCAGCCTCAAGAAATAGCCTCAAAAGCCTCTCTTTCGATTAGGAACAATTATCAAACACTACCAATGTGTTCATGGTGTTTTCGAACGTGTTAAAAGCCTGTAAATCCAACAAATACCTTTCAGTAGTTACGTAGATTGATTATGAAACACCCGCGAAATTTTCGATGAATTTGGGCAGCTTCGCATGAAATTCCAGCCAGGAAAGCGGGGCAAAAAAATGCCCTCTAGAGGCGAATGTAGCTTTTTGATTAAAACGAAACGTCGTGAATAATGATCCAGACACTAATGCTGAATCCCAATACTGGCTTTTTGGCAAATCTCATTCGCTTCGTCACATTTTATCTCAGTCAGAAGTAGCGTGTATTTTAAGCGAGCGAGTTGCATATGAGATGAGCCCCCATTGCTCACTTCCAGGCCTCGTACGACTCATAACTCTTTTTCGGTGGGGAAGTTTCATTACTCGTAGGAAAAGTGCATTTTTCTGCGGCTTTATTTCCTCAATACCAGACAATTCATTTCGTTTAACAATCAACAACACACTGTGACAACGTGATAAATGGCGCGCCATCCACCGGTAATGCAAATGTGGTGCACCAAAGAATCTAATTGTGTTATCGCGGAACAGCAAAACTAAGTTGGGAGGAGACTGATGTTTAATGCAGCCGACTAAAAGGAGGCTACCGGTAGTGAAGCGGACCTAAACTGGGACTTTGGTGGCCATAAATAAATGAAATTTACATTCGCCCCTTTAGCTTATGCAAGGCCTGAGGCGCGAAGGCCACCTGCCATGTTTATTTTAACGCAACACCTCAATTTGCGTGGAATTTGCCGGAAAAGTCCCAAGTCTAGACGGGCCAGTGAGTGAAATGGCATCTTAAAATCCGGCATCGATCCAGGTTAAGTACGCCGGCTGCAGCTGAAAGCGAGGCTGAATCCTGGAAATAATGGAATAATGGAACTGGGCTGATTCATGACCAGAGTCCCGTTTAGTCGGCTTGCATCCGCTTTTGATAAAGGAAATTTTCCGATTGCCCTCCACCGAGGCCTAATTGTCAGAGCATGGCTTTTTAGGACGTCCTCCTATCAACACCGATCTAATCCCCGGGGATTTTGCCTCGATTATTGTTATCCAACGGCTCAGATATGTTTATTTAAATGCGGTTAATTACATGTAATCTTTATCCCTAATTTCGCAGCGGGTTAGTCGGATTCTGCACCGGTTTCCTTCGTGGCTAAAGCGCGCTTAGTCGGGGAAACCTATTAAATAAACATGAATGTTTCTAGTTTTAATTAGGGGGGGGCCGAAGCTGTGCGAACGGATTTAATCCGGATGTTGTGCACCCTCTATTTCCTCCTTTAAATTGTTCCGATGTTCAAATCATGCTGATTTCTTTGCTTGCGGATAGTCTTGGAAGGTTTTGAGGGACGCAAAAATTCAGGATTCCTCCAGTAATGATCAGGAGCTGTTTATGCGCGTGTTTCCTACATGCAGAAACCTTCCAGATTATTAAACCCTAGTGGGAAATGCATATTTGCAAGCCGGCTACAAGGTGACTGCTTAACCGGCATTTTCAAGGCACTCGCATAATTGCCAACAATTACGTGTTATCTTTATCGGCAATTTCCTCCAAAGAACGCTTCCACTGTTCTGGATGCAAGTAAACTGGAGGAGCGTTTCCTCTTTTAATTACCGCCCGATTGTATCTTTTAGTTAGAAGCAGCATTTTTCCATTGAATTTCGGTGGAAATCGATGATATTGCAAACTCCACTGTGGAGATAATGGCAAAGTTTGTCGTACACAAATCGGATTTCGGAAGTTCAAACTGCCATTATCAGTAACTTCCTCAGCAGTTACCACATAGTACTGTCGACTAGTTTAATTAGCTGCAATAATGACTCGATGAGGGTCCCATATGGAAGGTCGGGCTGGAAAATGGGGCCCACATTTCAATCAGAATTCATCAAAAGCCCCAAAGTAAACGCACTCGATGAATGGGAACGAGCAGCAAAGCGCTGGAGATTGTGGCGTCCATAATCTGGCATATACATATAGGATATTTCCATTTTTACGATCAGGCCAAACATCGAGCCATCTCGTATAAAATATCATTCCTGTTTTGTCTCTTTTTTCATCTATTTGAAACGGTTATAGTAATGGCTCGAACCCGATCTTTTATTGTCTGATGGTGCGTTATCCAGATGAAAAGAATCCAGATTTTATGAAAGCCGAAGAAGCCGAGATCATATTGTCAAGGGTCGAATGGGGGAAATATGATTTTTCCGAATGGAATCGGTTAATTTTTCCCATCTCGTTCCGTCGGCGCTTTATTAGACGAGTGTTCATTATTTCTGAAGCATTCATCAACATCAGCATGGAAATAAGAACGATTTCATGTATTGCATTCCTCTCTCGCTCTGATTTTATACTGGATTTTGGAGGAACTGCCCTGAGATGATTCGGCTGTGTTTTTTGTTGAGCTGTTAAGAATAATTTTAATCACTGAGCTCTGAATGAATTGAAGAATGTCTTTCCGGCTGATCTAGCTGAGTGTTAAGCAATCGTTAACCTCGGATTTTAAAAATAGGCGCCTTCAAACTCGGGCAGGAGGTAGTTCCATTTTCATTTGGTTGAGGAAAAAAGGCATTTCATCCAGGAAAATGTCCAAGAGTGAGCTCGCATCAGAGAAAACATGCATTATGAAATGGAGACAATTTGCGTTCATTTCAATTGCAAAATTATTAGCATTTTTGTGAGGAAGTTTCAATGAAGTTTCCAGAAATTTTCTAACTTGAGCCAACCCAGTACGAGCCAAAAAATTTGAAATGTTCTTGATTAAAAAATCGTCTAGTCTAGAGTACGGCAGGAAGTTATTCAAATTGTACATCATTTTGTCTACGAGGGAACGAAGAATTCAATTTTGGTTGATTTTAAGCGATTTTTACATCATTTTTATCAGTCGGAACCGAGGAACGCAGCGAACACATTGGAAGGAATTTTAAGAGATTTTTGAGACCTCTCGATCTTTAACTGACGATATTTTCCCTATTAAAGACTCGGGACACCTAAAATGCACATTAGGGAACTTCTTAGGCCGGACACAATCCATTGAGCTCAAAAAACATGCATGTGAATTTTTGAATTTTGACTGAAAATTTTCTAAGGGTGGGCGTCGTTTTTTTCAAAAAATATCAAGTTTCTCAAAATGTCTCGAATTTTACATCATTTTCATCACACGAAACCGAGGAATGCAACGAGCTCATCGAAAAACACATTGGAAGCTTCAGATCCGAAAAAATCGACATTTTTGGTTCATTTTAAGCGATTTTTGAGCGCTCTCGATCTTTAACTGACGATATTTTCCCTATTAAAGACTCGGGACACCTAAAAATGCACATTAGGGAACTTCTTAGGCCGGAAACAATCCATTGAGCTCAAAAAACAATGCATGTGAATTTTTGAATTTTGACTGAAATTTTTCTAAGGGTGGGCGTCGTTTTTTTCAAAAAATATCAAGTTTCTCAAAATGTCTCGAATTTTACATCATTTTCATCACACGAAACCGAGGAATGCAACGAGCTCATCGAAAAACACATTGGAAGCTTCAGATCCGAAAAAATCGACATTTTTGGTTCATTTTAAGCGATTTTTGAGCGCTCTCGATCTTTAACTGACGATATTTTCCCTATTAAAGACTCGGGACACCTAAAAATGCACATTAGGGAACTTCTTAGGCCGGAAACAATCCATTGAGCTCAAAAAACATGCATGTGAATTTTTGAATTTTGACTGAAATTTTTCTAAGGGTGGGCGTCGTTTTTTTCAAAAAATATCAAGTTTCTCAAAATGTCTCGAATTTTACATCATTTTCATCACACGAAACCGAGGAATGCAACGAGCTCATCGAAAAACACATTGGAAGCTTCAGATCCGAAAAAATCGACATTTTTGGTTCATTTTAAGCGATTTTTGAGCGCTCTCGATCTTTAACTGACGATATTTTCCCTATTAAAGACTCGGGACACCTAAAATGCACATTAGGGAACTTCTTAGGCCGGAAACAATCCATTGAGCTCAAAAAACATGCATGTGAATTTTTGAATTTTGACTGAAATTTTTCTAAGGGTGGGCGTCGTTTTTTTCAAAAAATATCAAGTTTCTCAAAATGTCTCGAATTTTACATCATTTTCATCACACGAAACCGAGGAATGCAACGAGCTCATCGAAAAACACATTGGAAGCTTCAGATCCGAAAAAATCGACATTTTTGGTTCATTTTAAGCGATTTTTGAGCGCTCTCGATCTTTAACTGACGATATTTTCCCTATTAAAGACTCGGGACACCTAAAAATGCACATTAGGGAACTTCTTAGGCCGGAAACAATCCATTGAGCTCAAAAAACATGCATGTGAATTTTTGAATTTTGACTGAAATTTTTCTAAGGGTGGGCGTCGTTTTTTTCAAAAAATATCAAGTTTCTCAAAATGTCTCGAATTTTACATCATTTTCATCACACGAAACCGAGGAATGCAACGAGCTCATCGAAAAACACATTGGAAGCTTCAGATCCGAAAAAATCGACATTTTTGGTTCATTTTAAGCGATTTTTGAGCGCTCTCGATCTTTAACTGACGATATTTTCCCTATTAAAGACTCGGGACACCTAAAATATGCACATTAGGGAACTTCTTAGTCCGGAAACAATCCATTGAGCTCAAAAAACACGCATGTGAATTTTTTAATTTTGAACGAAATTTTCTAAGGGTGGGGGTCGATTTTTTCAAAAAATAATAAGTTTCTCAAAATGTCTCGAATTTTATACCATCTTCATCTCGAGGAAACAAGAAATACAACAAACTCATTGAAAGACCAGCTTCCGGAAAAATCTACAGTTTTGGTCCTCTCAAAAATTGGTTCTCTCAATTGAAAAAATCGTCCACTTCAAACGGCGATGAAAAATTTCCGGAACTTCTACCTACTAATTCGGAAGCCTGCATGGCATCGATACATTTCCAAAACAAAAACATTTCAACATAATGAACGTTGCGATCGCAAACCGTATTTCAACATTGAGCGTATTGAATTGAATTGCGCTCCGCCCTTAAGCAAATCTCGCTGCGGCTCACTTGTACCTCTTTTTCCCCTCTGTTGTTACTTAATAGTAGATCCAATAACAAAGATACACCGGCAATTAAAGTACACGTTCCACCGTGTACACACGAAACGATGAACTATTTACAAAGTTCTGCTTTATTTGCATAAAGATCCCATATAATCGGTCGCTCACATACATCCAATGTATTTATTGTCGCTATTTATGTTCAGTTTTCCCGAAACGCGTAAACAGTTTGTTTTAATTAAAAGCGATTTGACGTTGTCGGCAGATTTTGTTCGCAAACAATGGTTGCCTCCATTTCAGCCGCTTATTAAAGCAGCCTTTTGAAGAAGTAGCTTAAATCATCAAAGCTTCTGCTGTCGAGCTAGAGGAGGAGGAGGAGACTCAGTAAAACTCATCGTTGGACATCTTAAACGATGCAATTACAAGGTGCAAACAGACGAAGTGAGAAGATTCAGGTCCAATATCGGATTGCAAGGATTTATGACCAAAGGAGGCGAGTGTTCGCGATACTTTGGGGAAATCGATTACCGAACTTCCAAATTGATATGTGTGGATTTGGCTTATTTATAGTTTTCGTTTAAACTGGATGTGATTTATCCGATGTTCGATCTGATCATGGAACTAGATGAGACAGGTGCAGTAGGTGTATGGGAAATCCGGACCAGCCGAAAACAAATCTCTGGAATAACTGATTTCCTCTTGCAACTCCGCTTTAGAGTAAAACACCTCGAACATCTCTTTTACCACACGGCGTACAAAAGGAAAATCGTCCGCGACTTTACATTTAACGACTTTCAGACAGTCTTTCGGTTAAATATTCGGATCTTTGGCATTCCACAAAGGCGCTCCTGGAAACTTTATTATCATTCTTTCGTAATCAGGTCGCAATCGTAGCAAACAACTTCCAGAATAAGCGGGATGAATTTTTTACCCCAATTGAAGAAAATCGACATGCCCTTTAGGCAACCGAAGGTTAATACGCCCTACAGTTGGATTATTATTCCTGAATGAACTCCCGAGATTAACTATATTGTCTGACTCTGACAAGGGTATTATTTCCCTTTCCAGCTTCGAGCAAATATTAATGATTGGTTAACAATGGTATTTCCTGCTGGCCAGCGACTTTGATCAACCCCTCAAAACAACGCGGCTTCGACCTCGAATCCAAAGCAACTTGGTCGTTTAACCCAAAAAAGATTCTCGATTGGGGTAACTTCTAGATGTGCAGCGGTTTTTGCGATTGACCAAATCAGGCTGATGTAGTTAAACAGAGAAAACTTTGCTTTATTGATCAGACAACGTCCAAACAACCAAATGGCATTTGCTGGTTTTGTAAAATGCACTTCTGTGAATTTTCTGAGCAGCTTGAAGCCCTTGAAGAAATCAATGATATTTGGTACTCGCTTGATTAAAGAAATCGTTCAGACCAGAGTACGACAGAAAATGGCTGGCATTTCTGGCTACTTATAGAGGAAACATTAGTCCCAAAGCGCATCTCGTGTAACTCACGCATTTTTGCCGCAAAACGACATTGAAAAAATTCCATTTGTGCATTTAAATGTGTTAAATTGTGCTTTGAAAATTTTCGCAAATTTCCTAAAAATTTTGAGTAAAAAAAACTCGCTTTGAGTAATAAAATATTTAAAAAATTGGAACATTTTCCATATATCAGAGTAAGTAGAACTTGAACAAGAATCAGATTCAACAGTGTTGGTTGGATGCTTTTTTCACTAACACTTTCATAATTCATTGTTCTTCACAGTCGCATTTAAGGGCCGTTTGATGGCGACAAGAAAAATGCCTCGAATCGTAAAACTAGAGGCAGGTGCATTTTATTCCCACTCTCGAGCAAGTTGATGCATTTCCAGACGTGAGTTTTACTATTATTTCTGGATTCGAGAACTTCCTCGAACCGATGCTTTGGATGTGTTTTGTTTATTCGAAATTGGCAATACGCTGTCTGCGCCTATGGGCCATTTTTCCAAAAACATCAAAGCAGAATGAGGCAGTGCATTTGACTAATGCAAGGCATTAGAAGTAGTAAATCAACATAATGCGGTGCCGAGTGAATCCAATCATGAAAAATCAGCAAATCCGAGTGCTGAGGCCATAATTCAGCGGCTCATAAAGAACGTCTGAGCCACGAAACGGAATTCATTTGCCCACGGGCGCATTCTTATTATAAAAATGGCGCCGTTGTGAGTCTGGATAGTCCGACACTTCCAGTTTATACGGGCTGGTCCGACGTAAAAATGTAATAAACCCAGAAACACAAATCAATGGAGGTCGCAGGGCATTTTAGGTACGTGGTCTCGAGTCTATTTTTAATGAAAATACGAGCGAAACACGAATGAGAGTGGAGAAAGTTGGAAAGAAGTTGTAGTTTTCAAGTCGCCATTTGGTCGGGAAGTTTCAACGAGAAATTACGCGCCTGGCGTCCGAAAAACACATCCCTAGAGTTGATGTTTCAAATCCTGAGCTTTAGCTCGAAGCCATGCAGAACCAAATCAGCACTAAATAAGCAAGTTCGGACAAGATGCAAAGTCCCTCTAAAGACCTCGGAAAATGCGCTGCCAGGCTCAAGAATGTGGAACGCGAGCGATGTATCCGAGGTACGATGTGGCTAAGCGAGTGCATTCTGTGCGGCCCGAAAACAAAATGCTTATGTACGCGGGCATATAAGCTGTGGGGCGGCGGAAATATTTACGACATTTTAAGCAAGAAATATTTCAGTTGAACGCCCCATTCTTGGCTGCATATAATGCTTCATCCCCATGCTTGCCCCGGGTATATGCAGGGAAATGCGCCCGAGATATACGCCGCTCTCTTAGGGAGCGTTTTAAGGCTTTAGAATGATATAAGGGACGGTTGCGGTTCAGCGGTTTGTGGCTATGAAAAATTGCTCACAAAAATCTGATTTAGGTTTTCGTTTTTTCATTCTAACAAAGTACACACAATTCGACTAATTTTGGAACTGGATAAATTCTGATGGCTGAGAGCGATTTGATTTCTGTTTGAAGCGTTATTTAGCCTAATTCTTTTTCGGTTTGAGCGTGGTTTTGCAACTTTTGGGGTTGTCATCTCAAAAAACTTCATTTTTGTTCAACTGGGAACATGCCGAAATTTTCCTTTTTTTTATTTGCCACCCTGTAGACAATTTATCTGAGGTGTTGACCCAAACATTGACGAACAAAAAACAAATGGGGCTTGATAAGGCTTCAAACAGAAAAAAAATGACTCTAAGCAATCAGAATTTATCCACTTTCAAAGTTAGGGCAAATTTGGGTTCGTAACATGCATTTTGTTGAGTAGTTTACATATAACTCCAGAGAATGTCGAAATCTATTAAGACACATTAAGAGACCTTCGGGCACGACACTGATCTAAATACCAGTGTCGTGTCCGAAACTTCGACATCCAGTGCAGTTTAAAGTATTTGTTGTGCCAAGCCCTTCGGGCACGACACTGCTTTGAACGGTAACAAATCATAAACATGCCAATTGTTCAGTTTCGTTCTTCAATCAGTGGGGTGCTCAAAGGGCTTGGCACAACAAAGCCATTGGAATCTGGTGAGTTTTTCGGGAATTTGTTAAACCCTCATTTTGTTGAGCAGTTTAGATTTAACCGAACTTCGGCTTCAACGAACAGTCTCGATGTTCGGTTGTAGGTAAAAGAGTCTGTGAACAGTGAACTTGCAGAGTAAAAACTGGGGGAAATTGAAGCAGCAAGTGTGGATATAAAGGAAATCATTGAACAATGAAAGACAATAATTAAAAGACGAGTAAGCAGGGCAATTAGCAGAGGCATCAAAGCCAGATCCAGGCTCACATGGAAGGTGAAAAGGAAACTTGTTAGGAGTTTCGAGCAATAGAGACGAATGGCACAGTCACGGTGCACAAAAGCAGGCGAAAAATGCGACTTTGCACCAAAAAAAAAACCGCTTGACGTTGGTATCGCATAAAGCTTTCACGCTCGAGCTTCATAAACGGGCAATATTTCATAATTTGCGCCCGGTTTTCGTTGGCTGCCCTATTTATTGGGTAATAGAGACTAAAAATTTAACGATGTCAATATTGTAATAAGCTAATGGCGAAATAAAGAAGAAAGACGCGCACCGGCAAAAATGCCGATGAAATGACGGGGGAGCTTTTAGGCCATCCTGCCAGTTTCAATATCGATAAGCCGCTGGCGCAGATATTGTAGCGCTTTAAAATTCCACCGACTATTTAAATTAAGTAAATATACTCGACGATTTTCCAATGATCCTGGATGGTCGGAAAATGCGAAAAATGCGCGCTCCTGGAGCGTTTCCGCTATCTCTTTCCAATTAGCCGCTAATTCATTCCGGCAGTTTTGTTACGATAATAATCCCGTTATTAGTCTTTGAACTCTCCAATTAGAATCGCACAAGTTCAATGCAGGAAATGTACATTTTCTTCTTATCATGCTCAGTGGCGGCCGCACAAAAGTACCTACTTAAGTGTACGGTAAATTGCTGTTGAATGAAGCACACCCGATAGCTGAGAGGTTTTACACATTTCGTAATTTTCCCATGACACGATTTTCCTCAGTAACCAAACCCGCGCATTCCTACTCGGAAATCCAAGCCCTGACACGTCACAAACGAGTGACTTCAATCGCACGAACGTATCAAATATCTTCTCAAGTCTTCGCTTCGATGAAGGTCAGGCCGCCATTTAGCCAAGTGCTTCCATAATGGAGCATTTCCAATAAATATGTATAAGTTTGCCGTGAAGTGGACAGAAATTTTGGGCCATCTTGAAACGCTCTCGCCCTCAAGCGTTTTATTCGCTTTTTTAACTCTCCGTCCCCGATCCCATTCTGTCTTGTGTTCGGCTTTCAGGGCCGATTTTCGCATTCCGTTTGAGTGAGTGACCATTCCACAGCAAACCCTGCCCTGATGGGATCGACTATTGGATCGCAAAATCAGGAACAATATTGAAATTTACGATTTTTCCTCTCCTCCCACGAAATCCTTTAAATCTTCTCAAGAAAGGAACATCTCTTAAAAGTGACTTTCGCGGCCATCGGTTGAAACTGATGGAGGTTTTTTGGCATTCAGGCCGTAGGGCTCGGCACAACAAATACATTAGAAACTGACTAGTTTTTAGGGCTTTTAGGCCGTCGTGAAAAATAATTTCTTCCTGATGTTTCGCACGCACTAGTGGCTTGCATCCTCAGCAATCGACTCACTTCTGCACTCGGTTGAGGGATGAGATTCTCTGTAAAATTGCATTTTTCAAATCAGAGACCATTTCAAGCTGAAGCTCTGAGGATGCAAAGTGAAAATGAAAAAATTCTATTATATTCCATGCCGGGTTAAACGCCCGAAAAACTCGCCATTCAATCGCAACTCAAACTCCTGTAATTGCATAAAATGCAAAAAACTCCAACAATTTCTGCCGTTCTATCGAATCGGTCCTGGTAAATCGGCATTGTGCGACAAGAACAGACTGATTTCCATGGCAACCGCACGGTTATTCTCTCTCTTGACTGAAGCTGTACTGCGTCCGTTTCACTACGGGGTGAGAAGCAAAAAGACATTTATTTCATGGCATTGAAATTGGATTGGAAGGCGCCAATGCAGACAATTGCGTTTAATAAACAATAATTTACAAGCAAACCGACTTTTTGTTTGTTGGCAGCGAAATGGCCAGAGGCTCGTTTGAATCATGCGTTGCCCTCATATATGGGCGCAGTGACAAATTAATAACAGGACTATCTTGCCCAGAAAATCACGAAGCGGTGTAATTAGCCCTCAGAATACGAGCGTATGGTCGCCCATAATTTACTGGGGCGATCGGGCGGCCCTAAATTATGGGGCCCGAACAGTTTATAAACCCCCCGAGCGCTCGTAACGGGCATTTGATGGAGGCGCGAAGTAAAACGCGCGAATCCACGTCTTTATTAATATTTACTTAATGCCGTAGCGTGTGAGGATTTCGGGGGTGTTTTTGTCAAAAGGTTTGTCCCATCAATATCAATTAGGACGCAAACGAAAACAATCCGCCAAAAGGTTCGAGTCCCGCACCTTTGCAGCCAACGGCAGATAATGGGGGATGTGGAATAGGTTATGTTAGCGGAGCACTAAAGGTACAACTGGCCCGTCTAATGGGGCGAAAGCCCCCACTGAATATTTCGCATTGGCCTGCTTAAAATCGAGGGAGGCATGTAAATGTTGCCTGATGGATCGATGGACTTCCGCATCTTGATTAAGGACTTCTGTCGCATTCAAAGCAATTTACTAATAAACCAAAGTGGGGATTTGGTTTCAATTAAACTTCACTTGAAAAAAACCTAGCAAAAGCCGGCGGTTTATGAGGGAAAAAATAAAAAATTCCCACTATTGTGAGCCGCCGTAATTGGGCCTCAGCACCGACAATAAAAGCCAAATTTGACCTCTCCCCTTAATTATCACCTCTCGAAAACAGCAATTCCGACCGCACGAATTGGACTAATTAACCAAATAAAAGTTTGTTTTTTTACGTAATGAGGCCCCATTGAAGACATTATAACCGTCCGCGGCGGAATGTGGCATGGAAGGACGGAATGTAATTATTGCGGCCGCCAGGCACGCCAAAGCATTGCATCATCTACTTAACCCTTATAGAGGGTTAAATTGCATTTTTCGCAAGTGTTGTGGCGTCGATTATTGCGACATTAAGCCCGCGGCTTCCGTATCGCGACGGTGCATAAGACGACGTCTGACGTCGCGACGACGACGCCGCCAATGTCGTGAATATCAAACAACCGTCGTTTAATGAGGTTTTTTTTCCGGCTTTCTTAGCTTATGAGTATCCAGAGCTTTATTTGAGAGATCTTCATCACATCCACTCACTCACGCACGCACTCACTCACTAATACCCTCAATTTCTCTGCCTCTTTGCACCTGAGCCGCTTTTTTGTATTAGTGTTATTGTATGAAAAATTCGATGTTTTGTTCTATCGATCTACAATAAAAAAGAAGACTTTCAAGTCGCACAATAAATCAACATTTTCAGGCAGAACTTGACTACATAATCTATTTAAAAGCGGAAATCTTTATAAATTATCTCTCTCTTTGTAAGAACAATTAGAAGAAAATAAAAATATAAATAGTATAATATTTTCAGACATATTTTTCATAAAGTTGGATCCGAAACCTACGTGTTCGATCATCGTTCTCGTGTGTCGAATCACACACAAAAGAACTGGAATTAAATGAAATTGCTGCCTATTTTCTCTCGCTTTCCTTTGCTCGATCCAGGTGACTGGCGATTTTTATTGCATCTGGATTTCGCTGAACTGAATTTGCATATCCACTCGAAGGAAAAGTCCCGAAGGAGTCCTCATGTGCGGGCGGCTACAGTGCCGTGCACCCACTACTCAAAGTCCATTTAAATTCGCTCTCTTTATCCGAAATGTATCTGGTGTGTGTTTCGGTCAGGGCTGGCTATTTGCTTTACTGCTTCCAACCGAAATAAACGTCCGTGCGGCTCAAATGTAGCCGATTTTAGTAGCAAGGGCCGCGATTTAATGTAATATCAATTCGACTAGAATATAAAGTTTCCCACCGCACCAGGCAGGTGATTTATTAGATGAGCGATTTTTCGTCTGGGAACCTGCAGATTTCAACTGGAAACGTGTCTAATCATTGTCATGCTGAATCCGGCAATAAACCGTTGGAAAAAATCGCGATTGAAATCCACCGTAATGCCCTTCATCATGCAAAAAATCCACCGGCACATAAACGAAAATCAGGGAAATGCCGGCTAAAACGACCGTTTCCGGTGCCCATCCGCCAAAAGTCGCTCATAAACCATGGATTTGAACATTGCGAACATTCCCGGCTACCTTTCATCCAAAACAAATCGCTCCAGAGATTCAGGCTTTTGTGATTTCAAATGCGTTGTTGATAAATTAAATCCTTGTCTTGATTTGTTCTATTTTTCTGTTTCAGGTAAGCGGCTGCTTCATACATGAAAACGTTAGAAAGCTACAAAGCATGGGTAAGTTGCATTGCTTTGGTACAAGCTCCGTAATATTTCTCCGGAGACATAACTAGACGCATCAACAAAGATTTCCTAGTGGTTTTTCCAGAATTTTATGCACTGCATCGGGTAATGCACTCAATCAAACCACTGGGTTCTTCTGCCGGCCCTTGAATGCATTCCGCGGGGAGAATGGGAAAATGCTGTTCCGGACATGTCAGAAAAAGTGAGAGAGTGGAGTTGAGGCGAAAAATTTAATCGAAATTATTCGAGAAAGCGCCCGACGGAAAAAGAGACTGGCGAGTACTTGAAGAATGTGGCATGAGAGTGACGCTGTATTTAATTGCCTTTCAACGAGCGCTATTGGCTGAAAGCAGTCGGCCGCCTGAAGAGCCCTTTCGGTATAATAATATGTCGCCTTTTAGAGTCTTTCAGACGAACGCCGGCAACGACTTTTATAATTCCATTAAGGCACTTGCAGTGGGAAGAACTCGCCACTAATAATCCGGGGCGACTCATTTTACCATTTTTACCCGTACCCGATCTTTCAGCAGTTCCTCACTCGCATTTGCATCGGTCCCCGTCCGCCAATTTATTATCGTGCCATAAGCTTACATTGACACATATTAGAGGCATAAAACCGCTAAACTAGTTAACGTATTGCCCTCCAAACATGCAGTTTCATTAGAAACTGCACCAGATATATTATACACAGAGGGAATTGCGGCTTGGAACTAGCGCAACAAGGTCAGCCCCTCGAGCAACTCAACCAACAACTTTGCCCATATTTTCATTATCTACACGAGAAAAATCCATTTCGGTTCATATTTATGCCGGAAAAGTACAGGGAGGATTGTTGTTAAGCGATTTATTGCCGCGGTGGAAGCATCGGCTACTTAATTTGAATTGTTATGGTGCGTCCAGACCGAACAAGCCGAGCCCGAGTCGCGGCAAAATTCCGTTGATGTTTCGTCAAAACACCGACAGACGATCGTTTTTCTGTCTTAAATCTGCAAGTGCCCTCGAGAAAAACGCAAGTTTCCTATTGTTCAAAGGCACTCGCTAAAAGTCGGTTCTTTGCCAATATTTGAGTGTTGAAAATCAGATTGTGACATTTGTTTCCGATTTTATGATCAATTAGGAAGCGAAAAGGTCTTCAGACATTTTTTATGCGATGCCTCGTTTTCGAGTAAAAAACCAAAAGCCGAACCGTTGCAGTATTCGAGTTGCCATAAACCGGTTTCTCTAAAATAAAATAAAAAATAAACCCCTGATTTCTCCTATTTTCCAATTTTGTGATCGATTAGGAAGAGAAAAGGCCTAATTTTCTAGTAAAAAAACTAATTTCGAACCGTTGCAGTATTCGAGTTGCCAAGTGCTCAAAAATTAGGAATATAAATCGGAATTTTCAATTAAAAAATGTGGAAAATCCCAAATTTTTCCTCAACTGAATGGTTTTCCAATTGGAGGCTTCATTTTGAATAGCCAGCTATCAATTTTCTTCAATCAAAGTTCAGTTAACACAAGAACTCAAGCCGGTTGATCACCATTAACGTCGTATCTTCGCTGATTGGGCCCTTCAAATGCATCAAAATGATCCGGATTTTCATCGGAAAATCATGTTGCATTTGGGGCTCAGAAAATCCAAGAAGAAAAACCCTCAACGTGTCACTGTTTGGAGCAGTTTTTGGGCTGACAGTGTGATTGGACCTTATTTTTTCGAAAGTCGATTGCGCTACCTACTGATGTGGAGGACGTTTATTTTGAGCAAGACGGCCCCACGTGTCACACAAGCAACGAAACAATCGCAATCTTGCAAGAAAAGTTTCCTGGCCGTGTTATTTCTCAAAGAGGTGATCACAATTGGCCACCGAGATCTCGTGATTTGACACCTTAAGACTTTTTTTTTGGGGCCACGTGAAAGATGAGCCCTATGCCAATGCTCCACAATCGATTCAAGACCTTAAAGATGGAATTCAGGAACTCCAATTTTTTGATTAATTCGGATAAAAGAGACAGGCCCACTTGGCGTTTTCTAGTGCAACGCCCGATTTTCGAGCCAAAAAACAAACAAAACTCGGGTTGCCACGTGCTCAAAACATAAGAATATAAACCGGATTCTTTTAAATTTAAAAAGTGATAAGCCCCGTATTTGTTGCGAATCTAAAACCAACTTTCCAATTTTATGATCACTTTGCAGGCGAAAGAACAAAAAGCCCTCCTGACTCCGAATAGAATTAGAATGTGAAAAGTTGATGGCACTCTGACGCTCTCTCAGTTGTAATTTTTCTGCAGAATTTCGTCCCTAATTTAAATTATCCCGGTAATTTAATTGGTCGGCCTTACCGTTCGCGTCATTTTCTCAGTCTTAAACTAATTTGTTCGGTCCTTTCGGCCGGGGGCTGTTTTTAAAATGTAATTGCGCTCACTGGCTTCCATTCAAACGTTCTTCCGCGCCCGAGCGCAATCATTTTATTACCTTCCTAATAACAATTAGGCTCTTCTTGTTGCTGCCGCTGCAAAATTGCGATTTTCATAATTCGAATAATTGGCCGGCCAGTGGATGGTCGAAATCAGTTTCATGGCCGAAGACGAGCTGTTGAGCGCTATTCAGTCCGCTGCTGGGCGGCTATATATTCAAGGATTAGCGTCGGGACGCTTTACCTGACGTGACTGTAATCGGATCAGCCATTGTTTTGGCTATGTGAGCCGAGAGTATATTTGTGTTTATCTGTGACTGGCTTACCTCCATTATTTCCATTGATTTAATGGAGAACGTCACTGGCGCTAATAAAGCCGAGCCGCCACCGCTCTTTGTCACCTTGATTTAGTATAAAAAATGCAAAAATCGGGGAGTTAAACAATTGGCAACAGTTGGGAGCAGTTTCAATTGATCAACAGCGGCCTTCTCTGCCACATCTAGACATAACTCGAGGCTGAACAAACCGTTTTCTTTGTTAATTAAAAAGGCTTGAAACGAGCATTTCACCTCGTTATTATTCCCGCACATTTTCCGGGACGCTGCCGTCTCGCCCGAAAACTCTATTTAGCAGCGTCGCCCTCTTTATACCAGGTTTTGCCGGCCTTTATTTACACTTGGCTCTCTTGTCACGTCTGGTGCACCGTTCATATGCCCAAAAAGGGGGGGACCGGATGAGAAGTTCTAATTTTTTGCAGTGGGAGCCGCTCCATATCCATCGGCCCCCCCACGGCTCCGGGGGGAAATTCATCACATTGACTATATTGAATCCAGCTGATGCATAAATGCAGGCCTAAAGACGCCCGTTTGTCCGGCGGCCCCGTCCAATATGTATTCAAACGAGCCTGGACAACATCGACAGGACGTTTTCCATTCTGCCGAAAAGTTTAATAATTCCGGCATTCGAATAATTCATGTGCCGTCAGGCCGGCCGAAGAAGAATGGAAAAGATGCTGGAATTCGGGCACATCTCCATGTACTCGTTGTTTTATTAACAGTTGACGACAACAAATACCGTCCCGAATGGCCGTTGAGGGACGATTTTGGCCTTTGCATGCTCAAGTGGACAATGCAACTATGAATATTTCAAAAAGCAGACATTTCGCCGCTACAACAATATCTTGAACCCAAACTGAATGATTAATGACTGAAAAAATGTCCTACATAAAAGCTTTGTTCGAGCCGCCACTGGCAATACTGAAAACATCTTCGATGCATTGGAATTTCCATATGGAAACTAGTGGATCGAACGCGACTGTTCCTCCATCATTGGAGGTATAAAACAAAAGAAAAGGAATTTTTCCAAGAAATGCTGAATTGGATGATAAATGTGCTGACAGTTGTCACATCCTAATTAGCGGATCAAAAACACATCAGTTGCGTTGCGAATGCAAATTCTCGCAATGAAATCTTGACGATTTCACGGAAAAGTTCCGCAACAGAAAATGCCAATCGAAAATTCATTTGGATCATGTTTCCGGGAGTTGACACCCGTGTAGCATCTGCATCTATTAAAAAGTTTCCTTCCGTTAACTTTTAAAAAGTACTTCTGAAGTTTCCATGTGCGAGAAAGATTATTTTTCCTTGCCGAAGTTCCCGGCTTGTCTGTCGCAAGTTTCGATGGATATTTGATCGCCTGAATGCTGAAAGTTCGGGCTGCAATTAATTTCTTTAATTAATGCCGCTTAATATTGTGAAATGTCCATAATTCTTCGGCATATTACACACTTTTCGTTGCAATTTCCCTAATGCTTGTGTCATCGAATCGAAGTTTGAAAACTCGATTTTCCCCAAAGTAAAGACCGAATCGCGTAACTTCATAGAGTAACTGCTGAAATTGCTGGTTTGCCAGTAGACGTCGTGCAACTTCCACCGTACGTTCATTAAAAGGAAGTTCCCTTTTGCGGCCAACTCCGGTTCGCCGCCATCGCGGGGTTGTCGACGTCATAGAATCCGGATAAAACTCGGTTTATTACTTTTTTACGATCGCATATCGTAGAGTTGGATTACTCGAAAATCTACTTAGGGAACTAGTTTGTTTGGTACCGTTGGCAGCGTGTCCGAGATTTTATTGCAAAAGGCGGAAAATGGGCCTTAATGGGGCCAGCGATGACATTAATCCAAATATTACTTGAAATTTGCAAGGTGCAAAACTCCAACGATTTCCCATTGTGTTTAACACCACGACGCTAAAACAAAGTTATTCGCCATAACTGTCGAGTTACGAGGCCCACAAATCGCGATGAAACGGAAAAGATTTCGACGAAAAAACAAGTTCGCATTGCACATGAAACCCTTGAGCGTATAAAACAAGAGTTTTTACTTACGAACGGGGTCTTAACTTTTATTAAATTCCTCGTCTTTGTCTAGGACGGCGTCTTAGATTTTAATTTCGGTCTCTCAAGGGACTACTTTTCGCATTTGTCGGCACTGGAAATGAGATCGCATTACTTCAGACAGGCTGCACAGCCTCTGCTTTGTCAGATTGGACGTTGGATTCGCATTAAATCGGACTTTACTCACGCGTGAAACATTAAATCAAACGAATTGTTCGTTGCAAACTGCAGACGTTTTTCGAGCTTTTAGGCCGTCGATTTCGTATGGACTTTTTCCTGACGTTTCGCAAGCACGAGCGACTTGCAGCTTCAGAGGTGGTGCTGCGTCGAGCAAACCACCCCTTGGTTGTTCGTCAAAGGCACAAATCTGGTGAGTTTGTCGGAAATTTGTTAAAGCCACATGTGGCACAGCCCTGAAGATGGGGGGGCCACTCGTGCTTGCGAAACGTCAGGAAGAATTTTTTCTTTTTCTGCGTCGGCCTAAGGCCCGCAGAGAAAAACTCATCAGTTTCGAGCAATGGCTGCGAAAGACCCTTGACTCTTTTGGAAGATTTGTACGGTTTTCGCAACCAATAACTCGCACGAATACAGTTAATAAAAATAAAGCTAATAGATAATAAATTGCGACTGTATGAGATAAGCGGGAAATAAGAAACAACGGGCCGAAGGAAGTCATGTGTCTTTTTTATGTTGGCATTAAGCTAGCAACAAACGGGCGTTGCGACCCGAGTGGCTTAGCGTCCAGATAAAGTATAGTTGGAGATGGACGGGACTAATAGAAGAATCGTGTTTTGCGGCCACCTTTTTAACGAAACCGCCCTGATGTCGTTCAACATTCAAATGTCGTCCACGAGCCCGCATTAATTCGCACCACTTGACTGAGGGGGATAATCCAATATTTTGCAAAAATATTTCTCCGGGATGTCAAGAAACGTAAAGGGCGCTTAACGGAGATGACACATCCCCGGCGAGAGAAGACAATAATTGGCTTAACTGTGAGAATATTAAGCCCCAAACGAGATGTGGCAGAGTTGATTTTAACGGCAAGGTACGGAAATGCAAATATCCCTATTCGGTTTTATTATTGAGTTACATGGCGGGCTTATTGCCTACCAAGAAGCTTTCAGGATGTATGGAGATACTTTAAGGGGGTATTTCGCAAACAGCAGCCTAATTTTTCTCATCAGTTTACTGCTGCTTAGACAGTTTCTGTTTCAACAACAAAAATTGCTAATTCAAAACCAAAAACCGGGGAATGCAACGAGCTCATTGAAAAACACCCTGGAAGCGTCAGATCCGGAAAAACTGCTTCATTATAAACGATTTTTTCCGAGCCCAGAATCGGCCAAAAAGTTGATACCCTCGTTTAAAAAACCTGTCCACTCCAGACCGCGACAGGAAAAGTCCGGAACTTCTGCCCACTGATAACGAAACCCTGCATTAATACCGATCGGAGACGGTCTAAAAAGCTCGAAAAATCATTGCAAGGAGGCGAGATTTTGGCATATTTTTTGGCTACACCATTGGCGTAACTTCGCTTAGGCAAAGCCAACTGATAATTCCCCAGGGCCTAAACATGATTATTTGACGCTAAAGGAGCCATCCATAGATTGGGGGCTAATTCAAGTGACGGTTTTGACAGCGCTTACAACCAACATGCCGGATAAGCGGGCGCCAGGCAAATATTTGCCATAATCCCGACCACTTACTAGTTGTCGATATTAAATTGGAGGTCGGTCATCCAGGCCGATCCATTAGCGTCCTGTAATTCCAGGAAAGTGGATACTTGGCTGAACAATTTAAAATAATTAAGCGACAGTTTGTGCCCAATCATTGCTGCTCCCCGATGGATGTACCACATTGGGCGCTTGTACGGCGCGGCCCCAGAGTCCCCAATTAGACGAATTCGTCCTATTATATGCACTCAAACCGTTTCCACCGGCATAAATCACAACTTTCACATTCAAATCGCAACTTGACTAATTGTGTCTGGTCCGAACCTGCATGGACACAATGGGGCCCAACCGCAAAACATCGCGTTATTCATGCAGTTAGCGGGGCTTGAAAGTTGCAAAGATCGATAACGACTTTCATTAAAATGCTACTGCCATCAACCACTGGATCTGGCACTTTACCGATGTACAGGGTGGTTGAGAATTTGGCTTGTCTGGAAGGGATTTTGGGAGTAAAATTGGGAAAAGTTTGCAAGATGGATAAGAAAATCCCTGAAGTTGACATCAATTCGAAACTTTCAACAGAGAGTTAGTGAATTTTGAGCTGTTTAAGTAAAAAATCGGCATCGTTTTTGGAGCCGTAGTTTTCACAACTGTCAAAGTTTTCAGGATGATTGCAGAAAATCGTTGTTACCTTTACAAGTTGAAGTTTGAAAATTCGTTAAAAAATCCCTGAAGGCGTCCTCAATTCGAAACTTTCACGTCATAGTTAGTGGGTTTTGTGCCAAATATTGATAAAACCGGCAACTTTCGAGCTGTTTTAGTTTGAGGGACACTTACTTTTGTTTAAATGGCTGCAGAAAGTATTTTTTTTGTGAAATGATCATTCAAGTTTAAAAATGCTTAGAAAATCCGCTGAAGCAACCATCAATTCGAAACCTTCCGGAGACATTAAGTGAACTTTGGGCTACTTTAACTCCGCTGAATGCAAAAAAGCCAATATTTTCAACGCAGACAAAAATTTACGTTTGTTTTTTGGAAATCAACTGCATGTTTCTGGTCAGAGTAAATTTTCGCGTGAATCTCGCGGACGCCAATGAATCGATGTCCTGAAAGCAAACTAAAAATGAGACAAAACAAGGGCCGAACAGCGCCAGAGACTGATCCTGCCAATTATGGAATTTCCTCTCATTTTATGGAATTATTGAGGAATCGCGCTTCTTTGTCCTGCATAATTGATGAAGGCTTTGATTTAGACGACGACCGTTTTTTTAGTTTTTCGTTTTACAATTTGTCCGCATGGCTACACCATTGTCTTAATGCTCCAGCGAGTGGGAGTTAATGTAAGAGGCTTTGATTAACAAGAGAAAAAAAACGGAGAGAAACTGGTCTCGTCTGGCAAGTATAACTTAATGCACTTTCTGCCTGTAGCACTTAGAAAATTTAATTCCTGCTGCCCCCAAAACAAACGGCTTACTCCCGCAGATTAAAGTTGTTGGCGGGACCGACTTGAGGGAGTAAAAAGCGAAAAAAAAAAAACAAACCGACGTGGAAAACGAATGGTTTGGGCATCGTGCCATTTGGCCAATTTACTGTCTTGCTGGTGCTGTGTGTTCCATTTCACGACAGCACCCATAAATATCGGTGTAATCTCGTCGAAGAATGAGAGATTTCGTTGGCCGAAGCCAGATTTGCTCGCTAAAATGCCGAAAAATTTATGTTACCACATGCTCACCGTTCCGGAGCTGTTCAAAATCGATTAAACGCTGACATTTTCAGCGGCATGAGTTTCACCTTCACTCAGACGCTCCTTCATGAGAATCTTCTCTTCAGTTTGGATTTATCGCAAGAAGGTTTCTTCCTTTCCCCCTGCATGGATTTTACACCTTCTTTTTGATCTCTAGGAAACGAGGGTTGCATCGATGCATTGTAAAACATACTGGAAGCTTCCTTTAAAGCGATTTCTCAAAATTTCTCGAATTTTGCATCATTTTTATCAGACGGAACAGAGTAATGCAACGGGATCATTGAAATTAAAACAAACTGGAAACTTCAGATCCGGAAAAATCGACATTTTTGGTTCATTTTAAGCGACTTTTAAGCCTTCACGATCTTTCACCGACGAGATTTTCCTTATTTAACACTCGAACACCTAAAATATGCACATTAGGGAACTTCTTAGGCCGGAAACAATCCATCGAGCTCAAAAAACACGCATGTGAAATTTTGAATTTTGACAGCAATTTTCCTAGGGGTGGGGATCGATTTTTCCAAAAAATATACAGTTTCTCAAAAAGTCTCGAATTCCACATCATTTTGATCAGGCGGAAGCACGAAATGCAACTAACTCATTGAAAAACATTGACATTTTTTGGTTCATTTTAAGCTGTCGCGATCTTTAACCTCGGATATTTTCCTTACTTAAGCCTCGAACAAATATGCCTATCAGGGATCTAGGCAGTCGTAGAAAAGGATTTCTTCCTGACGTTTCGCAAGCACGAACGACTTCCTTCATCAGCGACATCTTAACCAATATCAACACCAATTACGAATCACTCTGTGCATAGGCAAATGTCCACGCTTCATCATTCTCTCCCTCCAAACTCTTTCATTACGATTGGGGTAAAAAATAACCCTCCACACTAATGGAAGAAGGTTGGGGGTTTGCAACAATACTTTTGGGTGGATTTACATCGATTAAAACAGTCGGTCACGAGCAGGAAGATAAAATTTCCATTCGATTGAGCCGGGGCGGCGGTCGCCCTCGGGAGGAAAACGTTATTAATCGGGGGGGATTTTCCGTCGAATTGGAGAGAAGAGTCTCGAATTAATCGAAATAAACCAATCATTTAGTTGACGCCATCGGAACGACCAAGAAGGGCTGCTTGACGAGATATAGAAAACAGGGCAATATGTCTGAGACGCAACGAATTGTTGGAAATTTGTCTTTGACGATGGGAAATGAACGAGTCGGTGGAAACAAATGGAAAAAGTGGCCGTTTTATCGCGTTCCAGAGCGATGTGATGTACGATCGACGATTTGCCGCGCCTAATTCCTATATCTAAGCCGAATGGTGATGGATCAAATAAATACACGGTGACCCAAACGCAGCAAAGTCGATCAAAGGTGGGTAATTATTCAATTTCGGTGACGGATTTACGCAAACAACCCCCATCGGGGCCGCCAGCCCCGTTAGTCCAACTTCGAGTATCGACCAGACAGGGGCGATAATTCAATTTGGCCATTAATTGTACATCTCCTGTTTCCGACGAGTCGAATTATATCGAACTGATCGGTGAGTGAGTGCGAGCAGCCACGTTTAAACGAACTCTCCCCGGTTGAAAATCAATAAGGGCCGAACAGATGTTCGTCGGACGTTCAAAAGACATAAAGGAGGAATTGCATTTCCCTTAAACAAATTCCCATTTGCCGGCGCGCACAAAGAACACCCAATTCTGACCCGAAGTTGCAGACTGTACAATCCCGTTCCCGTTTCCATGAATCCCTGGTCGGCCGTATTTTTGCCATTCCCAGCTTTCTCCCTTGGGACGGACATGCCGCGTCCCTTCTTCCAATGTGCCACATTCTGGGGGGGTTAATGTGTTCTTTATATGCCTCGGTTCCATTATTTCGCATTTTCTACATTGCCAGCTCCTAGTGCAAATACACAACATTTTATTAATTTGAAGAGTGAGTGTCGCTGCAAAGAGGCCGGCGCGGTTGAGAAAATCGAAAACTTTTATCGCATTTTCTTCGCAATAATTCTCAAGTTTCGTTCTCAATTCCCTCCAGTATAGCGCCTGTAATTACAACTCTTTCGCTACATATATCTCCTTTATTTAATTTCGCACGTTGGAAATCTGCTCCACAGTAAGCTAAATGGATTTCTCCCACCTGAAGCCAGCAGAAATTTAATTTACCATTTTCGCTTAGACTGCCTTATGCTATGCATTTTACTGGAAATGTAATTTTCATCGGCCTAGGGGGGGCGGTTTCGCTTGTTCTTCACTGCCAATCAGCGCTTAAAATGCGGAAGAATATTCACCTTTTGCGCGCGGAATATTGAATAACGTTATTGAAACGACCCGAATTTCCGCACGCAAAAAAAATCCACGCGCTCTGACACGAATCAACCGTAATAAAATATTGTTCTGGCGGATTTCCGGGATAAAACTAAACACCCGATACGGAACGGGATGAAAACAAATAAAATTCAAACTCGTTTGTCTCCTGGAAACGTTTGAAATTGCACAAAGCTTTGAAAAGGCGACGTTCAGCTCATTTGTGATCAGTACTAAGACCCGCACTGTCACACAGATATTTTTCTGTTATTTATTTCTGCACACAAAACCATCTACTTTCCCCGATTCCCTATAGTCTGATCAGCGACTTTCCAATGTTACGTCACAAAAGGTGACGTCAGCGAGCAAATGAGTCACGTCTGTAATTAAAGCGCATGTGTTTCTTTGATTCGTTGCTGACACCTCAGAGAGCCATGATAAAGGACATTAAAATACCAGTCTTGCAACACTGTATTAAAGACTTTATATCAGTTAATTTATTTTATGGGTTCTTTTGAACCGCTGGGGGATTCAAAATTGGCGTCATTCCTCTGGGGGTGTTTAGGAGATACAGTTAAAAAAATTATTCCGTTCTAAAACTGAGATAATTGCAAAAAACTAGATGAGAAATTCGGCAACAATGCTTTTCACGGTAATCAGCATCATTAACACTACGTAAATACCTGTTGCTTCTTAAATATCAATAGCTCGAGCGAAAATAAGCTGGGTTAGGGTTACCGGAAAATTCAACGGATGTCAACAAGACCTCCCATAAAAAGTTATGGCTCACCATTTTCAATTGAACACACAGAAAGTGAAGAAGACGAAAGTCGATATAGTACAAATGAGAAAAACATTTTGGTGACTGGTGGTGAAACGAAATTCCTAGATATGAATCTGTGTCTTTGGAGAGAACCGTTTTGAAATGTGGACAACTCACAAGAGGTGTTCGAAGTTCTGCCCGTTTAACTCCGAACATGTTTATGTCCGTGTAATTCCGTTATGGTGCACTCTTCGCAACATTACTGGGCTCACATTTTGAGCAGCTTCTCGTATTCGGTTAATCAACTGTCCTGTGTATCTTACGGGACAATTATCCGGTGCCTGGGAAATTGTCAGTGGTTGTCAATGCTCCGAGCACTCCTGGAAAGGTCTGCTGCAATTGTCTCCAATGCCTGTTCATCTATGTCTGGAACCTGGACAGCTCTTGGTCGCCCGTCCAGTGTCTCTAGCCCTTTGTTGGCGTAAGTTCTTACAGCTTTTGATATGTAACTGTGGTATTCCCCCATAACAAACTCGATGTTGGTGCACAAAGTCACAACTTGAGAAAAGCTATCTAGCTGTAACCCAATGAATGGCTCTGATCTACTGTCCATTACCAATCAATGGACACTTTCACCTGAGTGAATGACGGCAGTAAAGCCCACCCCGTTTATGGGCAACATAAACATATAGCGACGGCAGAACTAAAATAAACTCACAATCAAGACGTTTATACATTTAATGCTTTGTTTATGGCTTCACTTCCTACAATATGCTACTTTTATGTCAGCTAATTCCCATTAACTGCCTCAGCTATAAAATGGCTACTAAATTATAAGATTTACTAGCGTCTCTTCACCACTTAAATACGGGATGGCCGTAAAGTGCTTTGATGCATCGCCGCTTGGATGTCTATTGAGGAGAAGCGTTGCGTTCGAGATATTTTTCCTCACGTTTTTATGCTGATTTGGCCTTGTTAACAGTCAATTAAATGGCTGCTAGGAAAACCGGCATCACGGGTTTTCTTGAGTGTGAAAAACCCCCAAATTTCTTTCAATTCGAATCAATTTTCTTCGCAAGAAACCGAGCTCAGGTTTTGATTCAGATGATCTTTTTGATCTTCAGCTGACGTTATTTGCCCCATTCTGGACTCTAAACTGGCTTTCGGGTGGCTTCCAGAACGTAATTTCCGCCTATCTGATGGTGTCAAGACTCATTACGTTCCAAGATCGAGTCCACTAGTTTACCGTTTACACGAAATAGCACACTGGTAAGAAGGCTAAACCTGTAAGCGGATATTGTTGAAAGCGCCAGTGTGTATACAAAGTGACAAGAGGGCGATAAGGCACATTTTCCTTGTTGGCATAGTGAGTGGTTGGGCCGAAATCTCCCGCTGGCATGTCGCGGATTGTTTCGCTTGTTTGGCTTTGTTGTTGATGTTTGTTGTTGAAATGAATGGGCGCCAACTGTTAATGCGCTTAAATTGGCCACGGATGCTCAAACTTTTTATTTGCCTCCATCCACACCTGGAACATTGGTAGGGTACGTTCCCGAAACCGAAGTGACTTGGCCTCACATGCTGGAAGCAGCAACGCTAATGTTCATAATTAATGTACTGCACGCAACATGATTCCGTCGTTTGTTATGTCGTCGACAAAAGAACGTCAGCACGTTGTGCGCTCAATTTACTACAACTAATGGAAAGGTTTAATCCGTCTGAAACCCCGTTCCTCGTATACCTCATTACCCTCTCGCTTATAATGAGGGTTTTGTGAACTAATTTCAAAGATGTTACTTTAGGGAGAGCGTCGTCGACGATGTCTCGAAGTTGAGACAATACGGCCCCATATGAAAGTCATGCGAAAATCAAGTTTCTTAGATCTGCTTTGTTTCGACAATTCCTCAATTCCACCTTCAAATCCAATTTGGAGCCAAAGAATGTCTCCGTTAGAAGACACGTTATATTGTATGTTTTGATGGTGGGTTATACTAGGTGGAACTATACAAACACAAATGTGTGTCATACGCTGATAAATTGTGAAAATCGGGCAGATGGGCGACAGATCATGCAACCTTCCAGCTACAGCCAGGCGGAATGATTTTTTGGAGACAATGCCGTTTGAAAATTGGGAATTATCGCATTAGAATCGCGGCTGTCGAATATGTTGCAACCACTCCGGTCTATAATACGCTCTGGAATTAACGGGGCTTTGTAATTGTTGTTTACGTCGTAGTCGGTCGTAAACAAAAGAATTTATACTGCTCGACAACCCCGTTCGCACAATTTAGCAAAACTAATGACTTTGTAATCTAGCCGGGACCTAGTTTGGCATATAGCTCATTACTTCGTGCTTATTATGGGGACTTTGCGCCGAACTTAAACCCAATCTCGCCGATTCGTCGGCTACGTTTTCCGTGAGTTTGTCTGGAAATAATGAGGTTCTGCTATTGCCTGCTGATTCGATCAGTAATCTGCACTCCTCACTGTTTCCTTCGCCTAATTTCAATCAATTCTTTACACGTTTCAATCACCCGATCCAGTTATGAACCATCGATCCCTTGATATTCATGATCAGCCACTGCATTGGGGGCACACGTTTGACAGAGCTTTCCCAGATTATTAATAGAGGAATATTAACTGGCAAGAAATGTACCTCTCATATTATGGGTAATACAGGGTGATTCAGGTTTAATCTGTATTAAAAACTTCCTTAAACCGCATCGTTTTGGAGAAACCTACAGAGCGTTAAAAAATCAACCGAACCGCCGTTGATTGGGGTCCATTTCGGTCCAGCTGATGTCATTTAGAGTAGACGGATCCCAAACGGAATCTAATCCGAAAGTAGCCCGAGCTCTCCGTTCCGTTTCGCCGACTTGGTTTCCAACTTGGGTAAACTTTTCAGCGGTTCATAACCGAATTATGGACCATTAATGGACGCTCCTAATAAAACATCGTTTTCTGGGATAATGGAAATAACGGAACAATTTCCAGTTGTGTCGGATTAAGCTTTTGAAAGCCCTTTTCGGATAGTTGCGATCGCGCTTAATCTGTCAAACGGTATTTGAGGCACGTATTCCGGCGGGAGGTTGTCATAAAATGACAACCGCCAGCCGGGGCCAGTCGACTCAATGATGGAAAACTATTGGAAAACTCCTCACCTGGATCACGCTAGCTGAGTAATGCCATCGGCATTCGGATTAATCCCCCTGTCAAAACACAATGTATCCCTTTTCCAAGCGGAAGCAATTTTCCAATACCCGCTGCCCGACCCCTTTTTCCAAAAGCGTTAAAAGATTTATGGCTTTCAGACCGCATGCCGCTTTGTACTGATCCGGGTTTCCTTTACCGATATCCCATAATCTTCGGATTAGGTCTTGTTTGCCAAAATTCGCAATCCCGCCCATATCGCTATAGTGCAAAAAGCACAAACTCCATTAATTGCATGCGATTTCTGCGCTGCAAAATGCCCATCTTCAAACATTAAATTTGCCTTCGAATTCGAACGTTTGAAGTAGAAAATCAGACAAACCGCAATTAAGCCTTAAGAGCGGAGCCTGGACATTAAAAACGAATCAACTGACCCTCAAGCCAACATGCTGTTTATAGTAAAAACAGGCCACTACGAACTTTGGCCTTCTATTCAAGATAGAATTCCTGCGAGAGATCTTTGCGCTCCCAAAATTAATTAAGAGACAATCAATTATTTCCCATCATGAAGGCTAAATAGAGTACATGACCCGGGGGAAATATCGGAAGAGCACTTTCCATCATTCCTCTCAAGGCGCTTCGAAGATGGAATGGAGAGGAAAAACCTGCAAAGTTTCCATCGGGCCACATGATGACGATGATCCAGACAATTGAATTAAAGCGAGGGTGATTCTGGCACATGTATTGACAATTCTGCGCGGTAAATCAAGCTTAATTATGAATGGCTTTCGCTATGGAGGACGCTTCTCAACCAAAAACAATTGCGCCTCGCCAGCCACGGTTATTTGATGTAAATTAACTGGAGGGAACGTGAGCGGAAATCACAAATAGCGATTGTTTTTCACTGTATAACCAACAATCTTTTTTTTTGACCAATCAGGTCACTCTATTCACTTTGAAGCTCAGTACCTTACAACACCTTTTATAAACAGGGTGTTTCAAAATGGGAGGCATTAATTTTTGGTTAAAGATTTTAGCTTTTGAAGATGGCAACTTCAACTGTGCAATTAGAAAATTTGAAAAGTAGTTGATGAGTTTTTTGAGCTGTTTCTCGATGGCCAAAAATATGAAAATACTCATCAGTTTCTAGTCGATAGAAACTCGAATAGAAACTGATGAATTTTGTGGGCTTTTCCACGATGGGCAACAAGCCGGGAAAATTCGTGAGTTTCTAATAGATTTGTTGTGTCAAGCCCTTCGAGCACGACACTGAGTTTAGGACACAACTGGACAATTGGCGAGTTTTGTCCTAAAAGCAGTGTCGTGTCCGAAGGGCTCGGCCCAAAAACTCCATTAGAAACTGGTGATTTTTTTTGCGCTTTTAGGCCGTTGTAGAAAATATATTCTTCCTGACGTTTCACAAACACAAATGACTTGCGTCTTCAGAGGTGGTTTGCTCGAAGCAACAACCACAGACAAAGTGTTTCGGGCTTTTTCGGTTCCGAAAAACTCATCAATTTTCATCTGATCATTCTGAAACATTGTCTTTGATATCTCGCAAACCGTTGGAAATATCGGAACCATCCGTAGATCCTTTTCGAGCGCGCATCTCTTTTCCTAACCTAATTCCTAACCTCTAAAGATCCAGAAGCAAAATAGGCAAAACTAGTTTCCCACTTCAAGTTCCTCCACAATCAAAAATGGGCTTCCTCAAGGAAAAAATATCCAATTAGATTCCTTTCCATGTGATTATCCAGATCGCCATTCCATTGCAGTTGAGACGCGAGCTTTTTCAAGGCAGAGCAGGAAAATTAAAAAATTCGGAGCATTTATTTGGCCATTTTCGACCTGAAGGAATCCTCGACGTTATTTACCAGGCAAAAATGGTGCTTTGAAAGAACAACAGACAATCATCAAGCCGGATATTGGGCCATTACCGGCATCAACAATGCTTAACGTTGCCATTCCTGCTTGCAGTAAAACTGCAAGGTTTTTGCCGGAATGGTTTCTGGTCCATTTTGCATATTGATTGCGTGTAATTGCTAAGTTATCTGGATCGGGAGAACCGTTCGTTCGCCTCGCACACGAGCAGGAATGTTTAAAAAGCCGAAAGCCACTTGCGTCATAGATCAGCGGCAGGAACCGCGGAAATAGTTCCTGCAGTTGTCGAACTAATGATTTGGAAGTGAAAAACGTCGCTCGAAACGATTTATGCGCCCGTGTACAGCCAAAACTGCATGCTAACCACTTGATCAAACGGCCTTAGCGAAGCTAACCGAGATCGGTTAATTACGGCGGCAGGTGGAGCTCGGTCAAGTTTTTTGCGCCGGTTTATCATGTCATTAATGATGGAGTTTAGTGGAAAACCGTTTACCTAAACAACTTCGCATATTGACTGGAAACTTTCCGGCAGCGCGTAATGAACCGGATATGCATCAAGAGTGGCTTCGATCCCGTCGCGCTGGTCATTAGACTGTCATCTAGCACATCAGAGGAACTTTCTAATTGCAATCACTTAATAAACGGGCTTTGGACAGTGCAACAAGCCGCATTTGCGATGCTCTTTAGATACATTTTTAATATCATGTAGGGACATTATTCGAACCTGGTCTATTGATCCCCGAAGTTATCAAGATTAAACCTGAATCGCTCTGTATAACCAGCAAAAAATTAAGGTTTTCAACTACGAATGTAACTCAAAGTTATTTCGGCCACGCATAATATCACTCTTTGTCGGGTTTTGGGCGCACATTTAGTCAGTGCACTTGGCGTTTACGGTCGCGGCTCATCCAAAGAGCCGAATTGGAAGCAAAAATACTTCGAGTAGGAGAACACCCATAGAGTTTTTAACTACCACAACTAGACAAAACTGTCTCTGTAATTAGTCAAGAAGTCCCACTAAATGAGATCCTCCAGCATCAGCAAAAGTAATCCGCAATTCCTGAATGAAGGTAACATGGCAATTTCACTGAGAACATTTTCCACTTTTCCTGCAGCAAAAGGAGCGAGTTACTCGACAGGCCGAATGAAAAGCCCCTTCAAATTGGGTCAGCCACAGGCGCACGGCAGGAATAAAATTTTAATCCCGGCTAGAATTTTCAGATTTCCGGCGGCAAGAAAAGACGGGCGCGGAATTCATTTTTTCCTTTGCCCAAAAGCCCACAACTAGCCGGAAAGTTCGATCGGCCGCCTATAATCCATGCATGGCGATGATAGATAGCTTTCAAAGCTGATTGTTCCAGACTCCATCTGGGTCGGCAACTAAGCCGTTGGTGTGCACACTGAAGGACGGGCATTAGAATTGAATTTGGCAGATCGTTTTCGGTAATTGATCGAGTCGGGAGCTTTCAGCAAAAGCTCGCTTAGGTTCGAAATTCATTTACGTGCGCCCAGGCTTAAACAAGCCAATTCGCCTTCGACTGCCCGAGAAAATCGCAATTGAAACCCTTTTTTCCTGCTTGGTTGATTTGTATGGGTTCTATCTTTAAATGTTTGGCGAAATTGAAGCGCTCAAAGGGAAATCTGCGGCAGTTACTAGAACAGAAAGCTTTTTCCCTAAAGTTTAAGACCAAACCGGCTGCATCTTGGAAAAAGCGTCCCTTTGAAGGCCGGAAGTTTTCTTTCTGAAGATTACGATACTGTTAACACAACGCTAAAACACATCCCTAGGACACAACCTTTGAGGATGGCTGGCCCCGATGCAAGCGAAACAGCACCTGCTAAAACAAATACTCAAACCCCATTATCTGATTAAGACAACAGTGTTTCTTTCAACTTTCCAAGATGCTTGCCGAACAAGCCACTATTTAGGAAATAAGGAAACGCTTTTACCAAAAGAACACTGCCAGTAGCGTTTCTCGTTGATGTTCTCCAGGGCCCCTTTATACAAGTTAAAACAAGGCGAAAAAAGATCGTTTTTTAAATAATTGCTCGAGAATCTCGTTTCACAACTCAAAGAGAGCGCAAAAATTAAAAAGTTTCGCAAATATAGACATTCTTTCTGTTACTTCCAAGGAAGGGCTGGCCGTTTAATTTGTTTGAGCTGATAACTAGCGGCCTTTGAATGGGGGCGGCAACTGTTTGGCTTATTTTATGAAAAATGGCAATTTAATGCGAAAATCAGCCAAGTAAACTGATCAATTCTTGAAAGTTGGTTGGGGATTTTTTTTCGCGACGGAAAACAGCTGAATGTAAAAAAATAAGCCCGCGCTGAGTCTCTGAGTTATTGTTCTTCCGTTCCGGGCAAGAGAGTTTAATTATATTTTTTCAATTGTTCCTCCTCACTGGACGTTTGACTAGACGAAATCATCGCTTTCCATTTCACTCCGGAAAATGGCCCTTAATAGGGCGACAATTTTTCGCGTGCATGTAACACATTTTCCTAAAATATTTCGGTTTCCACAATGTAGGCGCCAGAACGGAAGTGTAACTGAATTTCCCAGATAGAGCACGTCTGATAAAAGCCGGGGCATGCCGTCAGAAATTCCATTTTGTTTTTTTCCACCGTCACTTCGTCGGAATGGAGGACTTGTTTTTCCGAAATTGCCTCGCACGGCTTTGGTTCGTTCCCGATTACCCCGATATGGCAGATTGAAAATGCACTTTCGGCTTTGCCCTGCCGGCAAAATTTACTTCCTCTTTAACACCGAAGAAAACATCAATATTTCCCGTTAGCGTCAACTTGACACTGTTAAGAAATCCTGTTTGGATCGTGGATGGATGGCATCAATGGAGCGGAAATTCTGGGGGAAAACATGCTTTGAGTCCTTAAAGTAAAATTTGAAACAAAAAGCGGCGAATCATACCACAATAAATTATGAAAAATTGTCAGAAACAACATCTAATTAGTTTGACTGGAGAGGTTGGAAGGGACAAAATCGAACTCCCGCTAACAAGTTTATCATTGTCATAGAGGAACGAGTGGCGTGGCATCAAGTTTGAATGTTTCCAGCGAAGCGCACGTGACCGGCATATAAACCTGGACGAACATCAATAAATTTGTTATGGAAAGAGCGAACAGACAGGTCGGTACATGTTCCATGTTCCATGTTTGCATGGTGGTATGGAAACGGCAGCCATGAAACGTTGAACCGTTTTGGCAAACAGGGAAGCAAAGTGCAGCGAGCGGGAAATCGATGGAAAGTTATAGGCTGCGGACGGGGAGAAGTTGCAGGACGATTGCGAGAAGACAGAAGGAGAGTGAAGAAAAGTTTCCAAATCGAATCTGCAAACTGATTTATTCGCGCTTGTCGTCGACTACATTTCGCCAATCTCGTAGTGACACCTCCGCTGTCGCCGATATCGGGCTGAATTTCTTTTCAATTGGCGAAATTGCCGTAATGCCACTGCCTTTGTGCCACTGAACTTCGCATTCGACTTGTTTGCAACTAGAGTCCTGTTACTCGGGAACGGATGTCAACTTTTATTACCAAACATCGAACGAATTGCCATTGAAAGATAATACGAACTTCAGATATCGATCAGTTTTCCCGTTCGTTTCACTCAAAGTGGGAGACGGTCAATGGAAACTACGTCTGCTAGAATTGAACTTTAAAGTCCCGGGAACTTTCAACTTTCAAGTGCGCCTATTTCAATCAAATTCGGTGCAGGCAGATAGACAATTTTATCAAGTGGAATGATCGCAAAATGTACATGACTGGATTAAGATTCCTCTTTTTCATCCAAAATAGCCGACGTTTCAACCGTTTTCGGCTCGCGCCCAAAGAAGATTGGATTTCAAAAACCAGGAGTTAAAGGAGGAGTCACTCAAAAATGTCGATTTTTTGTGAAATAGCCCAAACTTCACTTCATGTCTCCGGAAGGTTTCCAATTGATGGAGTAGTTTTTCTATGAATTTTCAAACTTGAATGATTATTTCAAAAAACAGACTTTCTGCAGCCACTTTAAAAACCGTAAGTTTCCCTTAAACTAAAACAGCCCAAAAATAACCGGTTTTACCAATATTTAGCACAAAACCGACTAACTATGATGTGAAAGTTTCGAATTGATGACCCCTTCAGGGATTTTTCAATGATTTTCCAAACTTATGCCATTATAGACCATAAACTATTCCGAAAATTGAAGTTTTCTCTAAAACTGAAACGGTCAGAAAGCGGTCAATTTTACCAATTAAAAAAAAAGCCTTCTTAATATGTTCTGAAAGTTTCGAATCCACGACATTTTGAGGTTTTTTTTTTGTTTGAACGATTTTACAAACTTGAAAAGTCCTAGTCAACATCCAGCTTCTGCAGTGACCCGGGAAAATGTGGGTTTTTAGAAAACTGAAAGAGCAAAGACGTTGCCGGTTTTTGTTTTGAATAGCGTAAAGCTCATTCAATATTCCTTGAAAGTTTCAAATTGACTTAATTTTTTAATGAATTTTCACACTCAGCGTTTGTAGGCAACAGCGACTTTCTGCGGTCATTTGAAAGAAATGCTATTTTCTCCCAAAGTGAACGAGCTAGAAAGCAGCCGATTTTAGAATTCGTTAGCGAAAACCCCACTTAGTATGTTGTCAAGCTTTGGAATTGATGGCGCCTTCAGGGATTTTTCAATAAATTTCCAAACTTCCACAAGCACAGGCCATATCGATTTTCTGCAATCACTCTAAAAACTATGACGGTTTCGAACTTTAAAGCCGCTACAACGTTGCCAATTTTTATTTAAATAACGCAACATTCACTTTACCTCTTTTGAAAGTTTCGAATTGATGAACCCCTTCAGGGATTTTTCGATTAATTTTCAAACTTAAGTGATTTTGGGCAGAAGCAACAGAACTTAAGTCGCCTAAGGACATAAAACGGCGCGTGTGGACCACAAAACGTACAAGCCTGCATTAAAACTCCTCTTTTTCCTCAAAAAATGGCCAACGTTTCGGCTCTTCGTTTTTAATCTTGGCACCTTTTGTGGTCACACCTGGACCATTTTCTCAACTCAAACGCCCCCATCGGTTAACACTCGTCTAAAATGTGAATAATTTCCAGACATGCTACGAGATGGAACGCTACCTCAAAGATGAGCCAAAAATGCAATCCTACAAAAAAATCCCGGACAGCGCCAGATGCAGTTGGTACGAAGTGACCAGCCTGGAGGAATTTGCAGACCATCGACTGGATGGACTGAGCAGTGCCAGTTCACCCATCTCCTGGGACGGTGCGCTCAGTTGTGCTGTTTTGGTGAAACAGGTAAAATGAGGAATCTGCCAACTTGCAGACACATGACTACGGGGTGTTGATTGCAGGAACCCATCGACGATGAAGAGGAAGAGGAGGACGACGATTCCTACCACCAAAACGGCGACACCTTGCAACTGAGGCTGGTGACCAGAAATCCCACTACTCTAACACCGCCCTCGAGTCCCGAGTCGGGTCCAGGGCATAGCAACGGTAAAACCGCATCTACCTCCATCCGCTCACCTCAGTCTCATTATTGCATCTGCCTTGTTTGCAGGTAGTTCAAGTGCTGGCGAACTGGACGTGTGCAACCTTAGACTGACCGGCAGTCACACGAGAAACACCATAGTTCGCGTGAGGGCCTCCGCTCTATCCCGATTCATCTCCATGGTACCTCGTGCAGGTACCGCCAATTCCAACGCATCCCCCGTATCTGCTAAGGCTAGGTGAGTTCGACCGCACACACCTTCTCCCACACACACTCAACAGTGGCTGTTGTATGGATTGCAGGTTAGATCAGTCTCCGGACTCAAAACGACGAATACACAAGTGCCAATTCCTCGGATGTAAAAAGGTCTACACGAAAAGCTCCCACTTGAAGGCCCACCAAAGAACGCATACCGGTAAGTGGCAACGTCGCCCTAGATGAGAGCAACCAATCAAACGAGCACCCCCGGTAGCAATGTGAGAAATTCATTTGTCATCGCGTGATTGCGAGAGGCGTCAAGAGCGTGCGTTTGTCACATGTCTCAACTCACTCGACCGGTGTCACAATTACACTTTTGCTACTAATGAGTTTGTCGATATTTCGACAATGGCTCTGGACATTACGATTAAATCACTACCCGCTAAAACACTAGACAGTCGCGCCTCGTTAAGCGAGCGACACAACCGGAGCAGAATAAGAGCGAAACGCAAACACGGGAATTTTTATTCTCGTTTCCGCTACAGAATCGCAAAGTTTTCGTTTTATTTCGACGGATACTTGAGGAAATCTGGAAAACTTGATTTGCCTCATTTATTTTATATTTACTTCCAGCACGGGTCGCATGAGTGGATGTTGGCCAACGAAAAAATCAAGCGTTTTATTTTTATCTCTTTGACCTTTCATTTTGCCCAGGAATGATTGATGAGTAGTTCATCAAAGCCCACAGTTTCAGATGTGGAAAATCAAACTATTTTGTGGGACCACAGTGTTTCCTCAATGCGATCTAGGTCTGGGTAACACAGTGGATTTTCAGGAGTTAGCGCACTAACACCAATACGGCTTGACGCGTCAACGCATTTTGTGATGCAGTAAACTGGGAGATAACAGAGGACCTTGTGTTACGTGATGTGTAGTGGTCCGTAGGCCCATGCGTCATGGACTTTTAAGCGTTGCAGCGCGTTCAGTCTCTTTTTCTTTGGTTTTACTAAAGAGAAACTGTGACACACGCCGGTTTTGTTGTTTTAATGATTGGAATAAATGAAGTCGCAACATATTTTCATCTTGTGAAGCCTAGTTGTCTCACAAGCGAATTTTCGGAGAATTCGGGCATTAACAGAACCGATACCGAACCGCGATAACTAACAATTCATCAGTAGATAAGTATTTTGAGCAGGAACTTGCAATCCGAAGTCTGCCATCTCGAACGAAGCCAAAAAAGTGTTATTCAAGGTGTTACACCGTAAGACGCGAGGTGTTTCAACCCAAAAGTGCCACACAACACAGTGTTACCCAGGCCTAATTCGATGGCACAAAAATTGCCTTCATCTCTCCATTAAAGAACGGGATTCTGAGAGAGAAAAATTCTATTCCCCGGATACAATATTTTTTTCAGCAAACTTTCCAATGTTCGTGCCCATCAAAACCTTCAGTGTTCGTTTCCATTTCCGCTAGGAAGTCGCTGGCGCAATAATTCCATTTGGAAAAAAGACAGAACAAACAGGGCCTTTCTGCTGGGTGTTTGTAAAAGAACGATAATTTGAAATACAATCTGAGCGTTTTGAGGGGCGACTCAAAGGAGAGGTCGACAACGCAAAGAAACCAAACTGGCCCTCACACAAAGGCCCGAAAAAGGTTGTTCGTTTTTACGATGATTTTGCTTTTGTTCGCGCCCAGATTCATCGATAAGGACCGCTAAAGTCGCCTTAAAAAAAATAAGCAGCAAAGCCAATTAACGTTTATTGTCGTCGCAAATTATGCTTATTACCAGCAGCGCGAAGAATGGGGAAAACATGCTTGTTCCCCGCTCAACTTTGGGCGGTAATCGATTGCTGTCGCGTCCAAATGTTACGCGGAAAACAATCAACTTTTTCGTCATGATTCATTTGAGCCAACCGGACACGGACACAGTGGCGCAAAGTTGCCGAGTTTTCCCTCGCAGCCAAAGTGAAACTTTTCACGTGCCTTGTCGAAAAACAGGCCGAAAATGAGTCCCGGGGGACGATGCCGAGGTTAAAGAATTGTGCTAAAATCCCGAAAATATTATTGTTTTTGTTCGCGATTCTTGTTCGGAAGTTGTGTAGTGAGCCCGCAGGGAATCTCCCATCAAAACATATATAAGTGATGAATTTGCTCTCGCAAATGGCCGATACATCTGTCCAAAAGTCCAAAAAATCATGTTAAAATCACGAAGATTATTAGAGTTTCACTCAATTGGGGTTTTTAACGATAACTAGAGTGAAATTTGCGGGCATTCGCTAAGATTCCTTTTGGCATAAATTCCCATTTAAATTGGACATTGCAACTGGGCAGGCGAGCATGAAAGTAGTCCCTAAATCGAAGCGCCCACTTCACGTTAATTAAAAGCGAAAACGAATTCAGTATTGCCGTAATTCGCGCATTGTTTGGCCGGAATTGGAAGTTTGGCGACTCGAATAATCAGTCTGCAAGTGGCAGGTTGAAATCAAATTTGAGCGATGGACATTTGCCGGCAATTTCGACTTCAAATATCGACGGTTGGCCTGATTTCGGTTGTTCTTTGGATTATTCTAATGAGCCCTAATTTATTGCATTTGCTCCCCACTTAGGTGAAAGCTTAAGTGAAACTCATTTTGCCCCTGGATCGGAATAAACCCGATTTGAGTGCGGATTCGACTCGTTTTTCAGCTAATAGTGTTTCGGGGGGGCTGCTGGCAGGATAAATTAATTTGCCGCTCCAATTAATATCAAGTAGAATGGGAAATATATTTGCGATTAAAAGCTCTTTGCGTGGAGCGTACGCTTTTAGTCCAATTAGCTAATTCGAGCAGTGGATTATATCCCCCTGACATTGCGACATAATCATCGGAATATGATTGGCGTTTTCCACCAGCCAGAAACACTTGGGTGTGGTCGCAGCCAAGTCTCACTCATCCATCATCAACCATTCGTGACTGATCCCCATATGGGTTTTTCCTTATTTAAGTGAGTCGAAAAACCCCCAAAATGAACTGTAATGTAAGTAGTGCAAACGCCCAAGATATTTATCTAACGACAACAACAAAAAACGGCCGGTTTCCGACCCGAAAGACGTAAAAAAGTTTTTTTATTGGCTCGAAACTATCAATTTGGACACGATCCGAAAATTCCTCGCATGCCCTCCAAAGCCTATTGCGCGCTATATGGCCATTTTCCGCATTCTTCGATGGCCTCGACTCCATTATCAGAATGTTTAATACCATCGGGATGGATAATCCCGAGGGATTTATGTCACGGGCACGTGGAATTTTCAGGTGTGACTGGATGTAGGCCACTGTTCATTAAATAAATAAATCCCAATTCCTAGCTAAGGCTTGACGACCCATTTATGGGCACCTTAATGCCATTACGGGATAGTGGCGGATGGGGATTTTTGCATTACTAATCCACTTGGATGAAGAACGGATGCAAAATGTGATCAAGAACTATCCGGCTTGAAGCTCAGTGTATTCCAGTGTTATTGATAGAGAAAGTGTTTTAAACACTATGATGATGAAACAACACTGATGAAGACTGATCATCGAAACTTTTGCCACGTATAAAAGGGATTATGCGCTACAAAATGCAATCCCTAACTTGACTAGTTATTGAGGAAATACCTGTCGAACTCCGGCCTGCATAAACAAGCGCAAAATGCTCAAGAAATTCCAGAAAATTTCCTGAGGATGGAATTCCTTTTTCACTTATAGGACACGCTTTGCATTGCGAAAGTTATTAAAAAGTGACTCTGAATCTCTGGAGAGGCAACATAGGCCTGCAAAAGCAAGTTCAAAAAATTGAAAACACAAAAAAAAAATCTCAAAAGTTGCCTGACGATGGCTTAAAATCGAACCTTTTTACCAATTAGAACGTACTTTGCCCTAAAAAATCCATCCGAAAGTGACTCTGGTACCTGACTAGTTTCTGAGAAATTGAGGGTCAAACCCAGGCTTGCATAACCAAGCACAAAAAGTCATCACAATTTTTTTTAATCTCAAAAATTCCCTGGCCGTGCCTCAAAATCAAATTCTTTATCACATGAAGAAAACATTTTGCCGTAGAAAACGCGCCTAAAAGTGAACATTGAGCTCGACCTGTTTGTGAGAAAATAACTGCCAAGCGTAGGTCTGCACGAACAAGCACAAAATTCTATGGCAAATTTAGAAAATTTAGAAAATTAACCTGATGATGACTCAAAATCGAAACTTATAGTTTTGCACTTATAGAGCAGACTACAGATGGGTAAGCCAGTGAATTTTCAACAGCCGGCGCAGTTCCGTTGCGGTCACCAACTTGGTGAAAAAAACGTTACTCATAAAAAATTAGGTTTTTAGGTGGTTTAGGTAAAATTATTCCAGTTTCGGGTCTCATAAAGCTCAGCTTTAGCTTACCGTTTTAATTTAAATGAGTTAATGCGTTATAACTCATTGCTTGATGAGTTATAACTCACTAACTCACAATGCAGCAACAACTCAAAAGCGCAACTCAACACAGTGTTACCCAGCGTTTGCCCTATGAAGGTGATAGAAAAGTGAATCTCTAGCTTTGCTGAGAACTTGAACCTGCTTAAATATCCGCAAAAAACAGATACAAATTTGAAAAATTTGTGAAAGTTGCCGGATGTTGACTGAAAAGGGAAACTTTCAGCACTTGTAGAACAGACTTTGCTCTACAAAACACAGACAAAAGCGACTCTCTTACTCCATTAGTTCCCGATGCCAAACTTCGGCCTGCAAAAACCACCACGAAAACCAGACGCAATTTTCGAAAGCAGATCAAAACGTTTCCTACTTAAAGAACAGACTTTGCCCTACTGAATGCATAAGAGAAAAACCCTCGTTTTATTGATTCCTGAAGGAAAAAGTGGCAAAGCCTTTTCCACAGACAAAAATGGATTAGTTAAGCAAACAAGAATAGCGTAATGACTGGCAACGCTGCCTCCACCATACTCGTCTTCCGCAACTGAACACTGAACGCAAACGAACGCGAACAGAACGAACACGAATCTCATCGCTCTCAAAAACCGAATGGTTTTGGAAAAACCGGCCTTAACTAGTCGATACAGGAAGTTCTTTAATTCGGTTTGGTTCATCCGCTTTTCGACACCAAAGTCCATTGAAGTGAAAGCTAATTAATTATTTTCGCGTTACGCCCCCCCTCAGCCTCGCTCTTGGTAAACTCCGGCCGAGTTCAAAGATGGTCTTAAAGCTTAATTGAAGTTCGCGAACGCCGCAAATCTAATGGGCAATACGTTTAATCGGGGGCGGCCCCGGAAAGTTGCGGGCAGTTTTTTAAAAATTCATCATCATTTTTCGCCCGAAACTTTGTTCTTAAATTACCGCGTTCGGTTATGTAATTGGCTTTGTTCACGTGGGCCTTCTATTATTATCCTGGGGGGAAATTTTCCCGAATTCTGTTTCGCTTTTTTTATCAACTTGACGGCGTAAAAACGCGGCAGCAACTTTGCAACGCGACGGCGACTCTCCCTAAAATATGTCCGTTTTTACCTAATAAAACTTGACTGTCATAATTCCTCTTTAAGAGATATAAAGGATGCCCTGAGACAAAAGATAAGTAATACAAAAAGACTGTGGGACCCGAAATTAAGCGAAAAAAATGACAAATGATGCTGGCGCTGCGCCGGCAAAGAATGAACAACGAGAAGAACAGTACGAACGTGAGGGGGGAAAATCTGAAAACATGTGACCCAAAACAGCAGAACATCGTCAATCACCCCTTTTTCCCCATTGTGCCTTGTACAGTGGCGGAGGTGCGTTTTTTTCTGTATACGATGTGCAATCTCTCATCGATGACATTTTCATGAAACTCTTTTATATTCGCCTTTATCGTTGCCCATTCTTCCAGTCAGTGGCTTACTTAACATGCCATCAGCCAGCCCTCTTAGACCTTTGATGACCATTCTAGCAATATGCACTCTTTGAGAAATAAACAAACTATTTTTCCTATAAATTCATTTTTCAACCCTTTTTTGACTGGTCATTTGCAAGCTGAACTCATCTGATGACGGCTAATAAGTCCGAAACCAGTCCTTGTGACGTAGCCAAAATCTATGCTTGTACGAGGTGTCCCAACGATAGAGTAAAATAACTTTACGCTTTACCGAAATTATTAAATTCAAAATTTTCATTATATCATGACACATTCATATTTTAAAAACATTTACAGTTACACACAGTGCGAGAAAAAATTTGCAGCGACAAAACAACTTTTTTATAATGGAACCACCCTATATTTTATTTTATTTTTGAATTCGTATGTAAATTTCAATTACTTTTTGTTATATAAAATATAAACGAGAATCGGATAGTTTTTTTTATAGATTATGCTGTTCTAACGCTCGTGTCTAAAAAAACTATTTTAGACTTCCAAATGTGGACATCAGCAATTGATAGAAGAAGGTTCAGTTTACGTCAGGCGTGAATTTGGTTCCACTCAAGCTAGTGGTGCCCTCATAATTCATTTTTGAAATTTGGAAACTTGTTGCTAGATTTTTCGTGCTTGTGATGCTCTTCTAATGTTCGTCTTTAAAGAACGGTTTTCGACTGCCAAATTTATAAATCAGCAATGGATAGAGGAACCTTTAGTTGAAGTGAGGTGCAAATTTGGTTCCATTCAAGCTAGCGGTTCCTGCATAATTAATTTTTGAAGTTTGGAATTTTTTTGCGCAATTTTCTGTTTTTGCCTTATGCTCTTCTAGTGCTTGTCTCTAAGAAACAGTTTGAGATTTCCAAACGTGGACATCAGCAATCGATAGAAGCAGATTCAACTTACGTGAGAGGTGAATTTGGTTCCACTCAAGATACCGGTTCCTTCATAAGGAGGATTTTATGAATTGATGATTGAATCAAACTTACTTTACACTGTCGTTGGGACAACCCTGTACGTACGAAAAACTTTCTTTTTCAATTTAAATTGTTATGTTTGGAGGAAAATCAGAAAAACAGCAAATGAAAACAAAGTTGTAAGCGTTCCGGAAAGCCATTCGGCGAGCGAAAACTTCAAACGAGTCACTCTAGAAGCAGAGGGGAGAAATGGAGAGCGCATCAACATTGTATTCGGCAAAGATAATAAATAGCTGGAAGATAGAAGACGGCTAAGTCGCCATATATTCATAAAAATATCGAAATGCAATGCGCGTTGCCAGGCCAAGGCGAACGCCAAAAGAATATTTTATCTGTTTCCCGTCCAGCGTTTCGTACATTTCGGAGTTGGAACTTATAAAGGGATAAGAGCTGAAGCCTTTATACAGCTTTTGGATGGTCGAATGGTTGGTCTCAGCGTGGAAACAAGTGGAGGCGAAAGAATCGCGTAATGAATGGCCGGCTTGAGGTGCATTTGAATGCACGAATCTGGTGAAAAAAGCAGCCTTAATTAGCGCATTCCGTGCCTGAAACCAGTTCCCATAGTGTTGCTGCACAACTCAAATGCATTATTCTTCAAGAGCATTTCCGGTCATATTCGTATTAGATGGTAATGTTGAGAGCATTCAGTTGATGCCCCATTTGCCATATACGCAAATATACTGCCCGGGCCGTAAACGGCTCCAATAAATCGGGATTCCATGCACAAGCCAGACGAAATAGAGCAATGGAATTTATGTCATTGCTCCGCCTACTCCGGCTGCTCTTTTTAGGGTGGCAAATCTGCAAACTTGCCAGCCTTTCGTTTTAAAGGGTTCGCAAATATGCGCCCGACTTCTCGGCTGTGTTTGGAAACCCTTTCATTTCTGCCAATTAACTGTCTAGTTGGCTCGTAAAGAAGCCATTGTGTACGTTATGCATGTGGAAATTGTCGCAAGTGCTGTTTTTGTGCAGAAATGTCGGAGCGAACCGTTTCATGTGCTTGCTACGAAGCGCAATGTTCCCGTTCCAGTTGGCCAAATTTCCCTCCTTAACCGATTATTCTCGGGTTTTTACTCAACGAACCTTCTCAAAGATGATTGGAAATGGGTGTCGATGGGGATTTGCTACTTTTGATCTTTAAATTTGTTCGTTTAAACTGTTAACTTTCTGGTAATCGTCATTAAGGTTTCGAGTGAAATTAAGCCAAATCAGACGGGGAAAACACACTATTTAGGTACAGCTTTTCGAGGAAACCTGCAAAATTGCTGTTGTTCTTGCTTCTTTCGAGAAAATCTGGCTGAACTCATTGAAAGCGATTTTATTTATCAAAAGTCAACAGGAACCGCCCCTTAATCCTCTAAGCGTTCAAGTTAAGATCGGTTTTGAGAAAGTCGCGAAAAAGCGCTGAAATCGAAAGTTTCACTGAACAAAACAGAGCAGAACAATAAATGTCTTCATCAAGCTTGTTAATATAAAAAAAAATTGAAAAAGAGGTGAAATCGAAAAGTCTATTCAAACTTCAACAACAGATGCTTCACTTCTTCCAGATTTTTTTTGCAAAAAGTCTCCAATTTTACATCATTTTTATCAGACGGACGGGAGAAATGCAACGAACTCATTGAAAAAGACACTGGACGCTTCCGATCCGGAAAAATCGACATTTTTGGTTCATTTTAAGTGACTTTTGAGCGTTCACAATCTTTCACCTTCGATATTTTCCTTATAAGGACTCGAACACCTAAAATATGCACATTAGGGAACTTCTTAGACCGGAAACAATCCATTGAGCTCAAAAAACACGCATGTGAATTTTTGAATTTTGACTGAAATTTTTCTAAGGGTGAGGGTCGATTTTTTTTAAAAATATCAAGTTTCTCAAAATGTCTCGAATTTTACATCATTTTCATCACACGAAACCGAGGAATGCAACGAGCTCATCGAAAAACACATTGGAAGCTTCAGATCCGAAAAAATCGACATTTTTGGTTCATTTTAAGCGATTTTTGAGCGCTCTCGATCTTTAACTGACGATATTTTCCCTATTAAAGACTCGCGACACCTAAAATATGTACATTAGGGAACTTCTTAGGCCGGAAACAATCCATTGAGCTCAAAAAACATGCATGTGAATTTTTGAATTTTGACTGAAATTTTTCTAAGGGTGGGCGTCGATTTTTTCAAAAAATATCAAGTTTCTCAAAATGTCTCGAATTTTACATCATTTTTATCAGGTGGACGCGAGAAATGCAACGAACTCATTGAAAAAGACACTGGACGCTTCCGATCCGGAAAAATCGACATTTTTGGTTCATTTTAAGTGACTTTTGAGCGTTCACAATCTTTCACCTACGATATTTTCCTTATAAGGACTCGAACACCTAAAATATGCACATTAGGGAACTTCTTAAACCGGAAACAATCCATTGAGCTCAAAAAACACGCATGTGAATTTTTGAATTTTGACTGAAATTTTTCTAAGGGTGGGCGTCGATTTTTTCAAAAAATACCAAGTTTCTCAAAATGTCTCGAATTTTACATCATTTTCATCACACGAAACCGAGGAATGCAACGAGCTCATCGAAAAACACATTGGAAGCTTCAGATCCGAAAAAATCGACATTTTTGGTTCATTTTAAGCGATTTTTGAGCGCTCTCGATCTTTAACTGACGATATTTTCCCTATTAAAGACTCGCGACACCTAAAATATGTACATTAGGGAACTTCTTAGGCCGGAAACAATCCATTGAGCTCAAAAAACATGCATGTGAATTTTTGAATTTTGACTGAAATTTTTCTAAGGGTGGGCGTCGATTTTTTCAAAAAATATCAAGTTTCTCAAAATGTCTCGAATTTTACATCATTTTTATCAGGCGGACGCGAGAAATGCAACGAACTCATTGAAAAAGACACTGGACGCTTCCGATCCGGAAAAATCGACATTTTTGGTTCATTTTAAGTGACTTTTGAGCGTTCACAATCTTTCACCTACGATATTTTCCTTATAAGGACTCGAACACCTAAAATATGCACATTAGGGAACTTCTTAGGCCGGAAACAATCCATTGAGCTCAAAAAACACGCAGGTGAATTTTTGAATTTTGACTGAAATTTTTCTAAGGGTGAGGGTCGATTTTTTTTAAAAATATCAAGTTTCTCAAAATGTCTCGAATTTTACATCATTTTTATCACACGAAACCGAGGAATGCAACGAGCTCATCGAAAAAACACATTGGAAGCTTCAGATCCGAAAAAATCGACATTTTTGGTTCATTTTAAGCGATTTTTGAGCGCTCTCGATCTTTAACTGACGATATTTTCCCTATTAAAGACTCGCGACACCTAAAATATGCACATTAGGGAACTTCTTAGGCCGGAAACAATCCATTGAGCTCAAAAAACATGCATGTGAATTTTTGAATTTTGACTGAAATTTTTCTAAGGGTGGGCGTCGATTTTTTCAAAAAATATCAAGTTTCTCAAAATGTCTCGAATTTTACATCATTTTTATCAGGCGGACGCGAGAAATGCAACGAACTCATTGAAAAAGACACTGGACGCTTCCGATCCGGAAAAATCGACATTTTTGGTTCATTTTAAGTGACTTTTGAGCGTTCACAATCTTTCACCTTCGATATTTTCCTTATGAGGACTCGAACACCTAAAATATGCACATTAGGGAACTTCTTAGACCGGAAACAATCCATTGAGCTCAAAAAACACGCATGTGAATTTTTGAATTTTGACTGAAATTTTTCTAAGGGTGAGGGTCGATTTTTTTAAAAAATATCAAGTTTCTCAAAATGTCTCGAATTTTACATTTTCATCAGGCGGAACCTAGGAATGCACGGTGCTCATTGAAACCCACATTGGAAACTTCAGATCCGGAAAAATCGAAATTTTTGGATCAGTTTAAGCGTTTTTTTGGCGGTCACGATTTTTAACCGAGGTTATTTTGTATATTGTAGACTCCAATACCCTGCTTTACTGGGCGTCCTACTTTTGTGCGAAAAAATCGTTCAACTTCAACTCTCAACTGGCTCAAATTCTATTCCATACTCAAGGCAATGCATCTAGCAATCTATTAAAGTTTTGATCCGAAAAAAACCGAAAAATATGGCCAATTTTGTGCGATAATTTCGATCTTTAACCGGGCCTTTTGATAGACTTAAATTGTGATGGAAAGCTCTGCAGAAAACTCGATTTTTTTCTGAGAAAAACACACCAAATTTTCAGTCCTTTGCACTGTTACCAATCGATTAGACCTGAGAAGAAGAAGAAAATTAATTTTCGTCACATTGGAAGAAAACTGCGGCAGAAAGCCCCCCAATTAATCATCTTGTGCGATTTGGATTAAATAGATCGTCCGGATGGTGGGCAAAGACATGACGCGAATGTCCGATCAGTTCTTCCCCGATTTGTTTGCAACGTGGACCTTCATTAGGAACACTGTCAGCCCTTTAATTTTGAAGGTACAGGAAGATATGTCGGGAATTAGGAGTAATCCAGCCTCGGGTCATCATTTTCGTCGGGTCTTGAACGGTGACGGAATTTTAAATCGGCCCCGCCTGGCCGCAAACAGCGCCCGATAGTGATCCAGCGACGGCGACCGTTTCCATTTTTTAGTTAATCGGCCGGCTTTCTTTCACCAAGTTCCCAATGGAAAACACCGATTGATCATAATGCTATTACGCGGTGGAACCCAGAGGCATGGAGAGTTTCGAAGCGCAGTGAAAACTTGGAGAATCCATTGTTCTTCGTGCCGCACTTCGGCAACTATTTGCGGCTCGGAATAAATGGACATTGCCGTCAACAGAAGTACACGCCAAGGTCCGTCCGAGGCCCGTCTTAACTTTCTTGCTAGTTATTTTGGTTAGTTAGTGTCTGGAATCTAATTTCGCACTCAACAAAGAAGCCCCGCAAATTGCTCAGCGGTTTAGTTTAAGTTTTGTTCGGGGATACAATTTAATTAACACTCGTATACAAGGTGTAAAGCTGGCTCTATAGAAATCATCAGAAAGTTTCGCTAATTGCTTACGAACTGGCACGGAACGGTGCTAATTGAAAACGCCTAATTTCTTCTGAAGTCCGCGCTCTTCTCAGTCACCATGGAAAAAAATATCGGATTTTCCAACATCCCAGTCAATCTGGCAACATTTACCCCCCAATTCAACGTGCCTTAGCAAAGCCAAGCCAGAATACCCGCAAGAATTAAAAGGGCCATTCCTGGCATCCGCCTCCCCTCGAAGATAGGAGCCTGAGGAAACTTTTATATAAGTTTTTCGCTATAATCCTTTTATCTGAGGAGAGATATTCCATATCTCTCACGAACAGCATAAAATATATAAAGGATCTGTTGGTCGAGGGGCCAATCGTGACCCGAATGTTCCATCAGTTTTAAAATCCCCGGTAAATGCTTGAAACCTCTTTGGTCCGAAGGATCATTATAAATTTAAATTACCTGTAAGAGCGCCCGAAAATCAGTTTGCTTAGTGGCCGAGCGAGTGGAATGCATCGAAATAGTCCAAAATGCGGAATTTATTTAGCCGCGAATTCCCCGCTTTTCCATGCTGCAATGGACAAAATCGTTTATCCATTGCAAGATTAATCGACAAAAAATAGGCTTTATTGAATCGAGGCCCGGTTGTTTCTATATTAATTTTATATCAAGCTCGGTTAGCAAAAAAAATTGTTATTTGGCCGCGGTTTGTGTTGCTCTCGCTCTAAGTATTTGCAAATTATCGAGCATAAATGAGGCTAATTTAAGCAAATCCACCGCACAGCGAACATAATCCCATTGCATGGTCCTCAACAATTCCAACAGACCAGCGAGAACGCAGCTCGACTTGAAGCTTTCCCCAATTTATTCCATCTAGCATTTATGGCTTGTTGAACTCGATTTGGGCACGACCTGAACCAAGGAAAGGTGATTTTTCACCTTAAAACGTGTCTTAAATCCTGATAACTTCCAGAATTAACCCGCCGTTGATTGCACTTCATAGACTCAATGTGGTAAAATGATGGGCAAACAACACAGTTTTATGCAAAATTTGCACGACTTTTTATGCGCTTTGAAAGTGTTGAGTAAATTGATCGCAAAGTTGCGCTTTTACTGGGCTTCAAACTGGGAATTATTCCATCTAGAGTCTTTGAGGATTTGTTTTAATTCAGCCAACTGAAAGAATTATAGAGCAGAGTTTTTTGTTTAAAATGTGGCAAAAATCAACGTCTCAGTGGCTCCGGTTTCTATGAAACTAATTTTTGAAAATTGACGCCTGATGAATCGAATGGAGCGAATCTTGCCACATCAGTCTTAAGGTCTCGTTTGAATTCAGAAAACTGGACGATTTAAATGAAGTTCACCGCACGAAGAGAACTGAGTTTTTCCTACAAAAAGGCGCAAACACTGCTGTTCTAGCTGCACTTGTTTCTACGTAACGAATTTTTGAAAATTCACTTTAAACCGAAGTAGAATGACGCAAACCGTGCAACATCCGTCTTGAAGTCGCGTTTAAATTCAGCAAATTGGGCGATTTGTAGCAAATTTAAAACATGTAAAACACATGGTTTTTCCTATAAAATGACATGAAAATTACTTTTCTAACTGCAGCTGTTTCTACGCAGGGAATTTTTGAAAATTGACTTAGTATCGAAGTGAAATAAAGCGAACGCTGCAACATCAGTCTTGAAGTCCCGTTTAAATTCAACCAACCAATGGATTTAGGGCGGATTCAACACACGTTAACAAAAGAGTTTTTGGTATAAAATGACGCAAAACTCACCATCCTAGCTAGCGTCACTTATTTCTAACTGACAAATTCTTAAAGATAGACAATAAATCCAAAAATTTGACCATATTCGTATTGAACAACGAAAAACATGAATTGCTTACCTCGATAACCCACTGCAACCGATGCAAGGCTGAAAAGAAAAAAACAATTAGTTAATGCCATTCAAAATGCAATGAAATCGAAGAATTTACACATAGAACCTGAGTACTGAATGCTACCGATTCATCCCCCACTTGTGCATCAGCGAATGCAAACCCATTCTTGTGCCAAAATCGAAATTGCTTTTCCCGGATGCCGACCATCAGGACCGTAATAATTAATTAATTAACATCCGTAAATCATTGGATGGCTGCGCCCCATAAAACATGCAATTTTCACCCACTAGAATAGAGGCTCTCGAACAAGCCCATCGAAACTAGAGAGCGGCAGTGTGTTACAATTACACCGAATTGGGTTTTTGCCTGGTACATTGCGGTTTAAACTGTATCGTTCACAACCACCAAAATGGGGCCCCCTTTAAACAATGAATAATTGGTGTCATGCAGGAAAATGAACATTGGCAATCGCAGTTTTTGGATTAATTGGAGGATTTTTCCTACTAATTGCTTAAGCGCAAAGAAACTCTTCAGCGGCCCAATTAAAACGCCGAATCCCACAGTAATTACCGGGATTTAATTAGTCCATGGGCAAATATTCTGGACGCGGATCTGCGACCAATCGGTCGGTCGGTCTCCTTAAAAGGGCTTTTTTAACATAATTTCCCTGCTCTCTTTTACCTTTTCGCGTCTAGTAACGATGTAATTTTCCACACAGTGTAATCTCTTACGCCCTATTAAGGTTGTTGATGCCGTCGGTGGAAATTTTAAGCCGCTACATTGCCGCCATGTTTATTATTTAGCCTCTGGCGCTCTTTTGTGTCGCATGATAAATAGACTCAGCACCCACAAACTGACGCCTTAAAAGCCGCCCCTTTTTTCCCTGTCCAAAATGTCCTTTTTAACGCAAATGCATTTCGTTAAGGATGCCCTCAATGTCACCCACCGTGCCACACATGTTTTCTGTGCCTCAGTGTTTCGATTAAATAGAGACTTTTGCTAAAATTTCGTTAATTTTCAAACTCAAAATTCATCTACACGACTGGCCTGTTTCCTGTTTAATCCGACCAGGCATTGAAATAAAACAGCCCTCTTTGAGAGCCTTTTTAAAAAAGCGTTCTAATTAAACTTCGCTCATGGCCTGCATTTAAATGCGTATTGTCCGATTACTGGCGAAAAGTCTCATCACGTGCGCTCGCCAAGACACTCCGATACCGGGGCAATTTAAAGTCCGTTTCCTACAGTGGAAGGTTTTGAAGCAGATTGGCGCAAAAAAGAGTCAACTAGAACTAGCCATTGTTGAATCCGGCTCGAAGGACCACAAGCAGCAGTAAGTGGTCGGCATGGGTAACATTGTGTTGAGTTACGCTTTTGAGTTGGTTGCTGCAGCATTGTGAGTTACTGAGTTATAACTCATTGCTTGATGAGTTATGAACTCATTAAGTCATATATATTTACACGGGAAGCTAAAGTTAGGCTTGACGAGACCCGAAACTGGAATAATTTTACCCAAACCACCGTAAAAAAAGGCCACCTCATTTTTTATGAGTAACGTTTTTTTTTTTGGAAGTATGTGGGTTGGCGCACCAAGCCATTTGCGCAGCACTGCGCCAACTCCTGAAAATTCACTGAGTTACCCATGCCTAGTAAGTGGCCTATAAAATGCCCACTGAGGCCCAGAGCGTCGGTTTCACTGCCCACATTTCGTTAAACAAATGAAAAACGCGTGTGTGGCAACATTTTTTTATCGGGCCGTATCGCATGCATATTCACGATCCGCTAAACCCTTTAATTCAAATGGGAATGGGGCCGTTTCGCTACGAATAAACGCACAAACAAGTCACGGGGAACCACAACCGGTAACAGATGCAAATTTGTTTAACAGTCGCTCAATGTTGCCGACTGAAATTCGCTAATTTGCTGGTCGGCATCGCTGATTAACCGACACCGCATTTAAGAACTGAATAATCCAGCAGCGAACGGGGCCATGTTGAACGTGGCACGTTCAACGTGCTGACGAACCTCGTTTGAGGACCGAAATTTTTACATAAAATTCGCCAATGTTTAGTTGAGCACCTATCGAAAGAGTTGAAACTGGTGTGTTGTGTGTCATGTGCCACACGTGGCTTCAGCACCTCTGAACTTGCAAGTCACTCGTGCTTGCAAAACGTCAGGAGGAAACTATTTTTCACGGCGGCCTAATAAGGTCACCAAAACATTCAATTTTTTTTCCAATTCTCAATCTAGAACAAGTAGCAACTTGAATTTTTCAGTCTATAGCAGACGTACGGTGCTAAAGGTCCATAAAAGACCATTGGAATCGCACACAATTCTGAATTTTTACAATTTTATAAAAGTTGGTTTGAAAGTGAGAGTAGAGCAAGTAGGGACTTGAATTTCTCAAAGCTTATAGAAGGCACTCAGTGCTAAAGATCCTCAAAATACCGAACGTTTTCACAGAACAGCAAGCTCTCCAGTAAATATTCCTAACTTCCAATCGACAGCAAATAGAGACTCGACATTTGCACTGTTTATAGAACAGACGCATTAAAGTTTATTTTTTGCGACCTTCGGAAAAGTTGCACTAAACATAAATGCCTTCACGCCGCTGCAGGCTCCTTTCTAATAACAATTTATTATTGCCAATCTATTAGAGATGGGTAACTCAGTGAAGAGCCGGCGCAGTGTCGGCGGAATGGCTTGGTGCGCCAACTCACTGAACCGGCGCAGTAACCCACCGGCGCATTAAAAAAAATTATTTTAAAATTTTCGCATCTGCGGTTCACCAATAAAAAAATCCTTACTTCTGGAGCAAGTAGCAAATTGTACTTATTACAATGTATAGAAAATACGTGAATCTGCGCCGTGTAAACACCTCTGAAGATGCAAATCACTCGTGCTTGCGAAACGTCCGGAAGGAATTCGTGTCTTTAAATTGCTTTGAAACCCCGAAAGGCTCATTAGTTTCAAGCACAAACCCTTCAATAATTGAAGAAGCGCCTCGAGTGACGCCACTGAGTGACAGTAATAACAGCATTTCAAGACCCGACTGGAAAGCGCTCGGTAAACGGATAAATAGCATTAAAAATCCAGAAATCTCGACTGGAATCGGTGCTGCGCCCAACCCCAGGTAATCCGGGAAACTTTCAGCTGATGTTTTATTCATCCGTCCGGCAAAAGAATTTCCAAATTATCTCCCGAATAACTAGAAAACTTTCCCGTCAGTTCCGGATAGTTTGGGCCGTTTTAGTCCAAGGGAGCGGTTCCCTTGGAGCGAGTGCATTGTCAATGTGGAGTCCTGAGGGGAATTTTGGGGCGTGTGGGCGAGCTTGCATGAGTGACCGCCTCAAAAACTTGAACGCTTTTAACAAAACAATGCAATTAGTAGTTGGGTATGCAGCAGACGTACCGTCGACCTATAGAAACTGTCGGCTTTTTCCTCACTGTAAGCCAGATGAATTAATAAAGCACCAATAAGCGTTTTGGGACGGTTGCAAATCCAGGATTTAATTAAATTCGAGTGCCGGAAATGTGGAACTCGTCGATTGTTGTGAAATTCGTATGTCGAGCCGGCTCGATACATACAACAATTCGCCGATATTTAACGACTATTTCGGCTCGAGTGACTGAAATTCGATAATGGGACCTCGACGTCGACGTTTTCCTTTAATTGATCCGATTTTCCTTTTCGGCGTCCATTAGAACATCAGTTTTTTTTGCAGATTTTAGGATTAAAAGTAACTTTCACTAATCTAACTAGACGTGCGTTTGAAAATGTTTTATTCCTGTTGTATTCCAATAGTAGAATTTGTCGTCGCTTAAGCGTATTCAGCATTCGATGACCGCAAGAACGTGTGCAACATAAAGCCACTGTCCTTTTGCATGTCTTTTTCTTGCCGTGCCACCAGAGTGGCCATTCCTTCGGGAATTACTGGCTGCATAAAGGTGGTGACACTGCAGGCATAAGGGCGTTTTGAAAGGAAGGCAAAGGAAAGCCCGCATCAGGACGCCGCAAGCTACAGCGTCCTCAAAGAGGCGCTTAGATGTATCTCTAATGTTCGAGAATGCACTAACTCGCTGCTCCTTTTATGTTTGTGCATATGAGTTTAGGGGGAGCGACGGGCCCTTTGGGGCGAATCTGCAGTGTCACCTCCTGCCTTCCCTGCTTATTTCATCTAAACCTGAGGATTTTTGTTACGTTTGCGCACCCTGTAGCCTCGGTTCTTCTTCATATAAAGAGATATACGTTTCGTCGGAAAAACACATACGCCATTCCCGCCAAGCTTCGGGCGGACGTGTAGGGAATTTATATTTTTCCGCCATTATAGGGCTAATATCTCTAAGCGCGTCATGAGCTCCCATAAATTGCTTTCTTTCACCATTTCTATTTCGTCAAATCTTTGATTAATCAGTTGCCTGTTTGAAAAGCCCAAACGCTCATCCTGCTCGAAGGACCAAATTTAAAGTTTTTAGTTGAAGTTTGAACGCGCCACTAAATCAGATGAGTCAAACACGTGTCCCAAAGACAAAAACCGCGCATTCCACATGGTTTTTCCGGGTTTGCGTTGCCTGTCAGGAGGCATTCAGACGTGGGACTGCGGCACAAAAAAATGGGCTCAGGCAATGAAAAGGGACGTGGAAATGGCTCTGGAGGGCAATTAATCGTCATTTTTGTCGTCCAAGATGGATTGCTCGAACAACTACAGTTGGGGGCGCAACGGATATGAACGATTAGTTCGAATTTTACCGGGCCAGAGCGTCAAATTAAAATTTATTGTGCGCTTATTGACAGTAATTTTGTCGGGGCTTTTTGCGGAGCCTCAAGAAACCTCGCTTTGCGCCTTTAACTAGCCGCAATTGAGCCTGTTCGGGGGCTGAAATCTAATCGTCCGAAATAAAATAAACATTCACCAACATTGGGCCCATCTGTCTTGACAGTCAGGGCAGGGAGTACACTAACTGAAAGCCCTGGCTCCGTGTCAGTGTACATTACGGGCTGAAGAAAATAAATCCGCTCAGAACGTGCCTTGCATAAATGTATTAACCTGCGACGTACAGGATCGTACTTTGCTGCCGCGATTAATCAGTTTCACTGTGAATCGGCTCTAAGTCCTGAATTTATTGCCTAGACAGGCTCCAATATAGGGACCAGTCCTTCTAATAGCCATCTTATTACTCACTTTTTGCATCAGCTAAACGATGGTAGGTATCTGAGTATCGAACAGGCTCTACACCTTTCGAGATTTTTTTTATTGAAAACCCCCATAAAGAGGATGATGGTTGGTGAGACCAGGCTCTTGCAAAAGCTGCGATTTTTTTTATTTTGGAGATGATCCGAGCAACTCAAATTGGGCTCTATCTCTTTGGAGGTTCGAAATATTGCGTGACGTCTGAGGAGGAAACGATGGGTTTCGAAACGCTCAATCTAAAAGCCTCTAGTAATTGCTGCGATAGTTTCAACCGTTGCTGAGATGCTGGCGGTTAGACTTTTCGCTTCTAACTTTGAAACCATTCGAAATTTTCATTTTTCCTTCTACTGAATATGGAAATATTTTCGACGATTTCAACAAGAAAAGTCGAAATTTACTGCAACAAGCATTTTGAAAGACTAAATTGGAAGCAAAACCCACTAAAGAGGCCTTAACACAGAGCCCGGTGAAAATGTATGAGACTTAGAATAAGGTATAACACAGACGTAACACTAGCGGAACGATTACCTGGCTGGAAAATTAATGATAGCCACGCTTTGGCTACATGAAGAGCAATCTGGCTGGTAAGCGGGGAATATACATGACGGATACATTATTTATGAATGTGCTTTTAAACATTCAAGGGGTAATCACTTGAAGCGACCGTTTCCAACTCGGAAAAACTCGCCTAATTAAAGATGTGTCCTTTAAAACAGCCACTTTACATGAAAAAAGTCGAAATTCCCTGTTCCATATGTGTTAAAGTGCCATTCCAGCGCCTGCCAAGTGTTAATCGGTGTCTGGAAACCCGCATGGAATCCAATATGCTGCGAGTACATAATAAAACTCGTTCCTAATCAATCGGTTTAAACCAAATACGGTTGACATAAGTTCGAATTACAAATGCCGAAATCGATGAACTGATATTTCATTGGAAGCAATATTGTATCCGGCCGTCTGGCGGCATGTTCGAGGGCTACAAGTGCATAATTTCAGCCCTTACATCAATGCGAATCATTCCCGTGGGATAAGCGGCAGCTTTAAATGGTATTCCGGTATTTGCACGATGCATTAAGCGCATTCATGCGGCGTGTTGGCCCGTATTAATTCGCAAACAGACTATTTAATATGCCAGAACTTCGTCACGTCCGGATTTCTTTGCATGGCACGCCATTGGTCCGGATTCGTCGGTCACTGATGTAATTTAATGTCACCAGGGCAAAAAAATGAAGCCCGCAGGAGATGACGGTAATCCGGTTTTCGGCATCTCTTCGTCCTCCAGAGAGTTCACCAGGACGTATCAGTGCGTAATAATGACATTTGACGAGTAGAAAAAAACACGGATAACGGAATTCAGGTCCTCATTCCCATTCCAGGCTTATCCGAATTCACTCAATCTCCCCGACGAATTTGTTGGTTCGGTCAGTTTTATGGTTAATTTCTCTATACGCATTAAGAAGCAATTATGAAAGTGGAATATTTGCAGTTGAAAAGTACACAATTTCAAAACAAAATTGGAGGTTTTTGGTTCAACTTCACTCTTGGAGCAGTGTATATTTGCGATGCGGTTTGCCGTTAGTTACATGCGGGCACATCTGACTGACGCCACTCGAATTACACCGCCCGCAAATTGAAGTGATCTAGTAACTCTCTATATAGCAAATCAGAATACGGAAGCGCATTGATACCTACATCAAAAGAGTTAAGTTTTTCGGGCTTTTAGGCCGTTGGGGAAACGAATTTCTGCCTAACGTTTCGCAAGCACCAGTGGTTTGCATCTTCAGAGGTGTTAAAGTCACATGTGGCACACCTTTGGCGATTAAAGTCAACTTGCTCCAGATTAGAATAAGGGAACATTTGTTGGAGCTTGCAGTTCTGTGGAAACGTTCATTTTGAGACCAACCTTCAGAAAGCTTTCAAAAATTCGATTTTAAGGCAATTCGAATGCCCCTTTCATATTGATTCGGCTCAAGTGTCTACTATCGATTGCCGAAAATTCAATTTGCTACTTGTTCTAAACTGGAAGTAACGATTTTTTATTGAAGAGCCTGTTGTCGGTTGAAAACGGCCATTTTAAGACATCTAGAAAATTTTCAAAAATCAGGATTTGATTTGATTGGAATGATCTTCTGAGACCTTTTAGTATTAGGAGTTTTCTTTGGTTGGTGAAAAATTCAAGTCGCTACTTGCTCTAGATTGGAAACAGATATTAATAATAAATAAAGATATTAATATGAATTTTTATTTCAGAGTCTGCATTTGCGAGAAAACATTCATCTTCAAACCGACTTTTATCAAATTTAAAAAATCAAGATTTAGTGCGATTCAAATGATTTTTTGGGGTTCTTTAGCACAGAGAGTTGTCTATAGGCTGTGAAAAATTCAAGTCGCTACTTGCTCTGGATTGGAAGTGGGAAAATTTTATTAGAGCGTCTGCGTCTGCAGTTGCGAGAAAACGTTCATTTCCAAACCAACTTTTGTAAAATTTTAAAAATCAGTTTTATCTCTGTAGCTCCGATTGCGTCATCAAGTCGCTACTTGCGCTAAGGCGGAAAACCGAATATTTCCTTAGAGAGTCTGCAGTTGCGAAAAAACGACAATTTTCAACGAAATTTCGGCTCAAAAAAAACTCCCCAGATTCAATTCATAAAATCCAATGAAACACCCTGTAGATATTGAAAATAGTGAGGAGTAGAAAACGGGTAGAAGATTGGGCAATATTTAAATTTCCACTTTTATTTGGACACGAACGCTCTAAAAGGGATGGCGCTTAATGTTCCAAGACGATTCCGTTTTTGCCCGCAGGAACATTAAAATGTTCGTCGGAGGTAGTTTTATCCGTCTTTTTTGTTTTTTTCGCCGGAGAACTACTTAATGTCAGTCTAAATAGGGTCGTTTAGCCGAGAGAAAAATATATCGAGTTACCGGTTCCAGAAGTGCATGAAACTTCTTGCGCCAGCTTATCTAATGTCGGGCGCATTTTAATCGGGTGCGTTTCTTAGGGCGGTCCTTCCACGTTCAGCGTCGTCGCGACCACTAAAGCGTCCCTTTAAACGGACGCACTGATGCGTGAAACGATAACCGGAAATAATTGCCCGGATTATCGTTTCCACTTCGCACAGATTCGACTGTGCCTTGAAACAAAAGAACGACGATGTGTTGCAGGGAATTTGCCGGTTATCGTAGCGTCGCGACGCCGACGTGAAAAATTTCACTTCGACGCTTCGGCCCAAGCGAATCCAACTTTTCGAGCCACTGATTTCATTCGCTTCTCTTGCCCAAATCAGCTCGGTAATTCCGTAGTCAAATGCACGGGGAGAAAAAACCAGTGACGTACGCCCATTATTCATACCCACGCAGGGAAGTGTCGTTTATCATTTGGCGTCTTGAAACTAACCAAGTTCCCTTCTAACCTTCTCGCTCCCGAACCAGAAATGAAACATTTAAGGGAATTATTGCCTGCAATATGCGAGGTTTGGTTCGCAGTGGCAGCTGCGTTCCCAAATGGTTGCAACTAATCGCAACCAATGAAAAACTAGGGATACGAAGTGAAGTTTTTGTCCAGCTGATCCAGATGCTGGATAACTGGGCCTTTAGGGCCCTTGCGATAGGTTTTATTGATTTTCCGCATGGCCAGAACGTTCGGAATAAACAGGCAAACATTGATGTATTGGAGCAGGCCGCAACTTCGTAGCGACAGCATAATAAGTTACCAGCCACCAAAACCGGCTCAGCTACATCCCGCAGAATTCACTTTTTACTAGCAGAGTGCCCCATTTTTCACAAGTGTGCCTGCATGTAGAGCGGTGCCAATTTATCTTGCATGAACTATCGGCATATTTTGAATTATTTATTCTTGTGCTTGGCCCGGGACAACAGTTAACATGGCAAATATCAGCAACGGAATGGAAAATGGGAAACGGTGCGCGGTGTCACCCCCGCAGCCCACCCGATGAGTACCCAAGACGTTTCCAACAAAAATGCGTTGAATTTTATGAGAACAAACAGCCGAGCCCGAGACTCGAGGTGTTTGCCTTTTAAATTAGTTTACCCAGGCTGAACGGGAGGAGCATGAGGTGGCGCACTTTTTGCCACCCTTAAAACCATGTCTCCAATAGATAAGGCGCAAACACGTCAACTACATATGTTATTTCTTATTCTTCCAATGGTGCAGCATGTGGAACCACAGGTTCCTGAGCAAATTGAAAATCGAGTTGAAGCATTGCACAGCTCTGAACCCAAACCGGTTTAAGATTCGAAAAAAGCCTGCTCTGAAGGTTCGGAACTTCTCATTCTGCAGCTATTGATGGTCGCTGTATAATAAAGCGGACTCAACAAGAACGAATGCGGTTGTTGCAAAGTGGGAGACAATGTTTACAACACAAGTACCTACTCCTTAATGTTGGCATCGATAACTGTGAATGTTCAAGAGCCTCATTATATGATCCTTATTTTTCCCTATTAAGAGAACGAGGTCTCGAAGGAACAGAAACAATGATCAAAGTGACTTGACTTGAGAATCTAGAATCCCTGGAAGAGGAATGCGACTGTCCACAGTAGTCGAGCCTCATATTGGAAAAACATTTTGCATTCTGCAACCTGAAGCCTAAGTAAAGAAGGGAATTACCATTAAAGCCACGGAGAAAATTGATCAAAAATCAGCTCATTTATCATGCACACATACGCCTCAAACTCAATAACACGCCTGCATATTCAAACGCCCCTCTTTCGAAAGATGGTTTTTCACAGCGCCTAAAAACGGTGCAAATTCAATTTGCGAGCAATCGAAGTGGGAAAGCGTACAGCTTTTGAAGCGGTTCTTTAATTTTATTTGAATCCACTCCCAAGTGAATTGTGGAGAGCTGCATTAGTGAATTTGAAGAAAATTCTGAATTAGTTTTGCTCATTTTCGGCATTCGAATGCTGAATGCATTCCTATCAGAAACCTAAAACCTAAATCGATTCGAATATCCAAAGTACATAATTTTCGATTGCATGATATCCCTCTTTGCACAGTAAATTTGAAATTCGCGTTCGGTATCTCGTTAGCGTCGAAAATTTCTCGAAGAACGCAAAGGACGCGAAACGTTCCAACGGTATTTGAATAAGAAAATGATTTAGTTCCATGTTTGACAAATATACGGGGGTTTATTTAGTCGGCAAAGAAGTGGAAAATATCGAAGAACTTCGGTGAATATCCAGGCGGCCAAACAATGCCCTTCCAGCCTTACCACTCTATACATCAAATCGGCCACATATCTAAGGGTGGAGGCGCGATTCATCAATCAAGACCATTCAAGGGCCCCGAAATCCCTTTTTCACTTCACGTTGCGATGTAAACAGCGACCTTACTGACCATATTTCACCAAAAAACCCCACGCTCTGGAACGAGATTTGCCCGGGAAACCATCGAATTTATAACGAAACCATATGCTCATTTTCACACTTTTGCCATACATGATTTTCGTTTTTTTGTCGCGCGAGGAGGAATTCGCCCTGGATGAACCAATAAGTGAACTTTGGTGGGAAATTTGAAAATACCATTCTCCCATTGGCCTGAAAGATGTCCCGATTTATCGCCCATTGAATATGATTGGAGCTAGATTCAACCAATCCCCTACAGGCTACTACTATACTGTTATATAACAGTAGAAAGAGTATACAACAGGCCTAAGGCGTTTTCATTTAAAAATGTATCAGAATTAGACACAAAAAATGCAAGTCTTGGATGGAATTTGTGGTAGGAGAACAACAAACTACCAATCAGACAGTGAGGAAGGTTTTTTTTACATTCAGACCAGTGTCGTGCCCGAAGGGCTCGGCACAACAAATACGTTAGAGTCAAATTGAAGTTCAAGTAGACTTCGACAGCCAGTGAGTCTAATGTAATTGTTGTGCCGAGCCCTTCGGGCACGACACTGGTCCGAATGTAAAAAAATCCTTCCTAACTGTGTGATTTGTGGTTTGTTGTTCTCCTACGAGTGTCGTGCCCGAAGGGCTCGGCACAACAAATACATTAGAGTCTAATTGAAGTTCAAGTAGACTTCGACAGGAAAACAACAAACAAGCAATCAAACAGTAAGGAACGTTTTTTTTTACATTCGGACCAGTGTCGTGCCCGAAGGGCTCGGCACAACAAATACATTAGAGCCTAATGGATGTTCAACTAAAGTTCGACATCCAGTAGAGTATCACAAAAAATCGCATTTTCCAATAAAAATTTACTGAATTTGAAATGAATTTTGGGCAATACTTCTGAGACTCACGGTATAGTGAAGCGATGGGACAGACCGGCTTGGTCTTTTTGTCTCCCCGGGTTTCTCTTGTCCAGAAGAGAATCCAGGTTAATTTTCTAGGTCCAGAACGTGGCAGCATTCCGGCCTCTAATTAAAATGCCCATGCCGAGGCAAGTTTAAGCAAATACCGGGATTCGTGCCGGAAAAAGTGCATCTTTCCAGGGAATTTCCTCGGAAATTTCCAAACCCACCAAGGGGATGAGCCAAAGTGAACATTAATAGAGCAGGTAAAAACGGTCCGTGACGGTCTGATTAAATGGAGCAAGAGAAAAACGTTTGCGGTTGCTCCCCCTGTGGCTTTGCCTTGGAACCCCGAGGAACATTGACGTTGATTTTCCAAAGGAAAACGCTTAATAACTTTGGCCTGAATAATTGGCTTTGCCAGCGTTCAGCTGCCAAGATCCATTCCAAGTCCATCGGCCAATTTCCGGAGACGGATCGAAGAAAGAAAATCAACAAAATATCTGGTCGGAAAAAGTCGCGAAACTCAATGAACTCCCGGATAACCTCCGAAACTCTCCGCTCCGCTGGTACACATAAACTCGTTACATTGCTTGGAAAGTATCGAGAAGTAAAAAATAAATGTATAGGGAAAAAGTTAGCCGGAAAACTTCCGGATATAAAGGGGCGGACTCTGCCGAATAGGAAATTGCGTTTAGAAGTAGAGAGACGAGGAATCGGATTCCCTCGGGACTTCAGTTTATCGGGAGACACGCTCAAAGTTGATTCGCTTTGTTTGACGTAAGTTTGGCTAATTCTTCTACTCCTGCTGTTGAAGACTTGCAAATTTAATCAAGAATGGATTCAACTACACGCCCAGTAGGTAGATCCATTCCAGAATACCGGAGGAATATCAATCACCAATAATCAACAACAACAACGGCAGTTAATGATGCATTCCAGCCGAATCCAGCAGCCGGATATCCAGGAAGATGCGCTTAATCAATGGTTATTGAAAGTGGCACGTGCCAGAATAAAATTCCTGCTGACTGAAGCATGTCCAGGTTTATTGGTTTTCAGCGGCGTGTCAGTCAAGCTGCAGCCAAAGTGGATTCAGTTGGAAAATCCTGACCTTCATCCAAAGGCCCGGAGAATATGTTTTTGCCATTTCGTGCTCAAGATCCAGTTAATCGGGCCCCTCGAAAAATCCGGCCGGCTATAAATCGGGGTCATTCGATTTTCCCGGAGTTTCCCATTCGGAGAAAACACGATACGGGACATAAACAGAAGCATAATACGGCAATAAGCCGACACAGGGTAGTCAGTTCGGCTCATTTCCTTACAAATTTCCTGTTATCAATCTGGCAAGCAGCAAGTTTCCAATGGAGGGGATTCACAGCTTGTTCTACCAAACCGGATCCAGATTGTTGGGGTTTTTGCAGTGTCAATCGATCTTTATGCGATTTTCTTTGGCTCTTTCCATCACTTCGGCACAAGCATTTGAAGCACCTGGCTGGCAACGCAGGTAAGCTACTGCTTGCTTTCCTTCTACTCTTGCCCTGGGCTTTGCCTGCTACCCATTTAAATTGTGCTAAGGGATTTCGGATTTTTCATTTTCTTGAAACTGTGACAGCCGCCAGCCAGTCAGTTTAATTTGCGATGTCGCGACGCACAAGAAAAAATAACTTCTAAAACATCCAGGAATATCAGCAGGATAATCCACTTTGATGCTGACGGCTCACCGGGGAGTTTTGCAGTGAGGAAGAAATGCGAAATAATCAAACGCCAGTTTGAAAATCAAACAAGCTGCACCGGGCGACTAGTTTGAGAGCGCGTGGGTCGTTGCAGCTGAGAGCAATCAGCAATTTTCCAACTTTTCTGCGGATTTGTAAAGTTTTCGGGCGGCGATTTTTCGAACACCGCCGCTTTATTTAGGAGCGCTGCTAATGAAGCGCGGCCGAAAGTTTTGATTCCGGAAAGTGCAGGCATGAACTAAACGGGCCGGTAGAAAGCCATAGGGCCGGGAAAAATCCACTCAGCCATTAATATTGGGGGGCTGTAGTGATGCCCAAAAAGCCATTTCGCACTAGCTGGAGCTTATTAATTCGATGTCAATGGCGGTTTTCAATCAAGAGCCCTTAAAGAGCTGCCATATCCGAAGTTTAATTAAATCTACAGAACTTTAAACAAGGACCAAAGCCGGGACGAGCAATCCATAAATTATCTCTGGACAGGGTTCGGGAACGGGGCCCGCCCGACTACTGGAAAAACTCTAATTTAGGTGTTAATTCCTGATGAGGGATGGGATGGGGGCGATATTATTATTTCGAGTGGAACTGGAAGGGGTAATCGATGGGCCAATCAATCTGTTCGAAGAGTCACACGTCAACTTTCCAGCTGCCCCAAATGAACTGAGAAATCTCGGCTTCCAACTTAAATTACCACTCTAATAAGGAACGCCGTGGAATCATTAATTTTCTCAGACACCTAATGGTGTTCGTCGCGCCTATTATTCAGACTTATCTTCTATCTTAAATTCGAAACCGGTTCTCTGGTGGCAGCGAGATGTCTTGATTGATACCCAAGGAATTCGCGACTCGAAAGCACCCTTTTCTACTCGAGAGAAAAAAACACCCTCCATGCAATTTGTTTGGTTTATTCGGCGAAAATTCAGCAAAAATCGCCGCTCGCAAGAGCATAGTTACGATGCGTGTCGGCATTTCTATATTCCATTTAAAAAAATCTATGCAAATGCTCTTTCCGGAAGAGGAGCTCCAAATTGAAACCGGCTCTAGAGTAACTTTGAATGCGGCACACAAAAACAACATAGAAAAAAACGCAATCCGGCGTGTTTGTTTCGCGTTCAAAGGGGATTTTTTTAATAAACGCTCTCGCGTTTTACGAATATGCATCCCAAATCACTCTAATGTAAACATACACCCACCTTGTCATATATTTCATCGCTTTAAGCGAGCCAGTTTTTATTTTTCTCCCACTGTAGCTGGCCTGAATTGATGGTTCACGCTCAGCAATTTACAATGCGCCAGTTGGGAAAATATTATATTTAATTCGAATTTAATTAAAGCAAATTAACATGGACTTGTCCCACTGCTTTGCCATTTGCAACCGCTGTAGTTAAGTTTGGAAACGTGACCACAAACAGTGGTCTGGAACATCAAAGTCGCAAGACCCGCAGTGAAATTATTCCAAGGTTTCCAGACTTTTTTGGCAAAAAAGTTGTTGCATGACACTGGTTTGAATGTGTAAAATGCTTCCTAACTGTCTGATTCGTGGTTTGTTGTTCTACCAGTGTCGCACTGGAAATACATCAGACTCTAATGGATGTTTAAGTACATGACTTCGACATGCAGTGAAGTTTAATGCATTTGTTGTGCCGAGCCCTTCGGGCACGACACTGGTAGGAGCACAACCAACTACAAATTAGACAGTTGGGAAGGTTTTTTACATTGAGACCAGTGTCGTGCCCGAAGGGCTCAACACAACAAATACATTAAACTCATCTGGGTGTCTATTTAAACATTAATTACACTCTAATGTATTTGTTGTGCCGAGTCCTTCGGGCACGACACTGGTCTGAATGTTAAAAAAACCTCCCTAACTATATGATTTGTAGTTTGTTGTTCTCCTACCAGTGTCGTGCCCGAAGGGCTCGGCACAGCAATTACATTAGACTCTTTTGAATGTCGAATTCTACTTACACATTCATTAGACTCTAATGTATTTGTTGTGCCGAGCCGTTCGGGCACGACACTTTTGGTAGGCGAACAACAAACTACAAATCAGTCACTAAGATGAAGCAATTAGAGACCCTGGCAAGGTTGGTCAGTGTTAGGGCCACTCAACAGGTCCATTAAATTAAATCTGTACCCGACAACAAATGAGGGTTTAAAACGAACAAAACCAGAAAATTGTCATTTCTTCGTTTTGGGGTGTTGGCTTTGGTGCTGGTGCTGTGAAAACTGTGGCTGGTACGTCACTGTTTGCGCAAAGTATTAAGTTAAGAATGGGCGGAGGAGGCTGAATTAGACCCCAAATACTGACAGTGGCAACATCAATCTTCGCCCCGCTCCTCCACAGTTCCGGTTTCATTATAAAACAGATTCGTCTTACCGAAAAGTGTAACGCATAGTGGTTGCAAAGGGCGCCCGCCCTTTGCCTGTGTTTTTCGGATTAGTCGAAAAAGCGTGTTTTTTGCAAGTTTCCATTTGGTTTTCACCGAATTTCGGCCGATTTCCTAATGTTAAAATGGCAGATATTTAAGCCCGAGAAACATTCCAGCAACGAAAATTTTAATTACCCTCTAAAAACCGTCGATTTCGAACGGAAATCGCGCTTTCGGCTCGCCCACACTCCGAATTCCAATTATTGTCGGCACAGTCTAGGAATTCCATCTTTCGCAAAATATCAAACCAATTCCGAAGAAATTTCACCCCTAATTGGGTTTTTATATTGACAGCGGCCCTCGATGCGATGAAACAAATTTAATTTTAAATTGACTTTTTACGCGATCCTATTAGAAGTTCGGATCTGGCGGTGACATTTTTGTTAATTTGGAAAATGAAACTTCCTACAAGTTCTAGACGATTGGCGCATTCTTCGCGTCCCGTCCCGGACGCTTATAGGTATCCGAAGTTTTGAGGAGTTTAATTGAAAGTTTCCGTCCGGGCAAAATTTAATTCGCGATTTACTAGCGAGTGGTACATCGATTGCTACAAGCGCTGATCAAACCGATTAACTTGTTTTGCCAATGCTTGACAAGACAGTTAGCGGGGAGTTGGGCGCGCCTAGTTATGGGCACTCAGACAGAGTAACAATGCGGGGGTATAAATTACCCCTTCTTGGAACATTTGGCGTCTCAGTAATCCCCATACTCCACGCAAAGTGTTAAATCGCATCTTGCCACCGAAATTGGCCTCCCCCTAATGATGAGCCGCGTCAAAATCATTAATTTCACCCGACAGCTAATACCGTTCTTCGTGTGATCTTGATTGATATCGGTATCCACCTTGATTGTGGATTTTCCGACTGCCTTCTACTGTTCGGCTTTGCTTCTTGCGTTCGCACATAATCGATCGGTTTCGAAACAAAATTTGTCATTGCAAAACCGAAATTGAAACGACAACACCCCGCCTCGATAATGTATTTTTCACGGCAAACAATAAAAACGTCCCACTTTCTTTAAATGGATTTTCTGGAATATTTAAATGCCTTTCAAATTCAAACACCGAACAAAAGATCTAAATTTGCGGTGTTTTTTTACGAGGAAATTAATTTGTTGAGGATTAAAGAAATTGTTCCCTTCGGGCGCGACGCTGGTTCGAATGCAAAAAACCTTCCTAACTGTTGGATTTCTGGTTTGTTGTTTTTCTACCAGTGTCCTTCCCGAAGGGCTTGGCACAACAAATACATTAAACTCCACAGGACGTTGAAGTCTAGTTGGACATCATTCAGACTCCAATGTATTTGTTGTGCCGAGCCCTCCGGGCACGACACTGGTAGAAGAACAACATGCCAGAGATCAAACAGTTCGGAGGGTATTTTGCATTCGGACCAGTGTCGTGCCCGAAGGTCTCGGCACAACAAATACATTAGAGCCTGATTAATGTAAGTAGACTTCGAAATCCAGCGGAGACTTAATGTATTCGCTTCGTGCGTTCGCACATAATCGATCGGTTTCGAAACAAATTTTGTCATTGCAAAACCGTAATTGAAACGCCAACACCCCGCCTCGATAATGTATTTTTGACGGCAAACAATAAAAACGTCCCACTTCCCTTAAACGGATATTCTAAAATATTTAAATGCCTTCAAACTTCCATTCAAACAGCGAACAAAAGCCCTAAATTTGCGGTGTCTTCTTACGAGGAGATTAATTTGTTGAGGGAATTATTCCCTGAAACAACACCCCGTTTTAGACAGTTTATACAACTCGGCGGCAGAGCGACAGCTTACTTTTAGAATAGACGTCGAATTTGAAAGTGTCTTGGGATTAACCTTTTGTTACCTTTTGAGCTTTCAGCTCCAAGCGGAACGCAATTAATATGCGGATTTTTGCATTCGGAATCATTGCTTGACCACGATTTTCACCACTCTAAACCACTGTAATATATGTACCTATGGTAAAGTTCACCACCAGGCTGGAGGTCTTTTATGTAGAATTTCATTACCATTGCCATTTGAAATTGGAATATTTTTCGCTTCAACTGACGACGACAGTATATCACAGTGGTTTGGAGTGTGAAAAAAACTGTAAAAATTTTGTGCTTGTTTCAGGCGAAAAACCGTACAAGTGCTCTTGGGAGGGATGCGAATGGCGTTTTGCTAGAAGTGACGAGCTGACGAGGCACTATCGCAAACATACCGGCGCTAAACCCTTCAAGTGCCGCCACTGCGAGCGTTGCTTCAGCCGATCGGACCATTTGGCCCTGCACATGAAACGTCACGCTTCCGGGTGACCAATTTAAAATAAAAACAAATATTTAATTAGCACGTTTTAATGGACTGGCGATTTTCCATTCAGCCGGGCAAACAGCCTTGTTTTGTTGCTGCCTCTTTTCTACCACTACTGGATGAAACCGTAACTTTTCTACACCCAAAGAACAATTCCTTTTATACAAACAATAATCGCTCAAGTTGAAAGGTGCTTAATTAAATGTCTGTATGAAGGGTAAAGGGCGGTCGAAGGACCGCCTTCACTGCCAGTTACCGCAAATAGAGTGTACATATAGAACAGTAAGGTAAGAAATACGTGTAATGGTATACGGGGCGCGCTGGAACGACAGCAGATAGAAGAAGTATTAATTTTCTTATCTATTTTTCTGACGGACTTTTAGGCTTAGTCTATGCTAGGGGTTAAGGATAGATCGATAGGGGCTGCGTGTGCAAAACTCCGGCTCGCCCCGTACCAATTTCTGTCTTCTAGCAACAGGTTTAAGTGTAGGAAAACGTTAGGGTAAACTGTAGTCGAGCTAAAGAATGTTTTCTCTAAATATCTGGCATGTTATAGGAATCAAATTCAGGTCAGTAGTAGGCTAATAACACTATTTATTAACTAATAAGGAAACGAAACTGTTGACAACTAGATGATTAGAGAAGGTATTGTTGATGTAGTCTAGCTCCAAAATGATGTTCAACCTGTGATTTAATAAACAGTGGCGCACCCGAAAATCCACCGAAAAAACCCGGACCGGAGTTTTTTGGGCGCATTTTTCTGGCCTGCGCGCCATCAGCTCATCGGAACGATTGGACGCGATCCGAGTGTAGCGAAAACACGCAAAAAAAAACAAATACACTTACAGGGCGGTTTTGTTAAGACGTTTTACGTGTTTTTCATTCTAAGTATAGCTACTAATATGTCGTAACAGTGTCGTACACAGTCTTGTGACCGTTGTCTTAACGTTCCGTAATTTGGATCATGTGCAAGTGTGGGCGAGAGTTTCAGGTCAATTGCTGATTTGCCATCACCACGAAAATTGCGCCGTACCCACTAATGCTTGGCCTATGTTTTTGCGATGCCAAACCACTGCCTGCACAACCAGAGAGGGCAAGTTTTGGTCCAGAAAGGAGAAAGAAAAGCCTCCTCAAGTTTTGTTGCGAGTTTGCCATTTTTTACAGTTCTTTTGCCCTTCATTTCATGGTTGAAATAAAAGTTTCCATTTCGGAACATCATCAGGAACTGTTTTTCGGTTTTATAAATGTCGTGGATTTTTTCGCAACTTTTTCGTTCTGCAATAGTTGGCAACGAAGTCATTTTCTTCAAAACTAAGGGTCAAGGGTCAAAACGAATTTTTAAATTTCTTCAATTTTTGTGAAATTTCTCCAATTTTTTCCTTTTCAGTGCCCCCCTAGACAAATAAACACTTTTCTTCGAAACTACGAGGGGTACAAAAACATCTGCCAAACTGCGTTCGACAGCTGACAGCACAGGGTCCACACCCTGGAAGTTTCGATTTCAAGTCATCATCAGGGATATTTTGACGAATTTTTCAATTCCTCTCATTTTCGAGCAAGTTGTCCCTTCGAGTGCACTCTTTGCCAAATTAGTAATTTTGGGTATATCAGCACCGTACATACGCGCGAGGTTTCGACATCAGGCCATCATCAAGGATTTTTTTGCCGACGTTCCCCAAATTTCTCCAAAACTAGAAGCAATTGAAACACCTGCTAAACAACATTTGATAGCCAAAAAGTTTCGGTTACTTTAGACCACCATCGGGAATTTCAATATGACGGCATTTGGTTAACCAAAACAGTGGCCAAGCATTAGTGCCACATAGGACAAAAAAACCTGGCATATTTCGGTCTGATTAGGGAAATGTTCATGTTTTTCGTTAGGGTTAGAGTTGTGTATAGTTAATTCTGTAGAAAACAAAAGAGGCATAAGGAATCCAATTCCAAAGCGATGGGCGTTTGTTGAATTGTGCGTAGAAAATATGTTTATAACAGTTTGGAAGTTTATCTAGAGAGAGAATATATCGATTATGGTAGAATAGAAGAGTCTTTGCAGACCGTTACGTCACCGCAATAGTTACCCCCTTCCACTGGATACTTGAGTTTATAGTCACATTCTGCTTGATGTATAGAGTGGTGCAATATGAAAATGTGTTCTTATATACGCTTATGTGCACACAAATCCCGCTTATTCACTAAACAAAAAGGCTTTATAATGCATTTATTAGATTAGTAGTTTTGTTGAGAGCTTGAGAGTTTTATATTGTATAATTTCGTTATGTTTGAACGAGTTTATTTCGTATAATTTTATTCGTTGTTAATGCAAAATTACGTGGTAAACTTTATGAGAATGTTACAAGGGTGTTCGAGAAACTAGTTGACAATTTTAAGGCAACGGTCGCAGGGCGCTACTGTCTAAGTAGGTTTAGAATTTAGGTTTAGCAAGTACGTTTGTGTCAAAGTATTAACTATTGAAGACTGTGCAGAGGGCGAGTTTTGATCGTCTAGGTTTTAGGCTGTCATTTTTTTCTAATTTTTAACGGGCCGAACTGGGCTTACGCACGAGTAACCGACATGGTCAACATTGGAGCGCAACGCGCTCGCACTAGATCTAATGAAATAGAAATATGTTTAAGTAAGTGACCTTCGATACAAATCAAGAAAAATCTCAAATGCAACGATTTAGCCCTGTACAGCAAGCAAATTTTTCTATGATGAACAAAAGCATTTAGCGTTTATGTGAAAATGCCACCCCCTTTTCCTCGTAATTTACCTCCATGGTTTGCTGTTGCGCGCAATGTCCCTCACATTACTATTCCTCCACGAATGTTACGTTAATTTCCAATTGCAATTTACGATCTCGAAAATCAGCGAGCGATAATCAAAAAATGCCGTTCAATAAAATCGTGCGCCCCATTGCGCCCAACAGTAAGGACCCGAAGCTGCCCGACACCAGGGTATACTTCTTAATGCATTCCTATCGTGCATTCTATCTACTTCCGAATGAATGCCACACACATCCCGAGACCGGAGTCTTGTGTCGCATTAATTATGCCAAAAGCCATATATTGTTGTAACTTAGATATAATATGTAATATTTTAATTGAAACCCTATGTAATAAGTGTAAAAAGCATTTTTGTACAGCCCCATGCATGCTTTCTGTTGAATATTTGCTAAGGATTTTTTAGGTGTTGTTAGATAGGCAATCTAAGCGCCGTGGCACGGTTTTCCATCGAGTTTCTACACAGCAGTTTTTTGTCTAGCTTTTATTGGCACCTCCCCACTGTTTGGCCTAGGTTTTTTTGCATTTCAAACCACTGGGCTCAAAAGCACAGTGGTTTGGTTCATCGGAACGATTCTTACTCCAAAATAGTTAGTTGAATCTGGATCTGTGTCGGTCAAAAAGAGGCCAAAAACCACCGCCTCTATCCTGGAAGTTTCGATTTTAAACCATCATCAGCGATTTATGAATATTATCGGTTTTTTCCGTTCCAGAGCATTATTTGGCAACGAAGTATTTTTCTTTTTTCCGCATTATATTGTCTAAAGGTCAGAGCATATACTCCCAAAGTTTCGATTTCAGGCCATCATCAGGGATTTTTTTTTTGTTTTGAAATTCTGTAATTTTTGCGTGATTTTTTTCCTTCCGGTGCACCCGTCGTTGGCAAATTAACAGCTATCTGCAAAACTGCAGGTGGTCGAAAAATTTTCCGAACTGCTTTCGTTAGCTAAAAGATCGGGATATAAACTCCTAAAGTTTCGATTGCAGGCCACCATCAGGGACTTTTTTTTTTAAATTTAATTTCCCGAATTTTTGCGCGGTTTTTTCCTTCCAGTGCACCCTTTCGCAATTTAATAGTTTCCGTCAAAACTGCGAGAGCTAGAAATATCTGCTAAACTGTTATGGCTAGCTGAAAGATCAGTGTATATTCCGGCGAGGTTTCGATTTCAAACCATCATCAGGGATTTTTTACGAATTTTTCAATTTATATCATTTTTTCCTAAAGTTTCCCTTCCAGTGCACCCTTAAGCAAATGAACAATTTTCTTCAAAACTACGACGGGTAGAAACCTCTGCCCGACTGTATTCGATAGCTAAAAGGTAATTTTTTTTACTCGCGAGGTTCCGATTTCGAACCATCATCAGGGGTTTTAGAAATTTTCCAACTTATTTAATTTTTGCGCGATGTTTCTCTTCCAGTGCACTCTTGAGCAAATGAACAATTTTCTTCAAAACTACGAGGGGTGGAAACCTCTGCCCGATTTAATTCAATAGCCAAAAGGTGAATGTAGGTATATGCTCTTGAAGTTGCGATTTCAGACCATTTTCGGGGATTTTTTACAAATTTTAAAATTTCAATAGTTTTTGTTGTGCAAAACTCGAGGAAACCATGTCACATCCTCAATGTGAAAATACATGTATGAATGTTAAATGGATGTGTATTAAAATGTTTGTTCTTCCGCATTTCTTGACATAGTTATAATATGTGTATTGACTATTTCGTAAAACTACCAATTTTGCCGGTTAGCAGGTATGTGGACGAGAGATTTTTCCGTTTTTTCCGCATTTTTATCGGTTTTCACTCGCTTAAAGTGCTGTATTGTCAGCGCGCCCAACAGACTTACAGACAAAGTTGTTGGAGGTGGTGATGGTAAAAAAGCGCCTGTTCCAGTGCAGCGGCTGAGAGGAAAACCCCCAAAGGCCCGCCACTGGAACAGGCTCTGGGCAGTAAGTGCATTTCCCCCCTTATAAACTTCACATTAGGCTACTTCTGCTGAGTTTTATCGATGTTCTTCCAGAAAATGCGCACTTTAACAGCATATGTAGGTCTTGCAGGAATCGACAATACCGAGTTTTCCTTGGTTTCCCGTTTAATACTGACACATATCCGACGACAGCCAGGAGAATTGAGGCCGAATTTTCGCCGGCTGGAACATTTATACGGCTAACTTATACAAAAAATGTGGAATAGATCCATTACTTAATAGGAAAATATTTAAACAAATTTCATATAGTGTCCATCTAATATGGGGCAGGTCGGACTTGCCGCTCCCCAGACATTGTACGTTGATTTAGAGAAGGAAATTTTGAAATTTTGCGCATTTAAACATTGTATCCACCTTTAGATTATCAAAAAGTCGTACTTTTCTGTTGTGTTTTTCATGATATAACTGTTTCTTGTACCCCAGTGCAGTGTGGACTTCAGCAGGAACTGACTGCTTGCATTTGAGCACAAAAAATCTAGCGCCCATCTGACGATTGGCTGAAGTGCACAGTGGACTGTTTCACCCTTCACGCAATTTGATAATGATAATTAAAAAAAGTGATAAAACTTTAGTAACTGTAAATAATTATTTTAAAACAAATATTTAAAATCTAAATGTAATTATTCTATATATAAATATTAATTGACGTGATGGCCGGGCAACGTTTCGAGGGGGTTTTTTTGACCTTCGTCAGGAACGGAGCGCGCGAGCGTTTCTTTTAACAAATTATATTTAATATATTTCTGTTTTCATGTGAAGTTATACATGGATGGTCTTATCTGGAGGCGAGGTATGTTCGCTAGCTTGTATTTTCGCTCAGTGCAAAAATAAACGTTCCTGTTAAAATTTTACCATTTCGCTTCATTCCCCGTTGGTTTTGCGGGTGCAGCTGGTCCAGGCAACTGGATGCCGCACACCGAAAACACTTCTAATGACTGAACTGAAGCGGAAAAAGGGGCGACTTTACCTCGCAGTGCAATTTACAAATGCGCACGGCCGCACAAATAGAATAAATTGCAGGTATTGTTTGCACAATTTTGTCGGGAGTAATTTCTGGAACCGAATTACATTTGCTTCCAGGCGCTGGAATGAAATGAGCGCAGCAGCGGCTCGTTCAGTAACGCCCCGAAAACTCCTGCTGCTTTTCCAATTTGCATTATTCAAATGCAACTGGAAATCGAAACTTAATCGAAGACAATCTCTAATGCGCTCCAGATGCCCGATTATCCGATCGCTTTTTTCAGTGGCGTTCAATTCAATATTTCAGCCGTTTCTGCCCCGTACGCCTTTGACTTTTCGAGGCATTAAATTAACGCAGAATGCAGCCGCATTTAAAGGGGCAAGAGGATGAGAACCTTTCGAGATCCACAGTCTTGGGATCTTTATTCGATTATCCTGCTGGAATATCCAGGGAAACCGTACTCGGACAATGCGGGTTTTCCTGCAAGTTACGCTTATTGAGTCAAAGGGTTGTTGGTGTCTCTTTGATAACAGATTCAAGGGAAAATGGAGCTGCAATAGGTTTTCAATTCGATGCTGGATGGGGTTTCATTTGCCCTTGTTCCCGGGAAAACACGTTAATTATTTCACGTTTTTTCGGCACAACAAATAACTTCCGAAAAAGCTATTGAATTCAACAAACCGGTGTTCATGTGTTTCATAGATCTTACCCAAGCATTTGATAAAGCAAGACTGACAGACGTCATAAAACTCCTAGAAGAAAGGAAAATTCATCAGAATATTGTGTCCATCAGCAGAGAGCTAAACACCGGCAATCACACACTCGTAAAAGCAGAAAATAGAACAACAAGGAGAATACCCGTCAACACAGGAATTAGACAAGGAGACACCCTAAGCCCTATATTGTTTAACATCATCATGGATGAAATCATTACAAAAACAAAACAGATTGGAAGTGGATATCGAATGGGAAATGCAGAAATAAAAATAATGTGCTACGCTGATGATGCAGTGATAGTCCCCGAGGCTGAAGACAACCTACAAAGACTCTTATATAAGTTCGAACAAACTACAAATCAATATAAAATGGAAATATCTACCCGGAAAACACAATCACTCACTATATCCAAAGAGCCCCGAAGATGCAAACTCGCCGTTTACAATCAAAGTGTAGAACAGGTGATGACCTTTAAATATCTTGGAGCAAACATCACGAGTAACAGGAATCTAAAGGAGGAAGTAAGGAATCAAACATCAAAAGCCGCTCTAATATCGGGGTACTTACGAGACATCACCTGGAGAAACAAGCACATGAGTATAGGGAGTAAAGTCAGAATCTACAAAACGTGCGTGAGACCAGTGATGACACACCGCAGAAACAAGAGCGGAAAACACAACAACCAAACGCTTGCTAAGAACAACAGAAATGCGAGTCCTAAGATCCATAACAGGACACACACTATACGATATGAAAAGGAGTGAGGAAATTAGAGATACCTGTAAGGTTTCGGATGTTGTAACATGGACCAGAGCAAGGAGAAGGGCGTGGAGAGACCATGTAGAGAGAATGGCCGACGACCGAATGGCAAAAATCGCCAAAGACCAAAAACCTAACAGCTCAAGACTCCCAGGAAGACCACCGAAGCGATGGTATTAAAGCTGGACATCAGCATCCCAGGACTAGGAAGTTGAAGAAAAACACAGGACTGAGTCCTAACGTACGAGGAAGAAGAAGAAATAACTTCGACTACCATTAGGTAGATTCCAATGTATTTGTTGTGCCGAGCCTTTAGAGCACGACACTGATTAGGATATACAGATTGCAATCAAGTAGGATTTTTTTCACAACTTCGACCACCATTAGATTCTAATGTATTTGTTGTGCCGAGCCCTTCGAGCAGGACACTGAACATGTATTAGATTATAGAACAAAAAAATATTCACCCAGTTTGCTGTCTCAAGCAGTGTCGTGCCCAAAGGGCTCGGCACAACTTCGACAACCATTAGATTCTAATGTATTTGTTGTGTCCTGATTATAACTCAAAAAAATATTTACCCAGTTTGCTGTCTCAAGCAGTGTCGTACTCGAAGGGCTCGGCACCACAAATACATTAGAATCTAATGGTTGTCGACACTGGTTGAGACAGTAACTGATAAGGTATGAAAATTGCGCTCTTATCGCCTAGTAGGGCAGTGAACAGGAGGAAACAATGCATGCAATTTGCTCTTCTTGCATCCGCAAAACCCAATTTGCTCAGTTAATAAGCAGGAACTTTGAGATTAGTTCGAGAGCAGGGTATTTTAATGAGTTTTACACTTGGCTTTGCTGGTTCAAAAAGATCACTTCAATCAGTATGGAAGTTTCCCTGACGAGTAAAACATCCAATTAAACCCTTTACAAATAAATATTTATTTCAAGTAAATATGTTACTTTCTGTATTTAATACATACAATAGTTTGGCCAGCAGGAACGTATGACTAGACTGGTCCAATTCGACACAAAAATAATAAAAACAGTTTGTCATACAGATTGTTTTTTTGGCCAGATTTAAATCTATGCGAATGCAACAGCAACAGTGAACCGAATTGCAAGTCCAGGTACAAATACTATCACACCGTTTTACATTGTAAGTATATCAATCAATGTGAAGATCAACGAAATATTTCAAAAAATATATTTTCATATAATATATCGAAGGATTTCAACCATTCAACGGCTGCAATACCAGGGGGGGTTTCACAGTCAAATATTTCAAATATCCGCTGAAGTTTGAGTGAGCGAAAAATTCACCACTCTTTAAAGGATTATAGTCAAACTTCAGCTTGCCTTTGCTGTTTCATAGCAAGGCAAATCTAGAGACAGCATGTTCAAAAAAACACAATCAGCAAGAGTTTTTTTTGGGAAACTTATCCCTGCACGAAAATCCTCAAGTCAAACTTAACTTGTTCAATAATTTCTTTTGATTTAGACTGAACCCAGACTGGTCTTTTCACGCATACTTGTTTGTACGTGTTTGGTAGAATATTGACTAAGTTTATTTAAATATTTAAAGCGCGTTGAAGGACTGTACAAATTTTAGAAGCCCTAAAATCGATGTCCAATTCATGCATGTACTGGTTCAAAAGCGATAGACAATGTCAGCGCTCGCCTGAAAACGGTTGGTGATACTACCAACAGAAACGTTGCCATCAGACAAACGACAATGGAAGTCCGAATAAACGATTCAACCTTAACGGTGTCTACCGCTTTGAAGTAAATGTTCACGTTACCAAAGGTTTGGGTAAAAGTGGAGCTGGCGTTTGACCAAATTCCGCGATAAAAATGCAGCCATTTGGCTTTTCAAAGCGTGTCTGAACGCAGAAATTGCACAATTTTGCCTTAGAACCGCCGAATCTCAATTAGACTTATAACTTGAAATAGACTAAAACCTCAAAAAACACGTTTGTTAAATTCGTACAGCGCTTAATGAGTATCCAAGTTTACCTCTTGTGGCGAGATTCTCAGTTAAAAAAAAAGTTTCATGAACTTAGGAGGAAATTCGGGTTTGGAAAAGGCGTCAAGTTATAAAAAAAAGACGCACCTGCAGTGGATTGCTCCAAAAGTTGTATCCAAATCATGCTCCGCTTCCATAAGTCGTCAAGGAACTCCAGATCTCGCAGTTGAACGTGAACAATCCTCAGCCATGAAATGAGGTTAGGTCACCGGTCGATGACCGTAAACGTCAGAAATTTCCAATTTTTTAAAATCGCGATTTTTTGCCGAAAACTCCACTTAGACTCGAGAAAATACTAACAAACTGTAGAGCGAAAATTCCCGTTGCAGAAAATCGCCAACTTTTCCCGGGAAAATCGGTAAAATCCGAAAATTTTCCAAATCTCGACGGAGCTGTGACACGCGACGCGTCCATGGCCGCTACAAACAAATGACTGTTTTCACGAGATTTTAGGGTTAAAATCACCTCAGAAAATAGAAAAATCCCATTTACAGACAATTTGAGGGCGTTTTCTTGGGAAAACGCCTGCTAAAGTATACAAGGCGATACAATAGCCAGGATCAATGACTCAAACCCTGATTATTAGACATGTTTCCTGTACCTATACAGGCAACGTGATAGACACATATAGGAAAGGAATTTCCAACAATTTCTTACATACAACGGGCCCTATTGGGGCTAAACAGTAACAAAGTGGCCAACATACACATGAATGCACTTTTAAGTACTCAACTGATTCAGTTGGCTAAAATATAACAGTGGGGCGCAGACGACGCACTTCCAATCCAACAAGCTCAATAAATAAACTGTACATCTACACATAGTAATCTTCCTGAGCATGCTCTCGTTCCAAAAACCATCTTAATACTTTCGCAACATATCACAAAATGTAAACCTCTGGCAACATCACCAAACTCCTCTGGCTTCCATCCAACAGGAATCATTCATGAATTCCTCCAATTGACTGGTTAAAACATCCGGCCAGATTACATACTGCTGGTCTTCGGAAACATCTTCATCACCGAACTGGTTAAAGCGGAAGGATCAGCCTGCGATATACCTGCAAAGGTGGTTTTTCCAAGCTAAAAACATTGCATGGTTCACATGGCTTGCAGATACTCACTGTGTCTCCTGTGGTACTCCTGAAAACAGGGGACGATGCACAGATTCGTCTGGCACTCTGGACAATGGTACTTGGTTTTGCGGCGCAAAATCCTGCCATGATTGTCCACAGTGTTCCAGCAATAGTTGCAACCGAGCGCTGGACCTGGACGGGACACTGGACAGTGGCTCGATCGAACATCCCCAGTCTGGAAACAATTCAGGCGCATTGATTATCTGATAATTCCCCCGGGCAACAATCGACCAAACCATCGGTTTGCTGCACACGGAAAATGTGGGATTTTGCCCTGTCCAAAGCACCCGTGAACCTGCCAAACCAACTGGATATGTTGTTGAAACCCTTGAGGAGTTTGGACGTACCTTCGGACAGTGAGAGCGATTGCAGTGGCGGTAAATACAGAGCTTAATTGAGAAGTTTCACTCAAATTGGCAGACTGGGAGTTTGAGGGCCTGCAAAGGCCAATTTGTTTAGCTGGGAAAAACCCCTATTGCAGAAATAATTGATCCTTTTGAGGAGTTTCACCGGGAAAGTTTCCTGGGACCCCTACCAGGGACCAAAAGGAAATTCCTGCCGAAACTCGAAGCCGATTGGAAGACCGTGGGCGGGTTCAGTGAGGATTTCAAGAAGACCATGGCCTCAGTTCGTCGGACTCTAAAGGCACGTGGCTGCGTTTTGAAAAACCCAATTCACCCGGTTTGTTTCAGTTGGAGGACGATTTGATGAGTGCAGAGCACGCAGCAGTGGAACTGGAGCTAAGCAATGGGCAAAGGCATTGTTTCTTCACAGAGTTCCAGAGTTTCAGGGAAAATTCACTTCCGTTTGAGGAAGAGCATCAGGAAAGCGAAACCACCTCAAGTGAGCAAGGCGTGAAATTTTGCATAGGAACGACTGCAGGTGGGTGTGTTGCAGATTCCGCCGTATGGAACATGATCCAGGCCCACCAGGAGCCCCACTTTTCCACCAGCCCACCCCAATACGACATCTACAGCGTAAAGCCAGCTCACTATTTGAAACGCCCGCATGTTCCTTGGTCGGAAGTGGAGGAATCGCGCCGAAAGTGCGAGCAATGGCTGGATGGATGCCATGCAGAACAAAAAATGTTTTAAATTTGCTTCAGTCTCTGTCCGGGAGAAATCAAAAAGTTATTGGAACGACGGGAGAGTTTTCCTGTGCAGAAAAATACCGCAATATTCCCCAAATCCCTTATTACCCTTTTTACCCAGCGCGTAAACGCATCGGATCGAACCGCATGAAATCGAGCGGGAGCTACCTCAGCTGAGTCAGCTCTCGGCAGCTCTCCAAACGGCGTGTTGCTGACCACAACCACTGGACTGACGGCTCTCTCAGCGCTACTCTCTGCCGCAGCGTGGGGCACCAGCTGGATGTGCAGAGGAGGCGAAAGAGGCTGAAACCCCACTTGAATGAGCCACATGTTTAACAAAGCCGAGCTGGCAAAGCGACTCACTTGATGGACCTGGCTGGGCAGCAGCGGATGCGAGTGCTGTTTCACCAAAACAGCCCCAGGAACCGCCAATAGGTTCCCGGGGGGTGGCGATATGGTGGGCAGCGGGTCGGAGTACTGCCGCTCCACTCGGGCCGAGTGAGGAACGTTGAGGTAGTGCAAGCAGGCCGAGTCGCCGTCCGATGGCTGGCTGGAGTCGCTCTCCCTCTTTATCCGCGGCTGCCGCATGAGGAACCTGCCGCGTTTGGTTCCCATCGGCGGCTGGTTTTGTTGCAGGATCTGATCCACTGTCGCTTTATCTAGAAATCATTGCGGATCAGTCAAGGACTCAATTGTTACTGAAGCAGACACAGTGGCAGCTACAAACGAAAGAGTAGATAAATAATGGTTTTATTGGTTTTATATTATAACTACTGATATTTTACAAAACGCTGCAGGTTCCCTCAGCCCTCCAAGAGGGTGAACGATGCCCGCAGGGCCCAAAACAATCCAGAACTCTCGCTACCAATTAGGCCAACTGTGTCAATCGCTATTAAACTAACAATACAACATATTTTTAAAAAGTCGCACCTCATGGCAGGCTCTTGTAAAAGTAAACATGCAATAACGAACCAAAATAGCACTGAAAAGCGCGAAATGGGACCAACTGAGGAACGCTAAACCACGTTTTCCTCCTCCACACTTTTCAATGCTTTACAAAATCACGTTTTAACAAGCAACGGCAGGGCTACATCCAAAATGCGGCCGCCAAAATCGGGTAGCAATAATTAAAATCAACGCATTCCATCGGGCTTTCACAGCCGCACTTTGAAACACCCTGTATAGGTACAACTGGGGGGCGGGTGGTAAAATATACGATAGCAAACAAATATACAGGATGTACCGCAAGCATATGACCTCCTCTCTGCTATTGATGGTCAAAGTTCTTAAAAAAAATGATGTTTTTTCAACTGTCGGGAGAATGGTACGATGGATTTTGTTGAAACTCGCTGTGAATTTGTCCAAACCAGTGTCGTGCCCGAAGGGCTCGGCACAACTTCGAACTTTGACTATCAATGGCAGAGGAGCTAGACATTTTTTCTGAATCGTGTGCTTTCGATCCACAGAATATCACAGTACCCTTTTGATCATCTACTTACTGGTCCACCCTGTATAACTAACAGAAATGCTACAGGGAATTAAGGAACATCTTGTATACAGGAGTGTTTGGTAAATCGAAAACATGTTGAAGGTGCTACCGAGGACTTACCAAACACGCTGTATATAATCGGCTCAAACTAGCCCACCTACTCACTTACAACTATGGCACTGAAAATGCTCTCGAGTTTAAATGCCTCAATTCACGAACAATCTAGCCTAATTCAGTCTCCGAATTTAGTGCACTCTATCTAGATAATTTTGTTTATATAAAAAATAAAATTTTATCTATACCAAATAGAGAAGGGCCGCGGGAGGCCAATGAACTTCCATTTGACGAATGAGGGCTTCGCCCTTAAAAAACAGCCAAAGGAAGACTAATCTGGTTCTACTCCCAATCTAGAGCTGATATCTACGACTACATCTATACTGGTAATGGGTGGTTATTTCCTGGTAAACGGCCCGTTTTTTCACATCTGCTCGAAGTTGATGCTGTGAAAGTTGATTCCTTGCGCGGTGTTGATCAGAGCCGGGTCTAGGAACTTGGGCCGGTGTAAAACCGGGCCCAAATCCACGTGTTTGCCCTCGAAAAAAGTCCCACTGATCAAAGCGACCGGGTGAGTGGATGTGGTGCATAAAATCTGGTCAGTCTGGGCCTCGTTGCTGGGTTTGGCGTTCACATACGCAGCCTCCTGCTGCTTCACATAGATCTGATCGCTCTGTGAGACGGCCGGTGGTTGCTCAACGTGGCTCTGCTCTTGCTTTCTATTTTTGATGCTCAACCGATAGTTCGGGTACCCGCGCTTTTTGTACTCCAACCACAAGGTCCGGTTGTTCACTCCGTACATGCGGGCAGCCTTGCAGAACCCGATGCCTCCAAACCGCACCGCGTCCAAAGCCTTGATGAAATTCTCCTCTCCCTGTGGATTCAGGCTGCGCTTTCGCTTCTGCAGGATTTGCGGCGGCGAGTTGGAGATCTGCGCCACAAAGCCCCCTTCTTCGGGGCTTTGAGGCGTGCTGCCCCCGGCCAGATTACACTGATTCGAAGCGGCACCATTGGCTAGCTGGTCTTGAACAGGGGGGTTCCCGCAGGAGCTGTAATAGTTTTGGTCCACCATGTTCCACTGCAGGCCTGCAAAGGAAGGTTGGGTCAAAGGGGAGCGACATGGGCAACGTCAACGACTAAGCTCAACGGCAGTTGTGAACAAATTGAGTCGATTGATGGATGTTGGGGAAGAATAAACAGGCCAAGCGGGGGAAATTGGGTCAAACTGGAATGGGTGGTAGATGAATGATTGGATGAACGTGACCGAACAGATTGAGCTTAGCCTTGTTTGTCAATATCGCCTGAGGATGGGAAGAAAGGCATTTTTGGATAGAGAGAGTCCTATCTGTTCACGCTGCGGTTGAATCTTAGCCTTGGAAAGTGTACAGGCGCGTCAACAGGCGATTTTGAGTGGACTTACCTATGGCGGATTGCTGCTGGCTGGATGCGGACGATCCAGGGATTTCACCGGGTGGATCCGCCTCCAAGCCGTGGCCAATCTCTTGTTGCTGATGTTGGGGAACTTGCTAGAATTCTCAGTTAAATCAAGCGGCTCTAGATGACCAAAGGGGTCTTACCAGGGTAATCTGGTGTAGAGTGTCGCTTTCTCCACTCTCGTGCGAACTTCCCCGCTGCAGATCTGACTCTCCACTGTGCTGCTTAGTCTTATGACCGAGATTACTGCAAGGTAAAATCACGGATGGTGAAGGAGAATTTTCAAAAGTCACCATCAACTTACCTACTATCAGACGAATAGCCTCCGGGGTCGCTTTTTATCACCGATCCCAGTATATTTCCAACGTTCTGGCTCAGCAACAGCTCATTTCCTTGCGTTTCCAGCTGTTCGGTGCGCTCCGCTGATCCAGAACCTGACGATAATTTCCTGAGCCGTTTCCTAAAACAATATTCTAGTTGAATTTGGGTGAAAATTTTCAACTTTTGGACAATTCCAAGCGCTCTAGAAGAATGTCACTCGTGCGTTCAATCTTAAAAACGCGACTTTAGTCTAGTTAATATCTAATAACTCGGTTCTAGTGATGCTTGGACTGGACTTACCGTCTTGAGCCTGGACTTAGAGGGCAGGGAGATGGGGTGGAGGATTGCATGGGAACCCCATCGCTCCAATTGGACTCCTGGCCGGTGTGAAGTTCGGTTTTCTCCATAGAGGTGCTGTGGGTCTTGCTGAGGGTTTGTTCGACCGGAATCTCCGCCAGCCCTGCCAATATAAGCGATTTTACCATTAACCCAAAGGGCAACGTTCCAGCTCTGCTTACCTTTAATTTTCAGCATCTCCGCCGTTTTCAGGATATAGGGCAATTGCTCTTGAGACACATTGACCTCCCCATAGTACATAAAATCGACCATCACTTTCAAATCGAGAAACTTGACGTCTTTGAGTATCACAATGGGGTGCTGGCACGGATTTATGGTGAACAGGGACTGAAAATGGAGAGTGGCAACACTGGCACTGTGGAGTGGATGGAGGCACCTACCTGGAAATAGGAGCTGCAGGCGGACAAGACTACTTTGTGCGCTTGTAGGTGCTTTCCTTCGGCCGCCAGGGTGACATCGACCAGCGATTCGCTGTTCAACAGACTGGAGAAGACGGAGATGAAGTTGGGCTGATGGTTGTTCCAGCGCAGACAGTACTGTTGCATCGTCATGGTGTTCGGTCTGCCGAAATGGGACAAATGTGAAAAACTGCAATAAACAGACTCTTTTATTTTGGACTTGAACTTGGCCTGGGGCCACCATTTACATAATGATTGAGTAATCAGCACCTCATTTACTTATGGTGATTACAATTGTTATCAACTGATGACGTGAATACTGCACGTGCAGCCACAATATAAACACATTTTGGTTTTCGAATGGTATTCCCATATATTCCATATAGGGAAAGCCCTAGGTGATGACTGAAGAAACTGGCTGAGGTTTGGCAACCCCACAGACAAAATACGCGTCTAAATGAGCAAAGATTTGCCACTCAGTGCCTCCTTGGGTAGGAGCCCCATGGGGGCCCCACAACCGAACTCTTACAATCAACCAGTACCCGCAGTGGGTAAACAACGTCGTGAGGCTGGTTTGCATAAATGGCCAGTGGCCAAAGACGATTCTTTTACGTAGTTAATCAATATTATACCTTTAGTTGACCCCTGAAAGGTAACCTTGAAATCTCCAAATGGAGCTTTCAGCCCCTTTGCAAGGGAGGTGGACATTGAGTTTGCTTGCACAAGAACACTCACCCTGCTCTGGATGCTTCCCGATTGAAATCGCCTCGAAATCCGAGCCAAATTGATAAAAAACGTACAAAAATATCTGCGCTAAACACCGTAAAAAACAAACTCGACCATTTTTATTTTTGTGAGTGACGTAATTGTTTACGTCATTTGTTTTGGTTGGATGGTGTTCGAAAACACGATCGAATTCCCTATGTGGGCGACAGCCTATAGTCGGGCGAAATGAAACAGACAAGGACAGCAAGTTGGAAGCGACGAAATTTGGTGATTCGGAACGCAGTAAGGTTAGGGATTGCGTAGGCCGGTTGCGAGCGATCTAGGAGATGCGCACACCATACTATTACCAGGGGCCATCGATATGTGCAGAGTGAATTAAAGTGAAAAAAATATAAGGGGTTTTGAGAAAGATGTCGAGTAAAACTAATTTTTGGATATTTTATTACGAAAAGCCCAAACATTAAAAACACTCAACGCAGATAATAAACCCCCAAAATAAAGCGAATGTACCGGGTGGAACAAGTTCGAATAACCAAACAAACAGGCGGCTCCAATTTAAGCCACCCTGTACACGATTCCAAACTTAATAGGGTAAAAGCCGTAACAAATCAATAAAAAGCTCTTAAAATACGTCCAAGTAGTGGCTTGTGCCAGTTAAACAAAAAAAGCGTTTGATTGTTTGGCCTACTTTGGACCTGGTGGGGTTGGCCGCTCCTTTAGGGCAGCTCCTTTGGAGGATGGTCATTGCAGACCAGCCAACTTGAGCCGCTTTTGGCGTTCTGGATCAGATCAATCAGGATCTTCCCCAGTCGTTCTGGCCTGGAATAGTGTTCGATTGTTCAGTTTTGAGGCCTGGAAGTGAAAAAGACACTCACTTGACTGGGGCGCTATTAGACGTGTCGCTCAGCCAGGCCTGCTCGTATTCGCCACTCAAAATCCTTTTGCGCGGATCGCCGCCCATTTCAGTCTCCGTAGGCGTGGGGCATATGGAAATCACCTTAATCCCAGTCAAGTTCACGTGATACAGATCGCCGTAGCAACGGGTTAGGGCGGCCACAGCATGCTTGGTCGCTGTGTAGACCTTGTGGGGGAAACAACCAGCCAATGAAAAGGGGACCAATCACTTTCTGTTGCAAAAGTACAAAAGTACCAGAGTGTTGCAAAAGTGCCAGATGGTTATGGGCTCAGAATTGTTGTCTTGGTATAATATTGCATGGGGATGTTGATTTTTTATCGCAAGTATTGTTCTAATCCAATATTAAAAGAAGGCAACTATTCTGAGTCGATAACCAGAAGGAATGGCACTCTCCTCGTAACAACATTGGCAAATTCGCATTGAACTAGCCTGTACTGCCAAGTGAGCGCACTATAGCAGTCGCCATGGAAACCCGTCTGTTCTTGTCTGGCTTGCGATGTATACGAGGGGCTGTTCATACTAGTAAATGGCAAGATCAACATTCTCATTTTATAAAAAAGAACATCGATTTTCCAGTGATAGAAACTTGTACTTTTACCTCGCATTGTTGACGGACAATTAGAGAATTTGTCTACAAAAACACTTACTGGCAGGGAAACTAGAGGGTTTCTGCAGCAGCTCGAGCCGGCATTAACCACAATGCCACCAGGGCCGCCCCTGTCTTTCCCCATGAATCTGAACGCTAAAAGCAGGCCGCGGATGACGCCATTCTGGAAAATTCTGATCAGTTTCTGAGTCGTTTTTCCCTCATGGTCAAGGCCTACCAGATTGACGTCCACTTCCAGCTCCCACAGACGATCGTTCATCACTGAGGCATTGTTTATCACGATGTCCACGCCTCCTAGTCGGGAAATTGTCGTCTGGAACGCTTCTGGAAACGTGCAAGTTCTAGAATGTTTAGTTTATTTCGCGCTTTAAATGGTACCTTCAAACTGCATGTAGTCGGTCACATCGCAGGGGATGAAAATAACGCGATCTTTCACGTTTTTTGAGAGCTGCTGCAGCAGGTCGTCGCCCGCTTCCACGTTAATGTCGCAAACGGCGATCTAAAGCACGAAAACAATGGATTTCCATGGATTAACTGATTATTAACTTTACCTTGCAACCCTGCTTGAAGAGTTCCTTGCAATATTCCCTGCCATGTCCACACGCCCCACCTGTTACCAGTGCCACCTTCCCTTTAAGATCCATTGTCCACACCCTTCCGATAGCTTCACTCCAACTTTAACCTAGAGGAGATATCCAGACTACAATGTATACAAACTCATTTTGTGCGCGTTTCGAAGCCACTACCGTGCAAAGGTGAGTCAAAAAAGCCGCACCCTTGAAGGCGTCGCGACGCTAATGGGGTGAAAAGGGACGAGCGTCTGGATTGTGTACCGGGGAGTGCTGGGAGGTTCTCCAAACGAATCGCTCGGTGGTCGGGAAATTCACGCTGTTCAGGGTTTTGCTTAGTTGGCGCAGCCATGGGCTATTTGGGGTGAATTCGATTCAGAACCCCTAAAAGTTCCGAGTTAGTTGAGGGCATTTTCCGCTTCTCCCTGGTATTGAGGATTCTGGCGCTTAGACAACCAGTGTTACACCTCGTCAATACTCGGTATGGGGGGCTTGACAGCCCCGAATGCAGCCTTGCCGCACTTCGCGCTAATTATTTTTTTGAGGAATTCAATCGCTTTAAAAACGAGTAGTTGCTGTTTCATGCGTCGACCAGTTGCTGGTTTGTTACTATACAGAAATAGGGGGCCCTCAGGGCAGAGAATTTCTGGAAATTTTGCAGGGAATCTTCGTTCTACGCGCTGCCGTTGGTTGATCTGGGAATTCGGGATCATACACCTGGCAATGCTGAGCTTGGTGTTTGGAATCCACAATCCCCCGTCTGACAGTTCGCACTTGTCTGTGATCGACGTCAAGAGATGTTTGGCGTTATCAGGAAAATAACTGAAAATTCCCGATTTTTTCCCGTTAATTCCGCCTAGTTTCCCCCTAAGGTGCTACAGGCCTATCAGGCAGTATCCCTAGTGTTGAAACCTTGGTGATCTGCGCCTCAAACACTGTGCAATTTAGTGTTTTCTTGAAAGTAAATAAACTGTTGTGTCTGTGTGTGTGTATGTGTTGAGACATCATCAAACTCCACCAGAATTGGATGTAAGTAGCAATCTTGATCAGTTTTATGGTATTGGCGGGTTCTCGGGAGTGTTTAGAGTGTATTTTTCAACACACTAATTGCCCGTTTAACCCAGTTGGCCTGATCCAATTGGTTCAACTGGACGGGGATTGGCCTCCTCAAGTTCCAGCTAACGGGCTGTTGGACGTGATAACCCCGAAACAATGGAGATAATTAGTAATCGGGAAGATAAGCCAGTTGCTAGTGCAATACCTGGAGTTTGCAAGGTGAAATCTAGGTCAAGAGCAATGAATCCGGAATTATTGAAGAGGGGCCTCTTCAATAAATGCCCCAGTAGCGCATCCTGAAAACCATGGGGAACTTTACAGAAGCCAGTCTGGATCCACAGTAGCTAAATATTGCGAAACTGACCTAAATACCGCAGGTTGAGCCTGTGGAATTCTGGCTGATATTATGGCCAAGACGATAAATTAAAAGAGTTCAAGTTTAGAGCGTATTTTTAGCTGGGATTAAATAGAGGCCGGTTGGGCTTGGGCAAGGCCAGTCCGCTCAGTGTCTTCCACGTTCATTTGTCCAGTGGAATTCACCCAATCTTTAGCCAGGAAAGTTCAATTGATGTCACCAATTCACGTCATAGTGTTCCCTGCGTCACAGTGTAATGTAGTGTTTCCTGTGTCTTTCTGTGGTCGAAAAAACGCCGGCTTTGCCAAAAATACATTTAAATTGATTTATATTTAGCGGCGCGACTAATTCGCATTCGGAATGATCGATATTATTGAGAATTTCCACGGCTAAAGGCGCGTTAAAACACCATAAACATTCATCCAGATCTGAGAGGATTGAGAGCAAGCCCTGACTGTGTCATGAAGCATCACATCAGCTCCTGAAGTGATGGAATTCGAAGGATCAATTACGCCAACAATCCAGATCATTCTGGTCTTGGTATCGGCAATGTTTAATGAGGACAATTGTTATGTCATCCTCTGATCACGAACAGTACCGGAATAACCTTGTGGTGGTTTTTAGCAAGTGGCAAACCTTGTTAGCATGCTGGCAATGTGGACAAAGGTTTTTTGCTAATGCATGCAAAAAAGTGCAAGTTGCCACTTGCAGGAGAAAACTGCTTAATTTGGGTTCAAAAGTTGGGGAACATTTTGGGTCAATTTGAACTTGACCGGTGATTTATGGAGGGTTTGTAGGCGGAAGTGCAATTGGCGCCCACTGCCGCTGCTCTGGGAAGCAATAAAATCTACATAAAGCCCAGAAAAGTGACCGCCAGCGCCTCAAGGCCTGCCAATTTCGGTTCTTGTCCATTGTCAAAACCAGGTTTTGCTTCTTATTAATCTCTCGATGGCTTCTTCACTTTCGCCTTTCAAGCATTGAAACTGGCATTTGCTGTTTAACAGCTTCTGGTGTTCGTTCGCCTGAAAACGGTTGGGAGATACCATCAACCGAAACGTTGTGATAAAAACATATCTTTAAGACCCAACAGACTACCCGCACTGGACTCATGAATAGTCTTTGAATGAAGCATTGAAATTTCCAAAAAGTTTTGCGCTTTTTCCCATAAAAAACCCAAAAAAAATTAATGAATCGAGTGGCTTTTTCAATGGGGGCCCCACAGTTTATTTTGGCAGGCAAAACTGTCGAGTTGCGACTAAAAATAGTTGCCCATTTGTACTATTCGAATGGTTGGATCCCGGTTACGTGTGAATCGGGTGCGGGATTTATTTCCGTCCCGGATGGGGAACAAATGCCCGTCCGGCTGCGGCCCAATAGATATGGCCGCATTTGTTTCCTGCTCGTCTTCGCCACCACTCAGCCACGTGGGATTAATAACGTTCATTAACACTCATCTCTGTTTTGCAGGTTGGCTGGCATGGACTGCACAACATCGTCCCGCTGAGTAAGTTTATATGAAACACGCATCTCCTCCCGAGTAAAAGTGCTCGCAGTGAAAACAAGCGTTTGCCACTTATCGGCCAATCGAGATTTTTAATTAATTTGATACACATGTAATTGCCTGTGGTGAAAGTGGCCGATTCCTTGCGAATAATTACCCGATAACTGTTTATGCAAATTGGAATTGGGCGTGCCGCCAGTCGAAGGAAACGGTTTCCTTTAAACGTCCCACCTAGAAAGCTCAGAAAAAAACCTGGTTTTAATTCAACCAAAAATGCCGCTCACCATTAAGCGATCGCCCCTGGTAAACAGGGGAAGCCAGACAAGAACAGACGGGTTTCCATGGCGACGGCTATGTTGCGCTCACTCGGCACTGCAGGCTAGTTCAATAGGAATTTGCCAGTGTTGTTACGAGGGGCGTGCCATTTGAATTCCTTCTGGTTATGGACATGAGAATGTTGATTTTTTTCGTTTGAGATCAACATTTTAATTCAATAGGTATACGAGAATTCACAGATCCGATAAATATTTTCTCCATGTTGGCAAACATTTTCTGGTGAACGACATCCAACAAGATGTGAGCCATGCATGCCGGACACGTTTATTGTCGCAACACGTGTGTAAATAATTGAGTCCACTTACTTGCACTGAAACTATTCATAATCCAAAAATAATTATCGCCAGCATGTTTCGGGCGTCAAAATCGTCATTTCTCCAGCTGTTTCGCGAACGGAATTTGCCTCAATAGATTTGGTTTTTTTTCCACTGCATAATTGATTGTTTCATCTAGTCGCATCTAGTCTCTGCTGAAATGTTGGAAGGCAAATATTGGCTTAAATGGATGTTGTCCATATTTGCAGTTCTTGGGCACAATGCAGCGCCTTCATCGGATAGGAGGCTCGTCTACTAACAATGGCTCCTCCGAACTGTCCAGCTCCTTGCTGCGACCATACGATGGTAAAATAGCCGGGCTGTACGATTTGGAGGAGACTCTAGGCAGAGGGCATTTTGCGGTTGTGAAGCTGGCCAGGCATGTTTTCACCGGAGAGAAAGTCGCCGTGAAAGTGATCGATAAGAGCAAGCTGGATGAGGTTTCCAAAGCGCACCTTTTCCAAGAGGTAGGAGTTCTGTTTGACTTTCCAGCGGTTTACCAACCGTGGGTTTCTTCAGGTGAGGTGCATGAAGCTGGTGCAGCATCCCAACGTGGTCCGACTGTATGAAGTGATCGACACTGCCACCAAGCTCTATCTGATCTTAGAGCTGGGCGATGGTGGGGACCTGTACGAGTACATCATCAGGCATGATCAAGGCTTGCCGGAAGCAAAGGCCAAGGACTATTTCAGGTAAGGCCTGGCAGTGCAACTGGTCTGGAATGGTGCAAAATTCGGTCGTTTGCAGGCAAATAGTCAAAGCCATAGCGTATTGTCATCAGCTGCACGTGGTCCATCGGGACCTCAAGCCGGAGAACGTGGTCTTTTTCAAGAAACTGGGCATAGTGAAGCTGACCGACTTCGGCTTCAGCAACAAGTTCTACCCGGGCCAGAAGCTGGAAACGTCGTGCGGCAGCCTGGCGTATTCGGCGCCCGAAATTTTGCTCGGCGACTCATACGATGCCCCAGCCGTTGGTAAATTTTGGTGTTAAATGAGCGAAACTTAAGTCGAGGAAATGTTGAATTTGTAGACGTGTGGTCGCTGGGGGTGATTCTCTACATGTTGGTGTGCGGCCAGGCGCCCTTTCAAGAAGCCAACGACTCGGAAACGCTCACAATGATTATGGATTGCAAGTACAATGTGCCTCCTCATGTGTCGCCTGAATGTCGCGAGTAAGTACAGGCTGTCCCAAGCCTTTTGGCAGTGACGCAATCATTTTCGTTCTTTTTCTATTACTCGTCCACCGAGCGAGACAATACGCGCAAGTATGGAAGAATATTAAAATTAAGTCTTATAACGGGTTGAGCTGCATAGCTCTTATAGAACAGAAATTCAGGATTAATGCGGGTTTTGGGTACCGCTCTTAGGTTTTGATCTATACTTTGGGAACCAGTTGAGCTGCAAAGCTCTAGTTGCCATTTCGGGATAGAGCATTAAAATGCGCTCTTTTTCATATAAAACATCATTTTGGAAATGTTTCTAGTTTTCCCGCAAAATGCAGAAATTCAGGATTAATGCTGGTTTTAGGTACCGTTCTTAGATTTGATCCATACTTTGGGAACCAGTTGAGCTGCAAAGATCTAGTTGCCATTTCGGGATAGAGCATTAAAATGCGCTCTTTTTCATATAAAACATCATTTTGGAAATATTTCTAGTTTTCCCGCAAAATACAGAAATTCAGGATTAATGCGGGTTTTGAGTACCGCTCTTAGGTTTTGATCCATAATTTGGGAACCAGTTGATCTCCAAAGCTCTAGTTGCCATTTCGGGATAGAGCATTAAAATGCGCTCTTTTCCATATAAAACATCATTTTGGAAATATTTCTAGTTTTCCCGCAAAATACAGAAATTCAGGATTAATGCGGGTTTTGCGTACCGCTCTTAGTTTTGATCCATACTTTGGGAACCAGTTGAGCTGCAAAGCTCTAGTTGCCATTTCGGGATAGAGCATTAAAATGCGCTCTTTTTCATATAAAACATCATTTTGGAAATGTTTCTAGTTTTCCCGCAAAATACAGAAATTCAGGATTAATGCGGGTTTTGAGTACCGCTCTTAGGTTTTGATCCATACTTTGGGAACCAGTTGAGCTGCAAAGATCTAGTTGCCATTTCGGGATAGAGCATTAAAATGCGCACATTTTCATATAAAACATCATTTTGGAAATATTTCTAGTTTTCCCGCAAAATACAGAAATTCAGGATTAATGCGGGTTTTGAGAACCGCTCTTAGGTTTTGATCCATAATTTGGGAACCAGTTGATCTCCAAAGCTCTAGTTGCCATTTCGGGATAGAGCATTAAAATGCGCTCTTTTCCATATAAAACATCATTTTGGAAATATTTCTAGTTTTCCCGCAAAATACAGAAATTCAGGATTAATGCGGGTTTTGCGTACCGCTCTTAGTTTTGATCCATACTTTGGGAACCAGTTGAGCTGCAAAGCTCTAGTTGCCATTTCGGGATAGAGCATTAAAATGCGCTCTTTTTCATATAAAACATCATTTTGGAAATGTTTCTAGTTTTCCCGCAAAATACAGAAATTCAGGATTAATGCGGGTTTTGGGTACCGCTCTTAGGTTTTGATCCATACTTTTGGAACCAGTTGAGCTGCAAAGATCTAGTTGCCATTTCGGGATAGAGCATTAAAATGCGCACATTTTCATATAAAACATCATTTTGGAAATATTTCTAGTTTTCCCGCAAAATACAGAAATTCAGGATTAATGCTGGTTTTGGGTACCGCTCTTAGATTTTGATCCATACTTTGGGAACCAGTTGAGCTGCAGAGCTCTAGTTGCCATTTCGGGATAGAGCATTAAAATGCGCACATTTTCATATAAAACATCATTTTCGAAATATTTCTAGTTTTCCCGCAAAATACAGAAATTCAGGATTAATGCTGGTTTTGGGTACCGCTCTTAGATTTGATCCATACTTTGGGAACCAGTTGAGCTGCAAAGATCTAGTTGCCATTTCGGAATAGAGCATAAAAATGCGCTCTTTTCCATATAAAACATCATTTTGGAAATATTTCTAGTTTTCCCGCAAAATACAGAAATTCAGGATTAATGCGGGTTTTGCGTACCGCTCTTAGTTTTGATCCATACTTTGGGAACCAGTTGAGCTGCAAAGCTCTAGTTGCCATTTCGGGATAGAGCATTAAAATGCGCTCTTTTTCATATAAAACATCATTTTGGAAATGTTTCTAGTTTTCCCGCAAAATACAGAAATTCAGGATTAATGCGGGTTTTGGGTACCGCTCTTAGATTTTGATCCATACTTTTGGAACCAGTTGAGCTGCAAAGATCTAGTTGGCATTTCGGGATAGAGTATTAAAATGCGCACCTTTTCATATAAAACATCATTTTCGAAATATTTCTAGTTTTCCCGCAAAATACAGAAATTCAGGATTAATGCTGGTTTTGGGTACCGCTCTTAGATTTGATACATACTTTGGGAACCAGTTGAGCTGCAAAGCTCTAGTTGCCATTTCGGGATAGAGCATTAAAATGCGCTCTTTTTCATATAAAACATCATTTTGGAAATGTTTCTAGTTTTCCCGCAAAATACAGAAATTCAGGATTAATGCTGGTTTTGGGTACCGCTCTTAGGTTTTGATCCATACTTTGGGAACCAGTTGAGCTGCAAAGATCTAGTTGCCATTTCGGGATAGAGCATTAAAATGCGCACATTTTCATATAAAACATCATTTTCGAAATATTTCTAGTTTTCCCGCAAAATACGGAAATTTAGAATTCGATATTCTCCAATTTTTATGGGGGTGTTACGGTTAGTAAAACACAGTCGAATCTTTGTGTAGTTTAATCTCCAAGATGTTGGTGCGTAATCCAGAAAAGCGTGCAACTCTGGCGGAAATCTCCAGCCATCCGTGGCTGACTGACGGTGTAGAAGAGAGCGCTAGCATTGATCACTTGGCGCTGCCGCTTGTATCCAAAGAACATCTCTCTGAAGAGGACCACAACTTCATCATCCAGAAGATCGTCAACGGCAACATCGCCACCAAGGAAGAAGTCCAGGAGTAAGGACTTTCGTCTGTCTGCTGCCCAAATCTAGCATCAATTTTTTTTTTGGTATGTTTGCAGATGTTTGGACCGCAATGAGTACAACCACATAACAGCCACCTACTACCTGCTGGCTGAGCGGAAGCTGCGATCAAAGCGTGTGGATGTTGCCACGAAAAGCAAACGCCCAGAAAATCTGGCGGTGTCAAAGACTTTGGGCCCGCCGAAGCGCGATAGTGGCACTGGCGCCCCGGTTCCCATTTTACTAAATGTGCCCCGTACCCCTGGGGATTTGCCCCAGGTACGCCCCAAATAAACCATTCAACTTTAACAGTGACTACAGCTTTTAAACCAGTTGGTAGTCTTTGAATGGTTTATTCGCGTTTCCATTGTCTTGCAGCGATACTTTTACCAGCAAAGCCTTACCACCTTCGTAAGACCATGGAAGTCCGAATAAACCGTTCAGCGTGGAAAACTTCCTGTTGCTTTAAATGACACTGGTTGGTGTTGTTGCAGAGATCGCGCAAATGCAGCATTGTCCAGGAAGACGAGGAGGAGGAAGACATTTCTTCGTGCTCCGGTAGGGAGGAACTGGGGCCGCCCCTAAACCGCAGAGGCTCCCGATCGGAAGGCCGCCTTAACTTGGCCTTGCAGGAAAGGCTGGCTGAAAGCGAGCGTCGCAAGCCGGCCGAAAAGGTTTAATTAGCAAGTCCAAGCCTCACATCGAGACTGAATTGATCGGTTTTAGGTACTGGAAAAGCCCAAGTCGGCAGCGCAGCGCGAAGAGTGGCAAGCCACGAAAAGTTCCAGCGTTTGCGAGGCTGTGAGTGAACCGGACGTGATTCCCACCACAATTATCACGGATTCCTCCACTATCACCATCCCGATTATCACCACCAGCACGCCACTGGACTTTACAGGGATGCCCAAGTATAAAACAATGCCTTCGCCCACCAGAAGCAACATGGGTAAGCTGAAACGCAGGCTGAAGATGGTCTTGTACACTGTCTTGCTATTCTCCATTTTGCACCTGAATAAAATGTAAATCTGGCAATTTGCATGCGAGGGATTGGGAATGGGGGGTTCTTTGCCAGTTCAGCTGCACCTTCTCTTTCTGTCGCCTGTAGTTTGTTTTTATACAGGGTGAGTCTACAGTGTCTCACCATGCATGTGGTATAAGTAGATAATTTTCGGTTCCTTTACTTGTATATGGGTGTTTGGGAATTAAGTAACACTTTTATCTTGCAGTTGCATGCAAACTCTAGAGCCTAATTCCAAACTCCCCTAACGGGGTTCTTCCTGCTCAATAAGACTGACTTGTTCCTCTATGCTCCTCTATTTGTTAGATAGTCGCCGGTGGTTTCTGTAGCCCGAGTAGTTAGTGCTCAGTAATTCTATTCGTATCTAGCGTAATAAATGACTTATTTTAACAGCATGGCTGGTTTTATTTGTAGCCCCATGTCCTTCGGTGCACCGTAAGTAGTCTGCAAGCCCCAGTTGAGTCCCAGTGGTTTGATTGCTGTTTTCCAGATTCCAATCCCCTGCAGCTGAATGAGATCTACGAGGAGGGCGTTGAGACGCCGGAGGCTGCGAGGCCCCAATCGGGCGCCCGATTTGTGAAACGGACGCCGTACGAGCAGCGCCGCAGCAAATTCCACAAGTCCAGAACGGCGTCGTGCAGCTCGTCGGACGCCAGTGACGACGACAGCGAAAAGCGCAAAAAACGCGCCCATAAACTGAACCCGACGCCGACAAAGCCGATCCAGGGGCGCCGGGATAGCTATGACGACAGCAGCGATTCTCAGGTGATTTTTGCCGGGGGGGCTTTCAAGGAAATGGGGGCTAACGATGGAATTGCCTGCAGGAACCGGGAACAGGAGCGGGGACAGGGCAGGCCTTGGGGGGCGCAGCCACCACTATCTCCAGTGACTCGGGGGGCAGGGAAACCAGCAGTGGAGGGCAGAGCGATAAGGGCGGCGGCACCAACACTGACGGAGGGCGCAAAAACACCGCAAATACTGGCGTGATGTTGGGCAGGCGGCATAAAGCCAGCAGGAGGCGCAGCGGCGAGACTCGGCTGAGGGAAAGCCAGTCGTTGAACAGGCAAGGATAATAATATTTATTTCACAATTAATTATGTTAACCAGCACTGGTTTCACTCATGGCAAAATAAAAGTTAGCTTGAGTGTTGGACTCACTTTGAAGTTTTTTTCCAGGATAACTGAGGTGCAGGAGGACAACACTCATGCCATAGTAATATCGACAACAGTAGTCGGCACTCACGGTCCATTAGCGCCCAAGGTGAAGGGAATTGGAGCTAGAATTTTGCAAGGACTGTCACTATCAGCGAGAAAACCGCCTCCGGAGGAAAAGAGCGATAGCCCGAAGAGTTGCAGCCATCACATATCGCGCAAAGACACGCTGAAAACCAACCAGGACAGTCCGGAGACGAAAATCGCGCCGCCTGATAAGAAGAAGCTGCGCATCTTGGGCAAGTACTTCCAAGTGCACAAGAAGCTGTGCATTCCGTTTCCGGTGATTTTCAACAAGAACACGCGACTCTACAAGGCGCAGTCCTGCGGCTCGCTCGTCCGGGACAAAATCCCCAAGGCAGAGCCGCCACTCAGGTAACGTGCCAGATCGGAGCGAAGCTCTAACCGTTAACCGGCCCTCTTGCAGATGCAGAGAGAGGGCGGTGAGCGTTTTTCGCAACAGTTTAGGCGTTGAGGATGTCAAACGAAACAAAAACGATGCACGCAGAAAATCGGCGACTGTTGTCCAGTTGAACAACGTGTGCAATGAACTGACTGGCATGTGCGCCATCCATCTGGAGCAAACGTCCAAGTGCAGCTTTTGTTGACTGTTCACAGGGCCCGAATGGAAGGAAGCGGTGAAAATTTAGCCGTTGGGTTTCGTTTCGCTAGTAACACTTGAAGGCTTCGCTGTGGAAGGAGTGGATTCAACAGTCTTTGGATGGAGAGTTTGTTTTGTCGATTGCTGGCAAAAAACGAACAAAAATGGCTAACGTGTTACATATCCATTTTCACTCTTTTCTACGGCTCAACAGTACGGGTATCCACATCCATGTGAGTCAATCTTCTCAAATCTCTCTCGGCTCGAGAGCTTTAGGTGCGTCCATGTTCAGTCTCATGAAACAAACGGGCCCCACAGACTTCGGCTTTGAACGAACAGTTTAAGCTGTGCCGGGACTGTTTGCACGTTTTTAACGCTGTTTGAGCTTTTTCCGTGGAGAGTCAGTCAATGAAGGACATTTTGCACTTTTTCCTGAAAACCGGAATTTTTCGGCTTCAGATGAGCTGGAAAAGCGCCGATTTTTGGATTTAATAGCGAAAAATTCAGGCAAACTATGTTGAAAGTTTCGAATTTTGAACATCATCAGTATATTTTGCAGAAAGTGTCAAACTTAGCGCGTTTTTTCTGAAGAGCCAATAAATGCAATTTTACACTCTTACCTATAAATCGTAATTTCTTCGGCTCGGGATGAGCTAGGAAAGTGCCGATTTTTGGTTTTTACAGCGTAAAGTTCAGGCAAACTATGTTGAAAGTTTCGAATTTTTAACATCATCAGTATATTTTGCAGAAAGTGTCAAACTTAGCGCGTTTTTTCTGAAGAGCCAATAAATGCAATTTTACACTCTTACCTAAAAATCGTAATTTCTTCGGCTCGGGATGAGCTAGGAAAGTGCCGATTTTTTGATTTTATAGCGAAAAGTACATGCAAACTATGCTGAAAGTTTCGAATTTTGAACATCACCAGTATATTTTGCAGAAAGTGTCAAACTTAGCGCGTTTTTTCTGAAGAGCCAATAAATGCAATTTTACACTCTTACCTAAAAATCGTAATATCTTCGGCTCCGGATGAGCTAGGAAAGTGCCGATTTTTTGATTTTATAGCGTAAAGTTCAGGCAAACTATGTTGAAAGTTTCGAATTTTGAAAATTATCAGGATATTTTGCAGAAACTGTCAAACTTAGCGCGTTTTCTCTGAAGAGCCAATAAATGCAATTTTACACTCTTACCTAAAAATCGTAATTTCTTCGGCTCCGGATGAGCTAGGAAAGTGCCGATTTTTTGATTTTATAGCGAAAAGTACATGCAAACTATGCTGAAAGTTTCGAATTTTGAACATCACCAGTATATTTTGCAGAAAGTGTCAAACTTAGCGCGTTTTCTCTGAAGAGCCAATAAATGCAATTTTACACTCTTACCTAAAAATCCTAATTTCTTCGGCTCGGGATGAGCTAACAAACTACCGATTGTTGGATTTTATAGTGAAAAGTCCATGCAAACTATACTGAAAGTTTCGAATTTTGAAAATTATCAGGATATTTTGCAGAAAGTGTCAAACTAAGCACGTTTTTTCTGAAGAGCCAATAAATGCAATTTTACACTCTTACCTAAAAATCGTAATTTCATCGGCTCGGGCTGAGCTGGGAAAGTACCAATTGTTGAATTTTATAGCGAAAAGTCCATGCAAAGTATACTGAAAGTTTCGAATTTTGGACATTCTCAGGATACTTTCCATGATATATCAAGCTAAGCGCGTTTTCCCTGGAGAGCTATTTAAGCGAGTTTTGCACTCTTTTCTGTTCGATTTGCCTAAAAACTGTGCAAAGAAACCGAAGTCTGTCGTGGCGTTCAGAGAGCAAAATATCAATATTTCCATTGATTAGAGTGGTGCGAAATATAGCGGGTGTTCGTTTAAGGGTGCTACCTCCCTAGGGGTGCGGGAAAAACCTTTTACAGTAGTCACTTTTTTAGGAAAAGAAAAGTTGTTTCTTGATAGGCTCATAGAGGAGGAAATTTGCAATGATTCAGTAAAAACCGCCTTGCGATATCTTCAGCCGTTTTCGATTTAAAAAGCAAAAGTTACTCGATAGTGAAATGTTTTCTTCTTTAAATCGAGAACGGACAAAGATATTGCGATGCGGTTTTCACCAAACCATTGCAAATTTCCTCCTCTATAAGGCTGCATCCAACAAAAAAATCGATTACTTCCCAAACCCATACAGCTTGAAAATTTGGACACGCGGTATAGTGAGTGATTCTAGACGTTTAGCGAATGAAAAATCGTCACCATTCTGATTAAGAAACGTTAAAATCAAAAGCAAAACCCTTCTAGAGTATACTAATATCAAACGCATTAGTTAAATAAATCATAATAATGTAAAATCAGTGTTAACGAGATGTAATTGTTATAAATGTTGTTACCCCCTTGTTTAATTTGACTGTTAGATCTAGCTTAGATTTAGGGAATTGATTAGCGCAGTTTTTTCATCTAGGAAACAGTAACTGGAAGACTGATTTCCACTGGTTCAGTCGCTCATTTCCTCTGAGTCATCGAGGCTTAGGCTTCGCCTAACGTTATTTATTTTGGCCCAACACCCATCGTGTGCAATAGTCTACTATTCCTCTATTTATCCGCAAAGTTTACGTTTGTATATCTTAGAGCGTCGTTTATTGATAACCACAAGATGGACAACAGGAGGCCATCCTGTAGTTGCAAATCTGCAATTTAAAGGTTTAGCCTATTAGGAACCAAATTATGTGTAAACATGCCATTTTACATGTTTACACCCTGTAGCATTACATTGTAAACAATTTGTTAAGGAAATGCCCACCGAGTGGGCATTTTGCTACGTATGTGCCATGCACAGTCGATCATTTCCAATGATATGGGGCGTCTTCAGGCATACTTGATTAACTAAACTGAACCGTTTATTAAAAAATTACACACAAATACTTAAAAAAAACATCTGGTTTTGATTTAACATTGCCCACCATCTAAGAGCAAAAATCGCCAGCTTCCATATCCCTACTAATTGTACTATTTAACTCTAGAGTCCCGTTTGTTTTCAGTCGGCTGGACAAAGTTTCACTAATCTTCAAGCCCCTTGCAACGAAAATTACATTACAATAGCCCACAGTGGAACTTTCGAAAGCCAATTCGGTCTTGATGTGTTTTGAAATCGTTTTAGTTTTAAGTAGATGCTGTTATTGATGTCAAGCGGGTCTTGCGTTAGTAATAGTGGTCTCTATGTATGCATTCGTATGTGCACAAAACTCCTAATGTCTAAATAAATATTTACTATAGAATTGGGGGATTTTTACAGCTGTTTTATTCGAAACAAACACTCAAATGTGCGGTTTTTCAACTTGCTCACACAACGAAAGTTCCGAAACAAGAAACAAAATTCAATAATATATATTTTTTTAACACAAAATACTGAATACTAAAAGCCACGGCCTTGTTTAATCAGTTTCTTTTATAGACAAACCCACCTACGAATATTCCATTTCCTCCACTTCGGCTTGTTCGGGCACAGCAGTGTACATCCTTCGGAGTTTTTCGTAGTGTTTTTGGTCCTGAAAATGGTAAGTTTAGGCTGACGTTGTTTTGTTTCAAAGGCCTTACTTTTTCAGTAACTGACGGTCTGATCTTCTCAGTGGCAGCGATAAAGTGCCGACTGGACACCATCAAAGGCTTGCTCGCGCTCCCAGCGATCATGAACTCTTTCAGGGCTAGAATGGAGGCTTCGCGCACCAATGCAGCCAAGTCAGCTCCAGTGTAGCCTTTAACTTGCTCCGAAGTGCCGATGCTTTCAAGATCCACGTCTTCATCCAGTTTGGGCTGAGTGCCGTTCTGAAACCACCAAATCCAGGGGAGGGTTTCTTTGCCAATTTTCCACGCATTTTACCTTTGTGATGGCCCTCAGGATATCCACTCGGTCCTCGCGCGATGGCAGTCCCACATAGAGGATCTTATCCAGACGTCCGGGCCTCAAAACCGCTGGATCGATTATGTCCGGACGGTTACTGGCAGCTAGCAGATACACCCCCTTCCTACTGCCAACACCGTCCATTTCAGTCAACATTTGGTTCACTACACGCATTGTTGACCCTCCCTGGAAAGAGTTTGATTGAGCACTTAAAAAATGCCGAACTTTTGATTGGTTTTGTAGTACCTCTCTCGAATCCGACCTCTTCGGGCACAAAGCGTCCAATTCATCAAAGAAAATGACGCACGGCGCCGAATTCCTGGCGCGTTCAAAGCACACTCTAACAGCCCGTTCGCTTTCACCAACATACTGAAAAAACCACAACCATTTAGCCATTTAGAGGGGCAACCAGACGAAAACTCGCTTACCATGTTTAGCAGTTCTGGGCCTTTAACCGAAATGAAGTTAATGCCCGCTTCGTTGGCGATGGCTTTGGCCAAGAGCGTTTTTCCACATCCGGGCGGGCCGCAGAGAAGAACGCCAGCCGGAACTTGCATGCCCAAAGCTTCGAATTGCTCTACGTGCCGAACGGGAGCCTAAAATTCAACGGGCCTTTGCCATTTAAACCTGCCAACAGCAATTAATTAGCGTGCGCTCACTAGAATGGCCATTTGCAGTTCCTCCCGGATATTCCTCAGGGATCCCACATCGTCCCAGGTGGTGTCCGGGACGGTTGCAAAGCCCTCCCGCTTGGCTGAGGGCTGAACTTTCTTCAGAGCCTGAATGGGGGAAGAAGAAGGTATTTTCTTTCTCTTAGGACTTACCAAGGACTAAGACCAAGTCCATATGTATTCGTTTTCTATAATCGGATGATACATATAAACTCACCTCTCCGAAATCGTCCATGGTAATGAATAGATTCTGCAGCTGATCGTCGCTGATTGGGGACTTTTCGTGCAGCCACAGCTGCAGTTCCTCCAGAGTGGAAAGGGACTTGATTTCGTCCACTGGCATCGGTTCTTGAAGGGGCAGCGACTCTGAACCAGAACCCCCACACATTAACAAAACCCCTGTTCCAAACAAGCCCTCATCAAGCTCACCTTCTTCCACGATAATATCAGGCTCGATCTCAACAGGCAATTGGGCGCCTGGAGGTTGAGCAGCGTCCAGCGCAGGCTTGTCCTGAATAGATTCGACCCTAGCGGTAGTTTCTTCGCTGTCGTCCAGTACAACTACTGTATCCAACGAGGAAAGTTGTGTTCCTTTCGAGTGAATCGAGTTGGGAATATCGTCGTCCACCACAATTTCCTCCTCTTTCTCTGCACTGGCTGGCACCGGATGCACGTTCTGCAAAAGAACATTGCGCATAAAACCAACCGGCTGCAGGAAAACCAGTCAACGTACTTCAGCGGCTCGCTGGTGTTTCTCCAGCTCTTGCGCCCGCTGCTTGGCCAGTTGCAAAGCGTTGCGCTGCTCCTCTGCAGATTGTTGGGCCGCCAAAGCCTGGTTTAGCTTTTGCTGTTCCTTGACGGTGTTGAAAACCCTAGAAACAAGTCCGGTTACTTAACTGGGGTGGCGTTGAGAGCAAGCTCAGCTACCTGTTAACAGCCACAATGGCAGCTTCGCGAGTTAGCGACAGTAGGTCGGCACCAACGTAGCCCGGAGTGTACTTGGCGATTTTCACAAAATCAAAATCGGGGGACAGCGTCAAGTTGCCCGTTAAAACCTAAAATTGAGGGTAAAATTTCCAACTTTTACTGGGGCAAACTGGGACAGACCTTGAGGATCGCTTCGCGCGACTTTAAATCCGGGATTCCCAGGCAGATTTCCCTGTCAAACCTGCCGGCCCTCCGCAGGGCGGGATCGATTGCATCTGGGCGATTAGTGGCCCCAATCACTAGCACTTGTTCGCCGTTTTCTGTCGCACTTAAGTCTAGGAAACACAGTTTCATTATTTATGTATAGGCACTGACTGAAATGGCGTTGGTTTACCGTCCAGGCAGCTGAGTAGTTGAGCCACAATCCTCCGCTCCATCTCCTTCTGGACAGTCTGCCTGTTAGGAGTGATGGCGTCGATTTCATCAATAAACAGCACACAAGGGGCTGCATTGCACGCCCGTTCAAACAGTTCCCTGATGCGTTCCTCGCTTTCGCCTGAAACGCCCGCCACTAGCTCGGGGGCGGCCACTTTAATCAGCTGAACCTCCAATTCCTGCCAATTGACAAACACTGTGAATGAAGCAGGTGAGGCGTTGAGGGCGACTCACCCCTGCAATGGCATTGGCCAACAACGTCTTGCCGCATCCTGGCGGGCCGTGAAGAAGGAAACCCCTGGGGGGCGAAGTGCCCAGCTTTTTGTAAAGTTCCGGGTGTCTGATGTGCAGCAGCAGCCTGCAAAGATCCTCCAGCGTCTTGTCCAGCCCGCCGATGTCCTTAAAACTCACCACCACGTCGTGTGAGACGTCGGGCACAGTTTTCTTCTTTTTAGGGGCGAGTTTTATCGGGGATATTGTGACGTCCAGCTTTCTCTTCCTAACCCGCTCTACGGGCGGGGGTTCAGAGGAGGGCTTTTCGTACAACTGTGGAAGGAATTGATGGTAATAAAATCCCCCGGGCATTCAAAGGGCTGTAGTTACATTAGCTCGGTTGTTCAGGTATCCTTGCGCCAGCACTCCCCTACTTTGAGAGGTGGACGCCGCAGCCCCATTGCTCTTCTTCACACTGTTCACATAGGCGGCTTCATCTTGAGAGTCCTCGCTGCTGATGGCGATCAGCTCATTGTCGACTAGTTTGGGCTTGATGGCCACTTGGCGCTGGTACAGCCCTACGAGGGCGTTGTTCATCGTGTTGTCGCCCTGCAGACAAAAAGCATTGCAGAACAAAGGAAACCCGAGTGTAACAAACGTACGAGTTTGTCTTCACCATCGGATTCCTGATCACTATCGTCGCTCAGAAGCTCGTCGTCTGAGCTGTCCTTGTCCTCCAGGCCGTAGCTCTGCAACACAATCGAATAGGCCTTCTTCACTGAAGCCCTAAAGGCACTGCGCTTCCTTTTGGAGTATTCCCGGTACTTTTTCTGCAGCTCGTCGGCCATTTGATTGATGTCCACATAGGTTTTATCAATGTTGTTCTCCAAGTACTGTAATTTTCAACAAACACACACGCACCGGTTAGAGGGGGGACCACTCTGATAGATTTGTGGCTTGTTGCGGAATTGGAGGGGGTTCCAAAGGAGCTATTGAAGCCCTACAAGCGTCTCAATTAATGCGAATTGTTTACCTTCTGTACTCGTGGTACAATGGTGGGATCGGACATGTACGGCATTTTCAACAGGCCTTCACGCGGCTTCTTCAAAATACTCTCACTAACTGGGATTATCTCGATTCCCGCCTTGCCTATTTTGCCCATCAGAATGGAAACTAAACGGTTAAAACGCTCGGAAATGGAACCTGAACTAAAACAGACTAAAAGCGACGCATTTAAGCAATAATCATAGCGTGCTGTTGCAAGTTTGACGCACAGACCACAGAGGTTATAGATTGGAAACTGCCATTTAAGCCTCTATAATGGTATTTGTCGCTTTTGCCCAGTGGCTGATTTCCACTAGACTCGAATTTCCACTGCTTGCAGAAGAAAACTTCTTTACCGACTCAAAATTTAGCGGGAGAAGGACAAGGAGAAAAAATAAATTGTAACATTTGTAAGAGTTTGTATTTTTTTTGCAGATTCCTCCTCAGTGTCGCCGACAATTACTGAGATGGATTTGGAATCAACATTTTTTTGGTGAGTTTCACTTCTATTAGATCATTTTTCGCTTTTTTCTTATTACACATCGTGAAATCCTCTCTAAAGAAACACCCCGTATGTAGTTTTCTTTGAGAATGGATTTTGATAATATTTACAGTTTCTTCATTTTTTTTTCAGTTGCCGAGTTCTCGACAAGCATACGTCATCACAACGATTCAATAGGAATCAATCGCTCTGCGAAGGATCATCGAAAGTGCAGAGGAAGTGCTTTAGTTAATATTAATTGTAATAATTATTTGTATTTATTTGCCTAATAAAATTGATTTAATTTCATTTTTATTGTTTGATTTTTTCCCATACACACCTCTATCTCCTAAAACATTCTGCTGCTTTGATACAAATCGAATTATCGTCGAACGACTGAAATTTACAATGAAACTGGGCGAAAACTCTCCATTGCTCCTGATATTCTCGCTACCTTCTTGAACACTCTGCTGCTCTGATACAAATCGAATTATCGTCGAACGACTGAAACTTCCAATGAAACTCTGCGAAAACTCTCCGTTGCTCCTGATATTCTCGCTACCTTCTTGAACACTCTGCTGCTCTGATACAAATCGAATTATCGTCGAACGACTGAAACTTCCAATGAAACTCTGCGAAAACTCTCCGTTGCTCCTGATTTTCTCGCTACCTCCTTGAACATTCTGCTGCCCTGATACAAATCGAGTTATCGTCGAACGACTGAAACTTCCAATGAAACTGTGCGAAAACTCTCCGTTGCTCCTGATTTTCTCGCTACCTCCTTGAACATTCTGCTGCCCTGATACAAAGAAAAATTTCGTTTTGCCGTTCAAACTTTGCAAATAGAGACCTACTAGATCCACATGAAAAATAACGTAACGCTAAACTCCTGCTCCTGATATCTGCTCGCTACCTCCTTAAACATGCTGCTGCCCTGATACATATAGAAAGTTCGTTTTGCCATTCAAATCCGACTAATAGAGAGCTACTAGACCCACATGAAAAATAACGTAACGCTAAACTCCTGCTCCTGATATCTGCTCGCTACCTCCTTAAACATGCTGCTGCCCTGATACATATAGAAAGTTCGTTTTGCCATTCAAATCTGACTAATAGAGAGCTACTAGACCCACGTAAAAAATTACGTAACGTTAAACTCCTGCTCCTGATATCTGCTCGCTATATCCTTAAACATGCTGCTGCCCTGATACATATAGAAATTGCTTCTATTTTTTCACGGGTTGGCAATTTTCAACCAATTTGGGGTTAAATTGGATTTAAAAGTTGTTAAAAAAAAACTAATGAGATTCTTGTAAAAGTCTTTATTTATTTCAACAAAAATTACACACTTATTTCGCAATTATCATACAAAAAACGTTCTAAGATAAGCGGCTTCTGCCACGTGTTCCTGCAGTGTTCTTCAGGACGTCTGTCTCTGTAAGTGTTTTTAGCTTAATTTATGGATCAAATTGCTTAATTTAAAGTGTTCTTACCACTTACCAATTTATTTAAATGTGCTCCTTCCATCCATTTTACAAAAATTCATCTCGGGGCTAAATGTAAATTTTCAAATTGCGCGCCATTCACCGGGGCCAGAGCTGTCAAGATTCTGGCATGCGCAAATAATCTTGGCTACCGCCACAGATCACAGAGGTTCACACTCTGTCATCTGTGTTTTGACGCTTCTTGATGTCTGTCAGTGTGCAGTGGCTACCGCTAGCACCACCCGTGTTTAAATCTACGGAAGTGAACCACATTCGGTCGATCCTGCTCTCGGTTGAGCCATTGGACAAAGACAGCAACACGATCCCAAATACCCCCCATTGAATTCTAGTAAAGATCCAGAGCAGACATTTTTTGCACTTACCAAAGTATGGCTCTAACCTCCAAAAGGGCTGTCATAACATTGGGCATTAGGTAACTGCTCCCTTTGGAAATGGCTTCGATTTTAAGGCAACTCAGCAGAGCCCTACGGGCCCCCACTGCCAGCAAAACGGGTAACTAGCATCTAAACCACATAAGTAAAATCACTTGGTGACATAACATGTTTTAAAACCGAAGAGATTTGCAAGTGTTTAGACCGTCGTCGAATAAAAGTTCTTCTGGACATTTGCTATTCTAGGACGATCTAAATAGGCGAAAAACCTGATTATTTTCATATACTTTTACAATGTTTTGTTAGTGGGCTGCTCCCTGGCTAGACTGCAGAGCACTGAGGCAGCCCAGCTCAAGCAGGAAACCCGGCGTAAGTTGCTTTAAACCGCTGCAACTCCCTTTAATTGTAGCTACCCGATGTTTCAGCTACTGTACGGAAGTCGGACCCCATTCAAAGATCCCAACTCAAGGACTTTGGCAAGTATGTGGCCGATTGTCTGCCCAAGTACGTGGAAACCGTGCAAATCACTCAGGGCGACGAGTTGGAGCTGCTGATCAGCCCCGATGGTGTCCTGCCGGTTCTGCAATTCCTCAAAGACCATCACAATTGCCAGTTTACCAATCTGTCTGACATTGCGGGTATGGACATCCCATCTAGAACATACAGATTTGAGGTAAGTCAGGAAACTGCGCTCGATATATTTGGTTGAGTTTGAATGGATGCTTGCAGTTAATCTACAATCTGCTGTCGCTCCGTTTCAATTCCCGAATTCGCGTGAAAACCTACACAGACGAGCTGACGCCCGTGGAGTCTTGCGACGAAATCTTCAAAGCAGCCAACTGGTACGAACGCGAGATTTGGGACATGTTCGGAGTTTTCTTTGCCAATCATCCGGACCTCAGGCGAATTTTGACTGACTACGGCTTCGAAGGGCATCCATTCAGAAAGGACTTTCCGCTCAGCGGCTATGTTGAGGTCAGTTGAATCTCCCCCGTCCTTAAAGCCTCCTAATAATTTCCATAGGTGCGGTACGATGACGAGAAGAAGCGCGTGGTTGTGGAGCCGTTGGAGCTGGCGCAAGAGTTCCGCAAATTCGAGCTATCGGCGCCTTGGGAACAGTTCCCGAAGTTCAGAAAGGCCCTGCCGGTAGCCGAGGAGATACCCACTGAGAAAAAGGAGCAGTAGAAAGTGTTATGTGTTTTTGTAATAGCATGTAAACTGTAATATATTGCGGTTGTACTGGCTAGCAAACACTATTTTTTTACAAAAGCAAGGGACTGGAAAGCGTACAGTAAAAATGTCTTCACTTAGAGGGCAACACGCAGATTCATTGGTAGAAAACTGCTCGTTTTGCCAGTCCAGGCGGGCAAGGAGGTCGACTGGGCAAAACAAGCACTAAAACCTAGAAGCCTGTAAACGAAATAAAATACTCGGTTCTTAGTCAAAAAAATGCAAAAGATCACCATCAATTGATTTGTGTCAAACAATTCCAGCTAAAGAACGGATTTGTGCACGTGGAGTGTAGAAATGCCTTGATTGTCACGCTGCTGCATAGCGTCGCGTCGAAGTCGTTTGTTGCTGGCAGCAAATATATAACAGACTATAAACAATACCCAAAAAGGTTTCTCACTAGGGCTAAAGATCACAAAGGCTGGGAACTCAAAAATCCGTACTCTCAGGTTCGGGTTTTTTCACTAGCACCGGAGGAGGCGGCGGAGGCTCAGTTGGCTTACTTAAATGCCTCGGAGAGGGAGGCGTTCGCAACATCTGATCCCGCTGCCCCTTTTCCATAATGTTGCTATCCGAGCGCGTTCTTGAATGCTTATGACTAGCTCTCCGAAGGGTTCGGTTCTCGTTCATCTCGTTCAGCTTCTCCGATGACTTGGACAGATCGCTTTCGGGGCTCACGGTGCTCGTTGCTCCCTCCAAGTTCTCGTTCGTACGACTCGCTTCCAATCTCTCATTCGATTTAGTCAAGTTAAGCGATTTGGGAGGGATCGAAGGCTTGTTTTCATTCGAACTGGGCCGAGTCCACTCCTTGTTCGAGTTCGAGTCACTGAAGGCGTTTTCCAGACTGGAACGTGGCGTGGGTGAGTGACCTGCAAACAAAACAACATCATTCACTCCCTGCTTATACGAACACACAAGGGACTAGTTAGTTTTCTTGGTCAATGAGTGCATGCAACTCACCCAAGAACTTCTCTTTCTCGGCCATCATAACATCGTGTCCCAGCTGAATCTTCTCGGTCCTGTTTTGAATGTTGACGATACTCGGCTGCTGCTTATTGGCTACATTGTACACTGAACACTGAGTCTTTTGCAAACTCGGATCTATGTCCGCTGAGGTTCTATAACCAAGTATTATGTTAGTCGTGTTAGGCCTGCCGGGTCGCCACCTCAGGCTTTCGCCTTGCTTGAAAATGTTAGTCTTGTAAGTGCCATTGTCCTGCAGCTCAATCCTAAACGTACCGTTTGATAGGTGCGAGAGTAGCGGGCCTTGCAGGAATCTCGGGCTTGGCGGGCCGCTGCTCTAGCAGCTCGGTTCGCCTCAACTGGACATCTCCGAACTCGCCGGAACTTTGCGCCTTATTGATTACTTCACCCAGACTACTCCTGGTCGAAGGATTGCGAGTAACGCTCACCGGCGCTAACGCCTTTTCCTCAGACAGGAATTGTCGGGGAGCGGCGACGGGTTTCGGACTAGATATACTCCCTGCAAAAATTGCGGAATTCAGAAAAAAACATTGCCTTAAGGCGTTGCTCCAGTGAACCTTCTCCAGGCGATCCGACAACATGTGTCGCTGTCGTCTTGAAGCTCTTCTCCTCCTCCACAGTCTGAGCCACCGGCCGTATCACAGAGTGCGCCTTCGTCACGCTGCTCGCAGTCGGCGTTGCTACTTTGGTGTCGCTGACTGGGCTCGGCGCTACGCTCTGCTGCGGCGCAACTACCGGCAAACTGGGCGCGGCACTAGCGGGCGACTGAGCTAACGCAGCTGACTGGGCGCCAGCAACAGCGGATGGAGCACAGAGTGCCACGGTGTGATGGTTCGATGGGGAGATCAGCCCGGCTATTTACCAAAAACCATTTCAAAAAAGTGTCAAATTGGTGAGTGTTTCGGGATTTTAGGTCGTAGAGGAAACGAATTTCTTCCTGAGTGGCTTGTGAAACATTAGGACAAATTTATTTTGCACGCGCGGCCTAAAACCCCCCCGAAAAATTCACCGATTCCATCCTCATTGAGTGCATTAAGCGCTTGAAATTCGTGAGGTTTTCTGTGAAATTTCAGGTTTTCTGTGAAATTTCAGGTTTTAAGCGAGAAACTGTGCATTACGCTGCACACCTACTAAACTGTTATCATTACTTTAACTTGCTTTATCTTGAAAGATGTGAATTTTTACAGAAAAGAACGCACTTCAACCCTCTTAGCGCAAAAAACTCATCAGTTTCCTCACCTCCTGTAGACACCAACTTGATATCGTCCTTAGAAAAGCTCCGCTTCCTCGATAGACTAAGCTCGTTTTCCTCGGTATTTATGCCCACTGTGCTCTTCGTTTTGGGCTCTTTGCCCTTGGGCGGGCGGTTTAATGTGGAAGTACCTTAACAATTGAAAAAAAACCACAATCATCCACTAATCCCAGCAGGAAGAACCGTTCTGGTACCGGAAAACGTCGCTGGCTTATCCGGAAGCTGGTCGACATCCAAGCTGCTCCTGCTGCTGTAGCTGGAGCTAGGCGGAACGGGAGCAGCCGGTTTCTTTTTGCGCGAGCTGGGCTTTGGGCTCTCCAGCAAACTTTCGGAACTCGTTGCGTCCACATGCTCTATACTGAGTTTGCCTGTGCCAAAAACAACAACGGTCAGACCATCGAAAAACTTGGCTTAACGGGAGGCTTTACCGCTGTTGCCGTTTCTGGAAGACAACTCCTCCTCGGGTAGTAGTGAACCGATGGTGGCCAACCCGCTGACATCGTCAGGGAAAAAAGTATCCATTTCCTTTACTAACAGTTCCACTAACATGTTGATAGTCACACAGTTGCCCATATTCACGTTCATTTCTTCGTCCTTGTTCCACAATAAATTGGGGGCGATCACAATCGCAATGTTGGACGATGACATTTTGTTCTCGGTATGGTGGGTGAGCCGCGCTAGGAACTGAATTAAATACGCCAAATTTTCCCGGTTTTCCTGCGGCAATCTGCAACAGGTCGCATGAAACTCAAAAACTTTAGAAACTAGTTGAAAACTCACTTGCTCAATAAATGCCTAACAACGTCAATCCGTTGATTTTCAGGATATTGCATGGATTTCATCCACTCTTTATGCAAATGATACGTCAGTAACGGTTCCGGTAGATCTCGCAGGTAGGACTTCAAAGTGCTGGCAAGCACATGAACATCCCTGAAAACACTTCAATCAGCCCCCAGTTTGCACTAAAAAAAAACACGCGTTTCAAACCTGTACTCTGGAATCAGTACGGAAAAACAGCCGCTGTCTATGGAGGCCTTCAGTCTCTTCACTTTGGACGCTGAGCCAGCTATTCGGAACAAGCCCTCTTCGCTCAGTCCGAACTCTGTTAGGGTCGTGATGCAGATTTCCAACGGATATGCCAGACGCTTCCCCGTTACCCGCAGGTGCTCCTGCAAGGACACGCCGAAGACTTTTTTTACGTTGCTGTTGCCGATGGTCTTTTCCAGCTGCGGAATGATGTTTTCCAAGTTCTTTAAGGCACTTTCATGGTAGCCCCGCTGGAGCTTCAGCAGTTGCAGGATGTACGAGGAAAACTCGTTTTCCCTGGCTAGTAGGCTGAACATTTCAAAGGCTAAGGTGTCCCTGTTTTGCTCCACTTTGTTGTCGGCTTCCTCCATGTCATCCCGCAGGGTTTCTTTCTTGGTTGACTGCAACAGGTTAATTGAAACCTTGCCAGCAACATACTTTGGCTTAACTTACATGGTATCTGCTGCTGGCCGAGTCCTTGTCCAGGCAGTACTTCTTCAGGTTGTGCTTCTGCTTCAATATGCTGGGCAGCTCGTTCTCGATCACCTTCTGCAGTGGCGAAAAAACTAGCTCTTCCACTTTTGCCTCATGTTCGGCATATTCCTTGGCCAGGTCTTGCTCTGTGCCACCTTGGAAAATCCCCAACACACATAAACCGCATTCAATTTCCCACATTTCCCAGCACTTACCCGATATTTTCAGAATATGCTGCAATAGTATGCACTCCTTTTCGTCTCTCGATTCCTCGACGAACGTCGTTCCTAGCTGGTATTCCAGGCATTTTCTCTGCAAAGGCGCACAAAGTGTTACATTCAAACGGGACACCATTTGATGGGGGTTTTACCAGTCGTTTTTCCTTATCGGCGATTGGACCGTTTGGGCACAGCTTTTTGTTGATGGACACCAAAGCTGAACGCAACACATCCACTCGACTGTCCGCTATCTGAAGCTCTTCCTGGTTCAGTACTTCACTCTTTTCAGCCCTGAAATCCGCAATAAACTCATCAGTTAGCTGAGAGCCCAGCTGAGTATGGCATAGAAAGAACTGTTTTCCTATACTTAATGCAGAGCGTTTGAATCTTGCAAGGAAAATTTGTTAATATTCAAAATCTTCAATGTATGGCATTTCTGATTGTGTGGGGATCCCCACGTAAGATTAGGGGGGATTTATTGCTTTTATTCACTGCGCTGGAATAATAATATTGGGGGGCCGAATCTATTAAAATTAAAACATAATTTCCAATTGCTAAACTGCGTTTATCTACTGGCTGATAAACATCTTTAAACCTTAATCGGCAGGCTTATCTTGAAAAAGTCCATGTCCTAGACGCACAATGGAATTGAAAACATTCCAAGCAACAAAAAAAAAAGGTTTGCTTCGTTCGTACTTACTTCAAGAAAGTCTGGTCAGCGAGCTGCTTCACTCTAAAGAACTGTTTTTTCATCATCTTTCTAGCATGTTATCTTGGCGCTCGCTCCAGCAAAAATTGCAAATTGCAGCTTATTTATTTAAAGTATGAGATCACTTATGTGTTGCCGATAACATTGAGGGGGGAATTATTCTATTACAACACTCGCTCGAGTCCAAGGGGGGTTTGGCTGCAGTGGGGAAACGTGGCAAAGGCCAACGAGCGAAAAACTACACAAAAACACACGGGGCTCAATTGGGAAAATCGCACACAAGAGTCAGCTTTCTAGAAATTGCTGCAACAATCAATCGGGGGCCCCTGGTTCGCTGTTGGCGCAGCACTGGGAGCTCGGATTATTTTTTTCAATATCCCAATAGATAGTCGATATCTTTATCTATAATTGCCGCAATTGCACTTGGGGAATTAGGCGGTTTTCACTGTTTTTTTCTTCGAAACCGTATCGAACCGCACCAAAAATGGACCATCAACTGACATTTCCCGAAACGGTGACATGCCTTGTCACTTTTGACGGCCAGGAAGGGAATTTTAAAGCACAAGAAGGAATCTGTTTTTCTATTGAGCGCCTTCGCCTTATTGTCCATATTATGTTACAAAATCCCTTTTTTGCATTTTGATCCAATTTCAGTGTTACTCTACAAACGCGCTTATCCACAGTTACCATTTCCTTTACACTGGTGTATGTGAAGCTACTAAAACAACCATTCTAAATAGTGTTTAATTTTCTTATGCATGGCGAATGCGCCGACTACTCCTAAAGGCGCTCTACATAGGGCCGAGGTTGCACAAAGAACCTAGAAGAATCATACATATTCTTCACAGTCATCCACAGCGTCGGGGTTTTTGGATCGTAACTAGTGCAAGGACTAACATTGTTCTTGCGAACCAGCCCGCACTTTTTCTGGATCATTTCGATTCTTTCGAAGCACTTTTTCTTCTCCAGATGCGCCCTCCTCAACACGTACTTGTTCTCAGCCAGTTTCCTCCTGCTGCCGTCAGGCATGGCGTAAATGTTGAGGTTCCGTTTGCTCGATTTGTCTTTGATCACATACCGATAGGGAATGATGTGCGTTTGATGGCTGAAGCTTCGCATGCCTGGCAACAGCCAATTGGACCTTAAGGCTGTCTGTAGCATGGACATGGATGATGAATGAAGATGGAACTGGATGCACGAGAATTTTGCGACTTACAGTGACAAACCGGTGGTTTTATTCAAGCAGCAGGTTCAGTGACGGTTGCCCGACAATATGGCGAATGTCAATTTTTTTTTCGAACATTTACCCATTAAATCCCATTTAATAGAACACGCTTTAGTTAGCCTGGTATCATATTGTATCATCTCTGAAATGGCCCCAGTCGCATGTCTCTATATATTATGCAGGTTAGAGACGAAATATAGAGCAACCGGTTCGGTGGGCGACTCTGCCAGACACGGGGCCCTGACGCAAATGTTTTATGGCATCTTAGCTAAATGCCGTTTCATTATTAATGCTGGATTTTCCGGTAGAAAGCTTGGTTTGAGTCAAACCTCCGGTAGGAAGCCAGATTGGAGGGTTTGAGCGGCGAACATTTGCTGGTTACGAATGTGAAAAGCGCGCATTTGTTCGCATCACATGAACGGAACGAATGCAAATGAATATTTGCCTACTGTTCGTATACGTTCGTTCCGTTCGTTCGAAGCAAAAAATGCCCGTTTTTCTTGAACCTGCCCAAATCTTTCCCCAAGGAAACTGTCGAAAGGAAAGCGAAACTTTGGAAGCGATTCTCGTTTCCAAAATGCAAAAAAATGTACAATCAAAAAACCCTCAATAATAAAGACGCTTGAATCTATCGAAATCCTCCATGTGTGTTTCTAAACGGGATCAAAAATAGATTTTAATAGAATAGAATGAATTCCATTGCATTCTGTGCATGCTTATTGGCATTCGCATAAATTGAGGCCTCTAAACCAGCCAATGGGACATCGGGAGCGTCTTAGTTCCGCATTATTCCATAGCAATTAGAGTGGGACATCAATATTAAATGGGCAAATCTGGATTCCGTGACTTCATTATTGAAATTATTAATCGAATAGAACAAATTTAGTGGGGGGATTTCGATGTATAAATACGATTAGATCTTTGGGGGCGACTGATTGTTTGCCTGCCTTGATTGTGGGGAAGAGGCAAAGTTCATTCGGTGGCCCTGATGGGGCCCTTAGGGGGGCAAACTAGTTGAAATTTCTGACTAAGTGCCATTCATCCAAAATCTGCTGGAAATGGCTGATGAGGAGGAACTGAACAAGGTAGGTGGATTTTCCAGATTTCCAGCTTAAAAAAAACCGGTTGCGGCTCTCGACCTTTGGAAATTCCCTGTGGCTTCGATCAAACATTGTCACCTTTAGCAATATTCACGTCACGCCCGGCGGTTTTGGGGATTAATCCCATTGTCCCCATTGTCCTAAAACAGGACCCGACAGTGTCATTAGACTTGCGGCTTCAGTGGGACGACGGTCGCCCAATTCTGGAATGGAAAACGGCGAAAGAAGAGTTCCCAGCCTGGAAAATGCCGCCCATTCCAGACGCGAGCCGAAACCCAAGGTGAGTGAGGTGTTTAGCCGATCTGCAGCTTTGGAACATGTTCCAAATGCGATAAATCACATCGACAGCCAATCTATGAAGGCCCATCACGTAAACGGCTCATATATAACATTTGAAAGCTAATAAAATAAGAACACGAGCTGCTGGTGGTGTCAGGAACAGGCCTGGCACCGCTATAATTGCAATCGCTTTTTCCCCGGGTATAAAACAGCTTTCTCGAGTGTTTGAAGAAGTTTGTTTGCAAACGCTTCGAGCCTTCGATAGTCGCGCCTAAACTCCATCAAAACATCGGGGTTTCTGCAGAGTTTTACATAACAATGTTGGTTTTATTGAACTTTTCGCGTGGCTGAACGCGTAATTTTCACGGGCAAAGTGACAAAAATCGGATTGAAGCTCTGAATCAAACGAAGATTTTAGTCCAAATGGACGAAGAATGCGGTTTAGTAGTAGATTTGATTTTGCGGGTTTGTTCATATAGGGTGGTTTATATTGATTTTTCTTTAAAAAATCGCCAAAAGTCGCTGGAAAATGCCACTCTGCTGTACGTTTCCTGCAACATCGGATCAAATCTGCTCTATCAAGCAGTACCAAAAATGTTGACTCTATCCCTAACAAATCCTGAGTAATTCAGTTTTGCGCGAGTAGGTGCAACAGCGCCTCAATTTGCATTGGCCTCATTAAAAAATTCCCACAAAATTACCAAAAAATATCATTTTAGTGAAGCCCCCGTATAATAAAGAATGATTTTTGCTCTATCCAATAACAAAAAATCAACCCTCTAGCTCTAACCAATTCTGAGTTACGATTTTTTGAGTAAACAGCTGAAATAGAGCGGCCAAATCGATCAAAAGTTGGGTCCCAATGCAACTCTTCTGCTCTAGAAAGCAAGATCTTCTCTATCAAGCACACGAAGAAACAAAACTCTATCTCCATGTTCTTCCGAGTAATTAATTTTGAAGCAAATATCCGCAATAAACCGCCAGGTTTGGCCGCTATTGCAAGCGTCTTTAAAAATTCGCCAAAACTCGCCCACTAGCACTATTCCAAAGCAATTTTGCCCTAACCTGCTTCAACATTTCCTCTATCAAACAACCCCAAGATCAATCATCTGGCTCCTGCCAACTTGGAGGAAATATTTTTTGAACAAACCGAAAACTTGCCCATTTTACCACGAACCACCCTGTATAAACCTGAAATCTTCTGCAGCTCTTCCATGCAAAACTTCCGTTCAGTAGCATTTAACTTAAAACGAACATTAGAGTCTAGCAAAAGTCATGTTCGTCCACGGTATTAAGGGTGGATACACCACCTCAGATGACGATTCTGATGAAGACCTCAATACCATCGATAATTTGCTTCTGGTAGCCGCCCAACCACTAACGAGCCCCTCGTATTGAAGATGTTGATTTTGCGCTTTTCCAGCGAAGAAGAGAGGAATGCGAGCGAAAGGCGCGCAGAGGGGAGATGGACCCCCGGCTGGAGTTCACCTTCCAGATCCTCATCGACGCCACTGATCTTCCGAGGCACGAAATTATGGATCACGTTTTTGAAGGAGAAATGGTACTCTTCAATCCACTAATAAAACCACCCGACTAACTTCCTTCTTTGTCATTTTTGTCTTCAAAGCTGGACGAAATCAACCAGCTGTTTCTTCCGCACATGAAGACTAAGCTGGTGTGGTTCTACCAGGAGATGCTGGACACGGAAGCAATGGCAGCTTTAGAACCGAGCAAACCAAGCACTAGCAGGCAGCTGCAGCCCAGCACCAGCCGGATGAACCTGCAGGCCAACGTGACGCCCATCTACAAGAAGAAACTCTTCCTAACCGACGGCTGGGAGATTCCTTTGAAGGGCACCTGCATCTACATCTTCCGCACCAATAGCAGCAAGCAACTGCCCGAAGAAGGCTTTCAAAAGGTAACCACATGATTAATTTTGAGAATTCTCCAACTGCCCTTCCAGGATTTATACTGTGGGGTAATCGATGCTGCCAACATCGGAATGGTGGCCACCATCGAGCGAGTGATTGAGCATGTTTTCATGGAAGCTCTGGCGCATCCCAGCCTGGATTGCGAAGATGAAGCAGCCAGCTGCCCAATGGTGAAGAACCAGCTGCTGCCCAGCCTGAGGTCCTTTTGCAGTGTGCTTAAAGGTCGCTAATCTAGGCCATGTTGCTAATGTTTCAAATTGAACAAGAACATGTTTGATTAGTGTGCGAAGAGGTGGCGAATGAGGGCAACCTGTTTGACGATGGGCAGGTGCTGATGCGCAAAGTGCACATGGACGAGATCAAAGAAATGGCGAAGATCCCCGAAAAGGTGGAACCTTTGGAGGAACGCGTCAAAGGCTGGTGTAAACGCCTGGATGAGATCTTGAAGGAAAGCGAGCAAATCAGGCGAGAAAATGATTCATCGGGTAAGAACTTGGATCTGATGGACTGCGGGATGTAAACATGCCCCTGTAGGCCCGCAAGACGAGCTGGAGTACTGGAAAAAGCGAGGAGCGCAATTCTCTCAAATCGCCAACCAGGTGAACTCCAAAGAGGTGCAAATGACCATCCTTTGTCTGAAGATCGCGCGCTCTAAAGTCGTCAAAGACTGGCGGGAAACGGACAAGAAGATCACCTTCTGCTACAACGAGTCCAAGGACAATGCCAAGTTCATCCAGGCGCTGGAATCCAAATGCCACTCCCTATATCTGGACGATCCGGTAGGTTGGACTGGGCAACCTCCAAAGCCGCTAACCGACACTTTGCAGGTGAAAATGCGCGATTGTATCATGGGGCTGTTGCAAACCGTGCGCCTCATCCACAATGTGTCGCAGTTCTACAACACGTCAGAACGCTGCTCAGCTTTGATGGTCAAGGTAAGAATCAGAAAACCCAATAAAGGACCTACGCATCAAAACCTTCTTCAGATTACCAACCAGATGATAGAAACCTGCAAGGGCTACATCACCTGCAGGGGCCAAGAAAGCATCTGGCAACAGGAGCGCAACTTGATCAAAGAGAAGCTGACCCAGTGCCTGGTGCTGAACAAGGTCTACCGCAAAACGTACCATGTGGTGAAGAACCAAACCATCCTGCCCTCTACACGGCCGTTCAATTTTTCCGAAAACTACATCTTCGGGAAATTCGACGCATTCTGCAGACGACTCTCGAAGATCATTTCCATGTTCGATCTCATTGATGATTACACTGGGCTGTTCCAAAGGCGAATGGAAGGTCTCCTACTAGGCGATGGTAAATTTTTGGCCTTTAAGACTAGGGATTTGGAGTCACAGATTTAGGGGAATTTTTTAACGTTTGCTTAACAGTTTGCAAGAAGAAGGCAAAAATTTGTATCTGCATCTGGATTTTCAGCTCTAGACGATTCGATGCAGAATTTCACGGAAATCAAGGCGCTGATCGTGAACAAACAGTACGACTATCTGGATCAGCGCAATCTGGTGTTCGAGCAGGATTTCCAGAACTTCCTGGACCACACCGATGAGCTGAAGGACAAAATCGCCGATATAATCGAGGAGAATTTCGATAGCGTGTGGGAGACGCCGCAAGGCGTTCGCTTTTTGACGCGATTCGAAAAAGTGAGCGAGAAAATCCCGCTGGCCAAGCTGGACGAGAAGTACGACCGCATATTGAAGTACTGCGAGAAGGAGGTGGATCGGATCATCAAAATGTACAAGAAGCAGAAGGATGACCCGCCGGTGCCCAGACTGTTTCCTCCTATTGCCGGTCGGATTAAATGGGCCAGATGTTTGGCTTCGCATCTCAACGAGTTGCTCTCCAATGTGACCGCCCATCATGTGATGAAGAGCTTGCCTGCCACTGTGGACTTATCCAGGCGCCATCGGGCAGCTGAAAACATGTTCAGAACCTACGAAACCGACATGGTGGCCTTGTGGATGAATCAGCATGTGTCCGATGCGGACAAATGCTTGACGAAACACCTGCTGGCGGTATGTGCCGAGCAGCAGAAGCTCAAAGTCAACCTGCACGCCACCATTCCACTTCTCATCAGAGAGACCGACTTGATGATGAAGATGGATCTTCCGGTTCCAATGGTTGCCTTGACTTTATATGCCAAGCAGGACCATTTCACGTTGATCCAGGACTCCTTGCAGGTACTGCAGGAGTTCCCAGTTAAACCCCCGCACTGTTTCAATCGACTTTCAGTTCCTCATCAACAACTTCCTGAAAGTCGTCAAGAGCGTGAAGTTGGAGGTGCGACCACTCTTCCTGCCGCATCTCATCAAACTGTCCAATCGCATCGAGCCGGGATTGACGCGTCTGGATTGGGTGTCTGGAGACTGGCAGGCTTATGTGGACTCGGCCAATGCGGCCATCGGGAACTTCACAGTTTTGGTAAGTTGAAATCCCACTCACTCCACTGGGCAATAAGACACAGGCTTTCCTGCAGACCGACAGGATTCACGACATTTACATCAACAGAGTGTTGGAGGTTCTCACTAGCATGCAGGCCATTCAGTTGCATGCGCTGCCTGATGATGGCGATCCAGCTTGGGGAATCGGTGAGTGAAATGTCTGATGATGGCCTATAGTCGAAACTTTCAAGGAATGTAATACGAAAGCTCTTCTTAGTGTTTTGTCTGTTTTAGTTTCCGAGAAATTCGCGATCAAAGCACAAATCCCAAAAACGCATCTGCAGATTTGAAGTTTTTTTTCAACGGCCCTGATGATAACTCGCAGTCGAAACTTGCAAGGAGTATACCATAACGTTTCCTCTACCCAGAGCGTTAATCAACGTTGATTTATCTTTTTTACTTAAAAATGTCCTAATAGCAACTTAAGATTGAAAAATCGTCAACCACTTCCTGATGATGGCCTCAAGTCGAAACTGGCAAGGAATATATTTCGAACCTTTGTCCATCTAGTGCCTCAACCCTCAACCCGCACTGTTCTATCTTTGTAACTTTCGTAGAAAACTAATCAATCGTGCCTGATGATGGCAGGCATTCGAAACTTTTTTAATGAAAATTCCAGATGATTTCTGCAACCAAATCGACGAAGTGTGCCAATCGTCGGCCGTTGAGCTGCACAAGAGATGCATGATGATTGAGGAAGCCGTTGAAGAAATCCTTCTGCTGGTCAAAACCGCCCGAATAGACGACGAGGAGGCGCCCAACGAAGAAGACACTTTCCTTTTCGCAGGTGAGGAGCAGTGTCCATGTACGCCTCACTCAAGCTAATGAGGAGTACATTTCCCAGATGAGGACAAACCGCCGGATATTGGGGGAACGTCCTCGCAACAGCAATCCGATTGGACGCTGGTGTGGGAGTGTTTCGAGAAGCCCCACCTTCTCCTTAGTGGAGGTATGAGTAAGGCTATGCACGACGTGGTGAGAGGCGCAGTGGGGGAGATGAGGAGGTACTACACCCGGAAGGTGATTGATGTGCTGGTGAAAGTCACCAGGCAGTCCTTGGACGCCTTGAGGAGGCGCTTTTGCATAGAATGTGAGGCTTGTTGGGACGGTCACCCTCGTATAACCAGCCAGGCGTTCTAGATAAAGAAGAGCGGCTACCAGTGTTCATCCTTAACGCAGTCCTTCTCATCCCCAAAGTGGGCATTCAGCCCACTCTGGACGAAGTACAAGAGGTGCTGAATTTGGCCGGGAAAAACATCACGTCAGTGTCAAAAGGAGTGGGCCAGTGGGCCAGAAGCCAAGAGGTGAGTTCGAGTTCAGAACCCTGTTTTAAACCGAACTGAACCTTATCAATGTTTAGCCAAATGAGCCAACATTGGACGACAGTTGTAATAGTTTAAGTGTAAGTCAGCTCTTACAACTGCCCCTAATTTGTGTGCGTTCCTCAATTAATCAGTATCTTGTGTCTCTCCCACCATACCAACCTATATAAACAAAAAACAATCACTAAACCATTGTAAACTTGATGCACTCGAATCGTACACCGAATAAACCTCCCCCGTATAACCACAACCCTCCACTACTATACAACACTTGCATGACTAAAGGGAGCCTCTGGCAGTAAGAAGTCGGTCTGGAAAAAAATCGCCGGACCTTCATCCAACCTCATGGATGTGGTTAATAGATCACGCTATGTCCAAACACAGGTAACTTGCGCTTTTTTAGATTAAGCGACTCCTGTAGGCTGCAAGTAGGTTCTTGATCGTGGGCGGGAAAACCATTGGGCTGGGGAACGAATGATTCTAGGAGAAAACCTCGAAAAGTTCACTCAAATGCAAAGGCGACGACTTCCGGACACGACGCCGGAAACTGTACAGGCTGATGACTGAGGAGAAACCCACGTTTCCCCTACAGCAACGGAACTTCTTCAACCATGTGATGGAGAACAAGGAAGTGATCAAGGCGCTTTCACTGTTGACATCTTGCACCCAAGAAATGCGTGGCGTAAGTGGATGAATAAGGGAACAGGTGGATGAATAAGCATTGCCTACAACCAAAACGCGCTATAAATTGGATATTTCGGGACTTTTTCCAAGATAATTTAAGCGGTAGTAGGGAACGCTCCTCCCAGTTAGAAAGGAGGAGCCTTGTCGCTTCAGCTACTCCCACCTGGACAAGATACCGCGGCAATTGGCTGGAGTCCAAGGGTGCGTCCAGGCCTTACAAGCCGAGCCCGAGCCGAGCCTGAGCCGCGGCAAAATTCCTTTGATATTTTGTCAAAACACCGACAGACTATCGATTTGCAACTGGTGCACAAATTGATGACTCCAACTCCAAAAATCCCATTTAAGAAGCCCGAACTTGCCTTTCCAGGAACACAAGGTTCTGTGGAACATGCTTATTCACGCCTCCCTCCAGACGCCTCCCAACCGCCTCTTAATTAAAATTGTGACATCTCCTGGCGTTTTTTTTTCTGTCCTCAGGAGATGTCACAGTTTCTCTCGAGATGGCGACCATACAGCATCTTGTGGAGGAACGAAAAATCGCAGCGCGAACTCCTCAACTGCCAACTAGCGGAGTTCGAAACGGCTCTCCGAAAGCACGAAGAACTGAACGAACGACTGACCACTGAACCGGACATTTTCACCATCACCAATTGCCTGGCCATTTCCACTGAAAAACTCAAGTACGGAATCCAGACAGAGATAAAGTCCTGCACTCATCGGTGAGTGAGTGCGTGAGTGAAACCTCTGGCAGGCTACGTTTGTTCAATGTCCGTTCCAGAATCGGACAAGCCATGAAGAAGAAGTACCGCAGGGAAATGGACTATGTGTATGCAGTCATCAGCGAGATGGAGCGCAAGCTCGAGAGGACTATCAGAGACCTGGATGATGTTAGGATGATCATGGACACTCTGAAGAAAATCAGGGAGCAGGAGGTGGACATGGAGCTGAAGATCGAGCCCATTGAGGTAGCAAATAACGCCCGTCTGGGTTCCCCTCAGAAACTGTGACATCTCCCGGCGAATTAACTCTGGAGGTGTTACAGTTCCTCAGGGGAGCAGGAATTACCTCCGTATCCTTTCCAGGACGCCTTCAACGTGCTCAGCCGATTCGACGTCAGCATCGAGCAGGAAATCATCGAGCAAGTGGACAACTTGAGGTACACATGGAGGCAACTGCTGGCCAGCGCCCTCAAGGTGCAGGTGAACCTTCTGGACATGCAGCCCCAGTTCCAGAACGACCTCAAAAGCAACGTGGAACGGTTCAAACAGGACAAGATCGACTACTGCAATGAGTACCGAAACGCGGGCCCAATGCAGCCTGGACTCACCCCGAGGGAGGCTTCAGATCGGCTGATTCTTTTCCAGGTAACCACTTAATAGACTCTCCATCCTTTAATCAAAGGAGTATTTCCAGAATCGCTTTGACGGCATGTGGAGAAAGTTGCAAACCTACCAAAGCGGGGAAGAGCTATTCGGGTTGCCGACCACCGACTACCCAGACCTGGCGCAAATCCGCAAAGAGCTCAACCTGCTCCAGAAGCTCTACAAGCTCTACAACGACGTAATTGACAGAGTGAACAGCTACTACGACATCCCGTGGGGCGAAGTGAACATCGAGGAAATCAACAACGAGCTGATGGAGTTCCAGAACCGCTGTCGCAAGCTTCCCAAAGGCCTGAAAGAATGGCCCGCGTTCTTCGCGCTGAAGAAAACCATCGACGACTTCAACGACATGTGTCCCCTGCTGGAGCTGATGGCCAATAAGGCCATGAAACCGCGCCACTGGCAGCGCATCATGGACTCCCTCAACCACATTTTCGAGTTCGAAAGCGAGGGCTTCTGTCTGAAGAACATCCTGGAGGCACCGCTGCTCCAGCACAAGGAGGACATTGAGGACATCTGCATCTCCGCAATGAAGGAGAAGGACATCGAGGCCAAGCTGAGGCAAGTGACCAATGAGTGGAGCGTGCACGAACTGACTTTTATGACGTTCAACAACCGCGGCGAGCTCCTGCTTAGAGGAGACACAACGGCGGAAACCATTGGACAGCTGGAGGATAGCTTGATGATTCTGGGCTCTTTGCTCTCCAACCGTTACAATGCGCCGTTCAAAAAACACATCCAGCAATGGGTTCACGATCTCTCCAACACCAATGAGATACTAGAGCGATGGCTATTGGTGCAGAACATGTGGGTGTATTTGGAGGCGGTCTTTGTGGGAGGCGACATTGCCAAACAGCTGCCCAAAGAGGCGAAGAGGTTTTCGAAAATCGACAAATCCTGGCAGAAAATCATGCAACGCGCCCATGAAACTCCCGGAGTGGTGGCCTGTTGTGTTGGTAAGCTATTCCTTCTCGACTCTTCTTTGACTAGCTTGAGCTGTTTAAATCTTGTGTGCGTTGAAGAGTTTTATTTCCACATTCTCCTCTAGGAGACGATATGCTGAAACAACTGCTGCCACACCTGCAAGAGCAGCTGGAGCTGTGCCAGAAGTCCTTGAGCGGCTACTTGGAGCGCAAGCGAATGATGTTTCCTCGGTTCTTCTTCGTATCGGATCCCGCCTTGTTGGAGATTCTGGGCCAGGCCTCCGACTCGCATACCATCCAAAATCATCTGCTGTCCATCTTCGACAACACCAGGTACGTGAAGTTCCACGACATCGAGTACAACAAGATCACCTCAGTGGTGTCCTCCGAGGGTGAAATGATTCAGCTGGAAAAAACAGTGAGAGCGGAAGGCAGTGTGGAGACCTGGCTCACTCAGCTGCTGCAAACCTCGCAAGCCTCCTTGCACTCGATCATTCGAACCGCCTACTCAGCCATCAGCGATGGGAACTTCCAGTTACTGAGTTTCCTGGATAAAATGCCTGCCCAGGTATTTGCCCCATTGGGCCTTTGCATAGTAACTCTGCAACCTTAACTCAGGTGGGGCTGTTGGGGCTGCAAATGATCTGGACCAGAGACGCGGAGCTGGCGCTCCTCCAAGCCAGGCATGATAAGAAGATCATGCCCGATACCAACAACCGGTTTTTAGAGCTTCTAAACACGCTCATCGACCAAACCACTAGGGACTTGACCAAAATCGAACGCACCAAGTTTGAGACCTTGATCACCATCCATGTGCATCAGCGGGACATCTTCGACATCCTGGTAAGCCACCGAACAAAATCTCCAATCTCACCAAGCCACTGTGAATGTTCCCATCCAGTGCCGCATGAACATCCGCCACGTAAACGACTTCGAGTGGCTCAAACAATGCCGCTTCTACTTCAAAGAAGAACAGGACAAAACGCTCATAGTCATCACTGATGTGACCTTCTCCTACCAAAATGAGTACCTGGGATGTACTGAGCGCTTGGTTATCACCCCTTTGACCGACAGGTACTGAGTGAGCGATTTTAGGAACATTTCCCTTAGAGTGCATTTGCAGGTGCTACATCACATTGGCGCAAGCCTTGGCAATGAGCATGGGCGGAGCCCCTTGCGGTCCAGCTGGTACTGGTAAAACCGAAACCGTCAAAGACATGGGCAAAACTCTGGCTAAATATGTGGTGGTGTTCAACTGTTCCGACCAAATGGATTATCGGGGCCTTGGGAGGATTTACAAAGGTCTGTCTTTACTGAAACTGTCCCTGCTTGTTGCCCAAAACCCAAGAAATTCTGCAGGTTTAGCCCAATCAGGGTCCTGGGGCTGTTTCGACGAATTCAACCGCATCGAACTTCCAGTATTATCAGTCGCTGCCCAACAAGTAGCAGTGGTTCTGGCCAGCAAACGGGAGAAAAAGAAGACATTTCAGTTCACCGATGGCGACATTGTGGAGATGTGTCCAGAGTTCGGCATCTTCATAACAATGGTACTTGCCCTCCTGGGCCTTGAGGATCGCACTTAATAAACCCCCTTATTGTAGAACCCCGGCTACGCCGGGCGAAAGGAGCTACCCGAGAATTTGAAAATCCAGTTTCGCACTGTGGCAATGATGGTGCCCGATCGGCAGATCATCATCAGGGTGAAGCTGGCCAGCTGCGGTTTTCTGGAAAACATCACTCTGGCCAGGAAGTTCTACACGTTGTACAAGTTATGCGAGGAGCAGCTGACTAAACAAGTACAATGCCAAACACCGTTTTTTGCCCTCGTTTTGCAATATATCATTGCAGGTGCACTACGACTTTGGCCTCAGAAACATCCTGTCAGTGCTCAGAAGCTTGGGCGCAGCCAAACGAGTGAATAACCGCGACTCGGAAAGCACCATAGTCATGCGGGTGCTTCGTGACATGAACCTCAGCAAGTTAATCGATGAGGACGAGCCGCTATTCATCTCCCTAGTGGCTGATCTTTTCCCCAACCAATTTCTAGAGAAAACCGCCTATCCAGAGCTGGAGGAGGCCATCAATGCCCAAGTGGACAAGGCTGGGCTGGTCAACCATCCCTCGTGGGCCTTGAAATTGATCCAGGTGAGCCTCCACAGCTTTTACCTCCGCAATAAATACACTTGCTGTTGCAGCTCTACGAGACGCAAAGAGTCAGACATGGAATTATGACTCTGGGCCCTTCAGGCGCTGGAAAGACCAGCTGCATCCAGATTTTGATGAAATCCCTCTCTCAGATGGGCGACTTCCATAAGTAAGTCCCCATATGGAATCTGGAGCTTTGAACATTTCCATGAACATCCGTTCTTAGGGAGATGCGCATGAATCCAAAGGCCATCACAGCCTCTCAGATGTTTGGCCGACTGGATGTAGCCACCAACGACTGGACTGATGGAATATTTTCGGCCTTGTGGAGGAAAACTCTGAAGATCAAAAGCGGTGAGGATTACAAAGATGCCAAGAGGAGGTTGGGACTCAAAAAACTCTTCCAGGTGAGCACGTGTGGCTGGTTCTGGACGGCCCAGTGGACAGTATCTGGATAGAGAACTTGAACTCAGTTCTGGACGACAACAAGACTCTAACACTGGCCAACGGCGACCGGCTCTCAATGGCGCCCACTTGCAAGATCATCTTTGAGCCGGAAAACATCGACAATGCCTCTCCAGCCACCGTGTCCAGAAACGGCATGGTAGGGCTGAATTATTCACTAATCTAGGCTTTTACTGAACGGCGCCCATCATCCAGGTCTACATGAGCTCTTCCGGGCTCACCTGGAAACCGATAGTGAGGGCGTGGCTCAAGCGGCGCAGCCTCAAAGAGCAGGAGGTCTTCACCAAGTTGTTCGACGACCATTTCGGTGCCCTACAGAATTGGGGAGCCCAAAACCTCACTCTGGTCATGGACGTTTTGGAGTGCAACATCATTCTCCAAGTGATTAACCTACTAGAAGGTAATTTTTCATTCACATGCGTTGAATTTATTCACAAACCCCAAACCTCATCCAGGCTTGATCCCTAACCAAAACGAAGCCTCAGACGCAACAGATATTTCCTCGGCAAAATCCGACTTTGACGACGAGGATGTTTTGGAGGAGACTGAGAGGGGCGATGAGCGCAAGATATTTACTCCCGACCATCTGGTAAAGTTGTTCATTTTTGCCCTCACTTGGGGCATGGGCGCCTACTTGGAGAGCGAAGATAGGCTCAAGTACGACGTGTTTATGAAGGAGAATATGTGCGAGTTGAGCTTGCCTCAGAACACCAGCAAACACCCAGATGTAAGTGGAATTTATCTAAAAAGTCCCTAGGACTGTGAAGATTCTCCTTGACAGGCTACAGTATTCGACTACGTGGTCAGCTCAGAAGGGCATTGGGTGATGTGGAACAGCCTCGTTGCAAACTACGTGTACCCAGAAATGGCGACTCCGGAGTTCGGCTCGATTCTCATCCCCATTATGGACAATGTGCGGATCAACTACTTGATCGACACGATTGCCAAGCAGGAGAAGGCAGTGATGCTCATAGGAGAGCAGGGAACGGCCAAAACTGTAACTGCTGATAACAAATAACAGCGACCTCCAGGGGCTAATAGTAGGGGCACATTTCGTAGGTAATGATGAAGGCCTACATGAAGAAAACCAATCCGGAAGTTCACCTGCACCGGGCGTTTAACTTCTCCAGCGCCACCACGCCCTTCCAGTTCCAGAAAACTATCGAAAGCTACATAGAGAAGCGCATGGGGAACACATTCGGCGCGCCCAATGGAAAGAAGCTCATCATCTTCATTGACGACATCAACTTGCCGGAGATCAACTGCTGGGGCGACCAGGTAAGCCCCGCCCATTTTCTTCTTCAGCTTCTTCAACTGAAGCTTTCCAGGTCACCAATGAAATCGTCAGGCAGACCATGGATATGGGCGGATTTTACAGTCTGGAAAAGCCTGGAGAATTCACCACTATTGTGGACGTGCAGTTTGTAGGCGCAATGGGCCAGCCAGGGGGCGGAAGAAATGACATTCCCTCCAGACTAAAGCGCCAGTTCAGCATCTTCAACTGCCCCCTACCCATGGATGCTTCCATAGATAAAATATTTGGAGTAATCGCCCAGGGTGAGCCATTTGAAGATCTTCCTCCTACTCTTTTTCGCATGGCTAACTCGTCCAGGTCACTACAACGTGAAACGAGGCTTCACTTTGGAGGTGCGCAACCTGGTGAAGAAGCTCATCCCCTTGACCAGGATTTTGTGGAAGTGCACCAGGGAGAAACTCCTGCCCACCCCAGCCAAATTCCACTACGTCTTCTCCCTTAGGGACCTATCCAGGATTTGGCAAGGGATGGTAGGTATCCTGCGAGTTAATCCATGAGCAGCTGAGGGAGTAGATAATGTTGCAGGTTGGGACATTGTCGACTGTAATCGAGTCCGAGGGCTGCATGATGGAGTTGTGGAAGCACGAGTGCTCCCGAGTATTCTCTGACCGATTCACCATCGAGGATGACAAGACCTGGTTCAACGCCCAGCTGTTGCAGCTGGTCGAAGATCATCTGGGCGCCAATATGCGCGCCAAAGCCGAACCGAATCCGGTTTTCGTCGATTTTATGAGGCAATTGATCCGGTTCTGGTCTGGAATTTTTCCTATGGCTTTTTCTATAGGGATGCTCCGGAACCCACTGGGGAAGAGGGCGAGGACGCTGACATGGAGCTCCCAAAGGTTTACGAGCCGGTAAACAGCCACCTCGAGCTTCGGGAACGTCTGGAAATGTTCCTGGCGCAGTTCAATGAGATGGTGCGCGGTAACGGCATGGATCTGGTCTTTTTCCCCGATGCGATGCTTCACTTAGTAAAAGTTTCCCGAGTGATCAGGCATCCGAGAGGAAACGTCATGCTTGTCGGTTGGTGCCTTTGAATGATCGATCCAGCTAAACAGCTGGATTACATGAGCAAATTTTCCAGGAGTGGGCGGCAGTGGCAAGCAGTCCTTAACCAAGCTCTCTTCATTCATTGCCGGGTACAAAACGTTCCAAATCACCCTCACCAGGTCGTACAACATAGCCAACTTCCTAGAGGACCTCAAGGTGCTCTACCGGTCCTGTGGCTGCAGCGGAAAAGGCACCACTTTTATCTTCACCGACCTGGACATCAAAGAGGAGGGTTTTCTGGAATACCTTAACAATATTCTCTCTTCTGGTGTGATTTCCAACCTGTTCACCAAGGATGAGCAGGCGGAAATTATCCAGGAACTCACCCCCGTTATGAAACGGGAGAACCCAAAGCGCACCCTTAATCCAGAGGTGGTGATGGAGTATTTCATGAACCGCACCTGTCAGAATCTTCATGTGGTTTTCTGCTTTTCGCCAGTGAGTTTTCGTCGTTGCAAACTCCAATTTATGATTGCTGGTTGCTGTTGCTTAGGTTGGGGAAAAGTTTCGGAATCGCGCCCTCCGATTCCCGGCGCTCACCTCTGGATGCACCATCGACTGGTTCCAGCCTTGGCCAAAAGACGCCCTCATCTCCGTAGCTAAACATTTCCTCACAGAGTTCCAAATAGCCTGCACTGAGCAGGTGAAGGAAGAGCTGGTGAACGCTTTGGGCTCCATACAGGACGTGGTTGCTGCCACTTCGCTGGAGTACTTTCAGCGGTACTTCTCACTCCTCACGGTTGTGTTTTGAAACTAACTCACTCAACTCCTGAAGGTTCCGTCGAGCCACTCATGTAACTCCAAAATCCTACCTCAACTTCATCGGCGGATACAAGAGCATCTACAACAGCAAGCAGAAGGAGCTGAGTGAAGGAGCGCTTCGCATGGACACCGGCCTGGAAAAGCTGGCGGAAGCCTCCTCCTCTGTGGTGATTTTGAAGAAAGAGCTAGCCGTGATGGAGAAGGAGCTGGCCGATGCTTCGCAACGAGCCGAACGAGTTTTGACCGGTAATCCACGATTTGGTAGTGAGTTGTTTCCAGAGTTGAGTTGCAAACTTCTGCTCCAGAGGTCACTGAGCGGGCCATGCAGGCGGAAATTGTCAAAAACCAAGTGCAGAAAGTGAAGGAAAAGGCTGAGGCTCTGGTGTCGAGCATCGCGGCCGAAAAAGCCCTAGCGGAACAGAAGCTGGAGGCCGCCAAACCAGCCCTGGAGGAGGCTGAAGCTGCCCTAAACACCATCAAGCCGGCGCATATAGGTAGGTCCAAGTCCCCGATTCCAGAATTTGCCACTTAGATGAAAACCTCCCATTATAGCAACTGTACGCAAACTGGGCAGACCTCCACACCTCATCATGAGGATCATGGACTGCGTGCTGATTCTTTTCCAGAGGAAGCTCCATCCAATCATCACAGACACGGCTGCTCCATGCCCCAAACCCTCCTGGGCCGAGTCTTTGAAGGTTTCAACCGTCCAAACCTCAATTCCTCCACTAAACTCCCCTTTTTAGATGATGGCGTCAACCACATTCCTGCTCCAGCTTCAGAACTACCCGAAAGACATCATCAACAACGAAATGGTTGAACTGTTGGAACCCTACTTCGAAATGGAGGACTACAACATGGACACGGCCAAAAGAGTCTGTGGGGATGTTGCAGGTGGGCAGCAGGAGATTTTGTATCAAAGTCTGGAGTTTGTCATTTCAGGGTTGTTGTCCTGGACCAAGGCGATGGCCTTCTTTCATAGTGTAAACCGCGAGGTTTTGCCCCTAAAGGCCAACCTGACCATGCAAGAGGCTCGGCTGAAGGCAAGTGTCTTTGGGGCTAGACTACTGATTTAAATTGATGGGGGGTTTAGTTAGCGATGGAAGATCTGGCAGCCGCTCAACAACAGCTGGAAGAACGGGAGCAGTCGCTGCAACAAGTCAAAGAGCAATACGACAGCGCAGTGATGGAAAAGCAAAGATTGACTGACGCTGCCAACTTGTGCTTGAGGAAAATGAACACTGCAACCACCCTGATCAAAGGTGCAGCAAGCCTGGAAACTATCCGTGGCTCGAGCGTTCATCAATTGATCTTTGCCAGGTTTGGGAGGAGAGAAAGTGAGGTGGACGCAACAGAGCAAGGACTTCAAGGAGCAGTTAGGACGACTGGTTGGGGATGTTTTGCTAGCTACAGGCTTCCTTTCCTACTGCGGTCCATATAATCAGGAGTTTCGTGCAGGACTAGTCAACACTTGGATGGACATTCTCTCTTCCAGGCAAGCTGATATCAGCCCTAAATAAATCGTCTCTCTAAAACGGATGGTTTAGGTCCATCCCATACACTGTAGGTTTGAACATCACCAACATGCTGGTGGAAAACGCCACTGTGTCCGAGTGGACATTGCAAGGACTGCCCAACGACGAACTCTCCGTCCAGAACGCGCTGATTGTGACCAAATCCAGGTCTTTTCCGCTGCTGATTGATCCGCAAAACCAAGGCAAGATGTGGATCAAGAACAAGGAAGCCAACAACAACCTGCAGATCACTAGTTTGAATCACAAATACTTCCGAACGCATGTTGAGGACTGTTTGTCCCTTGGTAAGCTGGGGTAAATCAATAAAAACTTTTGGGTGAGTGCTAGTGAATCCTTAGGTAAGCCGCTGCTAATAGAGGACATAGACATTGAGCTGGATCCAGTCCTGGACAATGTTCTGGAGAAGAACTTCATAAAATCGGGGAGTATTGAAAAGGTGATTGTTGGGGACAAGGAGTGCGATGTTCTCAAAGGGTTCATGTTGTATATCACTACGAAGCTTCCAAATCCGCCCTACTCACCGGAAATTAGCGCCAAGACCTCCATTATTGACTTCACTGTGACCATGCTAGGTACTTTTCAAAAGACATTTAAAGGAGTGCAGCTAAGAATGGACTTTTAGGTCTGGAGGACCAGCTGTTGGGGCGGGTGATTTTGATGGAAAAATCCGACTTGGAGGCCGAAAGAGTGGCTCTGTTCGAATCCGTGATGCAGAACCAAAAGAGGATGAAGGAGCTGGAAACCAACCTTCTGATCCGCCTCAACTCTACCGAAGGATCCTTGGTAATAACCCGGAAACAACTAATAGCCCCATGGAATAAGCCCAATGTTCCAGGTTGATGATGAAGAGCTGATCAACGTGCTTCAAGTGACCAAAACCACAGCCGAAGAAGTGACGCAGAAGCTACAAGTATCCGTCCAGACGGAGAAGAAGATCAACATCGCTCGGGAAGAGTTTCGAGCTGTCGCTGCCCGAGGCTCCATTCTCTACTTCCTAATCGTCGAAATGAGCAACGTGAACGTGATGTACCAAAACTCCTTGAAACAGTTCCTTATCATCTTCGACAACTCCATCACCAAGTCGGAGAAGAGCACCAACACTGCGGAACGCATCAATATCATCCTCAAATATTTAACTTATGAGGTAGTTTGAATTGAGGACGCAGTGAGTGAACTAGCTGATGATGAATGTTGCTCAGGTTTGGACCTTCACTCAACGAAGCCTCTACGAGCGCCACAAGGCCCTCTTCACCTTGATGATGGCGATGAAGATCGATCTGCACAAGGGCGTGATCACTCATGAGGAATTCATGGCTTTTATTAAGGGCGGGGCTTCGTTGGATCTCAACGCCGTCCAACCGAAGCCCTTCAGGTGGATTCTCGACATTACCTGGCTGAATTTGGTCGAAATCAACAAGCTGGCCATTTTTGCGGAAATTCTAACCAAGGTTTGCCGGAATGGAGACTCCAAGTCTCTGCCTGAATAAAATATCATGAGGAATCTTTGCACTGTTCCAGATTGAAACCAATGAAAAGGACTGGCGGATATGGTACGAAAAGGAAAAGCCCGAAGAAGAAGAGATCCCTTGCGGTTACCACAAGAACCTGGATGTGTTTCGCAAGCTGCTCCTTATCAGATCTTGGAGTCCAGACAGAACCCTGTCCCAGGCCAGGAAGTATATTATGGGTACCAACAATCCTCCTACTCACTGTTTCAGGTTTTATATTGATTTCCTTCTAGACTCTCTGGGAAATGAATACGGCGAGCCCTGCATTCTAGACCTAGAAGCCACTTGGCAGGAATCCGAGCCCCGCACGCCTCTAATATGCATCTTGTCCATAGGCTCGGACCCTTCACCGCAAATTTCCATTCTAGCCAAACTAAAAGAGATTAGTGAGTTGGAAGGAGCGATCTAAGTTTGGTATTACTCAAGGGTGCTTTGCAGCCTTAAAATCCGTGTCCATGGGACAAGGTCAGGAAATTGTGGCCAAAGACTTGATAGAGAACGCCATTCAACACGGAGGCTGGGTGCTTCTGCAGAACATCCACCTCTCGCTTCCTTTTGCCACTGAGGTGATGACAATGATAATGGACGCGGAGAGAATTGATGAAACTTTCAGAATCTGGCTCACTACGGAGGTGCATGAGCAGTTCCCTATCGGGCTACTTCAGATGGCCATCAAGTTCACCAACGAGCCCCCTCAAGGTAAACTAAATCATTGGCGAATGATTGCTGATCCATGAAACCCTCTGATGCCCGCAGGCATCAGAGCCAGCTTAAAGAGAACCTACCAGAACATCACCCAAGATTTCCTGGACTATTCCACTCAGTCCCAATGGCCTCCATTACTCTATGCCGTCGCTTTTCTGCACACAGTGGTGCAAGAGAGGAGGAAATTTGGGCCACTTGGTAAGTGCAACCAGAAAACGGTTGGATGCAGTTTGGCTGCAAGTTGTGTTCTCAACCAGGTTGGAACGTTCCATATGAGTTCAACCAGGCAGACTTTGCAGCCAGTGTTCAGTTCATCCAGAATCACCTGGACGATATGGATCCGAAGAAGGGAGTCTCCTGGCCTACAGTCTGCTACATGTTGGGCGAGGTTCAGTATGGAGGCAGAGTAACCGATGACTTTGATAAACGCCTGCTAACGACCTTCACTCAGGTGATTAGGAAATGTTTAGTGAAAATGGCAAGATTTCGAGTGGTTTTAGGTGTGGTTTTGCGACGTCCTACTGCGGCCAGGATTCGAGTTTTACAAGCACTACAAAGTGCCTCAAACCCGCAACCTCCATGGCTACATTGACTATATCAACGCTCTGCCCGCTACGGACACTCCTGAGGTGTTTGGGCTACATGGCAATGCCGATATTACTTATCAGATCAACACCGCTAAAGGTATATCGAAGTGATTATCACGGAGGACATCACTGGAAAATGACGCCATGGAACATTCAATCATTGGTATTCCACAGGTATTCTGGATACCATATTGAACGTCCAGCCCAAGGAAGGAGGAGGAGGAGGCGGCGAAACTCGGGAAAGTGTGGTGTACTGTCTAGCTGAAGACATGCTGGATAAATTGCCAGCATTGTACAACAACTTTGAGGTCAAAGAGGCGCTGAACCGAATGGGGGCTTTGCTGCCCATGAACATTTTCCTGAGGCAGGAGATCGACCGTATCCAGAAAGTCATCAAAGAGGTGAAATCGACGCTTTCCGACCTGAAACTGGCCATCGACGGCACTATAGTGATGAGCCAGAACCTACGCGAGTCGCTGGACGCCATGTACGATGCCCGAATTCCCGAAAAGTGGCTCAAGGTATCCAAACAGCTTCCAACCTTCCTTTGGGTCCAAACTGTGAAATTTTCAGATATCCTGGGAATCTGCAACGCTCGGATTTTGGTACACCGAACTCCTGGAACGCGACGTCCAGTTCAGGACGTGGTGCAACCATGGAAGGCCCAACGCCTACTGGATGACGGGGTTCTTCAACCCTCAAGGGTTCCTCACTGCTATGCGACAAGTAGGTTTTAAAACAGCGAAAGGTTCAGGTCTGAAACATTACATTCCAGGATGTTACTAGAGCACATAAGGGGTGGGCCCTGGATTCTGTGGTGTTGCAAAACTTGGTCACCAAATACAACCGGGAGGACATCAAGGAAGGTCCTCAGGAGGGCGTCTATGTCTATGGGTTGTTCTTGGAAGGAGCCGGGCTGGATAGGAGGACGGGAAAACTCATTGAAAGCAAGCCCAAGGTACTGAACTGATGGTAATCCAGATTTGGTAGTTAGCGGGGTTTTTCCGTAGGTTCTCTACGAGCAAATGCCAGTGACGTACATCTACGCAATCAACACCACCGCTGGCAAAGACGCGAAATTGTACGAGTGCCCGATTTACCGCAAGCCGCAAAGAACAGACGCCAAGTACGTGGGCAGTATCGACTTTGAGACCGACCACAATCCGCGCCACTGGACTCTAAGGGGCGTAGCACTGTTATGCGATATTAAATAAATAATTGCGAACGCAGTCGGCTGAACTTTTGCAGCTACTTTTGACTGGCATTTGTGAACGCGACAGGCCATTCGAAAGCGGTAAATAATGTTGAGGTTCAATGGTCAAGACGTTTCGGTTTATGTTATCTTCAGCTGTCTTCCTACTTGAAGTAGGAAGAATTTGCGGAGTCAGAAAACAGCAAAATTGGGCCAATTTTAGTAGAAAAGTCGTACTTACCAATGGATTGTGGACGCATGCTCAATATGGCTGTGGACGGATGGCAGTAAACGTCAGAATTTCGAGAATTTCAAAATCGGTATTTTTCCGCAAAAATTCCATTTCCCGTCGAGAAAACACTATCAAACCGTAGAGGAAAAATTCCCGTTTCAGAAAATCACCAACTTTTCCCGAGGAAATTTAGAAAAACTCTAAAATCCTCAAATATCGGCGGAGCTGAGACGCACGGCGCTTCCTTTACGACACTAAACAAATGAATTCCTGGTCGCCCTGCGCAACCACCATCAAAACCTAACCTCACTAGTCAAAGTGCGCTAAACCGTCAGGTTTCAAAGTGTGGGTGCAACTAAAGTGTCTTTTTCTTAACACCAATGGACTGTGGCAAGTGCAGCTCAGTGTGCCTGGTTGGGGACCACCTGGACTATGTGTTATTCAAGGTGGCATTGTTGTGAGTGGGCAAAACCCGTTAGTAATTGGGGCTTTTCAGTTGGCAATAGAGGCGGCGTCAAGGGGCCGAAGAGTGTGGTTCATATCAGTGAAGCCCCTTGAGAAGGTGCCCCCTGAAATCGAGCCCCCCTGCAAGCAGGTACTGCAGCTGATTACTTTCATGTAAGTGTTAGGCTAGTGTGTTGATACACTCTCAACAAAAGCCCCATTTTTTTTCACTGCAGATATCTGAGTGATTTTGCGAGGCTAATCAGGCATATGAATGGCATTCACAAGTGGAAACATCTGCCCTCAGTTGTTGTAGTGAAGGGCTTTGATGCTTATTGCAATTTAAATCAGCCGGGGTGCGAATTAAGTTCAAGGGGCGCAGCCTTTTTAATGTCGACACTCTTGGACTGTTTGAGGTTTCTGGGCAAGAAACAAGCCTGCAGTTCTGTGCTGGTTATTTCTTGTTCTCAGAGTGCACTGAGTCAAGCAGCCGATAGGCTGAAGGTTTTAGTCGATATGTACTTGGATTTCTTTTTTCCACCTGTGGAGGATTCTGAGGCATTGTTGGAGCGAATTAAGGCTCTGGATTTACTTAATTAGTTTAATTGGCGACTGAAAATACACATTTTAATACCACACTAGGATTAATATAAATAGACTATAAAAATACAACGGTTTAGTGGTTTTAAGGTAAGCACTGACTTGAAGGCAACTTTCCGTCCGTCTGACGCCACAGCACTACTCCGGTTAATAGTTTAATCAAATTAAGCTTAAATAATGGTTTTGTACTTCAAAAACAGATTGTACAGCACGCGCAGTGTAGATTTCAGATCCATGTTCACAATATCTGGAAAAAATCACTTGAATCTCGGGGGTTTATCGGATTGATTATTCGGCAAACCTTCTGGTCGAGCTTTGGGCTTTTTCAGCCCGCATTCCTCCATCAGTTCGAAGGCGAAGCTGACGTTATGGACTTTTTGGTCGACTTCCTGCGGAGTCAGATGGAAGGCGTAATGGGGAACGAAGAAGCCTTCCAATAGCCCCATTAGGATGACCAAGTAGACCCCATCGTGAAACTGGGATTCCAGTTCAGTCACCTCGAAGTTCATCTTATTCAGGTGCTTGTTTACGAAGGTTACCAGTGACTGAAAAAATTGCCAGTAACTCCCCAAAGGGTCTCCGATTTGGATGTTTACCTTTTTAACAATTTGCAGCTGTTCGGGGGCTTGCTCGAAGAGGGCATCGAAGGCGTCGCGTTCGCATCGCATCCCCACATCGTCGTACTCGGTGGTGAGGTTTTCGTTGATGCGTTCAGGGACCAGTTGCCCTTGTTTCATCTTCACCACCACCACGCTAACTGAGACGTTCTCGGTTAGGCGCACTGGCGGCCTGAAATGCCTTGCCAGGGCCACTAGCAGGTGAATAATCGCCACGATGTTCTTCGAGTGGATGGTTTCCATGCTCCACTTGCTGTGGCCGAGCCGCTGCATTCCCAGCACCTGAAAAGACTCAATTAGCCACACGTTCCCATACCTGGACCTACTTTTCACCTTGTTAAAATGCGCCAAAACCACCGCGAGCTTCTGCTTTTGGCCCTCTTCGTTCTGGGTGACTTCCGGAACATCCAGCTTGTCTCCGGTTAGCTTTTCGAGGAGCTTCTGCAAAACCTGCCCATCATATAAGTCTTCTTTTAGGTCCTGCACTATGATTCGCTGCGACGCCAGCTCGTCATTGATCCACTCTATTAGCACGTCTTGTAACTCCAGAAACTTGGGTTCCGTGTAGGCATTTTGGTCAATCAGGGACATTTCCTCATTTTCCTCTGCAAATGTAGGACAAAATCAGCCAGGTTGTTGGAGTTTTGGGGCGAAAAGAGAACATTTGGGCGGGTAACCTTGTGCTCTAATCTCACCTAGCTTGTACTCCTCGGGGGGTATAACGGGCGCTGTGGCGTAGCCTGGGGAGTCAATGGCATATTTGCCCTCGGTCTGCACCTCTTGCACTGCAATTAAAGGACAAACAGCCCATTATTTACCACACCTTCGAGTTTGTAAACATAACCATATATAGCAGTGACGCAAATAGCTACCTTCCTTGATCCGTTTCTTGCGCCCCAATGTCCCCAACTTGTCCCAGATCGTTTCGTCTTTGGGCTTGGGCTCCACGATTGGGCGGGGGCTTTTTGGTCGAGTTGTTGTCATTATTTTGCTAGGGGGGCACCTACCCACTTTAACACTAGATAGATTGTCAATTGTCATATGGTAAGGCCTTCGGCAGATGCCAGCTCATTGCTTACCACTAGGAAGTAAGGATTTAAAAAAAACTCACAAACTAATTTCCTTAAATGTTTATTGAAGTAGCAAAGTCAAGTTAGTCTGAAGGAAATCCCCATACTTTGAGGCTCCCCGCGTCTCTTTTCCTATCATAAGTGTCTTTGTCGTCGCAAGCATACGCAAGTAAATACTGAGAGGGATGCCAAGCTACGGTAAATGTTGCTGCTTCCACGCTGATATCGGCGATTTTATCCCCTGTCTCTACAAAACCTACAAACATCCCTCTAGAGCCTTCAATTCCACATTGTCATTAGCTGCTTACCGATATCAATCAGCAAATCCTCTGAAGCTGAGGCCAGCAACTGGCCGTCGTAACTGAATGAGATGGTTCTCACTGGCCAATCCATCCTAGAATGCAACTATGAGTTTAATACTCAAAGGAATATGATAGAAAGTCATGTAACATTACCTAGTGAAAACCCTTTTGCAAGCAAGCTCATTGATGTCCCATAGAGAAACTAGTGCGTCAGCGCTTCCAGTGGCGAAATACTTTCCAGTGGGGTCAAATTCAATGCAAATGCACGTGCCTGGGTGCGCTTTCAGGATATGCTGCCTCTTCAAGTCGGGATAACTGGAAAAAATGGGAAAACCTTGCAGGTTTTGCCACGGTTCCTACTCGGCCTCCTACCTCAAAATGTGAATGCAACCCTGTCCATTCGTCAAGAAAAACAGGTCGCTGGTATTGTTCCAGCTAATCTCGTTTACCTCAAAATGGAACTGTTCCTCTGCCTCGATCTTGTGGGTTCTGGCGTCGATGAAGGTGACCAAGTCTTCTTTGTTGCCAACTGCAATCGCGTTACCTGAAACCCCTTGAGTTATTTTCGACCAATACCTTCATGGCTGAAGCCTTACCATTAGGCGACCAAGTAATGTTGATGTTTTCCCCCTTCGTGTTGATCGTGGCTACACTTTTCTGCACTCGGGTGTCCCATATTCTGACTGATTTATCGCCACTGGCCGTGCTTAACAGGTCTGGATTGGTTTGGTGCCAGCACAACTGGTCCACTGAGCCCCCATGTCCCTTGAACGTGATCTCCTTGGTCTGCAACCGAGCCACCGTGTGACAAATAGGCCTCTCTGGCTAGTTGACTTACCAATCGGTCGCGGTCCAGAGTGTAAATGCACACGCATTTATCGAACGAGCCCGACGCCAGTCTTTTACCATCACAGCTCCAGCCCACTGAATGCACTTTGGAGCTGTGCCCCATGTATTCCTTGGATTTGCTGTGGCCTTTGAAGTATCGCTGAAACTCCTCGATCTTTTCAGTGTTCATTTTTCTGTTATTGTTTAGTGCAAGATCAATTGTGGCATTATAAACAAAAGGCAACGGTATGAAATAAACTCAATTGCTAACGGCTTTTCAGGTTAACCTGACTTCGTCTTTGTGAGAGCCATTGTAGTGAAATAACCTGGCCCTGGTCACTGTCTGTCTTCTTTTAGCCGCACATGTATGACAGAGAACATTCATGTATTAAAGAGCAGTTAGACGGGCCGCATTAACTGGGTGGTTGTTCGGGGTTGCCGGTTATATCGAAATAGGACCTTTGACTTGATAATTTTCGTAGGGCAAGGTGTGGGCACAAGTGGAAATCGTTTCGATTTTGGCACATTCTCATGGATTTTTTTTGGAATTTTGTTTATAATTTGCCCTCCTTTATGCAGTTATTTCTTCACAAACCATTTCAATCAGAGAGTAACTTTTGTGTGGATTTTCTTCGGTTTAAGTGGGAAAATTTAATAGAGATAATCAGAAACTTTTGTAAAACTGTTTTATATAAAAAAGACGCACCAAAGCTCTATTCAGTAGCATCAACTGAAGGTCTGTTACTCTAAGCCATCATCAGGCTATTCGCAAGATTTTATCAAGTTTTACGGAAAAACGATCGCTGCTGGCAACGCTGATCAACAGTCAAGTCAAGAGTAATTTGCTGTTGTCAAGTGTGATCAAATTGGGGCTCCGTTATCCCCTTAATCCAGTTTGTCGTCATTAACTAATTTATTTAAGACTTCAGTGAGCCTATTCGGCGTCCGAGTGCTTGATGGCTGCCCCAGTAATTCTTGCAGCCACTGCAAAACATACTGCAACGGTATTGATTCAATTCCCAACACTTCAGCCTGTTAGGCTTGTTCTAGCCGCTTTTCCCCTCTAAAATGCCAGCCTCACTGTAGGCTGAAGCTTGCTTTCTGCTTCAAACATCCATGGCAGGAATCTAAACGATTTTTTAATAACCTCTTCTTATTCTAGCTTATTTTCTTTCATGGACTGGGGGACACAGGGTAAGAACCGTTTAGTCCCAAGCCAGGTAACTGAATGATCGTTTGTCGCTTGTAGTCAGGGCTGGGCCCAGCTGATGAACGAAATCAGGAAGCCATTCATTAAGGTGATTTGCCCGACTGCAAACACCATGCCCGTCACCATAAATGGGGGGCTTCGAATGCCATCCTGGTTCGACCTGAAGGCTTTCGATGAGTCCGGGCCCGAAGACGAAGAGGGTAAAACCAGATTTGCCTTTTAGTTCGTAAACCGTGCATGAAATGCTTGCAGGCATTAAAGTGGCAGCCAAGGAAGTGCAGTCGCTTATAACCAAAGAAATCAATGCGGGCATTCCTGCTGATAGAATTGTGATTGGAGGATTTTCCCAGGGCGGCGCCCTAGCGATTTATTCCGCGTTGACATTCCCACAGAGGCTGGCTGGAGTTGTGGGGCTCTCCTGCTGGCTACCCTTGCGAAAGAGCTTTCCATCGGCAAAGAAATGCCCAAATGATCTTGCGGTAAGCGCAGATTTCCGAAAAAAAAAATCAGGCAATTCTGACTGAAGCTATCGTGTAGATCATTCAATGCCACGGGGATTTCGACCCATTAATATCCCACAAGTTTGGCCTTATGACAGCCTCCATTCTGAAGACCCTGGTGAAGAACCACGAGTTCAAATCCTACAACAAGCTGATGCACACTTGGTCTGAGGAAGAAATCGAAGACGTTCGGGTGTTTATTGACAAAAATCTGCCTGGCCAATAAACCTGGTCTGATTTATGTATATTTTTATGTAATTCGAGTGGTCTCACTAGATTGGGCGTTACTGCTACACATTCCCTTTGCAGGTCCTCTATTTAGTTTAGATCCTTCACAAATCCTGGTATTTGCCCCCCAAAGGAACATCGGATAATAAATAGACTGTCCAGCACATAATTACTGAAAACTACTGGCCTTTGTATTTCCCAAACCTACACGGCAACACTGTGGCCAGCTGACTATATCCGCCTTTTTTGCAAAGTTTGTGATGAAAATGGGTGTGTTTTGTGCATCGTGCAGTGTACACTTGGAAATCATCCCTGAAGAGTGAAATTCTTCATTAGTTGCATTGTCTGGGGATTATTGGAAGATTAATTTGAAGAAAACTGATGTAAACATACTCGCTTGAAATTAGTCAGCTGTAAGACGAGGTAGCCAAGTGTGGTCAATTTTCTTGGTCCAACCACGCTGATTTAGTTGCGAAAGTGATTCAAATGTTATCGGCAATATTAATAATCATTGTCTATCTAAACCCAATAAATTGCGAAACCAATTGAAAATCCGAACGAACTTCAGTAAAAATTTATCGGCATTCCCTGATAACGGCGCTTTAAAGCGTATGCGTTCTGACTTGCGGTACCACTTAAAAACGTTTTTGCGCCTGCGAACCGTTTTTATATCGATATTTCTGAAAAGTAAAAGTGTTTCTGTTTAAAGGTTTAAACATTGTCGCGCTGCTGTTTCACCCAAAGGTACCCACCAGCACAGTACCAGCGTAGAAGTCATGCGATTTTTCCACAGAATCAAACCGAAACAGCTCTGATTTTTAAAAATTTTCCGATTTACTGGTACCGCTTTTTCGAAACCGGACAATGGCCTGCAGTTTGGGCTTTATCAATGTGGTTCTTCTGGGGCTGGCCTTCATGCTGGTCTTCACTGCCTTCCAAACATGGGGCAACATTCAGGTGAGTGAAATTGTCTGTTTTTGTTTAGATGGGGGTTTCGGTGTACCCAATTTTTGAGCGAAAAAGGCGCGTATTACATTTTTTTCCGTCTGGGTTTTGGAGGATTCTTCACTCCTCAGTTTATTCTTTATTGAATTTTGCGTGTTTCTCGGCATGGTTTAGCGTTCATCTACTGTTTGGAAATGTTGCTTTATCTCCTGTTATCGAATTATTGCAACAACAGGCAATCCTTTAAGCGCTTCACGGGATTTTTATTTTTATTGCCTCACTATTTGAAAGGTGAATTTTAATAAGCGAATCGAACTTCCTGCTTCACCCATATGGTACCAGCGATTAAAATGCTTTTCACGGTTTCATTGGCATTTTTGCTTTGGTACCCTTGGGCAGATCTGATTTTTCCTTGCTTTTTTCATATGTTTGTATAAGGGAATTTTCCGGAAAGGTTGAGGCATCGACGCTTATCAATGCTGTTCTTTCTTGAGGCATGCAGAGGTCAGTCTATTCAAATTTTAACCCAGTTCAGTTTCATAAAGATAAATCATGTTTTTTTGTGAATTCAGCTTGGAGAGCGCAGTATGGTCTGAGTAATCAATATTATTACTCCGGCACTCAAAGCGCTCCTCAACAGTAACAATAAGATATCGATCTGGACAGGATTTTGTCATTAAAGAGCACAGTTCACTTGGCTCTTGAAGCTGAAGTGCCAAACCTGATTTCGAAATGAGCACTGATTTTGTCACTAAGGCAAAAAACCGGTTATTGATATTTAACGCCATTGTAAAAGCTTCAATAATTTTGGTGGTTTATGTAAATTGCATTTTTGGCCTCATAATGAAAACGATAAACCGCAGCAGAAATTGCAGTTTATTTTATTGGTGGATCTTGTGATTAAAACCAGTTCTTACAAACCACTGGGTTGTTATTTACAAATGTTATATATAGATATATTATGACCCGATTCCAGAGCACAATGCTGTTGATAGTCGATTTATCTTGCAAGAAGTACCTACTTCCCCTGACTGTTTACGCACCTGCAATTACATAGCTCTTCATTATCAAGTGGTAATGGCCTAAATGACCCAATTATTCCACTGATATTCCCCCGATTTTTCCATATATCTACAACCTTTTTCTGCCTAGTTTGACTAAAAAGAGTTGGACTTCCAGGGCTTGCAACTGATGGTTTTTTTGGGCTTTTAGACCGTGGTGGAATCAAATATCTTTCTGACGTTTCGCATGCAGTAGTGGTTGGCACCTTCAGAGATGTTGGCAGCCGCCACCAAGTCCATTTTCATAGTCCAAGGTCTTCAAAACTTTCCAGCAGTGGGTGACAGCAATCGTCAGAAAGTTGCCAGTTGAAAAAACTGCTTTTTTCTGCAACTAAAACACTTCCGACCGGCAAAACACCACGCGACTGTAAAGGAAACACTGCTATTCCAGAAAATCACTGTTGTTGCGCAAGGAAACGGGAAAATTGGCAAATTTTTCCAATTTCCCAAAGAGCAAATCGCGTACATACATTTATATCCGCCATTAAACAATTGAATAATGTTGATAGCTCGGTAACCATGGCGATTTTGCAATGTTGGTGATATTTATTGCTTTGTATTTTTCCTGACTGTACTTTAATTTATTCCAATGTATTCCTGGGTGTCAGTCAATTTTATTGTTTATTATTTAAAATGTTACAAATACGTTTCGGTGTCTTTCTCCACCATCATCAGTTTGTATGTATGGCTGTTTCTACCTTCACTTGGCTTGCCAAAGGTGAAGGTAGAAACAGCCATACATACAAACTGATGATGGTGGATAAAGACACCGAAACGTATTTGTAACATTTTAAATAATAAACAATAAAATTGACTGAAACCCAGGAATACATTGGAATGATATTTATTGCGTAAAATGTACGTAAACTTTTTGAAAAATAGCCGAAATTGAGGCAAATTTCCATCCATTTCTTCCAGAACACCATCATTAGCAGCATCAAAAACGATGTTCCAGACTTTGAGAATGCTGAAGCCTACTACAGCTTGGCGATCATCTACACCTTTCTGGCCATCTTCAACTGGGCAGCCCCCTCAATTATCAGCGTTATCGGGTCGAAGTTCTCCATGCTGGCAGGCGGAATCACCTACTTGTTCGTATTATTATAAACTGCCAGCGTTGGCATTATTCAAAACACCATGTTCCAGGATTTTCATCATCTCCTTTGCCCTCCCCAAAGTCTGGCTCCTGTACCTGGTCAGTGCCATCATCGGAATAGGGGCGGCACTGATCTGGACCGGCCAGGGCAACTATTTGGCCCTTAATTCAACTGACGCCACAATATCCAGGAATTCAGGAGTGTTCTGGGCCATGCTCCAAATGAGGTAATCCGATCCTCATCCTCCCCATCCCACGTTAATACGTTGATAACATTTCAGCATGTTTTGCGGCAACACGTTTGTCTACTTTGTTTTCCGGGGAAAGGACAACATCGACAGTGGAACCAGGCAGCTGGTGATTTGGACGCTTTCCGCCATAGCTCTGGCTGGACTGGTGGTCATGGTGTTTTTCCCAAAGCCGCCCTCTAAAGCCCCAGCGCCGGAAAAGGAGCGATCTGACACTACAGACAGTGAAATTCAGGCGCCCGCAGGTCCACTAGAAGCGCTCAAAGGCGCAGTCCGGCTCTTTTTTACTCATAACATGATGCTCTTGTGTATAACTTTCCTCTATACTGGTTAGTTTTAGAGGAACCACTCTACGGTAAGCAACTGAAGTATTTTGCTTTCAAGGGCTAGAGCTCGGGTTCTGGAGTGGCGTGTACGGCTCCTGTCTGAGCTTCACAGAGAATTTGCCCAATAGAAAGGAGCTGGTGGGGCTATCGGGCATTTTCATTGGATTGGGCGAGGTGCTGGGTGAGCCAATCAAACCCAACATCCAAACTGTGTCCAAATGCTTCCTCTCTTACAGGGGGAGCGGCGTTTGGTATCTTGGGCACTAAAACCAACAAATGGGGCCGCGACCCCATAGTAATCGCAGGCTTTCTGATGCATTTAGTGAGTTTTTTCGTCATATTCCTCAATCTGCCCAACAGTTCGCCATTCAAAGACACATCGGACAGCGCCTTCATCACCAGCAATGCGGTCTTGGCCCTCATGTGCTCGTTTCTGCTGGGATTCGGCGACGCCTGCTACAACACGCAAATCTATTCGGTATTGGGCGGCGTCTACGCCGACAATAGCGCTTCTGCTTTTGCAATCTTCAAATTCACTCAAGTGAGTTGCCAGCAATCCTCAAACCATTCTAGGGAATTTTCGGGTTGATTTTCAGTCAGTGGCAGCGGCCATGAGCTTCGTCTATGCCAGCAACCTGGGGCTGTATGGGCAAATTTACATTCTAGTGGTGTTCTCCATTCTGGGCACCTCTACGTTCGTATGGGTAGAGTGGCGCGAACGAAGACATGCCAGAGCGAGCGATTCGCACAGCGTTTCCAGCGTTGAGTGAACCTGAAGTGCCATATGCTCTATCCACTCAACTGGATAGTTTACCGTTTCCTTAATAGCTTTAGTGGTTCAGCCCGTCCAACAAAGAAGGATATAAACTGCTCAAAACCATCTTTGTGCGTGATCAATGAACCAAATCGCCATGGGCTATAGGAGTACAGAAAAGTGTTGTTTGATTGCTCACCATTGAAACCTGCAGATAAATTTATTAAATTTTCAAAACATCCCTCATAGCTCTCCATATATAAATGTACAATAAAATATGCTTTCTAACTTATATCTATATCTGTATATAAACGTAGCTTTGAGTACAGGAGAGACCATTCTTATTGGCACCATTCACACGTGCGTGTGCTTCACTATCACAGAAATCAATAACTATCCCTTATCAGCTAACCAGGCAGACTCTGCCTCTATTGCCCCGTCTCATGTGAATCAATGGCAAAAGTAACTCAAGCCTATGCTAGATATAATACATTGGATCAGGCACCAGCAAGAATATGCGTCTAAATGGAAATTGGCACATAGAATTCAAGAGCGAAAAGCTACAGACAGATATATCCTATGAAATTCTATAATAGTTGAGTGGGGAGATCGCACCAACAGTTCATTTAATGGCCACAAACGTACCTCTAGTATCACAAAATATAAGTACAAAGTACAAATATGTTATATAGTATTTACATTGGGGAATCAGCAATGTTCTTTGGGGCCGATATGGATTATTTATGTACACTAACATCACAGAACCTGCGTTTGAACGCTACATTTGAGGATATTTAGCTAGCTCCTCAGGACACAATGTGACTGTCTCTCGTCATTCAGCTTGCTCACTAGAAGCGCCCAAGTTTCCAAGCGGGGCGCACACAAGAGGGTCAGATCCCCCAACTTCCTCCTGGCCATAAACACAAACTCCCCCAGCCCGTGATTGATTCCGCAATGTTGGGGCACATTCACCGTCACCTCTTTTTGCGTGTACGGTCCTGCAAGCACATCGTTACTGTCCACGTCCTGCAAAAACTCCTCAGCTGAGGTATGTCTGATGAGTTTGGTGATCTTCACAGTCACGAGCGATTGCTCCAGCTGGTCGTTGTTTTCCACTGAATGAATGATGCCTCTGGTCACTGAAATTAGCCATTGAAAGCCTGATGGGAGGATTAAATGGAGGTGGACACTCACCCAAGTCGCTGGTGCAGAAGATGTGCGCCATTTCCTCCTGGGAGCAGGGCCGACACTCTGTTACAAAAACCAGAAAGTTTTAGAAAATTCACTAGAATCTACCTGCCAGCTCACCTTCAGAAGAATCGTACCCATGGAAGTTCTTGGGCAGCTGCTGCAAATCGTACTCGATCTCTGTCAGTTGCTTCTCGAAGGATCGCTCGTCTGTAGCTTCAATATATAGGGCAGCCTGGCCGTTTTTGCTGTTGAAGCATCTGCAAAACCCCCCCACCGGTGAATTCTACTATGTGCGTGATTCTATCGAGTTTTACCTTATGGGCTTGGACTCCCTGTCTCCCCCATAGAGGTGGATGAGGGAGCGCGGGCCCTCCAAGTAGACGCGGGTAACTGGACGTCCAGGTTTAGCGCTGGTTTGGATCTTTACACAAGCTCGGAAGTTCCTGTCCTGGCTGGGAAGCCTGGAAAACAGTAGGGTTGGATTGGGGTGGACTTGGAGGTGTAAACGCGGGTACCTTAGTAGAATTCGAAGCGCCCCTCTCGGGTACATCCACTTGATTTTGCCTGCGGAGCATCGGAGGTATACGGGGGTCACCCCTTTGTCTGAACTCGAAATCGTCAAACCGCTGAAATGGACAACAACATTAACATTCAGTCGGGGACTAAGGCTAAGGAGGATTTATAGATGGCATGGGACAGTTATGTCTCGAAAATAATGCATTTAGAGTGAAAAATTAGCAACGGTATTCCACAAAGTAGGAAATTTGAATGGGTTTACACCTGGACGGTGCATATGAGACTTATTTGGTGATGGTAAAGCCGTTTATGTTGATCTAGATCGCGTTCGCGTGGGAAAACAATTAATTAGCCATGATTGGTTATGGGTGTTGAGGCATTGTGGCTTCCTTGCGAAAGACCTGGCCAATTGTGGCTGTTAGGGAAATGCATATTTAACTATGTAGGAAGAAAGCTTTCAGACTTGCTGGTAATAAAGTACACATCATATTAAAAGCTGTGTTAGCTGCGCCTACGCGCTGCCGAAGATCTTTTGGAAAAATCTTTCACCGTAAAATCCCGCCTTTGCTGCTCTGTGCCCACGTGTCCCGTTGCTCTTATATTCTCGAGCACACGCCAAAATGCTACGTTCGATAATGCCGACTTTTCAAAGAACATGCAGTCTTCTCCGCAATGAATTTATTGCCAGAAGTCCAAAACGCAACATGTTTCGAGTGTATAAACTACTCTGGATGATATCACTTCATATTGACGCTCTAATGAAGCACTTTAAGACCCTGGAGTCTGATGATGGGTAGCTGATACACTCGAAACGTGTCGCGTTTTGGACTTCTGGCAAGAAATTGTGGAGAAGACTGTGTATTCTTTGCCAGACGTCTCAACTAACTACGCGCTTTTTCAAAGTGCATCGATGGTTATCTAGTAAAATGCGAACGCAGTCAGAACAGAACCCAAAGGTAAAATATTCGTATTTGCCATTAGTCCGATGGGTACCCAAAGGCTCTAGCGGCAGAACAATGGCTACGTGGGCAGTATATTAAATGCATTTGGCGACGCGGTCCTTTTTGACATTTTTTTACTCTTGTTCTCGACGTGCCTTTTAGGGGCACAATTGCGCCAGCTCCTACTCGCAATGGGCCTACGTTCTACAAACATATGGCGCATTAATCGCGCCTAATTAGCCGTGTAGCTGAGTGGCAACAATCGACTTCGAGCCCCCTACTAGCTCAGGTCGCACTCCCTACGCGGTTCCCATGGTCTGGGTTGGGGAAGGTCGCGTGTGGCATCCGCGCTCCCCCTATTTTCCCACACTTTTGACCCACATAAATCGACCCTCCGACTGCATACCTGTTCGAGTAATAATGGGGTGGAGCGTGGCCAGCAGAAAGAGCTGCCAATTCCCAAAAGTAATTTCGTTTCCGTTCCATTGTTGGAATTATTGCGGGCTGGGTGCTTGCCTGAAGGGCACACGACTGGCTTTCAGAGGCGTATAACCAGATTCCTTATAAGAAGGATTTCTGCTCTTTTTCGCTGCGGTAATATCGCTTTATTGTAACTGTTTATTCGCATTGTATTCATTGCCACACCTTGTCTGGCGAAGACAAACGATTCAATGTCTCATCCCGGGCAAGTTCAAACCGATTCAAGAGGACCAATAGCAAGGGCAGGCCAGCACGATTCCCACCCACACGATCAGAACCAAACTTGAGAAATCAAGCGACTGCTGAGGGTGTGGGGAACTCTTCAAGTTGCTACTTGCTGGGGGTTTGGAAGATGCGAAGTGGGGAGCTCCTTTTGAGTAAACGAAGTCCCAATAAACCCCTTAAGTAACTGTCTAAGGTTGAAATACTTTTGCTGAAGCCCCCTTTTTGATCCCCCTAAGGGAGCATCGTGAATTGTTGGTTGCCTACTGCAACCCGCCCTCAACACCTAACCTTAACAGTCAAAGTGCGCTAAAACGTCAAATTTCAAAGTGTGACTGCAACTGAAAGTGCCCTTTTGTTAATAACAATTGCTCTTTGGTAAGGGCAGCTCAGTTTGCTCAGACTATGTGTTATTGAGGAGGTGTGAGTGGGCGAAACCAACTGGAAAATGGGGCCTTTTGGAAGAGGGTGGTGAAGTGAAGATCGGTGAAGCCCCTTGAGTAGGAGCCCCTTTGCAAGCAGGTCAGCAGCTGATTACTTCCAGGTAACTATTCTAGCGTAAAAACTGTTAGCAAGAGGACCATTTTTTCCATCGCGGATTTTGCGAGGCTTATGAGGCATTTACAAGGGGAAAAACCTGCATTTAGGCATTGGCGTTATAGAAAATTCCCCCCCAATTTGACAGACAGCGGGGACATCCTGGCGTCCTTAACTAGTTGTCTTATGGAAAAGTTGTGAATTTCAATGAGTTCCCCAAAAAAAACTCCAATAAGAAAAGTTGCTGGCACCGCGATTCTCTATGAGGGGGGCATATTGCTAACCGCCCTCTTATGGGCCTGATGTTCCAAATAATTGCCCAAATTTCAATTGGAAATGTGCATGTTCAACCTTGCTTTCAGCCAAACTAATCTTTCAGCGCAAAACTAAGTTTCCAAAATATTCTGTGCCATTTAGTATTTAAGACCCAGAAAAAGTGGATTGGCGGTAAAAAGACGCAAAGTGGCAATATTCACGGCACATTAAAACTAATATCGAGTGAGTTCTCGTAAAGTTCCTGCGACGTTTTTGCTGAGACAACGGGGCGACATCATTAGCAATCGAAAAAGGCAATACGAGAATGCAATCAATTCTCGATACGTAGCCACAAGGGACTTTTTTCCGGCCGGTATTTCGGACCTTTTATGTCCAAAAAGGCGCACGAGTATACGCAAGGCTAATGAACTGGGAGCTCAGAAATCATCTTCTGAGTAGCGCGCCAACTCTGAACCCAAAAAACCCGTGCCTTTCTCATGCCACTTTGTAGCTTTGTGTGATCCCGAATAATGTTGATGGGTATCAATCGCATTATCAACTCCTCTAAGATATACACAGAGACTGAAATGTAAATAATTAAGTTCATGGGAAAAATCTAGGAAAGTCGGTTTCACATGCCTAAGCGCGTCTTCTAAATATTTACGTGAAATAATAACACACTAACTCCATGTTAATAAATGGCTTTTTCGTGCTCTAGACTCTGCTCCAATAAAACGCTTTTTTCGTCATCGAAATGCATTTTTCCTATCAAACATGGTGTTTTTGCATTTGTATCTGGCCATGCCAGATCTTTAGCTCTCAAACTGGCTCTATTTTTCTTCATAGAAAATGAGGGAAAAGTCAGCAGCTTTTTATTGAATTAATATTGAAAAAGCGACAGATTAAAGCAAAAGTTGTGCCGAAAACTTTGAGTAAGACGCAAAAAGACAACAACAAAGTCAAGATTCATTAAGAAAAGGGTCTTATTGCTCTAAAGCCAGTGTCGTGTCCGAAGGGCTCGGCACAACTTCGACAACCAATGAGACTCCAATGTATTTGTTGTGCCGCGCCCTTCGGGCACGACACTGACTTTGAAGCAAAAGAGAAAACTCATAAAAACCCGTGTCTGTTGCTTGACAGTCTGTGTTGTTCCTGTACGCAAATCGCCGTTTTGGAAGCGAAGTCTCGGTGCTAAATGAGCACGTTTTAAGCGTAATAACCGTAAATAAAGATCTTTAGCTCTCAATCTGGCTCTACTTTTCTTCATAGAAAATGAGGTAAAAATCAGCAGCTTTTTATTGAATTAATATTGAAAAAGCGACAGTTTGAAGCAAAAGTTGTGCCGAAAACTTTGAGTAAGACGCAAAAAGACAACAACAAAGTCAAGATTCATTAAGAAAAGGGTCTTATTGCTCTAAAGCCAGTGTCGTGCCCGAAGGGCTCGGCACAACTTCGACAACCAATGAGACTCCAATGTATTTGTTGTGCCGCGCCCTTCGGGCACGACACTGACTTTGAAGCAAAAGAGAAAACTCATAAAAACCCGTGTCTGTTGCTTGACAGTCTGTGTTGTTCCTGTACGCAAATCGCCGTTTTGGAAGCGAAGTCTCGGTGCTAAATGAGCACGTTTTAAGCATAAAAACCGTAAATAAAGATCTTTAGCTCTCAATCTGGCTCTACTTTTCTTCATAGAAAATGAGGTAAAAATCAGCAGCTTTTTATTGAATTAATATTGAAAAAGCGACAGTTTGAAGCAAAAGTTGTGCCGAAAACTTTGAGTAAGACGCAAAAAGACAACAACAAAGTCAAGATTCATTAAGAAAAGGGTCTTATTGCTCTAAAGCCAGTGTCGTGCCCGAAGGGCTCGGCACAACTTCGACAACCAATGAGACTCCAATGTATTTGTTGTGCCGCGCCCTTCGGGCACGACACTGACTTTGAAGCAAAAGAGAAAACTCATAAAAACCCGTGTCTGTTGCTTGACAGTCTGTGTTGTTCCTGTACGCAAATCGCCGTTTTGGAAGCGAAGTCTCGGTGCTAAATGAGCACGTTTTAAGCGTAATAACCGTAAATAAAGATCTTTAGCTCTCAATCTGGCTCTACTTTTCTTCATAGAAAATGAGGTAAAAATCAGCAGCTTTTTATTGAATTAATATTGAAAAAGCGACAGTTTAAAGCAAAAGTTGTGCCGAAAACTTTGAGTAAGACGCAAAAAGACAATAACAAAGTCAAGATTCATTAAGAAAAGGGTCTGATAGCTCTAAAGCCAGTGTCGTGCCCGAAGGGCTCGGCACAACTTCGACAACCAATGAGACTCCAATGTATTTGTTGTGCCGCGCCCTTCGGGCACGACACTGACTTTGAAGCAAAAGAGAAAACTCATAAAAACCCGTGTCTGTTGCTTGACAGTCTGTGTTGTTCCTGTACGCAAATCGCCGTTTTGGAAGCGAAGTCTCGGTGCTAAATGAGCACGTTTTAAGCGTAATAACCGTAAATAAAGATCTTTAGCTCTCAATCTGGCTCTACTTTTCTTTATAGAAAATGAGGTAGAAGTCAGCAGCTTTTTATTGAATTAATATTGAAAAAGCGACAGTTTAAAGCAAAAGTTGTGCCGAAAACTTTGAGTAAGACGCAAAAAGACAACAACAAAGTCAAGATTCATTAAGAAAAGGGTCTTATTGCTCTAAAGCCAGTGTCGTGCCCGAAGGGCTCGGCACAACTTCGACAACCAATGAGACTCCAATGTATTTGTTGTGCCGCGCCCTTCGGGCACGACACTGACTTTGAAGCAAAAGAGAAAACTCATAACAACACGGGTTTTTATGACGGCACAACAAATACATTGGAGTCTCATTGGTTGTCGAAGTTGTGCCGAGCCCTTGTTGCTGCCAGTCTGTGTCGTTCCTGTACGCAAATCGCCGTTTTGGAAGCGAAGTCTTGGTGCTAAATGAGCACATTTAAGCGTAATAACCGTAAATAAAGCGAAAAAAATCCATTGGCTCAATTGAACCAAAAGGAAAATGTCACAAAGAGATAAATGAAGTGTCCTAGAAGAGCGATTATCCAATGATTAGCTAGCACGGTAGGCTGTGGGGCCCATTAGCCAAACCGGGCTTGTTGAGTGAAAAGCCTCAATTAGAGACAATTAGCTCGAATCAGAAAGCCTACCGACAGATTTCGTCTTGCGGTGGGTCTGAAGAAGCCCGCTGGATGTACACGGGGGACCAAAAAAGAGTCGATTTCCTTTGGAAAGTTTTGAGTCGGCGACGAGTTGAACAACCGGCACACCTGAAAAACTTCCCTTTAATCTGTCCGGCAGTCAGTCGACGGAATTCATTAGCTGGGGGATTAGGGATTTGTAACCCTTCCCCCTCTATTTACATTGAGGCGCGAAGCGAAAAAAACATTTAAGTCATTCCACATTGGGTATGCAGCAGAGGACACCCTGAGGAGATGATGAATGGCTATAGACAGGGCATCTATGAGGCAGTTTTCGGAAACACGTCTCGCTGATGAATAAATTTGAAATTAAAAGTAAAGGAAACGAGTGAACGATGGAAATGAGCGTGGAATACAATGGAGTGGACGGTATTTGAAAAATTGCCATGGAATACCAAGTAGGTGTGCTTTATTGATTGAATTAGTGCATCCCGTTCGCATTCCGGGGCCCTTTGAGGGTATCGGGTGTCCTTAGAAAATGCCTGTGATCGTTATGGGGGCCACCTAAGATTGAAAGTATCGAGTTCTGGCCAGGTTGCGGATTAATTGCTGCCAAGACAAGGCCAACCTTTTAGCCGGACAGGCATTTATCTGAAAGCCTTTAAAAAAAAGTATCGAATTTGCGTTCGGTGTCGGGTGCCATGAAATTGTTAATTACGGGATTTTCTGCCCATTGTCCCACTCGAACTTGCAGTTGTTTAATTCGACAAGAGAGTGACCAACCGCCAAATAAATGGACAGTTAGTGACCACTAGGCGATCTGGCCGAGTCTACAAAAACTCGATTATTTCGAGATAGTTTTGGTCGAGCAACGAATCAGTCCACTGCCGTCCAACCTCCCGTCGCACTATTATACCGGATGATTCAGCTATTCTTGACATAATCGAACTCTTTAAAAAAGTCCCCCGCAGATATGAAAACCGAAACTGTGGAACGGCCATCGTCTGACATAAATAAAACCAATATTCTTTTTAATGCTGGCTGGAGAACGACCACTGTATGCAACCGATTCCATTAGTCGAGCTCTCGATTCTTTTTATGGAAACATTTTGCTATTTCAACCAGTTTACTTAGCCAAAGAAGAGTTTTTAGGTGTTGAGTGGGACTGTTTTGCTCCAAACTTCCACATTTTTGGGAAAAATTGCACATTGAAGACACATGTCGACCGGTCATGAGTTTCTACACACGAAAGGTGTTCCTGGTTAGCGGCTCTAAAGTGAGCCGATTTGGAGCAAATTGCAATTTTCTGATGAAAAACACTAGTCCGCATAAAATGCATTTTTCTCTACAACGGTTGACTTTAGGGTTTCAACTAAAAGAGCCTTTTTCGTGTAGAAACTCATTGCCTTTCCAACTGGAAATTGCCATTTTTCCCAGTGGTGTAGATTTGGGTTTGTTGAGTGGTACTAATTCTTCCTTAACTCGCACGCCACTGGAAAAAATGGCAGATTGAAGACCCATTTCGAAAGACCATGAGTTTCTAAAAAAAATTATGTGTTTTCAGTTAAAAACCGTGAAAGTGAACCGTTTTAGTGTTAAAACGGATACCACACTGTTTATTGGGAAGTTTGCACGTTGTTGTTCTCATCCAGTGTTGTGCCCGAAGGGCTCGACACAACAAATACATTGGAGTTTCATTGGTTGTCGAAGTTGTTCCGAGCCCTCTGGGCACGGCACTGGCTCTAGAGCAATAGGACCATTTTCTTAAAGAATCTTCACTTTGGTGTTTTTTTCGCGTCTTACTCAAAGTATTCTGCACAACTTTTTTCATTGAACTGTCGATTTTTCAATGTTAACTCAGTAAAAAGTGGCTGTATTTGTTGTACCGAGCCCTCCGGATACCACACTGTTTATTGGGAAGTTTACACGTTGTTGTTCTCATTCAGTGTTGTGCCCGAAGGGCTCGACACAACAAATACATTGGAGTTTCATTGGTTGTCGAAGTTGTTGCGAGTCCTCCGGGAACGGCACTGGCTCTAGAGTAATAGGACCATTTTCTTAAAGAATCTTCACTTTGGTGTTTTTTTTGCGTCTTACTCAAAGTATTCTGCACAACTTTTTTCATTGGACTGTCGATTTTTCAATGTTAACTCAGTAAAAAGTGGCTGTATTTGTTGTACCGAGCCCTCCGGATACCACATTGTTTATTGGGAAGTTTACACGTTGTTGTTCTCATTCAGTGTTGTGCCCGAAGGGCTCGACACAACAAATACATTGGAGTTTCATTGGTTGTCGAAGTTGTTGCGAGTCCTCCGGGAACGGCACTGGCTCTAGAGTAATAGGACCATTTTCTTACAGAATCTTCACTTTGGTGTTTTTTTTGCGTCTTACTCAAAGTATTCTGCACAACTTTTTTGGTTGAAATGTCGATTTTTCACTGTTAATTCAGTAAAAAGTGGCTGTATTTGTTGTGCCGAGCCCTCCGGATACCACACTGTTTATTGGGAAGTTTACACGTTGTTGTTCTCATCCAGTGTTGTCCCCGAAGGGCTCGACACAACAAATACATTGGAGTTTCATTGGTTGTCGAAGTTGTTCCGAGTCCTCCGGGAACGGCACTGGCTCTAGAGCAATAGGACCATTTTCTTAAAGAATCTTCACTTTGGTGTTTTTTTTGCGTCTTACTCAAAGTATTCTGCACAACTTTTTTCATTAAACTGTCGATTTTTCAATGTTAACTCAGTAAAAAGTGGCTGTATTTGTTGTGCCGAGCCCTCCGGATACCACACTGTTGATTGGGAAGTTTACACGTTGTTGTTCTCATCCAGTGTTGTACCCGAAGGGCTCGACACAACAAATACATTGGAGTTTCATTGGTTGTCGAAGTTGTTCCGAGTCCTCCGGGAACGGCACTGGCTCTAGAGCAATAGGACCATTTTCTTAAAGAATCTTCACTTTGGTGTTTTTTTTTGCGTCTTACTCAAAGTAATCTGCACAACTTTTTTGATTGAACTGGCGATTTTTCAATGTCAACTCAGTAAAAAGTGGCTGTATTTGTTGTGCCGAGCCCTCCGGATACCACACTGTTTATTGGGAAGTTTACACGTTGTTGTTCTCATCCAGTGTTGTGCCCGAAGGGCTCGACACAACAAATACATTGGAGTTTCATTGGTTGTCGAAGTTGTTCCGAGTCCTCCGGGAACGGCACTGGCTCTAGAGCAATAGGACCATTTTCTTAAAGAATCTTCACTTTGGTGTTTTTTTTGCGTCTTACTCAAAGTAATCTGCACAACTTTTTTGATTGAACTGGCGATTTTTCAATGTCAACTCAGTAAAAAGTGGCTGTATTTGTTGTGCCGAGCCCTCCGGATACCACACTGTTTATTGGGAAGTTTACACGTTGTTGTTCTCATCCAGTGTTGTGCCCGAAGGGCTCGACACAACAAATACATTGGGGTTTTATTAGTTGTCGAAGTTGTTCCGAGCCCCCGGGGCACGACATTGGCTTTAGAGCAATAGGACACTTTTCTTAATGAATCTTCACTTTGTTATTTTTCTTGCGTCTTACTCAAAGTATTCCTCACAGCTTTTTTAGTTGATCCGTCGGTTTTTCAATGTTAATTCAATAAAAAGTTGATGTATTTCTTGTGCCGAGCCCTTCGGGCACGACACTGTTTATTGGAAAGTTTACACGTTGTTGTTTCATTCAATGTCGACACAACAAATACATTGGGGTTTCATTGGTTGTCGAAGTTGTGCCGAGCTCTCTGGGCACGGCACTGGCTCTAGAGCAGTGGACAATTTTCTTAAAGAATCTTCACTTTGGTATTTTTTTTGCGTCTTACTCAAAATATTCTGCACAACATTTTTCATTGAACTGTCGATTTTTCAATGTTAATTCAGTAAAAAGTTAATGTATTTGTTGTGCCGAGCCCTCCGGGCACGACACTAGAAGAGAACAACAACATATAAACGCACTAATAAACAGTGTCGTGCCCGGAGGGCTCGGCACAACTTCTACATCCACTTTTTATTGAATAAGTTTGTATGTATGGGACGCAACAAAAAACAACAAAGCGTAGATTCATTAAGATAAGCGTCTTATTGCCGCGAAGCCAGTGTCGTGCCCGAAGGAGTCGGCACAACTTTCGCATCAAAAAGATGAAATTTTCCAAAGTAAATCAGCAATCTGTCGGCACTGACTTTACAGCTCGACAGACACTGTTGTGAGAAAACAAAAAACGTTACCCAAAACCTCCCCCATAAAACGTTGTTTGTTATCGTTTGCTCGTTACTGAACGAATGAGGCAGCAGCCATATAGAGGCTAGTTATCACGTTCCGACACACTTAAGCCTATATCTAGCATCTTGCATTTGAAAAATATGTAAATCGACAGTATCTGAGAAACAATAAAACGACATATGGCACTTAAGGCAAGTCCCGTGTTACCATAAAAAATAACAATAACCCGACGCCCAAACATAACGAACTCCTGCTCTTGGAAACTGGTTTACATTTTTCCATTATAGGAGATTTTATGCTACAAATGACAATGGCTTTGTCCGTATACGCCTTCTTTAAAGTCCCCATTATAAATCTTTCGGCTCGCGAGCTGCGTTCCCGAATGGTTTTCCATATCGGTTACCACCAGCCCGATTGAATCAGATTCGAATCTGCAACCCTTTGCAGTTAATGGCGAACGTTGTCCAATCTCAGTCCGGTTGGACTGAGCAAACGGTGGCGAATTCCGAAGATTGACCGGGAGAGGAAAAAGTCGGAACGCAGCTGATTGGTTAGACTGGTTTGGATAATTTACATGTCACTAGTTGGGTACGGCTCGTGCCCGCATTGCTGAAGAACGTTCACCACTTTGTGGTCGCTGCCATTAAGGCTACCTGCATGCCAATGTACGCAACATTCGAAAAACCGAACAACGCTGGATTGGTTTCCTTCCTGCCATCATCAATCAACGTGATTTGGCTCTAAAAATAGCAAAAACCCACATTCGTTAAAAGTGCTCTCTCAATTGGCTTAAGTGCCATTTCCACATTCGCACATTAAAATATTAATTTTATGAGCTCATTTTTCGGCACATTACAAATTATTTTCGACCACCATGGGGCAAACAACGTGTCCCCATCACAGCATTACCCGTTGCCAGAGAAACCCACTCTCGCATTGATATACCTAGCCAGTTGGTTGCACCATGGATGCAACCAGGATTTAACTTCGCATAAGGGCTGTTTAGCCAACAGCCACAAAAAAGGGCCATATTTACCGGGGGCTCTTGATCGCACCACCCTAATTCCACCTTTTATCACCCACTTGTCGCCGATTGAATCAACTACCCTTGAAATTAAGAGCCTCCTTGGGACCGCAAAGGGTCAGGCGCTAAAATCAGCATTTTTTTTTATTCGACTCGGCCTAAGATGCGATCCTGATTGATTGAGATCTGACGAGCAATGGCAACATCGGGTACGATTAACGTTGTTAAATAGACTTGGTTAGAAACGGAGCCTTGAAGGCACGTGCACCAAACTGGACTGGCGAAAAAAAAATTGGTACCGGGTACTTGACAATTCGAACGCGGCGAGCGCAACCGTCACTCCGATTGGACGGCTTTGTGCCGTGCTTGATCGGTTTTGATTTCGTTTTAGAAAGTATACAGGGCGAGCACGAGCCTTGGGTCAGGTCAAGTTTTGTTACGCAAATGCACGCTAATTGCTATTTGGGTTTGAAGAAACGACCACAATACAGGATGAATGTCTTTGTACGATTACGTGATTTTCACGTCCTAGTGATCCGAGAGTTGTTCATGTGACATTTTCGGCCGCACGAGACGTCAATTAGGCGTGATTTTCGGTCCTAGTCCGAGAGCAAAGTTCTTAGTTGTTTTAGTTTGCTGCATTCGGAAATGTATAGATTTCAGGAGGTAGAGAATGACGCATATTAAAACTGGTTAGTTTTTCGGCCCTTTAGGTTAAAAAATTAGTTTGCACAACGGTCTAAAAGCCCGAAAAACTCACCAAAGTTTCGTGCAATTTAATCGCATTGAAAATAGTTTAGCAGCATTAAATGCTATTCAAAAGTACTTTGCTGGTTTCAATCGGCCCTGGTAGAACGGAAGTGTGCGAGAAGAACAGACTGGTTTCTAGGGCAACCGCTTTGTTATGCTCTCTCTTGCCTAAAGCCAGACCACGTCAGTTTGATTACGAGGTGGGATGGAGAGGTTATTGTTTCTTCAAGTCTGAGAGCGAAGCAGCTCTGAGGATGTAAACCAGTCGTCCTAGCGAAACGTCAGCCAGAAAAGCTTCTAGCAATAACCTATAGATTTCGTTGCTAAATCGTGTTGGCGTCACCCTATAAAAAGCCACGGGCGGTAACAGTAATTTTATAAACGGACACGCTTGAAATGTTACAATTATGTCTTGGACTTAGATGCTGGGCGCGAGATAGAGGAAAGAAAGTAATCTGAACGTTACTAAAATGGGTCGCCAAATCGTTCTGCTATATTTGCCGTTTTTTCGCCTCTTTCAATTAAAATCGATCGCGTTTTTCACATCTTTTCAGCTTTCGTATCGAGATGAAAACACAAATTTGTCCTCTTTCGTTCCGCCCACGCGACTTAACCCAAACAAAATCTTAGATTAACGGTTTTTTCACATTTATCTCTCGCACCTTCCTTAAGAGCGGGCCATCGTAGGTTGGGCACAACCGGCTGAGTGGCTCGCATTGTTCAATCTCGACCTACGCACCATTCGGGACAGAATAGGAGAAATGCTTTATGCTGATGCGAGCAATATTCTAGAGGCCTGTTTTGGACGATATTTGCGGAAAAACCATCCGGAAAAGCGCAAAAAATCGTGCAACCAGCTGTTTAGTGGTGGCCACTTTCACTCTCTAAGAATAAGCAATTTTTGCGTCTAATAAACGAAAGAAAACGTTTGTGCTAATGAAGATAAGCTTGATGCAATATTTAAAGTTTGAGGAACACAATTTGAAAACTAACCCCAAATGCGCAAATTCGCATTGCAAGGATTTTACGACCCCCAGTGGCGCCTTTTGTATGAAGTTCCTTCGGCACTAACCAATCCTCAATAGGCGATTAGGGCGAAAACGGCCAAACAGGTCGTTGTACTTGGAACTGGAACGCTAACCAAACACCTAAACCGTCTTATCATTAAGAAAATATTTCTTTTGTGAGCTGTTCTGGTGCTTTTGACTGAAAGCTTTGAGCAAATAGGTGATAACGGTCGGGCCGTATTATTTGTCTTTGCAACGTTAGCTTTTCAAGTATTATTCTGTACAATCTGTAGTAGATAAGTCGCAATGTTCTGTGGTTGTTTGCATTCTGGGCCTGACTATTTGGATTGTATTTGGTTCGCTGATTAGTCGGCATTGAGTCATTGCTCGTCCCAGTGTTGCAATACCTTTGGCCACTTATTCTTAGCCAGATGTCCCTCTCGAACGCAATAAACCATTCCCCCTTAGGCCGCATTCAACACTTTTTTTCTCCGTCGCGAGATAAAAACATGAGAAACACTCGGAGCGCGCATTCACAGCCGGGAACAGGAACGGGAAAAGCCATATCCAGTGTTAATGGAAAATGCACGCATCCAGAGTGAAAAGTGAATGGCTTCGAAGGCGCAAAGGAAGTGGGCTTTGCTTGCTACTGTCCAACCATCTACGTCATAACATACGCATATGGCTCAGTTTTATTATCAGCTTAAGAGTGCCAAGTGGCAGTTGAGGACCAAATTCCTATGGGCGGCGGCTTAATAACCCGGAAAATCGCCGATGAAATCGACTGGTTTTGGTTAGAATCTATTTTTTCCAACTTTGCCTCGCGCAAAACTGCGATTTTTTAAGCCGTCAGGGTGTCAAGTTGGAACATAGTGGCGTGCACGTCATATGGCATCCCCTATCGCAAGCCATGTGTGCGAGTGAGATAACCGATGCCAACTAGGTTCTTGAATGGGGAATCGGTTTTACTCAATTGATTCCAAACAACGTGTGTTCGTTAACACCCCAAGCGAGGGCACTTCTGAAGATGCTAGTCCTGTGTGCTGGTAAAACGTCGGGACCCAATTTCAATAGATCAGGGCTTCAAAGTCAAAAATTGGTAACTCCGAATCCAAGCAAGCTGAACAAAACTTTCTCAACTGTTGCATTGAGCTATTGAGGCTCCAACAGGTGAAAATTTGGGAACTTGGTAGCAATTTTGCCGGAATTCTTGCAAATTTTCCAATAGAACATCGGTGCTTGATTCAAAAAATTCCAAACCTTGAAACCAATAGAGGTGGAAAAGCGTACTGTAAGCCGTTCAATAGATTGTGGCTCTATTTAGTAGATCAATCGGAAAATCAGTGGCAAATTTTCCCGAGATTTGACGAATTTTCCAATTAGACAACAACAACGCCTAAGATTAAAAATTTGCAAACTTGCAACGAACGAGATTGTATTTAGGTGGAAAAGAATTTCTTCCTGGCGTTTCGCAAGAACGAGTGGCTTGCATCTTCAGACTGTACTAAAATCCCCGAAAAACTCAAATTGTCATTTATTTAACAACAATCCGGACTGGTTTAATCGCGTTAAATATGCGAAAACACCATGTTGCTTTGAATCCACCCTGGTACATCGGCATTGTGCGACAAAGACTGACCCATTTCCATGGAAACCGCTATGTTATTCTCTCTCTTACCCGAAGCTGGTCTACGTCGGTTTGACTACGAGGTGGCATGGAAATGTTGATGCTCGTTCAAGACACGCTGAGCAATTAGCTCGAAAAACTCGCTAATTCCAGCCAGAGATTATAAAAACACATCGGTTCCTTCTTAGCACATAACGGTCAGTTATTCTTATGCAAAACCATCGGATAAATCCGATTCGAATCAGAAGCTGCGGGGACGGACTCTTAACTGGGATTAATCGTAATTGCTGCCGCCACAAAAACGTTTACTGTACCGGAACTGTCAGTTATCCGGGCCGTGTAAATAAAAGGCATTTAGCGAGAGTATGTGAGAAAAAGAACAACAGGATACAACAATGGCTCATTAGCTTTACCAGCGGCAGGAGAAGGATGAGAAATCAGCCATCACTTCCAATTGCAGGAAATAATTGCCGCTCGTCTTCTGCCATGCACACTTGCGCTTAATTGAATCATAACTGCCAATTCTTCCTGTCCAGCGTCTTCCTGTCAACGCGCAGTGATCTATTGGAAGGCAATTCGTCAAAATTTCCATTAGTTTCACCCATTTCTTCGGGCTTAGCCACAAAGTGCTGCTGGGCTAATTGGTCCAAGTGTTCCTGAATGCACACTTTTAATATAAACCGCATGTGTTTTTATTGATGTTCTGGTTTATATTCTGGCCGAAGAACAAAGACGCTGGGTGTTTGATGCTCAAACTCCGAAATTTGGTGCCCTGAACGTTTCAAAATTAGCGCTGACTCGGACGGGAAAGTCCCATTTAACACTGTCAAATCGACCGCATAGAGATCTCCCAGAGATAAATGGTAGGAAGACAATAATAGATATAAATCTCATTTGGCCCTGGCACGCCCTTTACCTTTATACCTAAGAAAGGGCCATTGAGAGGATGCCCACGTACTTTTACCTTAACGAAACACCGACCGAGAATGTGTAATGGCCCTTTGAAGTTTCGCAGATAAGGGACTTTGGGTTTATCCGTTGACCAGGGTTGTTTTTTGGAATTTACCATCATCATTTCTTCCTAATTTCGTCTCGTTCTCATCCAGGGTAACGGTTTATTTTCGACTTCAATAAACAAACTAAACTTTAGCAATTATTATTGATTGCTCCTGGTAACACAGCCGAGTAATTTGCACAACAGTCATTGTTCTAATCAAGAGCGAGACCCACATAGTGGTTGCCGTGGAAACCCGCCTGTCCTTGTTGCACTTTCCAGATATACCAGTGGCGATCGCTAAGTGGTGCCAGTAAAGCAACAGTCGGTGTGTCGCACGAAGCGAACACAACTCTGAAGATGCTAGCCATACGTGCCAGCGAAACGCCAGAACCAAATTCCTTATTCCGGGTTGTTGTTGAATTGGCTTGGGTTGGTTCAGCAGTTTTGGACAAAATTACACACATATTTTCAACTTAAGGACAGTTGAAGGTGTCAAGTTGGAACGTAGCGACACGCAACCCATCGTGCATCTCCCTTGGAATGCGATATGTGCGAGTGAGTCCACCGAGTACCGACTAGGACTGACTAGGTTCCCGAATGGGAAAATCAGATTAGTTTGCTTCCGAGTGTGAGCATCCACAGCCAACATGCTTTTGAAGGTGTTGGCGACAACGTTAGGATCGAGCACAAAAGCGCATAAAAATAGTACAAGGAATCAAAATCGCACACTTTCGTTGGCCATTGTTTTAAGTTGATAATGCTGATTGGCCATCTGTGTGCATGATTCACATCTCCATTGGTTGCCAAGGTCTGTTTTGATTCCAACAATTAGACGAGTTTGTTTAAACAAATGCAGCTGACCTTAGTCGACAGTGGGATGTTATTGACAATTTCATCAAAAGTTGCGGAATCGTCGGTTCCTGTGGTTTAGACAAGCCAGCGACGTCTAATCGGGTTTATCATACATTTTCTCATGACGATAACGGCTTGAAAACCACAGCAGCCACTGACTGTTATTGGCTTTGAATATTCATCGATCTTAGGCGAGGGTGGACCAAAAAAATTTTGTCAAACTCTGCCGTTTAAGGTGCAAAGGTTTTTCACTCTCGGTGGCTTTAGGGGAGGATTTTTTGAGGATTTGAAACCCAAAACAGGCTCATGTGTTACAGGCAGTTTCATAATTGATCTTTTATGGATTCTGAGTCAGGTATCGATCCACCTGTTTGTCGAGTCATGCTCGCACAAAGCACCCCGTATATGCCTTTTATAGTCATGCGGCGAATTGTCGTTTATATCTTTATGGCAGTGCTGGTTCTTGTGCAGTTTCTGTGTCCATTTGAGTAGAAATCGTACGGCAACGCGAAATATCTTGCGACTTATTTGGATGGGCAAAAAAATGGCAATATATTCTTAATTGAGCCCGACTGTAAGGACACTACTGGAATAATTAAAGGCCTGCGGACGGCTTTGGAGTCGAGGGGGGAAAAACATGCGAGAATTTCCACTAAACAGGCCCACATGTGTTTGCACGATTGCCAAAAACCGTAAAGTCCCAGGCGTATTGTATGAAAATTATTTATCACATCCACTGGAACATGGCCAAAGTGTGCAGCACATTTAACCGCTTTTTTGCCACATTGTTTTCTGGGAAAGAATTCGACTGGATTCGGGAACCAGTTCGCGAAAATTCACCGGCTGTTGCCTTTCGAAGCCATGGCTTAAGACCATCGTCAAACAGAGTTTCTTGCTGACGTTTCACAAGCCCGAGTGGCGTGCATCTTCAAACGTCTGGAAGATATAGTTTTCCAGTTTTCTTAGACTGTGACGTTTAAGGCGGGTTTCCTTCAAAAATTGGTACTCCGAATTCGAGCCAGCTCAAGAAAACACTCTGAATTGAGCGATTGAGGCTCTAAGGGCAGGAAAATTGGGAAATTTGTAGCAATTTTGCGGAAATTCTTGCAAAAAGAGAGTGTTATTCAAAAAATTCCAAACCCAGAAACCAGTAAAGCTGGAAAAGCGTCCTGAAACCCGTTCAATAGACTGTGGCTGTATTTAGTAGATAAAGCGGAAAATCAGTGGCAAATTTCCCCCAGATTTGACGAATTTTCCCATTAGGCAACAACGCCCAAGATCAAAAGTTAGCAACGATTAATGAACTTAACGAATATGAAACTGGGGAGTTTTAGGTCGTCGTGAAAATATCTTCCAGACGTTTTGCAAGCACGAGTGGCATCAGACTGCACTAAAATCCCCAAAAAACTCACACATTGTCATTTACCTAATCACAATCCGGACTGATTTAATCGCATTCTATTGAATCGACCCTGGTACATCGGCAATGTGCAACAAAGACAGACCCATTTCTATGGCAACCGCTATGCTATTCTCCCTCTTACCCGAAGCTGGCCTACATCGGTTTGACTACGAGGTGGAATGGAAAAGTTGATGCTCGTTCAGGACACGTTGAGCGATAAGCCCCAAAACCCCACAAAGTCCTGCCAGGCTCAAAACAACCTACTTAAACTCCAGATATTTGTTGCACTGAAAAAAAATCACTCTCATATCCGCTCTGTTTGCAAATGAATGACGCAGGCTTTTAAGTTGGCATAAACATTGCTTGTTCAAGCAACAACAGATGCTGGCAGGATTACAACAACACACTTTTCAAGCCTCAGATGGGCTTCTTTGCCAACCATCGACACTTGGGGAGGCTCGAAACCAGATAAGGCGCCCAAGATTGAAGGGTGTTTATTTTAATGGGCGACAAGCCCTGAATAGATAAACCTGGGCTGATCAAAAGTTAGCAACGATTAATGAACTTAACGAATATGAAACTGGGGAGTTTTAGGTCGTCGTGAAAATATCTTCCAGACGTTTTGCAAGCACGAGTGGCATCAGACTGCACTAAAATCCCCAAAAAACTCACACATTGTCATTTACCTAATCACAATCCGGACTGATTTAATCGCATTCTATTGAATCGACCCTGGTACATCGGCAATGTGCAACAAAGACAGACCCATTTCTATGGCAACCGCTATGCTATTCTCCCTCTTACCCGAAGCTGGCCTACATCGGTTTGACTACGAGGTGGAATGGAAAAGTTGATGCTCGTTCAGGACACGTTGAGCGATAAGCCCCAAAACCCCACAAAGTCCTGCCAGGCTCAAAACAACCTACTTAAACTCCAGATATTTGTTGCACTGAAAAAAAATCACTCTCATATCCGCTCTGCTTGCAAATGAATGACGCAGGCTTTTAAGTTGGCATAAACATTGCTTGTTCAAGCAACAACAGATGCTGGCAGGATTACAACAACACACTTTTCAAGCCTCAGATGGGCTTCTTTGCCAACCATCGACACTTGGGGAGGCTCGAAAGCAGATAAGGCGCCCAAGATTGAAGGGTGTTTATTTTAATGGGCGACAAGCCCTGAATAGATAAACCTGGGCTGGAAAACATTCTTCGGATAACCATCCTAAATATGGGCTGATAAGTACGGTACAAATCTTTCAGCTGGACCCAATCGACGAGATTTATGAACCACCTCACCTGATAAGACACGGGTTTCAGGTACTTTTACTTTGCGCCAAACTCGATGTATGACATTTCATGTGTTGAAGTGATACACGGTGGGTTGAAGAATTCAAGGTTTAATGGAGATTTCTCCATAAAAAAGCTGGAATTTGCAGTGGCAACAGAAGAAACTGAACAGTGGTGCTGCGTGCATCATCCGATAATTATCTTGGCACATGCCTTAATAGAATCTTCAATCTGACTTTATTGGTCGTAAATTGGTCTTAATCGTAGGCGCAAACAAATAAAAAACACCAGTTGGACTCTGTACGATGGGGCACAATCTGGTTTCGATGCAGCGATAGAGCCGTAATCGTTCGTACTCCTGATAATTGTCCGGATTCGTCCGTTGGCCAGCTGTGCGTTAAATAATGACGATAATTGGATCCTGTTTGGCTACTGTATGTACATTCCGGCATTAAGCCAGTTTTCTGTTCTTACCTGCCCGTCCAGTCGCACTCATCTCCCATTATTGAGGCAAAACTGAGTCCGATCAGGAACGAGTACAGCACAAAATAGATCGGCCCAGTACCGCATATCGACGACGACGAATTTGAACGCATTTTATTACAGCAAAACAATCCAACAACGAAACAAGTCACTCAAAACGCACTAGATTCTCATCGGTGATGATAAACAAAGTTTCGAATCGCCTACCCACCATCATCATACTAGAGCTACTAGACCAAGAGCGCACTACGCGAACGTTTGCACAGGTCGCCGTCCGGACCAAGCCTTAACCGCTCTATGCGCAAACAACAAGTGGCTTGCCATGATGGTAGTAGGCCTGGTATGGTACAACAAGTGGTACCATCGGTGGAACGACTACGACCGACTTGGCCCGATTGCAGTTTATTGAAATAAATTCCCTCCTTTTTACGGTGCCCTCACTGCCCCTTGCGCCTAAGTAGCGCTCTTTTGTTCAAATGCACCGATATGGTGGCTTTTCAAAAGGGGGAAGTCGTGCTTCAAATACGAGGGTGGCCATAAAACTCATTTTCTATGCAGAACTCAAACAAAATTGGGTGTCGAACTGTCAAATTGACAGGAAAATAACACCGTTGCTCGGTGAGTTGCTATGGAAATTGCCTCTAAACTGTTTGATCGCTAGGGATTATTATTTCAAGGCTAGAGACTTACGAGGGGTGCATGTTAACATTATTTTGATCACATTATACAGGGTGTCCCAATTACTAGACTCGAGCGATTGAAGCGCGTTAGGCCCTTGTAAATAATTGTAGAAAGCGCACAGCGAGTTTCGGTTGATTTGCTGCTTTGGTGAAATTTGGCATAAGTTCAAAACTTGCGAGCTTTATTGAGCGAAAAGTGGCGAAAAACCGCATTTTTATCTAAGAAAAGTTGTTAGTAAAAGGATTATCTACCAGGTGAGCCTGTTTTGAACTTTGAACGCCATTGGGCGATAAACTGGTCAATTGCCTAGATTCAAACCAAAGTTGCAAGTAGTTTTTAAATGGATTTTAAAAATAACATAAGTAACACAAGGTCTGTGAGTTGATGAGTTATAACTCATCAGGTCACTGATGTTATAACTCATCAGGTCACTGTTATAACTCATGAGTTATAACTCATCGAGTTTCACTGCGCTGCACTTTGAATTACGCTTAGCATAACCCAGGCCTGAATTAAAGCTTTACGAGGCCCGGGACTACAATTTTACCATTACAATTTTACCATTACATTTTTTTGGGTAGCGTTTTAACACCTAAAAAAAGAAAAAAAGTTCTCCACATTTTTGATGAGTAACGTTTAACCCCTGTAGTTGACTGCCAGGCGTCTACACCGGTGACTTACTGCCGCCGGTGCGCTGTGTTGGCGCACCAAGCTATTCCGCCAGCACTGCGCCAACTCGTCAAAAATCACTGAGTTACCCATGCCTAGTGTGTTCCATTAGGGTTTATGTTGCTTAAAACTAACGGTTTCTGGGGTATCTGGTGATTTGTCATATTAAAAATCCCTTTTTAAACCTCAATTTCTCAACTTCTATTTCAAATTTCTAAACCAAATTTCACCTGGCCGCTACGAATAGACGCAATTTGATGGCCAGTTAATAAAAATTAAACTGGCGCCTACAGGGTGTTTGAAAATTGTGTTCGGACACTTTTCAAGTCCATTTCAAACGCTGGTAATGTCCTTAATTTTTATGAAACACTCGGTATTTTAAGCCTATAACACATGGCCAATTTTGAGCGTTTTTAATCTTTAACCAGCGATATTTCTGCTAAGATTTTCCTTAAAACTGGCGGAATATTTTCGAAAAAAGAATGTCTACCTGACGTCCCTTCGGGCACGGCGCTGGTTTGGACGCGAAAAACCTTATAATTGCCTATTTTCCAAATGTTGCCCCCAATCAGTGTCGTGCCCGAAGGGCTCGGCACAACAAATACCTCAGAATTAAATTGCTCTTTAAGTTGTGCCGAACCGAAGACGGCACTGGTTTGGACGCGAAAAAACCTTCTAAAATTGCCGATTTTTCAATTTTTGCCCCCAATCAGCGTCGTGCCCGAAGGGCTTTAGATTTTAATGGATGTTCAAATTCCAAACGCTATTAAAGCGTTTGCAGCTCCAATTCTGAGTTTTTCATCATAGAGTTTCCAATAATCATTTAATTTTAATCATGGGTATTTTAAGAATTCTAGAGTTAAAGAGAGCAGAAAAAGCTGGAGGCCCAAAAACCCCATTCAATGATCGCCAATTAATCAAGTTTTAATCCGACAAAATCCCTAGATGTTTTGAATCGACCCTGGTAAATCGGGGGCGTGCGACAAACACAGGCTGATTTCCATGGCAACCACTCTGTTTTTCTCTCTCTTGACTGCAGCTGGACTGCGTCCGTTTGTTTACGGGGTGCAACGGAAACGTTGATTCTATTCTGCTCGATATCTGTCTGTCAATTTTCTCTGAAAACTTGAAGGATTTATTGCTGAAGGTGCCCGAAACGGGTCAGACACATTCCATCATCAATAAATAAAGGAAAAGTTAAAGTTAAACAACCGCAGGAAAAACGTCTAGAATTCCCAGTGAGCAAATTGAAAAACTTAATAACGAAACTAATAAGAAACGTGTTAACCATAAAGTTAAGCCGTGGTGACCGATTGGTTGATTGATTGATAAAAACCGGGAATCGATATATCGGAGAAGGTGCAGTCGAGCGCGAAATTTCGCTCCACTTTGAACATTGTGATTATGTACAGAATGGAAAAAAGTCGGGTGAGAGGTGTCGATTTTACTGTAAAAGAGAGCGCCATTTGGCTGGAAGAAAATGCGGTTTTCTCGTGCAATCACCCAGAGTAAGCCATTACCGGTGCAAAGCAAAAGGAACCCACCTACCGGTTGTGTTAACACGAAAAACAAACAGTGACAACAAAATGGCTGCTCCATTCCCAGTACTGTTTCCCTGTTTGATTAGCACTTATTGAGCAAACGGAGAAATAGGTACTTGAGTGTGGCCCCGTTCGAGGACTGGCCGAGGTGTTAAAAAGCCGTGAAACGGAAAGAACGGCCACTTTGGATAGTTTTGGAAATTAGGATCCACTCGATGGTGTTTGCGGGCGCTTTTAACATGCCAGAAGCGACTTATTTAAATTACATTTTTATTAGTGGAACCCACTCGATGGGACTTGCACTGTTCGGCCAGTGTCTTTTCAGCACCGTTTTATTTAAACACAAACTGAGTTGATGTGAACTTGTCTCCTTATGGGCTTAGTTTTCGAAATAGCCGATGAAAGTTTGATTTTTTTCGTCAAAATCCGAGTCAAAATCTACCGGATTCCCGATTTTTTCCAACTCAGAAAACATCGGACTCAAACTGGAGGTTTTTCGCAACTGCACCCGCGTTTTTATCAAGCGCCGGTAATAATTCCGTAGAAAAGGCACACATTTTCAAGCGCCCAAAGTTTCAGTTTTCCAGGCTTATTCCTTGATTTTTGGGAAATTTTCAAAATTTTCCTTAAAATCGAGTGTTAGAATGGGGCGATTGCGTTTGAAACTCCATAAAATCTTATCAAGCGATGGTAATCAAGTGGAATTTCGATATTTTCGTTGAAAAGGCGCAAATGTTTAAGCGCCCAAAGTTTCAGTTTCCCAGGATTTTTCAGTGATTTTTGGAAAATTTTCAAAAATTACTGGAAAATCGAGTGTTGAAATGAGGCGCGATTGCGTTTGAAAATTTATAAAATATTATCAAGCGCAGGTAATGAAGTGGAATTTCGATATTTTCGTGGAAAAGGCGCAAATGTTCAAGAGCCCAAAGTTTCAGGTTTGCACAAATTTTCGTTGATTTTTGGGAAATTTTCAAAATTTACCTTAAAATCGAGTGTTAAAATGGAGCGCGATTGCGTTTGAAAATTCATAAAATCTTATCAAGCGCAGGTAATCAAGTGGAATTTCGATATTTTCGAGGAAAAGGCGCAATTGTTCAAGAGCCCAAAGTTTCAAGTTTGCACAAATTTTCGAAATATTTGCATCTTCTAAAATAAAGCAAGTAGCGACTTCAAAATTTCACCATCCTCAGGCAAGACTTGCCCTTAAAGATGCTGAAAGTTTTATCAAAATCTCTAGGAATTTAGATATTTGCCCGCTTAGTAAACATTGGAATCAAAATGTATAATTTTTTGCAACTGCGCGTTCTCATTGAAAAATTCGCAGCTTCCAAAATAACCCAAGTAGAAATTTCAAATTGCCACAATCTTTAGACAAGACTTGCCTCTCAAGGTGCTGAAAGTTTCATCAAAATCGCTTGGAATTTAAATATTTGCCCGCTTAGTAAACATTGGGATCAAAATGGATATTTTTTTGCAACTGCGCCTTGTCTTTCAAAATTCACAGCTTGCAAAATAACGCAAGTAGCAATTTGAAATTTTCACCATCTTTAGACAAGACTTGCCTCAAAAGGTGCTGAAAGTTTCATTAAAATCTCTGGGAATTTAGATATTTGACAGCTTAGTAAACATTGGACTCAAAATGTATAATTTTTTGCAACTGCGTCCTCTGATTGTAAACATCGCATCTTCCAAAATAACGCAAGTAGGAATTTAAAATTTTGACTATCTTTAGACAAGACGTGCCTCTAAAGATCCTGAAAGTGTCATCAAAACCTCTGGGAATTTAGACATTTGCCAGCTTAGTAAACATTGGAACCAAAATGGATATTTTTTTGCAATTGCGCCCTCTCCTTTAAAAATTCACAACTTCCAAAAGACCACAAGAATCAATTTAAAATTGTCACCATCTTTAGGCAAGACTTGCCTCTAAAGATGCTGAAGTTTCATTAAAATCTCTAGGAATTTAGACATTTGCCAGCTTAGTAAACATTGGACTCAAAATGTATAATTTTTTGCAACTGCGTCCTCTGATTGCAAACATCGCATCTTCCGAAATAACGCAAGTTGGAATTTAAAATTTTGACTATCTTTAGACAAGACGTGCCTCTAAAGATCCTGAAAGTTTCATCAAAACCTCTGGGAATTTAGACATTTGCCAGCTTAGTAAACATTGGAATCAAAATGGATATTTTTTGCAATTGCGCCCTCTCCTTTAAAAATTCACAACTTCCAAAAGACCAAAAGAACCAATTTAAAATTGTCACCATCTTTAGGCAAGACTTGCCTCTAAAGATGCTGAAAGTTTCATCAAAATCACTGGGAATTTAGATCTTTGCCCGCTTAGTATACATTGGAATCAAAACGGATATTTTTTTGCAACTGCGCCCTCTCATTTAAAAATTCACAGCATCCAAAATAACGCGAGTCGAAATTTAAAATTGTGACCATCTTTAGATAGGACTTGCCTCTAAAGATCCTGAAAGTTTCATTAAAATCTCTGGGAATTTAGACATTTGCCCGCTTAGTAAACATTGGAATCAAAATGGATATTTTTTTGCAACTGCGCCCTCTCCTTTAAAAATTCACAACTTCCAAAAGAACACAAGTATTAATTTCAAGGTCTCACCATCTTTAGACAAGACTTGCCTCTAAAGATGCTGAAGTTTCATTAAAATCTCTGGGAATTTAGACATTTGCCAGATTAGTAAACATTGGACTCAAAATGGATATTTTTTTGCAACTGCGCCCTCTCCTTTAGAAATCACAACTTGCAAAGGAACACAAGTATCAATTTGAAATTGTCACGAACTTTAGACAAGACTTGCCTCTAAAGATGCTGAAAGTTTCATCAAAATCTCTGGGAATTTAGATATTTGCCCGCTTAGTAAACATTGGACTCAAAATGTATAATTTTTTGCAACTGCGCCCTCTCCTTTAAAAATTCACAACTTCCAAAAGAACACAAGTAACAATTTCAAATTCTCACCATCTTTAGACAAGACTTGCCTCTAAAGATGCTGAAAGTTTCATCAAAATCTCTTGGAATTTAAATATTTGCCAGCTTAGTAAACATTGGAATCAAAATGGATAATTTTTTGCAACTGCGCCCTCTCCTTTAAAAATTCACAACTTCCAAAAGACCACAAGTAGCAATTTCAAATTGTCACCATCTTTAGACAAGACTTGCCTCTAAAGATGCTGAAAGTTTCATCAAAATCACTGGGAATTTAGATATTTGCCCGCTTAGTAAACATTGGAATCAAAATGGATAATTTTTTGCAACTGCGCCCTCTCCTTTAAAAATTCACAACTTCCAAAAGACCACAAGTAGCAATTTCAAATTGTCACCATCTTTAGACAAGACTTGCCTCTAAAGATGCTGAAGTTTCATTAAAATCTCTGGGAATTTAGACATTTGCCAGATTAGTAAACATTGGACTCAAAATGGATATTTTTTTGCAACTGCGCCCTCTCCTTGAAAAAATCGCATCTTCCAAAATAACGCAAGTAGGAATTTAAAATTTTGACTATCTTTAGACAATACGTGCCTCTAAAGATGCTGAAAGTTTCATCAAAATCTCTGGGAATTTAGATATTTGCCAGCTTAGTAAACATTGGAATCAAAATGGATATTTTTTTGCAATTGCGCCCTCTCCTTTAAAAATTCACAACTTCCAAAAGACCACAAGAATCAATTTAACATTGTCGCCATCTTTAGGTAAGACTTGCCTCTAAAGATGCTGAAAGTTTCATCAAAATCACTGGGAATTTAGATATTTGCCCGCTTAGTAAACATTGGAATCAAAATGGGTATTTTTTGCAACTGCTCCCTCTCCTTGAAAAAATCGCAACTTCCAAAATAGTACAAGTAGCAACTTGAAATTTTCACCACATTTAGACAAGACTTGCCTCTAAAGATGCTGAAAGTTTTATAAAAATCTCTGGGAATTTAGATCTTTGCCGCTTAGTAAACATTGGAATCAAAATGGATATTTTTTTGGAACTGCGCCCTCTCATTTAAAAATTCACAGCTTCCAAAATAACGCGAGTAAAAATTTCAAATTGTGACCATCTTTAGACAAGACTTGCCTCTAAAGATCCTGAAAGTTTCATTAAAATCTCTGGGAATTTAGACATTTGCCAGCTTAGTAAACATTGGAATCAAAATGGATAATTTTTTGCAACTGCGCCCTCTCCTTTAAAAATTCACAACTTCCAAAAGACCACAAGTAGCAATTTCAAATTGTCACCATCTTTAGACAAGACTTGCCTCTAAAGATGCTGAAGTTTCATTAAAATCTCTGGGAATTTAGACATTTGCCAGATTAGTAAACATTGGACTCAAAATGGATATTTTTTTGCAACTGCGCCCTCTCCTTTAGAAATCACAACTTGCAAAGGAACACAAGTATCAATTTGAAATTGTCACGAACTTTAGACAAGACTTGCCTCTAAAGATGCTGAAAGTTTCATTAAAATCTCTGGGAATTTAGATATTTGCCCGCTTAGTAAACATTGGACTCAAAATGTATAATTTTTTGCAACTGCGCCCTCTCCTTTAGAAATTCACAACTTCCAAAAGAACACAAGTAGCAATTTCAAATTGTCACCATCCTTAGACAAGACTTGCCTCTAAAGATGCTGAAAGTTTCATCAAAATCTCTGGGAATTTAGATATTTGCCCGCTTAGTAAACATTGGACTCAAAATGGATATTTTTTTGCAATTGCGCCCTCTCCTTTAAAAATTCACAACTTCCAAAAGACCACAAGAATCAATTTAAAATTGTCGCCATCTTTAGGCAAGACTTGCCTCTAAAGATGCTGAAAGTTTCATCAAAATCTCTTGGAATTTAAATATTTGCCAGCTTAGTAAACATTGGAATCAAAATGGATAATTCTTTGCAACTGCGCCCTCTCCTTTAAAAATTCACAACTTCCAAAAGACCACAAGTAGCAATTTCAAATTGTCACCATCTTTAGACAAGACTTGCCTCTAAAGATGCTGAAGTTTCATTAAAATCTCTGGGAATTTAGACATTTGCCAGATTAGTAAACATTGGACTCAAAATGGATATTTTTTTGCAACTGCGCCCTCTCCTCGAAAAAATCGCATCTTCCAAAATAACGCAAGTAGGAATTTAAAATTTTGACTATCTTTAGACAATACGTGCCTCTAAAGATGCTGAAAGTTTCATCAAAATCTCTGGGAATTTAGATATTTGCCAGCTTAGTAAACATTGGAATCAAAATGGATATTTTTTTGCAATTGCGCCCTCTCCTTTAAAAATTCACAACTTCCAAAAGACCACAAGAATCAATTTAAAATTGTCGCCATCTTTAGGCAAGACTTGCCTCTAAAGATGCTGAAAGTTTCATCAAAATCACTGGGAATTTAGATATTTGCCCGCTTAGTAAACATTGGAATCAAAATGGGTATTTTTTGCAACTGCTCCCTCTCCTTGAAAAAATCGCAACTTCCAAAATAGTACAAGTAGCAACTTGAAATTTTCACCACATTTAGACAAGACTTGCCTCTAAAGATGCTGAAAGTTTTATAAAAATCTCTGGGAATTTAGATCTTTGCCGCTTAGTAAACATTGGAATCAAAATGGATATTTTTTTGGAACTGCGCCCTCTCATTTAAAAATTCACAGCTTCCAAAATAACGCGAGTAAAAATTTCAAATTGTGACCATCTTTAGACAAGACTTGCCTCTAAAGATTCTGAAAGTTTCAATAAAATCTCTGGGAATTTAGACATTTGCCAGCTTAGTAAACATTGGAATCAAAATGGATATTTTTTTGCAACTGCCCCCTCTCCTTTAGAAATTCACAACTTCCAAAAGAACACAAGTATCAATTTGAAATTGTCAACATCTTTAGACAAAACTTGCCTCTAAAGATGCTGAAAGTTTTATCAAAATCTCTGGGAATTTAGATATTTGCCCGCTTAGTAAACATTGGGATCAAAATGGATATTTTTTTGCAACTGCGCCCTCTCCTTTAGAAATTCACAACTTGCAAAGGAACACAAGTATCAATTTTAAATTGTCACCATCCTCAGACAAGACTTGCCTCTAAAGATGCTGAAAGTTTCATCAAAATGTCTGGGAATTTAGATATTGCCCGCTTAGTAAACATTGGACTCAAAATGTATAATTTTTTGCAACTGCGCCCTCTCCTTTAAAATTCACAACTTCCAAAAGAACACAAGTATCAATTTCAAATTGTGACCATCTTTAGACAAGACTTGCCTCTAAAGATACTGAAAGTTTCATTAAAATCTCTGGGAATTTAGACATTTGCCAGCTTAGTAAACATTGGACTCAAAATGTATAATTTTTTGCAACTGCGCCCTCTCCTTTAAAAATTCACAACTTCCAAAAGAACACAAGTAGCAATTTCAAATTGTCACCATCTTTAGACAAGACTTGCCTCTAAAGATGCTGAAAGTTTCATCAAAATCTCTGGGAATTTAAATATTTGCCAGCTTAGTAAACATTGGAATCAAAATGGATATTTTTTTGCAACTGCGCCCTCTCCTTTAAAAATGTGCAACTTCCAATCTCTATATACACTATAAATGAGTCGATGTTTGACAAATACCTGTGTAGCTGATTCGCACTTCCATTGGCTTGCAAAGATGATTTTATCCCAACGTTTCGGTTGATAGTATCTCCAACCATTTTCAGCGTCTGCCTGAACCCATGCAACCTCGTCAACATAGTCTACCGCTTTCGAACGATTGTAGATTCGTTTTGGCCTGTAGGTTTCCCTCATTAATCATCATTTCGACCAACTAAACCCTTCAGACGGACCAAAGTATTTTTTAATAGTCCAGATTACTATTTCGTTTTCGATAATCGGCGGCGATTTCGCGGCAAAATGCAAATGTTCTTAAGAATGATTGGCGCATTATTTCAGCCGTTTTGACCATATAAATAGGCTCCATCATCGAGCCATGGAGGGTCAATCAGTTGGCCGGGTTTACATCGCACTTTTCCACCCATCAGCGGGTAAAAACCGCTTAAAAACGCCCTCTACTTCAAGTTAAAAGTGGCAAATTTTTGCCAATTAAGCGGTTGATTTGGAGTCGACATAAACTTGAAGGGCAGTGGCTTTTAGGTCAAGAACTATCCGCAGAAACATGCCCAGTCATTTAGCGCATACCTGTCCAAATTTATTCCTCGGTCATTTTTTGTGGGTTCGCAGCCCGGGGGGAATTAAAATATGCGGTTAAAGTTACGGACGAAAGAGCATGAAGACTGCTGTGAGCTCGTGTTTTTAATGAATTATTATGGCCGCATTCGATACTAAGGAATGACTGTTCTGAGCGCTTCTCCATGCCTCCACACTACGGCCAATCCATTAGCATCAGATTGACGAAATGACCGCTGCAACAGCCTTCGTGAGCGGCCATCATTGTCTCAAATTAACACCTCAACTTGTCAAGTGTCTCTTTGACGCTCTAAAAGAACGACTCTTCAGGTGTTTGCCTTCGCTGGTCGGATCGCATCGAACGTGATCGGATGGCTGTTTTAACAATTTGAGGGGAGTGTGGTGCTTTTAGCCGCTTGATTTAGTCAGTAGTTGGTAGCTGTTGAGATGAAGTGCCGAAGACTTTGCTGAATTCTTTACGGATTCAATGCACGCTTCAGTCCCTCCACTGTTGGTCAGTTCGAAGGCGGTTTCACTGTCTTTGACAAAAAACAAGTCGTAAACGCCCCATGCCGTCGTTGGTCGTTTAACACTGAAATCAAATCCATGTCGTTTTACAGGTCCACTCGAAACCTTTAAAAATCCCCCCGATAATTACAAAGACAAACACAGTCCGTCATCTTCCTATGCATACAAGGAGCGATCACGTTTCCTACCTGAAAAGGTGTGTGGAAGTGCAAATATGCGTGTCTAGTGACGAGCGATCATGTTCAATGTTCAAACTAGTGATGGAAAGAATCCGATTGTTTTACAGAGTGGCCCAGAAGTAAGACTTTGCACTATAGTCTTCAAGAAGCCACTGTTCAAGAACCAGATGCGATATCAGCCTGCTTCTTATAGCAGCCTTGAAGCGCAACTTTACTTTAATTTTTCGGTAAATATGAACAAAATGCAGCGAAAAGCTTCTTCGGAATGCAGTCCGGAACTTTGGACAGTTTCTTCTTTGCTCAGATTTTGCACCATGTTCTTCAAAATGCTATTTCGAAAGAACCAGTTGAAATATCTGCTTGTGCCTTCTAAGAGCCTTTAAAGCAAGCTTTACGTCAATTATTTTGGGAATGTGAACTAAATCGAGCAAAAAGATCCTGAGGAATGAATTTCTTCTAAGGAATGAAGAAAAGAGCACATTTCTGAAGCACCAGCTGAAGGCTTAAAAAGGAAGCTTTCAACGGGGAAAGAAAGCACATTTCCATTAAAAAACAGCCCGCTGAATGAAACAAAATTCCCATCGCTAATTCCAACGCAAAGAGTCCATGAGGAATTCAAAAAGAACGAGTGTCGCAGCCGAATTTTGCACGATTATCCCCGGCTACCTGCTTATTCAAATCAGGGTGCTAAATATTCATTTCAGATTGACGCGAACCATCACCACAGAAATTCCTGGATAATTGACCAACAATAGCAAGCAGCAATTTATTAATTAGGCTCCCAAAACCCCCCTATACCCTTAGGGCTCCTGCCTTTTCGTCCTACCCAACAGCAAAGTGTCCTCTTGCAGCTAAGATTGGCTCAGATTCTGAGTGGCCGCGTTTCCAGTGAAAGGATAAATCAAATCTGGGCGAGCGTCTTGGGGGATTTCAAAAGTAAATTCCATCGAGTTTGCCAAAGCAGCATTGCTACCATCCAGTGTCTTTTCATCAGCGGCATTCCCTTCGCCGCCCAAAATATGGTCATCGAAAGCAAACGAATGCGCCAAACCTAAACCATCAAAGAGTCAGCAAAAAACCCCCGGTTAAAACCCCCCATAAAACCAACCGGGGGTGGTTTTATCCGGTAGGGAGGACGTGTAGACGAAGCTATCGGTATTCAAGTCCAAGCTCGTGCCATCCAGGATTTCTCCCGGTCCCGGACTGACCACGTTTGTGGAAACGCCGCCGCTCAGCCCTGCAATGGTCTGGATCACCGTGGCCACCACTGGAACCTTGATCTGCACAATGCAGCCACCTGAAACCGACGGTCAAATCATCTTCTGGCTAGCCAAAAAACCCCTAGGACAGACCTGATTTCTCCTTGTTGGCCAGCTCAGTGGAGTTGGAATCGGCCACCTTCGGCCTAATGGAGATATGCCCGAACTTCTTCAGGTCTTCAGCAGTGGCTGGAACCAGCATCTGTTTTTCGCCAGCCGGAAGCACCCGAACCAGCACAGGAATTCCTGAAAGGGGGCGCAGCAGCGCAAATGGAGTCTCCCCCGCCAGCATGGCCATTTTCATCGCATCGGTTTTGATCGGGTTTACCAAAATGGCACTTGCATGGTCACTGCAAAAGATTGAAGCTCTCTTTTTGAGCCTTCGGGTCAGTTGTACTCTTACCTGGCTCCATTGGGGGGCTCATCAGATGGAGCCATTCCATGCTTGAACTGCTCGTGCGTTCTGAGGTTGATGCGCTTCAGAAACTCCTGGCCGCAGATCTTGCAAGTGTAGCGCGGCACTTCGGTTTGCTGCTGATGCGCCTACAAAAACCCCGTTATACCTTACTACCGGGAGGATGGAGGATTTCACATGGATACCGGGTGGTTCTGATGGGTTTACCTTCAGTTTGTGGCACATCAAGTTGGACATCTGGTTAAAGCCGTTTTCGCAAATGTCGCATTTGTAAGGGCGCTCGTTTGTGTGCGTGAAAATATGGTTGCGCAAGTTACCTAGAGGATCAGACACAGTCAGGATAAAGGGATTTTTGCCAAGGATGCACTTTCCCAGTCAAGAGATAGAATGCTGCTCAAATGACGAAAGATTTGCTGTGTGGAGTCTGATTGAGAGAAGGGAGAGTAATGGAGAACCATCAAGCAAGGAAAAGTGTCTTCGAAGCGGCAAAAGACTACAAAGTCTTAAAGTGCAGCAAAGTTGCTCCTACCTTTTTGGTGGAAGGCCTTATTGCAGATGTGGCAGCGATGGGGTTTCACCCCCGTATGCGTTTTACTATGGGAAATCAAGGTAGAAACTCGATTGAAGTTCTTGTTGCACACCGGGCAAACGTAGGGCCGCGCTGAGGAATGAATAGCCCTGTGCTGAGACAAGGTCGACATCTGACGAAACGCTGTGAACAAAGGAGGTTGAAACCCAGAATTTCTTCCTGATGTTTCGCCAGTACGAGTTGCTTGCATCTTCAAAGGTGTTTGGCTCGAAAGCGTCCCCTGGACTGGTTTGGCTACCTACCGAAACGGTGCCTTCAGATGAAAACATCTTTGTAACCCAATGGAGGTGGAAATATTCTCAGAGGTGCCTTTAAAGCGCCTCTGAGGATGCAAGGTACTTGTGCCAGCGAAACATTGCCCTTAAAATAAAACAACTTTGTTCACGTACATTTTCCGCAAGTGAGACAATGAAACTTCCTCTCGTCTGTGTGGGTGGGCAAGTGGCGCATCAAGGTGTACTGATGCCCGAACTCTTTGCCGCCTGAAAAAGGTGCAGATAAAAGCCACTGAATAGACAAGAAAGCGTCGTTTCTTACACACTCCGCATTGGAAAACTCTGCTGCATTTCCCATCCTGTTCCTTGTACTTGGTTTTGGAGAAAATCAGGGGCGAGTCCTTTCTACCGGGCTCACCGTCAGTGCCAGAGGACTCCAAGTTCCTTGGGTTGATTTCTTCAATATTTGCTGTGGAAAGTAGTTACGGTGTTTAATCGGTATTCCTTTGAAACGTCTGGTGCCTACCAGTAGCTGATGCGCCACCATCAGTAGCTGTCTCAAGCATTTGGAAATTCGGGTCGTTGTCCAGATGGCCGAATTGGGAGAAGAATATAATGTCGGCGTCTTTAATCTGGTCATCCTTAATCAACCTGCAAAAATGTTCAGTTTATCCAATTGGTAACGCAGCTGAACGTTCCAGACTTCTGGAAATGGGCTTTAGCGCCCAATTTTAATCCATAAAATTAAATACATTTAATGAATCAAGTCCCATAGTGTTATAACACGCCAAAAACACTGACGCCCCATTAATTGAAGAAAAACACGCCTAAAAGATTGACAATTTGGAACGCAGCATTTGGGCAAATGTCCGCGCAGTCTCTGTTGCGAAACTTTACGTGCATTTGAAGTGGCTCTGAACGTCATGTGTCAGAAAAAAGTTGAATCGTGTTCTTTTTGTTAAAAATTGAATAAAATCCCGGTAAATAAATGCAACTCACTCGTCGTTCTGGATACCGTCGAATAGTCCTTGCAGGCTGTCGACTTCAGTGCGCGTAAACGACTCAGAGTCCATTTTCTGAGCGAGTTTATGAGCCGCCTCAATGTTCGGTTGCCACAGAAAAGCCAACGCGCAGATGGTGACCGCTTTAAACCCGCATTTTGAGCTCAGCTACCAGGTATTTCATAGTTATTGAACTGGGGTTTGTTGCTGATTGTTCTTCTACGAGTTTACAGCGTGGTCATTGACATTATTTTGAATTTCTAGGGAAAATCTACAGAATTTCGAAAGCTGCGAAACTGTCATGGCCGCTAGAGACAGGTTTTTCCGGGGAAAACCCGAAATTATTCAATTGCGTTTGTTCCGGGAACAGTGTTTTATTTTTTTTAAATCCCAATATTTCAGAAAAATATATAATTGGCTAATTTTCACTAAGTTGCGCCATTGAATCAGGAACAAAAAATGTTCCCCATTAAATGTTGGGTTATTCTTCGACGTTGCCGCTTTGCCAGATTGCAGCCGCCGCGCCGTCAGCGCATTGACAACCGCCAGCGCCTAACCTCAATAAACTTTTCAATGTTGTTTTTAAAATGTTCAAAATTTCTTTTTTAAAACCATGCAAACTGTGCAGGCCGAGTGCAACTGTAATTGGGACTAATGGCAGGAGCAGGCAGTTTTCAACAAATAATGTCCACCGGATCAATGGTAGAGAGCTTTAATAACTCCAGTTTAAATCATTTTGGCTTCCTTCGCTCAATTAGCTAGTTTAAAACCCCTGCAAAGAGCTTCAGCTTAACTAAACCCGACTAATTAACGCAAATTAACACCTTTATAGGTAGCTCTTAATGCAAATAGCTAGGGTTTACATCGCAAGCATGCCGCATGTGTTTCACAGTTCAGATGGCTGGGTATCAGCGCAATCAGGGCTGAAACTTTGCCTTTAAACACCCTGGAGCATCTTCATAACGTGTACAACAACTCCTATTTAAATATCCTAGAGTTATCCAGCGCCTACAACCCCCAGGAGCTGGAAAAGGCCCATTTCAATGCAGACTACTTCCGACCGAAATCAGCCCTTAGCCACCAGCCGTTTAGCTTGATCCTGCCGCCCCCCAATATAACCGGGACGTTACACTTGGGGCATGCCCTTACTGCGTCCATCCAGGACGCCCTAGTCAAATGGTAATCCCCTTCAAGCCCTATTTTTGCCCTAAACTACCCGCGATTGGCTTGCAGGCACAAAATGCATGGAGGCGAAGTTGTGTGGGTGCCCGGGCTGGATCATGCAGGAATTGCTACTCAAGTGGTGGTTGAGAAGAAGCTGTGGAAGGAGCAGGGGCTGACGCGCCATCAACTAGGCAGGGAGCGCTTTGAGAAGGAGATTTGGAAGTGGAAGCAACAAAAATCCGCTACGATAAGTAGGTTTAGTTGGCCAGCTAGTTTGAAGACTTGTTGATTGGTTTTAGTTGAGCAATTGAAGAGGATGAACGTGGATCTGAGTTGGGACCGAGAAGTTTTCACTATGGACGCAAAACGCTCGAAAGCAGTCACAGAGGCTTTCATTCGGCTGTTTGAGCAGGGGCTGATTTACCGGGCAGACCACCTAGTGAACTGGTCCTGCAGCCTACAGTCGGCTGTCTCGGATATTGAGGTGGATCGCGTCCGAGTGGAGGCTGCAACCGACTTTACAATGCCCGGATATGAGAAGCCGGTTAAATTTGGGATCCTCACCAAGTTTGCCTATAAACTATCCGAATCACTTGGTGGGTTTCATCCTGGTGTGGTTGTTGGTGTATTGAGCCTTGCTGCTTTTAGAGGAAATTGTGGTGGCAACCACTCGCCCCGAGACCATTCTAGGTGATGTAGCTGTGGCAGTTAATCCCCAAGACTCGCGCTATGCACATTTGGTGGGCAAACGGCTCCAGCACCCGTTTAGACACGACCTGATTCCGGTCATCGCTGACAATATGGTGGATCCGCTGTTTGGGACTGGTGCGTTAAGCAAGGGGGCCTTGTGCATTTAAAGCAAAACTTGTGGTTGCAGGTGCAGTGAAAATAACTCCAGCTCACGATCCAGAGGATTTTCTGACGGGGAAACGGCACAACCTTCGGTTTCTTGCAGTTATAAACGAACAGGGCCTGCTAACGGAGAGCTGTGGAGCTTTCCAGGGCCTGCGGCGCTTCGACGCCCGGGAGGCCATCATTGGGGCCCTGATGGAAATGGGCTTATACAGAGACAGCCAGGAGCACAGCATGGCTGTTCCTATTTGCAGGTGAAACAATTTCTGGTTAAAAAAAGTGGCGAGGAGTAAACGAGGGCGTTTGTCTTTAAACAGCCGCTCGAAGGATGTGATTGAGTTCCTCATCAAGCCCCAGTGGTTTCTGGATTGCTCCCTCATGTCCCAGAAGGCTTTAGCCAACGTCAGTGACGGCACCCTGAAGATTGAGCCGGAGAATTTCGAAAAAACATGGTTCCAGTGGCTGGAGAATATTAGGTGATAAAAAAAAGTTTTGGCGCAAAGGTGTTTTAGTTCATTTTTGTTGTGGTTGTTTGAAAGGGATTGGTGCATTTCAAGGCAGCTTTGGTGGGGCCACCGCATTCCTGCCTACTCCTGCAGTGTGAACGGGAGCGATCCTGTTTGGGTTGCCGCCCAAGATGCTGATGCGGCAAAGGAAAAGGCTGCAAAGCTGCTCAACTGCCGACCTGCTGAAGTGGAATCTAAACAGGATGAGGACGTTTTGGACACGTGGTTTTCGTCGGCTTTGCAGCCGTTTGCAGTGTTTGGGTGGCCCGAGCAGGTAAGGATTATTTCGGCGGTTATTTGGGGGGTTTTCATTGGCTTTTTCCGGTAAAAGACTGCTGATTTGGACAAGTACTACCCGCTGTCGCTGATGGAGACTGGCCACGACATTTTGTTCTTTTGGGTGGCCAGGATGGTCATGTTGGGGACGCATTTAACTGGTAAATTTTACTCATCAGTATGAATTCATGGACGTTTTGTGAGTTTTTGGGTGTTTCAGGTCAATTGCCGTTCAAAAAAGTGCTGCTGCATGGGATAATCTGCGACGCTCATGGCCGGAAGATGTCTAAGAGCTTGGGCAACGTGATAGCTCCAGAAGAAGTTATCGATGGGGTCACTTTGGAAGTAGGTGGTTGATTGGTGGTATCAGCCCTTCTTTAAGGGACAGTTTTCAGCAACTGCGGCTCATCTTGGAGGAGAATTGCCGGACTGGCATTTTGTCCAAGGCAGAACTGAAAAAGGCGTCCGACGGCCAAAAGCGGATGTTCCCCGATGGCATTCCGCAGTGTGGGGCCGATGCGTTACGGTTCACCTTATTATCGCATAATGTTAAAAGTAAGGGCACAGCCATTGGGGTCATGCAGTGGGGTAAATGCGGCGCTTTCAGGTCATGTGATCAACTTCGACGTCAGCGAATGCCACGCGAACAAACTGTTCGGCAACAAGATCTGGCAAGCGACCAAATTCACGCTTCTTTGGATCGGCAAAGTGTCGGAGGCTCAAGGGGGCTTCGCCCACTGGGGCCCCAGTGTTGAGCTGGCGCCGATGGATCGATGGATTTTGAGTAAACTCACTCACATGCTTCAGGCGATTGAAGGCGCGATGGAGACGCATGAGCTTCATGAGGCCACGGCCGCTTTGAAGCAGTTCCTTTACTATGAGTATTGCGATGTTTATTTGGTGAGTTGAGTGGCTGTGTGTAAAAAAAACCTTCAAAGTGATTATCCGAAAAATTTGCCTCTGGGCTCCTCAATTAAGAATTGGGGATTGAGGAATAGCAACTTTTGCAAAAAAAACTTGAAAAAATGCAAAAAAGCTTCCGCCGTGACAATGTTTTCACATTGCCGTGACCAGGATTCGAACCTGGGTTACTACGGCCACAACGTAGGGTCCTAACCACTAGACGATCACGGCTGTTGGAAGCGTACTCGAACTTTCACCAGCCGCGTTCTTATCGTTAAGCGCTTGATTGGTCGATATGAGTGAACAGGACCGGACTAGACTTTAAATTTTTCCACACTGGCACTTCTCGTTTTGATATCTGAATGTTTTTCGACAGGAAGCGGTTAAAAGCGACCTAAAAGAGCGCACTGCTGACCCACTAAGCTCCACTCATTGCAAAACTCTCCTAACATGCCTGGATCACAGTTTAAGGGCGCTGTGGCCTTTCATGCCCATGCTCGCCCAGCATTTGCATCAAAACCTGCCCCAATTTGACGATCTTGACCAAAACACCCTAGCCCCAATGGGAAGACCTTGTACAATGCCCTTTTCCCCATCAAATCGAGCCCAATTCGGGGACCGTCAGCTCGAAGAAGAAGTCGATGAAGCCCTGCGGATAATCAACGGCATCCGGCGGCTAAAAAAGGTTTTCAACATTGCCTACAAGCACCTGCCTGAAGGTAAGAAAGCGGCGCTTGAATCCTGCCCCTTGCTTGACTTTTGCCTGAAGCAGCCCACCTGTTCTTCTAGCGTTCCTGCTTCCGGCTAATGGGGAAAGTGCAGGAAAATTCCAGCCACTGATCAAGGACCTGTCCAGTCTCCATAGCCTGACTATTTTGGAAAGCGCAGCCTCGAAGCCCGCAACTAAGGGCCTGGTTGAGGACCGAATAGGGAGCAATGTTCTATACCTGGTCGTGCCTGACGAGCTGCGCCGGGCGCTTGAAGTGGACCGAAACCGGACAGAGCAGAAGAAGGAGAAGCTGCTCAAGGAGCTGGGGAAGATGCAGCAGAAAGTCTCCACTGGCGGGTATAAGGAAAAGGCCCCTATGCAAACGAAACAAAGCGACGCCAGAAAGGTCGGTTTGCTTAAAAAGCTTGAGTGGATGTTGCTGAACAACTGTTGATTGCAGATTGCGCAACTAGAGGAGAAGATATCAAGAATCAACTACATTCAAAGCTTGGCCCACCACTAGGAGGCAATAAGGTAAGTGCAAAATGTCAAGCTCTTTATTGCAAGGCGTAAATATTCACTGTCTGGGACGGATGAACATTCTGGAAACCAACAATCCACTCTTCGGCCCGCCGATTGTTTCCCAATACATCGGCTGGTACAGGAACTGCTCGGGCTGTTCCCCTGGCAGGTAGCGCCCATTTAGGTTGCTTCTATCGCACGATTTGTACCACCACGCGCCTCCTGCAACATGCCAAGTGTGCTTCAACTGGGCGGCAAACAATGGCTAGCCGTACCGTGTGTCTGGGCGCAACTTCCTTCCGTCCAGGAATCCTGGTCTTTGTCCCTGCTGCTGAACTTCATTCCTGCGTGGTAGCTCAGCGAGTCCCCGGCGTCCCCTTTGAAACTCCCCAGCACTTTCATTGCGTAGCCTTCGAATTCAGAGCCCAGACTGAAGTGGGAGTATCGGGCGTGGGTTTTTGCATTGTTCACGTCCACTAGTTCGATCAGTAGTTCATGGATTTCGCTCCCTGAAATTGCGCATTTGTGAACAACAGAAACAATCAGGAGAGTATGCATAGTCCAGGCGCAATTGTGTGTCTTGTTGATCGATTGTATGCGAGTCCATCCCGCATTCCAAGGGTTTTAGTTGGTTGAAAAAATTACCTGTTAGTTGATGAACTCGCTCCAGGCCCAGCCAATGTTCGCCAGCGATGTTGCCGAAGCCGGTTTTGTAATCCTGAAAGTCGCGATAAAAGTCCAGCTCCCCGGTGAATCGGTTCTGGATGGCCATCCACCCGCCGCCCTCGTACTCCATGTTGCAGTACGCATAGAAGGGCGTCTTCTCCCCCTTGTTCTGGATCAGGAAGACGCTGGACGTGGCTGCCGGGTTGGACTTTTTGATGTCCAGGCAGCTGGACGGAGCTGCAGTTGATTGCGGCGCGTTGAAGACCTCGTTGATGGTGGAACCCACTTCCAGCTGCGTTTTTATCTCGCTGCAAGGTTGGAAGGGTAGTTCAAAGGCGTTTGTCTGCTTGTTATCAAGCTACTCACTTGCTGGTTTGGCTGATGCTGGACAGATTTTGTTTAATCGCATCCACGTCGGAGGAGAGCAGCCGCAAGCTGGCAATAACCACTTGCATCTGTCGCTCCAGCTCCGACTTTGGCCCGCTGGGATTCGGTTGCGGCTGATTGTTTCGTCGCATTCTTTCTGGAATTTGTTGTATTGGAAATGCGGCTAATTGAAGCCGGCGAAACTAATTAGGGCCAATTGACTGTGGGCCTTCAATAGGCGCCATCAGTTGCAACACTCAATTGAAACTTGTCGAATTTCAGGGGGCTTTTCCTGACGGTTTGCAAGCCCGACCATCTTGCATCTTTAGAAGTGTTTCACTGGCAATATTGAAGGGCTTTTGAGCGCATGAATAGTTTTTGAATAGTTTATTGGGACACTCGGAATTTTGAGGCGATTTTAAGTGGAAAAGTGCACTGAGACGCATGTCAATTGAGTCAAAACAGTCACTTGTTTAGCGCCGTACAGGAAACGCTGTGCGTCATCGCTCCGCTAAGATTTCCAGATTTTCAGGATTTTCTCGATTTCCCCGCGGAAAGCTGGTGATTTTCTGAAACGGGATTTATTCCGCTACAGTTTGGTGGTATTTTCGCGACCGGGAGTGGAGTTTTCGCCAAAAAACGCCGATTTTTTGAAATTGCTACCGTCTGACGTTTACTGTCACCTGCCGGCATTCATATTGACCTAACCTCATTTTATCACTGAGTATTCTTCAAGTTCAACTGCAATGTTTGGAGTAGCTTGAGGACTCCCATTATGGAAACGGACTACTCGGGACAATCCACTGGTAAGTGCAACTTTTCACCCTTTGCCAAAGGTTAAACTTGGCGACAGTTCGCTGTTTTCTAAACCGGATGTTCTTTAAACCTTCTTCAAGTGGACTGCATTAAAGTTTCAGCAGTTAGCGATTACGTATCGTACAGAGCGTCCGAAAATTGCTTTAAAGCCCAAGTTTATCAACCATTGAAGCTGAGAATCTAGCAACAAGAAGCGTAAGGGCGCCAAAGCCAAAGCCTCTTTAAGTGAATTGCTTTTATCACTACACTAAACTAAGAGACTTGTACCTGAGTGTGTCCTGACATGATCAACGGCCGCTTTAATGGCAGCAACTTGTTGTTCCATGTTCCGCGATTTGGCCCAGTTCTCGCTTCTCAGGCTGTTGGTGTTCTGGTCCAAGTGCTCGTTGAGGCGTCGAAACTCCTCCTTGAGGCTGAGGCATGTGCCTTTGTCCTGCCCGAGGTCAATTGGGTCCTCATCCTGATGAACACCTAGGTTCTTTCTGTCGCTAACTGTTAAAAAAGTTTTTAGCTTACCCCGTTTGCACTGGCAATTGAAGCCACTAGAAGCAGGACGATTTGTCCAACTGAAGGCATTTTTTTACTGTAGTTGCGCTTAATTGGTTTGCTATCGGAGCTGAGCACTTAGGCGGAGTGTTCAGTTCATTTGCATGGTGAGAAACAGGGAGTTTAAATTTAGAACTAGTAGAGAGTGTTCGCGTTGAACGAGCTTGCACAGTTTAAGGCTTCTTCAAATCGCTTGGGTTTAATTGAATGGTTCACGCACTTTAAAGACAATTAGTTAGGCTTTTACCGGTTTTCCCTATGGGTTTAATTCTGCTGTGATTGGCTGTTTAAAGGTGCTAATTAATATTGAATGGTCTCATTAAGACGCATCACTTTACCATGTCACTTCTTCGGCAAACAATGAAGTTCCAGCGATCTGGGCGCGATTTAAAATGTAGCCGGCCTTGGCCGGCTACTTCTTTTTCAATACATCATCAGTCACTGGCCATAATCGGCTTATTGTATTGGCTGCGAAGCCCACTACATTTAAAGCGAATCTTCCTTGGCCAAGGTTTGCCACAAGAATTAATTTTTATTTTATTTTAGTCATGTTTGCTGCGTTTTTTCAGCGCATTTCAATCACAAAATGCCGCGTTAAAGTACATAATTTTTGACTGAAAATCGGCCAAAATACTTTCATGTATTCTAGATTTTTATTAGTGGCGATTTCTTTAGTTAGATCTTTAACTGCGATTCGCCCTTTCTCTCATGAAGCAAAAGCCAAACAGCCTTAAACAGCAAGACTTGTCGATCGGATCGGAAAAGGTATTTTTCTTTAGCTTTTACCCCGTTAAAACTAGGTACTTTTTGTTGCTCAAGCTGCCTAATACTTGGATGGATATGAAACAGTGAACATGATGCAAAACTGTGAGAATATTTATTTTCTATTTGTTATTTTAATAAATTCTCCCTTTGCATGATAATAATCGTAAATCATGCGGTTGTTTCAAGTGTGTTTTTGTAGTGTGTGGAAAATTTGAGCTATCGTTAGCAACATTGTTTTTCTACAGAAAAAATAAATTTATAGTAATAAATCAAGAGAAGTTTTTTGCAAAAATTCATTGGCTCTTGACAATTTGCTGTACAAATGCAAAATTTATGTGAAAGTTAGGGAGGAAAACCGCAGGCAAAACCTTAAAACCTCCACCACTGGATCCAAGATTGCGGGTAGGATGAGAAAAAGTAGCGAGGAGCAATGACCTCAATCTGGTAGTTCAAACGGTTCCCATCAAATTGGTACTAAATAATTTTAAAATTTTGAAAAAGAAATGCATGAATTGGAAAATTGAAAAGCGTATTACTTTTCATGAGGATTTACTGTTTTGCATCGCTGCACTTTTTTAGGGCTACCCTGTATAAGTTTGATGATTTCCAAAATAATCAAGTTTCATCAATACGCATGCCTTAAAGTTAGTGTTTTGTTTATCAGTTGGGCAAATTGTTCCGTCAAATTTTGGAGAATCGCCAGTTTTCCAATCATTTTTGTGCGGGAAATTTATGCATTTCGGAAACGGCAATTTTTCCTTCGTCGTTTAGTGGTATTTTTGCGACCCGAAGTGGGAGTTTCAGCAAGAAAAGTCGATTTTTCCAAGTTCCAAGGCTTCTATCTGACGTTTACGGTTATTGCGCTTGACGGTCGGTTGTTCAAGGGCGCAAACATCGACCGTTTTCTTGTAAGTGCAACTTTTTTGAGTAAAAAAATAAGACATTAGTAATTAAGGAATAAAAGTGTTGATTTTCGTGTTATTATCGGTTTAATAACACGAAAAACAGCATTTTTTCCGCAATTTATAATAGAATTTTGCAAAAAGTGAGGGCTCAACCGGGATTTGAACCCGGGACCTCTCGCACCCAAAGCGAGAATCATACCCCTAGACCATTGAGCCGAACGAAAATTTCTGCAGATTTGTTTCATTCAACTTGAAACGCTTCATTTACTTTTTATTTAAATTCGGCTAATTGTTATTATTGTTGTTTGTTCCTCAAGCGGCGTTTTCACTATTTCGCCACAAATCGCATTTTACGGCAGGGATTTTTTTCATTCACCGCATTTGGTTGGTAGCATTGCCCATTGATCTCGCAGCGTTTCCCGATTGTCCAGATTTTCTGGTGTCTACTTGCTCGGTGGTTATTCGCGAAAATTTATCCAGCTAGAAGCTCCCTAACCATTTGAGCCAATCAAGGCGCTGACCAGCGCTAGCTAATTATTACATAATCAGACGATTATATGGAAAAATTTGCTACTGAAAATTCTTCGGGGATGAAGCTAAGGAATTGTCATTGTTTGCACCGGCAACGGTGCTTGGAGATTGTCAAAACCAAACCAGTGGAAGCCATTTTGCGTATCTTGTGCCGATTGTTCCCAACGTCTTCAGAGAAGGTAAACACCCCAAACTTATTACGAAACCAGCCCGATTTGGTGCCTTTGAGCCCTGTTCGGGGCGGCTAGATTTAGATCTTGAGATGTTTGCGTTCAATTGCGGAAAATCTGCCCGGAAAACGTCACTTGCTCATTGATTACCTAACAGCACTGTAAGTACGGCGTTAGGTTCGGGGCCATGTCCCCGCATTTTTGACATAGAGCTTGGGGGCTGTTGCCTATCAAAGAGCCCCAATGTCACAGTCTTAATTACCTGCACGCTCTAGCAGCAGTTCTATATTTGTTAAGTTCTCTTGTAGGTGTCACACTTCCACATCGATTCACAGAAATGAGTAGATACGACTGGAACAACCCGCCGCCTCCGGGGACGGAATACGAAGGCCCCGAAGCGTCGACCACCGTTCACAATCAAATTAATCTTGACCAGATTGAAGGTACTGAACAGATCGAGCCCTCATTTAGCCAGGCTTTGCAAAGTCAGGAAAGGGCAGTGTCTCCTGAAAAGACAAGTTTAAGATCGCGTAGCAGGAGTCATGATCGACGACGGCGCCGGAAGCGTTCGCGATCGTATTCCAGACGATCTAGAAGCTATTCGAGAAGCAGGCGTCGACGATCTCGTTCACATTCTAGACGCCGGCGAAGGAAATACTCCTCTTCTAGATCGCGCTCTAGATCACCCGACTACAGACACAGACAAAGAAGGCGACCTCGACACCGCTCTCGGTCACGATCCTACGGATCAAGAAGGAAATCGTACAAGTCCAGATCGAGTTCCAGAAGCCACTCAATCTCAAAGTCGTCTAGAAGTGATCGAGAGCGCCAAAGCCCCAAATACTTAGCCCATAGAAAACGGAATGAAGATTTTGACGGAGATTTAGCTGACGAAGACATAAGGAGAGAGGACTCGGAGGAGGATGCTGGCGCCGATTCTCAGGCGGAATCCGACCAAGCGCCCATCCCCTTCAAGAACGACGGCTCATTCTTAGAGATGTTCAAGAAAATGCAGGAGGAACAGAAAGTGAAGGAGGAGCCCCCCGAAGAGACTGTTCCGAAAAAACCGGTGTTTGCGGCGTTTGGCAAGCGCCGGGGTGGCAAAGTACTGAAAACTGGGATGGTCGCCAAAGTGCGCAACGTCGAAGATGAGGCAAACTCTGCTAAGGACGCCTGGTCGGTCTACATGCAGGAAGTGAGGAAGTACAAAGAAGTACACTGTGATGATGATTCCAAAACCAGACCTCTGGTCAAATGATGATAGTTGAACTTGCTTAAAAGTCATCTTATTTATGTTAAAATGTGTTTTCATGCAACACTCGAAGCAGTTGCTTGCTACTGATCGTTTGCACCGATAGTTTCTAGTTTTTTTCAATAATGTATTTTTAGTTTCTGTTTAAGGTTACGGTAGAAAAGCGAAAACTTTTTGGATTGTGTTCTAATTATGTGAATGTTTCTATAAGAATTTTAGTTTAATTTGATACATTCTACTTTGTGTTTTTGAATTAAGCAGTTGCGCTCTATGTCAAAAGTGGAAAAGTGAACGTTTCAAGGGCGGGGATTTTCGTCCCGATATTGCGTTGTTGTCTACGTAACTTGTTTGCAGCAAAATGGTGGCAGAAGCTCTTGAAACCGTTCCATTCGACCCCCGTTTCCCCAACACCAACCAGACCAGGCACTGCTACCAAAGCTATTTGGACTATTATCGATGCCAGCGAATCCGTGGAGAAAACTATGCGCCTTGCGATTACTTCAAGAAGGTGTTCCATGGGTTGTGCCCCAACAACTGGGTTGAGAAATGGGACGAACAACGAGCTGAGGGTGTTTTTCCTGGAAACATCTAGATTCTCCTACTAGAAGCCGTCTAGTTCATTTTGTAGATTTTTTTTGTTATATATTTAAATTTCGAATGACAGTATTTAAAACATGTTTTAAGTAAATACTGGAAATTTGTTTGTTTTTTTTTTCGATCAGTTTTGGTTTATTTGGCGAATGTTTATATTGCGTGGCCCCTTCTCCGTTAGAACCGCACCCACTGTTGCCGCGGTGTGGCATACTTCGCGGTGATCCATGTTTGTTTGATTTCTCTCTGTCGCTGACAGTCGGACAAGGATAGCGCTAGGTGACAGATGTCTGTTCACGATTTGTCAATTTTGAATTAGATTAAACATTTATTTAATCGAAAACAATTCCTTTCCAAGCAATTGAATTGATTTTGTGCTTACCAAGGCCAGGTAATTGATTTATTGAATTCCCTTATCGTCCGGTAAGCTGAGTACTTTATAACTAAGGTTGTTTTGCTATTTCAGGGCATTTCATAGCGAACATGAGCGCTGAGTACCAGAATATGGTCCAGAAAAGGCACATTCTGCACGGGGGCATTTCCAACAATACTCTTAGGGGCTGGCAGACGCTGCGGACCGAAATTACGCCCGAAAACCTGATGTATCCAGTGTTCATTATGTAAGGTTATTTTGCCACATTTTATTAGTCAATTAAGCAGATAATCGCTTAAAACCGCCAGTAATGCCAGAGGCAGGTCAAGGCTAATAGAATTTACAAAAATTCTTAGTAACCACAAAAGGAAATCAGCAACGATTTGAACTTTTCCAGAGAAGCGGATAATGAAGTGCAATCGATCCCCAGCATGCCAGGCGTTTCTCGCTACGGCATCAATAAACTAAGGGAACATCTGGATGGATTAGTAAAAAACGGCTTAACTTCCATTATGGCCTTTGGTGTAGCAGAGACGCTGCACAAGGCAAGTGAATGTGCCAATGCCGAGGGTGAATTAACCGAACAGTTCTTCAATATAGGACGAAAGAGGCTGTAATGCAGACAGCCCCCAAAACCCAGTGGTTCGAGCGCTGCCCCATCTACGCCGCTGGTTCCCGGAGCTTACTATCGCTTGCGACGTCTGCTTATGCCCATATACTTCTCATGGGCATTGCGGCATTTTGGCTCAGAACGGGAGCATTGACAATGCCAAGAGCATCAAGAGAATTGCGGAAATATCGCTGGCATATGCAAAGGCCGGTAACACATTCCCATTTGCCAGCAGTTTGTTTGATTAATGCGGGGGGCTTGCAGGGGCGCAAATAGTGGCACCTTCGGATATGTTGGACGGTCGCATCGGCGCCATCAAGTCGCTACTGATTGAGAACAACCTGCAAAACTCAGTGGCCGTTTTGTCGTATAGCTGCAAATTTGCGTCGAACTTCTACGGGCCCTTTAGGGATGCGGCCAAGTCCAGTCCCGCTTCAGGGGATCGCAAATGCTATCAATTGCCCCCAGGAAGCGGCGGGTTGGCTTTGAGGGCGGCAGCGCGCGATATAGACGAAGGTACATGAGCAACTGATCACCAGCAATGACGGTATTCTAGCATTGTTTGCTTCAGGAGCGGACTTCCTGATGGTTAAGCCCATAATGGCCAATATGGATATTTTGAAGCAAGTGACCGAGAAATACCCAGAACACCCGATGTTCGTCTACCAGGTTTCCGGGGAATATTCCATGATTTTTGCGGCTGCTGAAAAGGGCGTTTTTAACCTGAAGGATGCTCTGATGGAGATTTTGGGTTCGTATCGGAGAGCAGGTTAGTACGATGAACTTTTCCTTTGTGAACTTGATTGGGTCGTTGGAACGCTGATAAATCAAAAACCGCATTTTCCGTTGATATACTCTGGCAGGATAAGGGATTGGTTCTGATATATTTTGTTTTTTTAGGAGCAGACGTTATTATAACTTATTACACTCCTCTAATATTGGATTGGATTCGACTTAAACATAAGCTCTAAACCAGATGGTTTAGTGTTAATTAAATTAATTATTATGGGGGATATTTGGGTACACTTGAAAGTAGCAAAACAATGTGGGAATAAATAAAATATTATTTTTATAAAAAATATAGTCTTAACCAGCGAATAGTAATAATAAGTGCTTAATATCAAAACATCAACAGATCGAAAAGTCCAATCTGGTTGGGCATTTAAAAAGCAGATACAACTTCCATATTTACAAACAAAAATCCAAATAATATAATAGAATATTCACGTAAATATCACAATTTATAAACGTAAAAACTACAGAGCAACAATATAATAATGATAAAATGAGACATTTAATCGGCACTTAGGCGTTTTAAACAATTTGATCAACATGCTGATAATTGGACAAAATAAACAATCAATTGCCCTTCTTCAGGAGATTGCGGAAGGGTTTCACAGGACGGAAAACGATAAAATCTTAAATTTCTTAAGCTAATAAAAAATTGGTTCATTGCGTTTGATCGTTTGTATGAAAGATAATGGAGTTTAATGAAAAAATCCCCAAACTTAGTAAATCGAGACCCAGTTCCATCAGATCTGCTGCGTCACACTACAACTACCTGTACAAGTCAGTCATGGATTGCTGTGTCGCACACCTATGTACTATCTCACTAAAACAAGTTTTCCTTATACAAGTCGTGATGTTCTGGATGCTTTTGAACAGTTGATCCGAAGACATGTCTTCGGGCAACTTTGTGAGAAATTGAGCTCCTTGCAGGAAGTCCATTTTAAGGAGATTGGCTTGGTACAAGTGGAGAATTCCTAGCGCTGTGCGGAAAATGAACTCGTACCCGTCCCTTAGAAATAGATCCCATATCCTGCAAGCCACATCCAGAGGCATTGCCTTGGCAAACACCGTATAAATCCAGTCGAGTAGGTACAAATCGGGCGTAAGGCCGGCCTTTTCAAAGTGCCCGTACAATTTGGGCAAATTGCTGTTGAAAACACAATTGTAGGCGCTGTAGTAGGCGTTCATCTGGGGCTGGTTCAGCGTGAAGGCGGATAGATGCAGGGGCTGATTAAGTAGGTTTGCAAAACAGATAAAAGCATCGCAAACGTCCATGTTTAGTATCAAAATCGCTGCTATGTAAGACATGCCCTGCACGTATCCGACATCGGGCCTAAAGCACACGTACGCGGCCAGAAGCGAGTGAAGAACATCCGAATAAGGCCCGCCCTGTTGGAATATGCCCAAATTGGGGAACGTTCTGGAGATGTCCAATTCGATAACGTCCATGCTGCTTTCCTAAAGACTTTTGTTCGCGAAATTTGCGTTGAAAGTTCAAGTCGCTTACCTGATCGTTCTCGTACTCGCATGGGGGCGGTTCAGGGCTGTTCAGTCTGTTCTGCGCTCGTGTTACGCAAATTTCGTATAGTTGCTGAGTTATATTCAGTTCGTTGCCGATGGCCAAACGCCACACTTTGCCCCTTACGCTCGAGGGCAGTCCTTGCCACCAAAGGTCTTGCGTCTTTTTGTTCTTCTCCCTGCATATTAAAATTGAATAAACCGGAAACAAGTATAAGTATTAAAACAGCTAATTTTGCAGATGCTGGATAGTGTTTTTGGGTACAGCGCCGCACAGATAGCAGTGGATAATCAATAAGGTAAGTCCGTTTCAACTATTCGTTTTTGTTTCTTACATTTGACTCCAGTTGTGTATCACATTTTGAGAAAAGTGTTTGGCGGCAGTCGCCTGTTGTTCTTCCTGCTGCAGCTGGAGCTTCTTTTGCTTCTCCTTGGCCGCAGTGCTTCTGGCTTCTTTCCGTTTGGCTGCAGCCAGAATTTCATTGTATTCTTGAGCATGCTTTTGTTCTTCTTCCACAGTCTTGGCAGGCAAAGACGATGGCCTAATTAGAAGGTTTTTAAGTAATTGTCTGGGTGAACTCTTCTGGTTTTCAATCACCTCTTCATTTGAATCAAGGCTGATGAACTGGCGACGGTATGTAAAGGGGAATTGTTGCATTGGGAAGAGTTTTTGCCGAACAGTTTCCATACGCTGCCACCGGTTGAATCGGTGTTTGTTGATTTCCAGGAAAACACATTTCTGGAAGAACGACAGTGTGGTCGAAGGCATTAGAAATGTTGGGGAGTAATTTACTTGGTGAAGAACTGGGTGAGGCTTTTTCTTCGGGTTTTCTCCTCTGGACTGGCGGTTTCGTCTCCAAAGTTCGACAAAGATCGATCCTCACTGTCGATCAGGCTTCCTGATGTTGACGGCTCGCTTAGCGTTGATATGGTGCTTGAGAATGAGCCCTCTTGAATCCTTCTATGGCCAAATACTTTCGTTGGACTAGAATTGTCCTGGAAATTTACACTGGATTTTAGTAGTTTTGACGATTTGCATGCGGAAGTACCTTGGCTGCAGTGAAGTCGCCAGCAGCCCCTAATTTACACCTAAAATTACTTTCACAGTCAGTTTTATCATCTTGAGATTCGGTAGTTTGCTGATTAGCAGCCAGGTCTTCGACGATGTGGAGCTTCCTGGTCACCGGACTATACGCTAGTGATATGTTCTTTAATGCTTCATTCAATGTTAGTTTGTTGTTCACGCCATTTGGGTCAGTCGCTGAATTTCCGTTTTGCATGTTCGATTTCTCCGGACTTGAATCAGCGGTTTTCAGCTAAAAAAGTCGAGTTCTAGATGCTCAAAATAGTGCTCTTCAATAATCACCTTTTCCACTCGTTCTGGCCATGTGTGGAACCAGGTGTCGGTCGTGGGCGACCCCAAAGGGGATGCTTTCGGGCTGCCCTTTCCGCTATCACTTTCCCTCCCCGATTGGTTTTGTACTCCATTATTGTCATCTGTATTGTTCAATATTAAGTTATGCGTAGAAAGATCTTCATTGCTCTTCGACAACACCGTCTTGTACCCATTTTTCTTTCTCAAATTCAGTTTAAATCCGTTCCTCAGCAAACCAGTGGACTTTAATTTCTGGGCGGTTGCCTCTTTGGCGATCAGTCGTTCTTCGGATGTGTCGAAACGAGTATTTTGGGGTTCAGTCATGGCACCACTAGGAACCATAAGTTTGATTCCGATTGATTCATGTAATATCGGTTAACACAGACATTTATTCTTATTTATTTAAAGCTAGAACTTAACATTTAAGACGTCACAAAACAAAGAACTCCATTTTTTATCGTCGGCCTGTCAAAGGACGTTCATTGACACCTTGCACAGATCACAGAGGTTACACATTCTGTCCACAGATCATAGAGGTTATGGATTGGAAACTGCCATATAAGCACAGCTTATATATCATGATATATAAGCAGTGATATAAGCCTGTCGCTTTTGCCCAGTGGCTGATTTCCACTAGACTCGAATTTCCACTGCTTGCAGAAGAAATCTTCTTTACCGACTGTGTTCACATCAAAATTTAGCGCGAGAAACACAAGGAGAAACAATAAATTGTAACATTTGTAAGAGTTTGTATTTTTTTTGCAGATTCCTCGTCAGTGTCGCGGACAATTACTGAGATGGATTTGGAATCAACATTTTTTTGGTGAGTTTCACTTCTATTAGATCATTTTTCGCTTTTTTCTTATTACACATCGTGAAATCCTCTCTAAAGAAACACCCCGTATGTAGTTTTCTTTGAGAATGGATTTTGATAATATTTACAGTTTCTTCATTTTTTTTTCAGTTGCCGAGTTCTCGACAAACATGCGACATCACAACGATTCAATAGGAATCAATCGCGCTGCGAAGGATCATCGAAAGTGCAGAGAAAGTGCTTTAGTTAATATTAATATTAATAATTATTTGTGTTTAATTGCCTAATAAAATTGATTTAATTTCATTTTTATTGTTTGATTTTTTCACATACACACTCTATCCCCTAAAACATTCTGCTGCAAGTTTCAATCCAGATATCTGCTCGCTACCCTGATATGCTGCTGCCCTGATACAAATCGAATTATCGTCGAAAGACTGAAATTTCCAATCAACTGTGCGAAAACTCTCCATTGCTCCTGATATTCTCGCTACCTCCTTGAACATTCTGTTCTCCTGATACAAATCGAATTATCGTCGAACGACTGAAATTTCCAATGAAACTGTGCGAAAACTCTCCGTTACTCCTGATTTTCTCGCTACCTCCTTGAACATTCTGCTGCCCTGATACATATAGAAAGTTCGTTTTGCCATTCAAATCTGAATAATAGAGAGCTACTATATCCACATGAAAAATAACGTAACGTTAAACTCCTGCTCCTGATATCGGCTCGCTACCTCCTTGAACATTCTGCTGCCCTGATACAACGAAAAATTTCGTTTTGCCATTCAAATTTTGCAAATAGAGAGCTACTAGATCCACATGAAAAATAACGTAACGTTAAACTCCTGCTCCTGATATCGGCTCGCTACCTCCTTGAACATTCTGCTGCCCTGATACAAAGAAAAATTTCGTTTTGCCATTCAAATTTTGCAAATAGAGAGCTACTAGATCCTCATGAAAAATAATGTAACGTTAAACTCCTGCTCCTGATATCGGCTCGCTACCTCCTTAAACATGCTGCTGCCCTGATACAAAGAAAAATTTCGTTTTGCCGTTCAAACTTTGCAAATAGAGACCTACTAGATCCACATGAAAAATAACGTAACGCTAAACTCCTGCTCCTGATATCTGCTCGCTACCTCCTTAAACATGCTGCTGCCCTGATACATATAGAAAGTTCGTTTTGCCATTCAAATCTGACTAATAGAGAGCTACTAGATCCCCGTAAAAAATTACGTAACGTTAAACTCCGGCTCCTGATATCTGCTCGTTACGTCCTTAAACATGCTGTTGCCCCGATACAAATAAAAAAATTTCTTCACGTGTTGGCAATTTTCAACCAATTTGGTTAAATGGAGTTAAAAAAAAACTGATGAGATTCTTGAAAAAGTCTTTATTTATTTCAACAAAAATTACACACTTATTTCGCAATTATCATACAAAAAACGTTTTTAGATAAGCGGCTTCTGCCACTTGTTCCTGCAGCGTTCTTCAGGACGTCTGTTCTTCAGCAACTGCCATATAAGTCTTTAGAATGCTATTGGTCGCTTTTGCCCAATGGCTGATTTCCACTAGACTCGAATTTCCACTGCTTGCAGAAGAAAACTTCTTTACCGACTGTGTTCACGTCAAAATTTAGCGGGAGATTTGAATTCAAAACAAAACAATTGTAATCCGCATGCGTGAAGGCTAAATCATTTGGAGGGGGTTGTACTTAGACGCTTGTCAAGATGCAACGTTGCGAGTGTTTTTGCTGGGGAGATGTGGCATCGCCCTTGGAGGCGTGGTGATGAATACATAGGAAATAAATTGGAGTTTTGTTTTACTCTAAAGAGTGGAAAGGCAGGCACCAACTGACTACGAGCAATAACATAACATATATTATGGAGATATAATTTATTATATTAAGGGTAAAGCTCTAAACGTTGCATTTTGATTGCAAAATTTTGCAATTAAGTAACTAGAAGCAAAAAAGAACTTTTAGTGTTCCTTCTGGAACTTAACATGTAACATAATGGTCCAAAGCACGAGAACAAGAAGTTACTTCAATCACGTAAAACCTTGTTGAAGAATCATTGTGCAAACGGACCTCTAGTATCTTTTCACATTTACATTACATTAGTTTTGATTCACATCGATAACCGAAATATTCGTCAATGATTGCAACTCAAATAAACCAATTTTCAATCGAGCTTTTTCTCCTTGCTATCAATAAGTACATTTATAAATATTTTTAAATCTCATTCGAGAGCAAGTTTAGATTCTAAATAGGTACTTTCCAAACAACCTAATGCAGCTCAGGCCTCAAACACTTTGGCCCGCACTTCTTGGTGGATTTGTTCCAGCTCATCCAGCAAAGTTTGATCGTGTGACTCCAGCTTTTCCCGCGCCACGCTGTAGATTTCTGAGAGCGAGTTCAACAACTCTTTCTGAACGGTACTGTACTGCCCATTCAACTCTTGCTGATTATCCGCGTTTACTTTGCTGCAAAACAACGCACATTTATTGATGGCTCCAGCGAGTTTGGGTACTTACGCTTTCTCTAGCACCCATTCCATGTGAACGCGATAGACGTCCAAGTCGCAATGGCCAAACTGATCGGTCCAGAGTTTCAAAATCTCGGGGATTCGGCTTGAAGTCTTGCCATCGCACAATTGCCGCAATCTCTCCGCTTCCAGCATATCTTTGTGCAGCTGTTTACAGTAAGGATGCGTTTTACTGATCACATCGTAGCAATCGCGGGCTGGTTGCAGGCCGAACGATACCAGGGTGTAGGTAAAGTAAGCCGGCTTGAAGTGGCTGAAAGGAACAGAATTACTCCTAATTCACTTGCCCTATCGGGGCCTAGATACAACGCAGTAATGTCGGAGTGACTCAGCGCCTCTTCAAACACCGCCATTGTCCGGTTTTTCGAGTTCAACGTGCAGGCTTTGATGAAGAGATCGAAGAGCTTGATCGCATCGGGGCCCACTGCTTTGATGGCTTCGCGAAACAGCTCATGAGCCTTATCGATATTGTTGGGCACTTGCAAGACGCTGGAGAGATAGAGGCTCCAAAGCAGTTCGGATGTCGGATTTTTCTTCACAGCTGCAACAGATTGAGCGATTGGTTGCTGGCCTCTGAATATCTCCTGCTAACTCACCATACTGAAAGCGGTGAGATTGAAACTCGTTTATGTCCTCGTAGCAATCCACCCAAGCGGCAAAGTGGTGTTCGGCCAACTCAACGTTTACTGTTTTGTACGCATCCTCAAACGCGTTCCTGGCCAGCTTAATCTAGCAGACATGTACAGTTGCAAAAAAAGCGTTTTACTCCCGCTAAACCCACTCACGATTTCCGGCTCAGGGCTCTTGTTCTTCTGGAGCGCTACAAAAGCCAAATAGGCCTGCCAAAGCTCCGGTTCGCTTTCGGCTGGTAGTTTTGCGATGCCTTCCTTGAACTTGGCTACTACTCGCTTCACGGCAGCCAAATTGGCGGTGTAGTTGTCCCGCACCCCGAACGTTTTAAAGTTGCCTAAAATGCCACCTGCATTAACATCAGAATTTCAGGAAGTTTTCCCTCACCTTTCAACTCCCTGGAGGATAGAAACAGCCACGTCTCCACGTGGTCTTTGAAGTGTTCCTCATACTTGTCCACCGCGTACTTGGCGGCTTCTTCCACCTCACTTTTATCCAGCAAGATGATGGTTTCCTGCATGAACCGATTCGACACGTGCTTGAGCATCAAATCGACGCACTCTTTCAGATGCGCTATTTTGCTACTGGGGCAGGTGCTCTCCAGCTCGAACTTCAGAATGTCGAGATAAAGGGACATGTTTCCGGGATTTTGCATGGCGCCTTTGAAAAGAACACTTCTAGTTTGAGCCGGGTTACCATTCACACTGTGCCATGCAGCGGCTACTCGCACCATCTCGGGCGCATTCTGCGTTTTCTGCAAAAAAGACGCTTCTCTTCTGCATCGTCTGTACCCTGGAAATCCATCGCTCACTTACCTCCACTGATCCTTTACTGAACTCCGGCAGAATTCGCTTGAACATTTCCACTTCGTCCTGGAAATAGGCGAAGAACTGGAGGCACTCGGAGCGCAGACCAGCATCGCCCGGGCTGGAGTTTAGGAGGTTCATGTAAAACTCCCCCACTCGACACTTGAAGTAGGACTCGGCAGCTAGCATGGCGCCTTCAAGGGCCAAGTTACTGGACTGTCTGCGTCGCGAAATCAGGCTAACTAAGCCGGATTCAAACTTAATGGCACGCCTGTAAATCTCTGAGGATTTACCCGATAAAACGCTGTCATTGCAGCGGATGGTCGTAATCACATTTCTACAATAAAAATCAGGAAACCAGTTGAAAACCTTTGAAGTTCCAGAAGTAGTAATTGGTACGTACTTGGCCTCTTTGCCCGTGAGGATTTTCTTGCTGACTAGATATCCCACATGCTCCTCCAACAGTTCAATAGATATGGGGCCTGAAATGTGCAGAGGGAGGCTCATTGCGAAAGTATCTGCTCAAAGAGGACAATTTGACATATACCATCAACAAACTGCATAACCTAAAATAAAATTGCTCATTTTGAAAGTGTCAATTGATCGACGTTCCCGGATCTTAAGGAAGCTGGGGCGCCTGTGTATATGTGGCAACACCGCCAAAGGGTCTCACGAAAGCAGTGATAAAAACCACATGTAAAGTTTTAATAAAAATAAGGCATAAATACTGGTCAAAATACAAATAAACAAAGTATCATCTTAGGTGTGGCTGGCCTTAAGTACAAAAATGGCATCGTCCAGCCAATAGTAGGACTGCTGCAGGTCGCCCTCGCACAAATAGGGCACCCTGCTCCAGGAAAGCACCTCAAAGTGGGCTGGATTCAGCACATTGGTCACCAGGCTCTGCACCTGGGCCTCAAAGGTGTAGCCCTCAATGGACAATGCCTGCTTAGGCTTGTGGTCGCAGGCACCTTGAAAAGCACCAAACGCAGTCGCTGAGAAATCGCAGTTCCGCATGCTTGGCTCACCTGCCTCAACGTAGCCAGAGAAGGGCAAAACCACCGCCAGCAGGACCAAACCGTCTGGCTGAAGAGCGGTACGGATTTGCGTCAGCAGATCTAAGGGTGTATCGCAACGATCGATGAGATTCAAGCAGGAAATCACATCGAATCGGCTCGTGTTGTGCCAGGAATCGATGTCTAGAACCCTGAAATTGAACTGCAGTCATTAAGGGCAGCAAATCAAAACCGCAGCCGATTTTAATATTACCAAATTCAAAAGAAATTCCTGGGTTCCAGTCAATTTTATTGTTTATTATCTAAAATGTTACAAATACGTTTCGGTGTCTTTCTCCACCATCATCAGTTTGTATGTATGGCTGTTTCTACCTTCACCAATGGCTTGCCAAAGGGTTTTCCCTGTTACTTTACTGAATCGATTTGACATAGAGTCGATTCGTATTTGTCTCAATACTAATTGATGTGAATTTGAACAAATTCCAAAGTGATCTGACACTTATTCAATTTTGAAAATTTTCCCGCCTTAAGGGCCTGTACAAAACTTTTCGTTTTTCCCCTGTAGCTGACAGAGGAATTTTTTTGAACCAACCAAAATCATTTTTCCCATTAACTTTTCCATATCTAACGATCTGTCAAGAAATAATCCCCGAAAAAGAAAAAAAATTTTTTGGCCAAAAAATTTATCGGGTTAACCCCTTACGATTTTTTTCAAATTTTACATTTTATTTTTTTTCTCGAAAACCAAACTTGCCAGACTAAGTCACAATTTGACCAATGTTTATTTGACAAAAACCACCCTTTCCGCTCGGTTTTCAGTTTGTATGTATGGCTGTTTCTACCTTATTTTGAAAATTTCCCCGCCATAAGGGCCTGTACAAAACTTTTCGTTTTTCCCCTGTAGCTGACAGAGGAATTTTTTTTTGAACCAACCAAAATCATTTTTTCCATTAACTTTTCTATATCTAACGATCCGCCAAGAAATAATCCCTGAAAAAGAAAAAAATTTTTTGGCCAAAAAATTTATCGGGTTAACCCCTTACGATTTTTTTCAAATTTTACATTTTATTTTTTTTCTCGAAAACCAAACTTGCCAGACTAAGTCACAATTTGACCAATGTTTATTTGACAAAAACCACCCTTTCCGCTCGGTTTTCAGTTTGTATGTATGGCTGTTTCCAAGCCATACATACAAACTGATGATGGTGGAGAAAGACACCGAAACGTATTTGTAATATTTTAAATAATAAACAAAAAAATTGACTGGAACCCAGGAATTTCTTTTGAATTAAGTTGAAATACAGTCAAGAAAATATAGACAATGAATATTACCAAAGACCGACATATGTGTATAACTGGTCATATACCTAGTTCACACAGTGAAAGAGTTGCAGTGACTCAAACTGAGGCATTTCAATAAACTCGCCGCAAAACCACACGTTTTATGTGCCGCATTTGATGATTCAAAACCATCTCTGAAGATGCAAACCACTCATGTTTGCGAAACGTCCAAGATATCAATTTACCTGAAGCCTTGCCTCTGTAGCAAACTCTGCATTGAAAAACTGATTTCCGTAACGTAAACTTCATGAAAAAATGGGGCCAACTGGGCGGTAACGTTGCCATCGCCCGCCCCCAAATCCAGCAAACTCTGGAACTTGACCGTGTGGTCCCGGTTCAGAAGCTTGATGAGTTGCGGCTTCGAGACCACGAACATGGAACCGCGCTGTAACCATCTGAAAGAAGAAGGCAAAAAATGAATTCAATCCAGATCAACAGAGACACTAAACCCCATGGTTTAGTCTTCATTCAGCTAATTGCTTCCACTGCCTGCTGTTATGGCATAAAACGGACAATTAGCAGGAACGCCGGTAATTTTTATTGCCCCCAAACAGCCTGCAACTGGGAGGAAGCAGTTGAACCACACCAAGAAAAAGGTGTTGGGCCGGACCAGTGTTTTTTAAACATTTTCCCAAATGGAACTCTAGGTTTCCTTCAATGTTATGGTTTTAATTGCAACTTCGACATCCGACAGCGTTTTGAGTAATTTCTCGAAACAGAAGCTCATAAATCCATCCAAAAACGACGTAATTTTCACGGCACCCATAGGCGAAGCCCCATTTTCGCCTAATCCATCCTCCACTGCCTCCTCTTTAATCGAGGAGGAAAAAAAACGAACGTTCTTTCCCAAGCTAGTCGCTCTAGAAACTGTTAAAATGCCTTAAAATGTCTTCGCATTGGTGCGTGCAGGCCAAGCACCGATCGCAGCCTTACACCAATTCCCAGACAACGTCCAATAAATTGCAAAGTTATTAGAATGAGAGTACAAACTGAGGGCAATTGCGACTTATTAATTCGAAACGGCCCGATAAACTTCCCATGTTAGAGGACAAGAGCGCGACATTTTACCAGGCCGGCTCTTCGCGGCTCCATGGGGGCCCGGCCACTGTTTAACATTAACAGTTGCAATACTAATTATTCCCTGGCAACTAGAGGAAACCCAATCGGACACAAATCTGGCGAATGGGCCGGCCCAAAGACAAGCCAACACTTGGACTGGACACCGTCCGTTCGTGGCCCAACGTACTGAACAAAGTTGTGTCTTAAAAAGGAATTTCCAATGCATATAAACACTTTAAAGTGGAGGCTGGGTAGTAAAAGGCATTCAAACCGGGGCATGGCTGCATCTAAATAAGCACTTAGCCGGATAGAATACGTTTGCAGGCCGTAAAACGAGTCCCAGTTGAGCCGTACTGGAATGATTACAATTGGAGACGGCATTTCGATAAGTTTGGGGCTCATCATAAAAATTAAAAAACGTGCCCGACCGAACTTAATTAGCTAAAAGCCCTTTTTGGAGCCCGTTCGTCGATTGGATGGTTGGCGCGAACACGTCAAATTACGGTTTTGCAAACGCCGCCTTTGCGAATGCATCTGATAGCATCCTCACGATACTTCCTTGGGGCGCGCCTCAAAGCTCGAAACGTCTCTCGTTGCGCCAAATTGGATGGTTTTAATCATGAAATTACCAAGCGCGAGCTCTAATGAGTGATTTATACTGGATTGGATCCGATCGACACAGCCCGGTATCACATAAGCTGTTTTTCTTCCTCAGTTCAACTCACTTTCAATCCACATTTGGACTGTATGGACCAACCACCTTAAAAGGTCCGAATAAATCAAACAAAATCGTACGTTTTTATGTGACGATTTGAAGGGAGTTTGGGAGTTTTATTGGGGTATGAAGTGTCAGGTGCGACGCCTCATGGAAGCTTTTGCAATAGCATTTTTTTGCCCGGAAAAATTTCATCGAGTCCAACGTGAGAATTATGCGTGATTTGATGATTTTATGTTGGTTTTTGCCGAAAACAGCAAAAAGTTGCGCTTCATAAAATGTCTCGCCCGTATAAAAGTAGATGGTGGCGAAATTTCAAAACCCTCGGATGAATGGTTTTTGAAAAACTGCCAAAAACGTTGTTTCCCAAAATACTTCAAAACCTCCGAAACTAAAAGCGATGAAAACTCCCAATGCCAATAAGACTCAAAACGCCTCCAAACTGAATTTTAAGCGAGCAGCTGGAGGTTTTTCGATTTTGGGTCAAATTTCTGGTCCGGAAGGCGAAAATCTCGATATTCCTCTGGCTCATATTTACAGAACCAGTGTTGCCACAAAGCTCTAGTTTTCATTGAGGGTTAGAGCCTGAAGAGCCCCAACCTGAAGAAACACCCCATACCAAGCACCACTCCCTATAAAGCCTCGCACTGGAAATTATACTCATTGCAGGCGATGCACGGCTTTCCCTCCCGCAGAAAAAATTGCTTTGGAGCCCCAGGTGAGAAATATCAGCCTCCTACGCCGCGTTACAGCTACACAGCGACCCTCAATTTGCGTGCATTTTTCGGCGCTTTAGGTCAAACCAGTGGACGGCAATAGCGGCCGTTATGGCCCTTAATCATCAGCCTCCTGCCCGGCCATTTGCTTAATGAATAGAGGCGATTTCCAATCGCCATCCAATAAATTTATCGGTGTAGACGTGCAAAAAACAATCGCGCCCGATCTACAAAGGCGGCAAACGTAGCGCGACACAAAGAGGCCTAAGCTTTTTAATTAATCCCGATCGCCCGATTCCGCTAAACGACAGAACAACCGGACATAAATCTGGCAAGTTCGGGGGCCCGATTCCAGAATCCGTAAATGCAAATTGTCGGCACCAGAAAAACAATAAGCAAAAAATAAATAACAAAAAAACAAGAAAACCAACTCGACGTTCATCTCGTTTTCATCAAGGGCATATTATGGGGATTTTCGGGGTCCGTTCATCGACGCTGTCGTCTAAAAAACGTGCCGTTCCGATCAATACATAAAAATTTCATATTGAAAATGATTGGGGGCGGCAGCGGTGGGCGGCAAGGGGCAGTCTTGATTCGCCAACCCATTGGCGTACGTGCACTAACTAGAGCTGTTGGAACAATCGAATAATGGACAGTGCGACAAAGCCTCAAAAAATCACACTTTTCAGTTGCAGAATATGCTGCATATTGTCCCAAACTTTTTGGCAGTGACGTAATAATTGTCGTTCTTTTTCTATCGCTTCTCCACCGAGCAAGACGGAAATTTGATGTTATTAATGTATGTCTTTTATTAGATTATTACAATTCGCTGAGGATGGAAGAATGTTCAAGTTATTGAAGTTTATTTTCTGGGCGAGTGTTGTGAAAATACATTAGACTCCAATGCAATTGTTGTGCCGAGCCCTACGGGCACGACACTGGCTTGGACACGAAAAAGTTACTCTAAACTTGCGCTTTGTTCAGGTTGTGCCACTAGATCAGTGTCGTGCCCGAAGGGCTCGGCACAACAAATGCATTAGACTCCAATGCAATTGTTGTGTCGAGCCCTACGGGCACGGCTCTGATTTGCTTGTCTAATTGAACAAAAATGAACCTTTTCAAATCACCGGGAACAAACGCTCAAGCTGGCAGCCACGCAAAATGAAAGAAAATCTTTGGGACATGAGTAAATTTCCATATGGTGTCTCAAATAATGACGTCACTGCCAAATAGCTTGGGACAGACTGTAGATTATTGATGGCCCGATCGACCACCCATCGATTTCGATTGGAACTGCGTTTAACCAATCCGATGCGTATTTAATTGTTATGTAACAGTAAAAGAGTCAAAATGCGTCAAGCCGAAGGCGTTAAAATGTATATAGAAATTGAAACCTCCCAAAATGGGTTGTGCTTTATAGTCTTGAAAAATTGCCAAAAAACTGGAAAAACGCAAGGTTTTCAGTCGATTGAAAGAAGAACGTTGTTGGTCGCATGAACTGGAGGAAACCTATTTTCGTATCGAATAAAGCCCAGACTAGAAAAGATGAAATATTTACTTCCTGAAATATTTTTGAAAAGTTGCGGGTCTTGAAGAGGAAAACAATGTTTGTTTGCAACAAGAACTTAAGGAAAAACTATCGCAAGAAGAAAGGATTCCATCTTCTCTCGCTTAATCTTCATTCGTTAAGAAAATCTGTATCCTCAAGTTCATGTCTGGCAAACAGCCATCGTTTTCCCCTTCAGGACCTGCAACTTTTCAGAAGATTGAAAGAAGAAATCGATCTGCATTAGCAACTTTAGGCAACCGATTCTCTTAGCGAATAGAATAAAGGCTAGTGAAGATGAGACCCATTCTTCTTGCGAGCATGAGAGCGCACAAAATAAATCGGAATCAGGCATTGTGTTCGACGATTCGCAAAATGGCAACGCCATAAGTAGGCAAGTAATGCACTAACTACATAAGTTCTCACGCATTCTTCGGCTCGCATAGAGTCACATCGCGTCGGCAGTGTTTAAATACGTGAAAACGACACTGCAATTATAAGCAACGTCTTCAAAAGAGCAAAAAAATAACAATAATGAAAAGCAATTTTTCGTTGAATCCAGAGCCCTTTGGGTCGCCGGAATGATTAAGCCCCGGGAACGCGAAGTCGGGAAAAAGGAACGGGCGGGCGAAAGAACAATATAGAGCCAAGAAAAACGAGAAAATAGTTTAATAATAATTGCGCTCGAGCAGCGCAGCGCGACAGAGAAACAGGGGTGGCGGGCCAAACACAAAATCCTAGTAGGTTTTTTCCAAAGACACTAATCGATCAACAAAACTCCACCTGGACCCACTAATTAAATCACGGCCAAGTCAAAGAGGAATCGTTTGTTAGAGGCTCAAAATGCGCAAACAATGGAACCCAACCAATGGCAGCCATAATAAGTGCCTCAACACCGTTCCGCGTGAAAAGACTGCATTCCGGAACCCGTTGCACAATAATTTGTAATTTGTTCAGACCTGATTGGTTTTCATCAGCCGATTAGGGTAATCGGACGGCCGTAATCACATCCCAGTGAGCCGATCATGATGATAGCAAGAAGGCATGGGCAACGTATTGTTCCAACAGCCTACTAGACAGGCACTCAGGCCATAAAACCATCTATTGAGCTTGAACAACAACGTTCCTATTTGCCCCGGTATTCGAGTGGATTTCCATAGCAACTGCAGCTCTAGGCCAATCCGGGTGCGATTACCCACGGCAACGGCCTACGGGGGCCATGGCAAAATAACTTGAAGACATTATTTTCCACGACTTTTGATAACTTTCCACAGTTTTGATTGCTGATTACTTTTGATCAATGGGGTGGCCGCGATGTCGTTTATTCCAGACAAAACTGTGATTCGCTGATGATCGCAAAAAAATGAATTGAGAATCAAGTCGACCGGGCAAAGTGTCACGTCGCACTGACGCAGCCTTGTCATGTCACCGGCAATTGTTTCTGACATGGACACAATCGCACATTTCAAATTACCCGTTCATATTCCAATTTATTTCGTAAATCGCGCGACTTGCCCGTTATAAATCATACGCGGCTTGGAGAAATGGGAATGATTTTCGGGGCAAATTGGAATTTATTGCTGATGAATGCGGTGCCGGTTTTTTCCTTCTTCTTCTTCTTCAGTTCAATTGGTCGGGGTTCCCGGTAAGTCCCGGCCAACTTCGTGGTATTTAAGTGGTTCATTAGTTTGTCTATATAAAGCACACCGGGCAGGCGTTTCTGCAGGAATTGCTGCCACCTGCGCTTCTTGTGCGCAAAAATCACCAATAACAGCACTCTCGAGTGTCACTTTTCTTCTTGCTTAAGGCCAAGTTCACACCGTAGTCCACATCCAACTCAGTCTGATGTATTTATCTAGCACGACACTGACTGGAATGCGAAAAGTGAACATTTGACGAATTTAGAGTCTTTTTTGTGTCCAAACCAACATCGACATCCAACTCAGTCCAATGTATTTGTTATGCCGAGCCCTTCGGGCACGACACTGAATTCATTGCGAAAAGTGAACATTTTCGAGTCTTTTTTGCGTCTAAATCAGTGCCGTGCCCGAGGAAATTCTTCGGAATTCCGAAAAACCAGCAAAAAATCTTGTTTCTCATCCAAAACTGAGACATCAGAAACCTGGCCAGAGTGTATTTGAACCTGCCAAGGGCGCTTTTTTCACTAACCCCTCGTAAAACCTTCTGCTTCATGCCTAATACCAAATTGACTAATGCTACAAGGGAAACTAAAATACGCAAGAAAAACAAGATCGTTTTACCGATGGCTCAATTGGAAATAGAATTGAAAGTTCCAAGATTTAGATTCTCAATCGAGCCCTTCATAACCTCACTTCACAACATCAGTTTTCGCTGTTTTAACGCTTCTCCGGCACTCTTCACGTCAGCACTGTGGTTCGAAACGGGCGAGTAGTGTGAATGGGACCTAATGTGGTACTCCATACGAGTCCAATCTAAGCGTGGATCTACATATTACAGAGTGTGCGCTCCAATTAACGTCCGCGCTCGGTGATTTATTCGCTACTCGGCATACGTTTGCCGTACTGGGAGACATTGCGGCGGCCGTGTCATGGCGGATGCCCTTTTGTGGAAACGCGTCGAGCTCTTAATGACCATTTTTACGCGGCAAAATGCGACCAGGTTTATGACATATGGACCTAGGTGTCCGAAAACTTTCCGACCACACCTTGTATTGTGAATTATCTGTCGGTTGCCCTAGCAACCACTCATTTGTTTCATTGTACAGGGACTGGTCGAAACAATTTCGTTAATTCCGTCAGGTAAATGCTCGAGAGCATCGATCCGACTGTGCGCGCAGCTATTTTCCCGATAATTTAGCATTTGTCGAGCAATTGTGCAGCCACCGGTCGGAACAACAAATAAAATGTAAAAATCCCAATAATGGCATTCTTTTGCGTGGTAAACTCCGGAGCCAAAGGCCATAAAAATAGTTCAACGCGTGAAGGCATCTTTATGATGGCCTGTGTCGCGTTCGCCCGTCTCACCGGCCGGAAATTTCCAAGTTAACTGGATTTCGGTCTGTCTAAGACATAGAGAATTGAATGAAGTTGAATTCACACCGATTTCAGATGTAATTTGGGCCTTTCCAGCATCGTCACTGTTAATTGGATGGAAGTGAAGACCAAACAAAAGTCCAGAGCGTTTAATTGGATGGACTCATTAGCCGCCCGGTTCCGCCCTTTGACAAAACAGAGCTCATTCTCGCCTCCCTTAATTAGTCGGGGGGGAATGTGATGCGCGCGCCCCGACCAGGTCCAGACAACCCTTTTTAAGGGCGGGCCATCTTTCCTAATTAACGAATTAGCGCGACCAGCGAATGTGCGCATCTCAGGGCCGCTGCCCTTCAAGCGACTGGTGAAAAGAATCAATCGCGGCCTGGATGATCCCATCAGAAAATGCTGGCAATATATCCATCGATGAAAAGCATTTATTTCTATTAAAGGCCCCGCACCCTATCCGGATATTTCCAGGCACACATCGAGAGCAAAAGGAACGAAAAAAAAAACAATCTAATCCAAACAAAAAGAAAAATCTCACGAACCTCACGTTTTCTATAAATCATCGTCCGGCCCCGTAATTTTCCGCTCCGTTTGCCGCACAATTAATTTTGTTGGGAAAATCCGGGAAAGCCGACCTCCCGATTGGTCCCGCCGATGAAACAAAGGAGCAACGGGGGCGGGCATGGACGCGCTAATGAACGCTCTTAATTAGACGATGGAGGCGTCGGCCTGGATGGTCTGGATGCGCACAATGCCGAGTAATTATTCCAGGGAACCCGCCACATTCGCTGGTGCTAAATGCGATCACCCGAAGGCCAACCAAACGAAAAAATCACGAATAGATAATAACTTTTCCTTCGCGTCTCGCCCTGAGCTTTAAAAGCAAAGAAATGATGGCGGGGCAATTATGGCGCAACGTATGAGATCGATCTCTATGGAAATAAGGATCGAAAATTCAGCTTCAACTTATAATAGTTATTACAGATCATTACTGGTTCTCACGAAGCTCGCCAACTATTAGCAGTTGCTCGCAATTTGCATGCGCCCCCTTTGTTCTTTTGCGACGATTTTTCACCATTTTCTTGAGGCAAAAGTGTTTTTTTTTCGCAAAAAAAACACCCAATTAATATCTCCTTGTTGTGTCACCGTCAAACTTAAGCCTATTGTGGTACCCGGTAGGGTGCGCGACCGAATCGCGCTGCTTCTGACAACATAATTCACACCTTATGCCGACGACACAAAGCTGATAATTTACACACGCAAAATCAGCGGGCGGCTAATCAAGACCTGCATCAATAATTAGCAATCCCGCACTTTTACTCAATTGACAGGGTTTTTTTTGCGTTATTTGCTCAACCCCCAGAGTACCTACAACAAGAGTACGAGAAAAATATTTCAAGTTTTTGTAAGAACCTACGCCAACAAAGGGCTAGAGACACTGATCGACTCCAGAAAACGGGGCAGATAGTGGGCGACCAAGAGGTGTTCGGGTTCCAGACATAGAAGAACAGCACTTGGAGCATTGCGCAGCAACTGACCCGTTCCCAGGCAACTGTGCACCGGGTAATCGATACTGATTAAGGGCTACATCCCTAGCATGTATGTATGTAAAATACACAGGACACATCAAATCTCTGGTTCACCATGAACGCGGTGCAAATAGAGCAGGAGGATTAACTTAACATCAGAAGCTGCTCAAAATGTGATCCCAGTAATGCTGCCAAGAGTTCACAATAACGTGATTACACTGGCACAAACATGTTCGGAGTCAAACGGGCAGAACTTTGAACACTTCTTGTGAGTGGACCACATTTCAAACCCACAGACGAAGCTTTCAAAAGCTGATTTTTTGCGCTCATTGGATTGATTCCGACCTGAGAAGCTCCCAATATTCATTCACGAATCACCGATAGAGAGAAATCAATGTGGCTCCAAAACAAATCGGGATTTATGAATGGCCAGCTACCAAGGCAAGGTGAATTGATTCAGTTTTGCTTGGTTATTTCAGTCTGTTGATGTGTTCTACAGGGTGATTCCGAAACAATTCTCAGTCAGAATGCTAGTAATAAAAGAAATGCGAGAAAACAGGGGGTTGACAAAGACAATTGACCTTTTCAATTTGCCTAATGGATTCGATTGCCATAATCGATTTATTCAAATCACCGGCATTTGCATATAATAATAAACTGGCTGCCCACACAGCGAGATTAAGAACCTCTTAATATCCAAAGGCTTGAAATATTATTTTAAACTGACACCGTTCGGAGATGGACCAGCTTGATGGACACTTTTGAGATGGAATCATCGATGGTGCAGCGGCAATTAACATGTTTGGACAGTTTCGGAATTTTCACCGAGTAATCAGGGCCTGCCAACAACAAAACGATAACGTTTCCCTTGATTGCGCACACGGCAATTTTTCCCTTTTTGTACCCAAGATGGTTCTCGATTAAGTCATCAGACATGCTCAAGTAGTTTTCGATGGTAAAAAATCGTGAACGTCATAGAGGCCCACAAAGCCCCTGCTGTTCGGATAACTGGTTCTTTTGTTTGATTCCGATTAATCTCGGTGAAAAACTGACGATAATGTAGAAATTCTTCTTTCAATCGGGCCCCGAGTAACACGAGGCGTGAAGGTGATTCCTTTAGGAAAGGAGGGTTTACCATTTTTACCAGTGTTTCGTCAGCGGTGGCTCTCAAAGTCTCGCTTTTAACCCTTGCCGAACCGTAACTCATACAGAAAACAGGATTGCATTTTTTTGCACTTTCATCCTCAAAAAGAATGGGGATATTGGCAATTTCACATCTCGTTCAATGTCCGGCTATCGACTAAAAACTACAAAAATTTGGAACGATTTCTCAGTTTCGGGTAGGGAGCTTAAAAAATCACACAAAAGCACCTTTTTGTAAGGTGCAAACTTTGAAAAATTAGCGAAAATGACCCGTCTCAAATAAAATCCCAATTTTTTATAAAAATATCAAAGTTCGGTGTTTCCAAAAAACCTAAATTTGAGAAAAAATACCTAAATAGAAGACGCTGAAGTGAATCCGCTTGAAATTTCAATTTTTTTGACTGACCCAAAATTTACGACACAAAAATTATGAGGCAAAAACTATAAATCATACAAAAATGGCTAGATTTTGCATTGATTTTCTTCCATCTTCAAAAAATGTCATTTCCTGCCAAAAAATCGACTCTAAACTACGAAAAATTGCCACAACTTTTGAGTTTTGAGTAGTGAGCTTGAAAAATCTTCAAAACTCGCTCTTTAGCTCCAAAGGAACACATTTTTCACCGAGTTGAAACTTAGAAACTGCTCGACTGGCGAACTTGTGAATCTCAAAAGGCGAAATTTGAAAAATTGGCAAAAATCACCCTTAAAACACGATAGCAAAATATGAAGATCCGGTGTTTCTTCTTCAAAAGACCTCAAATTTGAGGCAAAATGCGCAAATAGAAGATAAGTTAAGATGAAGGTTAAGGCGCCTTCATGTTTACCGTCATTTTTTTTCCTTTTTTCTTTCAAAAGTGTCCATCTTTTGAATGGAAATCACTTTGTATCGTGTTGAAGCTGATTCATGTTTTAGAAGCCTGTGCGTTCGGTATTTTGCCTCAAAAATTTTGTGTCCTTTTACAAACACCCACGCCTGGAGGAAAATCTGGCCTTTTTAAAAAGACACAGTTTTGAGAGCCAAATTCCCAACGAAAAGGTTGTGAAAAGTGTCTTTAAAAAACACCTAGTAACGCATGTCTTCAGAATATTTTGTCTCTTTAAAAAGGCACAAACTTTTTGAGGCGTAAAACCCAACAAAAATATTTCGAATCTATGAATACGCCCAAACACAACAAATAAATATTTTCATTCGAAAGACACACACACATTTTTTTAGACAAAAAACCCAAGAAAAATATTTGGGAAACTTGAATTCACCTCAACACAACAAAAAGTGATGCTCATAACATTTTTGAAGCCAAAGATCCAACAAAAGAGTTTTGAACACATGAATCTGCCTCAACACAGAACAAAGTGATTTCCTTCGAAAAACACAACATTTTTTGCGAAATACCCAACAAAATTGTTGTGAAAAGTGTCTTTAAAAAAACCTAGGAAAAGGGCGAATTGAGAGAATTTTGTGTCTTTAAAAAGCCACACGGTTTCGAGGCGAAAAACCCAATAAGAATGTTTCCAAAACATGAATCCGCCTAAACACAACAAAACTATTTTCATTGGAAAGACACAGAGTTTTTTAGGTAAAAAAACCCAACAAAAATATTTGGAAAAACATGAATCCACAAAAAAATTGTAAAAAGTGTGTTTTAAAAAAGGCAGATTTTCTTCACTTGTTGGGCAAAGTTTTGAGGCAAAATACCCAACAAACCGCTTTTGAACACCCGCACAGAAAATTTTGAAACAGAAAACTGCTGGAACGCGTAAGTTCTGATTAGAAAAGCATTGATAATTTGCCAAAAACCACCCTTCAGCTCACCAAAAACACCATGAAAAACACCAAAAAAACAAAAAAAATGGACACACAGAGGCCCAAATAGTGAATCCAAGCTAAACACACACTTGAGTGTAATTAATGGTTCAAAGCCTTCAATGGGAGAAAAGTAATTAGTGGCTGCCAGAACGGCTGCTTTTAAATGTCAAACGAAGACTACCGTTTGGAGAAAAATCATTTATTAGTGGCGTACCGTATAATTAGCGTAGGTAAAACCCTTTTTGCATTCGCAGACCCTTCTTCCGTTCAAACGCTGAATTAGCGCTGCCACGCCCAAAGCTACAAGGCCCGCTCAAAATGCCCAGTGTGTGTGTGTGGCACTCCGAATGCCACCAGTCTAATAAAACCATCAATGCAATACAAATAGCTGCTCAACTTATTAACCACTCCCTGCCTATTAAACGGCACACTATAGATATGTATAAATATAGAGGATCGAGACTGCTTTTACGCTCGTATCGCCCTCCCGCCCCATCCATCTCTTTGGCTTTTAATTATGTCGAATAAAGTTTATTTAACATAACAAAAAAGGTATAATCGTAAAATTCAAACAAGGTGTGTGTGGCCCACACCTGAAGTGATGTGCTGGCTCTTTTTTAATGCCTTTCTTTCCGTTGCTGTTAAGATATGATGATATTAGCCATGAGCGCATCCGCGACTTTTTGCCTATGAAGCACCAGAACACCATGGACTAGGCTCGATTCCTCCTCGTTTCAAGCAGGAGGACATGGGGATATCAATGTGCAATGAGGGTGGAAATCGCGACAGAAAGCAGGGGCTCTGACAAACAGCTGGAGGAAATTTGGCTTGGCACCGCACTGGCCGCTTGATGATTTCCATTGGATTAATTCTTGGGCTCAAGACGCGAGATGAGGAACAACACCAGCGGGGTGTAGACAGAAGGTGGTACCCAATATATTTGCTTGTCTACTTCACGAGGCCCAGATGCTCGAGCTTCAAATTAGTGACTTGAATGATCATTCGAATGCGGAAAATTCTTCGGACGAGGCGATTTTTAATTACGCGCGACGGCCTGCCTGGTCGCTCTCCTCCTCGCATCCGACCCGCCATCCTCCATTGTTTGGTTAATGAAATATACGACGGGAAAAAAATTGAAGAAACCACGGTTATGTCCGTGCAACGTGCGGCTACCTGTTTTATTAAAAACTCATATCATGCACCTAAATGGGCCTTTAATTAACAGGGGAGGCACAAACAAAACGGTCCCGTGAAATTCCGCATTAATAGCTTCTGGAATTTTTACTCGTTTTTTGGTCGACGCTGTTTTAAATTGTATACACACAACGCAATATTGGCTTTTTCAATCTTCCGAGTGCTCGATGGGAACCATCAGCCATGGGCCTATTCATGCTCGCGGATGCAGGTCAGTATCGAAACAAGAAGTCACAGAAGACGGGTACAAACCCTTGGAAACAATATCGATGTAGAGCGTAGGCCTCTTCCAAATCCTTGGAAGAGGCCCACGTCCAAGAGTGCTTTGCACTGCCCAATGTCTCCTCAAACCACTCTCCCGATCAAAGGCACTTGAACTAGGTTTAAATGGGTTTTTGAATATTAAAAGTTGGCTGCTCAACGACGAAGATACAGCCGATCAAACAGCGATGCTGCCATGAGCAGAATGGAAAATGAGTTGGTTGCCAGCCCGTAAGAAAAAAGCCGTAACTCATCAAAATGGCAAGCTAGATATCTGGGAGATTCGCCTCACGTACCCAGAAACAGTGTCTACACGAGAGATAAATTTCCTTTCTCTAGTGCACCAGCAAGATTTTTGAGAATTTTTTATATTTGAGTCGACAGTGACAACATCCACAAAAAAGTGCTGCAGTTCCTGCACACGACTGCTTGGATATCAGATATTTGTTCTCTGTATTCCTTATGAAGAGTGTCTGTGAGTTTCCTTTTTGTAGCTTTCTAACTTAATTTTTGGGAAATTTATTTTTGAAAATGTTCCACTTTGAATTGGACAATGATGAAATCACAGTTGAATCCTAGCCCGGAAGGAAAGGGCTGTAGATCTTGAACGCAATCCGCTAGAGATTCGAGAATTTTTTTCCAAAATCCTATAAAAAGTGGGAAAAGGACCCTAAAGTTTCCATTTTGTAGCGTTCTTATTAAACTGCTGGAAAATTTTCATATTTGTGTCCACAACCAAACCACATTTGCATATTCGTCGGTGGAAAAAGGGCTGTAGATCTGGGACGCCACCAGCTAAACATTTGCAATTTTTTGCTCACATTCCTATAAATAATGTCGAAAGGACCCTAAAGTTTCCATTCTGTAGCGTTCGTATTAAACTGGTGAAAACTTTTCATATTTGAGTCCACAACGAAACCACATTTGCATATTCGTCGGTGAAAAAAGGGCTGTAGGTCTTGAACTCCACCAGCTAAACGATTGCAATTTTTTGCTCACATTCCTATAAAAACTGCCGAAAGGACCCTATAGTTTCCATTCTGTAGCGTTCGTATTAAACTGGTGAAAACTTTTCATATTTGAGTCCACAACGAAACCACATTTGCATATTCGTCGGTGAAAAAAGGGCTGTAGATCTTGAACTCCACCAGCTAAACACTTGCAATTTTTGGCTCACATTCCTATAAATACTGTCGAAAGGACCCTAAAGTTTCCATTCTGTAGCGTTCGTATTAAACTGGTGAAAACTTTTCATATTTGAGTCCACAACGAAACCACATTTGCATATTCGTCGGTGAAAAAAAGGGCTGTAGGTCTTGAAAGCCACCAGATAAGCATTTGCAATTTTTTGCCCGCATTCCTATAAAAACTGTCAAGAGGACGAAAAAGTTTCCATTCTGTAGCTTTTTTACTAATTTACTGGAAAATTTTCCACTTTGAGGCGACAACGAAATCACATTTGCATATCAGTCGGTGAAAAAAGGGCTGTAGATCTTGAACGCCACCAGCTAAACGATTGCAATTTTTTGCCCGCATTTCTATAAAAACTGTCAAGAGGACCAAAAAGTTTCCATTCTGTAGCTTTTTTACTAATTTACTGGAAAATTTTCCACTTTGAGGCGACAACGAAATCACATTTGCATATCAGTCGGTGAAAAAAGGGCTGTAGGTCTTGAACGCCACCAGCTAAACATTTGCAATTTTTTGCCCGCATTCCTATAAAAACTGTAAAGAGGACGAAAAAAAGTTTCCATTCTGTAGCTTTTTTACTAATTTACTAGAAAAGTTTCCACTTCGAGGCGACAACGAAATCACATTTGTATATCAGTCGGTGAAAAAAGGGCTGTAGGTCTTGAACGCCACCAGATAAGCATTTGCAATTTTTTGCCCGCATTTCTATAAAAACTGTCAAGAGGACGAAAAAGTTTCCATTCTGTAGCTTTTTTACTAATTTACCAGAATTTTTTCCACTTTGAGGCGACAACGAAATCACATTTGCATATCAGTAGGTGAAAAAAGGGCTGTAAATCTTGAACGCAACCAGCTAAACATTTGCAATTTTTTGCCCGCATTTCTATAAAAACTGTCAAAAGGACCAAAAAGTTAGTGTTAGTGTAGATCTTGAACGCGACTAGCCTGAAATGTGCAACTTTCTGCCCGCATAGCTACAAAGACTGTCGACAAAAACATATAAGATTCCTTTTTGTGGGCAATTTTTAGCAAATTTTCGCATTTGATATTCTGTAATTGGAACAGCGAAACAAGATCAAGCGGATTGAGAGCCTGGAAGCAATAAAAACTGTGCCAGAGTGGCTGCGACCGAACAAAACCGCACTAATTATAACCGGAAAAATAAAAATAAACCCACGCGTTCATTTTGAGCAATAAATATGTCAGAGTCATCACCATACAAAAGCCGGCCGGGCTGCACCAAAAAGTCTTACAAATTCTTAATTAGTCCCTTTTTTAATCCCGATATTAATTATACACGGTGTGTATGGAGGATCGAATCGGGGCGTTTATTAAGAAGGAATGTGTTAGTCATTAGCGGACCCAAGCTGGGATCGTTTCCAACCGGAACCAATGGGACCTGCGTAAGGCGTTCGACTCCGTTCTGAGTTGTCAACAGGCCTAATAACAATGACATATCCTAAGCTTAAGCAAATCGTATCAATATGGATAACGGAGGAGAATCCGATGTCAAAATTTTAACACCGCTCGAACGGACTAACATTCCAAAGTGTCCGGAGTCGGGGCGCGGACAAAAAAGGGGCCGCATTCTGCACAGAAGCCACCGGAGGGCGCAAAAAGCCGCAATGCCGGTAATATATCAAACCAATTAATACGCATTATTTATTGTTATTAAGAGGGACTGCCGAACTATGCCTATATACCAAGGTTGGCAGCGCGTTTTTGTGGTCGCGAAAAAGCCGCACCGAGTTAATGCTCGAACTCGATGACGCTTCTGGAGGCTTTTGTTTGCATTTCGGTCCCGATTTCGATTAACAACCGAGTATGGAAACACGAGAAAAAAACGAAAGTTAGATTTGTAGGCCTACCAGTCGCACTATCCACCTTCACAACAAGTCTGTCATTTGGCTTTTGATTGGCTTATTCGGTTGGTAGTATCTACAACCAATTTTCGGGGGAACTCTAAAAAGGCAACGGAAGTCCGAATAAACTATAAAAACAAAAAAAAACACCCAAATCTCGCAAAATTCCATAATAATTTTCATCGCAAAGAAGCCAACGAGCTCCGTAATAGACGAAGCTTGTCCGGGTGTTAAGACCCAAAGACGCTTGCCATTTAGATCAGAATATAAGCTTGAAACAAGGTTCCAGGCGGCAGCATTGATTTAAATAACCCCGACGAAAACGGACAAATTGCAAATTCCCAACTGGACTGTTTACCCAACGAAAAAACAATCAGAAGCAAATTAATCCCAACAAGACTGATGACTCGAATTATTTTAAATTAACGAGTCCAGGCTTAGTGGCCGGGCCTTGATTTTTACAAATGACATTATTTAATTTCATGTAAATGCCTTCAAGCTTTAACATCTGCATTTTGGAGCTGCGTTCCAACATGCACGGTTTCCACCTGTGTAGAGCATCACACACCAAACAATCACGGCCTGATTCTTCGATACACGCCCGAATCTGGTGGAAAGTTTTTCGGAAAAATCCAGCAATTGAGGTGGGAAACGCCGGCAGGAATCGCATTTCACACCGGGGGGGAGACTCCGATGGATATTCAAAGACGCAGCCACGCCGGCCAGAAATAGACCCTCATAAATAATGAATAAAATAAATCTGAATAAAAAAACTACGACGCTATAATGTCTCATTAAAAGGCACAAAGTGAAATAATTGTCTGGTTAGGTGCAATTTGCATTTTAAATTTAGATCAGCGACAGATATTTAAATAAAGACGATTTATTTGCCGGAATCTAGATCAATACCGGGCGAGCAGCTCGTGTCATTGAAATTGCGAGTGGATTTATGGAAATCTGCCATCAGGTTATCAGATAAATAACGATCTGGGTTTCAATGTTTCCACGTAGGTGCCAAATTCAAACTACCCAACGTGTTGATTCACTCACTCCCGATCGTTAGCCGCAGTCGTCTGTCCAAGCTGGTTTTGCATGCAAATCGATTATGCCGTTTGCAAACCGTACATTTGCGCTTTTCCTAATTATTTGCAATAATAAATCAACAATTCGATTCTTTATTATTACCAGCGTCCCAGTTTGGCAACGGATTACACTCACAGTTAATACATTGCATGGCGATTTGTTTTAACGCGAAGCCAAGACCAAGAGATTTTTTTTGCCCCACAGAATGGACACAGAAGACCATTGAAGAGAACCAGAAGGAATGACAGTGTAGAGAGGTAAAGTGGTAACAGGTAGAAGGAAGTGTCATCCAAAAACTGAAGAGACTGGATAAGACGGACACTCTTTTTCAAGCGTTTATAAGAATCTCTATGAAGAGAGTGAGGGGAGAAGGCATGAGGCAGTGAAAGCAGCCCTTAGAGAGATGAAAAACATAAAGCAATAAAGCACCAGGAGATGACGAAATCGTAATCAAAGCCGTAAAAGAAGGTGGAGATCTGATGTACCCAACAAAGCTCTAGAGCAAGTGCTGCCATAAAAAAGGACCTATGAAACTACAGACCCATAAGTCTACCTAACAACTTTACCAGTAGGGCAGGGAGCAAGAGAGCAGGATTTGGGACAAATGACCATCTACCGGTAATTAGGACACTGATAGTTTGACACCCTAGAACAGGAGGAATTGCTAAAAGCACTAGCCACAAAATTGTATATGTGCAACCACCCTTGAACCTTCTTCTTCGGCTTGTTTTCTTTAGACGCTTGTGCACCCTGCAATGCGGTCGAAGAGGGCGAACAGGCATGCAATGAACCCTCGTGGCTCATTTTTCTAACCAGAGTTTGTGTAACCTTTAAGCAGATTACACGTTGTTTCTTTGCCTGGAGCAGTGCTTTTACACAAGCTTATCAAATATACACACGAAGCAAACCACAGGGTTTCTCTATTTTTTACTAATATACAGTCCACGCCTTCAAAGCATATTTTCATCCCAGACAGCGTTTTTCTGGGTCAAAAAGGGTGAATACGCACGACATCAATAGAGGCGTACGGCAGGGAGAGACTCTTGATTTTACTCCTACAAAAAATGGCCAAGAAGCTGAACTGGGAGTATTTTGGAGTAAATATAGACAGAGGGAAGCTAAACCACCCACGCTTTGCTGATAATCTGGTACTAATTACCGACAACCTAAACGACTGAGTCAGAAAAAACCGCTACACACAAAAACATATTTTAAAGATGATTTTATTACGAGTAATTTACAAAAAAAAATGAAGCTAAAAGCAGAAATTTTTAATTTTTTCTGGAATCCTTTCCATCATCGAGTTTATGGTAGCTTTGTTGATTTTTCTGGCGGCAGAATGCCACTTTACTTTGAATTCTGGTAGCGTTTTAGGTTCTTTTTCGATTCTTTCAAAGCCCTTTTTACCAAGGGGTCAAATATCCCTAGGCACCAAAACGACTTTATTCATTTGGCCCCATTCTACAGCTCTCTCCCTGTAGTGACAGTAAGCCAGGTCTGGCCAAAAGAAACTTGAGCCTTTATGTTGTTTCATGAATGGCAACAATCTTTTTTGGGAGACTCTTTCTGACGTAAAAGTAACACTGAGTTGAATCTGCTTCAATGGCGCTTTCACAGCGCATTCCCCTTAGAACTGTAACTGAACGAGACGCTGTTCTACGTTTTACGGTTTGGCTTTAGATGGCACCACCATGATGTGTTGCAGAATACAAACGTTTTCTTTTATTGAACTCTGATAACTGTTTGTGAAACTTGCAGTTTTCGGCCTGATAAAACTTGGTGAATGCAATCATCACAAAACAAAAATTGGAGAAAATGCTATCATTCCAAACGTTTCAAGTTTCGCGCTTCAAACATAGGTGGCGCAAAAACTTCGCTTCGAAATCTAGCTTTGTGTGCCGATGTGTACAGATGCGCTGTGAAACTGCCATTTAACTCAGTGTTACCCTAGTCGACGTCCCATTCGTTGCAAAATATTTGCTGCGCTCCCCACAGCTACACAAGGCTTGCCACACGAGAAATTTCTTGGGAAACTTTGACTTTTTTTGACTGAAAATTCTTGATCCGGAAGAGGGGAGAAGTCACAAAGACCGTACGTTTCGTCCAGCATCCATCAGACAGCAATATTTTTTCAAAGCATTGGAATTTTGGTTTTTTTGAGTTTGTGAAGAATTAGAAGGGTTTTTGTGTGTAGCGATTGGCATCGATATCAGAAGCTGCTGAGGAAATTGGCAACAATTTATTGGCCAATAAATCGTTGCAATTGTTGCTCAACTTTTCCAGCCCCTTTCCAGTATATCTCTGCCGAAGTTCAGGCGTGTTTCACTTAAAAACCGCCGACTTCGAAGCAATCAAAAACGGTTGGGGAATGAATAATTGAAAATATGGCCAGGTCACACACACGCTGCTACTTATTACGACAAATTATGAAAGAAAACGATCTCGGAATGACAATTGGCCGACAGGAAGAGGCATTTGTACGGTTTTTACTGGCGCAATCATAAACGCATTAAAGAGATAAATACGATGGCATGCCCAATAATTACAAAAGTACGCTGGGACCATATGCTCGAGGTATGCCTTGGACAGGGACTACCACAGGTCGTTAACTGATGAGCAACTGTCCTCTGAATTGTGTTTTTTTTTGCCGGAATATTAGACCTTAGAAAAGCCATCAAATCCGCGATATACATAAATGTTCAACTACCGGGTGATGCCAGAAAAAGGGTTTGTGTGACGCTCATCAATAACTGTCCGAATTTGAGATGGGAATTTCATTTGCAAATAATGGCGAACGACCAGCCTCAATCTGGGTCCATTTTTTATCCCAATTAAATGCGTCCAGGTGGACGATGTTGCATCGCGGTCTGCAGGGAAAGGATCGGCCCCGAAACGGCCTTATAAGCGGATGAATCGCTCACAGACGCGCCGTCTCCTGTCAATCACTCTCAATCACACACGTCAACGGATCCGGACTGTAGACCGGCCACCAACCCAATCTGCATTATTTACTTGGAGAGGACGCGCCTATAGAGTGGACATACCACACACCTGACCAGAACAACGCACAAGTGAAGAACCCGGAACCCATTGGGCTACAGGGCTGGGAAAAAATGCTTAATTTCCTTTCCACTTGAAGCTCCCTCACGGTCTTAACACCTGCAAGTCCCAAATGCGTTAAAAAAACCTGCAAAGTTTCCGAGCGAAGAACGCGCCACTCTGTACAATGAAAATGCAGGACTTTTTTCGGAACACCGACGACACAATAACCGATTTGACTGCAAGATATTATGCAGAATGGTGGAGTTGGGCAAGTATTTGCAAGATGCGCGCAGATAAACCCGCAGGAATTGATGTGGAAGAAAGAAGACGTTGCGGAGCAACGAGCTCCAAACCCTGCTGGCTGATGAAGAACGGCTACAAGTAAAATCAATCATCCATCCGCCAATAAGTTTGAGCGATAAAAGGGTTGTCAATTGTGGAAAAACAATATTTCAACGTGACGTTTACGGTTCCACACACGTAATTCCAATGTTTAATTTGGTACCGGTGCCGATGTGGAGGCAAACGAACGAAAGCAAAGAAAAAAAGGATAACACAAAGCAGGCGTGACATTTAGTTTCGGTGTTAAAACGGCAGTTAAACGGGTTATTTATGGGTTGGTAATTAACTAAGGCTGCTTTTTAATTGTTATTTTGATTGATTTTTCTCGGAAGAGGCTGCTCACTCCTCCCGCTCCACTCGCTCCGTTTCACTTGTTGCCAATCCCTGCAGCCACTTCTAACTGGGAACTGGGACGCGATGCTGAACCAGGCTGAACCGAACTGCATCGAGCCGAAAGAGAGTGATTTTGATTGCGTTGAACAAACAAAAAGCCCCGGCTGAAACCCGTGGAGTCATCAAGCTTAATAAGTTCGCTTCGGTGTTGAATAAACCGGATGAAAAGCGTACATGGTCGTCAAAATAGAGATGTAATCAGCCTCTCGGATCAACTTAACTGCGTAACACAGTGGCGAGATGAATGTCTTAAATTCTAAGTGAAAGACCTGTTAGTTTAAACGAGAATGGGCTTAGCTGGACCTGATATTGCTTGACTGAATGCTATCGGCCGCAGTTGTTTGCCTGCTTGGACTTCATTGGGAAATTCCTGATGGTGGCACCGAAAAATCAAAACAGAACTTTCGATTGAGGGCGACGTGCGTTTTTGCCTTATCTGCGTCATGCCCAAAGGCAATTTTTAAAATAAAACCAGGAAAATAAAAGTGTTTTGATGCTTTGAAACCGATCAATAGACACAGGGCTTCGCATTAGAACTCTGATTGGTGAAGATCTGTGTACGAAATTAGGCCGCTGGTTCAAGCATGACGCCACGTTTTTGCTTACATCTCAAAAGTCAGTTGGGCCAGCAAAATCAGCTTTGCACCAATGGATGAAGCATAAAAATGCACATTTTCCTAATAAAACATCAAAAATCCCGAAATTCCAACAATTATGGCACCAATAGCCAAGTTTTTCTTCCTGATCCAACAGACCCGGGGAATTGTTTCAAACATGACGTCACCTTGTTGGTCATAACTCAAGAATTTTTTGAGGTAACAAACTCTTCTTTGCGCCAACAGATTAAGCATGAAAATGGGCACTCACGGTGTAAAACAGCAGTCATAAAATACCGAGAATTTTTGCACCAAAAGACAATTTTTCCTCGAGGTTCTCACAAAATTAATCGATTGTTTCAAACATGACGCCACGGTTTTGTCAATATCTCGAGAATGTTTTGGCCACCAAACTGGTTTTAACACCATTGTATAGACCTTGAAAAAGCATTTGCAGTTTCTACAAAAGTGGTCCAAATTGATTATGATATTTGCCCCCTGCAGTTCTAACACAAGTAGACTATCGATCGATTCAAACATGACGCCACTTTTTGGCTCCTATCTCAAGAATTTTTTGAGCTAACAAACCCTTCTTTGCGCCAACAGATAAGCATGAAAAATGTGCACTCACGGTGTGAAAACAGCAGTCATAAAATACCGACAATTTTTTCACCAAAAGACAATTTTTCCTTGAGGTTCTCACAAAATTAATCGATTGTTTCAAACATGACGCAGCGTTTTGTTAATATCTCGAGAATGTTTTGAACTACCAAACTGGTTTTAACACCACTGGATAGAGCTTGAAAAAGTATTTGCAGTTTCTACAAAAGTGGTCAAATTGATTATGATATTTGCCTCCTGCAGTTCCAACACAAGTAGACTATCGATCGATTCAAACATGACGCCACTTTTTGGCTCCTATCTCAATAATTTTTTGAGCTAACAAACCCTTCTTTGCGCCAACAGATTAAGCATGAAAATGTGCACTCACGGTGTGAAACAGCAGTCGTAAAATACCGACAATTTTTTCACCAAAAACAATTTTTCCTCGAGGTTCTCACAAAATTAATCGATTGTTTCAAACATGACGCCGCGTTTTTGTCTAATATCTCGAGAATGTTTTGAGACTACCAAACTGGTTTTAACACCACTGGATAGAGCTTGAAAAAGTATTTGCAGTTTCCTACAAAAGTGGTCAAAATTGACTATGATATTTGCCTCCTGCAGTTCTAACACAAGTAGACTATCGATCGATTCAAACATGACCCCACCTTTCGGCTCATATCTCAAGAATCTTTTGAACTAACGAAAGTCTTCTTTGCGCCAATGGAATAAGCATGGCAATAAGCAGGGCACTCACGGTGTCAAACAGCAGTATAAAATACCGACCACGTTGGCACCAAAAGACAATTTTTCCTTGAGGTTCTCACAAAATTAATCGATTGTTTCAAACATGACGCCGCGTTTTTGTCAATATCTCGAGAATGTTTTGGCCTACCAAACTGGTTTTAACACCACTGGATAGAGCTTGAAAAAGCATTTGCAGTTTCTACAAAAGTGGTCAAAATTGATTATTATATTTGTCTCCTGCGGTTCTAACAAAAGTAGACTATCGATCGATTCAAACATGACGCCACCTTTCGGCTCATATCTCAAGAATTTTTGGAGGTAACAAACTCTTCTTTGCGCTAATGGAATAAGCATGGCAATAAGCATGGGCACTCACGGTGTCAAACAGCAGTCATAAAATACCGACCACGTTGGCACCAAAAGACAATTTTTCCTTGAGGTTCTCACAAAATTAATCGACTGTTTCAAACATGACACCACCATTTTGCTCATATCTCAAGAACCATTTGAGCTAAAAAGCCCGTTTTTACACCTCACGAAAGATAATTCAAAACCCCATCTGCTCAATCAATATTGGGGCTCAGGACATATTGGCAGTTTTCACAAAAAAGTACAAAATTTCTCTTCCCAAGTTCACAATTTCCCTGGACACTGTCTGATGACTAAATTGCTAAAGTTTAGTAACTAGTTGTTACTAAACCGAGCAAATCTCTGGATTTTTTATTGAGTAACTTAGAAAATCCCTCATAAAGAGATCAATAGAAAAGACGTTCATCAAAGCGATTGATTCACTCTATCCCTTCAGAGTAACTTCTAGAGTAGGCATGGGTAACACTGAGTTCAATCTGCTTCAATGGCGCTTTCACAGCGCATTCCTCTTAGAACTGTAACTCAATATAGAACTGTAACTCAAACTGAGATGCTGTTCTACGTTTTACGGTTTACGTTCTACGGTTTAGTTTTAAATGGCACCACCATGCTGTGTTGCAGAATACATACGTTTTCTTTTATTGAACTCTGATAACTGTTTGTGAAACTTGAAGTTTTCGGTCTGATAAAACTTGGTGAAAACAATTATTGGATAAAATGTTATCATTCCAAACATTTGAAGTTTCGCGCTTCAAACATAGGTGGCGCAAAAACTTGGTTTCGAAATCTAGCTTTGTGTGCCGATGTGAACAGATGTGCTTTGAAACTGCCATTTAACTCAGTGTTAACCCATGTCTATTCTAGAATGACTTTAATATTGATCAATAAATGTAGACATTCTGAACGTTTTGAGTAGCGACAAAAAAGATATGAAAAATCCCCTAAAAAGCGGTCGGTTTCCGCCAAACATGAGACGCAGCAGGTAAATATGATCATCTTCACAGTTTTTGATTAATTGTCGTAGAGAGTGCGGGCCAAACAAATTGGGGTGTCGTAGGGCGCTTTTGTGCCCGAACGTGACTTAGCATTTCGGCCCTTAATTAGTGAATTTTATATGGCGGTCATTAGCGGTAATGACTGACTGCCTGAGAACGATGGCTGTTTTTCGCACCTACTGAGTCATGTGAAATATCGAAGAACCGTCCTAAAATGTTGTTGAGTTCTTATTAATATTAATTATACGTTTGCGCTGGCGGCCGAATAAAGTCTCCCCGATAATTTCGATTAAAAAACCGCACTAATTCTATAATAATTACTACTGGGTGTTCACGCAGCTACTAATAATATTTTTTTCCAGTCGCTTCTTAATGATGGTCAGCGAGGAGGACGTGAATAAGTGGAGAAGAAGGCAGAGGAGAGAGAAAAAAACGTAATTATATAATTAGTTATGCTCAAAATGACAGTCAGGTAGAAATTAGAGACTAACGAACAGACGCGGCGTTTTATTTTTAATGACAAAAGACCGGGGTCGGTTTAGTTCTTCCCGGAATTCTTCTTTGTCAACGGTTTAATTAATTTTTAATTAAAAACATTCAATAACACACCGAAACGGCGAGCAAGAGCGAAGGCTGCAGTGTTTCGAATTCGGCCTGCTACTGAACACAGAATCTAATTGAAGATTTTGATGACAACAGGGCTGAAGAATCTTCATCAGCAGCCTGAACAGCAATTCTTTCAAGCCGCACCAAGTGGTGGTAGATGAAATATGGTATTATTTAGTTGGTTGGTTGGTACTCTGGTAAGTGAAAGAGGCGTTGATGGGCCTCAGCTTAATCTGGTTACGGGCTATTTGCGCTGCATCCGAACCAACTAAGCAATTAGCGAGCTCACTGCATGATTTATTCGACGCCTACGTGTGAATGGAGCTGCAAATTAGCTACGGACTAAAGAACGAAGCAAAGAAAAAAACGAACAGGGAAAAGATAAACGCCCGAGATATATGAAATAGCAAAAACACAAATTGCCTGGCTTTTTTCCCATTGGGGAGCAATTTTCGGTCTGTACGGTTCTGATAAACATTCTTGCGGTTTTCGGTTTATGAAACTGGCCGAGCCAATTATAATTATTATTACTGGCCTGGTCAAAGAACGGGCCTCGGCCATTTTCAATTAAACATTCTTTTTATTCCGCTCCGTAGTTCTCGAAACGGGCTATCACATATCAAATAAGCGGTTTCTCGATGTTTTATTAGACTTTTTCCGCAAATTGACTTTGCCCGTAACACCGTACCATTATCCAATAGGTTTAATGCTCTCCCTTTGTTTTGCCATTGATTAAAAACTCCTACTGCAAACCACACATCGATTCGTGGTTCTCAAATCAATCAAGTTCTAGAAAATTAGTCCCAACGACCTGAAGACGATCTCAGGACGAAACCGTCGGGTTTTAACGAGGAATTCGGGCAACTCCTGCCCTGTCCACACATCGAAAGCTATTAAACAATAATGAAGAATAATTAAACACGTAGTCTGGTAGCCGGCCAGGTACAATAAGTAATTTTTAATTTAAAACACCACGACTAACTTCACGGTTAAACAGTCCGCGTTAATAGCCGTGCCAGATGAAAGAACCAGGCTCCTTTATACGAACCAAACAACGGCATCGTCGGGGTGAGTTTGTTAGTGGAACCGATTAAACCGTGCAATACAAGCAAAGGCTTTGACTTACCCGTTGATGGACGTCTGGGTCATGAACCATCCCAGGAACATTTTGACGATGGTGTGCCAGAGTTGCGTCAGAACCCATTCGGACTTTCGTGTGGCCTCCTCCAGGAACCTAATGGTGTCCTGGTCGGGGTCCAGCTGGATGAACTTCGATGCCATATCCGAATCCACCAGCATCAAGTCGCATTGGTACCACTGCAACAACATGAAACCTGAACCAGCATCGTTCGGCATTTTAGCTGAACTGGACTGAACTTGATTGGAAATTGCTTAAGCAGACAGACTCAGGTCACCTTGAGGGACCCGCTGAACCATATTAACGGCAATTAGGTGGCGAAAGATCAATAGCAGCGAGGTGCGCCCCATTTCTTCTCCTCGCCCCCCAATGCCGACATCTTTATTTCGGTAGAGCAAGGACGGCGCGAAAAAGAGAAACACCGTTTTCACATCTCTGGGAATTTATACATTTCGGACGAAAAAGGGATTTGGAGTATTTTATCCACTATTTTACTCCGCATAACCAATCAAAATGTGATCGCGAACGCCGCAAGGTATTCGGGAACACATAAATTCTTATTGAGCGAGAGGGGGCCGGGCCCCTTAAGTAAAAATATATGTTTCGAAATCGAGTTTCTAAGTTCCGCACTTTCCATTTACATTACGGCGAAACAAAAATGCCACTTTTCCCCTAGTTCGGTGCCAGCTGATGCAAATCGACCGAATCGCGTGTGTCGATAAACGGGCCCCGACTGATCGACGGATTAAAACCGGTAGCCAAACCAAAGAACAAACGTTGAAAGAATGCCATCAATTTCGTCCGGAATCGGCCCTATAATTAAAGGTTGCATCCGAAGAAGGAGGCAGGGCTCTTTTGACACAATCGATCACTGATCTTGGTTTAGCACCTTAATACACCTCATTATTGCTCCCGATTACACTTTGAAACTCTGATGGCGGGTTTTTTTTATATTAATATCTTTATTATTTCGTTTGGCTACGAGCTCTTGATCTCGGATGCAAGTTGCAACCAGCACTGAAACAAGCGCGAGAAAACACTGTTGACTGCTTGATTTAGAGCATTTTGTTGTCACCAATCTTGAAGTGTAAAAAACCGCGAAAGTTTCAAACTAGAACAAATCTGGGCGTGTATATTTCCAAGCGTTCTCTTAAAATATGTCGTTTCACTTTGCCTAAATCTCTCCTCAATAAAACTGGAGTTAGATTTTTGAAAAACCGTCAAACTTGAATTGGGAAAACACTTATAACAAAATATTCGTTACACTGGAACTAGAGCAAGATTTGACTTGAAATTTTCACGGCGTACTCTCAGAATATGCAGTTTTGCTGCGCTTAAATCTCACTTCAATCGAAGGGAAGTTTCATTTTTGAAAAATCCTCAAACCGCAACTGGAAATAACATGTGCCGCTCATAAGAAAACATCCGGAATTCTCAAACCAGAGCAAGTTTGGACTTGCAATTAACCCAGCATTCTCCCAAAATATGTACTTTTACTTTCTGTGAATTTATTTTCAATCGACGAGGAGTCTGATTTTTGAAAAAACGCGCAAACTCAAAGTGGAAGAACAACGAAACGTGCCGCTTATAAAAAAGCGACTGTAACTCCCAAACTGGGACAAGTTTGGACATGACATTTTTACGTCGTGGTCTCAAATAATGCAACCTCACTTGACCGGAATTTCACTTAAATCAAAGAAGAGTTTGATTTTTGAAAAAACGCGCAAACTTAAAGTGGAAGAACAACGAAACGTGCCGCTTATAAAAAAGCGACTGTAACTCCCAAACTGGGACAAGTTTGGACATGACATTTTTAAGTCGTGGTCTCAAATAATGCAACCTCACTTGACCGGAATTTCACTTAAATCAAAGAAGAGTTTGATTTTTGAAAAAACGCGCAAACTTAAAGTGGAAGAACAACGAAACGTGCCGCTTATAAAAAATCCTCTGTAACTTCCAAACCAGGACAAGTTTGGACATGATATTTTTACGTCGTGGTCTCAAATAATGCAGCTTCACTTTACCGAAATTTCACTTAAATCAAAGAGGAGTTTGATTTTTGAAAACTACGCGCAACTTAAAGTGGAAGAAGAACGAAACGTGCCGCTTATAAAAAAGCGACTGTAACTCCCAAACTGGGACAAGTTTGGACATGATATTTTTACGTCGTGGTCTCAAATAATGCAGCTTCACTTTACCGAAATTTCTCTTAATTCAAAGAGTTTGATTTTTGAAAAAACGCGCAAACTTAAAGTGGAAGAACAACGAAACGTGCCGCTTATAAAAGAGCATCTGTAACTCCGAAACTGGGACAAGTTTGGACATGACATTTTTACGTCGTGGTCTCAAATAATGCAGCTTCAGTTTATCGAAATTTCACTTAAATCAAAGAGGAGTTTGGTTTTTGAAAAACGCGCAAACTTAAAGTGGAAGACTATCGAAACGTGCCGGTTATAAAAAAGCGTCTGTAACTCCCAAACTAGGACAAGTTTGGACATGACATTTTTACGTCGTGGTCTGAAATAATGCAACCTCACTTGACCGGAATTTCCCTTAAATCAAAGGGGAGTTCGATTTTGAAAAAAAACGCGCAAACTTAAAGTGGAAGAACAACGAAAAGTGCCGTTTATAAAAAGCGTCTGTAACTCCCAAACAGGACAAGTTTGGACATGATATTTTTACGTCGTGGTCTCAAATAATGCAGCTTCACTTTACCGGAATTTCACTTAAATCAAAGAGGAGTTTGATTTTTGAAAAAACACGCAAACTTAAAGTGGAAGAACAACGAAACGTGCCGCTTATAAAAAACCTCTGTAACTTCCAAACCAGGACAAGTTTGGACATGACATTTTCACGTCGTGGTCTCAAATGATGCAGCCTCACTTTACCGGTATTTTCCTTCAATCGAAGAGGAGTGTGGTTTTTGAAAAAAACACGCAAACTAGAGCACCAGCTTGGACTTGAACTTCTCAAACTGCAGTTTCACTTTGCTTGCAGCTCCATCCATACGGTTCCAGATGTTCAATTAGCCGGCCAATTGGCAATTTAAAATAGCATAATCAAGAAGTGGCATGTTAAAATCGACAATAATTTACTGTCACCCCTGCTTAGGCCGGCCCACGCCCAAATCTTATGAATAAATAACCATATGGATCTCGCCTTCAGTGACCCATGGTTAATTTACAGTGGAATCAATATAACAAATTCCATTTGGTGGCTCGTAAATCACGGCTTTAGCACCGTGCAATTCGCGCACAAAGTTATTGAATTAGAGACGTGTAGTGAATCGGTTTCAGAGCGATAACCGTAAGACCGACCAAGTAATTATCAGGCGACATGCAAAAACATCCGCACCAAAGCACCTAATTTTGCGGGAAAAATCCCGAGGGATTAGGCCTGTGATAGTAAATTTTGAATATTACGGCCGCAGTAAAAACGGAAAAGAAACGATCCCCCGGCAGCCTATGCGAATCCGCTGAGAATGAGAGGATGCAAAAACGGCTCTGGAAATCTGGAAACGTTAGCAAAAAGACGAACTTAGTTAACGCGACTTAGACAGGGAAAATTGCGAATTCGATTGGAGCATCAACATGACTATATTGAGGAAAAAATGAACAAAATCTAATCGGATCATCTGACGAGACGATGGAAGGTAGAGGGCCGTGTATGCATGGATTACGGCGAAGAGGGGATGTCATTAGAGCCTACGCGCCCTTTTTCCAATACTTCAAAGTAAGAAGACATAACAAACGGGCCGAGAGCCCTTATTTTAAAAGTAAGCTGTGCGAACGTCTTACACATGTGAATTTGTAAACCTTTTTAGGGACGACGACGTGAAACGCTTTCGCCTCGAAGGGCTAAAATTACGGGCGAAAAACGGCCCGTTTTCTTCCTTAAAGCACTTTCCACCCCAAAGGGCCGTTTAAAATCTAATGGCCCATCAATTAGTACACGCGCCATTGATCCTAAACCTTTGCAACTGAAAAAAAAATTAATTAGGCGTCTTCGACGCCCTTCCGCTGTATTTATGGCGATGACAGGCGCTTAACTGTAGCTGAACTATCGATCACGCTTTAAACAAATGACCAGGAGTGATCCTCTTGGGCAGAAAGTTGGGCAACATCCGACGATGCAACACTTGGTAATGAGATCGGCCAGATGACCGCGACTATCGCTAATCCGCATTAATACCTTCACGTAGCGAAGAGCATATTACCAACAGTCCGGAGGCTTTCTTATTGACTTTTTGCGGCCGATAATTAGATCAAAACGCTTTTTAAAAGCGCCAAAGAAATGCCTTCGAAACACACGCTCATTATATCTCATAAACTGTCATAACGTTTTTAGCATTCCGACGATAACTTTGATGTGTGCCACCATGTTTAATGAATTCAAAGCAGTCAGTAATGATCGGAAAATGATTGGCGATCTGGCTTTGTCGCTTATTATGCGAACGATCGCAAATATGCCGATTAATCGATCGATAATTGCTAAAAATTGCTGCTCCTGCTGGTTGTTGTCCAACAGGAAGAACCGCCCGACATTCATCTCCTCACTGCAGCCGACTCAGAAATCTGCACGGCACCAAACTCTAAACAGGCCTGATCAGTTGCAATGGATTCTAATTACTCGCATCGCGCCCCCGAAAGACATAATCTAGTCGTCAGCAGGGAGCGATTCCTTTTCGGAACGCAAATAGGAGCGGAGGTAACTTCAGGCAACTCCCGTAAGTAGTTTGCAGGAAAATTATAAAACTTCATGCATACATCGTCCCTGCATGGGTCGTATGCGCTTTTATTGGGCCGAAGTCGAGGGACAAGTCGTCTGATAATTTTTATGGCGCCCATAAAGAAGATTTATCGATGTGGAGAAGGCACGTTTAGGTGCATGAGTGACTGAGTCTAATTCGGCGGGGGCTTTAATTGATTTTTACACTCAGCCACCGATGATCTAGGATTACAATATCGGGCCAGCCAAAGCTTGTGTTTCTTTTTAATAGATTTTTATTTTTTTATCAAAAAAAATCGAAACGTCTTCCACTCATAGAACGCACTTTTCCCTACAAAATGCACCCGAAAGCGAATATCGAGCTTCACTAGTTTCCGAGAAAATAAATGGCAAAATTAGGCCTGATTAAAGAACCACAAAATTGTATCGCACATTTTCAAAAAACCTTGAAAATAGACTGATGTTGGCTCAAATTCGAAACTTTGCAAGATACACTCTTTGGCTTAATTGCGTTTTGAAGAAATAACTGATAAACTCCGGCCTGTTTAAACAAGGGCAAAACATGAACAAAATTTGAAAAAAAATCCAGTAAATTCCCTGAAGATCCGTTCAAAATCGAAACTTTTTCTATTTATAAAACGGACTTTGTCCTACCCTTGAGATACAAAAGTGCCTCTCTAGCTTTACAAGTCCCTGAGGAAATAAATGTCAAACTTCGATCTGCTTAAATATCCGCATGCACATTTTCAAAATTCGCGAAAATTACCTGATGATGACTGAAAACCGAAACTCTTGCCAGTTATAGAACGATCTTTGCCCTGCTAAATACATGCAAAAGCGAATCTCTCACTTTGTTAGTTCCTCAATAAATAGCAACGAGCGAACGAGCCTGCAAAAACAATCTCGTAAAACTAACGCAGTTTTGAAAAATTCTCAAAAATGCCCTGATTATGACTAAAAATCGAAACTTTGTGCGCTTATAGAAGAGACTTTGCCCTACAAAATACATCCAAAATTGACTTTCTCACTGTACAAGTTACAAAGGAAATAAATCCAAAAGTGCGGCCTGCAAAAACCGCCACGAAAACGAGACACAACTTTTAAAAAATGTTGAAAATTGCCTGATGATGACTGAAAATCGAAACCTTGGAGACTTGTAAAATGGACCTTGCCCTCTAAAATACATGAAAAAGCGCCTTTCTGGCCACGTTAGTTCCTAAGTCAATAAATGCTAAACTCCGACATGTAAAAACAACCTCGGAAACCCAACACAAATTTGAAAATTTCGAAAAATTCCCTTATGATGACTGAAAATCGAAACTTCGTCCACGCATAGAAGGGACTTTGCCCTACAAAATGCATCTAAAACTGACTTTTTCGCTTCGCAAGTAACAGAGGAAAGAAATGAGAAACTGCGGCCTGCAAAAACCACCAGGAAAACCAGCTGGAAATTTGAATTTTTTTTGAAAATTGCCTGATGATGACTAAAAATTAGAACGTTTGCCATTTATGTAACATAATTTGCCCTACAAAATACATACAAACACGACTCGATCCCTTTATTAGTTTCTAAATGACCAATGCCAATCTCCCACATGCAAAAACTAGCCAAACACAATTTTGAAAATTTCGGAAAAATTTCCTGATGATGACTAGAAATCGAAACTTCGTCCACTCGTAGAAAGGACTTTGCCCCACAAAAAGCATTTAAAATTGGCTTGCATCCATTCGAAGGTTATAGAGAAAATAAATGCCAAACTCCGGCCTGCAAAAACCGCCACAAAAATAAAGCGGAATTTCGAAAAATCCTTGATGATGGCTGAAAATCGAAACTTTCTCCACTAATAAAACAGACTTTCCCCACAAAACCAACTCGCTCACTGCGTTAGTTCCTGAATTTTGTCATTCGAACGAAATAGGGCTGGCAACGCTGGGGCCAAATCGGCAAAAACAACTGACAACCATCAACAAGTGACAAAACAATCGAGCAGCGTTTTTCGGCAGTGCAATGGCATGCTGAGAATGGCCGCAGCCGCCTCTGATCTAATGCTCTGGACACCATCAAAATTCGTCCGGTTTTTGCTTCGGACTCGCCATTATACGCTGGAACCTTATGGTAAATGCCTGGTTGCAGGATGATTCAGAGTTGGCCCAATTCCGCCCGCAATGAAAACTGATGTTGTGAAGTGAGGTTATCCGTTAGAAAATGTTTGAATCACCCGGTATAACTAGAGAACAAACAGACGCATATCGACTGGGCATCAAATGGCGCCAAACATCAATTTGACTAATTTTAATTTCACCCCCTGCCGCCCTTTTCAAACACAATCAATCAATCAATAGTGAGAGGATTAAAACTCCCCCACCCGCGTCCCCACACTTGTTTATACAGCGACTGTGTCGGGGGGGGCCAAAAGGGGAATGCGCGTCGAAAAAAAGGTTAGCACACCTTGGGGACAGGTCGTAAAAAACGTCTTGCACCCGAACAAACGGCCGTAGAGGGCGAAGTCCAACGCGCTCCTGATAATGGGCTCCGAAGTAAGGGGGCAAACGACTCCGATATTCCCCATATTTGTTTAGGACGCGGCATTAAAAAAATTACACGCGCATTTTCGCATAGATCATACAGTGTGGTCTGGACCATTGCAGGCTTTGTCTTAGAAAAGCTCTCGATTTCACACAAAAAAACTGAAATAAAATCACTCAGAGGTGGATTAAAAGTTGAGTTAAAAGCCTTGCTGCATTGTGCTAAAAACAACACCTGGTAAAAGGCAAAGGATGAATGCTCCCTTTGCTCTCGGACTAAGCTAGGTGAACTGTCCCCATCTCGTATGTGTAGCCTAAGGGATAATCGGACACGGGGCGAATGCTAAGCAGCATTGTCTGTTTTTCTTGGCCGGGGGGATCGTGTAGGACAAGACTTTGAGAGTGTATTGTAATTTTCTTTCGGATGTTATCCCCCCTTTTTGTCTGTAAGGATTTGCATGCATGGCTCTAAAATAAATTGCTCAGGTTTTTCACACAGAGAGAGTGAGTGAGGGTGTGAGTGTGTGAGTGTGTCTACTACTTACGCATAATTTAAGCTTGGTAAAACCGCGCCTAAACGGCCACATTGTGCATCAGAAGCCAACACATCCGGAAACAATGAATAAACAACTAGCTGAGCCTAATGAGGTGTGCAGTATCAATATGAAGGTGAATCGTAACAGACGATTGTTATCAGTTGGGTTGACAAAACGTGCAGGATTAACCCCATTACGCGTGTTTTTCCTGCACAATAACCCGCGTTATCGCTGCTATAAAATTGAATAAACAATGACAAGACACAAGAGTTTGCTTGAATGAACGCCCCATCATTCCATGATCACGATGCGGACCCACAAGGGAAATGGGCGCATCTTCATTAATAAACTATTAACCGAAACGCTGCCAATTATCCCCAATTTTCCTTACGTGTGTCCCCCCATAAAACGTTTATTAACATGGCCCGAGTTGAATAATGAATCAATGTTTACTTCTTGAATATTTCATAGTTTCGCTTTCTACCGACGAAATATCTATGTGACATGCGATAGCGCAACTTACATCGTTTTTGTTAATTTGCTTCAAATAGTGGTCGTGGATGGCCTTGTTGTGCAGCATTCGAGCCAGAGCTCCGCGTGGTTTGTACCCAGGATATGGCATGGCTGGACCTTCCGTATCTCCCATTGGATTTGGACGGTTTGGGCATAGTTCGCGTCCATTGGAACCATCCATCTGGAACCCAAAAACATTGTTCAAAGTTCACTCTTAAAGAACTCGGAAGGCTTAAGAGAGAGTATACAAATGTTATTCTAATTTTGAAAAATCGCTATGAACGCAGGGAGAGGCAATATGTAATTGTCCAGGCAGAAAAGAGCAAAATTTTCGCTTTAAAATCGAGTAAATAATTGAAGAAACCGTGAAAATAAGATTCAAAAGTACCTAGAACAATTTTGTGTGTGAGAGTGAATTTTACTTTTTAAAATATCAGTGAATTTTTCCAGAAAAACAAACTCTTTCAGAGGAGCAAAAGTTGTATCCACAGTGGCACTAAATTCACGATTTTCTGAGAGAAGTGAAATGACCAAATTCTAATAAATACGCAACAAAAATAGGACTTCAAACAAAAAAATGCATTTATTTGCCTTTTAAAAGCCACAGAACATCAGTCTTCGTTTGAAAAAATCATGAAAATTTAGTGAAAATACCAAAGAACAAATACACACTTTAAGAGTTACTTTCGGTAATTATCTAGAATGTCAGGCACCTGAATGCGCGGTTAACAATATGCTCACCCCATAGATGACCTCTTTACAAACAACTTTTCTTCGTGGTATATTTTGTGGAATTGTGATTTTCCAGCACTTTTTCCTCATTGAAAATCACTACATTCCCATAAGATAACAAAAAACGCCTGCATAGTTCGCACCCGTTCTCCACGGACAAAAATTAATACTTGATCACATGGCGCCAAATTTTCACCCAACAAATTACCATTTTGGAAAAAGAATCCAAAACTAACAGAAATTAACCGAAACTAATTCAAACACATACCTTGAAAATGCGTCTGCCAACAAATATAGTACAAACTAAATGTAGATTTGGCAAATGCGCAAATTTTTCCGAACGGAATCACTGTGAAATTGATATCTTGTGGAAAAGTGGTGAATTTCAATGAGTAAAAAGTGATCGAAAACCCCACTTTTGCAAAAAACATCACTAACAAAAATTGTAGAGAAAAATATTATTTATAAGGTGTCTATTTTAAATTTATTAAAATTATATTATATTATATTAAAATAAAACCAGTTATTTTGTAATTTTGACGCAATTGTACCCAAAAATATGAGTAATAATTAATAAATCTAAAATAAAATTGCACTTGAATCAGGCGGGCAGAGAAAAATATTGTAAAAGAAAACAAAACAAATATTTATTATATATAAATTTTATAAATTATTTGTCTAGCTTCAACCGCAACGACACAATAAATATAAACTATTATAACTAAATGTCAAGGGCTCTTTTAGCCGATAGGAATACGGCCGGTAGAGATGCGATAGCCACGGCCGTTTTTCCTGACTGAATTTTAGGTTATAAAAAAACTTACACTTGTTGAAGAATTTTCGGGAAACTCGTGCTGCCGGAGACTAGGAAATGGACTCAAACTAAGTTTTACCACACGGTTTGTCACATAGAACACTAAAATCGATTCAGACAGGCGTCAAAAACCAAACATTTACCAAAAACAAAACAAACATTGAGAAACGGGCAAGTTCACTCACCGACAATTGTCATCGGCGCCAGCGTTGCCGCTACCACTTACCATTTGATTCCCGACAAGAGCCTGCAAATCAAGGTGCTGCCAGGACTAATTGGAATTCTAACCAATTTCGGAACTTTGATTCCTTCGACAAAAAGCGTCGGTTTGAATCTAAGGGAAGTTCAAAAGACGTTCAAAACAGGACCTAACGGTTCAAAACGGTTGCATCCTCCGGGCAGAATTGGGGATGTTTTCAGCCACTTGGCAACGAGCCCGCTAAAATCAGCTTGAAAATAGAGCACTGTAAAGTGAATGGTCGATTGTGAAAGTCGACTTGGCTCTGGATCAAAAGGAGTTTTCGCATCGCGGCCAGTTAAAATGCAAAAAACCTCCAGCAGGAGCAATTGATCTGGAAAATTGTTTGCAATTTCCCTCCTATAGTCCACCCTTCAATCAGTCGTGTGGATCCCTTCAAGGGGGCATCGCATATCAAGCCAGCCGTCAATTAAAAGCGACCACGTAACACTCCACCATTTCCATTCTCTCCATTATTTACTTCAATATAACGAAAAGAAAACATAATGAAAACGAGCACGAAAACAATTACGGGCGCGGGGCGCTCGAGCGACAAATGATTGACATATTTGAATTATCTTTGCGCCCTTAATGACATCGGCTTGATTTACCTTGGTTCAGACTGGCGGTTTTCCGGAAAAATGTGCCAGTTTACCCCCCTATAAAAATTCAATTTAATTCAACCCTTTGCAACAAATTAGATTGGGAATTGGCCATGCCGAAGATACGGGATTTTTGCCACATTAAGGGGCTCAAGTAATTAGGAAAAGTCGTTTCATTGCCAAAGGCAATGAGAAAACTGAAAAAATTCGTCGTCGTTAAATTGGAGGAGGTAGAATTTGAAGAATGCCTGCCTGCATTTGTTTTTCGAAGATTTTTTTGAGATTAGTTTTGTGCACTTTCATGCTCGCAAGAAGAATGGACTTCATAATTTAAAGTTTCAAATGCAGATGAGTTTCTCTTTCAATCTTCTGAAAAGTTGCAGGTCTTGAAGCGAAAAAACTATGGCTCTTTGCAACATCAACTGGAAGATACCGATACAGAAGAGGTTGCCTTAAGTTCATGTTGCAAACAAACATTGTTTTCCTCTTCAAGATCTGCAACTTTTCAAAAAGTTTCCCGAGAAGAATGGACTTCATAATTTAAAGTTGCAAATGCAGATGAGTTTCTCTTTCAATCTTCTAAAAAGTTGCAGGTCTTGAAGCGAAAAAACTATGTCTCTTTGCAACATCAACTGGAAGATACAGATACAGAAGAGGTTGCCTTAAGTTCATGTTGCAAACAAACATTGTTTTCCTCTTCAAGATCTGCAACTTTTCAAAAAGTTTCCCGAGAAGAATGGACTTCATAATTTAAAGTTGCAAATGCAGATGAGTTTCTCTTTCAATCTTCTAAAAAGTTGCAGGTCTTGAAGCGAAAAAACTATGGCTCTTTGCAACATCAACTGGAAGATACAGATACAGAAGAGGTTGCCTTAAGTTCATGTTGCAAACAAACATTGTTTTCCTCTTCAAGATCTGCAACTTTTCGATAAGTTTCCCGAGAAGAATGGACTTCATAATTTAAAGTTGCAAATGCAGATGAGTTTCTCTTTCAATCTTCTAAAAAGTTGCAGGTCTTGAAGCGAAAAAACTATGGCTCTTTGCAACATCAACTGGAAGATACCGATACAGAAGAGGTTGCCTTAAGTTCATGTTGCAAACAAACATTGTTTTCCTCTTCAAGATCTGCAACTTTTCAAAAAGTTTCCCGAGAAGAATGGACTTCATAATTTAAAGTTGCAAATGCAGATGAGTTTCTCTTTCAATCTTCTGAAAAGTTGCAGGTCTTGAAGCGAAAAAACTATGGCTCTTTGCAACATCAACTGGAAGATACCGATACAGAAGAGGTTGCCTTAAGTTCATGTTGCAAACAAACATTGTTTTCCTCTTCAAGATCTGCAACTTTTCAAAAAGTTTCCCGAGAAGAATGGACTTCATAATTTAAAGTTCCAAATGCAGATGAGTTTCTCTTTCAATCTTCTAAAAAGTTGCAGGTCTTGAAGCCAAAAAACTATGGCTCTTTGCAACATCAACTGGAAGATACCGATACAGAAGAGGTTGCCTTAAGTTCATATTGCAAACAAACATTGTTTTCCTCTTCAAGATCTGCAACTTTTCAAAAAGTTTCCCGAGAAGAATGGACTTCATAATTTAAAGTTGCAAATGCAGATGAGTTTCTCTTTCAATCTTCTAAAAAGTTGCAGGTCTTGAAGCGAAAAAACTATGGCTCTTTGCAACATCAACTGGAAGATACCGATACAGAAGAGGTTGCCTTAAGTTCATGTTGCAAACAAACATTGTTTTCCTCTTCAAGATCTGCAACTTTTCAAAAAGTTTCCCGAGAAGAATGGACTTCATAATTTAAAGTTGCAAATGCAGATGAGTTTCTCTTTCAATCTTCTGAAAAGTTGCAGGTCTTGAAGCGAAAAAACTATGGCTCTTTGCAACATCAACTGGAAGATACCGATACAGAAGAGGTTGCCTTAAGTTCATGTTGCAAACAAACATTGTTTTCCTCTTCAAGATCTGCAACTTTTCAAAAAGTTTCCCGAGAAGAATGGACTTCATAATTTAAAGTTGCAAATGCAGATGAGTTTCGCTTTCAATCTTCTGAAAAGTTGCAGGTCTTGAAGCGAAAAAACTATGGCTCTTTGCAACATGAACTGGAAGATACCGATACAGAAGAGGTTGGCTTAAGTTCATGTTGCAAACAAACATTGTTTTCCTCTTCAAGATCTGCAACTTTTCAAAAAGTTTCCCGAGAAAAAACTCTTGCAGGAAGTAAATATTTCATGTTCTCTAGTCTGGGTTTTATTCGTCACGAAAATGGGTTTCCTCCAGTTCATGCGACCAACAACGTTCTTCTTTCAATCGTCTGAAAACCTTGCATTTTTCCAGTTTTTTTGGCAATTTTTCAAGGCTATAAAGCACAACCCTTTTTGGGAGGTTTCAATTTCTATATACATTTTAACGCCTTCGGTTTGACTCTGTTTGACCCTTTTACTCTTGCATAACAATTAAATACGCATCGGATTGGTTAAACGCAGCTCCAATCGAATTCGATGGGTGGTCGATCGGGCCATCAATAATCTATAGACTGTCCCAAGCTATTTGGCAGTGACGTCATTATTTGAGACACCATATGGAAATTTACTCATGTCCCAAACATTTTCTTTCATTATGCGTGGCTGCCAGCTTGAGCGTTTGTTCCCGGTTAATTGAAAAGATTCATTTTTGTGGAAACAGTTATTAAAATCAGTGCCGTGCCCGTAGGGCTCGGCACAACAATTGCATTGGAGTCTAACGTATTTGTTGAACAAAACGCATGTTTAGAGTGTTTTTCGTGTCCAAATCAGTGTCGTGCTAAAAAAGCGTAAAAGCTCGTTCACACGGTGACGTGATTAATATCGTGACATCTAATGCCGTGTGACAGTAGCCAGTGTCAAACCATTTTGATATGTGACACTAACGTCGCGAGACTGTGACCTTCAACTGTTCTGACAATGACACTAATGTCACGGTGTGAACGAGCTTTTAGATTGACTTTGTTGAGCAGTTTAGTTGAGACTCAATTGGAATTGGGAACCAATCAAGTGGTAAGAAACAAATGAGAAGCCGACTAGTCAGATAAGTAATGAAAGTGTAAACGCACTGTTTACCAAACTCGTGGTTGTTTTGCGGCCAGTTCGAGTTACAAGTTAATCGGTCGTGCCGTGATCGCAGCGCCCAACCGCTGATTAATAGCAATTAGATGAGAGCGCCCCAAAGGAAAAAAAGGCGCAAAGACCCAGAACGGCTGGAGGAGTTGGAGGAGCAGGAGGAGGAGGAGGCGATGAGGAATTTCACGGCAAGTTATCGCTTATCGGTTGATCGAGGGCAGCGCACCTCACTCGATACATATCGGGTGCGATACTAGGAGGAACTCGATTATTAGCCATTTTTACCGAAGAGGTTAATTAGGTAGAAGGAGAAAGAGGTAATTGGCGGTCGGATAATTGCCCGGTTCTGATCAAGCTGGTACGATTTTAATCGCAACATCGATACGGAGCCATATGAGTACCACTTGACTAGCACAGCTGTGAACCCTTGCAGGTTCAACCCATTCAGGCCAACTGTTCACATGAAATTTTTGAAAAAACCTCGCAGTCAGTGAAACATTAGCACCACGGAAGACATTGCTTTATGGCACCTGGTTCTTGGCAAAAATTTTGGCGGAAAAACAATACAAACCATCGAAATCAGTCCATCGATCTTATTCAAATGATGAATGCAAATTGCGACTGGAATCGAAGAGACAGTTATTTGGAAAAATTCCAACTCACTTCCGACTAATTGTGCTGTAAACAATTGAATTTAGCAAACTCTTAGAAAACGTTTCAATTACTACTAACAAAGAAGTGCCATCTTCGCAGCACGAATCGGTGTCAAATGATTGAATAAATGAAAACAGCTGCGGGCCCTCTTGTGCAAGAAAGATTTAACGGGGTTACATGTCGAAAATGAGACGAAAATCAGCAGGGGCTTAAACGAATTGAAATGGAACTGAAGATCTCAAAATGAACTGAAGATCTCTGCCTATTAGGTGAGGTACCGTTACTTATGCAAAGAAATCCATCATCCCGGATAATTAAGTCACAAACTTCCTATGCTGATTGTCATAGTGTCTTTCAGGTCGACAGAATGATGTCCAAGTCAAATTGTGAACAATTAGTTTGAGGGGCCTTTTGTTCCATACCGACAATCACAACAAAAACTGTTGTTAAACAGGTAGATTGACTTCACTAAAGGTGATAATTCGCCATGTGTCGGCAGCTACCAATATCTTGGAAATTTTCGGCTAAAATTTTCGTTACCAGAATGGCCACGAAAAGGTTCTGAAAATTATTTTTAAGTTACAAATAACGCAAATCAGAACATCGTCAAAACCATAACAAACATGTAGGTGAGTAGGAAGCATCGACTAAATTCACAACCTCAACAACAGTCACAAACATCGGTTTTTCAGCAGGCAAACTACGCAAAAATGTGTTAAATTTGCCATTGTTGTGCTGAGCCCCCTTTGGGCACAGCCACCACCATAACATTTTCGCGATGTTACCAGAAAAAACATACTTTTTTTGAAGAACTTGTTTCCTTAATAAAAGTTACGCCAGTACCAGTTTGACCATCTGCCTATGGGACACCCTGTATATACAGTAAAAAGAACTTCGGTTCTTATTGGCAGTTGAATCCAATGAGATATTCATTGATGCCAGCCAATCCCTTATCGACCGGTACACACACACACACACACATCCAAGAAAATATGTAAGAAAAAAGGGGCCTCCGAGTGTAAATGACATCATTATAACCTTAAAGTGCTCTCGCCCGCGTATCCCAGGGAAACTGAACGTGACGTCTCACCCCGCTAATGGCATACATGACAAGGGACCTCATCGATTTTTTTTAAATTCGCGAAGAAAGAATAAACAGCTTCCAGAGTCGCCCCCTTCCCAGTTTTCCTCATCGTCCTGGCTCTATATGTCTGCTCGCCTTCGCAGAGCGGCGAACGCGTCAGAAAATCGCGATTTCATAGAGAGCATCCACTGCCATTTGAATGCAATCGGCAATTAGAGCGAACAGAGCAAATAGAGCCCGCAGCGTGCTCTATGAGCAAATGCCGAGTCGTCCAGTCCGGCCATAGATCAATCAGTGATCAATAAAAACCGTCGTGCAATTACCCGGAGAGATCATACTGGAATCCAACACATACATTAAGTCAATTACCTTAAATGATCGTACCCGGTCGTACCTTGGGGGCCCAAAATGGCGTCCGGACATAAATCACGACAATCAGTGTCAATTTTAATATTTCTGCGGCTCGGGATGGTGTTTCTATTAAAAAATATCGTAATTCCAGCTGGGGGCCTACCAATCGACTTTCCCTGCAACCTCGCAGGGATAATACCATTTCGCCCTTAAATGACGCGACGACCAAGTTATTGTCGTGTAGGGAAAGATCCAAGATCAAGAGCCGAAGGTGTGTAATTACGGAAATTACACGAAAATTACCGAGTGAATTATGAGGCGACAGTACTCGGTGCCCATATACATCTCGTACACCATTCTCTTCGGCTCTTTTAATTGGTTTATAATTTTTCAGACCGGGGTATAATTTGGAGTGATTCCAGATTAAATTCGATCTGGCCGACGCCATTATAACTATTATAAGTATTGTGTCGGAGGGGGCAATTATAGACACTAATTTTACAGCAATTATGGCCATTTCCACAAAACAAAACCTAACCAGTGGTGTCCCATCTAGTCGTTATTTTTGAGGAGAGCAGGATTTGTTACTAATCGATACTGTGGAAGAATATCGATATTTAATTCTACCACTAAGATTCTTGTTTAGTTGGACCCTTTTCATCGTTTGTACTTAAAACATCTTAGTAACACAATGGAAAAGCAAAAGCGAAAGACACTTTTGATGTTGAATGGTTTATCCATGCATGCGCACTTCCATTTTCATGCAAAGTTGTTTTACCACAACGTTTCGGTTGGTAGATGGTCCAACCCATTTTCAGGCGCTCGCTGGCAACAACGACATTCAAAGCTATTTCTGTTATTTGCCAATGGGCAAACTGGCATTTCTGACTGAAGTTGATGTTGTGCCGAGCCCTCTGCGCCCGACACTGAATTTAGTCCATTATTTCAACTCACAAAATTTGAATAATTTTGGTTTTGTCCAAAATTCACTCAAGCACAACATTCAAATTAGACAGTGCTTAATTACGGTTGTGTATATTTTCCTGACTGTACTGATGATGGTGGAGAAAGACACCGAAACGTATTTGTGACATTTTAAATAATAAACAATAAAATTGACTGAAACCCAGGAATTTTTATTGGAATACAGTGCTTAATGTCAAAGTTGTGCCGAGCCCTTCGGGCACGACATTGGTTTGGACGCAAAAACACTCTAAACTTCTCTAGTGATCAGGATTTGGTCGAAAATCAGTGTCGTTCCCGAAGGGCTCGGCACAACAAACACATTAGACACTCTACACTTGCGCTTTGTTCAGGTTGTGCCACTAAGTCAGTGGCCGAAGGCCTCGGCACAACCAACGCATTAGACAGTGTTTAATGTCAAAGTTGTGCTGAGCCCTTCGAGCACGACACTGGTTTGGACGGAAAAACATTCTAAACTTCTCTAGTGATCAGTTTTAGGTCCAAAATCAGAGTCGTGTGTGTCGGCACAACCAATGGGAAACAAAAGAAAACCAAAATGATTGCGTTATTCGCCTACTAAAAAACCAGCATTTTGCGACGTTGCTTGATGTTGTGCCGAGCCCTCCGGGCACGACATTGAATTTACTCAATGTGTTCTTACAAAACTTCAATAATTTTGGTTTTACCCAAAAATCAGTGTCGTGCCCGAAGGGCTCGGCACAACAAAAGTAAAAGAAATTCCTTGCTTTATTTGCCTACTGATAAACTGACATTTGTGACTTTTGTTGATGTTGTGAATTGACTTGAATCCATGCGATGGTTTTAATTTACAAAATTTCAAAAACAAGGGCAAAACCCATTGCCCAAAAATCAGTGTCGTCGGCCCAAAAGACAGTGTTTAATGTCAAAGTTGTGCCGAGCCCTTCGGGCACGACGCTGGTTTGGACGCAAAAACATTCCAAACTTCTCTAGCGATCAGTTTTAGGTCCAAAATCAGTGTTGTGCCTGAAGGGCTCGGCACAACCAATGGGAAGCAAAAGAAAAAGACAATCCTTGCGTTGTTTGCCTACTGAAAAACCGACATTTTGTTGTCTGTGTTGTCCTTTCAACCCCTTCGGGGGCACGACACTGAATCAGTCGATAATTTCAACTCATAAAACTTGTATAATTTTGACCTTCTGGAAAAAAAATTAGATTTTGTCTCGTTTTGACTGAAATTTTCAGGACTTGAACATTCAAATGTCTTCCCCAGACTTTGTCTTCTCCAGACGGAAAAGTGGCTTCCAGGCCCGAATTGGAATAAGTATTTTTTTAAAAATTAAAATGGAAACTGGCATTTTCAAAATCGTGGCAAAAATCAGACTTTTTGGCGATTTTACTGAAATTTCCATAACTGCCAAATTGAAATGTCTTCTATAGTCAGAGAAAATTTGAAGTTGATGCTTGGTCTGGATTGGAAGCTGCAATTTTTTAAAACCGAAATTGGTTACTTGCAGAAGTTCATTTTTACCCCAGCATTGACTTGTTTGTTAAAAATCAACGTCGCATGCGATTTGATTGAAAATTCTCCACTTTTTAGACACAAATCTCCTCAATAACATGTGAAAATTTCAAGTTCTTTCAGGGCCTGGATTGGAAGCAGGAATTTTTCAAAGAGGAGCGTGTAAAAAGCGTAAATTTCTAGGTCAGGATTCACTTGCTTGGTCAAGATCAGCATTCGATGCGATTTAATTCAAATTTTCAGGACTTTCAGGCTCAAATGTCGTCAACAGTTGCTAAAAATTTCAAGTTGCCATTTGGTCTGGATTAAAAGTTATAATTTTTTTTATCTTGCTCGAGTATGGGCTGTCTTACAACACTGTCTTTTGAACAATATTCGTTGCTCTGGGGCTCGTAGAGTAACGAATGCTTACTTTTTCAACACCTAGAAATCCATCTGGTTCTTTCCGTGATCTGGCTTTCGTGTGCTTTTTGCAATTTTGACAAAAGCAACTTTTCAATTCACCTTGAGCTACGCCACTGGTTCTGATGGGGTCTCCAATAATTATCCTTCGCAATTATGTAGGAATAATTTTATATAAGAAAATAAAGGCCTGCAGGTATGGCCGGGTTATTAGCTCTAATTCATTTTTATGCGTCTTGGTTCATTAACTGATTTTTGCCTGATTTATTTGTGGGCCACTTTAAAGTCGTTATTATTAGGGCTTTTGGCGATAAAATGCGTGATTAGTTTCTCGGTCAAATTCGCTCTGTTTCGCTAGTTTTCAACCCGCACAGAGTCACAAAAGACAAAGAACCCAGAGGTGAAACTCCCCCCATCCCGAGCATTCGCCTTTGATAATTAACCATTAATTATGCATTTAATAAATTCCCGCTCGCTCACCAATAATTACCGGCAGATAATTCTCCTCCGGTAACCCGATAATATTCCGCAAAATCGTGACAAAGCCTCAAGTAACAAATTAATGAAATTATGAATTATGAAAATGCAACGCGATCGAGTCCGAGCAGGTCGCCCAAAGCGCCCATCATACCATGGTTGGTCATACCGCAACGGCGCTGTTTATTCTCCACCGTTTTTTTTTTCTCTCGGATTTCATTCGGCACTTGACCGCTAAGAAATCAAAATTTTATACACATCGACCGCATTTAATGAGAAAGATGAGAAAATTAATGGCAAACTAAGAGCAAAAATTTCCTGAAGATGAGTCAAAATCGAAACGTACTCCACTTATAGATCGCTCTTTACGCTACAAAATGCACCCAAAAGTGAATCTCTCCACTTTGTCAGTTCCACAATAAATAAATTGCAAATTGGGGCTTGCATAAACAGCCTCGTAAAATTAGCGCAGTTTTGAAAATTTTTCAAAAATAGACTGATTAGGACTAAAAATCGACACTTCGTGCGTTTATAGAAGTGACTTTGCCCTATAGAAGTGACTTTGCCCTACATAATACATCCAAAATTGACTTTCTTACTGTACAAGTTACAAAGAAAATAAATCCAAAACTGCGGCCTGCAAAAACCGCCACGTAAACGAGACGCAATTTTCAAAAAATGTTGAAAATTGCGTGATGATGACTGAAAATTAAAGGGATTTTGTACTTATAGAAGATACTTTGCCCTGCAAATGTGTTACAAAAGTGACTCTCTAACTTTGCAAGTTCCTTAGGAAATAAATGACTAACTGCGACTTGCTAAAATATTCGCGAAAATCACAAGCAAATTTCAAAAAATTCCCGAAAATTTCCTGAAGGTGATTCAAAATCGAAACGTTTTCCATGTATAGAACAGACCTTGCGCTACAAATGTGTTACAAAAGTGACTCGTTAACTTTGCAAGTTCCTGACGAAATAAATGTCAAACTGCGACTTGTTAAAATATTCGCGAAAATCACAAGCAAATTTGAAAAAATTGCCGAAAATTTCCTGAAGATGATTCAAAATCGAAACGTTTTCCACCTATAGAACAGACTTTGCCCTACAAATGTGTTACAAAAGTGACTCGTTAACTTTGCAAGTTCCTGAGGAAATAAATATCAAACCGCGACTTGCTTAAATATTCGCGAAAATCACAAGCAAATTTGAAAAAATTCCCGAAAATTTCCTGAAGATGATTCAAAATCGAAACGTTTTCCATCTATAGAACAGACTTTGCGCTACAAATCTGTTACAAAAGTGACTCGTTAACTTTGCAAGTTCCTGACGAAATAAATGTCAAACTGCGACTTGTTAAAATATTCGCGAAAATCACAAGCAAATTTGAAAAAATTCCCGAAAATTTCCTGAAGATGATTCAAAATCGAAACGTTTTCCATCTATAGAACAGACCTTGCGCTACAAATGTGTTACAAAAGTGACTCGTTACCTTTGCAAGATCCTGAGGAAATAAATGTCAAACTACGACTTGCTTAAATATTCGCGAAAATCACAAGCAAATTTGAAAAAATTCCCGAAAATTTCCTGAAGATGATTCAAAATCGAAACGTTTTCCATCTAAAGAACAGACTTTGCGCTACAAATTTGTTACAAAAGTGACTCGTTAACTTTGCAAGTTCCTGACGAAATAAATGTCAAACTGCGACTTGTTAAAATATTCGCGAAAATCACAAGCAAATTTGAAAAAATTGCCGAAAATTTCCTGAAGATGATTCAAAATCGAAACGTTTTCCATCTATAGAACAGACCTTGCGCTACAAATGTGTTACAAAAGTGACTCATTAACTTTGCAAGTTCCTGAGGAAATAAATATCAAACTGCGACTTGCTAAAATATTCGCGAAAATCACAAGCAAATTTGAAAAAATTCCCGAAAATTTCCTGAAGATGATTCAAAATCGAAACGTTTTCCATCTATAGAACAGACCTTGCGCTACAAACGTGTTACAAAAGTGACTCGTTAACTTTGCAAGTTCCTGAGGAAATATATATCAAACTATGACTTGCTTAAATATTCGCGAAAATCACAAGCAAATTTGAAAAAATAGCCGAAAATTTCCTGAAGATGATTCAAAATCGAAACGTTTTCTATCTATAGAACAGACCTTGCGCTACAAATGTGTTACAAAAGTGACTCATTAACTTTTCAAGTTCCTGAGGAAATATATATCAAACTATGACTTGCTTAAATATTCGCGAAAATCACAAGCAAATTTGAAAAAATTGCCGAAAATTTCCTGAAGATGATTCAAAATCGAAACGTTTTCCATCTATAGAACAGACCTTGCGCTACAAATGTGTTACAAAAGTGACTCGTTACCTTTGCAAGATCCTGAGGAAATAAATGTCAAACTACGACTTGCTTAAATATTCGCGAAAATCACATGCAAATTTAAAAAATTCTTGAAATTAACCTGATGATGACTGAAACTCAAAACCTTTGAAACTCGCATCACAGACTTTGCCCTACAAAAGGCATGCCGAAGCGAACCTAAATACATAACTGTCGACATCCGGGCTGCAAAAACCGCACAGTAAACCAAACGCATTTTTGAAAAATCCTAAAAAATTGTCTGATGATGGCTGAAAATCAAAACTTTGTGCACTAAGAGGAGGGAATTTGCTCTATACAACACATCGGAAACTGACTTTCTGGCTTCGCCAGTGACAAAGGAAATCAATGCGAAACTTCGACCTGCAAAAACCAACACGATAATAAAGCGCAACTTTGAAAAATTATTGCAAATTTCCTGATGATGGCTGATAATCGAAACTTTCTCCACTAGTAAACTAGACTTTGTTAAACAAACGACATGCAAAAGCGTCTCGCTGAAATGGATAATTCGTGAATAAATAACTGCCAAACTCCGGCCTACAAAAACAAACCTCGTAAACGAAACACAGTTTTGAAAAATTAACAAAAAATACCCTGATGATGACTGAAAATCGAAACTTTGTCCACTAATAGAAGGGACTTTGCCTTACAAAAAGCATTGAAAATTGACTTTTTTGTTTCCGGCCTACAAAAACAAATATTCATTTCGATCTCACATACGTAGGCAGCATCAAACAAGCGACATTCATTGATGATGAATCGACCCATTCCCGATCGCACAAACAGGTCGGAATTAATTAAGCAACAAACTAACTCCCTTTAATTTATTTAATCATCTACAAAGTAAGATTGGTACCTGAACGCTCATGAATAAATAAAGTAATGCCCGTATCGATTGTTAATGTGCCAACAGAGCAACACGCCCCGCAGTTATCGAGAATGTTTCTACATTTAGAAACGGGAATAATTAATATTACTAAACAATAAAAATTCTTGAGGAGTAAGCTGGTCATTCGAGATCGCATATCTTAAAAGAGTTTGCTTGTCGTGCTTCAAAATACCATTAATTAAAACTATTAACGCTGTATAGGGTCGTCACGCTTTCGGGTCCTCGATGGCTTTAATGGGGGCCAGCAATGTTTTTTTGTGGTTTAAATTTTTTTTTATGTCCACCCTGTATAGGGGGGTGTGTTTACTTCAGAAGCTTTTGGGTTAAATCTTCACCCCCTGGAGCAGTTAGAACACAAGATTCGGCGAGAAAGTAAAATTCTGTGCAGTTTTTTACTAGTTCTTCTTCTTGGTCTGAGCGTCTTCACTGAAAGTTGCCTCACAGCCTGGGAATTCTGATTTTGGATGCGGATGTGCAAAACAGTTTCACAAGGGACTTCGTCCTGCGACTTTTTCTTTCATGATTAGCGGCAGCAAGGAAAATCGATAGATTTTTGTGTCTTAAAGTCCTTAAACTACCTCTAATTGCTGCAAAGCCGGATTTTTTTATTGGCAAAATTGTTGGTTTATAGGGAGCGGTTTTTGGTCAAAAGCCGATTAATCGAGAGGTTTATAGTGTTTTTTGCTCCCAAGCCAGTGTCGTGCCCGAAGGGCTCGACACAACTTTCACATTAAACAATCTCTAATGCGTTTGTTGTTTGGAGTCCTTCGGGCACGATACTGATTTTTGAACAAAAAGTGATCACTAGAGAAGTTTAGAGTGTTTTTGCGTCCAAACCAGTGTCGTGCCCGAAGGGTTCGGCACAACTTTGACATTAAACCCTCTCTAATGCGTTTGTTGTGTCGAGTTCTTCGGGGACGACACTGATTTTTGATCAAAAAGTGATCACTAGAGAAGTTTAGAGTGTTTTTGCGTCCAAACCAGTGTCGTGCCCGAAGGGTTCGGCACAACTTTGACATTAAACCCTCTCTAATGCGTTTGTTGTGCATCGGGTCTAAAAGCTGGAAAGTTTTCAATCAAATCGCCAAAATCTGGATTTTTCTGGAATTAAACTCTTTCTTTTAAAAAACTACATCTACCAATTTATAGACCCAGCATTAACTTAAGGTTCTCACAATTTTTGTGTCTGAAAGTCCTAAAAAACGGGGTCAAAAAGCCTAATTATAAGTCAAGACTACACAAGTCAATGCTGGTCTGAAAACGCCTGTTTTCATCCAATTACTCGCCTTGTTTGACAATCTTGCAACTTCTAATGCAGATCGGGCATCAACTTGAAATTTTCTACGACTAAAGAAGACACTTTGATCTGACAGTGCTGTAGATTGCAGTAAAGTGGCAACAGAATCTGATTTTTAGCGGACAAGTTAATATCGGGCTAAAAACCTCATCCAATTCGTACCAAGCAGCAACCTGAAAGTGTCTCCGTCCGTACAGGACATTTCCGTGTTAAGGTCCGGAAAATTTCAGTCAAATCGCATTGAAACAGCAAGTTTGATTGGCATCTAAAAGCGAGAGAATAACGAGCTTGCATCACCCGGTAGAGGATTTTAATAAATATATGTTTTATCATTTGTCATTTGGAGTGTTCGTATGCGTGGGCCTAATGGCATTCATAATTAATTAAAGCCAAAAGTATTTAATTATTGAACGGGGCCGGGCCCATAAACAAAATAAAAGACGCTCGTTGTGTATTGTGTTGTTTTAAAAGGCAAAAGTTTTCGGTTACACCGTTAGAATGTCGAATCGATATAATGGGTCCTGGTTGCTAATCGCATTCTTCTGTTGTGTGATGGACATCGGCACCCACGTGCCCGATTTCTAATTGCGATCCCAACTCCATAAGGAAAAAGTCCCATTTATCAGCCATTATACCTTTACTTGCTCTGCATTATTCCTAATTACGTTTCACACCCGCTTGTACAGTCGGCCGAAGGAATGGGCGATTCTGGCGGGCGCTCTTCACATTGCCAGACTTTGTCTGGACCGCTCCGCACACATATGTATCTATACTGAACCCGGTAGTATATTACCATTAGAAACTTCACAACGGTCCAGACAAGTCAGTGGGCTGGAAAACGGGAAAAATCCTGGAAACCCGACAGAATTCCGTGCGTTGCTTGGGCGTCTTAATATTGAAATATTTTCGCTGAAAATTGATATTGTTATGAGTTTTGTTTTTGATGTATGGAGAAAGCGGCCATGTTTGCGTTCCGGCTAAAATCCCCCTCTGCGGCCCGGTTCCAGGGGAGCACAGCAGGTATGCACCCACACATGAATGTTTTAAATTAGTTTTCCCAAGTTTCTTTGAATATTCAAATCCCCTCGGGCACGCCACTGTCCTCACATATCACGGGGAAATAAAAGGCGTACCGGAAAAAAACGCGGATTAATTTAAAAGTGATTGTCCAAATAATAAAAATAACAAACGAGCGTCCAAATTTATCGACCACGAAATTTCGAGATTGAAGACCTCTACGCGCGATCAAGCGAGAACCAAACAATTAACTGATTGTTGTGGGAAACTAAAAACAAAACTAGGCAAAAACTGGTCCATTGTTCGACAGCGACTAACAAATTTATTACGTGGACTTTATTAATCAGGTTTTGTGTCTAATATCGATGCCCAAGCTGGAAAAACTCCTTCAGCCTGCAACCCAAAACTTGTCTTGCAAAGCAACATGAGTTTTTGCCCCAAACACCCGCTTTAGAGAAAACAGAAAAGAAAATGAGAGACAGTCTTCAGTTCAGCTGTAGGTACGGGAAAAATGCTTCCGAGTGCAACCCAAACTTTGCTTTACAGCAGCGTTCGACTGGTTGAGGCTAAGGAAAAAGAATCTTCCTCCCAAACACCAGCTTTAGATCCACGTTTCCTTGCGCTTTCTTCAGAGAAATTCAGTTGAAATCCCAGAATTTTTGCGGAAAAATGAGAGACAGTCTTCAGTTCAGCTTTGGGTACGGGAAAAATGCTTCCGAGTGCAACCCAAACTTTGCTTTACAGCAGCGATCGACTGGTTGAGGCTAAGGAAAAGGAATCTTCCTCCCAAACACCAGCTTTAGAGCGACGTTTCCTTGCGCGTTCTTTAGAGAACTTAAGTTGAAATCCCAGAATTTTTTGCGGAAAAATGAGAGACAGTCTTCAGTTCAGCTTTGGGTACGGGAAAAATGCTTCCGAGTGCAACCCAAACTTTGCTTTACAGCAGCGCTCGACTGGTTGAGGCTAAGGAAAAGGAATCTTCCTCCCAAACACCAGCTTTAGAGCGACGTTTCCTTGCGCGTTCTTTAGAGAACTTAAGTTGAAATCCCAGAATTTTTTGCGGAAAAATGAGAGACAGTCTTCAGTTCAGCTTTGGGTACGGGAAAAATGCTTCCGAGTGCAACCCAAACTTTGCTTTACAGCAGCGATCGACTGGTTGAGGCTAAGGAAAAGGAATCTTCCTCCCAAACACCAGCTTTAGAACCACGTTTTCTTGCGCTTTCTTTAGAGAAATTCAGTTGAAATCCCAAAAATTTTTTAGTTCAAATCTAAAAAAATCAGAGCTGAATTTTGTCAGTTGCACACTTTAATGATGAGCACCTAAAGGTGCCCAGAGGTCAAGGTGTGGGTTGCATTCCATCGTTTTCTTCCACCTCTATCGAGCATTGTGGCCCAGAAGAAGACTGCCATCCTCCAAAGTACCTGCAGCTTGGCCAGTCATATAGCACGGAACATAATAGGGAAAATTAGCATACGATTTTAGCGTGGACGACCAAATGGATACTGGGCAGAGCGGCCGGAATTTGTCGGACACAAATTGCGACGAACCGCTGTACTAAGTGCACATTATTTAATAATTATTCTGATAAATCAAAACAACAAATCGTATATTTAAGTTCGCGGTACGTTAAAAATAAGCTTATTTAATTATGGTTTATTAGCCCCCTCTGGGCGGCGATTGGTGTCGATGGTGCCCCCTTTCCAAAAGAGTTGCTCGATCAGTGGCGGAGGCGTAGAATTTTCCCCGACTTGTTGCTGAGCCTGATTAGCCAAAGCAACGACAAATCGAGGAAAGAACAAATTTCATTAGAATCGCAGCCGGGACGATGGGCACGCCACGTCCCGACACGAGATCAGGATTTATGCCGCAATAACTAATACTTTCTCATTTCTTCCAATTAAGAGCAAACACACTTGCCCGTATTTTATCTCCTATTATTGTTTGCCATCTTTTTCGAATTACGCGCCACAGTCTGTGTGTGTGTGTGTGCGTGTGTGTACATAAATCCCGATGGGGATAAATCAGACCAGGCCATGCTGGGAAAATGTCCTCAATTCACTAGATTAAAAACGTGATCTTGGCCGCTCCGCATATGGGGGTAGGTTAGTTTGAGTCTATTTTCCAATTGCTTCAATTATCCTGCATGAAAGCAGCAAGCAATCCAGTCTAAAATCACAGTTCAAAACGTGTGGGGGTAATGGGATATGTTGGGCGCACCCTGTATTGAAAAGTCCATGTTGCCACAGTTTATTTTCCGATTAAACAAATTTGCCGCACATACAATATTTTTGCGTCCAAAATTTTTCGCCCAAAATTCAGAACATCGATGGTAGTGACTATTCGTCACATGCAGGGGCTTGAGATTGGAAGCCATCGACGTTCTAAATAGTAGACAAACGGTTTAAACAATCGCGGATTTTCGAGTTATTGGGTCGTCGATGGGAATTTCGTTTCGATCCTGATGTTTCGCTGGCATGCAGGGCTAGCATCTTCAGAGGCGGTTGCACCTTAGTGCAAACCCGAAAATCGCGCAAGAAGGTTGAAATAAAACCTTCTGACTCAGAGACGCGGGTTTTTTTTAACCAAAATCGCATACTCTAAACGCGGAAGAAGTGGAAATGGTAAATAAAGCCATTCATCCAACAACTGAGTTGGAGTGGAAAACAAGCAAACAATTATTAAACGATTTGCATAAATTAAGGTCCCAGCCATCTGGAAAAATCAACGGCTGTTAAAACGCGCTCTTTATCTCTTTAACTAACTAATCTCGGGATCTCAATCATAATTTCAGCCTCAGTTGCCGTTATCTCGGAAATCTCGAAACTCACAATTACACTTTGCCCGTTTAAGGTCCCCCCTGTTTAACTTAATTTAACTTTAATTAGTCGGTTTAGCGGCTGAACTCGGTTAACACATTTTTTTTAATTAATTTCAATTAGTTTCGTGCTGCTGCTTCCACGGAGATCCACAAGAATCTGGTTGATGGCGAGGAAACGAAATTTGTCGGCGGGATTAAATATCGTTGTGAAACAGCGGGCACATTATTTGAAGAAGAGAAAAACGGAGAAAAATGATGGGATGGGCACACGCATAAAGCATGGGTTTTGTGTCAAATTTCACCATATGTTAATGGGCAAGTTTACGGAAATGAAACTGGAAAATACCTCGTTTGACTGTAAATGAAGCCGTCTTATCGTAATATATGCTTCCAATAGAGTCATAAATAGCCACCTACGGTCGTAATTAAAAATCTCTTGAAGATCCATTAAAACGTTTCCATTCTGACCATACGTTTGAAGCGGACATGTGGGTGGCATCCATATTTATTGTGTAGAAATAAAGAATCGTTTGCACCAATTTGTGCGTCTAAATTGCTTGAAAGTGGCCAACCAAAGCCGTTTACATAATGTCCATTATTTTTCGGAACATTCGTCGTTGTTTACGCAAAACCTGCCAAACGATTTCTTTTGTACCGGACTAATAGGAATTCTAATTTGTGTTGCGGTCAGACTTCATTTCCAGTTAATTGTTCGGCTCATGCACAGGTGTAAGGCTCGATTTCTCGACAGGAATTATTGTTACACGTGGTACACGCGGTACACGCGGTTCGTTAATTTAAATTGCTTCAGCTTCAAGCTGGAGATTTGCTGTTTAATACCAGACTAAATCTCAACTAGGAGTTTGGGTCATTTCTTCAAGAGGTTTAGTTCGGTTGACCAAAGCAATTCTTAGAGAAAACTGCCTGGTGTTATCCAGAACAGAAACGTCAGGTTCTAAACCTTATGGGCCACGACCTACAAGCCTGGAAAAACAATATTTTTCTATTGAGTCCGGCCGTGAAAGCCTAGGTTCCCTGATAACACGCCTCTACGGGGAGGAAAAATCAAGAGTGATCCCAATGGACTAAGGCAAAAGAGAACAGATCAAACAGCCCAAGCTAAAAGGAACCACAAAAGGACTCAGCAGGCTTTGGTGCGGGAACGCGTCCACAATATACGGACCGAGATAGCACATGTTAAGAGGGAACTCTGTGACCTAACCAATTCCTTAGGGAACACCACATGCATCGGAGGGACTGGAACAAAGTTGGCAATCGGAGACTCAGCAACAAAACGCCAAAAGAAGAAATATGAGGCCCCGGATATATTGCGCAGAAACCCGACAACATCCGGGAATACAACTAAAGTTGTGGTTAATTTATCACGGAGGACACTAACTGAAGATCAACCCAATGTGTTTCCCAAAGGAGGAGATTTTGCCATTTCACCGACCTCAGTCCCGGTGGAAGACATTGTCGCACATGTAGAGGCAGGCAAATTAGCTCAATTCCCAGAACCCCAGAATCCAATCCACGATGGATCAGGAAAAGGACAGTAAGCTCGCTTTTTTGGACGTCCTGATCGGAAGGAAGAACGATGGAACACCAGGATATACGGTATAAAGAAAACCAACTCACACCGACAGATACCTACACAGACTCTCAAATCATCAATCCGCCGCAGAAGAGAGGAATGATCAAGACTCTGGCGGAACCAGCTTGTAGAATATGCCAACCAGAGCACCTTCAGGAGGAAATGGATCATCTGGAGCAAGCCTTTGCTAACAACAGAACCACTGCGAAGGAGACTAGGCCGGAGAAAGGATTTGCTTCATTATGGTATATAGAGAATGTTGCTGACATGATCGGCAAACCAGTGAAAAAAAATCAGATAAAAGCATCTTCAAACCTGCAAAAACCATAAAACAGAGTCTCAGGTCTGCAAAGGGTAAGAGGCCTCGTTTGCCTACTCCCGGAGTCTACCGGATCCGATGCAGCTGTGGATCGGTCTATGTAGGCACTACAAAAAGAAGCATCTAGACAAGGCTAACCGAACACAAGGGGAATTGTTCGAAGAAACCCAGGTGCTGGATAGGGGCGATCGGTACTATCCAAGGATTTTTAGAGAGCCCATTGAGATCCAAAAACACAAGGAAACTTTCAATCGAAAAGAAGAGGGTTTCAATTTAAGTAGAACATGGCAATCGGCCCTCCAAAGAACACAGATCGCACCATTTAAACGAAGAGATGTCGACTGGTAGCGGGCCCAGAGAGACAGTCCAGACAGGAGTTGAATCAGTCCTCATCGCCGTTGATAATGTCTGCCACAGTTGCAGACGAAACGTCAGGTTCTAAACCTTATGCACCACGGCCTACAAGCACGGAAAAACAATATTTTTCTTCTGAGTCCGGCCGTGACAGCCTACATTCTGTTTGATTGTCTCTTTTTTACGCTCTTTTTCTTAATTTGCTCGACTGTTTTGCAACCGCTGCTTCCAGCTCATTTTTCTTGCATCTACATTGATTACGGGTTTTTTGAATACTTACTGACATCGGCAGAAAAATATTCATTTGCCTCCAAGCGCCAAAACAGAAACGAAGGTTCGGTAAACACCTTTTTATCTGAACGGAAAACTCGGGTTTTGCGGGTTTTCATTGTGGCTGCATTTAATAAAGCAATCTGCCCCATGCTGCTGCCCAATTTGTCGCAGAACCGGGCAACTTCACTTCCATAACCTCACTTCACAACATCAGTTTTCATTGCAGAGAAGCATCTCTGGCTGCTATATTGCAGCTGGATTTTAAAGGAAACATTTCTGGAGCGGTAAAGATGCAGCCCCTGTTTGAGAGGTGGTTTGCTTGACGCGCCACCACTCTGAAGCTGCATGCCACTAGTGTTAGCGAAACGTCCGGAAGAAATCACCACGGCTTAAATTTCCGAAAAACTGATCAGTTTCTAGCAATGGTTAGTTTGGGTTTACTATTTTCCATGTCCCGTATCTTGGCAAAGACGTAGTTGCGACGCATTTGCCAGTGTTCAATGTCGAAGTTGTGCCGAGCCCTTCGGGCACGACACTGGCTTAGACGCGAAAAACACTAAGCTTCTCGATTGATCAGGTTTTGTGAAAAATCTCACTCAAAACAACTCGCAGATTTGCGTCGAAAATCCGACGACTTTCAGTGTCCCCAAGAAGGGTAAACTATAGGCATGTTTGCCATTGTTATACATTTAAACTCTTCGTTAGAAGAAGAGCATTCAAATGGTACCCACAAATACTCTGGCCTGATTAGAAATATTTCTAAATAGCAGTTAATACCAGACAAAGAACCAACCACCGCAGGTCTTGGACTATAAAAGCAATCCTTCCAAATGAGTTTCCCAAATAGGAATGCGATTGATATTCAATTACGGTGTGTGTTTTTTCCTTAGAACGCTCCTCTTTTTCCAATCGCCCACATTTAATCACCTGAAATTGGACTTTGTAACATTTTAATCGATTCGAGGCTCGATTATTATAACCTGGCATCCTGTCCAATATTATTCGAGATGACTTGAGCTTTTTGGGAAATCGGTCGAATATCGAGTGTGTATCTACAGGGTGATTCAAAAATCATTCATTGATGTTAAAAAAGTCCTCTGCTACAATTTTTTCATGACAATTCAAAGCGGCAACGATGGTTTTCGTCATTATCAGGTGGATAGTTTCCTTCAAGAATAAAAGCATTTGTCAAATTGTGACTTTGTTTGAAGCTTCTTTCACAAAATGTACACCAACATCGAGTTTGTTATGGGGGAATACCACAGCAACAGAGCAGAAGCTGTAAGAACTTACACCAACAAAGAGCTAGAGGGACTGAACCATTGGCTCCAGGAATAGCAGGCAGATAGTGGACGACCAAGAGGTGTTCGGGCTCGAGACCTAGAGGAGCAGGTATTGGAGATAATGCACCAGAGCCTTCCAGGACTACTCGGAGCACTATGCCAGGCAACTTGAGACAGAAAGCAGGAGGCCGACGAAGAAAGTGAAAACTAAATTTCCACATGAAGTAATTTAAATTTAGGCTGCCATCCCGGGGTCCTTTATCGATTCGTATCCATTTGGACCTGCGAAAACTAGCTTTTTCCTTATATCTACATACTGGAGTGGCGCTCAAATAAAACAGTGGCCCAGCGAAACGACGAGTTGGGGAAACGGGATTTCGTGGCGAATATTTGACGGATCGCTTGTCTCCCTAAGATGCTGCTTTCAATTTGCCTAATGACGTCTCCCGGTTGTCACGGGCACACGTTGAGACGTTCCCTAATTGGACTCTTTGCGAGTGCGCCACTGAGAACATAGGTGTGGCTTAAAATACATTCGTGTAAATTGTCCCTTTCCCTCCGCAAACCCTTTGGCAGGGCGCAATTAATCCGGCCGCTCATTAAATTCATTAATTTTTTCTCTTGTTGTCAAGCCGGCGATAATCAGCCGTCATTAAATCTTTTTTCCAGTCAGATTTCGCGTAATTTTGAATCATCTAATTATAATGACGAGTAATTGCGAGGCTCGAATGCTGGCCGCCTTCTTGTTGTTATTAATTTAATAACTCTAATTAAAGGAGATTATTAAATCGGGGTTGGAAAAGGGTTCGGTCCGCGTGTTTGGGTGTTTTAATCAAAATTTTAAGAAGCCCATTATTTGCCAAACGTCCTGCGGCCACAATCATCGGTTTTTCATCAATGTTTCGCTCATTAATTGCTAATGTTCTGAGGAGGTTGAGAGTTTTAAGGTGATACTGCGACATTCTTTGGCTCAAAAAAACACCGTCTGATCTAAAGTTTATTGGAAAAAATAACGTCCTTTCCTTTGTCCGATGTAAAGTTGATATTTGCATGAACCTGCCGCGCTCATCCGCACTGGGCAAGTGGAATTTCATTGACTGTCTTGGTACAAACACTCGCGGAAATTTTTCCTTTGTGTATGGAATTAGGTCATTTTCTTTCGCGTAAACATTAGCCAGTTGCCGATATTTTTCTGCTCTTGGCAAAATCTTGCAGCGAAAAACGAACTTTTTCTGTTTCCTTGCTATTTAACAATTTCAGCCACTGACTGTAAACGTTACAGGAAGCGATTATGTTTTGTGTTAAAAAACTAATTGTCAAGCGTTTTCCATTGAAAAAATGACCGACAAAGTTTTTAGGTGTGTTTATACATGACGAGCCGAACCCGAGCCGAGTGTGAGCCGAGCCGTGTGCGCACCAGTGTGCTTATTTTTGACTAACGAGCTTTGTCTTATCCGTTTGGCACTAAAACCTCGGGACGACTCTACCACGAACTTTTTTGTTGCCACATGATTTAATTCATTTTTTTCCCTTTAAACACTCTCTAATGCGTTTGTTGTGCCGAACCCTTCGGGCACGACACTGATTTTTGACCAAATACTGATCACTAGAGAAGTTTGGAGTGCTTTTGCGTCCAAACCAATTTCTACATCAAATATTGTCTAATACGTTTGTTGTTCATTATTATCAAAACCTCAAAAATATTTGCAACGTGTAACGCAAACGCAACGTGTAAACTGTCAACATTCGTTAAAATAATTATAATAAAAAAAATAATAAATTAGTAAATAATTGTTTGTACAGGAGATATAAAAATACAAACATTTATTAACGAACCAAGTACCCTTTTTAATATTTCCACGCATTAAAAAAGATCACGCTTCCGTCCAAACACGGCAATTTATGTAGTAAATGTTGGTTCCAAAATTAGTGAAAGTCGATATGGGCGTTTAGAAATTATTGGGAAAAAAGCGATATTAATTTGAGAAATTTGGCGCTTGAAGCGGCAAAATGAAGCAACATTGGAACTAGGTAAGTTTGCCTAGGTTGGTTATGCGTTGTACAGTCATTTCAGGGACACCCTGTATGCATTGGGCTCGACAGCAACAGGGTGACCGTCCAACACGCCCAAATTGAGTTCAGTTTGGCAGCGATGGAGCGAGCCAGTCTATTCCAAAAAAATTATTTGATTTTTGTTTAATTTTCCAGTTTAAAACCGACTGCAGAATGATATTTCATAATGTCCATGACAATTAAATAGATCAATATATTAGATTTAATTATATGTATTCAGCTTCAAAGTGTTGCTTTAGAGCAGAATTAGTACCATTTTTTGGCCAAATGCTTACGGGACACACTGTACTTTTTTTCTTCCTAGGTTACAAAATTAATTGATTTTTGATTAGTTTCCAAATTTAAAACCGATGGCAGAACGATATTTAATAATGTCGAAGACAATAAAAAAATAGTTATATTTAATTATAATTATTGGGCTCGGGAGTAACAGCGCAACCGTCCACCACACCCAAATGGAGTTCAGCTCGTACCGCGCTGGCACCGCCGCACGCGTTTTGAGAGACGTCAGGCAATGCTTACTTTACATTTTTGTAACTTGAGTTGGTCTATAAGCGAAAATAATGCAAAAATGTGCACTCACCCCCAGTTCGCAAGTCGATGGTGTTGAAACTCTGCAATAATCCAGGCGGAAATGGGTTTAGTGCTCCAAGGCCAGGCCCCCGAACTCATTTGGCAGTAAACGTCACCTCGCGACTGGAAAATCGATTTTTCCTGCTAAAAACGCCCTGTTGGTCAGAAATTTCACTGGAAAACAACCGAAGGCACTTTGGTGGTTGATGCACAGTAGATTTTCGGGTTTAAATCGCGATAAAACCGGCATTTTCGGGTACTTTGAAAGCGCAATTCACGCAGCTTCGAATCGGCGGTTGACAACTGAAGAAAATAGGTTAAGTGGAGCTGCAACATGCGTGTACGTATGGGTGCGTGCAATCCAACAGTTAATTCGAGAGTTGATGATTGTTACAATCAGTTTCTTAGAATTACAGTTCACTCTTTAAATATCTTTGGTTCTGTGGTTCTTTGGTTGCCACGTTGGCAACTCTGTATTTTGACGTTGCGTCAAAGACAAGGAAGGAGGAAATCGGAAGTCGCTACCCTTCTTCCGGGGACAACAGGTTACTCTGGTGGTTCCACCAAAACCCAACAGTTCTTTGGTACCTTCAGTCTAGTGAATCCATTAATCGCATTATTGGATTAAAAAGAAAGCAACGCTATAATTAGGACCATTTTCTGAATGGAGCAAACCCGATGGCTAGACGGAACCAAACAATAAATATAGGAACGAAAACGCGAAACCCGATAAAAGAAGACCGAACGGATGTGTCTAATTAAGAGTGATTCTGGGGCTGGGCCTGATGAGTACTAATTGCCGGCCTTTTCGACTGATCGAGACTGATTTGTCTGCGCTCTGTTCCTGTTGATACCATCATCATTTCGTCGATAATCCAGGCAAGAATTTCTAATTTTTCCGGGTACCCTGGCGTAGGGTATATTCAGGGCGACGTCGACGACGTCGGCGTCCTTGCATACATTCCAATAAGATCGGCTGATTGAGCCTCGCAAGATGGCGCTTTGCGCGATGAATAAAACATCGCATCCTCCAGAGTCGAAATTGAAAATTGAAAAGAGCCTTCGAGTGTATATATGCGGAGCCGCTCACTCTGTTTAAGGGATTGGTCTCGCTGATGCGAAAAGAATACACTCCACCGTGTGTTTTTCATTTCGATATTCCAACAGGGCTCTTTACCTTTGCACTTAGACGCTTTTGATGGCTTTCTGGATAGTATTTGCTAGTTGGATGGTGCCTTGCCGTGCCTTTGGGCCTTAATTAGAACAATTGGCTCGTTTGCTCCAAGGAGTCGGTTGCGTACAACATTTTGCAGATCTTTTGTGTTTGTACTTAGTCGATACAAGTGCAGGTTCGAGGTAAAGCTTTCCTGAAACAATAATCGACTGGCGATTTGATGGGTTGATTGCACGCAACCATACATACACGCATGTCGCAGCTACACTCAACCTCGTACTTCAGTTGTCGACCGCCGATTCGAAGCTGCGTGAATCACGCTTTCAAAATACCCGAAAATGCCGGTTTCATCGCGATTTTAACCCGAAATTCGATTGTGCATCAACCACCAAAGTACCTTCGGTTGCTTTTCAGTGAAATTCGTGACCAACAGGGCGTGTTTAGCAGGGAAAATCGATTTTCCAGTCGCGAGGTGACGTTTACTGCCAAATGAGTTCAAGGGCCTGGCCTTGGAGCACTAAACCCATTTCCGCCTGGATTATTGCAGAGTTTTCAACACCATCGACTTGCGAACTGAGGGTGAGTGCACATTTTTGCATTGTTTTCGCTTAAAGACCAACTCAAGTTACAAAAATGTAAAGTAAGCATTGCCTGACGTCTCTCAAAACGCTTGCGGTGGTGCCAGCGCGGTACGAGCTGAACTCCATTTGGGCGTGGTGGACGGTTGCGCTGTTACTCCCGAGCCCAATAATTATAATAAAATATAACTATTTTTTTATTGTCATCGACATTATTAAATATCGTTCTACCATCGGTTTTAAATTTGGAAACTAATCAAAAATCAATTAATTTTGTAAACTAGGAAGAAAAAAAGTACAGTGTGTCCCGTAAGCATTTGGCCAAAAAATGGTACTAATTCTGCTCTAAAGCAACACTTTGCAGCCGAATACATATAATTAAATCTAATATATTTTTTAATTGTCATGGATATTATTAAATATCATTCTGCAGTCGGTTTTAAACTGGAAAATTAAACAAAAATTAAATAATTTTTTTGGAATAGACTGGCTTTTCCTCCTGGATCTCCTATTCCTTCTTCTTTATCGGGAGAATGCTTTGATGGATTTTAACGAAACTTGCTCTGGTGTCTTGGTGCAAAAACTTGCACAATTTTTCCTTGGTAAATGGAATCAATTTATTCTTTGTCTCGATTAAACACTGAGCTTTTCTCGACATTTCCTTGCTCTTGGTAAAATCTTGTCGTATTCATAATTTAAGCGCAAACAAATGCTTTGCCGCCCAACCCACCTCTGAAGGTGCAAGCCACTCGTGCTTGCGAAACATCAGGAAGAAATACTTTCTCGCGACGGCTTAAAAGCCTGAAAAACTCACTAGATTCTTATGGATTTGCTGTGCCCTTTGGGCACGATACTGATCGAAGAACCAAACTGAACAATTGGAAAGTGTCTGATTTTTGACCGTTCAAACCAGTGTGGTGCCTGAAGGAACAACAAATCCCTTAGAAGCTGAGTTTTTCGGGTTTTTAGGCCGGGGTGCAACATAATTTTCTCTTAGGTTTGCTCGACGCAACTCCACTCTGAAGACGCAAGTCACTCGTCCCTCACCAGTTTCATTTTCTGTACGTTTTTTGGGTTCACTGCACTTTGAGAGTCTCTGTTTCATTTGCATTGGGGATTTGGAAAAGCCTGCAGTGTTTGCAATTGAGCTTTCGGGTCCGAATTGGAAAGAAAGGTTTTAATGAAGCTGACATGCAAAAAGCCAATTATCCAACGGGCTTAATAACCACTGTTAACGAAGGAATGTTTGGCGAAATTACAGCATAGAACTCGTGGGAACCCCATCCGCGAATGAACATCACTTGGGGAAAAACGACGAGTTTTTGGTGCCTTTTGGAGCTTCGAAATCGCCAAAATTCCGGCAATTATTGCCCTAAATTGTCCATAATTTATGACTTTAATTGGGCCACTTTGGCCTCGCCGGTATTAAAAGCCGATTATCCCCGAATAGGAATGGACGGCAAATCGATAGATTTCTCTTCTGTGCAAGGTTTTAATTCATTCAGGCGCCCAAATTGATCCGTCGGAAATCGCTCAAAGCCCATATTCCCATTCGGGATAAGGCAATCCGCGCGGTTTGATTTTTCAATTTCGCCTCGCCGTCCTCCCGCAAATATCTTTCAAGCTGCAGTATTTTATTTTTCCGATATTAATAAAACCCGCTAAACCTACTGCGAGGCGCGATAGATCCCGCTTTTCCGATTTTCCTGCTTTTGCGATTTTTCTGCCTCCGTCACATGTGTGTATTTTCGATAATCGAAAAGCAAATTTGCACGAACGCGCCCACAGATTTGCCTGGATTCGACGGCGCCAACAAGAACAATCACCTGCCTCAAAAATTGCATTGCAATTGACCATTTTCCATAAGATGAAAGCTTCTTAACATTCACCATCAAAGATCAGTAAATCCGTCACTCCTCTACAGTGGAATTGGGCATTCAGGAGGGAAAAGCCTCTAAAACGCCGAACATTTGCAATTTTCGATCATAACGTCCTCAAAAATGGAAGTGATTTGCAAACTAATTAAAACAGTTTTAACATTATTTAACAGATTTTAATTAATTTGCGAATTGCTTCCAATTTTGGTGACTTTTTATTAACCATCATTTTCTGCTGCTTCAAAAATCTGAAATAAGCGCATTTTTACTGCAGCTTTTCCAGACCTCAAACGGAAATCTGTAGAGAAAACTTTCATTTTGACAGCTCTTCTGTTACTCAACTCCAAAACGCTCTATTGAAATGTCAAAATCGCTCTAGGTTTGAGGTTTTTGGAAGCCAAAATCACGGCCCACTAGGTTTGCCATCAGTTTCCATTACGAGTTTTGTCATTCGGGTAAAAAATCGCTTTTAACGGGAGAACTGTTGGTTTTAGCGGCTCGATGTTGCAATCCTTTTTTGTGTAGAATTCAATTTTTCGCCCGATGATGGAAAAATTTATAGGGTGTCTCAGATGAAATAAGCGAGTAATTTGAGTTGAAAATTACGGAACTTTGAGTTTTGTCATTTGCGAAAAAATTCCATGTATCGGGAAAACGGTTGGATTTAGAGGTTTGTTGTTAGAATCCTTTTTTATGACAAATTTAATTTTGCTTCCGACAAGCTAAAATCACATAGGGTGTCTCAAATGAAATAAGCGAGTAATTTCAGTTCAAAATTACAGAGATTTAAAACGCGCATTTTGGGACTCATTCTGTTAAGTAGTAGTAGGTAAAAGGGTCTTTGAGAAATGTCTTCAATTATACACCGTGTATAACCATCGAAGCGGTCCCACGATTTTTAAAATTTTTGTCCAACATTTTTCCACTATAATGGGAAAGGGGTTTTTTCTTGGGACACCCTGTATAGTTGAAACTGATCTTGCAACGGGCTCCCGAGACATTCTTTCAATTGCCCGTTTTAGGAGGCCGGAATCACTGGTTTAGTAGGTTTTCCATCAGTTTCCATTAAGAGTTCTGGCATTTGCGTTAAAAATCGCATTTACCGGGAAAACGATTGGTTTCAGAGATTTGGAATTAGGACTCATTTTTTGTGAAGAATTAAATTTAACGCCCGATTGTGCAAAAACATATAGGGTGTTTCAGATGAAATGAGCGAGTAATTTGAGTTCAAATTTAGGTAATTTCCAAACGTGAATTTTGGTACATTCTGTATATGTTGACATTGAAATTCGATTTGTATGAAGTAGGCAGAAGGTTCTTTTAGAAATATCTTCATTTACCTATACAGAGTGAGTAACGACTGAAGCGGGTCTACGATTTTTTGAATTTGTCCCACAGTTTTCCACTATAATCAGAATATAATCAGAAAGCGGTTTCATCTTGGGACACCCTGTATAGTTGAAACTAATTTTACAATGTAACTCACTGAACTTTCTCACTTCACTAATTTTCAGAACTTTCATCGGGGGCCAAAATGATAAAATTTTGTTTTTATTTTGCATTTTTGTGTTAACTTCATGGCCTGAAATTCTCACGTGTTTTCCCCATTAGATCCCCAAACATCCATCAACTCAAACCAAGTTGCCAAGTAATCGAAACCGCAGCCGCACTTGTTTTCGACTAAAAACTCCCTTTGTGTATCATAATTTCCATTTCCCTCGTCTAATTACGTTGTTCGTCGACTTCTTTTATCTCCCCACCGATTGCTAATTCCCTGTTTGTTTGTCCGATGTTTCAAAATAATTAAGGAAACCCACTTAGCCAGTTGCGACCATCGAAAAAACTCATTTAGATCGGTCCCTCCCTTATTTAAAATTCCCGCAGTCTGACAAAGTTTACACCAAAGTGGCGAGAGCGGCGTCGGAAAGATAATTAAAATTTATGAAGGAACAGTGTCGGTTCTGATTATTTAATTAGTGTTTTAGCGGGTAATTAGGTTTCGGCACGCTTTTGCTTTTTAAGCGGGAATTACACTTTCCGGGTGCCAATAAGCAGTATTTTTTCCTGTGTGGTTCTGGGGTTTTCGCAGTTTCTCAAGCAAAAATCGCTTCGGTTGAGTTTCAAGGTTTAAAACTTCATCACTGGGGCCTCCGGTGGAAATTACAATGGCGAATTACTAATTTAGTATGCTAATCGGCGATTCGGGAGACGTATTTTTTCCTGTAAACTCTCGTTTAATATTCAGAAGGAGGCTATCAATTAGCAGTAACCGCTGATACTCATACTGTTATTAAATTATCACGAGATGCCTCGCAGTAGGAATGTGCCTGCTGATCGATGGACACTCGACTGCAACGGTTGGCCAGTGGCAAATGAAAAACCGCTAAAATATCATGAAATTGAACCCAATAATTACCTTTCCATTGGTTCCAACAGCTACTGGAAATGTTCAAGGCCCCGCCACACGATCAACGAACCCAACCAGACCAAAGAACAAAAAAACTTAATTCGAAACTAAAAATACTTATTAAGTTTGAAATGTGTGTGCCGGGGCCCCGGTTGTAATAATCACTCTGGGCTTTTTACATTTTTAATTTAGGAATTGGTTACACTCACAAAAATTAAGCAGAACATTCAAGATTGCACGGTACGTTTGGGTCAGTGATTATCCCACTCGCACCGCCACTGTTACGGGGAAAATGCTCCATTTGCGACCTTTAACGACGCCACTGCATTCGGATTATTTGCCGCCGATCTTTTCCTTGTTGTTACATAAATTGCCTACGAAATGTGGGTCTTTAGCTCCAATATTGATGCTTAATAAATCTCGGTAATAATGCATAATGGCCACAAGAAATGATTTATTATATTACTTTCTAGCGATATCTAATGTATTTCATGTTCACGACGCCGCTTTTTGTTATCCGTGTCGTTATTGTGCTCCTCCGTAATGTTCGTACAACGGGACATTTAGTCACCGCTAAATTCTCTTATAATTACGTGCCAGCTCTCAAAACTAGATTTTATCATTTTCGGATTGTCTGCATCTTAATGTCTAGCGATGACAGCTTTTCAACAGGAAATTCCTGCAAAACTGCACTACAAAAGCACTACCAGATAGAGGCAGGCTTTGGTAGCGCCTCTTTCCAGTCAAGAGTCAAAGAATGGTGACTTTTCGAAATGGAACCTCCGAGCCAATGAGCTCTCAACACTGAGGCAGCAGGTTGTGCTGGGAAAATGAAGAAAATAGCCTCAATCAAGGCCACAAGGCGTGTTATATTGTGCACCAGCTCCAAAGCTCTGAATCCGTGGAACGTGAATAGAATCCAACTCACTTGGGCGACTCGAACATTAGGAGGGCGTACAGGAAACAATATTCCTAGGGCACGTGCTTAGACAGCAACAGAGAACCAAGCCTAATGCCTAAGTACCTGCGAGGAAACTTGGAGGAGATACTGGGAGGAGATTAAGGCAAAGCAGTTTGGGTTAGTTTAAGAAGGAACTGCTGGAACTTGGAAGGCAACAATTGAGGAGGACTGTGTCCAAAAATCTCTTTTTTAGGATGCGTTTGGTCACCCTCAAAGCTCACCTGTGGAAGATGCGATGCGAATTAGAAAATTAAGCAGCCCTAAATCTAAAGTTGCAGACATGAAAATGCTTCGGGCATATATTAAAAATTGTCATTTGTCATTGACACACAACTGGAAAATGACGTAACACTTTGATACTGACAAACAACCGATACTTCCACTACTCAAAAGCGCGATTGGTGCTGGACTAAATGCAGCGCGTCTTCCATTTAAGGCACGGCTTTGTTGCAGTAGGGCAAGGAGGAAGCGGAGTGTAGCGCGGGTGATCAAAGCAGCGCATAGAGCGTCATCGTGTGGCCTTTTGATCTAGAGCTGTCAGATAATTTTGTTGATTTCTGTTCGGGTGTCCAAACATTGAACTGTATTGGACAGTTTTTGATCTTTGAAGAATGGAGTTTTAACGAAAAAGTGCTGGTGGCTTTTGAAAATATCCGAAATATGGTGATTGAAATGAAGAAGAATGCACAAAAAATTAGTCAATTTAGCAATTCAATTACAAAATCCCTGATGACGACGGAAAATCGAAACTTTGTAGGTGTATAAAAACCAGCTTCCATTATAAAAGACTGCAAGATGCCACTTTGTGTTTCTTTAGATTTTGGAGAATCGGCTTTGAACTGGACTGACTGCAGAAACGCATTTTAATGAAAAAAAAAATCCAGTTTCAAAATGTCTGGTGATGACTGAAAATTGAAACTTTCTCAGTTTCTATGCAGGACTGACTTCTACAAAAGACACAAAATTGTCCAGCTTTATGTCTTCTGGACTTAAAGATCTTAAACGTAAACGTCTGAAGCAAAGGATGCGAGAAGGAAGTTTTACAATTTCAAACGAGAAATAAATTGCTAAAGTTCTGATGATGGCTGAAAATAGAAACTTTCGAACATGATCCAAATGGTGCTTGATGTGCAAGTTTCGGAAAGGAGGGTCGAATTTTCCCCTTTCACTGTTTTTTTACAAAATCAATTTTTGATGTAAGTTCACCCGAACAGCCAAAACACATCGGCTCTGGCACGTTTCCTAAACCTCGACAACAAAAAGACCAATTTAATTCGCATTTAAAACATCCTTAACGCATCAATATTTATTTAACCTACCTTAATGCCTCGCATATTGCGTCAGCATCTGCCCCGCCTTTATGCCTCTGTTTCCGTGACAACCAGTACATTGGACCAATCAATGTCACTGTCACATTGCGTCCTCGGTTAAGACTGTGATTTTAGAGCACCACTGCTTAGACTGGTAGGGAGTTTTGCCACAGAACTTGAGGTTTTTTGGGCAAACTAATCAAATTGTCCAATAGAGTGCTCCCCCCCTCATTTAGAGGATCAATAAAACGACCAGGATATGATAAACTATTTAGTTTATTTTGACTTTCATATACACTCACAAATTGAGAGGCGGCATTTAAGCCGTAGGATACAAACATTTACCTATTAGATATTAGAGAGCGCTCGCACTCGGTCCCGGACTTATCACGTAACGATCGGTCGCTCTGTTGATTGACTTGATTTTGGACGCGACCACTGTGGAAAAAAATGAGTACGTTTACTGCGGATCGTTTGCGTGATACATCCGGAAAGTCCGTGCGACAACTGTCACTATTATTATTATTAGTATTCATTTGTTGTGAACTGGAAAACTTTGCCAAACAATCCGTTTTGCTTCTGGAGAAAAATGGAAATCAAACGGTGAAATCGGCGAAAATTAACAATCTCTCAAAAATAGTGTGTCAATCAACTTAACTCGTTCTTATGTACATCACATGGAAAATAAATAAGCTAGATATTCTACACCTTAGAAACTAAAAATCACTTTTCGAGTACGAAGTCTTAATCAGCAAAAAATAACAATTCGAGAATAATGGTTATCAACTAAACAGTACCTAAAGCCTGAAATAATGGCAACCTAGGGACATTTTTCAACGTGGAAATAACGCATGGGTATGTACAAAGATGCCTATAAACCGGGGGATTGTTTCTCTCGCAACCGAAAAAACCGAAACAGAACTTCCGAACCGAAAAAAAAAACTGCATGCTGCCGAAAATTATAAATAAAAATCCTAAAAAACCGGGGGTGGGGGGCCAGTAAAACAAATTCAAATTAAAAACGAAGGGAAAACGGTTAGTAGCAGTCAGTATAAGCATCTTTGTTAGTGGAGCAGCACAAATCCATAGGTAAATCTGAGTATTAACGCAGATATTAATAGTATTAAAGAGAGCAACAAAATGTCAGATCAACAGTGTAAAGCGACAGTTAAACAGTACTTGAATAATATCCTGAACGTGAAAATCTAAGCTAAGAGATATGAACGGTAGGAACTAGATTTTTGGGCGACACCGGCCACGAAAACCACCATATAAAACCAATGATAAACACATCGAAATGTTCACAAATAGCAAAACATTTAATAGTATTGAATATTAATAATAATCGTATTGGCCTGCTGATTGCCCATCAGGATTTCACTTTTCCATCTCCCGAATTGCTTGCAGTCAGTTCAATGATCAAACGTTCTAAACCATGAATTTACACCCAAAGTGAAACCCCGATCAACCAAAATCATCGACTTCATTAGCAACTTCTATATTCAACAATCACACATTGTTCCAAGAAAACTCACTTTTTTAATGCGAGGCAGGTCACACCAACCGAGTGGCGTTTCCCATTTTTGAGTTATTTTGGATACGTTAAACCTAATAGTTAAAATTTTTAATATATATATCTACGACTATATATATATGCGATCATGTTGGAATCCAACGAAAAAACATAATAACTATTCGTTGGCCGGGCGACGCGCCCCTGATGATGTGTTAGTGTCCCGAAACCGCGCATGGGATTGGGTTTAAGCAAGCGATAATGGAATGGATTTTGCCCATAGTTTTTTTCACACTTCAACTGCGCCTATTTCTAGGCAACTTTACTCAGCTTCCCTGTAGACAATTTTTCAAAATTTTAAAAAAATATCCAGAATTATTCAAAAAGCTGTGAAATAGGTTTTTTATTTTGCTGATATGAGACACTTTTTCGGTTAAGTGTTGCAGTTTGATCGAGAAAGAGAGACGAAGGCAAAAAAGATGTTTTGAAAAGGCCATCGCGATCTCCCGATCTAAACCCAATCGACCATCTCTGGGTAGGTCACTTTAATCTTTGACTCTGTTCCATTGGGAAAAAATTCAAGTTTCCCCACATCATCCCCATTCATTTGATCAAAGGCAACACTCCCCTTTAAAGACCATGAGAAAGTGCAAAAAATATTGCGTTACCCGGCTTTATAGACTGCGATGTAAACATCATCAAGATGAACCTAGTGAGTTTTTCAGGCCTCTAGGTGGCAGAGGAAAATAGTCTCTTCCTGACGTTTCGCAAGCACGAGTGGCTTGCATCTTCAGAGGTGGGCCACAGGTGGCTTTAACACCGAACAGAGTTCATGTTGTAAACATTGCAGCCCACAAGGGTTAATCGAGTAGATCTTTAAACAGTGGGTGAAAAACTATGGACAAAACCGATTCGAATAACTTGAATATTGCACTTTAAATAACACTTAATGATCACTTACCCTTCGCAATCCGCACGCCACTGCTGCATGAGTGACACCAAAACTGTTCCGGGCCGAGCATCGTCGCCTTAGACCACTGTACTTTTTTTATAATTAATTAGTATTATTATTAGTAGGAACCAAGTTTGTCAGATCGAGGGATATTTAAGAGTTTCATGCGAAATACTCAAAAAAGCACAACGTTTCTCCCGCTAGCATGATATCTTCAGTTACATATAAATATACATATACAGTTAGTGTTGGTTTTGTGTCAGCAAGGCGGCCGCCAGTGGCCACATTGTTGACAGGAAACGTCATCACGGAATACAGAGTGATCAACAGAAGTTCATGTATTTAATAAGAAAGTTTCATTTTGCAAATATTCATTATTCAATAATAAGTAAAAATTAGGGGCGGTCCTTATTTTGCGATTGGTGCCTTGTTGAGGACCAGATTAGAGACCACGCCCTATAGGAACTTGCTTTACTGACGCCGCAATGAGGCGCATGCAGTGTAGATAAACCCAAACGAACCAAATGACGTCAAAAAATTGAGCGTTTTTTTTTAATTTTTGGTTCGCCCCGGTATATCGTTACGCGAGATTTAGGTTATATTTAGGAACATTTCATGTCGCAGTTTTCAAATTTCACTATTTACATACACAAAAAATTGCAGGAACTGGCATTGGCAGGCAGACGGGTTCAGCCGGTTTTCCACTGGTTCCGTCGCCTGCTTCGACTTAATAGTAACTATCAGTTGCAATTATAGGAAACATAACCCTACTTCTTCTATGTTACATACAACAATATTATTTTACACAGCTACGTTGATTAGTTAGTCAATCGTTCTATCTTTGTCGGTCTGGATGGTGGTTGTGATTGGTTTGGATTTGGTTGGGGTTTCTGACCTTTTTAGTGGCCCGCACTGGTCAACGCATGCGTTGGACTGAGGAACCTCCGTTTTGGTTCCGCCGGTTGACAGAACCCATTCGAATTGGAGTCAAGCATGTGCCCCTGTGGGGCGTCTTGTGCAGCTCGCGTGGCCAACAGCGTAATCTGATTGACCACGTCCTCTATCTCTTGGCTCAGGGAGCTTTCGCTTCCGGTCACATGGCGCTGATGGGCCTCCGATTGGACATGTCCCTGCATGTCAACTAAAGTTTTAAATTTCTCACCGTTGTTGCATGGCCTGCACTCGTAGCCAGTCTGGACTATCCGGAAAGTGCCCCTACACTCCTGATTCGGCCCGTAGCATTGTCGCTGATGAGCCAATAGCGGCGAGTCGCTAGGATACGCCATCCTGCACCTCTTGCAGACGAAGCACAGCTCAATGTCCACTTCGCGGGCAGGCAAATCTGCAGGCCTGCTGTAGTTGAGATCGGGGAGTTTGAGAGTAGTCACCCCCGGTTCTGAGTTGTTTTGTGCCACTTGCTCCAGCACTTGAGGTGGCAGGGGCAGGAAGGATGGGCCATTTCCGGTGTCTAGAAGCAGTCCTCCGGCTCCGCCTGCAACAAATGACCACAAACATCAATTCAGTCTGTTTAAAAAAAGTCACAGTGGCAACAGTGGAGACAATTGTTTTCAGGAATGTGGATTGAGACAACCGCCACCCTCTCTTTCCCCTTTCGCTAACCTGAGCCCTAAATCTCACTGGACCAAAGTGCATAAAACCGGTTTACACTAGTTATGGCTTCGATAAACAATTGCAGGGTAAATCTTTGTTGAAACAATCATCGACTTCCGATCTGTTGGTTTGATTTCACGCACCCGTACGTCGCACGTCGCAGCGCCACTCAAACCCTTTAGTTCAGTTGCGCTGACCGCCGGTTGCGTTTTTAAACTACCCGTAATTGCCGGTTTAATCGCGTTTTAAATCCGAAATTCGACTTTGCATCAACCACGAAAGTGTCTTCGGCTGTTTTGAGTGAAATTCCTGGCCATCCGGGCCTTTTAAGTGGAAACAACCGAGTTTCCAGTCGCGATGTGACGCCAAATAGGTTAGGAGCTTGGACTTGGGGCATTAAACCCATTTTCTCCTGGATTATTGCAGAGATTTCAACAACATCGACTTGCGAACTGAGGGTGAGTGCATGTTTTTGCAGTTTTTTCGATTAGCGATCAACTCAGAATACACAGAATATATGGTGGGGTCAGGCACTGCTTGAGTGCTCTCAACAAACTTGCAGCGTTGCCAAGCATGGTACGCGTGGCACTTTCAATTTGGGCGTGGCGTGTGAATCTAGTTAATTTTTCATTTGCATCGTTTTGCGGGTTTTAAACGTGCAATTTAATTAAAAATAAATTAGTCCTGGAGGATATGAAGAGTAAAATATGCGATGACCTCCTAAAAACGTACCCCGTGTCCCTGATAATTTTGTAAATTTACGTATTGCAGCCTTCTTAGAAGAAATTGTTCATAAAAAAGAATTTTAAGCGGAGCATTTACATGACTCCGATACAGGGTGTTCCATAAATATGCCGACAACTTAATTATTTAAAAATAATCTGCACAACTTTTTGAAAAACTGCTTAACATCATCATCAAATCTGGAAAGTTTTATGTTGAAATGGCCATAAAGATCGTGGCACAGCCCACTCTACCACCTATTAAAACCTGCACCAGAGTGAATCAGAATAAATAAAGGACAATCATTAAAAGATTACATACTTGTCGATACATTAACATCAACAGTTGATCGGGCGGACCAGGCGAGTTCTTCGCGCATTAACGACCGAATGGTATCGGCAGGACAGAGTCGATCGGCTGTAGCATGGGCCGGTCCCAATGTCTCGTGGACTTGTATAAATTTGTCCCAACATTTGTGTTATAAGATTGGGACGAGATTAAAATGGATTCCCCAACGGCCCACTCTTAACTTTGATTTTATTGAGGTGTAAGTACCTCAGGTGCTACGTTCCACAATAGCATGCCAATCAGATGACTGCGAGAGATTAGGGTTGAATCGGGTTCTTCCATGCTGAGAAATACAGCTTACTCCCTATATATAACCATATTAAACTTTATATGTACCCTGTTTATCAGTCAATTCTTTGGTCAATCGAATGGGGAAGAATAGAATAAATCACTGTCCTTGATTGATGTGGATGTCCCTAGGCACTCTAGTGCCTAGCATTCTAAAAGGTGACTTAAAAGTGGCAGTAAATAAACCCTGTAATTCATTTTGAATCACCCTGTTTCTGGAAAGGATCGATTGTCAACGAAAAATGTCTTCTTGAGAAAACCATCGAAGACGTTGGTTTTATTCATGAATCAGTGTCCCAAAAATGAGCTTAATTTTTCCAACCTAGTTTCACCTGCAATTTTTTTCTTGATCTCAATTAAAACCAAGCGAAATGTAACTGCAAATCACAGCAGCAGGAATTGTGGACAGTCGGAAACGTCGAAACTGAAGCAATTGCTGGTTGAATTTGTGGTTGGTGGAGAAGGAAACGTAACATTTATGAACGCAGCAGTATAATATGGTACCAGATCAACGCATTGCAAACAAACGAATTTCCTGCATAAATTATCCCGGTAATTAGCTCTCGAACACGTCCGAACGCCACCTTGCGAGCAGATAAAAATAAATCGTTGTTTTAATAGCCCGTGGTACGCGAAGTGGTACCCGACCTCAGGTGTTGGGATGATTAGTTTGACCACGGTTTATTGGTTTTAATTTTACGACCTGGTTTAAAGGCCCCCGAGTCAAATAAATTTTTCATTTTTCCTCTTTGGTTAGAGCCAGAGCCACCTCTTTAGCGGCGATAAAATACACTCTCTGTCTTGTTGTTGTTTGGCTGGAAAACAAGCATGGGCATTTTCCTGGCGGCGGAAAGTTTTTAATTTTCAATAAAGCCGTTGCCGCGCCAGTGTATCCCGGCAAAATGTATTTTATAATTCGTAAAAACTCGCACACAGTTCGGAAGCAAAAATCCATATCTCACCCCGGGGGTGCTTCAAGACGCAAGACGCCCCCCCGCTTCTGCCCCTGTTACTTTTCGTCGGGCGAAAAAGTAAAATTTAAGAATCCATCGCCCTCGTCCCGAGCAGGAGTAGACCTGCTAAATTTTCATCTTCCCCTTTTTAATATTTTCCTGCGGATTTTTCTCCTTGTGAATGGGAAGTTCTCCCGAAAAATACCGTGCCAACTGCTAAATCTCCTCACTGAAGCCTAAAGGCCCAGGGAGTTGTTCTGCTCTGTTTTGTTTTATTAGAGAATTACTTTGCTAGAATTTTGGGAAATGGGGTTTTCGAGCGAATGGCCCAACTTTAAACTTCCCGACCCTCCAGTCGCGTTCAAGGGGGCTGGGGAGCATTCGTATCCGAATTGAAGGCGAAAATAGGCAATTTTCTTTTTATGTCGGAACGAGGATTTTTTAATTTCGACCGCGAATTATAATTAGAAAGTCGGAAAGTGTAATTTAAGATGCTGTTTTATTGGGGATTTTATTGTTAATGAAAATGAGTTTTCCGGCTGCGGGCCGTTTTTCCGCCGCGAGGTTTTTTTAAATGATTTTTCCCTTTGCATTTTATTATCGGATCTCGCTTTGAAATTGCTTTGGCCCAGCTACGCCACTGTTAAAACAATGTGCATTACCATGATAGGAAGAATTTTTATCGAATCTCAGCATCACGACAGTGCGAGACCCAACAATTCGATATCGATCCGAAGAACAAACATTTATGCAAGGTAATCGTATTAAATTGCTGATCTGTCATTGTCACATTTTCATATAATTCGATTCCTTGGCCGTAATGTAATTAAAAAGGGCGTTCCTGGCCGCGTTTACACCGGATAAACTCCATTAGGCAGCGAAAAAAACACAATTCAAATCGGCCCTCATTTATTACTATTAGATCCATATCCATAAACGAGGAAAGGTAATTCGGTAACGCAGTTGCCCGATTTTAAGCGGGGAGGTCCAACCATTATTGCCAACGCGGCGTTTTGATTTAGGCTCGTTATTACCCGGAGATAATGAGTTTTTTTTGCACCCCCGATTGCTAAAAAGATGGGGTGCCACGCACCATTGTCTTCAAAGGGTGATTTATAGTCAGATATCGAACGTTCGCCTATGAATGAGATCGGGATTTCGGTCCGGATGTTTAGGGAAATCTTGCACGCTGCGTCTGGACTTTTCGTTAATTCACTTCAAGCGTTCATCTATTTTCTGTGAGCGGTTGATCAATGAACGGTTTTAGAGCATCTTTGGTGTCAAGTGTCTTCTAAAGGTCGATTAAAATGTCATATTGTTAGCAAATTTAGTTTGGATGATGTGAAATTTTGAAAGAGGAATCGCAGCTGCGAAAGAACATTCATTTCGCGACCTGTAGGTTGGCAAAAATCTGGATGGAGGGCTATTTTTATGAAAGTTGCGGTATCTTTACAGTCGAAAGTCTTCCAGAGATGGTGAAAATTTCATATTGTTAGGAACTTTGGTTTGGAAGATCCGAGTTTTTTTAAGGCGAGAGTGCAGTTCAGTTAAAACGTACACTTTTAGACCGATAGTGACTAAGCAGGCAAAGTTCAGGGTTCTGGGCGATTTTTATGAAACTTTCGGCATCTTAAGAATCGAATGTCTTCTAAAGATGCGGAAAATTTGAAATGGTTCGCAACTTTAGTTTGGAAGGTCCGAAATTTAAAAGCGAGATTGCAGTTCAGTTAAAACACACTTTTAGACCGATAGTGTCTAAGCAGGCAAAATTCAGAATTCTGGGCGATTTTAATGAAACTTTTGGAATCTTAAGAGTCACGTGTCTTCTAAAAATGGGGAAAATTTCAGATTGTTTGCAGCTTCAGTTTGGAAAATCTCAATTTTTACTGGAGAGAGCGCAGTTGAGCAAAAACGCACATTGTAAAACCGATATTTACAAAATTGACAAAAATCGGGATTTACGACGATTTTGATGAAACTTTTGGCATTTTTAGAGTCAAGTGTCTGCTAGCGAAGTTGAAAATTTCAACTTTCTACTTGCTTTTATTTGAAAAATATGATTTTTTTAACGAAAGACGGCAGTTGAGCAAACATGATGAGGCCGATATTCACTATTCTTGTTCAAAACCGGCAACTTTTCTAATTCCAATCTCCGTCAAATAATCGTCCTTTGGAGATAATCGGACAAAATCGAACCGTTTTTTTATCTTGATGGCACACACGCGAGTCGTTATCTCATTTTGCATTTTGAGATATGCGGGCTGGAAAATTAGTTCGTTTTTCCCGGATAGAGCCTTATCGGCAACCGAACCGATATGCCCTCGTGTTCGTAGAAGGCCCGATGGAAATCAATAATTTAAACCCGCGGGCTCAGTTTTTTTCGGAGGTTGAATAAGACGACGTCGATTCTTCATTTCCACGGCGGCCGTGTTGTCACGTTGATTCATGCCTAAGTAAATCTTTAAAAAGTATTGAAGGACTGATTACCTAGGTTTGTAGGTAGGTACTCCTAGACCTCCTGGAGCCAATCAAACCGACCGTTTTCGTCAATTAAGTTGCAATTGAAACAGTCCCCAAATCTAGCATTCAACAGTTAAGGTCTTCACACAGATTAGATTAGAAATGAAATTGCGGTGCGAAACTATTCAAGTCACTACGGCATTGACGGAGCTGTCTGTCGAATCTGTCAACGATCTCAACATGTATCAAGTGGGAAAAATGTGTAAAATTTGGCAACGTGCCTACCCTCAAGCGTGTTCGTGACTCATTTTTTTCCTACCCTTATTAACGGAACGAATATCTGTACATAAAAAATGCAACCCTCCCACATAAGACGGCTCCCCGAGCCCCCGGTCTAATTTATAGCGAAGTCCCGTTTTAAAAGGGGGAAGACGTCCAAATTAATTTATTGGGGAGCCGATGTTTGCAACTGTGTTCCCAAACTCGCCAGATCCGCATCAGGCAACGCATTGTTAATATGGATATTTTCGGTTAATTGAATCGAGAAAAATCAGGGCAATTTCCCACTTGGTGCGACCAATTAGGCCAATTTAAGAATCGCCTTGACGCAATTAAAGGAAATCTGACTGGCCGAATCAGGCTGCGTCTCTAAGCAGGAAGAGGATGTGACGCGTGCTTTAATTGCAGTGTGAACCGGCCTTAACGAATTATAATTATCGGCGCGTTTTAATAGGGATATTCTTAGTTAAGCTAATTATTAGGGCCAATTTACACCAGCAAGCGGGGGCGGCATCAAGGAAGAGGGCATTTAAAACTCTTACTGTCCAATTTTACGTGATTATTTAAAATTGCGCCAGTTTACCGGCTTGAAACAACGACATTAAATGCAAATCCACCTGTCGCCTCACAGACCAACGTGATTGACTTCCAACCCTTCCTTCCAGCCCCTAAGTTGGCACTTCATTTGTCAAAACAGCAACTTCAAATCTGGTAATCGGCTGGCGCCGCTTTAAACTCGAACAATACTTTGTCAAGTTGTAATTAACAACCTCAATTCCCCCCAAAAGGGGAAAGCAACAGGTCGCGCGAGCGAAAGGGTTAAGTCGGAAAATTAATTGCCGAGAGGGTGAAAATGGCCCTTTAGCCCTTTCATCAGGCCCGATTAAAAGCCGTTTGTTTTGATGCTGTGGGAAAATCGGCTCGCGCGTGGGAAATTTGTCCGAAAACAATGGAAAACGTGCTTAAAAAAATTATATTAGTACTGACCTGTCCAACAGAGGTCAGTATCGGTCCATACTCGCACGGTGCTGATTCATAAGCTGAAATTCGAAAAGAAAAACGTGTCAGAAACAGCAAGAAAAACTAAACGTTTTGGCCAGATAGAGTGAAAGAGTTTCGGAAATTTTTAAGCACGTTTATTCCATTCGGATTCGGACTATTTGCGGCTAACCCAAACTAACCAAAACTAACTAAACATGCTTAAAATTTGGAAACTACATTTTACATTAACATAAGCCGAAATTGATCTAGTTTGCATAGGAAAAGTGTTTTACGACTTGCTAGGATATACAGGGTGATTGAAATGTCGCGGACTAATGACGAGGGCTTGAAAAGCGGAAATGGGGCAACACTGTATTAGGGGGCATTTACACAACTGCAAATGTGGGGTTCTTCTCATTAGGGAAAATGTGCTTGTGAAAACTGCGAGAAAAGTGTATTAGCCCTCAAATATGCAAGTCTTGCTGTCGTAATGAATGCGCCGGAGTTAGCAGCAAGTGTAAAATATTTGTTTGCAAAATATGCACAAAAGATTAAGTTAAGATTAAGACTCAAAAAAGTTTGATTTGTTGCATTTTTTCTAAAAATCGTGATATCCCAGGCACGTGTATTAAACGCTAAAAGCACGTTCACACGGTGACATTAATGTAGTGACATCTGATGTCGTCCACATCAGTGTCATTGTCTGAACAGTTGAAGGTCACAGTGTGGCGACGTTAGTGTCACCTATCAAAATGTTTTGATATAGGACAACGTGACCCCCTGGCTACTGTCACGGCATTAGATGTCACGCCATTAATGTCACCGTGTGAAGGAGCTTTAAGACTCAAATGCATCCAGCTCACTTTAATAGGAATGTTGTCTAGAAAGTTAAAGAAAAACCCCTGACGGGGTCCACCAAAGGTCAACTTCCCCTGTTGTTAAATGGATGCTTGTAGCTTTCGCTGGAATCTAATAACCTTTTCCGGTTTGTACAGGGTGGGCCAAATTGGACACTTTTGAATAGAAACTCCTATTTCTATAGCAGATACACCAAAACTGAACTATAATATAACGATAATATCTGATTCAGCAAAAATAAATCGGGAACAAACGCTCAAGCTGACAACCACACAATTTGAAAAAATCTTCCGGTCCTGAGTAAATTTCAATAAGTCTTCCCAAATAATGACGTCCCTGCCAAGTAGCTTGAGATAGACTATACTTTCTGTTCCGGTCCGCTTTGTTTGGGCGCATTCACCTGTCTTTGCGAACGTTCGTCACCATTCGCCAACGTTTATTCAGTTGGGACTACTTTTCAGTGAACCCACAATAAAGTTGGTTAATTAGAGGCATATGAGGGATTCGGGAAGGCAGCAGCGCGCCGAGCAAAAAGCGGGACTTTATACACATCTTTTGTTACGCCGTCTTTTGTTCGTGGGCGCGCAGGTAGCTGGAGGAATGCGATCCGGATCTGGTCGTCGTGATTCTATAAACACTGCGCGGGTGTTGGAAATTATCATTTATTTTGTCAGCTTCGTTTCAGCTCGAGAAGAGGTTCAAGATCGAAACCGTTTCCGTTCCATTGTTTGTTCGGTTCGTTGAAACGGCTCCGAGGGTCGTCCCAGAACACCTAAGGGATGAATGGCGCTTTATATCTTTTTTGGTGTCATAAAATATGGTTTGTGCAATGAATGGCCCTTCTCCCCTTTGATAATGACGCAGATTTATTAAGTCATGCGAGTCCAACCATCTGAATTTTGCGATTATTGTGCGATGAACAGCCTGCGGGTAAAAACTGCATACTAATCTAGCCGCAGGAAAGTTAATTTAAAGCACCGGCGTGTACTTGTGGCATAGGAAGAGTCTTATTAAAAAGTTCCCTCATTATCCTTGCCCGAGACCCGCAAGAAGTTCCTTCGAGACTTTAATAATCGCGCCACGACATCTGCTCCAAACCAATTCAAACTTTATAATTACCGAGATCCCCGGGGTCTCATACAGGCCTTATAAAACCGTATATATATAAGGAGAGCAAAAGCGAAGGCGTATTTCAGCGTCCGTGTAAGCTTCCATAGAATGCGAAATGAGAGGCGCATATTAAAATTTTAACGTTCAAGGAAACGGCCCTCGGGACATTTTCCGAAGGGGGATTAAAAAAGTGATTTCCCGGATTAGGCCTTGGGAAATCTTAACTGTATCGACTAGTTTTCACAGGGATTAGCTGCAGGAGTTTCACGCGCTCCACACATTCGAATTGAACAACAGTTCGAATCATTCGATTGTGGGAAGAATCGAGTCAATTTTACCATGCGATCGTTGGAAGTCGCATTCGACTTTGTCCCCGCGTGAAATTATCTTCCATAGGCTCTAAAAACTCTGCGCAAAAAGAAACTGGACTCAAATTTCCCATTGATTTTAGATGGGAAAAATATGTTAATTTGTTTATCCTTCTAAAAACTGGTCTAAATTTCGGATTTTTTTATTGAAGGTTTTTCTTCTTACGTATTTTCAGCTGCTGAATCGAATGGTACCATTAGTTTTTCGTCAAGTATCGTCAAAAAATAGTTCGAAAAACTCGAAAAATGGGTGAAAAAAGACAATAAATTGGCCTGTAGTCATTCAATTTTGTATTGAATTATATATTTTTTTCATGTGTTTTGAGCTGCTGGGTGCAGTTGAGCGGTTATTTTTTGTCTACGTATTGATGATTTCTTATTCTGGCTTTTTTCGGACAACTTGAACGTTTTTTCATATTCAACTGTATTTTCCCCATTTAGAAGCAGTTTCTTGGCTACGCCCAGGGCGTTCCCAAAATCTCAACCGATTTGCAACAATTTGAATGGGTGTTTTTATTCGTTTCTTCCTCACTCGATTTTTCTTTTTGTTGGTCTTTTCTTTGGATCATTTTTTCAGATCACTGTCTACTTTTCTTTTTTTTGTGGTATCTGTGTATCTTTTTTGCGGTTATTTTTCTGTTTGAGGTTTCGGTTTCTTTTTTTCTGCTTTTTTTAAGTTTAATTAATTATTAAGCACAAACGTCGATTATTGGGAAGATTTTTACTTCAGTTCGTCAACTCTTCGATTTCGTGCTGGAAACTCAGCAGTTTTTTTTTCTTCTCGTAAGCGTGTGCTTTGTACGTTTGCTTTATGATTTTTATAAGGGTTTTTTTCGAACGATTTGAACATTTTTGGATCATATTGCACTGAACAAAGTGGCAAACAGGCTCCTTCATTATCAAGGCTTTGTTTTTTTCATATTCAACTGTGTTTTTCCCCATTTAGAAGACACTCCTTGCACAAAATAACTACAGATTTGCATTAAACTCCATGGGTTTTTTATGTGTTATACTTTGAATTCTTCATCTTATCTCGCCGTCTCCTTATGAAGGTTGGCGATCCAAATGGCCAGTGTGGTTTTGGAAACAGCTTCTCGAAAGATCTCTGTGGATGTGCTCCCAAAACACCCGCGGATGTCCTCCCAAACCACCCGCGGGTGTCCTTTAGCCCTGAGTTCTGGCGTCTTCCGATGGATCTTTTTCCCTGAATCTTCCCTTCGATGATGAGCTCCAGGATTTCGGATCCGCTGCCGCTCATAATATGTCCATGATACTGTGTTTTCCTTACTTTTATCGTCTGTAGCAGTTCCTTTCCTTTGTTCATACGTCTGTCTACGACTTCTATATTGGTTATCTTCTATGTCTTCTGAGAATAGTTATTCTATAAATTCTGAGCATGCGACGATTCTCTTCTCCGTTATGGGTTCAAGGGTCCAGCTCTCACTGCCCTATAGAAGGACAGAGAACACATAGCAACGGAGCTTGCGTGTCCTAAGCTCCATTCCAGTGTAGTAAAGAGCTTCTTCATGCTAGCGAAGATCTTCCTCACCTGTTCTATTTTGGATCTGATTTCTCTTTTAGGGTACCAATCCTGATCTATGGAGGTGCCCAGGTATTTAAACGAGGGACCTGCCCTACACCTTTGCCTTTTATGGTCAAGGTTATATTTTTATGTGTTTTAGAGAAGACTATACTGCCTAAGTGTGTGTTTTATTAAGTGTGATTTATGCTTTTTTTATATGGGCTTTTTATGGGCGTTTTGCACGTTTTTCGATCATATTCGTTTAATACAAGATATAACTATCGGTTATCCGTAAAACTAGTTGTAGTGAAATTTGCTTCTAAAACAGTTTCCAAATTGTCTGAGGGTGAATTTTGCAAAAGCCGCAACACTCCAAACAGGTGAGGCTGTATACTGCAGCTGAACTAGCAGGACCGAAAGCAAAAAAAGTGGTTTGATGGGCGCAAAATAACAGAAACGGTTTTGATGATACACACATTTACATATAAAGAATCGATTCAGTTAAAAACCCTAAATCTCGAACGGAAAGCAGCGAGCGAGAAGGAGAAAGACTGGGCCTGGCAAAGGGGACAAGGAAAAAGTGAGCAGCGAACAAAAAAAGCGCCCGAGAATCAGAATTCAAAAGGCCTTAATGTGGAAACTTGAAATTTATAGGTGGAGAACAATGATGCGAGTTTTTATAGATTTAAATTATTGGCTAAGTTCGGTCATTTGGACTGGGCCGGTTAACTAAGTTATATACGACGGGCGCAGGATAACGATGGCGTTTATTTGTGTTAAAATCGCCCACGATCGAGTTAAGGCAGCCCACTTTTGCTTGTTTACGGGGATACGATCGTAAAGTTGGCCACAATAAGACAAAGTCGCCTTGTGTAAATGGGTATGGTTTATTAGCGCGACAGCCCGGATAGCTTGGTTCATATGTTAATACGCTTTTCTTAAAAATTTGCGAAAATACCATTAAAAGTGCGCTCATGGGCGTAGCCAAGTTTTCGAACACACTCAAACGCAAATATTACCCGGACGTTATTCATATCGACAAGTAGATTTTTATGATAATGCCTCGGTCGCGGCATTTTAATGTGGTCCAACATCGGTTTTATGGACTCTCGATGGGGTGGTCAAGCGCCCACTCTAACGTCCGATTTTAATTAGTTTTCCACACCGGTTTCCACCTGCTTTTCGATTTTTTTCCCAACACTTCCAGGTGCATTTTCATGTAACAAGTTCCACTTGAATCTGAAGAATTTTTCGTGTTTTTAGGCCGTCGTGGTAGGGCATCCGCTTCGGCGGTGAACACATCTGTGAAGATGCAAGTCGTTCGTGCTTGTGAAACGTGAAAAATTATGTAATAATATGCATTTTTTTCATCAGAAAATTTGCTTCAAGCCAGCTGAAAAATAACGTTGAAATCATACTTTTTATTCTATAAAAAACCGAGTCATTTCTCTACATATATGTTGCAGCTCTCCCATATGAATGTCCCTTTTACCATGTTATTACACACAATTGCACATCTACATATTTGACCCCATTAGAAAATCCACCCCAGTTTCGGATATCCTTCTCAGTCCCACCCCATTGTAATTTCGAAAGCCATTTTACCAACTTATTACTTTTTATTTCGAATCGCTCGCTTTAATGACGGTCATAAATTCGAAATTTCTAATTTGAAACGATCGACGTTTTAGCTCGCCCATGAAGGGGGTGATTTTGGTAATTTACATTTTTTTTCGGGCGACGTATCATAAGCTCGCTCGGAGGGTGTTGGAATACGAGTTTTACATATTTTATGGCCACAGAGACAAGAGAGAACTGCAAGAAAATACTGTTGAAGTCGCCTCTCAACACGTACATTCAATCTATTTTGCATTTGTGCTAGCAGAAGTCGAATTGAATAAAGCGATAAAAAATGTGCTAAACAGATCCCAAGATTCCAAAGCAGCATCCCTAAATTCGAAAATGAAATGCCGTTGTTTTGGATTTTTTCCTGCGGTTTTTTCTGCTCCAGGCTCTTCTGAAGCCCGGTTCTAACCAACTAGCTCAGCTATCATAATACGCGTTCAAGAGCTTGATCAAGAAATGTGTGTGAATTCACGAATTCTTCACTATGTGCTTTTAAACTTTGAACTTTATTTATTGCGCGGGTTTTCGCTTTTGTGGTATTATGCCCTTCTGATGCAATTCTCACGTATCATAGGGGTGTCTGAGTACGAATTTTACATATTTTAAGGCTAGAGAAAAGAAAAAGTTGGAAAAAAGCAATTTAAACACATTGTACAAATCTCCAGAGATCCAGAAGATGGAAAAGCACAAACGGGAAACTTAATGCCTGGAAACTTACAGTGCCGAATTTGAAAACGAAATGCTGTTATTTGGTCCACCTAGTAAACTTAAAAGTTGGCAAAAATAACCATTTTAAACTGAACCCATTGTGTTGTCGGCCCGCTCCCTTCATGCAGGGTTCGATCCTTTATGTGGCAATTTCGCCCCGCTAAGTAAATAAGACGCGATAGGGGTGGAAATGATTTTTAATATTAAATACGGCGTTAAAAGTACAAAAGTGTGGATACTTCTTTTTTTTCCCCTGAGCTGGCGTACATCATTAATCATCGCGCATAATACAATGTGTCGTTATAGGGGGATTTTTGCATGAAAAATGCGGATTCTTTGCACAAAGAACGGAATATGCAGGGGTTGTTGGGCGATGGTTCGACTTGCAAAATGCGTGCTTCCTGTCACATTTGAATCGAGCACCACAAGATTATGATAATTCACTGGTTGATTATCACAGATGCCATTGAAACAGCCATATTTGCATAGTTATTTTTGAACAAAAGCATATTTGTGCAGCCTTTTGGAGTCTTCGGACTGCGGGGCCTCAATTAAATATGCAAATCGGCATGCTAGGCGAAAATCCTCGCTTTTTTTCAGTCTGTCGCATTCATAATTAATGTCGAGGACTTTGTCTTTGGCTGATTAGAGATAAAATCTCCGGCCGCGGAAGTTTACAGTAGCAGAGATGGCTCAGTATTCATCTTTTGCTGTGCCTGCAAGTGATCCAGAAATTGCAAAGTTTCCTGTTTTGTCTCCTGTTGGGCACAAAACTGCTGCTGAATTCTTAGTCGATTAGAGGCAACCTTTTTCCACTGGCAGAGCAAGATTTAGCCGCAAAAAATAGCACAGAATTTGTGTGTAAAAACTTGGATATTTAGCAAAAACCGGCATTTGCAGCAAACCTCATATCCGAAGCCCATAAAGACTAACAAGATCCGAAAGAACAAGGCCGGTTCTTGTGTTAATCAATCAATATCCCCCAAATAACATTGCTGATAGCCTGAAGACTGGCTGGCAGCGGGCTTTGCCTAACTAACCATGTGATTTAATCTCCGGTTAAGCGTAAAACCTTGTCTTAACTATTTAGCTTCCGAATTAAAAGAACCGGGATTGCTGGCGGCGGCCGATGGCCGATCGATTTATTAAATAATAAAATCCCCCCGCGGGCAAAATATTCCATGGACATCTGCTGAAACAAATCGATCGTTGCCTATTAATTCCCGAATCTCGATATTTGGCTGAGGGATCGAGAAAACGACCCCTGCATTGTGTGGCATCGCTATTGTTGAGGTGTTGTTTGCCACCTTTGGATAAACATCGACCAGGGTGAGATTAGTGCGCATTTGCTCTTGAGCCAGATGGAAAAGTTCCATCGCGTTTGCAAAGAAGAATTTTAAATAGTGCACTCGGCCCTTAGGCAATTTCTCTTTCATGTTGCCACTCCAATTCCGAATTCAATTATTGCGCTGACAAAAGGAGGAGATAGAGAGAAGCGAGCGCACACTGAGGAAAAAAGAAACCGGCCGAAACGAGGTGGGATGCAAAATTGAAAGAACAAGGGCGGCCTATTTAAATATCTCGTTTCGCCCATAGATTGCGTTATCTTGAGCGTGAATTTCCAATTTTCGAAACATAAACTCGATTTATGGATGGAATGTTCAATGGAAAAGTGGGGCCTCACAGCCCCCGAAACAGTCGAAGCCAATCTAAGCGGGGATTTACTGCGATCGAAGAAATTGAGTTGGAATAATGGCGTGAGATGTTCCCGAGACAATAGACAATAAAAAATAAATTATAAGCGATCGTTTAAGAGTCCGTTACGTTTATTTAATGCCGGCTAATCATGCAACGATTTAAATATAAATCGCCCCGTACACGATGGTACGCCGATGCGCCCCTCTGAGCGCCCTCCAAACCAGTCCAAACTTTTTCTTGTTCCGTGATAATGGCAACGGTTTAATTTGGAGGAAATACGTCAGCAGCCCTTCAGATTATTCATGTCATTCCCGAAACACCCAAAACGAAATAGCCCAAAGTTATAAAGGGCGTCGGAAACCATCGAAATCGCATCGGTGTTCGAATGGAGATCTAAGCCCATCAAGCACCTTGAACTAGTTTCAAGGTGCTTGTAATTCAAGGAATTAAGTCTAGAACATGCTCTTTTGAAAAACCCGCTCAGATATTGGTCGATCAAAAACGGCTTAGTTGATGGGTGGTGCGAATTTGGTACCATTCGATTTACAGATGGGTAACTCAGTGAATTTTGAAGAGCCGGCGCAGTGCCGACGGAATGGCTTGATGCGCCAACCCAACGCACCGGCGCAGTAACTCACATCAAACAATGAGTTATAACTCACTAACTGACAATGCAGCGACAACTCAAAAGTGCAACTCAACACAGTGTTACCCATGCCTAATTCGATGCACTGGGTTCTGCATAATACATTTTTAAAGTTTTATGCGCGTTTTCCACTTTTGCATCATCCTCTTCCAAACCTTGTTCCTAAACCACCGTATTAGAGGTTGGAATGAAGTTTTCAGCACTCGATTAAGAAAGCTTCAGTTTACGTCTGGGGTGAATGTGGTTCCACTCGAAAAACTGGTTTCTCCACAATGAATTTTCCAACTTTGCAAAATTGTTGCGCGGTTTTGCTTGTGTACATCACATGCAATTTCTTCATAATGAATTTTTTCAAACTTGGCATAGTTTTTGCACGGTTTTCAAGCTACACTCCATGTGTATCGTGCTTCAGCACTTCAATTGCGACTTGTTGACGATAATGAAATTAAATCCAACCGAAAAATCGATCCATTCATCTCGCCGCTACAATAGTTCGAGATCTGAATGGACGTGGTACTGGTTGGCTTTCGAACCTAACCCCTCATTGTTTCGATTGGCTCCAAACCACCCAGCGCTCATTATTAGGTAACTGTACCCAACAAAATCTAATTATTTCCAAAGTGAGGGATGGGTCGCGCTAATTAAATTCAATGGTCAATTGCCGGCATTGTGGCCTTTAGCCCATGCAAAATGTCAATTTCGGATACGGCATTGTGAATGCGAGCGCTCATTTGAATAACACAACTGCACTAGTTCAGCTAGAAAGTGTGTTATTATTGTCTTTGGTTTTGTTGTATTGTGTATCAGTGTCAGGAGCAGCTGGTTCAATTCCTGATCGTTGAAGGTATGAGCGAATAGGAACCCAAAGTTGCGTTTTCTAAGCAAATATTAACCGCAGCAGGTGGTTCCATTCGGGCCAGGGAAAGGGACAGGCTAAACCATCCATTGACGAAGGATTCTGAACGAAAGTTCTGATAAAAAATGAAACCCAATATAAATTTAACATTTGCCCTGTTTTGAAACCGTATTTTGTCTTTTTTTCGCCAGGAAAACATGGTTTTTCCCAAATTACTTCGGCAGCAAATTTCGTGGAAACTAGCGGACAAATATTGGATTTGGTGGTTTGGAATTGCAAAATTGTGCACGAGGCGCGGTCAAACGAATCCAGACCAATTAAGTGGTTGATAGCGGCTGGGCCCCGCCTTCGCAGCGTTTCCAATTAAAAGCCCGAAAGAGAAAATCCCGGAAATGAGGAAACCCGGGAAAAACCGAACGGTGGATCATTATCCGGCAACGAAATTCCTCCTTCGGACTAATTAGGAGCGCTGGCCGGTCCAATCCAGGCGTCGCGGCGCCAGCTAATTGGAGGATGAAAGGGGCGGCGCCGGCGTCGATTAAAAGCTTGCGCGAAACGACGCCGACCTGTTCCAGGGATCTGGAGGATGTGTCCTCCAGAAGACGATGTGCCTGGAGATCGATATTGAAATTAACTTTTCTTTAGCGAGCGCTGCCCGTTCTCGAAAACTTCTGGATTTTCGCAAATTAAATTGCAGTCCCAGTCCCGAAACGCGCTCATGATTCAGTGGCGTGGTCTTGCGGCCGCCATTTTGAAAAAGTCAATTAGCAATTCTGATTCGCATTTGCTTATTCGAAACGGACAGACAAAAGAATATCGGTGACATATTTAAATATTTAAGCAACGAGACCAGACGTTTTATTAAAAGCGCTCGACATTTTCCCCGACAGGGCCGGATTCAGGTGCACGGTGCATCCACTCAGTGTCTTCAGCGAAATCACATTCGGCTGTGGAAGTTTTGCTCGAAAATTCCGCAGTTCCGCCAGCAAATTTTAAGTGGAAAACAAGCGAAATCTTGTCGGGAACAGTCTGACCGTGTGATTCTTTTCTTTGTGTGACCCAGAAAACCGCTACAGCTGCACGCAAACCTACCCTCATCTCAGGCTCCTTCAGCACCAGTTTCGAGCCTATTAGCTCTCATCATCTGCGTTTAGCCGCAAAATAACACTTCTGAAACCTCCACTTGTATTTCGGCTTTGCATTTTACATCGGTGCGACAACGAGTTGCCATTAGGGAGTGTTAGTTTCAGGCTATGAGAGCTAATAGGCCCGAATAGAACCATATTCGAACCACCCGTCAACTGAAAGCTTTCTTAGTCAAGCAGTGAAACTCTCATTGGTACAGCATCTAAACTGGAAACTGGAAAGAACTGAAAAAACGTTGTTCGATTGGAACCACATCAGCACCACACTCAAATCGATCCTTTCTTTATCGATTGTTGGTACCGATGTCCTCAGTATGTGGCCAAGATGTTCAAAAACTTGCTTGAGAATAACATGATGCAAAAACCAAAAGCCGCGCGAAAAATTGCCAAATTTTAAAAATTTGTTCAGAAGAATCCAGTAGCTGGAATTGAACCACATTTACACCACACGCAAATCGAACCTTTATTTATTGACTGTTCAAATGCCCATTTCAATATCTCAGCTGGTTCTATAGAAACCAAATTCAGAAAAACATAATGAAAAAGTCAAAAATCGCTCAAAATTATTCAAAGTTTAAAAGCACATAATGAAGAAACTCGACTCCAACCCCATCAAAACCACACATGAAATGAGGCTTTTCTGATCGAGATTCTGCATCCTCATTCCGATATCTGAGCTAATTGGTCAGAAAACGGCCTTAGAAAATCATGCGGCAAAACGGAAGAATCGCTGAACAAAGTTTCAACATTTTTTATGAAGAACTCTTATGAAGATTGAAAATGGAACCTTATTCGCATCACCCATCAACTGAAGCGTTTCTAGTCGAGAACTTAAACTCGTAATCTGATTTCTGCACTATTTATTGCGAATCAGAAGATCAGCTTCAGAAAATCAAGACATAAAACGAAAAACCGCTGAAAAATTGTACAAAATTTAAAAATTTATTGGGAAAAAGGCAATCGCTTGATGGAACTACACTTACAGAACACATCAACTGGAGCTTTCTCAATCGAGCTCTAGAACCCGCATTCCGAACTCTGAGCTATTTGGTTGGAAACGGGCTTCAGAAGAAACCATGAGTGCTGGACCCCCGTTTCCAATATCTGTGCTGGCTGTTCAGAAACGAGCTTCAGAAGAGCGCGGACAAAGATGAAAATCAGCTGGGAAACATTCAAAACTGAAAAATTCATTACCAGGAAGCCTCTGTCTGGAGTGGAATCGCACGTTAAGTGAATCCTTCTTGATCGAGCAGTGTGACTATCGTTTCAAAGTCTCGCGTGATTATTCAGAAATGGGCCTCAGAAGAGCATGATGCAAAAACGAAAAATCGCGCAAAAATTTTCAAAAGTTTAAAATTTCATTGAGAAGAATCCAATGCCTCGAATGGACCCACATGTACACCACAGCTAAACTGAACCTTTCTCGATCGACTGGGAGAGCTCCGATTTCAATATTTGCTCAGAAACCAGTATCAGAAGAGCATTGGGTCGAAAGGCACCAAACTCGCACCACACATAAAGGGAAGCTTTCAATATTGAGTTCTGAGAATCTCATGACCACGACTGGTCTGATTGATCAGAAACAAGCTTCAAAAGAAATCCAACTTGAAAAAATATAGGATATAGAAACCAGTTACCGGAACTTAACCATATTCATCCCCCACGTACATTGAAGTTTCCTTCTCAGCTTCAGAAACGGGCTCCAGAAGAGCACACAGCAAAACAAAAAACCGCTGAAATCGGCTGGAAAACTGAACTCGACAATGGTCTTGAGGGTGCCTGAGATGAGCACACTCGAAATCGATAGCCGCTTGCAACGGTAACCTTTGCTGGGATCTGATGATGCGAAAAGTTCCATTATGTCTCAAGACGTTTGCCACGTTGTAAAGCTTTCACTCAGTGCTCTTCAGCGGCATTGACCAAATTTTCCTCCAAACTTAATAGAAGCTAATTTATAGGCAGATCGCGTCCCCGCTAAGTAAAATTATACAAAGCTAATTGCTAAAATTTGTATGTGCTTTCGGTTATATGATTCCGGGCTTATCATTGGTTCTCATCGCCAGTACCCACACGAAGAGAGCCGTGGGACTGTTTTTGGCAGTACGAGCCGCATATTAATAATAACACGACTTTGTTTATTTTTTTATGGTTATTACTATTGCTTGATTATACGAGCGGGTTATATAAGTGCCGTTCGATTGGGATGCTCGCCAGTTATCCCGGCAATTAATCGGGTTGAAACAGGTTGGCGATCGAAAAAGTGGCCGGCAAAGCCATAAAGATCGTTTTGGGCACGCGAAGAATTCCGAACTGGGCCATCACAAATACCATAACAAAATTATGACCAGTTATATGACTTGTCCCATCATATTTGACGCATTTCCAGCTTGTTAGCGACACGAAGTATGTCGGCGAAATGCTTTATGGACGTTGAGGGACGTCGTTTTTCACGCCTCAGCTCGAAAGGGTGGCGATTCTTGAACTTGTGCTCTAGCCGAAGCAGACGTTCGGAGGCTTTTTGCGCCATTAAAAAAACCGTCTTCTAAATGACCAGATATTTAGCATTTTATCCGAAATGTATGGCTTGTCTTCGACCAGTTCCCCCGATTATAATACGGCTCGGAGGACCTGCGAATACAGAATTCTTGATGGCCCATAAATTTACCAGTTGATGGATGACAGTCGAACATCAACCGGGGCCATGATTGAATGGAGATTATCTTTTGTTTCGTTTTTGGGTAATTTCCAGTCTTTTGTTTGGCTTAGCCGTGGATACCGCAAAAGTTTGAAAATTAACATTAATAACGTGTTCCAGTATGGTCGACACGAACCGATCCAAAGCCAACCACCGCATTCAACGAAATGAGATTTACATTATTGAAACGGATTCTAAAATCGAAATCGTCCCCATCGGTTCATGGCGTTCAGTTTCTTCAGCATCGTATTTATTTGACCATTTCCCAACTTGTTTGCTTGCCACATTAAATTACCCATTCAACAATGTTTCCTAGAGTCAAATCACTCCGGCAAACACCAGCCGATCGTCTACAAACAAAGGCTGCCACTTCAGCGCCCAACTCATTAAAACTGTTTAGAAACTAATTAATACGCTCGTCCTAATTACAGATTATGACATAACGCATACATGTGGGAAGCCACACTACTTTGTTCACTCGCTATTTGAATACCAGGAAGCTCGAAATCTGGCCGTTTAGCACTATTATTGACCAACAAAACTGCCCGGAATGCCACAGTTTTCACTGTCCCTATGGAATTTCCGGCCTGGGAAACGTACAAAACACGTCTAGTTTTGTTCACATTCAATCTGTTTGTGCACAAGAGTGGTTCCTTCGGAACGTTTCGCTGGCACGAGCGGCTGGCATCACTAGCGGTTTTCGCTATTGTCTGAATGAGTCCAGCGAAAAACTAACTGTTTGGAATTTGCTCCAATTTTCCATTGCAATTTTCAAAGACTTGCGCTTTTTCCAACTTCTAGCTCGCGTTCAATTGACCTTTGCGTCCATTAAACTCTCGTCCATTTCCAGCAAAAATAATCGCAACAAAGCATATGTTGACTGGTCGTTATCCACCGCGAATTATTTTAAAAGGCTTTTGTATAATTATTTAATTGTTTACCGGTACCGGAACCTTGAGATTTGTTAGCTTGGTAACGTTGTAATTATAGCGTTTTCGTTCGTTTTGCATAAGCCGAAACCCCATTAATTGTCGATAATTATTGCAAACGGTGTCCTTAAAACGAGCAGAAAAAAATTGGGCCAAATTGGGAGAATCGTCGTGTATGATGGCACTTAAAAGAAGAATTCTGCCCCTTAACAGTGAGAACCGATAAAAACCATCTAGGAATAAAAAAAAGATTTTAAACAATTAAAAAAAAAAGCTAAAGAAAGGTAGAAATAAAAGGTTAATTAGATAGTAAAATCGAACCGGATGAAACATTGACAGTTTTTTCGGATCGAAAAGATTGCGCAACAAATTCGGCACGCCCCTGAGTTTTTACCGCTCAAGTTGCTTAAAGAACTCTTCAAACTAAAGAAAAAACAAAAAAAAAAACTAAAAAATATTTGGCAATTAATGATTTATTAAAAGAAAATAAAGTCATTATTCACTATATACAACTCCAGTCAGCTAAAATGCAAACATAAATTAACTTAAAAATAATTCGAAATGATAATTTTCATATTAAAAATAATACATAATACCTAAGAAATAATAATAATATAATGGCCAGGCAAAAGGTCTTAAACAACTATTAGGAACTTATTACTATGATATATTCAGGATTATCATACAAAGTGTTTTTTCCTATCTACATCTATTTACAGGAATCTTCCTTAGGTCAACTATCACATTTCGCGTACAATAGTAGTAGTAAACATCTTTATTTCTAAAAAAAGGCTATCGACCTATCGGTCTTTCAGCCCTTGTTTAATACATGCAGTCTTAATCTAGATAAAAAACCAATATGAAAATTCTCCTATTCTAGGTTAACAATAGTAGTAGTAAACATCTTTATTTCTAAAAAAGGCTATCGACCTATCGGTATTTCTGCCCTTGTTTAATACATGCAGTCCCAATCCAGATAAAAAACAAATATGAAAATTCTCCCATTCTAGGTTAACAATGTTATTGAATAAATAAGATTTCAGTGGCAAGAAGAAATTATTTTATTGTCCACTAGTCCGTTGCTTTTGTAAGTGTTCGAGTAGCGTTAATGTAGGGAAACGGAAGCGGGATTGTCTGGTTGGTCTTGTAAGACAAAGGGGATTCAGTATGGTCCAGTTGTAGGGGTTGTTTGTCCATTTTGTCTGTAGCTGTATGAGTCTCTCCGAGATCCTTGTCATGTTTGTGCGTTCGTATAGTAGTTGGGTGGGGGGGTTGTGTAGTGGGTTTTGGGGGTGTCTTATTCGTGTTATTAGTCTTAGTGCAATTTGCTCTGTTGTTTGTGTATAACGTTTTGTCCTTTCTGTTCCGTTGGTCATGAGTACATGTCCAAAGTCTAGCAAGGGTCTACAAATAGCTTTATATATTTTGGTGGCGGTGTTTGTGCTAATTCCTCTGTCTTTGTAGGTTAGTGATCGGAAGTGTTTCGCTCTCTTCATTGTTTCTGCCCTGATGTTTCGCATGTGTTTAGTGAATCTAAGTTTGTGGTCGATTGTGATTCCAAGGTATTTTACGTCGTTTTTTGGTTGTGTCGTTTGGCCGTCTGCTGTTATTGTAGGGGAATCAGCGTTGAGTCTGTGGTTTGTGAGCAGAAGTTGGTTTTTTGACGCGTTTGGTGTTAGTCTCCATTTATAAAACCATGTCATTGTGTTGTTTGTTAGTGTTTGGAGTCTTTGCGTTGCTCTCTCAGTAGTTTTGTCATGTACAATAAGTGCCGTGTCGTCTGCGTATTGTAATATGTATGCCGATCTGTCGATTTGATTTTTGTCTGGTAAGTTGTAATTGTATATGTCATGGCAGTATATATTGTAGAGAAACGGTGAGAGCGGGGATCCTTGAGGGAGCCCTTGTTCAGGGGAAAAAGAAAATGACAGTGTTTTGTCAATTCGTACTTGTAGTTGTCTGTTTTCTAGTAAGTTCTTTATGGTGTGTAGTAGATATGTTGGTGTGTGTAGTTTGTATAGTTTGTATAGTAAGCCTCTATGCCAGACACTGTCAAAAGCCTTGTTAATGTCCATAAACAGGCAAGCTGTCTTTCTGTCAGTTAGGTGGGTAGTTTTCGCGTACAATATTTGAGATTCAAACGAGAAATCTCTTAGAGAAATCTGTTATACAGGCTGCACCATAAAAACGGTTGCCAGTCGGCTCATTTTCAAACGTATTTGTAGCTAATTAAAAAAACTTATTCGAGTAATTTTCTCCATTCGAATCAAATTATGTCAGCGGGTACACCCTGCATGGCAGGGCGTTATTAAATCTGTGTATATTCAATGCGAGGAATCTCCAATTTTTATGTCTTGCTAAGTTGTTAGATCACAAGAGGTTGACGAAGTTCTGCCCGTTTAACTCCAGACATGTTTGTTCCCAAATCACTTTATTGTGCACTCTTCGCCGCAGTCTGGGATCACTTTTTCATCAGCTTCTCTTATTCGGTTAATTAACTCTGGTTCAATTTGTACCCGTGTTCGATGGATCAGATATTTAATGTGTCATTGTGTCCCGTGTATCTTACATACATGGTAAGAATGTGGCCCTTCCTCTGGGAAGCTATAGGGGCAATTATCCGGTGCCTGGGAAAATGTCAGTGATTGTGCAATGCTTCGAGCACTCCTGGAAGGCTCTGCTGGAATTGTCTCCAATACCTGTGCCTCTGTGTGTGGAACCCGAGCACCTCTAGATCGTCCACAATCTGCGTCAATTCCTGGAGCCCAATCGTCCAGTGTCTCTAGCCCTTTGCTGATGTAAGGTCTTACACCTTCTGCTATGTTAGTGTGACATTTTCCCGCGTATTTCATTTAATCCAAAAAAAATATTGGGTTTCAGCCAATTTTATTGTTTATTATTTAAAATGTCACAAATACGTTTCGTCGTCTTTCTCCACCATCATCAGTTTGTATGTATAGCTGTTTCTACCTTCACATTTGACTGGCTATTTATTGACAAAGGCTATTTACCTGTAACTATCTGTTAATGACAAAAAAACATCATTGCCGCTTTGACTTTTCATCAAAAAATTGTAGAAGAGGTCTTTTTTAATATCAAAAATTTTCGTAATTTGAAGCAAAAATCGTAATTTTTCTTTTCGAATGGTTAAGTATTCCAAAAGGCGACCAAACAAACATGGGAATATTTTAAAATAATACTTATTAACAAAGTTGGAATTCAATTGTCAACTGTTAATATCTTCTAGAAATTTTCGAAAACAATGTTTTCAATATTTTTCTCGTAGTCTCCAAGTGAGCCCCTATAACCCCTTAAAAGGAATGACGCCACTTTTGAATCACCCTGTATATGAAAGGGTCCTTTCGTCTAGACTTCGCCTGAGGCGGCGGTCCCACAGAACCACCGGTGATCACCGGTGACCAACAAGCAGCTTTCCAACATATGCAATTCCCATTTAAAGGTTTTACAGAAAGCTTGACTAGCCATCTACTGCATCCACTGCTAACCACGGTTTCCAAATTTCCGACGCATTCTAAAAATGGTAGTTAGTCAGATCCGATTCGACCTGTTTAGCCTGCAAACGAAACGAAAACAAAAATTCAAAAACCAAACAAAAATACAAAAACCAAGTATTGAAAAACAAAACAAACAAACAAACATTGAAAAATGGACAAAACAAAGCGTAAATAAAGATTGGTTTTGTCCACTTACTATGGGGTCTAGATGCGCCACTACTTCTGCGTAATAACTACAAAACACTGTCCGTGGCACATACGCGAGCGTCCACACTACGTTATACAGGGTGATTATTCTCAGTTATACACTACTAAAGTGGTTAAAGTAATGATGCCAGTTCGGGGGGAAGAAACGCAAAAGTTTGCATTTGCTGTGTGTGTCGTCAAAAAATCCTCGGAAAACTCGAAAAATGAGCGAAAAAAGACAATAAATTGGACTGTAACGACCATTTCATTTTGAATAGCCTGCTATTTGGTCATCTTTTGACATTTGACATTATTAAAAATGGCCGATGCACGCTTTAACAACGCACTGAAATTGTTAAAATTCACTACAAAAATGGTGAAAATTTTGCAGTCACAGTTCGCAAAACCAGAGCACTTTTTGGTTGTCGTGAAGCACCTTCTCGACCGGCAATTGTGAAACTGGTGGAAAATTTCAGCTGTTGGGACAACGTCGCTCAAGAATAACTGTGTATATGCTATTGTAGCCCGTGCTGTTGAAGAAAACCCAGGTTTGTCGATTCCTCGTCGATCTTTGGAACTAGACATTACACCGTATTTTGCATAAAGACTTAAGTCTTAATTCTTTTAAAGTTCAGTTACACTAGAACTCAAGCCGGTTATCTTCGCTGATTGGGTCCTTCAAATGCATCAAAATAATCCGGATTTTCATCAGAAAATCATTTTCAGTGATTTGGCTCATTTTCACCTCAGAGGCTAAGCCGAATCGTTCCATTTGGGGCTCAGAAAAGCCAAGAATGATGGTTGAAAAGCCCCTCCATCCTCAACTTGTCACTGTTTGATACAGTTTTTGGGCTGGCGATGACGGTGTGATTGGACCTTATTTTTTCTAAAGTTGATTGCGCTCTGATTAATGATTTTTATGGCTGAAATTGGAAGATCTTGTTGAAGTTGAAGAAATTCTTGTTCTTTGTTGGCAATTTTCGAATTATTCCAAACAATTTTTTTGCGGCCAAACCGAATGGCTTCAGGTTATTGCCATGAGCCTCTTAAGTCCCTTCAATCTGGTGGTTTTGCAAATACAAATCTTTGGCGGTTTCGTAACTTTCCACCAACATGACTATTGCTTGGATTTTCGAGTTTTTCGAGGATTTTCGAGGAGTGTTTTGGAGCCCCAAAAGATTTTCAGTCGGGGAGAAAGAAAAAATAACAATGAGCTCCGGCCTAATGAGCAACCCTGCAGGTGAAATTATCTGGTGCACGCCAATGGTGAACATACCGGGCGCATTCAAGAAAACGTTGTGGTTCATCCATAATTGACGAAAGCCCCCGAAAACAACGAAAGTGGCAACAACGTACCAGCATAGGACTTCGCCACATTACCAATTCATAATATGGGAAATACAATGGGGAGATGAAATATTAATTCATATTTCTCATTTCTACGTGGATATAAGGGCGGAAATTGGCCGTTTTCCGGATAAATAGGACGTTTCGATTGCTTTGCGGGTTTCGGGCAGGTTATTAAGCCGCGGCCGTTCGCGAAGAAAAGATTGGAAAATTATGCGCTAGAAATTGGCGGTTTCTTATCGATGTCATCAGATTGTTTGCCTCAATTCGCTGGGTGTCATAATCGTATTGATCGTTTCAAAGATGCCCCTTAATGAGATTATTTCATGGAAAATTCGTTGGTTTGCTGATGTATAACAATACCCAAGCTGGTTCGAGTATCTTTTAAGAAGACCCTGGTAGATTGGTTTGGAATTGTTCACGTTGAACTAGAAAAGTTTTCTTAACCCGAACTAAGTCCGCAAGTTCTTTCTGACGTTTCGCAAGCACGAGGGGCGCGCATCTCCAGAGGTGGTTTGCTTGGCCCAGCACCAATATAAGCAAGATAAAAGCACGAAAAGCCCATCAGCTTTGCTTGCAGACAGGCTTCAATAATGAAGGCTTTATTTCCATCTAATGTTCTTTGCTTCATAACGTCGTTGATTTTAATTTTAAAAGACACTTTTGTTTTTCAATGTAAAGTCGGAAAAAGGAAAAACATTCCATTTTCCTTGAAACATTAAAACATACGACGCCTGATTAGTTTTCGGTTTGCACTTAATAAGCCTGAAAAACAGTTCGAGTTTGGGTAACTGCGGCCACTTCGGACCGAGACTGGGGCCGCTCTAATAGAGACTTAAAAATGGCGAAGCAGTTGGAAAGTTTAAAATGAAATTCTCGACGAAGCGAAGGCAAAAAGTGACTACATCGAAAACCCGGTGGCAAAAACATTGCACACCGCTAAAGAGTACAACTTTTATAATCGACGATCGTCGGCCAATAGCACGGCGTAATGCGGTAGCTATAGGAACCCGATGCTTGTTGGTTTTATTGCAAAAGTAGAATGAATCTGCGAATGCCACGCCCCTTTTCGCACGTGCCCTCTCACTCGCGCTTGCGGGCACCTCTCGCGTGTTCCTTGTCGAAGCGCGCCCGTACTCTGTGATTTTTCCGTTCGTTTTATTGTTTTCTTGATTTGTGTTTTCTCAAAGGCTCGGGTAGTTTGGATCTATTAAAGCCGATTTATTGAATTGGAGCCGCACCGCGACCGGTTCGCGTCCATCTTTCTTCAACCGGCCAGACCGACCGATGCGCCTGTTGTTGTCCGCCACTGACTTTTCTCGCCGATTTCATTTTTCTCCCGAAATAATGGCCCCAAGAAAATGCTTCTATACACGTTCTTATCGCACTCAGGTAATCTATCATTCCGAAACGTCATAATTAACTATCCCCCTGGAAGTGGAGGGCGCCCGATTCGTTTATTATTCATTGGATGGCCGGGCTGTGCGGGGGAGGCATAACGGCTCTGCTACTTTTTTCAGATTGGATCGGGCAGGGGAATTTGACGAAAAAAATGCCCGGAATTTTAAGCAGCTTGTTTAACTTAGGCCACCTCTAGGTGCAAGCTGGGCCTAGTTTGGGGGAAGAACATATCGTTTCCGGTAAATTTCTATCTATTGTCGTGTGTATTGTTCTCATGTCAGAAAGTTATCAATAGGTCTCACTTTGTTCTTAGCCCTTGTCCTTTGAAGATAGAACAATACGTCAGCTTTGGTTCAGGTAGTAGGAAGGTCATGATGGTTCTGAACAGTAGGGAGCCGATAGTTGATTTTGGACAACTGCATATTTTCCCTTGGCGCCACCGTTGTCACCGAAAACTTTATTGCTGCAAATACAAAGAACATACGTCTGAAGATCCAAGCCAATCGGGCTAGCGAAAAGTTTGTTCCAAAAAAACTCACCGGTTTCAATTAAGCCCTCATTAGCTGTGAAACTGAAATCTTAACAGGCCCAATTAGTGGAAAACAGCAAGATTATAGAGTTTTTGGTTGAAATAGATGGAAACTTTTGGTATTCGATCTACGCGAACAACGAATAGGACAAAAAAAATTGAAATGAAAAAACGGAACACATCTGGTTTAAAAAAGCATCTAACTGCAGCTAACCGGACCGGAGACCATTTCACGACTATTTTGTAATGTAAAAGGTGTCTATTAAGTACTATTGAGTGTTATCTTGCTTAAAGCTAAGGGTTTCCCAGATCCCAGAAAGCTTATTTCCTCCATATTTATGTGGAATTTCGAAATCAATCATTGGGACACCCTGTACATTGAGATATAACCATCATTAACTTATTGAGAATTAATCAAAATAAAACTAATAATAATTTTCTTGAGAAAACCATTCTAATCGAGAATGGCCAACATTCTACTTGGTTCTGATTATAACCGACTTTCCTACGGATTCATGGGTGGTTCAATCAAAAAAAATCGCAATAAAACTGAAGAACCAAAGCCCCCCGTGCAAAATATTAGTTATGGGTGGCGTCCTTTATTATTGGCAGTGTACTTTACTGCCGATCGGCCGAGGCAATAAATAACATTTTTGCAATTAACATAAAACACAATGGGCTTCGCTCATATGCATGTCCTGCCTTATTAAAATTACATTTCGTATTGGTCATTGTCGTTGCTTTTCTCTTCTGTCCGGCGTCACTGTTGAATCGATAATTGGACGATATTGACGACACGCCCTCGTATCAAATTGAAACTTTTGAAAGTTTTTCCATTTGGAGAAAAAAAAACGTGCCGAAGCTTTGGCGTAATTCCTTTTAAACTGAGGCTTTAAAGTGTGTTTTCCAACGGACAAGCACTACTAACTCCAGCTAATGGAAAACTATTTTAAGAATTTTCACGGATTTTCTTTGATTGATTTTCATGATCATGATGGAAACTAGAGCGTTTGTTGATACTCAAAAACTTGTAAATTTAGAAACCATTTGATTTTTTTGAGATGTTGAGACTGCTCCATTTACCACTAGAAAACACATCTAAAGAATCTGTACGAATAAAGCCTCCATTGTCTACTCATTCAAGCCATTATCTTGAACTAATAAAGCATTTTTGTTCTTCAGGTAGTGGCAAAAGCCCAATTTTCTCTGCACCCAATTATTTTGGTCGAAACAATAGTTGTAGGATTTGACAGCGGCAAATGTTCGCTTGAAACGCTTTTCAATTTAACTAGAAGTGATCTAGTTTATTAAGTTTAACTAATAGCTGCTTTTGTGTCTTTCGAATTTATTTCTGAAAGGAAACGCCGCATGTGTTTTGTGACGAATTTGAACCCCCGCATGAATCCGTTGTTGCACTATTGTTTAAAAAAAGTTAATTTGATCACAAATCTTTGCAGTTTTTCATTAGAAACTAACAAAGAAGAAAAGGCCGAGCGTTTCGGATTTATGTTAGGTCATCTTCAAGGCAATTCGCTGTGTCAAGGTACTACTGCATGGTGTCCATGCAGAGCATTATGAAAATATATACAAGATGACATAAAGTACAGTTGAAACGTTGCTCGCTTCTCAGTTGGAAATGTGCTTATTTTCGACCCAATTCCGCCCACTTTCTACTTCGGTATTCTGCAGGAGTTTTCGGGGGGTTTTAAGGAGTAGAGTTTCACCAGAAAAGTGAACAATTTGCTACAGAATTGACATCAGTTTTCATCGCTGCCGTTACTTGAAACTGGTAAGTTTGTCGGGTTTTTGGACGTTGCGTAAAATAATTTCTTCCTGACGTTTCGCAAACACGAATAGCTTGCATCCTCAGATTTGCTTCACAGGCAATATTGAACGTTTGAAGTTACTACCAACCGAAACGTTGTGAAAAAACTTGGGTGTAAAACAATGGAAGTACAACTGAATCATTTGATATTGCCTGTGAAACAGCCCTGAGGATGAAAGCCACTCGTGCTTTCGAAACATCGGGAGGAAATTCCTTTGCACGACGGTCTGTAAGCGCCAAAAACTGACCAGCTTCAGGTTTCCATCATTTTATTCCAAGAATGTTTGCACCTTGAACGTTACGCAATTTGCTGTTAAAGAACCGGTTTTTTTTGGTGGAAAATGTTAGGTAGAGGTCAAGGAAAACGGTTTCCAGATCAAGAAAAATCTGCGCGAAACTTTAAATGGTTTTCCGATGCGGGTGTTGGTGCTTATCTCTTTCAAACTGCACACGCGTTTACTTTCTGTCCCAAATTTCACTTTCTCGGAAGAATTTGCTCATTTTGCTGGTAATGAGCAAGTGTTTTTCATGTAGGAGATTGGACCCATTTGCAGTCTCCGCAAAGAAAAAAAACTGTATCCATGTTTGACATTGTCATTCATTTTCAGTTTTGAAGAGCACAATTTGAAAACTAACCACAACATGTTTGTCAACCAATCAAATTGTCTGCTTTTTTCATAGAAACTTGAATAGAACCGGAAATTTTCTCCAAAAAGGTTTCTGAACTAACCCAAAAAACAATCGCGTTTATAAAAACTGTGAACACCACAACTGGTAGGTTTTAGCCCCAAGAAAGAACACACCAAATGAGACCCTTTCTTGTGTGAAGAACACACCAAAAAAGTGTCTTGGAATGGAAGTTTGTTAGGCTAGAAGATCACTGCCATAATGGCAGTGATGGAGACAATAAGCCTCAAGAAGACCCCAAAAATGATTGTTAATGTGTGCAGCGCTTGAGTGGTTGAGACGTTGAAGTCGAAAGTAGTGATTGATTTTTGGCAACAAAACGCGTAGAGCCGAATTCTAGCCCATCAAATGGTTCGACCATTTCAAGCGTGAAATAGAAGGTTTTTTAAAAAATTCGTCAACTTTTGAAATTTGGCTGTCGCTAATTCGCCGTGGAGCAACGACACAAAGGGAAGTAATGATGGAAAACCACCCGCACAGCCCCAAAACGGCATTGTTCGCGAGTTAGCATACGGCCCGGTGGAAGGTAAAATCTAGAATACACAGTGTCCGCTTTGGGTTTCGTCTACCTGCGCCGGATTATCAATCAGTGCATAATGTAAACAGCTGCTTTGTTTGGACGTTTTGGACAAAACAAGGGGAATTTCACTATGAAAACCCCGGCTTCTAAAAAGGTCCCGTATTTGATTTGCAGGTAAACTTTTTATACGTCGACTTGGGGCTCTTAGTATTTAGCCAGAGAAACCACAATTTCTGAAAGTACTTGCAGATAAACCACAACAACAAACTTACCGTTTGCTCCAAACATCGCGTGGTGCACGTACTGGTTCTGAACACCAAAGTTGCTGTTGTTTCCCATGGCGTAGAGCTGTTGGAAAATACTCTCCGCTGCACTTTCATCCTGCTGTTTTGCGGTCTGCTGCAAATAGTCTGCATGATGAGTGTTGTTGTTTTGTTGGCCGGCAACCTGAGGGTTGTTGGGATCGTTGCTGCTGCTGCCCGAGCAACTGGGCAGTTGAGGCACTTGAAACTCGTTTCCATCTTGGCAGTCTTTGCCCACTTGTGCCGCCTGTGCCTCATAGTACATCCGAACATTCGCGATGTGGGTCTTGGTGAAGATGTGATCCTGAGTCGAGTACTTGTACGAGTACTTGAAGCTGCAGAACTTGCAGTCATCGGGTACGGTCGGATTTTCGCCGTCAGGTTGGCCAAGGACCTTCTGCAAGGTGAGTTTGCCCTTCTTCTCTTTGGCTCGTGCGTTTTGGAACCAAACCTGGACCACACGTTTCGGTAGGCCGATTTCGCGCCCCAGGCCTTCGCATTCGGCCATCGTGGGCGTTTTGTAGTCAACGAACAAAGTTTTCATGATTTTCACCTGCACTGAGCTCATTTGAGTACGATAGCGCTTGTTTCCGCCCTGAGAACCTCCACATGAGCTCATGTGTCTTTGGCTGATACTTTGTGTGCTGCTGGCGGGCGAAGTGGGATTGCTTTCGTCATCAATGTATTCCGTTGTCTCTGACATAGAGTCGCTCCTCTCATCGCACAATGACCGCTCGCTTAAATCGGTTAAGGGTCCTGGGTCGCACAGCCCGCTCTGATCCATTGACACTTTCATTGGTCTAGATAGATCTACCGGTTTGGAGAGGTCCAGAGGGATTTCACGACTTTCTGCCTTTTCGCACTTGATTTCGCATTTTTCGCCATTGGTTGGCGCCAATGGTAACCCGCTAAAGTAACGCTTCATTTTGTCCTCGTAGTACTTCGTGATGGTGTTTTCCATATTGGATTTATTAAGCGAGAATTGTATCGAAGGAGCCATATTGGGGTGCTGCTGATGTGGTTGCTGCTGCGGCTGGAATTTAGTCTCGTTGCCCCCTGATAGGCTGGGAGCGCTCTCCAAACTGACCTCCTCATCGGGCAGGGCGTCAATGTTAATTTCCCCCCTGGCACAAGGTTCCGGATGCTTGCTGGTCAGATGGGACTCGAAGGCGCTCTTCACCTTGAACAGGGCGTGGCAAATCGGACATCGCTTGTTGATTACTTGAGAATGAGCGCGGAATTGACCTTTCCGCTCCCGGGCCCGGGTGTTTTGGAACCACACCTGAACCACTCGCTTTTTCAGCCCCACCTCTCTCGCGATGTTCTCCAGCATCTTCCTCGACGGGTTGCTTTCGATCTGATATTTTTGGTATAGGTAATCTAGCTGTTCTGGCAAAATGGTCGTTCTGAGCCGCTTGTCCTTCGGCTGATCAGACGTGTCGCTTTCGCCGTCTGCGATTTCGTCGATCTTTCTTCGGTGTACAGTGACGTTGTGCAGCATGTCCGCTAAAGCATTGGGAGGGCCTTGCTTGGCTTCGCCCATGCTGGCGTTCATCTGCTTGTTGAGTTGAGCCTGCTGCTGCAAAATTCCGAACGGACTGTCCGGCGAATAGATGGGAAATAAGTTAGGATTCATAAAGTGGACCAGCTCGTGCTCTTTGAATAGATCGAATCGTGTAAACACCAGGTTGCATATCGCGCATTGGAAGCTGCCCTCCTTTGGCTCAGAAGGGGTCGGAGACGAGCTCGCAAAGTTTCCCTGGCTGGAAGTGACTGGGCTGCTTGGCCCCGGGCTTTGATTGTTCATCAGGTTCTGTGCCTGACCTTGGACTCCTTGGTTCTGTTCTACTGCCGTGCTCGAGTTCGAGTCTTCTGAGCTCAACGAGGCTGCCATTTGGGCGGCTGCCGCCTGAGCCTGGGCGCTCCGTTTCGCGTCCTCCTCCTTAAAGCAATGAGTCTTTTGGTGTCTGATCAGCTCGTAGTATCGTTGGAAAACTAGCATACACTTTTTGCATTGGTAGTTTAGTCCGGGTGTTCTCTGGTATCGATTGGCACCACTCTCGTCTATCCCAGGCGACGTTTCAATGGCCGGCTGATTTTCGTAGACTTTCCGTGCCTTTTGACGAGCGTTCTGAAACCACACGACGATTACTCTGGGACTGAGCTGCAGCAGCTTGGACAGATACTCCAAGTCGTCGTCTTTGGGGTAGGCGTTGTTTTCGAAGAACTCTTGCAAAACTTTGATTTGATAGTCAGTGAATCGGGTACGATTTGCCCTTTTCCCGGTTGAGCCTCCAGAGCCTTGACTGCCCGAGTTGCTGTAGTCTCGGCTGGGGCTCACACATCTGCTGGACGTAAGTGGAATCAGGCCCAGCAGACCCGGATTGGAGAACGTTTGCTGGTTGACCTTTGGGGGCGGCAACATGTTGCTGCTGCCCAATGCTTGCGGGGCCAAGTTGAGTGATGTGGTGCTACTGGTCAAAGTGTCGCTCAATTGCGAGGTAATAATTGAGGTGAGGCTGATATTGTTTGGTGTAGCGGGCTGTGATGACACATTGAGACTCTCCGTGGAAGCCACTGAAGTGGCGGGACTTTGAGGCGGCTGTAAGTTGGCCGGAAGCCCGAAGTAGTTTTGCAACCTCTCTTCCATTACCTCGCTGGGCTTTTGGATCTCAAACTTGGGTTCTTCCAGCGGTTCCTCTTTGATTTCCGTTTTGACCTCTGCCACTTGGGGAATGGTGGTGGCAACTGGGGACTCCTTGCTCTTGTTCGCCTCATCAGCACAGCTGCTCGAGGAGCTGTTCAGTTGCACCACCTTTGCCTCGCCGGTCTTCTCGTACTCCTCCAAGTTCAGTGTGGTTGATGGTGGGTTGTTGAAATTATAGGGGCTGTCTTTGTTCCGTTGGCGTTCTTTAAAGAGGGTGTTTCGGAACCAGTGTTTAATGACCTTGTTCGGCAGCCCACTGCGATTTGCCATTTCATGGATCTGGTCCTCTGAGGGGGAATTGTTGATGTCGAAGTGGGCCCGGAGGATTTTCAGTTGTTCATCGGTAATGCGCGTTCGCGCCCGTTTCTGGTTGGCGTTGGCGACCTGAAACCAATGGACACACAAATTAGCTTGACAATCTTCCAATGACCTAAAGCGAAGCTTTAATTGCCGCTTTGTAAGCTGTAGCCTTGCATTGTGATAATTATCTTTAATTGATTTACAGCCAATTTGTAATAATTTATTGGGACCGGCGTACGGTAATCGTGCGCCTATTACCACAATCCCATAAATCGTGAAAATCTCACAAATCTGGCTAATGTCTCCTTTATACGACACACAGATCATTCGGGTTTTTCTTTCAATTTACTCTGGCCTGATATGTTTATTGATGTCGATTTGCATAAGTTAATATGTAACGAGCGATTGATTGCGCGATGACTACTAGAATTACAAAAATCATCAGCTTCAGCTGCTTCTTTGTGTGCGTGTTTTTTTCTGGTATTTGGGGTCAAGAAGGGTTTCTAAATGTGCCGGTGAGCGAAAGGTGGCAACTTCGGTGCGGTTTTATCGGTCAGTTATAGAAGGAAATTGCTCAGTTTTTCAGCCGAAAAAGTTCATGGTTTCTGAAGGTTGTTGCTTGCTTCAGTTTGGAAGTTGCAATTTTTTGTAAATAAAGGGCGCAGTTCAGTATAAACATTATTTTCAAACGGACATTTACTAAGTTGGCAAAAATCAAGATTCTGGGCGATTTTTGTGAAACTTAAGATATCTGAAGTCCCAAGTGTCTTCTAAAGATCGTACATAATGCAGACTGTTAATCTTTAAAAAGTGGTGAAAATTTCAAGTCGCTACTTGTTTTCATTTGAAAGAGGCGAATTTTTAAGAAAGTGGGCGCAATTGAGTAAAAACATCCATTTTCAAAGTGACATTTACTAACATATTGAAACATTTCTATATGTGATTTGACCGGCCGTGAAAGCCTTCATAGACATTTACTAAGTTGCCAAAAATCAGGATTCATAGCGATTTTTATGAAACTTTCGGCTTCTGAAGTGTTGGGTGTCTTCTAAACATGGTGAAAATTTCAGGTTGCTACTTTCTGTAGTTTGGGAGATGCAAATTTTTAAAGAAGAGAGCGCAGTTCATTTTACATTGGATCGAGCAAACCAAACCACCTCTGAAGGTGCAAGTCACTCGTGCTTGCGAAATGTCTGGCACAAAACTATTTTCCATGGCGGCCTAAAAGCTCGAAAGACTCTATAGTTTCATATACAGGGTGATTCAACTGCGGACCTCATTCCTTTCACTGGGGCTTGCTTGGACAGTTCGAAAGAATGCTTTTACGAATCTCTCTCTGTGATTGTTTTATTAATAACATCTTAGTGAGAGAAAATGCACGTTCAGTCTTATTTTACGGTTACCTCTTCGGAATGGGTGGAAACTTGGACATAATACACGAGCGAAGCTTATTGTTTTTTTCTGCGAAAGTGAAAGTTGTCGCCGTAATACCAACCATTGAAATCCTTTTGATGGTTTGGCGTCTGTTTTGCCCAGTTGCGAACTTGCACTTACATACGGTCCTTGAACGAACAGGGTGGTTACTGTCAGAGCCCTTTGAACCGCTTGAAGGGATAAACGCACAGATTGGACAATCCTAACTAGATCTAGATGACCATTAAACACCCAGTATATTTCGATCGATGATTCAAACAGTGGACTGAAAGCAATTAAAGATGCAATACGCGTACTTTATACCTGTGGCTTTTGGTCATTTTGATGGCCACCTCGTTTGCCAGATTTCGTCTCTATTGATTTTTAAATATTCATTTCGATGGTGTCGCGTACCGAATATTGATTCGACAGTGTATTGTTGATGTTCATCAGGCGATAATGTGACAGTTGATTTTGATTATTAATTAAACCATTCGAATGGGGACGGAATTTAAATGGGCGATTTGGTGGTGGTTTTTTTTTGTCGGTTTTGTTCTCGCTCTGGGGACTGTGGGAGAGTGCACGCAATTTGATAGTGTCATTGAAGCGGTTTGGTTGAGGAGTCGGCGGCATGTATAATTAATTTCGGTTTGGGAACAACCGTAAATTGCCGAAAAAAAGGAGCAGAGTAGTGGTAAACCGAGGGGAAACAGTAATCATAGGCATGGCGGGCCAGCAATTATCCAAAGTTGAAAGATATTAAATAGCACATTCATTTTTAATAAGGCCACCAATTATGCTCCGTTCCGTATTCTCAATAATGAATGGTGTCTCGGTGAAATGTTAACGGGAATTAACTTGAACTGACAATGTATTCGAATTTAATAGAGTTTTTACTGGAAACTCGTTTAAAATGTGGATAGGTTTTTCCTTTCGATTGGCTACAACAAACAAAGAATCCCATTGGCAGCAATTAAGCTGCGGTGTTGGTAAAAACGCGTCAATTACCGCTCGACAATAATTGCTTTCTCTGCCAAACCGTTTTCAATGAGAAATAGAAGAGTCTGAGGATTTTGTTTTTCGGTCTGCTGATCGAAACCCTTTAGCGAGGTGGTCAGTTGCTTGGGTAAGTTTCTAGCTTTCTAGGGAGATTCGAATCGGCTAAATTCCAAATAAATTTGATTCTCCAAAATAATTATCTAGAAGTGTCAGGCAACTTGGGGGATAATTTCGAACAATCCAAATCAGTTCCAGGAAGTCTACTGAATTGCGTGTAAATAACTGATGGTCAAGGCTACGTGACAATTAAAAGAGTGTTATCCAACGGAAAAGCTGATCATTTACAAATTTCAAAAATGAACCCCTAACGTTTGAAGGATAAAAGCGCATTATTTCAAGAGGTGTAAACAGGCCTATTCAGTCAGTTCCTAGAGTTTTTTTTTAGGTTTTTTTTTTGAACAACGTTTCGTTCGGAATTGATGTGGAACAGATTTGAGTCTCAAGTGCGAGATCGTCATTTGTTACGTCTGAACCTACCTAACACTGCTTTTGTTCCTTTATACGAAGAACTACACCGATTTCATTTCAAATTGAATAGTTCTGTTTGTGATAATGGCAAGTCAGTTTGTTCCAATGGCAATACTACATTATACGTTGCGCTTCAAACGTATGAAATACCTAGTCAAAATATCTGGCAATCACCAAAGAACCCCCTATTTAACTGTGCATATGGCAATTTCTAAATTCGAATCTTATTGGAAACTTTTTTTTCAATGGTTTCAAGTTATTGATGAAATGCAGGTCAAAAATGTGTATGAATTTTGCCTTAAATTGCACATTGTCAGTTTGATTTTTGGGTTTTGGAAATACTGGATTTGGACCTTCATTTCAACGACAATTTCTCAAAAAAACTCCCAATAAGAAGCATTCAGAATTTGAAACGGAATTCGGCAAACGCTTCAATGTATGGAGTTCCCGATTTACTAAGTTTTCAAAAATCTGGATTCCGGCGGATATTTATGAAAGTTTCAGCGCTCTTAGAGCTGGTGTAAATTTTCAATTGCTGCTTGCTTTAGTATGGAAGATACGATTTTTTAAAGGAGAGAGCGCACATGAAGAAAACCTTCCATTATGAGACCCACATTTATTAAACTAGAAAATGCCAGGATTCCTTCAGATTTTCAGAACCGTCTGAGTATCATGAGCACGAAGTGTTTTCTAAGCATGGTGAAAAAATCAAGTTTCTACTTGTTTTGGTTTGGAAGATGTGAATTTTTAAAGGCGAGAGCGCACTTGAATAAAATCTTCCATTATGAGACCCATATTTACTATAAGCTAAGAGACCGATAATTGCGGAGATCGTAAAAATCAAGAATCTCGGTAATGAAATTCAAAAAAAGCACCGTTAGAGACAAATGTTTTTTTAAAACTGGTGAAAATTTCAAGTTCCTGCTTGCTTTGGTTTGGAAGATGCGAATTTTTAAAAAGGAGCTTGCAGTTGAGTAAAAACATCCATTTTCAAATCCACATTTAAAAAGTTGTCAACAATCAGCATTCGGGATAATTTTACTGAAACTTTGGTCATCTGAAGGGTCAAGTGTCTTCTAAAAATTGTGAAAATTTCGAGTTATTTCTTGCGTCCGTTTCGAAGATACGAATTTTTAAAGGAGAGAGCGCAGTTGAATTATTAGAACTATTTTCAAGCTAGCATTTCCTAAGCTGGCAAAAATCGGCATTCCGGGCGATTTTAGTGTAACTTTTAGCACCTTAAGAGTCGACACTCTTGTCATAATAGTGAAAATTTCATGTTTCTACTTGCTTTCCTTTAGAAAATGTGCATTTTTTTAAGGCAAGAGGGCAGTTGAATAAAAACATCAAGTTTCAAACCGACATTTCCCAAATTTGCAAAAATCACGGTTTCGAGTAATTTTTATGAAACTTTCGGAAGCTCAAAAATCAAGTATCTTTAAAAAATGGTGAAAATTTCAAGATGCTACTTGCAATTTTTGGAACGATGCAAATTTTTTAAAAAAGGGGACGCAATTGGGTAAACATCTATTTTGGAACCGATCTATACTAAGTTGGCAAAAAACGGGATTCCGGGCGATTACTTTTATGAAACTTTCGGCATCTGAAGAGTCAAGTGTCTTTTCAAATTGGTCAAAATTTCAAGTTTCTGTTTCGGTTAGTTTGGAAGCGTCAAATTTTTGAAGGAAATATTGCAGTTGAGTAAAAATATCAAATTTGAGACTTCTATTGACCCTCCACGATTCCCTCATTGAAAATGTAAAATATTTGTCAAAACAACGTTGGCGAATTTACCAGTTTTTCAAGTGAGCACTGGTCAATTTTTTTGAAATCCTAGAATAATTTAAAATTTTTATTTAAAAAATTGCAATACCGTCTCAAGGCGGATTAGGCCTAGACATAATTCTAAACAAATAGGGTCTTGAATATCTTCTGTATTTTTTTTAGCATGGCTAATGAAGACAGCAGCACACTCTTGTCGCCTCCAGCGAGATGTCACCTTTGCACCAAAAAAGTGAGTTTTTAGACCGTTATCTACTAAGCTGGCAAAAATCGGGATTCTGGGCGATTTTTATGAAATTTGAATGCTGAAAACTGAATGCAACGTTTCTCTTAATAAATTTCACCACTTTTCACCAAAAGTTGAAATCCTGTCGAATTATCTTCATAAAATGTCTTTGATGCTTAAGTGAATAAAAATCACTGGTTTAACGTAGATGAACGCAAAAACCGCATTATTCTGTGCGCAAATTTTGATACCCAAAATCGCATTTTCAGTCAAATAATTTCGGGCATAAAATGATCCATTTGGGAGTAAAGCCGCTCAGAAATTATCCGGTTTCTACCGTTAAGCGAAGTATCTGAGAGATCAACAGCGGATTAAAACGAACCACACAGAGATTTCCAATTACACCTGGACGATTTTCGGCAAATGAAAAGAGCGGTATTTGGAAACAAAAATACATTTGAACATTTTGCTCAGTTTCAGGTAAAAACTTTGAGCGTGAAAGGACACATTCATGTCAATTATTATATTTGCTCGTTCTGAAACCACACCTGTCGGTTATAGAATTCAAAAATATCCGCGAGGCATTGTTGATGTTGAGCCTTTGTTGGCTGCGTTGAATAGATGATCGAATTTTTCTGCAAAATTCGACATTTTAAAGAATCCGAAAGGATCCGTAGATCTGCCACGGTGATGGTCATGATTAAATGAATGGAATGGTGCCTGAAATCCGGGGTTTTGGCTCAAAATTTATAGCGGACCAGGTAGTAAAATGCTGCCGCCTTCATGTAGCCAGCAACCGAGCTACTGCTTTTTACCATCCTGTGGAAATTCTTCAGTTTAACGCGAAGTTACCGTATATTTACGCGAATTGTTGCTGATATCGTCTGTTTTTCTCAATGTTATCTGGAATGAAACAAAACATACAGCATTCCCTGTATTGCCAGCTTGCCAGCAATTGCAATGATGAACATAAATGTTAAAATCGCCAAAAAATAGTTTGGACGTGAAAGTGTCAGCAAACAACAATTAAAATTCGAATTTAAACATGACACACATTCGGCGAGCAAGAGTGTTAATTCCCCATTGTGAAACGCCTCGCCGTTATTAATTAATGCATTTATTTAAATAAATTATTATCACTAGCGGGCAAATAGAACATCGCGAACCGGTATTAGCATCGATTAGACTTAAAGCGAAAAAAAATGGGTGGTTCCGAGAGGAAATACCGTTCCATGTTGGCATTGGGCAAACAGTGTCGATTTACACATAAAACAATTCGGCTTGTTAAAACACGGATTGAAAGCTTTTTAATGCGGTTTCCTCTCTCTCTATAAAATCGACTATAAAACCCAACATAAACGATTAAAAGACACTATTAGTAGCTATTTAATGTGGCTGGCTGTTATTTTTAAAGCAAAACGGACAGGAGTGTAAAGTGAAGCTTTCGCTGGGGGCCTAATGCAGTTTCGACATTGTAAACATTGCAGGAAGATCGCCAAGAATCAGTCAGAGAGGGTTTAAGTTAGTTTTTCAAAAAAAATTGCGGTTTATTCGTTGGTTGTTCAAGCAAATGTTTTAGCAGTCGATCACTCAAAGACAGCATGTTCGACCAAACTGGAGTTTGACATGGGAAACCTTATTTTAAACAGTCTTCTTTATGAACGTTTGAAAATTTGGATGGTAGTTTTCCTGATGGAGAAAGTGCGTCTTTCGAGCCCAGTTTTTCCAAAGCTGGTGAAAATTTCAAATTTTTCTTCGCTTTAGTTGGTTAGAACCACGTATTCTCTAAAGATGGTGAAAATTTCAAATTGCTGCTTTCTGTAGTTTGGGAGATGCGAATTTTGAATAAAGAGAGCGCAGTTGGAAAAATACACTTATTCTGAAACCGATATTTACGAAGATGGTAAAAATAAGATTTTCGGGCTATTTTTAGGAAACTTCTCGCAGTGTTAGAATCATCTGTTGTCTAAAGATCGTTAAATTTTCAAATTGCTGCTTTCTGTATTTTGGGAGATGCGAACTTTTAAAGGAGAGAGCGCACTTGAAAAAATACATTCATTCTTAGCCCAAGATTTACGAAGATCGTAAAAATCAGACGTCGGGACGATTTTTATAAAACTTTCTGCAAGGTTAGAGTTGTGTGTTTGCTAAAGATGGAGAAAATTTCAAATTGCTGCTTTCTATATTTCGGGAGATGCGAATTTTGAAAGAAGACGGCGCAGTTGGGAAAATACACTCATTCTTGGTCCGAGATTTACGAAGATCGTTAAATTCAGGCGTCGGGACGATTTTTATAAAACTTGCTGCAAGGTTAGAGTCGTGTGTCTGCTAAAGATGGAGAAAATTTCAAATTGCTGCTTTCTATATTTTGGGAGATGCGAATTTTGAAAGAAGACGGCGCAGTTGGGAAAATACCCTCATTCCTGGTCCGAGATTTACGAAGATCGTTAAATTCAGGCGTCGGGACGATTTTTATAAAACTTGCTGCAAGGTTAGATTCGTGTGTCTGCTAAAGATGGAGAAAATTTCAAATTGCTGCTTTCTATATTTTGGGAGATGCGAATTTTGAAAGAAGACGGCGCAGTTGGGAAAATACCCTCATTCCTGGTCCGAGATTTACGAAGATCGTTAAATTCAGGCGTCGGGACGATTTTTATAAAACTAGCTGCAAGGTTAGAGTCGTGTGTCTGCTAAAGATGGAGAAAATTTCAAATTGCTGCTTTCTATATTTTGGGAGATGCGACTTTTGAAAGAAGACGGCGCAGTTGGGAAAATACCCTCATTCTTGGTCCGAGATTTACGAAGATCGTTAAATTCAGGCGTCGGGACGATTTTTATAAAACTTGCTGCAAGGTTAGATTCGTGTGTCTGCTAAAGATGGAGAAAATTTCAAATTGCTGTTTTCTATATTTTGGGAGATGCGAATTTTGAAAGAAGACGGCGCAGTTGGGAAAATACCCTCATTCCTGGTCCGAGATTTACGAAGATCGTTAAATTCAGGCGTCGGGACGATTTTTATAAAACTTGCTGCAAGGTTAGATTCGTGTGTCTGCTAAAGATGGAGAAAATTTCAAATTGCTGCTTTCTATATTTTGGGAGATGCGAATTTTGAAAGAAGACGGCGCAGTTGGGAAAATACCCTCATTCCTGGTCCGAGATTTACGAAGATCGTTAAATTCAGGCGTCGGGACGATTTTTATAAAACTAGCTGCAAGGTTAGAGTCGTGTGTCTGCTAAAGATGGAGAAAATTTCAAATTGCTGCTTTCTATATTTTGGGAGATGCGAATTTTGAAAGAAGACGGCGCAGTTGGGAAAATACCCTCATTCCTGGTCCGAGATTTACGAAGATCGTTAAATTCAGGCGTCGGGACGATTTTTATAAAACTAGCTGCAAGGTTAGAGTCGTGTGTCTGCTAAAGATGGAGAAAATTTCAAATTGCTGCTTTCTATATTTTGGGAGATGCGACTTTTGAAAGAAGACGGCGCAGTTGGGAAAATACCCTCATTCTTGGTCCGAGATTTACGAAGATCGTTAAATTCAGGCGTCGGGACGATTTTTATAAAACTTCCTGCAAGGTTAGAGTCGTGTGTCTGCTAAAGATGGAGAAAATTTCAAATTGCTGCTTTCTATATTTTGGGAGATGCGAATTTTGAAAGAAGACGGCGCAGTTGGGAAAATACCCTCATTCCTGGTCCGAGATTTACGAAGATCGTTAAATTCAGGCGTCGGGACGATTTTTATAAAACTAGCTGCAAGGTTAGAGTCGTGTGTCTGCTAAAGATGGAGAAAATTTCAAATTGCTGCTTTCTATATTTTGGGAGATGCGAATTTTGAAAGAAGACGGCGCAGTTGGGAAAATACCCTCATTCCTGGTCCGAGATTTACTAAGATCGTTAAATTCAGGCGTCGGGACGATTTTTATAAAACTAGCTGCAAGGTTAGAGTCGTGTGTCTGCTAAAGATGGAGAAAATTTCAAATTGCTGCTTTCTATATTTTGGGAGATGCGAATTTTGAAAGAAGACGGCGCAGTTGGGAAAATACCCTCATTCCTGGTCCGAGATTTACGAAGATCGTTAAATTCAGGCGTCGGGACGATTTTTATAAAACTAGCTGCAAGGTTAGAGTCGTGTGTCTGCTAAAGATGGAGAAAATTTCAAATTGCTGCTTTCTATATTTTGGGAGATGCGAATTTTGAAAGAAGACGGCGCAGTTGGGAAAATACCCTCATTCCTGGTCCGAGATTTACGAAGATCGTTAAATTCAGGCGTCGGGACGATTTTTATAAAACTAGCTGCAAGGTTAGAGTCGTGTGTCTGCTAAAGATGGAGAAAATTTCAAATTGCTGCTTTCTATATTTTGGGAGATGCGAATTTTGAAAGAAGACGGCGCAGTTGGGAAAATACCCTCATTCCTGGTCCGAGATTTACTAAGATCGTTAAATTCAGGCGTCGGGACGATTTTTATAAAACTAGCTGCAAGGTTAGAGTCGTGTGTCTGCTAAAGATGGAGAAAATTTCAAATTGCTGCTTTCTATATTTTGGGAGATGCGAATTTTGAAAGAAGACGGCGCAGTTGGGAAAATACCCTCATTCCTGGTCCGAGATTTACGAAGATCGTTAAATTCAGGCGTCGGGACGATTTTTATAAAACTTGCTGCAAGGTTAGATTCGTGTGTCTGCTAAAGATGGAGAAAATTTCAAATTGCTGCTTTCTATATTTTGGGAGATGCGAATTTTGAAAGAAGACGGCGCAGTTGGGAAAATACCCTCATTCCTGGTCCGAGATTTACGAAGATCGTTAAATTCAGGCGTCGGGACGATTTTTATAAAACTAGCTGCAAGGTTAGAGTCGTGTGTCTGCTAAAGATGGAGAAAATTTCAAATTGCTGCTTTCTATATTTTGGGAGATGCGAATTTTGAAAGAAGACGGCGCAGTTGGGAAAATACCCTCATTCCTGGTCCGAGATTTACGAAGATCGTTAAATTCAGGCGTCGGGACGATTTTTATAAAACTTGCTGCAAGGTTAGATTCGTGTGTCTGCTAAAGATGGAGAAAATTTCAAATTGCTGCTTTCTATATTTTGGGAGATGCGAATTTTGAAAGAAGACGGCGCAGTTGGGAAAATACCCTCATTCCTGGTCCGAGATTTACGAAGATCGTTAAATTCAGGCGTCGGGACGATTTTTATAAAACTAGCTGCAAGGTTAGAGTCGTGTGTCTGCTAAAGATGGAGAAAATTTCAAATTGCTGCTTTCTATATTTTGGGAGATGCGAATTTTGAAAGAAGACGGCGCAGTTGGGAAAATACCCTCATTCCTGGTCCGAGATTTACGAAGATCGTTAAATTCAGGTGTCGGGACGATTTTTATAAAACTAGCTGCAAGGTTAGAGTCGTGTGTCTGCTAAAGATGGAGAAAATTTCAAATTGCTGCTTTCTATATTTTGGGAGATGCGAATTTTGAAAGAAGACGGCGCAGTTGGGAAAATACCCTCATTCCTGGTCCGAGATTTACGAAGATCGTTAAATTCAGGCGTCGGGACGATTTTTATAAAACTAGCTGCAAGGTTAGAGTCGTGTGTCTGCTAAAGATGGAGAAAATTTCAAATTGCTGCTTTCTATATTTTGGGAGATGCGACTTTTGAAAGAAGACGGCGCAGTTGGGAAAATACCCTCATTCTTGGTCCGAGATTTACGAAGATCGTTAAATTCAGGCGTCGGGACGATTTTTATAAAACTTCCTGCAAGGTTAGAGTCGTGTGTCTGCTAAAGATGGAGAAAATTTCAAATTGCTGCTTTCTATATTTTGGGAGATGCGAATTTTGAAAGAAGACGGCGCAGTTGGGAAAATACCCTCATTCCTGGTCCGAGATTTACGAAGATCGTTAAATTCAGGCGTCGGGACGATTTTTATAAAACTAGCTGCAAGGTTAGAGTCGTGTGTCTGCTAAAGATGGAGAAAATTTCAAATTGCTGCTTTCTATATTTTGGGAGATGCGAATTTTGAAAGAAGACGGCGCAGTTGGGAAAATACCCTCATTCCTGGTCCGAGATTTACTAAGATCGTTAAATTCAGGCGTCGGGACGATTTTTATAAAACTAGCTGCAAGGTTAGAGTCGTGTGTCTGCTAAAGATGGAGAAAATTTCAAATTGCTGCTTTCTATATTTTGGGAGATGCGAATTTTGAAAGAAGACGGCGCAGTTGGGAAAATACCCTCATTCCTGGTCCGAGATTTACGAAGATCGTTAAATTCAGGCGTCGGGACGATTTTTATAAAACTTGCTGCAAGGTTAGAGTCGTGTGTCTGCTAAAGATGGAGAAAATTTCAAATTGCTGCTTTCTATATTTTGGGAGATGCGAATTTTGAAAGAAGACGGCGCAGTTGGGAAAATACCCTCATTCTTGGTCCGAGATTTACGAAGATCGTTAAATTCAGGCGTCGGGACGATTTTTATAAAACTTGCTGCAAGGTTAGAGTCGTGTGTCTGCTAAAGATGGAGAAAATTTCAAATTGCTGCTTTCTATATTTTGGGAGATGCGAATTTTGAAAGAAGACGGCGCAGTTGGGAAAATACCCTCATTCCTGGTCCGAGATTTACGAAGATCGTTAAATTCAGGCGTCGGGACGATTTTTATAAAACTTGCTGCAAGGTTAGATTCGTGTGTCTGCTAAAGATGGTGAAAATTTCAAATTGCTGTTTTCTATATTTTGGGAGATGCGAATTTTGAAAGAAGACGGCGCAGTTGGGAAATACCCTCATTCCTGGTCCGAGATTTACGAAGATCGTTAAATTCAGGCGTCGGGACGATTTTTATAAAACTTGCTGCAAGGTTAGATTCGTGTGTCTGCTAAAGATGGAGAAAATTTCAAATTGCTGCTTTCTATATTTTGGGAGATGCGAATTTTGAAAGAAGACGGCGCAGTTGGGAAAATACCCTCATTCCTGGTCCGAGATTTACGAAGATCGTTAAATTCAGGTGTCGGGACGATTTTTATAAAACTAGCTGCAAGGTTAGAGTCGTGTGTCTGCTAAAGATGGAGAAAATTTCAAATTGCTGCTTTCTATATTTTGGGAGATGCGAATTTTGAAAGAAGACGGCGCAGTTGGGAAAATACCCTCATTCCTGGTCCGAGATTTACGAAGATCGTTAAATTCAGGCGTCGGGACGATTTTTATAAAACTTGCTGCAAGGTTAGAGTCGTGTGTCTGCTAAAGATGGAGAAAATTTCAAATTGCTGCTTTCTATATTTTGGGAGATGCGAATTTTGAAAGAAGACGGCGCAGTTGGGAAAATACCCTCATTCTTGGTCCGAGATTTACGAAGATCGTTAAATTCAGGCGTCGGGACGATTTTTATAAAACTTCCTGCAAGGTTAGAGTCGTGTGTCTGCTAAAGATGGAGAAAATTTCAAATTGCTGCTTTCTATATTTTGGGAGATGCGAATTTTGAAAGAAGACGGCGCAGTTGGGAAAATACCCTCATTCTTGGTCCGAGATTTACGAAGATCGTTAAATTCAGGTGTCGGGACGATTTTTATAAAACTAGCTGCAAGGTTAGAGTCGTGTGTCTGCTAAAGATGGAGAAAATTTCAAATTGCTGCTTTCTATATTTTGGGAGATGCGAATTTTGAAAGAAGACGGCGCAGTTGGGAAAATACCCTCATTCCTGGTCCGAGATTTACGAAGATCGTTAAATTCAGGCGTCGGGACGATTTTTATAAAACTTGCTGCAAGGTTAGATTCGTGTGTCTGCTAAAGATGGAGAAAATTTCAAATTGCTGCTTTCTATATTTTGGGAGATGCGAATTTTGAAAGAAGACGGCGCAGTTGGGAAAATACCCTCATTATTGGTCCGAGATTTACGAAGATCGTTAAATTCAGGTGTCGGGACGATTTTTATAAAACTAGCTGCAAGGTTAGAGTCGTGTGTCTGCTAAAGATGGAGAAAATTTCAAATTGCTGCTTTCTATATTTTGGGAGATGCGAATTTTGAAAGAGGACGGCGCAGTTGGGAAAATACACTCATTCTTGGTCCGAGATTTACGAAGATCGTTAAATTCAGGCGTCGGGACGATTTTTATAAAACTAGCTGCAAGGTTAGAGTCGTGTGTCTGCTAAAGATGGAGAAAATTTCAAATTGCTGCTTTCTATATTTTGGGAGATGCGAATTTTGAAAGAGGACGGCGCAGTTGGGAAAATACACTCATTCTTGGTCCGAGATTTACGAAGATCGTTAAATTCAGGCGTCGGGACGATTTTTATAAAACTTCCTGCAAGGTTAGAGTCGTGTGTCTGCTAAAGATGGAAAAAATTTCAAATTGCTGCTTTCTATATTTTGGGAGATGCGAATTTGGAAAGAAGACGGCGCAGTTGGGAAAATACACTCATTCTTAGCCTCAGATTTACGAAGATCGTAAAAATCAGGCGTCGGGGCGATTTTTATGAAACTCTCTGCAGAGTTAGGGCGACGTCTGTTCTAAAGATGGTGAAAATTTCAAATTGCTGCTTTCTGTAGTTTGGGAGATGCGAATTTTAAAAGAAGAGAGCGCAGTTGGGAAAATACACTCATTCTGAGCCCGAGATTTACGAAGATGGTAAAAATCAGGCTTTAGGGCGATTTTTATAAAACTTTCAGCAGTCTTAGAGTCACGTGTCTTCTAACAATTGTGAAAATTTCAAATTGTTAGTTAGTTTTGTTTGGAAGATGCAAATTTTTAAATGAGGGAGCGCTGTTTTTCCGCGAGTGTAAAGTGAAGCTTTGAGGACAAGTTTTAGCTGGAAGCCTAAAGCAATTTGGCAATGTAAATAGAGCCGGAAAATCGGCAAGTAGCACTCAGAAAGAGTTTTAGACAAGTTTTATGATTTTTGAATTATTTATACGTTAGTTTTTGATTACTGTGTATATTTTCCTGACTGTATTTCAGTTTAATCTAAAAGAAATTCCTGGGTTCCAGTCATTTTACAAATACGTTTCTGTGTCTCTCCACCATCATCAGTTTGCCTGTATGAACTTTGGTATGATAGTCAGATTCTTGCATCTGGTTAGGAAGTTTTTTCTGTTCCTCTATTTTGCCAATTTTGCTTGCAATCTCCTATATGTCCCCTTCAACTTGTCATCCATCAGATCTATCTCGCTTTTCTTCCCAAGCATCTCAATTACTGTGTATATTTTCCTGACTGTATTTCAATTTTAGGGTTAGTTTTTGAGGCAACTATTTTTGCAATCAATCAACAGGGCAGCAGAGGTTTTTGAAAAATCGAACAAACTGGAATAATCGCCAACTCACAAGCAAAAGAACATCAAAAAATAAATTGCAGTTTTTTCACCAAGAAAACAACAATTTTTATTTTCTTTCTTGTTATACTTCTGTCCGCGGGTTTGAGCAGGGAAGCCCTCTTTTAAACAGTCTTCTTTGCGATAAACCATGATTGGACATTTAAATCGAGCAGTTTTTCCTGCAGGAAAACAGCGATTATCTTAAAGAAGACTGTTGAACAGGAAAATTAAGAAAACACTTACGGCTTGTTGTTGTTGTTGTAAAATCGCCGCCTGTTGTTTAACCAGCATGTTCTGTTGATCCTGTGCACTGAATTGCCCCATCGAGTCAAAGTGAGGAGGAGGCATCATTAGTGGAACAATAGCAGGTTGGAGGTTCATTGCAGCCACATGATTTAAACCAGGAATCGGCAGTCCCATTCCCATCAATTGCAACACCGGATTGAAGTTGCTCAGCTGCTGCATGTGAATTGCATTGACGGCGGCTTGCATCTCGGAAAACTGTTGTGCAAAAGCTATCGGGTTTTGTGCGATGCTCTGAGCTAGCGCAGCCTGGATAGATGCAGGCAGCGAATCGGTGGAACTGGCAGGCGTAACACTACCTGTGGGAGTTGTAGGAGCGGTTGGAGCCTCCTGCAGTGGCTTGCACCCTTCCTTGCTTTCTTCCGGTGAAACGGTTTCGGAAACGGGGGTTGCCACCCGGGGTTGGGCACTTGTTGTTGAACTTGTCGCGGCCGTGACCACCACATTTTTCTTTTCTATTTCGTGCTTCAATTGTTGAACGTACTTTTCGACATACTCGGAGGGAACCAAATGTTTATGTACTTCTTCACAATGACTCTTCAACACCCACACGCTGGAAAACTCCTTGTTGCAGGTCTGGCACGTAGATTTACTCACCTCGGGCAATGTCGATGCACTATCGTCCTTTTCCGCTGAAGTTTGTTGTTGAACCTCCGGATCAGTGCTTTTATCCTCCCTGTGATCGGACATGTCCGCAACATCCGGCAGAACATCTTGCGCCACATTCTCTACATCAGTATTGCATTTATCTTTGATGCGCTCAGCTTCCAGTTTCTCTTTTTCGTGTTGAAGTTGCCGTCGTTGGTGGCTGCCCTCATTGTACTGCATCACAAGATCGAATCCATAACCCTCGAGTAAATGTTTATATATTGGAGAGCCTTTCTTAATTCCCATAAAGCTCGCGTCTTTCTCCGGTTCATACCGATCTTCTTTGGCAACATTCGAAACACTACTGACTGGAGTTGCGAACAGGCAATAAAGCTGGTGCGAACTGAACTGGTCTGGGTTGCTAAACGAGCATTGGCATTTCAGGCAAAAATACCCCGAACTACCTGGGCTGGGTGGGGTCGGGGATGGGCCGGCGACTAGTTTTGTTGAATCCCCTTCCCCCGATAGCGGCGAGGGATGTTTCGGTGACGCCATTAGGTCTGGTTGCTCGATTAAGGGCTTGGACAGATCGATCTGGCCGCTCATTGCCAAATCTTGCAACTTGCTGGCCCTGGTCTGATGCAATACGCTACGCATGTGAATGTCCAGCGTACTGCCTTGAGTGTACGCCACTTTGCAAATATTGCAGCGATAGCGCTTCTTGTCGTCGTCCTCGGCTTTCGGAGGGGTGAGCTGTGCGTTTTGCCCTTGCGCGCCCATTGAAACTGGCGAATTGTTGTTGTTGTTGGACTGTTCTTGCAACGAGCGTTTGTACTTGTGCAGGTGACTAACTGAGTTGTAATGCACCAGCAGGATGTTTTTCTGCGTGAAGCTCTCCTTGCACACCTCGCACTTGAACGGCCTGTTGGGGTCCAGATATTTCTCCATTGGGTAGGTGAGCTTCTCCCCCTTTCTATGCAGGAGCGTCTTGTTGTGGCCAGTCAGGTAGTTCTGCCGCGTGAACGCTACGCGGCAGCGATGGCACTTGTATTTCCTGTTCGGGTCGTTGTAGCTGTCCTCAGCCATAGCTGGCGAGTTCAGAAACTCCTCCAAACATTGCTGCTCCTTATAAACCGTACTGTCGTCTGAGTTCTCGCCGTCGTTCTGAATGCTGTCCTCCTGACTAGTGTTTAGGTCCTTGCTGTCGTCCAGCTCTGCAGAGCTCTCGGTGTCCTCCACCCGCAGGTCTTTTTTCAGCAAATCACCGGCCGAAGAGTCGAGGATCTGGCCTTGCAGTCCTGCAAGCAGCAGCGGGTTATTTATCAGGCTCTGTTTGTAGGCGTTCAGCTCTTCGTCGGTTAGTTCCGAGTGCACGCTCTCTACATGTTTGTGCAGCGCAACTAGGGAGCGGAAGCTGCGTCCGCACAGCACACATTTAGTCGCGTCACGGATCATGTGATACTGGGCGTGCACTTGTAGCTTTTCCACTGTTTTGTAGGCCAACGAGCACTGGTTGCATCGGTACTTGTAGACGTGCTTCTCGCTGACCGACATGTTGGTAATGGAGTTTTTCGCGTGGATTTCTTTGAAATGCATCTGCAAGCTGTGCGCCGTTGGAAAAAATTGATTGCAGCCCTTCTTCCAGCACATGTACCCCGGACCGCTGGGCGTTTGCTTGATTTCCAGCTGATGCCCAGTTTCGTTCTGATGATTGCACAGTTCGTCAACGTTCCTGAACGATTTCGAGCATGTGCTGCATCTCTCGCTTTCGTTCTCGTTGGTGTCGTCGCTATTGGGCGACATCAGCTCCTCATTGCTGGCGTCCAATCGGCCGAACTCCCTGGAAGGCACCTGATTCAACAAGGAGTTGTTCGGTGTGGATGTTCGTGACGATTCGTTCATCCAGTCGGACTGATCGACGAGCATTCGGAGCCGATGCAGGCCTTCACTGTTGACGGCGTGCGCTTGCATGACGTGCCTCTCCAGGCTGGAACGGTCCTTGAACAGGTCCTGGCAAAGCGGGCAGTGAATCACCTGCTGTTCCTGTTGCAAGTTGGTCGGGTGGTTTTGGCCGTGTTGGGCCAATGCGTGCGCTTGGATGCGCATCTCGCTGTCGCTGGAATACTCGCAGTAGGGGCACACGTGCGGCCCCGAGCTACCCTCCAAGTGGTTTGTCTCCTCCAGGTCACTGCACTCGGTTTTAACTTGATTAGAGCTACTGTCCAATTGAGAGAGATCCGAGTTGATGCTGTCTCGCCGTTCTGGAATAGGGAAATAAATAGGGTTAAAAAAGTCGGATATTGCAGATTTTTTTTTGGGTGAAAAATACTCTTAAAAATCCCTACAGAAATGAAACAGTTCACGGAGGAAAGACGTCAAATTTGAAGCTTCGATTCTCCAAAGAAAAATGCATTTAAACAGGGTGATTCATTAAGAAATCGAAAGAGCCTGAGTCTTGGTCTTGCTCACCACTAACTTAGTTGTGCAAATTAACGCGCGGTTAACCATGAATCACCCTGTATAATACTGATTTTGTGCGTGTGCGTGAAACATGCTGAGGGTAGCAGGGCAACATGCAATATTCTAACCCTATAATTTTGGAAACAATGGGCTGAAATATCGAAATCCATACAGCCAAAGTTCTTGTTTCCGTTCATCCTTCCATCCAAAGGCCCACAACCGACAATTACCGAATTTCAACCCTTTGTCCGGAAACTTAATAAGAAATTGGCACTTGTTTGGAAACAGAGCCTTGATCGATGCACGTCTCTAATAACACTTTTTCAGCAGCGTTCGTGACCGCTTTGGTGCCCTTTAGGCAGGAGCCCCATGTGCTAGAAACATTACGAATACCTTCGGTCCTCTAATTAGATGGTGTACCTTTTTCTCGGCGAGGCGGTATGACACCCTTAGGGCTTTAGTCGCTATTCAATAAGGCTCCCCTTTGTCAAGTTGGGCGCAGGGAACCGGTGTTCGCTTCGCATGATATTGCTAATCTGGTTTCTTGGCCGGATTTTCTTCATCGGGATTCTATGAGTGCCATTATCAAGTTTCAAGGGACGATCAAACGAAGGGTCACATGTATCGAAGCGAAAATGGACAAAGAACGCTTGGAACATTGAACAATAGTGGAAGATCGATCATTTTTTTCAAATGAACGTCAAAAATACCTGAGCATTTTGAAGAAATGCTGAATTCCCTTGAAATTTTCACTTTTTGCAAAACGTTTGTGGTTGCAAACTTAACCCGCTTTCACCGATTTAAAGCATCTCCAAGGAGGCAACTTTGCTATACTTTGGAAGTTTTGAAGAACACAATTTATACACTAACCAGAAATAAGCTCTACATGCTTGTCTGGATGCATGGTTGTCGCTGTAGATGAAGAATGCCGACAGAAGAACAAGAGATATTTTGTGAGAAGGGACGAAATATCCTATGGATGAATGCAAGTTTTCCAATTACTCTAATAGAAAAAACAGACAAAGTTTACTCAAGCTTTGCGCGAATGAATCGTGTGGGTCGATAAGGCAATTAAAGAAGAAGCGAGCAAAACACCTTGAAATATCGACTTTTTTGAGACAACAAAAAGGTGGCGTGAAACATGACATTTTGGCCGAAACTTGCACCTAAATGTGTGATATTTAAATTTGTGTGAAAACTATCCAGTGGCGTAGATATGAGCGCTCCAGCTCAATCGATTTCTGAGAAATGAGCAAAACGGTGCCGGAAAACATGAAATTTTAGCCTAATTTTGCAACTAAATGTCTGACTTTCAAATATCGCTTTTTAGGTGAAAACGGCGACTAATTCCACCCACGTTGCACTTACTGGATTTCCAATTCTCTATCAAATAATGGTAAAACCAGCTCTGTGGCGTAAATAGTTCTTGAGAGACGCCGAAAAAAACGCCGTCATGTTGGGTCAATTTTGCAATTTAAAAAAACCGAGCAAAAATGGAAGACTTTTTTGGGAAAACTGCCCAAATTTCCCGTTCGCTTCACCGCGTAGAAGCGCAATTCAGAGCTATAGGAGCTCGTAGTGTAGAATCGACTCCCCCAGCTCAATCTAGATACAGATTGAGCTGGAGGAAGAAAAATGTGGCGCCAAGCCTGAAATTTTGGACTTAACTTGCACCGAAATGTGTGAGATTTACGCTCAATTCGCAATTACTTTCGCAATATCCAATCTGATTCCACTAGAAAATAGAAATTTCATTGTCACTTTGCAAGTAGTTTCACTCCTACTCCGATTTGGAAGTGTTTCACTCCCAAGCAAAAACTCAAGAATCCGATATTGTAGCGACTGGCTCTTGTCCATATTTAGCCGCAACTAATGTATGCACATATTTAAAACATTTATTAATTTTCTGACCAATTTAAGACACTTAATCGACATTATTCAGCTCATTGCCGTAAATATTTAAGAGTTGTTGAGGAATTTGTTAACAACATGATATACGAGCGTTTTCTTTCATTTTTTTTTTTGGTTGGTTGGCTGGCATGATGGAAATCCGTTGTTGTTGCGAGCATTACGGAGAGATTTATGCGGCAGTTTGCAGTAGAAAAGTGTGTCAACACCGATTTTTTTTCCCTCTAAATTCCCAGACCTTGCCGAAACGTTTAAATGTCGCGTATTCCTGATCTCGCATCACTCAACAGCATTAAAAGCCATAATAAGCGACTGTAATAACAGGTATTATGGGCGAATTTGAATAATTGCACTTATCGGGACATTTTTCCGGCTCTAATTAAATAGTATGGAAGCATTACAAGATAGGGGCCATGTTTACAAGACCAGTTCAATTAAATTAAGCAGAAATTGCAAAAGACAGACAAACTTACATGGAATTTCTGGTTGTATTCTGATCATCTACAGTTCACCTTCATGTACAAAACTGTACTAGAACTATTAATATTAAAGCTTTAAATAAATATTGGGAAAAAACTGGTTTAATGCCCAGCATATTTTCATTGTGTTGAAACGACCATTCGGACTATTTAGCCAGTTAATTTATTTATTTATTATAGGCCCATGCAGGTGGACGACTATAATAAAGCCAGTATATTTGGTTGATTTTATTGGAAATTTCAATGCTTTGGAAAATATTTGAGAGTATTTTTTCACAGCGAATTCAGTTTAGAAATTAGCAAAGTTCCACTTTCGTCTGTTAGTGAATGATGATGATAAACAAGGTTCGAAACCGAATGCCATGAGTTCCGATGATTGGAAAAACTTACTCGATAAATGTTCAATCGATGACGATTTTCCCGTATGGAATTAACGTGACCAATTTTCTGTGAATGTTTTGCACGCAGTTGAGATCAAACAGTCGAGTTTAGTCTAATTGATACATTTGACGCATTCCTTTGCTCAAAAATGCTTGCACACCCTGTATAACCCAAAGGTATACAGGGTGAGTTGCAGCATGTGGCCTATTAGACCTTTAACAATCATTAAGTATCGAACCAAAATATTTCCAGCACTGCGACCTTGTCGTTTCTATACCTCAAAAAGTGCCAACAACTTCAATCCTTTAAATGAGACACCCTGTATATTATTGCATTGTTTAAATAGGTCTTGTACATGTGGCCTCTTCAGTTTCAAAAGTGTATAATTAAAAATAAATTGGTGTAAAATTTGAAATTTTCTTGTATCGAAGTCACATTGTAAGCAACATACATGCTATTTTATTGAAAATTCCGGAGATGTAGGTACTTTTCGATATAAGCGGCAACGTGGCATCGCTGAAAATTCCCAATGGTTCAAATTTTAAGAAAGATTATACGCCATCGACCACCCTGTAAGCAGGGAAAATTATCGACAAGGAACTTCATAAGCACTGAATTTTCAAACACCCTTTATATCTGAGCGCAGCTTTATATCGTGAACTTTCGCAGGAATAACGTCAGAGTTTAAGCGCATTTGTGGTTAGTTGTTGAATGGTGCTCCTAAAAGCTCTAAATGTATAACAAATAGGGCTGTACCATGCCAGTACAGCCCGATAATCTTAGAAAGAAGGAATTTCGTTTTTAACATCAAGCTATGAAATGCTATCGAAACATGCTGGAACACCTCAGAAACCCCATTTGGTCAGAAAAAGTACTAACCAGGTGTTTGACGTTGTGGTGGTTGCTGCTGGTCGATCGGTCCAGGCACCACATGGAACACTTCCCCGATCTCAGGGGACGATTCCTTGCCCTCGGCGCGCCGCTGCAGCTGATGCAGCTGCTCCATATGCAGATGTTTCATCGAGCGGACGTGCTGCAGCAGCGGCAGCCGATTGGTGGCGGAGAAGCCGCACAGCGAGCAGTGGAAGACGCGCGGTTGGTTCTGCTGTAGGCTGTTGCACCGTTCCAGAAGATGCTTTAGGAGAGCAACGCCGGCGTCGTGCCGCCCCGCGTTTGAGTGCAGCTGCAGCTTGTGCGCCGAATTCGTGTAGTAGTCGCACGCGTTGCAGCGGATCTGCACGCCGCCTGGTGCCGAAGCGTACTTCAGCTTCCATTCGTTGCGCGAGCCGCCCTCCTTCACATGGTTGACGTGCTGCAGCCGTTGCAGATGCTTGTCAGTCTTGCAGTGTAGCTGGAAATTGGCCTTGAGGTTCGTTTTGTACGTGCAGAGCTTGCACACGTAATTCCCCGCCACTACGGCCAGGATTTCTTGCTCTCTCAGTCTGGTTCTATCTAAAGCTAGGTGTCGGCCCAGGTCCTCCAGGACGTCGGTCTGGAACACGTTGCAGACGCAACATTGAAAGGTCTTGTCGGGGTCGAGGTCGGCTGGTTCCGGTGGCGGTTCCATCGTTTCCGGGTTGAGGCCCAGGTCGGAATGGGCGGCCATCTCTGCTGGGCCCGCGTGCCCCGGCAGCGGCCCGCCCGTCATTATCTGGATCAACAGCGCTTGATTGTAGGCCATGTCGGCCAGCGCCGCCTCCGGCTTCTCACCCAGACTCGGGTACATGCCATACAAATTGTCCATGTGCGGCTGCGGGTGCTGCTGGTGGTGCAGCGCGCTCAACGTCTGCATATGCTTGACGTTCTGCTGCAGCACTAGCATGTTGTGCGTGTGTTTCTCGCTGGTCATATGAATCCGAAGGTTGCGCGCCACGTTCGTCTCGTAATTGCAAACGTCGCATCGAAAGCTCGGCTTCGGCTTGTGCCCGGAACTAACCGGCGAATGGTGGAGCGAGGGGGCCTTTGGGGAAGCCTGCCGCGTCTCCCCATTGGGCCCGCCTCCGTTCTGCAGCTCCTGCATGTTGTTAAGGTGCTTGTCCGACTGCATGTGGATGCTGAGGTTGCCCTTGGTGGTGGTGGAGTAGTTGCACACCTCGCATCTATAGGGCTTGTACCCGCACGTGTAGGTCTCTCCGCGGGCTAACCGCGGATGGGGTTGTCCGGCTATGCAATAGATGCAGCTGGTCTCGGCCTCCGGGTGCTTCTCCTTCATATGAATCTCCAACGTTTCCTGATACTTGTAGTGCCAATTGCATTTGGGACATTTGAGCGTTTTGCAGGAATTGCGACTGTGCACGTTAGCCAGACCCGCGGGGCCCAATCGGCCTGAGGCCAGAATCATCTCGCAGCGCTGACAGTCCACACCTGAGGGCCGCCCCTGCAGGTGCTCCGGACACACGCCTATCGTGGTCCCGGTCATAAAAGCGGGCGGCGACGCAAAAGGCGGGCTGGGTGACTTGCCGGGATTCGCGTGCGTTTGCTGCTGCTGCTGCATCGCCTGCAGCGCGTCCAGCCTGCTGGGCATTGAGGTTTGTTGTTGTACTATTTGAGGTTCCGACGATACGGGACTTCCGAGCGGCTCGAGCAGCGACACCATCGGCCGCTTTTCCGCCCCCACGCACTGCAGAATAGCGCCGCAGTCCTGCGCGAGCACTTCCCGCTCAGCATCCTGCAGCGCCACCCCGTGTTCTGAGCTCGCGTGACTTGCGAACGAACGAGCAAACCCGAACGACAATCGGCACACGAAGCACATGAGGATCGGTTTGATGGGCAGTGAGGTGGGCCGGGGAGGACGCGCGTCCCGTAGCGCCACCACCCGGTAACTGTGAACGGCCGGCAGCTCAGAAGGGCGCGTGGGCTGTCTGAGCATCCGCGAGACGTAGACGGCTTGGAGGGGCGGCCCGTTGTCCGGCACTTGGGGCGTCTGCGTCTCGCAGTCGCTTTCTGAGTCCTCGATGATGTATGCTGATCCATCCGGATTGTAGACGATCTTGCCGGCGAACTGCTCCACATCGGACGTGGAGGCAGCGGGGGAGGGCAGCCGAGTGGGGGGCGGCGGTGGCGAGGCCCCCGGGGCGGCCGGCGGTGGGGAGGCCTCTTGTTCGGGACTCATAGCGGCAATGGGCCGCGTCGCCGGCTCAGGAGCCGCGGACGAGGTTGGCATTGCGATGCATCACATGGCAGCCTGCTTGACGCCCTGCAACAACAATCACCGGTAAACTCAGAACGGCCATATGCATGATCCTTCCACAATTTATGAGCGCAAACCGGTTTCAACATTTTTCCGACTCTCCAACGTTACGACACAACAAGTGACGTTCAATATAGCAACACTGGATTAAAGGCTTTATAGCAGTTCATATAATCATGATCAGACCGTTGGTGAGTTGAGTGGCTTGAGACAAAAAGCAAACAGTGAAAGAAGCGGAGTTTCTTTCGGTCGATTTAGAGGCCACAAAACCGAAATCGCCTAATTGAATTTACAATTTCTACTTCTTCAGATCGAAGCGCACACCGTTGCAAACTAGCGAAACGTTACAGACGATTGCGTGTGCCGGGCAATTGCACTCCGGTCGACACTTTAGGCGGTACCCATCGTGCTGAATAAAGGTACAACTTTAATAACTATCGTTACGTCTAATCTTTGCTTGCTTATGAGCCTGCAGGCATTTCGGTGTTTTATAATTTTCACGAATATGACGCGGAGAAGTGCATATGTGCCTGTCGGAAATGATAGTGGTTCGTGTACCTTTTTGTGCTCCGGTGCTATTGAGGAGGGTTTCTTCGCCTTGGCAGGACAGCTGTTGCGGCCACTTTTGCGGTCGTAAAGGGTGTTGATACGTTTGCCCACAAAGCAGCAAAACAAAACGGCCCGAAAATTTGCGAAACTCCAACCCGGAACAACGAATTTTTCGATCGCTAATTACACATTTTTCCGAATGCCCGCCAAAGAAACGGTGTTGCGAATCGCATTAAATTGAAATTCCGAAACCCCTAATGAATTCGCATAAGCGAAAAAGTGTAATATTACATTTTAACAATTTTTGCTTGCGTCACGCCAGTAATTAATGGCATTTCGTCGCGAAAGAAATGGAAAAAAACACGACCCGAAACGCACCGTTACGAAACCGAAACTGCGAAACTAGTTTATTGCTTCTTTGTGCGAATGCTTAATTGATTTTCTTCATTGGCCATTGTTAAACGCGATCTAAATCCCATTTTACTTTTGTCGGCGCGTTTTTAGCTCACCCTGTGCACAAAAATCCGGATTTCTTGGCATCCACTCGCAGAAATCAGTTATCAGATTTCCGGATAAACTGCAAGTGTTATCGGCTCAAGTGGCGCTTAAAAAAGCGTGCGGCCGGCAACGAGGCCCGATTTAACTCCACTAGATCGTCACAAAGATTGAAAAAACACCCGGAAGTTTTCGCCCATTGAGATTAGACGAAAGTTGGTTTGGTTGATCAGGCACCATTTGCGCAAGATTTTCAGTTTTGATTTTATCAATTGTAGATTTAACGTATAGATCACGATTCTTGGACAAAATTTCAGTACAAAAATAAGCAAAAAAGAGGAATAGTTATATTGTACAGGGTGTTCAAATAGTGTCATGCTTTCTTGATCAAAGTTTCAATCCCTCTGCGGGCTAAATCGGGAATCCCGACACCTGTGGACAATTTCACATATGATCGTGCCCCTTAGGTCGAAAAAGTCTAAGCGCGGAAACTGCCCCCCCAGTAATTACGTGAAAGGTTCGAAAAACAACAATTTGCGTTCAACGGACAAGCAACTAAAACAGAAAAAAGCATCGGTAATGTTCACGAATTATCGATGGTTATCGTTCTAAGCCTGCGGCCGAATAGTTTTCGTTATAATTCGCGTGTTTAAGTTGTAATTTTCGGTTGTAATATTAGCGGAGATGCCAATATTGTTCGGGAAAAGCGGCCGGCTTACGCCCCAGACTTGAATACGCTTAACTTGTACGATCACGGCCTGATTGCACCGCCCTGGGATATCAATTACATAGACCGTGTGCGCTTCATCTGGTCAACCACCGCACGCCAATGGACTGTGCCAATGCGAACTGGTCCTGGTTCTATCTGTGCTTTATAGATATTTGTTTTGATGGTTTTAAGGAAGCGGGTAAGAGTCCTAACGGACAAACGCGAGCAGTTTAAAGATCCACAAGTTGGATGGAGGATTAGCAGCATTAAGGGGATAAACCTGAACAACATGAGTCCTTTATTAGTCAGCCTGGATGTTTTATTAGTTTTTCGATTAGACGAGCCGTTTAATCTAGAAATAATGCAAGCTGTGTAAACTTCTGGTAAGTTGCACATAAGCCCGAGACCGATAATATCTTGAAACGATTATTTGTTGACTTTCGGAATTAACGGCCGTTATCAATGTGTGAAATTAAATAACAACCAAATCACACGAGGACAGTTTGAATGATTAGTGCCATTTTTAACGGTTCCCTTTAAAATGCGAACAAAAACTGACCTCAGCAGGACAGGCCGCAGAAAAACGAGCCGAAAGTACACCTGGACTCTTGAGATACAATTCGCGCCGATAGATGATGAAGGGTAAAGGACTGGTCAATGCCGGAGGGGCGTTCCACGCCCTCATTCAAGAAAAATGGTCATTCATGTTTTGCACCCCAGTTTACAGTTGTTTTGGTGTGCACCCCGTCGTGTGTGCCGCCATTTAGGGTAAAAACGTGTGAAAATACAATTTCGGATTCGCAAAAGCCAATTGTCGGAACTTTCACACTGTCACCACCCCACCAATCGAGCCAGTTCGGATTTTTACCTTTTGCGCGACCAATCGCCTTTTAATTATGTGAAATTTCTTATATTGTTATTAAGGCTTCTTGTACGTGATCACGATAATAACCGCCGACACGCTATAATTTTCGATTGCTGCTTTAATTAGTATTTCGCGTCAAACCTGAGGAATCTCTTGGACGCAAATGGTATACGTACTATTGATTTATTGGTTTCGTGATGATGATGATGATGATTGCACCGCTTCCGGCTTTTAATTAGTTTTCGTTAATTTGTTTGGGTGGTCATTCATCTAGGCCTTTGGCCACTCGAAATGTCAACGAGTTTCTACTTACTGACCTCTCGGTCCGGGCATTCTTCAATGCAAAAATCCGCAATAGAAAACTTTTCACTTTTCACTATTGCTATCTTTTCACTTTTCACTATTGCTATCTTTTAAACCGCAAGAGTTCGGTTAAAATGAAGGCAAACGTTGCCAAATTTCATGACAAGTCAAGATTTAGAGACAGTGTGGTCCAATTTTGTTGTCAAATATCACCAAAAATGCACGCTCTCCTTTAAAAATTCCCTGATTCCAATCCAGATCCGGAAGTAACTGGAAATTCGCTTGCCCCGGAAAAAAACACTTGGGACTAAAAATCCTGAAATGCTCATTCAAATCGTGCAAAATCGTGACTTTTGCCAGCCTTGTAAATCAGAGTGAAAAATGAACATTTTTCTCAAACTGCACGCCGGACTTTAAAAGTTTGTAAGTTCAACTCCAAAGCTTGGAGAAACTGCCAATTCGTAAACTCTGTAGAAGACATTTGAAGCGAAAAATTCTGTAAATTTCACTTCTTTCGCACCAAATTTTGATTTTTGCCAACCTCGGATGAGCCAAAAATTAACATTTACACTCCACTGTAGACTCTTTTTTTATTCATAACTTTCAATCCAGACTCAGCAGCAACTTGAAATTTGCTCACCCTATAGAAGACAGCTCAATCTTAACACTCCGAAACTTTCAATGAAATGAAAAAATGAAAAAAATGATCAGCCAAAAATGAACATTCACACTCGACTGCAGGCTCTTCCTTTTAAAGTTCTTAAGTTCTAATCCTGATCAACTTGAAATTGGCTCACCCTATAGAACAAACGTGAAGATAAAATTTTGACAAATTACACTGAAATTGACCAAAATCCTGATTTTTGTCAACCCTGTAAATGATAGGCAAAAAATTCAACTACAGGCGCCCACTTCAAAAATTACAACTTTCAATCCAGAGACGCTGGCATTCTAAAATTTGGTTACCCTATAGAAGACACTTGAAGCAAAAAATCCTCGCAATTTCGGCTAAATCGCACAAAATACTGATGTTTACCAACCCTTTATCGAAACTAAACCCTTAAATGGCACCTCGAAATGTCACAGTTTACAAAATTTTCTTTGTTTCTTTGACACACACATTTTCATGAATCTGTTGTTTGGCTCACTGGATTGTTCTCCATGTAAGAGACAAATGAATATATATCTACACCCATCAAGGGGCCTTTGAAACTAACTTTGCTGTTTGAGTTCGCCAGAAAATCAACCAGCTTCTACCTACATACTAGGACTGATATTTTGAACACCCGGTATGATAAAGACTCAAGGAAACTATTTTTCGTTATCTTGAAGCTTAAACTAATAGAAAAGTAACTCGTGTTTGACAGAAAACGCCAATTTTTTCCTCTGTTCTTTGCAAAAAAAAATTTTGAAGGTTGAAATATGGTTTCATTTTAGATTGAAAATTTGGTCAAAAAATTGTCGATTTCTGGTTTGCAGTTTTCAGTGTTGAAAACGGATTAGTACCTGCAGCGACCCTTTGAACTTGGAAAATTCCGTGTTTTTCTCAATGGAACCTTCTTCTGTTGAATGGATAATTATTAAAACATTATTAAACACCCCGAAAGGCGCCACAAATCGAGTTTTCGTCTCAACATCCGTCGATAATAAGCCCGAATTAGGCCTAATTATGAATTATATACTGAGGCGAACCTTTTTCGAAATTGGTACTCGGGCCCCGGTGTTTTTGGACAAAAAGCCTCCACGGAATTTAATGAGGAAGTTTGATGGTACCATTAGAATTTTAATGTGTAATTTGGGTCAGTGGTGTTATTAAGTAATTTTCGGGAACTTTTGGAGGGACATGGAGGGTTGGGAATTTATCAAAGATTTTTGGGTTAATTTCAATGTACATTCAAGTCGCCTGGCAGGACTGAAAGTGAGGTATGGGCCCGAAAAAAAACCGGTTTTTCAGACATTAGTAGCATTTACCTAATAGCGAACACATGCAAGTACGGTATGATTTTCGAAATTTGTGCGGAACCGAAGCAGAACGAACTATAATAACCGTTTTTCTCGCGTTCCTGAATAAGAACCACGACACGGAAACAACCGGAGTTAACAAATTTCGATTAGTCCGGTGATTGAAAACATGTAATGTCGCAAAAAGTCGCAATCTCTCACCTACTTCCTGATAAATTATCATTATTGTTATTAATAATATTATTAGATTCAGGCGAATTTTTCGAAATATTCCACAAGATCACGTTCAGTTTGGGCTCGTTGTTGATTAACCGATTTTTTGCCGCCGCGATTTCGAAACTCCGTTCGGACCGAACGCGAAAAAACGCCGGTGACTAAACAAACCGGCTGACGTTTTCTAATTACCTATAATTAAAAGCGCTTTTTGCCCGGCTTAGGAATAATTTGACCATGAAATTAAGGATTTCGGTTCCTTAAAACTAATTAACTCGACCGACTGTGTAGGCTTTTGTGGTCTATCATTTTTCATTAAACAATTGAAATCTGCTGCTGGTGTAGTTTGAGCAGAACTAGCGCCCTGATAAGGAAACCGATTTTTGCCGGGAAATTTCACCCCTGAACCCCCTGAGAATTTTACTCTCTTTTGTCACATTTTATTTCTTTTTCTACTTTACCAAATGTGCGACATCTGCGGACAAAAAATCCTGAGTGACTATCAAACTGAATGCAATGGGGCGAATTCTGGGCGCGCCACCGGGTAGAGGAGATCAATTTTGACAAAAACAGTTCTTCTGGAAAGTTAGTAATTAAATTTTTCAAGAAAAGACGTGTGAAATTCGGCTTTTGCCTCCTATGAACTCATGTATTCTGGGTTAGTTTCCCTAAAGGATTTTCTTCGCAACACTAATCATGAAAAATTGAAGTCTTTATTAAAAATATCTGGCAGATCGTGGTATAAGAGTTTTTGCCACGAAATGGCACGGAAAAAGCGCAATTTGAAGCTGAGGAAGCACTTCAGTTTGGTTGGAAAGTTGGCATTTTCCTGCTGGTTCGTTATTAAACCACCTGCGGCCGTTGGTTGCTCAATTTGTTCAAACAATCGACTCGCAGCCTGCGAAAATGGCTGCTTGACAGTCCGTTTTATGGTTACCGTTGATTTTTTACCTTTAAATGGCATTGTGCCTCCGTCTTATGTAATTACCGCGTGTAATCGTTTGGCTGCGAAATGAGACGTTACCGTTTATTTATTGCGAGCGGTAAATTATTTCCATCCAACGAGTTGAAACCAAAGAAAATGTCCCTGCTTGCCAGTTTTCGGACCATCGGGCTGGCCAAACTGTTGAAACCGAACAATCCAAGGAAAATCCCGTAATAATAAATGCGGATTTCGTGTCGCTCACCATTTAAACTAAATAAAACACTAATCGGTCCTTCTAATAGACGAATTTAAATGAAGCCGCCATTAGAAGGACAATTATTTTTGAGGTAATGAAGGGGAAAATTACGCTAAATCGAGGACGAGTTTGTGTTTGTGCTTGTTGCATAATCCGAGCGCATTTCTCAGGCTATAGGGTGAAAATATTGCGTTTGTTTGCTTGTTTGTTGGCTGGTCTCCTACCAGTGTCGTGCCCGAAGGGCTCGGCACAACAGATTCAGTAGCTGTCAGAGTCTAGCTGATTTACAAGTAGGCTTCGAGATCCAGTAGAGTCTCATGTTATTGTTGGTCTAAAAGTGGAAAATGGGTCCAGTTTCGTGTGTAAAAAAGTGTTCTTTTGTAGCCTAAAAAAGTGAATTCCTTTCGGCTTTGTGAATTAGGAGAAAACTGGCTGGAAAACGTGTAGATTCGAAATTTACACAGGTCAATATTGCTAAGAAAGGTGTTATTATCGCAACGTTTCTTCACTTCATTAAACTACTGAAATGTCTGTTTTTCTGCAGAAAAAAAGAAGATTTGGGAAATTTTCCAAAACCAGACCTACGTCCCAAAATCGGGCAAATGTAGTGGCTAAAACCCTAAAACCTGTGTCTGTCTGTTTCTTGAAATGTATGCGTCGAAAAATCGGCTAAAAAACGCACAAACTAATTGAACATTTACATAAATATAAACCGTTGGATGAAAATTGGATTTCCTGGCCACTGATTAATAAATAATAATCGATGAAAGGAAGGTTGCCTCGCACTATCACCAGCAACATTGGGCGACAAAAATACGTTTTTTTTGGCGCTTAGATTTAGCAATTAAATTAAAAGTTAAATAAAATATAATTCGAAAATGGCAACGAGTTTGAACGGCTGGAGCAGCCCGATTTCGAAAGTCCGTTAATTGCCAACCACGCTCAAGCGCATCCGGCTCTTAATTAAGAAAAATGATTAAAAGGGTGTGAAGCAAAGCCATCCTCTTCTGTTGACGGCTTTAATCATCATCCGTCATAATTAGACAAAGTCGCTTTTGAACACTTCGAATAACATTTATTTTGGCATTGAAGAGCGTCATCTTCGCGACTTCCTCCAACTCGCAGTAAACCATGAATGATTCCATTTGTTGACGCGTGAAATTCGATTGTTTAACGAAAAGTGACCGTTACAAATGCCGGTCAAATCGGTTCCGAAACTGAAAAAAGCCAAAAAACTTGCGATCGTACGTCGAAGATTAGTAGAATTTGATCGAAACAATGGACACACACAAGTGCGAACGAAACCGAGCCCCCGCTTTGTCCTCTGTCCGCTATTGTTTTATCAGATCGTGCACGAAAATCGACCTCTCTTTGAAATTTAAATCTGCTGTTTTTGTTTCTGGTCGACTTTTCCTTCAAATGGTAATTTCCACGGGCAGATCTTATTTTAGATGGGCACAAATGCGTCTGTTTCGGATTATCATAATTAAACCAAGCAACCAACTTTGAAGCTGGAAAGTTTTGTTCCAGAATTGATCAGTGCATCAAACCGATTTGTTTTCTAGTCGTCGACCGGCAGCGATTGCGCGAGTTCACGTGAAACGAAAATTGCCTCTTTTGTCTGTTACCACACCGGTAAATGTAATTTGTTAAAATATTAAATACCGGTGGGGACATCCTGTTATTATAGCGACAATTATTGTCGAGGAGGCAAAATAAAAGAAACTGAGAAAAATTAAATTATTTTCGTTGCGGAGCATAAAAATAATTATTCGGTCACGCTGGATGAGATTGTGGTTTTCACATTTACATTTACAATCATCACCACATTGCGGATTTTTTTTCATTAGTATTATTCGCTCCATAATTAAGTGGTGCGATTTAGGTTGAACGATTCATTTGCTTTGAAAGTTCATTGGGGGCCGCTCCTGCGTTTCAACAAATTCCATGAGCGATCATTCTCCATAGTCGCTCATCGGGATTTATGGCCGACTGGCAAACTTGATTACATATTTATTGAGAATGGGAAATATGCGAAATCGCGAGTCAGCATCTTCGACGGACGTTTCGAAACAGGAATCCGACCAAGATCATTTAAATACCTTTTGGTCTTTCGCCGCAGGAGCGGCGAAAGACCTGCTGAAAACAGCCGCGGGTCGTGTTACAGAATTCTTAATTTTCTATCTGGCGAAATGTGGCTGAATTTGTATGGCGATCAGAAGAGTCTTCATCGGATGTCGAAGTTCACTTAGTTTCAACCATTGGGTTATAATGTAATTGTTGTGCCGAGCCCTTCGCGCACGACACTGGCAGGAGAACACCAAACAACAGATCAAACAGTTAGGAAGGTCTTTTTGGATTCAGACAAGTGTCGTGCCTGAAGGGCTCGGCCCAACAAACACATTGAAGCCTAATGGATGTCCAAGTAGACTTCGACATCCACTGGAGTTGAATGTGGTTGTTGTGCGGAGCACTTCGGGCACGACACTGGTAGGAGAACAACAAACCGCAGATCAAACAGTTAGGAACGATTTTTTACATTCACACCAGTGTCGTGCCCGAAGGGCAAAAGACAGACATACTCAAAAGCCAATTCGATTCTTTCCATAATCGCATAATTGCATTCGATTCTTCCCCGCTTCCGATGACTCGAAATCTATGCCTCTTTTAGCCCAGTTTGAAGCGTTTGCAACGTGGATATCGTTACGATGACTCCTCCATATCGCACCGGTCGTATAATTTTACGATAGATAACCTTGAGCAGCGAATCCGACAAGATAATAAAACGATTTTTACGGGCGCGGGTGAAAGTTGCCGCGAGAAACGTTCGCCCAGATCGGTTCGGAATCCCCATTGAACAGCATTTAAATAAAAAAAATCATCTAACACCGATGAATCGATCGCTTCGGAATTTTTGAGCGCGGTTTCACCCACGCAACCCGTCAAGCAACCGGACATTGCGTCTCTTTTTCGGCAAAGTCCCGTACTGTTCAGCAGCTGCTTGAAATGGACAGCATTTACATTCGGAATTGATGAGGAAATGTTGTTTGGGCGCCGATGGTCCAGCTGATTTTATTCTTTCGATTTCACAGTTGGAAAAAGCTCCTTATTAGAAAATTACTGTTAATTTTCCCCGCATTGGAATCGGCTTCTGTGGATCGGACACTTGTCCGACCACTAATCGGATCTTGTGTCAATTTTCCTCACCTGTCGTCACCTCTGGTTGGTGGAAGAGTTATGTGAATGCAGACCGGCAAACTTTTCAGGTAGACGGCCAAAAGGCCCCAGGAATATTATTAATATTTAGTGGGCCATGAACCGTCTGACGCATCATTTGTTTTAGCCAGGGCGTGGCGCCGCTCTCTTAACACCAACCATCTGGGTAGGCCGGTTTGCCACCGGAATCTCATAAAACAGTAGTTTTTGGGTAAACAAACGATTCAACTCGAAGATTATTCACGTCCTGCCATCAGGACGTTGTTAAACATCAATTGATATTTTCCGATCAAATGCAAAGCTCTCGATTGCAACTGGATCCGACTATCGGCAAATAACTGGAAGCAAAACAAGCCGTGGTACGTTCCTGGAAAGTATAAAATGTATGTTCGGTGCACACTCAATAAGGATCTTTACGATCGCATACATTTTTATGATTTTTATACGATACGTGATTCTATTATGGGAAAATAATTCAATTTTCCCTGTCGACTTTGTGCTGACGCAGTTTGCAACATTGCGGCCGATTTTCAAACGATCGCATACCCAAATCATGTCGCGCTCACTAGGAGAAAGCCAAAGAACCCGTAAACATTGAGAAAACGGTAAAGAACGCACCCACGCCGTAAAAACCTGACTTTTCGAATTAATTCCTAGCCCAAGTTATTAAAACATTTGGTCACCTACGTACGAGGAATTCACATCGGACGCGAACACACCTCGAATCGACTGCAGAAGCGATTTTAATTTACCGAAAAGGCAATTATCGGTTTGCACGCAATACTGGACAGGGAATAATCACGCATAATTCCCTCATCGGGATTTTCGAACGCATTATTTTTCCAACACTTAAAGTCGTAGTTTCTGGGTCGGTTTTCGTCGGGAGCAAATTACCTTATTATTTTTCTGCTGAAAGAAAACTACCGAAGATTTCAGTGGTTTTCTCATAGAATCCGCGCGGTTTTTTCAAAATTGGAACAACCGGTTGAAGCCACATGTTTCCTTAACAAGTCTTCCTAATGGAATTATTGATTGTGTTGATTAATGTCTGATGAACCTTCAGAGAACCATAGGCCAGTTGTCATTAGTTAACAGCGATTTGTTGTGCAGATGTTTGCGTTTTTATAGCATCTCTAAACAAAGGAGATAAACATGCGTTTTGTTCTTTTGCTTACTTCATTGATGCAGCTTCTTAGGCTGGATTTTTCACCCATTTTCATCTGCACTAGAGTGACTAGACTCATTGGAACACATTTTATTATAAGATAAGATAGATTATCATAGATAAGTCCAAGATAGGTTATCTTGGACCTCCAGGGTAGCCGCTGTCCTGCAAGCTCTAGCAGGCCTTGCAGAGTATACATCATCTGCGTAGATGTAGCCCTCTGTATTTGTGGTGGTTGGAAAGTCTGCCATATATATGTTGAAGAGGGAAGGGCCCAGCACTGATCCCTGCGGTACTCCTGACATCATCGGTCTGCTAGTTGAGAGCTGGTCGTCGATTTTGACCTGGAAGCTGCCACCAGATAAGTAGCTGCTGATGAGCTTAGTTTGGTACCCCGGAAAGCCTGCTGTGATCATCTTGGCTATCAGGGCCTGGTGCCAAACTTTGTCAAACGCCTTTGACATGTCTAGGAAGACGACTCCTAGACCAGTTTGGCGCTTTAACCTCTGCTGGATCCTTGTTGTCAGCCGGGCTGTGAGTGTGTTAGTGCCATGACCCGGCCTGAATCCATGTTCCTCTATTGTATCTTGGATGTGGTTCAGGATATACCTCTCCATGTCCTTGATCAGTGTAGGTAGTAGACTGATGGGCCTGTAGGAGCTTCCTGTTTGCTCCCTTTTTGGGAACCAGTACCACTATTGCCTTCTTCCAGATGGTCGGGAAATACTGAAGGTCCAAGATTGCATTTGCCACTGTGGTGAGGTTCTCAATTGTTGTTTCTGGTAGTTTCTTGAAGACCTCATTTGATATTCCATCATGTCCAGGGGCCTCTTTCTTCTTTGTCCCCTTGATGGTGTCCTGGATGATCTCTCTGGTGACTTTTCCGACTTGTGTGGGCTGCCAGTTTTGGAAGTGGCTAGAAAGGTTGAAAGGAAGGTTGAGTTGGTTTCTTACAAACACCCGCGTTAGAGCAACGTTTCCTTGCATTCTTTGGAGAAATTCCGATGGAAATCTTCAGTTCCGCTTGACCGATTGCCTTGATGTTCTTTAGGTGTCAACGACAGTCGAGATATTTCGATTTCCCATTAAACACGTGAACTTTTCAAAGCAGCAAATTTTGCATACTATACAGGGTGGTTCAAATTGTGGGCCATGCATCTGCAGGCATGAGAACAACAACAAAAAGGCTGCGATATTGGCAAAAAAATGAGTCAGAACTTTGGAAACCATGTATTTTCAAGCGTTATCTAGTCCAATTTTTTTGGTCAGTCGGTGTTTTTCGAAAATTAAATGGTTCAGACACAGCTCCCAGAGGGTGGAAAATGGAACAGTGCAACATTGCCGAAAGTTCTTCATGCTTATGAACAAAAAGAAAGTTTTTTGGATTTCAACACCAGGAACATTAAGACAAGATTTTCCAAATATCTCTCTTAGTTGCAGGGTGATTTCAGAAAAATCAACTTTTTTGCCTGAGAGTGACAACATTCATCTTCTTGAACTGATTTTCAACGTAAAAAGCTCTTGTTGAAGCTGAAACTTTATTGTCGACTTAAAACAAATGTCAATATACAGGGTGCCATTAAAAGGGACCGAAATCAGAACTGCCCCCAAACTATGGCCAACTTCTGACCAATATTCTCATTTATGCCACCCTGTATATTGCATTTTTGTCTTGGGTCGACTTTGACCTTTTGAAAATTGGTCCAAGAGCAAAATTGTTTTCACTGCAAGAACAGGAAGCTGAATTTTTCAGAGACCACCCGGTAACTAAAAGAGGAGGGCAAAAAATTTGGAAACTGCTTCAAGACATGAAATGTGTCTTGTGCCTTCGGAGTTGAAATCCACAGAAAACGTTTTTTTTCTGCCCAACTGGGAGCATGGCGAACATTTCGAACTTCAGCATTTTGCAATGTGTCAGTTTCCACCCTGTAGGAACTTTATAGGGAGTGCTAATTTTTTGCAAGAAACACAGTCAGACAGAAAAATAATTGGTCTCGACTGCGCTTCCAACAGAAATCAAAGCGCTCGCAACAGCCAGAATTGATCCAGTCTCAAAGTTAGGGCAAATTTGACCATGGGACGTTTACTTTATTGAGCCTGAGATGTTTTATATTTAAGTCTTTCTGGGGATAAAGTAGACGATCATCTGCATATTGCCCTAAAGAAAATGTTTTTGAAAATGCCAATTTTTCTCCCGGTGTTTAATTGTCAAATTTCTTTTTAGCACGGACAATTTGCAGGGACTTGAAACATGCCTCTAACGCCCAGATTCCAGCTCAAACCACACCTACTCGAGATGCCGTCAAAAGTTAAGGACATTTTCAGAAAAAAGGCAACTGGTAAGTTTTTCTCATCTTCCTGCCTGGGGAAATAATGAAACTGGAAAAGGTTTGCAGTTTTTCTGAGTTTCTCCAGAGACTGTTCCCATATGGTGGCTGGTTGAGGTTTTGACACGGCCAATCACTTTTTGATCAATCATAATGAAAAACTGCAACCGCTGGCAAGTTAATTGAATATTGCAAATTTATTATTTCCCCATACATTGTTAATTAACGTACGCGGTCGATTAAGGGGAATCGTTCGTTACATCGCAACATAATTAAATCGCCACCATATGACGTAATTTGGGCAAAAAGCTGCCAGCAACATTGTTGTTGTTGTTCTCCGACTTCTTCAGATTTATTGATGAAAAATCAATCACAAACTTGATCAGTTTGATGGGGAAATTGGCGTCAATTTCTTGCGAGCATCGAGCCCAGTTGGACCTCAACAATGTCCAATTTCGAGTAATGGAAACACGCGAGTTGCACGCGATTCTTCCATAGATTAATCCGGACGTTGTTTTACAATTCTACATGCCGAATGCCCGTGCTCAAAAGTGTCTGACATTAAGAATTCCCTCTGAGTTCGGGCCGCTTTTCGAGTAATTACAATATTTTACGGCTTTTAGACACCCTCTCGGCTGGACGCCACTGGCCGCCGGCTTGTTTATGCGACGTCCAGTGGCGCTTTATGGGATCATTGCGGATTACACGTGTGTTTGGTGAGCACCTGATTGTTCACCACTGTCAATCTCTCGGGAATTTCGAGATTTTGCTCAATTTCATTCAGCTCGCCACCATCTGGAATAGTGGCAGTTTTTCACTTTTTTTCCATTCGGTTTGCGTCAATTTTAATGTTTGCAGTTGAAGCATGCAAAAGCGGATCAAGTTCACCACAGTTTTCCATTTTGGTCATGCCATTGGCTTTGCATTGGACATTTTTCTAAGCGACAAACATGGCAAAGGAAAGAAGGTTTTAGTTTGATTTTCTAATCACATTTTTCAATGTTTTTCCGTTGGATAAGCCATGTTGCCGCCACTTAAAGTTCATCGTTGCAACATCCAATTTTTTATCGTAGACCATATGATAATGTTAAAATCGATGTTAACCGACTGTTCTTTGAACCCGCATTTTTCGGTAATTACAGACGATAAGCCATTGTTCCTGTATTCCCTGCTGGTTTCGATTTGAGGCCATCATCAGGCAATTATCTACGATTTTTCAATTTTAGGCCAGATTTAACGCGTTTCTGCACTCGAAAATTAAACATGTTAAAACAGTGTTGATTGATTGTATGATAAACAGCGACAGTTCTCGGTTTAAATAGAGTATCCTTTGTGTTATTTTCTCTGCCAATTTCGACTCCAGTTCATCATCAGGCAATATGTGACAACTTTTCAATCTTTAGCTAGATTTAACAGATTTTTGCCCTGGTTTTTCCAACTTCAATCTTTGAAATGGGAAAAACTAAAGCAGCGTAGTTAAAGGAACTTTTATATTATCTGCCCTGCAGGTTTCGATTTGAGACCACCATCAGGCAATTTTTGACAATTATTCAATCTCAAACTGGATTTAACGGATTTCTGCACTTATTTTTTCACCTTGATTGGATCACGAATCGGAAAAGGTAAAACAGCGGCAATTGCGGTTTACAACTAGAGACAATTTCATATTATTTTCCCAGCAAATTTTGCCTCCAAACCATCTTCAGAAAATTTTTCACAAATTTTCAATCTTCAGCTGGATTTAACAGATTTGGGCTCATGTTTGTTTGACCTTTAAATTCGCGGAATTCAAAAAAGGTAAAACAGTGTCAGGAACTTTTACAATTTCTTTCCCGCAGGTTTTGTCTTCAGGTCATCATCAGGAAATTTTTGACAAATTTTCAACCTTGGCTGGATTTATCGGATTTTTGCGCTTGTTTCCTTCAACTTCAATTCCTCAGAAATAGAAAAAGTTTAAACAAAGCAAATTTTATATTATATTCCCTGCAGGTTTCGATTTGAGGCCATCATCAGGTCATTTTTGACAATTATTGAATTTCAAGCTGGATTTAACGGATTTCTGCACTTATTTCTTTCACCTTGAACCTTGAATGCACCAGGAATCGGAAATGGTAAAGCAGAACGGAAATTTTTTATAGCTTTTGAATCTTAAGCCGGATTTTAAGGATTTGTGTGCTTGTTGAACTTTTAATTTCTCGGAATTCAAAAAGCAAAAATAGTCGCGTAATGTGGCGGTATATAGAGGAACTTTGATATTTTCTTCCTTGCATGTTTTGACTTCAGGCCATCATCAGGAATTTTTTGACAAATTTTCAACCTTAAGCCTTTCAACTTATCGCATTTTTTCACTTGTTTTCTTCAACTTCAATTTCTCGGAAATCAAGAAAGTTAAAACAGTGTCTATTGTGGCAGTAGATAGAGAAACTTTTATGTTTTCGCTCCTCAGGTTTTGATTCCAGAGCATCATCAGAAAATGTTTGTCAAATTTTCAACTTTAATCTGGATTTATCGAATTTTTGAGTTTTTGATTATCTTCTCTGCAGGTTTCGATATGAGGCCATCATCAAGCAATGTTTGACAGTTATTCAATCTCAAGCCGGATTTTAAATATTTCCAATTTTCATACATTCAAACAAAACGAGTTCAAAACTATCGAGTTTATTAAGTTTGGTCGAGTGTTAATTATCCAACAAAAAATCTACTAACTACATTTTTCATCTTTAATTTGTCTGCAGTTGTTAATCCCTCATCAATAAGAATTCGGTTCTAAGGTTTCGCTAGCACCCAAAAATCCAGGACTAAACACCCTAAAAATCCCCAACTGTTCCATAATTGTATCGTTTGGAAAATGTTGAAAATCCCATTTAGATTATTTTTTGCAATAATTTCTATCCAAATAAAGTGACGAGTATTAAGGTGTTGGCATTGAAACAACGTTTTTTTTTCGCCATGAAAAGTGGCTGTTAATTTTTTTTCGTTCTCCTGCTCACGTTCCATACAACAATCCATCAATTGAACAATGGAAATGGGCTCCCATCAATGGACGAAGTCGATCGAAGCCGCGCGCGAGCCCTAATTCGTCTGTTTATATTTAATTTTTCCGAAGCAAACGAGCACTTTTCTAATTGACCTATCACATGTCGGTCCCTGGAAAAATTACCCGAAAACAATTTCCAATTTAGGAGCCATTTTTCCGAACGCTTTCCCGTAATGGCCGACCAATCAGGAATAATTATTGTTAGGCCGGTTCGATGCATAGGGACTAAGCTAATAATATGGAAATTACGATAGGTACTTTGCGTAATTGTTTTCCGACCATTTTTTCCCTGTCTCGAATCGAAGCTAATTAACTGCAAACGATGACAAAAGTGGAACGGGACTTGGTTTATTGTCGTGGAAAATATCAAACAGAGCCGATAATCCCATACGAGCGACATCAAATCGAGTGTTTTAATCAAAAATTTCCGAACTTGTGAGTCGACCAATTACAAAAGTTTCCCCCGGTTTCGCTCCTAAAACATCTTGTTTCTTTTTCGCGATCGACGTTTCGGCGGGACCCGGATGGGGTGGCCGATTCAAGTCTGTGTCGCGATTGTGCAAAGGAGTCAAATTTGTATGTGTGAGCACCACGAAGATTTATGGGTTCCGTTATTTGCCGATGATTAACTTATTTTGCCACTCTAGATTGTGCTAGAACTGATCTCGAACTTGTAGTATTGGCACGAGTGATTTATTTATTGGTTTTATTTCGATGTTTGCCACCACACTGTTGATGTTTTGACTCATGCAACGTCTGCCAATTTCTACGGAATCGCACTTTTATCTTTGCCTTTCTTTCAGCTGTTTCAAACAGATGACGTTCTTGCCGTAAGAATTGGCTTGAAACTTTCAAAATCCCGTATTCCTGATGGAAGAGTTTTGCGATTTGAAAAAGCTTTTTGTGCTCAACCGAAACATACATCAAATTCGGCTGCTTTACAATGAATTGGTCAAAATGTGCTCTTTGCATCCCGAATATTTAATGTTCCATCAAGTTTATTGGTTGGTGCCAACCTTTGGACCATCCACTTCTTCTAAATTGAATTAAAAATCCAACACCAGCTGAAGGGTTGTTGGCTGGCGTGTGCCAACCACGCAATTTTCGCCGCCCTCGATTTGCATTTGAAGAGAACGAAACGGCAATTTAACATAGTTGTGCATGAATTTTGCAGAGTTGATACGCGCATATGATTAGGGGGTATAATGCGAAGGGCCCACACCCTTAAAAATTTCCCTAACAATGCACACGTGTTTTTCGTTTAGAAACGGCCTGCCGGCAAGGTGACTTGTCAAGCATCTACGCGTGCAGCCTCGCTCTGTAGCCCTTTACCTTTTATCATTCCTGCTGCACCGAAGTTATATCCAAAAGTTTAGCCACCTTGTCACTGTTCGCCAAAGAAATGAAATGAATCACTGTATCCCCGCACTATCAACAAATCCCCAGCAGTTTTGCCGACGACACTCAGCTAATCACTGATGACCAACCACGATTTAACTCAGATACGATGTGCCTCTTGTCCGCGCTGGCCACCACACTTGTACTTAATTGGCCCGGGCGTGATTAATGCCTAATTAATAACGAAAAACAACGGAAAAAATGACGCTTATAAATTAATTAATGGGTATAAACAAAAACCGGTGTAACGCGTAACATCACTGACGTCATCGCTAGTCTATGCTTGGACGTGAACTGTTTCCCGTTGAACAGTTGAGTATTGTGGGGCGGAGCTTTGGAGGGGATGACCTCCCACCATCGGGCACCTGGGCCGGATTAAGGGGGGGCCGAGGGTGGAGGGGCGGACTCGGGCGAGAGACGCAAAGTTAGGATCGAGTGTTTCTGTTTTAAATTGCTGGAATGTGATTATTATTGAATTGAGAGGCACGATAATAAGAAAGAGCGAGAGCGAATGGGGGAGAAGCACAGAAATGGATATTTTGTTCTCGGCAGGATGCCAGGAGTTATGTGTGTGCTCGATCAAGAAGCTGCTGCCCGCTTTTGTTCTATGCGGTTTTAGGCTAATTCGGTTTTAATCACTTGTCTGCAGAATGTGCACTTTCCAAGCCAAAATCATCTCCTTCACTCACAATGGATTTTCGCTTGCTTCAATTCAGTTTACGTAGAATTTTGAAGCTGGAATCGGATGCGTAGAATGCCTACAGTGCGAAAAATTGAAAGAAGTAGCAAAAATCGGCTGCAAAGCGATGCGATTACTTTGAATATTTTAAATGTTTGGATTGTCAGAATGCGAGCAGCTTGAAATGCTCTATAATCGCTAGGAATTCCTATCGTTGGTTTTTCAGTGATTTATCAATTAGTTGATGATGATGATTAATTTTGTATTTTGATGTCAAAAATAACAGAAGAAGCGGTAAACCTTTAATGACAAAACGGATTCTTAGGGCTTCAAAATTTAAGTTCCACACATGCTTTTGAGAATTTTTTTAAGTTCCAACTGATGGATCTTCAGAACGACAAAAGTTGTAACGTTCTGGGGCCGAAACTGCAAAATTTCTGTTCAAGTTCACAGTCAAAGTCACCCTTTGAAACCTCCAAAGTTTGCCCAGACTTGGTAACTGCGCTGTTCATCCTAACGCGTTTCGGGCAATTGACAACAAACTTTTCAAAAATCAGTAAGAAAGAGGAGGTAAAAGATAAATACAAAAATCACAATAATTCCTCAAAGTGCACTCTTCCAGCCTCAGTATACTTTAGGCATCGACCAACTAGTGTATTAATCGCAGCTGTTCTTTGAACGTAATTATTTTTTATTTTATCACAACCCTTTTGAATCCAGTAAATCACTTCCTCACGGGTATTTACTCGCGATTCATAAACTAATGATCGTAAATGTCCCCAAACAAAATAATCCAAAGGATTCAGATCGGGAGAGTGTGGCGGCCAACTCACTGGTTTTAGCAAGGAACACTTTTGAAAACGACTTGTATATATATGCCTTGCTGTACTCTGTAAAGGTTCAAAACTTTTCACAGAAAAACTGGATGTTTCAATCCTCTGAATCTCCAAAACGATGCCATGTAGGACACATTTTTATGTCATGTAGGGACATTATTCTAACCTGTTCTATCGGTGCCCGAAGTTATCAAGAATAAACTTGAATCACCCTGTATACGAAAAGAGTTAATCCACTGCTCATTGGAACTTGATGACTCTTCCGTGGAAAACTGTTTCTTCCTGAAGTTTCGCAAGCACGAGTGCCACGAGTGGGTTGCACCTGCGGAGTAGTGTTGCGTCGAGCAAACCACTTCTGAAGATGGAAGTCACTCGTGCTCGGAAAACTTTTTTTCCAGGAAAAACGCACACATACAAATGTTTTGAACAAAACTTATCAAACTTCAAGTTACATTTGAAGCAGAGTAACGATTGGTAACGAATACCTACTCTAAAGTAACGACAATCCACACTAAGATTCTCTAAGGATTCAGAGTGGAAGTGTTGATTCTCGTTACTTTAGAGTAGGAATTCGTTACCAGTCGTTACTCTGGTTTATCGAAATCATTAGACCTCTTCGTTACTTTAATTTAAACTCGTCCTTACTGGCTTTCTAGGACAGCTGAACTTGCAAAATTGGATGAACAGCAAAGTTTTGAACTCAGGGAAAACTTTGGAAGTTGCAAAGGGCGACTTTGCCTATGAACCTGCAGAGAAAAAACTCCCGAAAAATCCTGTTTGGAACTTTCACTTTTCGGTCAATTTTCAAGCTTTGAAGCTCTACGCGTCCATTTTGCCTGTAAAGGTTGGTCGTTTCTTGTCAGCCCGCCCAGTTTACACAAATTGTTAAGGGTGAAAATGTATTTCAGGCCAGCTCTAAATTTCCACTTTTGTCTGATGTGCTCAGACTTTGCTTTTCAGCACCTAAATTATTCTAGGCCGCAAAAAATCTGCATAGAATCAACGGGCGATTAGAGCGCTATCTCGTCGCCTATTCTTAATAATTCCCGATGTTTTCGATAAATCTACATCCATATCTATCCGTTGCGCGATCGAACGAGGCAAACACGGCTTTGCAGGCCCATTATTTACAGAAAATGCAGCATTCCGATCATTTTCAACATGTTCTTGGGTTATACTATTATTCTTCTTCGGGTGTATAAGTATTCGGAATTCCATTGCGAGCGTAAATTTATTCTGTATATGTACGCCCGCGAATCAACGGCCAGGAAAATGCCCAGTTGGATTAAGACGAGGAAAACAGGTGTTGAAATTGGCTGTTTTTTTAATGATTTTGAGCAACATTTATTAAGTATTTTGCCCAATAGTTAAGTGAGTGTGAAGGTGTTAATGGCCGGTTCGGTGATTGTTTTAAGATTTTCAATTAATTTTATCTCAACGGCGCCGTTAAACTGGCTCGACTCGACTACCAATTGAATGCTGATTGCGCAAAAAAAAACCGTTCAATGTCCTTAGGTAAATTGGCGACGAAAAAATCCTATAAGGTGCTGCCTCTACAGTCCGAACTGGCAAGTTTCTAAGACGCTCATTTCTTGCCAGGCGTCGCGATGCGTCGCTTTTTTCCCCACTTATTTCGCCGGCCTGCATGCATGGACATCTAGTGGGAAATAGGGAAATTTTTAACGAGCGCCCTCGACGTCGATTTTCCCACTTCTAGTGGAAAATAATAGGAAGTTTTGTTTTGCCGCACGGTGTCTAGACGCGCTGCCAAAACTCCCCATCGGGAGAAAGTTGGGGAATCGACGGGATTTGTTACGCGGCCACGCTCCACAGTGGGTAAAACACGCAAAAAGTTCTAAAAAGATTCAAATTTGCTCGGGAAAAATGCATTTTGAGATTCCACTTTCTCTAGTGATGAGTCTTGCAAGTCTTGCTTTTAAATGAGGCGTAACATTGAATTAAATTAATTCGACAATAACAATAATAATAATTAAATTTAAAGATACCTAATCATAACCAATACAGAACAATAAAATAACCTCAGGATGTTTCCTGGCTACTAGGCAGTTTGTATAACTGGGTGTCGAATTCTTCCATTAGGCTCTGATGTAGTGGTTGTGCCGAGCCCTTCGGGCACGACACTGGTAGAAGAACAAACAAACTATAAAACGGACAGTTTTAAGGTTTTTTTAGATTCAGACCAGTGTCGTGCCCGAAGGGCTCGGCACAGCAAATACATTAGAGCCTTATAAATATTCAACTAAAGTTCGACATCCAGTAGAGTCTCGTGAATTTGTTCTGCCGAGCCCAACAAACTACAAATCTGACAATTCGGAAGATTTTTTTAGATTCAGACCAGTGTCGTGCCCGAAGGGCTCGGCACAGCAAATACATTAGAGCCTTATAAATATTCAACTAAAGTTCGTCATCCAGTAGTCTCATGTAGTTGTTGTGCCGAGCCCTTCGGACACGACACGGGTACAAGAACAACAAACTACAAAACAGACAGTTGGAAGTTTTTTTTACATTCAGACCAGAGTCGTGCCCGAAGGGTTCGGCACAACAAATACATTGGAGCCTAATGAAAAATCAACTAAAGTTCGACATCCAGTAGAGTCTCATGTAATTGTTGTGCCGAGCCCTTCGGGCACGACACTACTAGGAAAACAAGAAACTACAAATCTAACAGTTAGGAAGGCTTTTTTACATTCAGACCAGTGTCGTGCCCGAAGGGTTCGGCACAACAAATACATTGGAGTCTAATGAATAGTCAATTAAAGTTCGACATCCAGTAAAGTCTCATGTATTTGTTGTGCCAAGCCCTTCGGGCATGATACTGGTACGAAAACAAAAAACTAGTAATCTGACTGTTAGGAAGGTTTTTTTACATTCAGACCAGTGTCGTGTTTGAAGGGCTCGGTACAACAATTGCATTAGAGTCTTATAAATATTCAACTAGTTTGACATCCAGTAGTCCCATGTAGTTGTTGTGGCGACCCTTCGGGCACGACACTGGTAGAAGAACAACAAACTACAAAACAGGCAGTTCGAACGTTTTTTTAAATTTAGACCAGTATCTTGCCCGAAGGGTTTTTTTTTGTAAGTTTTGCACGTCTTGCTTTTAAATAAAACGTCAAATTCAATAAAATGAATTCAATTATAACAATAAAAATCCTAAAATTAAAAGATAATCAAAGCTTGATATTGGAAAAATAATAATTAAAGTGTAAACGGTAAACTGTTCAGCGGTATTTAGTTCCTTTTTGAGGTCTTGGTCTTGGTCTTGGTCTTGGTCTTAGTCTTGTTTTTTTTGCAAGATCTAGACCAGTCTCGCTCGTCACCAATTTTCACCGTTTTTAACTAACTACACTGGAGCGTATGAGTGTAGTTTGGGAAGGAAAGCGGGCAATTCACCGGAAAAATCGACCATTCCCATTCCGAATGCAAATAGAATTAGCCGTTGTTCCATTATTAAGGGCCCTGCTTTGATTATGGCCTTATTAACGTTCACCGTTTCCATTACGAAAACCCATTTCATGTTGGCATCAAATAATAAAAGGTTCAGTGATCGATTCCGGGTTCGGTGGCAGTTCTTCGCGGAATCCGCTCCGAATTATTTAATGAGCATTTTTCCATTTTCTGTCCACGATTGTTTTTCACCCGTTCGCTTCGTGCTTGCAAAGGCCAAATTATTAACGAACTAATGCGATTAGGCGAAAAGGGCCTGTCTCGGTGTCAATTAGGAAACCCCTTTTTTTCGTCCGTTATTTGCCCGAAACCCCGGTATTAATTCAAATCCGCTGTTTTCATTAAAGGAGAGAAAAAAATGAACGGCGCCCCTCAATGAAAGCGAAATAAGGGCGTTAAAAGATAAACTTAATTGGAAAAGAAAAAATCTGTCGGACAAGGTTTCACTGTTTATCCCTCGGCCGTCTTAATTTCCGCAACCCTTCCGCCACGTGAATAGGGTGAAAAATGCGGATTTTTTTAAATAAATTAAAAAAGCTGGCGCAGTAGCACTGGTTGAGTCAATTCGGAGGAAAAGGGCCTGGTTTGAATTCATAAATGCAAAAAAATGCATGCACGTTCCTGCCAGTGGATCTGTCTCGTGTCCTGGACAGAGGGCACGCTCTGTGAGGTTTTTCATGCAAATTTACCTATGCAAAACACCTCGTAGCCCTATGAAGGGTTTTTTCAATGCCCCCCTTGAGCATACCTAATAACATGCTAAAGTTATGCGCCAAACAACACTTGTCGCATGCCAAAAAGGCAACATTTGCTGAGGGAAAGCGCATCATTTTTACTTAGCAAAGCGCAATTAAACCATTAAACATCCGGTGTTGGGCCTATCTAGATCAGAGGCGTTCGTCCATGCCCATCTCAGTACCATTTAGCGCCAGTTTTTTTACGGTTTTATTACAGGAATGCGCCGATCCAAATTGTTTATTTATGTAAATCGACCCTTAATTGCGCGTTTTGTTTCGGTTGTCGGTCAATTTGTTAATTCCGCTATCGGTTACGTATCTCGAGCAACTTTACCTGATTCGGCAGGCACGGACTGGCATAATTCGCATTTTTATACCCATAGGGAAAGTATCTTTATTTCGGCTTTAGTGGTAAATCAAACACAAAATCCGCGGTTGATGGCGGTTTAATCAACAATGTTTGGTAAAATTCCTGATGATGGTGGTCAATTGAAACTTTCAAGATTCTTGAAGGAAACTTTGCACTAGTCAATGACATTTTTGTCAAAGTTCCAGCTCAATTTGTTCTGGAGATACAAATTTTCAAACGCAGGTCGGTTCTTTGTGCGTAAAACTTCACTAGTTTCGAAAATTTCTGATAAAATCCCTGATGATGGCAGCAAATTGAAGTTTTCAGGGTTTATAACAAAACCAATTGTCCGTTTCCGAATCAGTTTTCTCGCAATGTCTGCTGGTGCAAGGAATTTTTAAGCATAGACTGTCACTTTTACTTGCAGAAAAAGACGCGATTTCAAAAAGGTTTCCTGAAATCCCTGATGATGGAGGCAAATTGAAACTTTCAAGGTTCCTAAATGTAACTTCGCTTTTATCGACGAAATTTTATTCAGGCCACCAGCTCAATTTGTTTTTGAGATACTAAGTTTCAAACAGAGATCGGCACTTTTCGCGTAAACCATTATCTAGTTTGGAAAATTTTCTAAGTAATTCTACTAAAGAGAGAGTTTTTCCTTTACAGAGAAATTTTCCTCAAGTTTTCGTCTCAATTTGTGTTGGTGCCAGCAATTTGTGAGCACAGATTACTTTTACTCGTGGAAAAATAACCTTCAATTTTTTTTTCTGAAATCCCTGAGGATCGTGGCAAATTGAAACTTTCAAAATTCCTCAAAGAATGTTCGAACTTATCAACAAAATGTCTCCTCAGGTCTTCAGCTCAGTTCGTTCGTGAGATACAAATTTTCAAACAGGATTGGCACTTTTTGCGTACAAAATTAACTTTATTAACACTCTTTAAGGCGTTTGTAGAGCTGAGCCCTTCGGGCCCGACACTGACTAGATGGCAAAAAGTGAAGAATCGCCAATTTTTTTTTTGAGTTTTTCGCGTCAAAACCAGTGTCGTGCACAACTCTGACACTCTTTAAGGCGTTTTTTTTGCGCAGCTTCCATTGTGGGGATGTTAAATGATCCTCAGATTTCCCACCGCAAAAAAAACGCAAATAAAAGGAAAGTGATGCCCCAAGTTTCGCTAATCGGGGCCTCCTCTCCTCATTTACGCCCTCGTTAAGCGATAAAAGTCAATTAAACAGTCCATGATTATAAACTGGCAGTGTTTAAAGGGCGGCCGACTTTGCATAACAAGATGAAAGGGGTAATTAAGGGCCCGTCGAGCTATTAATTAAAAGCCAACTGTTGCGCGGTTTTAAAGGGAATTTTCGGGATGCTACCTGTTGGATCTCAGCCCGGAAACTTGCTAATTTTCAAATGGAAACATTTCCATTTTTTCAGCTTTATGATTAAATGGGGAAAAGTTTCCCACTTTCGCTCTTCATGCAGCTGATTTTGGCAGATTATTGGGTACAGGAGTCAGTCTAATTTAATATGAAGCTGCAAGATTCTTTGTTGAAACTGCATGAATCTCTGGTTTTACGTTCATAGAGTTTACACTTTTGGAATTTGAAAATCTAAACTTGGTTGAGGCTAAACTGTTTCTTTTCCGCCTTCTGTGGCACCTGTGGAACCTTTTTGTCTTTCTCAAGACTATAAAAATCATGTTGGAGGTGAATAGTCCAAGTGCGGCCGATATTGACGCAATGAAATCGAACCCGATTGCTTGCTGCTCGATATTGAGTAGGAAAATGGCGCAACGAACCCGAAAAAAATCCCTTAAAAAATGAGGGATATCGTTAAATTCAAGCCCCCTAAAAATTAATCCCATTATCAATCGGGACCGGGATCGAGCGTGGCCCATCTAAAAGATTAGCAAGACAGATTCATTAAGCGGAGCTTCGATCACTCATTTGGCTGATTGCGGACCGAACCGAACAGTTCGGTAATGATCCACTGCCGGGCCCTATTTTCATTAAATAGATGGAAACTAATACTCTTTGCTTAAGTTTTATGGGCCGCTTTTTTTTTAGCCGGAAAAGTGATAAAAATGCATGCGAACACCGGGAGCGATCGGCCCGGTCCCTTCGTGTTGGGGACATCTATCCACCATTCACCCTCTTAATGAATGTTTTTAAAACAATCAAACTGTTATTGAATGGAAGAAATTCAATTTGCGTCCGGCTTATCGAAATCACTCAGATCAATCGCTGCGAAGCCAACAAAACACACGCTTAATTAAATCTGGTTAATTAACGATGATAATCGATAGTTCTAAGAAGCAGCCAGCGATGCCTTAGAACTGACTTTAATTAGATTAATCGCTGTTTAGCCATCAGGGTTTGTTTGTGTCAAAAGTGTCAATCTCCAGTTGGAAACTTCTTGAAAAGAATTTCAATCGAAAGAGGAAACTCTTCTTTACCATCCCTGATAGGTTCAATTTTTTGGCAAAATTCGGGATTTTTGTAGACAATTTTCGAAACTGGTTAATTTAATACCCCAAAAGTGCCCAAATTGAGCTGAATAATTGGAAAATTTTTTCATTGATAGGAGCAAGGAGTCTTTTGTGAATCGTGAAAGTTTCACTTTGCAGCAGTCAACAAGGATTTGAAAGACATTTTTTGAAACCGTGGGTAAAAGTGTCAATCTACGCTTAAAAATTCCTTGCGCCATCACAAATCGAGAAAATTGCTTTGGACAGGAAAAACTTTGTTTCATAAACGCTGAAACTTGTTATCATCAGGTATTTCAAGGAAAATTTTGGAAACCATTTATTTTTTCACGCGGAAAGTGAAATTGCGTTTGAAATTTCAGAGAAATTTGATTGCTGAGTGAATATTTTTTTTATGAATTTTGAAAGTTTTAATTTGCAGCCGTCATCAGGGGTTTCGGGGACATTTTTCGAAACCTCGTATTTTGCACGAGTAAAAATGTCTCCAGCACAAATTCAAAAAAAAAACTTGAGGATAATTTCATTGAAAAGAGCTTGAACTTTTCTGAACCCGGAGGGCTCGGCACAACTATGACATTAAACACTCTCTAAGGCGTTTGTTGTGCCGAGCCCTTCGGGCACGACACTGATTTTTTACCAAAAAGTGAGAAGTTTAGAGCGGTTTTGCGCCCAAACCAGTGTCGTGCCCGAAGGACTCAACGCAACATTGACACTACACACGTTCTCATTCCTCAGGCCTTTAGGGCACGAAGGTTTTGACACGAAAAACACTCGAAATTTAGCGTTTCTCACTTTTAATCATCCAACTTCGATGGTTGCAAAGGCAATCGTTAATGTCCTAGATCCATTAAATAACAAATAATTAGGCAAGCGGGCAGGCCTTTAAATAATTAATTGATAGCCCCCCCCTTTGGGCCGACAAAAAGCAAAATCCACATTGGAAAAATCGACGGTAAAGGGTTCTAATTATGTTTTAATGTCCGTACTTAAATAATGTAACAATCTGACGAAAAAGTCGTCTAATTGCGTTCGACACGCCAGTGGCTCGGTTCGGTTATTCGGATGGAATTGTTATTGTCGGAATTGCAATTTAGTTGATTGTTTCGTTGCCCAATCTTTGCATTCGGGTTTTTGGCCGATTTTTAATTGCGGCCGACTAAGATGGCGTGCATGCCACACTAGCCACTTAGCGTCGCGACGCTGACTTTTTTCAGCGTCTCCATCGGATCGATAGCGCGCCGACGATCCCCGGCCTCATGTTTTTAAAACATTTAGTGCACGACTTAATTAAAATCGGTCTCGACCCTTTTTGTCTCTTCCAGCCCTGGAATTTGTCGAATCTTGCCAAAAATGAAATTCCCACCCGGCCATAAGTCCGACTCATTTACTGGGCTCTAAACATGTTGTTTTAGCGGCGACATTCAAGTGAGACATTGAACGGTGAATAGCGTCGCCCTTTTATTCCCTTCAACCGACCGTTTGATTGCGAAATAATTGTCGAGTAATTAAACAATTAAACGGCTTCCTGCGAAATGTTGGCTAAATAGCTTTTTAATTGTTGCCCATGCACAACACAAAAATCGCGTAATTATCTTGGACGGCAACACCGGATAAACAATTATAAAGAAACTCATCAATAATAATCACAACAATAATAACAATGATAATAGCGCGACGCAAAAAAATAGGTTAAGTGTAATTAGTGCGGGTATAAAAGCACGTGAATGCGACAATTTTCATTGTCGGAGTGATGACGATTTAATTGCGTTCAGTAAGACTTTTTGGGCGAAACTTTGGTAAAAGATGCCAGATCACTGTCCTTTTTAAGGCCAAGCTCTTAACCAACGTAAAATTGTCATTTTTGTCATCAAGCAGCCGCAGGAAGAAATTGTCTTGTAGAATTTGCAAAAATTCAACTCCAAAAGTTTCAACTGTATAAATCCCTTCTTAAAAACTGAAATTGTCTAGTTGGTGATTTAACTATTCTTTTTGCAAAGATTCTCTAGTCCAAAAATGACAAAACTGCCTTTTTTGTTGTTTTTGGTTCAACTTTCAATCAATTTCCCATTAACTGAAACTTTAAAATGACTGTTTACAATCACACAACACCGATCGATGTCTTGCTATCGGTGGGAATAAACACCATATTCCAACGTGGTCGATCGAGAAACATTAAAACCCTGTCTTTGGGTACCTTGAGTTAATATTTGTGGATCGGTATCGCTGCTTAACAGCTGCGTTTATTATTTACGATATTTAGATAAATAAATTAATCAATGCATCCTTCATTTGTATCCCAATCTATGCTATCGGCCCATATTAACGGTCGTGGGCTACGCTCGCGAATTTCGTCTGGATCGGGTCTGAATTTTTTTTCTGTTCTATAGAATTTGTGAAGGATTGAGCCGAAATTGTGAATTAGTGTCAAAGTTGTGCCGAGCCATTCGGGCACGACACTGGTTTTGAAGCGAAAAATGCAAAAAAATTGGCAATTTTTTACTTTTTACCATACCAGTCAGTGTCGAAGTGTTCGGCACAACAAACGCCTTAAAGAGTGATAGACTTTCGAGGCCATTCCTTGAAACAAGTGGGTTTTTCGGGTTTTTAGAACATCAGAACAGTTCTGATCAGAACAGTGTAAGCGTTCAAGCAAACCACTTCTGAAGATGCAAGCCACACGTGCTTGCGAAACGTCAAGAAGAAATTCTACCGAACGACGGCCTAAAAACCCGAAAAACCCACTTGCCTTAAAGAGTGTTTAATGTCAAAAGTTGTGCCGAGTGACGCGAAAAACACGTAAAATTTGGCGATTTTTTAGTTTTTGAAATCCAGTCAGGTATCGTGCCCGAAGGGCTCGGCGCAACAAACGCACAAGATAGTGTTTAGTGTCAAAGTTGTGCCGAGCCCTTTGGGCACGACAATGGTATTGACGCGAAAGAGACTAAACATTTATCAATTTTTCACTATTTGCCATCCAGTCGTGTCGAAGTGTTTGGCACAACAAACCCCTAGCCATCCCGTTGTCACAACAATCACCTACAGAGTGTTTAATGGCAAAGTTGTGCGGAGCCCTTGGGGAACGACACTCGTTTTGACGAAAAAAGCACAAAAAATTTGGTGATTCTTCACTTTTTGCCATGCAGTCGTGTCGAAGTGTTTGGCACAACAAACCCCTAAAGTGTTTAATGTCAAAGTTGTGCCGAGTGACGCGAAAAATTTGGCGATTTTTTAGTTTTTGAAATCCAGTCGGTGCCGAAGGTGTCGTGCCCCAAGGGCTCGGCACAACAGACGCGTAAGATAGTGTTCAGTGTCAAAGTTGTGCCGAACTCTTCAGGCACGACACTGATATTGACGCGAAAACACTTCAAATGTGTCAATTCTTCACTTTTTACCATCCAGTCAGTGGCTTGCCCGAACGATTCGGCACATCATTGACATTAAGCACCCTTTAATGCGTTTTTTGCACTCTTTAATCGTCGCGAGCTGAAACGTCTTTAGTTTTTTAGAATGTGTGCGATTTGTGGCTCTGAAGTAGGCGAATAATTTGGAAATTTGGTGATGGATTCGAAAGTTTCTACGTATTTAATAATATTAATAAAAAACGGGATTTAAACGCGGAGTTTGGGAACGCAGCCTTAAGGGGAACTGTCTGTCTGAAGAGATCCGTTTCGTCAAAGCACAAACACAAGGATGAAAATAAAAGCAAGGCCAGAAATTACTTATCAATAATTGTGTTTGTTCTGTAACGAATTAATCATTATTCCCGGAAAAACCGATACGTCGGGATTTGGGTTCGACAAAGGCCCAGTTTGTTTGTATTTTAATACCTTTAAAGTCAATAACACTCGGTCGAATTTCCGTTAAGGATTATCATCACAGTCATTGATTGGGACAATTTAGAGCTTTTTTTGTCTGTTTTGGGAGATTGAAGCGAAACAAATCTGACAACAACGTTACAATGAACGGTTATTTGTAAAAACAGTGCACCTCCGGGTTTATGGAGTGGGATGCTTGGGGTCGCAGTGCCACCCCTTCATTTATTCCGTAAAAACGTTAAAAAAAGAACGCAAGGGTGAATCTCCCTCCCCCTGTCTCATTATGTCGAAACCCATACTTTCGGCTGCAAAGTGTATGGAAAAAAATCTATAAAGGGATAACATGATGTTGGAAACGCGGTCTTGCGGAACTTGAAAGGCAAACGCGCGCCTGTTCTGATTCGGCTCGGGAATTTTAAATTAATGGAGAAGGGCTCCCGATCCTCTTCACTCCGTTAAATATTCAGTATCAATTTTGCAATTAAATCTTGAATATGGCTCAGGCCCTCGTTAACCGGCATCGATTTGCCGAGGAAAAATCCCGACTACAAAGAACGCTGCTGCTGCTGCTGCTGTTAGGGAAATTAGTACCTGCCTATCCCCTGTGCCTACTAACTATGAAAAAGCAGGAAAAATCACATTATGAATCGTCATGGGTCGCGGGGTAATTTAAAACCTTTTCGACGACTGTTACCCAAAGCGGGTCAATCCCCAATCGGGTGAGAATGAAGAAATTTAATATGCGCCATTGGAATTAAGGGATTAGCTACCTGGCATTCCTTCCATGGAGACAGATTAAAATCGTCAAAAATGACACTTTAACGGTCCCCACCGCGTTCTTCATTCCTCTTCATCAGTCATCTTCAATGGCTGTTTTATTAGCCATTTTCTAAAAGAAATTTTGAATTGCGGCAGATTTTCGAGGTTGTTTTTGCAGGCCGGAGTTTGACGTTCATTTATTTAAAAACTAGCAAAGTGAGGGAGTCGCTTTTCTATGCGTTTTATATGGCAAGGTCTGTTTTGAAAGAGCCAAAAGTTTTGAGTCATCAGTTGATCATCATCAGGCAATTTTCACGCATTTTTCAAAATCGCGACTGCTTTTTCTGGTGACTTTTCCCCGAGGTCGGACTTTCGCATTTATTGGCTCTGTAACTTGCGAAGTAAAAAAATAGTCTTGAGTGAGTCTGATAGGGCCAAGTTACTTTTATAAGTGGACGAATTTTCGAGGTTCAGGCAATTCAATTTGTGAAAATTTTTGAGAATTGCGGCTGGTTTTCGACGTTGTTTTGCAGGCCGAAATTGAGCATTTATTTCTTGGAAACTAGAAAAAAATCAGATGTGAATGTATTTTTCAGTACAAGCTCTTTTCTATGTGGACAAAGTTTCGATTTTCGTGTCATGTCATCATCAGGGAATTTTCAATTTTTTTCACAATTGCGTTGGGTTTTCGAGGTTTTATTTCCTCTGTTACTTCCACAGTCAGAACGTTAATTTTGGTTGCGTTTTGAAGGCAAAAGCTTCTTCTATTAGTGGACAAAGTTTTGATTTTCAACCGTCATCAGAGAATTTTTCAAAATTGCTTTTGGCTTTCGTGGTGGTTTTGGCAGGCCGGAAGTCGGCTTTTATTTATTCAGAAACGAACCAAGTGAGAAAGTCGCTTTGACGTGTATTTTGTAAAGCAAAGTTCGTGCTACAAGCGTCAAAAGTTTCAATTTTCAGTCCTCATCAGGCAATTTTCAAGAATTTTTCAACTTTGCTTGTGGTTTTTGGGAATATTTAAGCAGGCCAAAGTTTGACATTTATTTGCTCTGGAACTTTTAAAGTTGGATCGCCACTTTTGAATCGCCCTTGTCGGACCAAGTCTGCTCTATAAGTGGAAAACGTTTCGATTTCAAGTCATCGTCAGGGAATTTTTGAGGATTTTTTTAAATTCCTTTCGTGTATGTTGCTCGTGTTCAAGCAGGCCGGAGCTTAACAGTGATTTTTTCGGAAGCCCATTAAGTTAGAGAGTGACTTTTCCATGCATTTTCTTGGGCATAGTCTGTTTTAGGAATAGCAAAAATTTCCATTTTGAGTCATCGTCAGGCTGTTTTCACGGTTTTTTTAAATTTCCCAGTGAATTTTGTGGACTGTTTTCAATGCAAGAAACAAAACGTTTTAGAAACTCCCTTTTCTCTATTTGGAATCTGTAAATTTCACCTGTTTCTCTGTGAAAAAATGATGAATAAAAACACAATCACCAATGATTTGCATAGAAAAAACCTTTACGGAGGATGCAAATGAACCGGGCCCCCAGATCTGCTGGGCTCACGAAATTTATTTAAATCATCCACGCGACCATGTTTTCCTCGTTGTAGTTGTTGTAGTTTCACGGCTCACAACATGCCCATATGGTCGGCCGAAAACCCAACATCACCACTTGCGACAGGTGCCTACTCTTTACACACTTATTGCGTGTCCTCGTATGCTAAACGCCTCCCCCTGTATGCTAATCGCGCGTTTTATACAGGGGGACCCATCCGATCGGCCTCAAAAAAAGCCTGATGGCCTCAGCTGAGGTACCAAGTGGAGGCTTTCAGCGTATGCCAACACTTTGCTACGTTCGCAACGTATGCAAACGCTATGGTAATGTTGGTAAGTCGCATGCATTTATGCAAATCGTCCATTAAGCGCATTTAAATATTAGCAATGGACCAGGTGAGGGTTGGATGTGATTGAGATCGGGCGAAACAGCCGAGCCGGTTGATTGGGTGGGCTGTTGGGACGTGTGGCCTAATGCCGGGCAAAAAACACCACGAAATGGATTCGAATGATTTATTTATTCATTAAACGAGGCATTTTTATTACGTTTTTTCCGTTTAGCGAATATTTGCGTTGCAAACAGTGAGATGCACGGGAAAAAGCAGCCGGAGAACGTTCGAATGCGTGATGGAGCACATGAATGAAGCCCAACCTGTCGGCGTACGTCCTTTTTCTGGTCGTAAAAGGGGGGTGCAAAACTGGCAGGTGCACCCCCTACTGACCGCTGCTTTACCCTCTGACCCCCTGATTCAACAGTTGGTCCGTTCCGATCGATATATCGATTTTAGGTTGCGAACTTGCGGTTCGAATGCACACAAACACACACAAAGACACACATGGAGACACGCACATTTTTAAGGGACGGCCGATTCAGGCCAAGGACCCTGCAGACGAATTTTGGTGCATTTCGTCATGCAAGCACTATTCTGATCTGATGCTGATGACTTGCATACAAATGTGGTGCTTTAAGTTGCTCAAGCAGGAAATTCTGAGCTGTTGGACGATTGATTCGGATTCATCTCCCGCGTGAATTATGCTAAAGTGCAGCGAAAGTGAATGGGGGTTTTTGCACTCATTTGATCATTTTTGCGAGTGAAAATCACCTCTAGTTCTTTATGCAGGATGATTTTGTTCCTTTGAACAGTCGAAAAAGTTCGTTTGAAAAAAAAATGAACGTTTTCAGCCTGTTTATGTAAAAGTAACGTGACCCAATTCTCACGATGATTGTTTCGTCGCATTTTCAAACCATCATTGTGAGCGCATTTTGGCTGAGAAAAATCAGAGCAAATACCCAGTAAGAGAATGAAAGTTTTAGGGTGTCACCAACGAAAAAGGGGTTAATTTCGCTGGTTGGAGGGCTCGAAAAGACGATCCATTATGGGTGGCCGGTGTACCGTGAGGCGGTTTTCGTTACCGGCTGAAACTGTCATGTAGGTAAGCAAAATGATACCGGGCTTCGGAGGGTTGAGAATTGTAATCAAGGGAATTGGGCTCATTTTTAATTAGGGATCGATGGGAATTTTCAACTCGCAGCCGCGTGTTCTTTTAGTCCGCAATATGAGCACCATTAGTAGTACTCTTGAAACTAATTTTGCTGTTTGAGTTTGCCAGAGAATGACCCTTATCAACTCATAGTTTGAACACCCTGTATGATAAAGACGCGGGAATGGCATTTTTAGACAGCTGGAAGCTTAAGCTCTAAAAAAGTTACTCTTGTTTAACATCGATAAAATGAGCGGTTTTGCAGGAAACGCCGATTGTTTAAAATTAATTTAAACCGAAACTAAACCTTTTCGAAGTCGAAATGCAATTTTGTGAGCTTATTTTAAAGCCATATTTGAAGTTTCAAAAATAGTTTTTTCGGCAAAAAAACAGGCAAAAAAACAGGCAAAATAAGTGGCGTTTGGAGGAAAACGGTTCCTTTTATCGATGTCAAGCAGGAGTATATTTTTTTTAGTTTAAGGTGCAGGGGAAGTTTAAGGTTTTTTTGAGAGCGGGTTGTTGACTTTTGGCTCAGGATTGGCAAAAATCAGGATTTTGCACGATTTTCGCGCCCTTTTGCGCACTTTTAGCTTAAGGTGTCTTCTACAGGGTGAGCCAATTTCAAGTTGGTAGTTGCTCAGTAGAAGTTAGGATTTTTTAACCAGAGCCTGTAGGGGAGTGTCAATGTTCATTTTTGACTGAACATTTACAGAATTTGTAAAAATCAGAATTCCGTGCGATTTCATTGAAATTTTCGGGGCTGCCAGCTCCAGTGGTCTTCTGTAGGGTGAGCAAATTTAAAGTTGCTGGCGTTTCTGGGTTGGAAGTTACGAATTTAAGAAAATGAGCCTACAGTGGAGTGTGGATGTACATTTTTGGCTCATTTGCGGGGTTGGCAAAAATCAGGATTTTGTGTGAATTGAGGGAAATTTCCAGGACTTTTAGCTTCAAATGTTTTCTATAGGGTGTGCGAATTGCAAGTATCTTCAAAAGCCGGCGTAAGAATTGTTCATTTTCGGCTATGACTTTACAACGTTGGCAGAAGTCAGAATTTTGCGCGATTCTAACAAACATTTCCGAATTTTTGGCCTCAAAAACTGTCTTTTTTTGGCAAAAAAACCATTTTGGAAACTTCATTTTGGAAACTTCACAAAACTGAAAACCCTTCAATTCAATTTCGAAAAATGTTTCATTTCATTGAAAAAACAGGCATTTTAAACGACTTTTTGGGCAAAAAACTCGAGATTCCACACGCTTGAATGCGAGTGGATGGATTGCTTTCGATTTGGAGAAAATCCGCCGTTTTGATAGAGTTAAAAAAAATGAGTTGGTTGTTGGTAGGCAGCTTAATCAAGTCAACAGTTCCTGGCATTAATCATTCGAGCCAGACCGGAAATACTGAGTCCACATGTAATAAATAATGCGATCCCGTATTATCGCTGTCAATGTTTGAAAACCACCACGCAGAGAGTTAATTTTATTAACATTATTTAAAACTGGTTCCATTAATCTCGCGTTTGTTATAAATTAGCTCGTATTACAACCTGTTGTCGTGTCGTGGGCAACAATCAATAATTTCCATTTTTTCTCATGCACCGGCTTCATGAGTGTGGAAAAAGTGTCCAGAATACGAGAGTGCCGATCGAGCCAGAGCGAGTTTTCAATGCAAATTCGACGTCCGGAACTGGCACTGGACGTGAAAGGCGAAGAACGAACCGTCTGGGCAACGTAAGCTAATACAAAAATATATTTTGAGGGTAGAACTAATTGTTTAGTCAATACTTTACACCCCGGCGTGAGTCATTTTTTTCAACCCTAAATCCACCAATCAGGGGATAGTGCGCTAATCACCCCTACTTCCCTCGGCCCGTAATTATGTATCGGGGGTGCGATCGATATTCGACACTTTATATTATAACTCATTTGCTTTGGGCCTGGGCCGATAATCTAACGATTTTTCTGTTTGTTGCCCCGTACAAAACGTCTCCAGAAAAAGGGGGCTTAGAGCATCCGACCGGGAGGATCGTTTTTGAACAAAAAGATTGATTTCTGGCCCCCGAGATGAACAATGTGTAACATATTTCAGCCCTCGGTGTGCTTGATACCCCGAAATCCATCAATCGAAGGGTAAATTTTATAAAAAATACAACGCAACCCGATACTCGAAAGGGCTGGCTTTCAATAAAAATGCCCAGCCAGACGGCTACCGAACCGATACCAGACCAGCATTAACATCGACACGCAGCTCTAGGCACCGGTTAAATAACGTTGTTAAGTGCCGGTGTTACGCCATGTTAATTTTTCAAGTGGCTTTCATGTAAATATTTTTTGTGTTTGCTCAACAAATCATCGATATTGTATGCCGAGCACTTTCTCTATTTGGTTTCGTTGTTACGTTTCAATATTGTGATAGAGCAGCGCTTTGGAGCAACCAAAACCCGTTCGCATTCAACAAACGACAGATCGAAGATGCTCATACATAAACATTTTTCGTTCTTCTCGATGTTTCATTGCTCTTGATTTGCTTCACAATGTGGTATCTACGGGTCTATTTGCTGTTTGTCTGCAAGTCACCTTTTTTTCTTAGTTCAGTTACTGGTTGAGTTTAATGAAGGCGCTTGAATTGTGGTGATTTTTTGGGATTTGAAAAGCTTGTTTGGGACACACTGTCTGTGACTGCAAACTGTTTTCATTGGTTAGCGGTGCTGGAATAATCGACTTGTTTGGGTAATCGAGATGTTACCCGCTAATTATTTATTCGAACTGAACTCAATCTTCTTCGATATAGTTAGCCAAGTGGCCAGTGGCCAGTAACACAGGAAACTCGAAAGATTTCCGGTCGAAAGTGTCTCATGTTGTATCTTGTTTTAATACCAGTGAAAGCCTATTCAACTTCTATATCCCTCTCCTTTTATTTCGAATTCTTTTCGCCAACGCATGATTTTTACACATTTTTTACCTTGGGACAAGCCCAATTAAGGGCCGATTTCGAAATTTAAAAACTCCAAGAAAGCGAAGATTTCGGACGTTCGAAGGGAAGATTTGGAATGCCGGAAGTTCGCAAAGGCGCTGGAACTACGGCCAGATTTAACCTGGAAAGTTAATGTTTTTAAACCTTTCACACTTTTTACCTTGGGACAAGATGAATTAAATGCCGATTTGGAAATTTCGAAGACACAAAGAAAGGGAGTATTTTGAGCTTTCGAATGAAGTTTTCAAATGCCGGAAGTTCGCAAAGACACCGAAACTACGGCCAGATTTAACCTGAAAAGTTCATTTTTGTAAACCCTCCACACTCTTTACCTGGGGACAAGCCCAATTAAGGGCCGATTTCGAAATTTAAAAAACGTGAAGAAAGCGAAGATTTCGGGGGCTCGAAGGAAGATTTCGAATGCGTGAAGTTTGCAGAGAAACGGAAATACGGACGGATTTAACCAAAAAACCAAACACCAAGGCAAAAAAATCGTTGTTAGTTTTCTTGATTTTCAGCGCGCCAAACGCTTCTTTTTGTGTGATTTAGTGAAGTAATTTTCCGCACCCCTTGTACTAGCAAATCTGCTCGATCCGAAACCCAAACTGTCGCCGTTAACCCCATTTGCCTAACACAATTAACGTACCCTGAGCCAAAAAAAAAACCAATAAATCTCGCAGACTGTTTCAATAAAAGAATTACATTGAAAATCCCACATGTCTAGATCCGGACGTCTTGTCTGAAATTTGGTGCACCCTATAATTCGATCATTAGAAACTTAGGACTGGTGAAGTGGCCCTGCTGAGCTGTCGCGGCTGCCCCAAAGGCCCCATTCTATCGTATCGATAAACCAGCAGGTCCACTATTGAACCGTACATTTTGCAAATCGCATTGACAACGTATCGAATGTATTTTTTGATTGGGAATAAGGGGTTGTTTTTAATCGGTTTTTTTGGGGCGACCGTGTCGGACCCCTAAGGGCCGAAATCGACGCCCACTTTTCATAAAGCAGCAAATTTTCATGGCAAAAGCCTAATGGTTTTTTCCTCCCTAGACACACACAATGGCACTAATTTAAATTATTGAAAAATCACAAAGTTTGGCAGCTTACTTACCATTACAGCGGCGCAACATTTTGTACTAATAAATTCCATGGGATTGTCAGTGAGTTCGTGGCATAGGAAAAACAACAACGGGAGTAACAGCTTAGCTTAATATCGACAATGATTGTGAAGTTCAGGAACTATCGGTTTCGGTTTTTTTGTAAAAGTTAAAATAGGAACATTGCACCGATGCTCTTCGGTTGAAGATGAAAAACTACGGGGAAAACAGCCGCGGGTAATTTTTGGGGTAAAACATTTGGTTTCCCGGCTTGGTGGTGGTTGGCTTGCAAGACCCGCAAAGTGGTTTCTTCCTTCAGTTGTTCGGGGACTTTTCCGAGAGTCAACAATGGGGAAAATTACACGGAACGCCGGTGTAATTAGGAACTATTTATATACTGGAAGAAAAATTATGCTACACTGAAATTAACACACAGGCTAAAATTATTAGGGCCCCTCAACAGCAGCACGCAAAGACCGGGTCGGTCGCGTGATTTTCAGTGCCCAATTTTTATGGAAATTTTTTTAATTTTCCTGTAGTTTTGCTTGGATTGTGGCGGATTTTTGTCCCGCCTGCACTAATCACCGAACGCAAGTAGCGGATTTTCCGCTCGATGCCCGCTGCAACCACATACATTAATGGGGCTCCAGGATTTTTTCACTATGGAATTGCTATGGGAAAACACGCACTTGCCATCAACAATGAACGAATAACGGCCCAAATGGGACCTTAGCGAAGCGGGCGGATTCGGTCCGAACAAAACCACCCTGTATAGTGAGTGGATGGGCCTTGCAAGCCGCACAGGAAGCCGAGAAACCGAATGGGAAACTTGGAAAACGACAATCACAACAGAACCACTACTAATTAACCGACGTGTACGGCACTAATTACTTTTTTCGGGAAAAATGGCCGTTATGCGTTCGTCGCGACGCCGAACGACGTTGCCTCATGTACAAGACGCCTATATCGCGTCGGGCTCGGCGTCGATTTTTAAGCGCTAGTTCTAAAGGACGCATATTTGCATGCCATCCCCCCCAAAGTTCGACGGAGGGCGCCGTTCCACCTGCTTTTGGGGGGACGACGGACGCTCGCGACGGAGCACGTGGTAGCTGGTTTCGTCATTGAAGAAGGGAGAGAGTAGGGCGTCGGTTGGTTCCACTAAAGCCCTCCACTTGGAACCACTTTTTCCTATTTGAGGCGCACTAGTCTTACATTTTCCTAAACTAAAATTTCATGATCGAACCCACCATAATTTACTTCAAAAATGTCCGAAGTTCTACTTGCAAGAGGTTTGAGATTCCTTAGTATTTTTTCCGAAAGTTTTGCCATCGGCCAAAGAGGATTTTTTTAGGACAACAATCGCAATTTGCTTTAATTTTCTCTATAAAATGTAGAGCAGCAGTAGGGAGGCAGGTGACGTGCAGCATTGTGCACTCATTTAAAATGAAATCCAATTTTTGAGCCACACGGTATGTTATTTTTAAATGTACCCCCTTTATCTCATACGTTGGTTTGAGCAGAGTTCGTTTGGGTTAGTTCGAGTTTGTTTGGGTTCGCTTTAGTTTGTTTGCGCTAGTTTGGGTTCGTTTCGGTTCATTTCAATTCGTTTGGGCACGTTTGGGTTTGCCTGAGTTAGTTTGGGTTCGCTTGAATATGTCTGGGTGAGTGTGGTATTCCTCTTTCAATTTCAACTTCAAAATGAAACTTCAAATTTTAAGTTCCTGCTTGCTTTTATATGGAAGATGCGAATTTTTGAAAAAGGGAGCGCAGTTGAGCAAAGACACCCATTAAGACACCGATAATTGCGAAGATGGTAAAAATCAAGATTCTTGGTAATGAAATTCCCAATACCGTTAGAGACAAATGTTTCTTAAAAGTGTTGAAAATTTTAAGTTCCTGCTTGCTTTGGTTTGGAAGATACGAATTTTTAAAAGGGAGCTCGCAGTTGAGTAGAAACATCCATTTTCAAACCGACATTTACTAAGTTGCCAAAAATCAGGATTCAGGGCGATTTTTATGAAACTTTCGGCATCTGCAGTGTTGGGTGTCTTCTAAAAATTGCAAAAATTTCAAGTTATTGCTTGCTTTCATATGGAAGATGTGAATTTTTGAAAAAATTTAGTACAGTTGAGTAAAAACCTCCATTTTCAAACCAACATTTCCTAAATTTGCAAAAATCAGAATTTTAGATGATTTTTATGAAACTTTCGGCAGCTGAAGAATCAAGTATCTTTAAGAAATGGTGAATATTTCAAGTCGCTACTTGCTTTCGTTTGTAAGTTGCGAATTTTTAATAAAGGGAGAGCAGTTGAGTAAAAAACATCCATTTTCAAAGCCACATTTACTAAGTTGTCAAAAATCAGCATTCGGGGTAATTTTGCTGAAACTTTGGTCATCTGAAGAGTCAAGTGTCTTCTAAAAATTGTGAAAATTTCGAGTTATTTCTTGCTTCTGCGTTTCGGAGATACGAATTTTTAAAGGAGAGAGCGCAGCGAATTATTATAACTATTTTCAAGCTAGCATTTACTAAGCTTGCAAAAATCGGCATTCCGGGCGATTTTAGTGTAACTTTTAGCACCTTTAGAGTCGACACTCTTGTCAAAATTGTGAAAATTTCAAGTTTCTGCTTGCTTTCCTTTAGAAAATGTGCATTTTTTAAAGGCAAGAGGGCAGTTGAGTAAAAACATCAAGTTTCAAACCGACATTTCCCAAATTTGCAAAAATCACGGTTTCGAGTAATTTTTATGAAACTTTCGGAAGTTCAAAAATGAAGTATATTTAAAAAATGGTGGAAATTTCAAGATGCTACTTGCAATTTTTGGAAAGATGCGAATTTTTCAAAAAGGGGGCGCAATTGGGTAAACACATCTATTTTGAAACCGATATTTACTAAGTTGGCAAAAACGGGATTCGGGGCGATTACTTTTATCAAACTTTCGGCATCTGAAGAGTCAAGTGTCTTTTCAAATTGGTCAAAATTTCAAGTTTCTGTTTCGGTTAGTTTGGAAGCGGCAAATTTTTGAAGGAAATATTGCAGTTGAGTAAAAATATCAAATTTGAGACTTCTATTGACCCTCCACGATTCCCTCATTGAAAATGTAAAATATTTGTCAAAACAACGTTGACAAATTTACCAGCTTTGCAAGTGGTCACTGGTCAATTTTTCTGAAATCCTAGAATAATTTTTAATTTTTATTTAAGAAATTGCAATACCGTCCCAACGCGGGTTAAGCCTAGACACAATTCTAAACAAATAGGGTCTTGAATATCTTTATTCATCTTATTATTCATCTTATCTGTATTTTTAGTTTTTGGCTAATGAAGACAGCAGCACACTGTTGCCGCTTCCATCAGGATCTCACCAGATCCAGGATATCTTTATGCCAAAAAATTCAGTAATTATTGAACTAAGAATACTCTAATTTAGTTTCCCACATACATTTCGCATACATCAAAACACCGCTAAAACAAAACCTGCGTATTTGTCTTAAAATTGCAAAAACCCCATCAAATTCCGGAGTTTTCTACCTTAAAAAGGTACATTTGAGTCCAAAGAAAATCTCACAGCGACTTTCCAGGAGTTGAATATAAATAAATGGTACTGTAATTGTCAGTTTCGATGCTTCGACTGAGTACGATCAGGGGCGGCGACAGTGTAGAAAAATCCATCGACAGAAACGTGACAGTACCAGGCAATATTTACGATGCTGAACGAACGATTCTAAGAGCCGAGGATCATTATTTTCGCAAGATTCCCGATATAAATTACTTTATACGGGCACTATTTGACATTTAAATTATCAGCTCAATTATGGCACCCAGGTACTGGTGCAATTTATTGCATTTTAACCAAAGTGGTTGAGGACGGACGCTCGATCAATTGAAACGTTGGCTGTTTGCAACATGCACGAGTTCCCCCAAATAAAACTCGCCGGCACGGAAAGTTTTTCTCGTAGTTTCTTAATTCTGGCAGTGACTATGTAATCCTCCGTCTAGCCGCCCCCCCTGAACCCCAAGGGGGCTAAAAAGGCGCTTGCGCTATGCTCTCATTACTCTACGATTAATTAGCTTGCATATCGTCCGCTCTTTTCAGCTCCACGAAATTAAGCAACGCTCTCTGTCTTAACTGCCCTTACTGCAGTGGCGTGCCCCCAACAGCCGATTGAAATTCGCCCATTTCCCCCATACCCCCAACAAATTTAAATGTTTAAACAGTTCTTTGATCCCAAACAGTTCGAGCAGTTGGGATGCAATTGCAGCCAAACAGGCAGTTTTCACGGGAAAACTGCTCCATTGACGAGCCCTCACTGAGCTTCGCTAGTCTTAACCACTCTTATAGGGTTTGTAATTTCATTCTGTCTGTGGCTTAATGAAATGTGCGCCCATCTCTCTCGGACTCTCCTCTAATTAGGGGGCGCTTTCTCTCTCGGGTGCCAGATGATAAATTTGCGAGAAAATCGCGAAACGGGCTTTTTTATTCCTGTTTTGCTGCTGCTGCTGCTGCTGCTGCCTTGGCTTCGGTCAATGCGGATGAAAATTCTTTGTTTTGAATAAACAGTGCACTGAAAGTTGCACGGAAATCATTCAAATTTGCCATCGTTTTTCCCATTCATGATGTGGCTGTTGGGAAAAACGTTGACATTTCCACTAGTAAGCCACTTACTTGACAGCAACGTCCTGGTGACCATATAAAGTTGCCCACGGCCAACTCCATTAAGACGCACAAACAACATTAACAACAAACACTCTCTCTTTTACAATATTTTTATTTTCGGTTTCTTTTTGACGATTTTTCGGCAACTACTTCAACTGGTCCAGCGGTACCGGCGCCGGAACGCGTCAAACCGCACCGTCCACGTGTCACATGTAAACAAATGAAAATCGCACGTCACAAACAACCACGCATCACGCATCGTCTACGTCACACCGCGCGAAACAAACGACGATCGCTGCAGTTTGCACGGATAGCCACGATGCTCTGTCTGACCGCTGTGGTGTGTCGACTGACCAACGCGTACGGGGTGGAGGGGTTGATGGGAGCCACGCGGTAATTAACCCCCCCGCAACCACAAAATTGTCCAGAAAATTATATGTGAAGTTAAACTGACAGTTTGCGCGCCTGTCAATGCTGATGACAATTGGGTGCATCGGTCATAATTTGCATTTACGTTCACTTGGATTGTTTCTGACTTTCCGGCCACGTAGAGAGCAAAAGGTGGCTCTGGCAAAAAACATTTGACTCTTAAAGATGTTGAAAGTTTCATCAAAATTGCCGGCAATCAAGATTTTTCCAGTCTTAGGACACATGGGACTCATCATGGTCATAATGGATATTCTTACTAATCTGCTCTGTATTCTTCAAAAATTCGCATCTTCGAAAGTAATTCAAGCAGAGGCTTGAAATTTTCACCATCTTCACAGAACCCTTCACTCTGCGGATACTGAAAGTTTCATAAAAATCGCCCAGAATCCTAATTTTTGCCAGCTAAGTAAATATAGGTCTCAGAATGACAAGACAACATCAACATCCAACACTCTTTAATGCGGTTGGTGTGCCGAGCCCTTCGGCGGTTTCCCTTTAAAAAATTGGCATTTTCCAAACCAGAGCTCGCTACATTTGAAGTTGGTACTTGTACCAACTTGACATTTTCACCATCTCCAGAAAACGCTCGCCTCTAAAGATGCTGAAAGTTTCGTAAAACTCCATTGATGTTGATCAACTTGGTGGGCATAACCCAAACCAAAAAATTCAATATTCTCAAATCCTCCCAACCCAAGGCATGGTAGATTATTCAATTGAAATGAAAGGATTGAACAAAAATAAAACGTGCAAGTAACCCATTGATATCAAGCGATCCGAGTGAAGTTCGTCATGCAGCCGGTCGTCATCATTTACAATCGGCCATTGATTTGGTACGTTGTTTGGGTTCTGAATGGCGCTATCAGAACCGGCCCGGGCCACTGTTCTGTTGTTAGCAGGCCGAAATAAATGATGAACGGACACACACATGCCAGACTAGCAAATGTCCAAAATGGGACTGATTTTTCGATCAGGTAGACGAGATAGACAAAGGAGCGGCGTGACTGTGGGAAAAATTGTCACCCATGATTGTGGAAAAGGTCATTAAGGTAGTTCGGACTGATGTGGCTTTTGTTAGTCGAATCGACATGCTTGGAGTTTGATATATTTATAGCGGGCATGGGGAGAGTCAAATGGGCTCAATCGGAGAACTTTCACTTATTGTCTAGTCGATACTAACATTGTGAAGTTTTCTCGAAGAAAAAGTCATCGCTTGCCTGTTATTTTAAGCCAGAGCACTTTGGCTGTCTGAAACGGTGGCTGTAAACACAGCCCTTCTCAGGTGTGAACGCACCCGGCCTTCTACCTAGGGTGCAAATTTCATCTTTATTTCGTGACCGTTTCTTTTATGGACCAAAATGCCATCCTGGCCCATGGATTAATTTTAGAGGTTTTAAGGATAATTTGTGATTTCCTATGTATAGGGCCGGTTTCCGTCGAGCACAAAGGAGTTTATTAACGATCCTTAACATATCACATTGGTCGCTTTCTTGCAAATTCACTCAAAAGCGAAAAATGATGGTGGGAATTGGCGATAGTTGCAATAGGGGTTTGATGATAATGGCCTGCATTCGCATTTTACAAAGAATTTGCAAAATTTATTGTGTCTAATTCTAGTGGAAAACTGGCAAAATCCTATTCAATCTTCTACTTGCCCGTTGCCTTCTAATGCCCGAAATCGCTACTTTTGTCTACTCTGTATGGCTGTTTTGCTCTAAATTCATTCAACCGAGAAAGAGACGGTATTTAATGTCTAGCTAAATTTGCGATATTTTATGCCAAACCTAAAACCCGTCTTGCTGTTGAAGGAACAGGGACTGAAAACTGAGTCTGTTTTCGAAAATTCGGAACCAAATGGCTTGAGGAAGGCGTGCATTCGAAACTTTCTCGCCATTTGGAACAAACCTTGCTATTGTTAAAACCGTTTTCTGCAATTAATTGGCAAAATTTGGTTCGTACAAAGTGGCCTAAAGCAGAGAGGCGGCCCTATTAATTGAGGACTAAAGGCCTGATGAAGGTCCGAAATCGAAACTTTGGGAATTCAGAGAGTAAATGTAGCTTTTAACCGATCCACGCCAGAGGACAAGTTTTGAGTTTATAATTGAGGAAATTTCTCTGGCAGGGTTGCCAGGAAAATGCCTATTTGACTGAGCAGTGCTTACCCCAATTTCTGATGATGTGGACAGTTCGAAACGTTGTGGATTTAGGGTAGTCATTTGAGTAATTCCAATATTTTATAGAGAATCAGTCAGTTTTACAACCCAATAGATTCAAATGGACGTTTCCACCAAACTGCTTTAAAACGTTCTAACTTCCTAAATCGAGCAAGTAGCAACTTGCAATTTTAACCGTGTTTAGAATACACTCGAGTATTCCAATGCAGACATTCTCATAAAAATCTCCCGAAATTCAGATTAAGAGCAAGTGAGTAAACTTTGGCCTCAAAATGGATGTTTCCACCCAGTTGCACTTTCTTCTTCAAACGCTTCTAGCTTCCAAATGGAGCATGTGGCAACTTTAAATTCTCCCAATGTTTAGAGGACACTTCGCTCTTAAAATGTTGAAAATTTCCCAAAAATTGCACAGAACTCAAATAAAGACCAAGTGAGTAAACGTTGCTGTTAAACTGGATGTTTCCGCCCAGCTGCATACTTTACTTCAAAAGCTTCTAACTTCCAAACTAGCGCAAGCAGCAACTTGAAATTTTCGCAACCTTTAGAAGACAGTTGGTTCTCAAAACGCTCAAATTTCCATGAGCAGCACACAGATTTCTGATTTTTACCAGCTTGATATGTAGTGGCCTCAAAATGTTTACTTCCATCATTCTTTAAAAGTGCCCTGCTTCCAAAGTAAGATATTTGAGGATAGAAATTATCAAATTCGATTGTTCCCAGAAGATTGAATGAAATTCTCCTCAAGAAGTGGAGAAATAAATGAACTAAGAAACCTCCTACGTTTTAACCATCATCCAGCAGACTTTAGCTAAGCAGCAGATGCAATTATTTTAACTAAATTTGGCAATTCTCAATAGGAGTTTGACCACAATTTCGACCAATTCGACCCACTTCAGGGTATTTTGCAAAAAAACCCCGGTCTTTTCCTGGATGGTTGTTCTTGACACGTTTTTTTTTGGCTCAAATAAAGCAAGTGAATTAAAACCTCTTTGCCTCGAGGCAGAAACCCCATTAAAACGCCATTAAATCGCCACTGTTCCCCAAGACAAGACAGAAAGGGCGTCAGACTTAAATCATTACCGATGCCCCTCGAAACGTCAACGAACGAGGCTGGTTTCCTTTGCGCCCTTGGAAAAATTCTAATTCCTCCACACACACTCATACACACACACACTCATATATCCCCATCGCACTCCCCAAACACCCCGCGCCACCCTGCAGCCCCAATCAGTCTCATCTACATACGTCCCAGGGCGCGTTTCGGTTCATCTCTGTCGTTGGCGTGCCGCCCCGAATCGTGTTCGCTCACTTTGACGGCATCTCTACATTCCAGCATCGCGGCCGGGAAGCCGCCCGGACTTTAAAGGGGAAAAGGGGGTCCGATTTGCATACCGGTAGGTGACAAGAACGAGAGGCGGGGCCTCGCGCGCCAATCAACGCAAAGCACGGCAGAACCCGCGTGGTACCGCAGCAAGTACCACGCGAAATGGGGGGAAACAAGCGGCGCGGATCCATATTCGTTATTCCTGCGAGGTTTACTTGATTTCGCCGCTCGCAGGTTTTATAATGAGGCAGGGGAGTTTATATTTATTTATATGTATGTATTAGGTTGGACGATGCGAGTCTTGGGTTTACGTGTGCGGGACCTTTTTTCGCTCCCCTGAGGGCATACGCGAATGGGCACAACGAACGCCACTGGTGATTAAGAATCCATTTTTGCAAAATGTATTTAACAACTCTCGATTCTTTTGGCAAATGAACTAAAATTCAATTGTTTCAACTCTCCTCAAAAGCGGCTAGAAACTTTGCAACCGGCCAGTGTCGAATCTTTGGGGTAAAAGATAGCAAAAAATCGCTGCAGCTTTGGCTTTTTGCTCGCGATGAAAATGAGGCAAAACTGGACGATTTGCCCCCCTCAAGTCCGGTTAATTTGCGCTGAGACAAAGGAAACTTTTTGTTGCCTGCTTTTAATCAATGACCAAGTAAAATTGGAAGAAATTAGCCACATGTGCTGATGAGAAGTTCCCAACATTTCTAATTAACGCTAAGTATTGGTGTGTTTCTCTTTCCCCCAGTCCGATGGGGAAATCGACGAATCTAGACAACGGTTACCCGCTCGGCCGGCAGGAAAACTTTATATTTTTCTACAAAAATCGTCCATTGACTTATTACTACTCAGTTGGAAATGCTTTTATTTTGCCAATGTCACTAGCCCAGGGCCGGTTTTGGACCTATTAGGTTGCAAAGTCCAACTGACTGATGAAGGCTACGAAGGTCCGAAACCGGTTCTGGGCTTGTGACCAAGCGAAAAACCGGCGGTTCATCCGGCAAATAAACCGAGTCAGGTCCTGTACGATTTTTTCATTGATCATTTGTTATTTTTGAAATGTTTAATTGCCGTTATACGGGCTGACAAATAATTTGGCACCGATTGCCGAACCGCTTGAAGTTTGGTTACATTTCGGATTTCGGTCGAATCTGTTTTTTTTTTCGCCATTTAACACATCAAATCATTTATTGGAGGATTTGTTGCTTTGGAGCATTTAATTGATATTTGCCTAGGCCGCGGCTAAATTTAAACCTGCACACTATGAATGCTGAAAAATATGGGGAAAAATTAGATTTATTTGTTTTCGACAGTGAATTGATGGGGCCAATTAACTGGTCCAGATTGGGAGGGGGGCGATTTTGGCAGAAAAATTGGGCCACAAATGACTCAATAGTTGGACCAGCGATTTAAATATATTGAACAAGTCGCGATTAATTGGACCTCGAATGTTGATAGATCGAAGAAGATGCTTTTTTCATTTGAATCCGCTGCCTGTAAATTCAAAGAACAGCGTTTTTTATTATCAGGTCGAGAGGAATTTACTCCAGACGTTTCGCTAGCACGCAAGGCTAGCACCTTCAGCGGTGTGTTTGCTTCGGCGGCGAGAACAACTCTCGTTTAAAAGTTAGAACATCGATGGTGGTTCACTGTGCATTGTTGGCATATGAGACCAACGACGTACTGATTTTTAGACAACATTTTCAAAGAATCATGACTGTGAAATCTTCAGAGTTTCAACAGACAATTGAAGAAATCCCAGTTAGGTACATAACGCGATTTGTTCCACTAATTTTAAAAATAAATAGCAAAAAGTGCAATTATTGATAACATTGATGTGTTTTTAACCAGTGAAACTGTTCGCAACAAAATTAGACAGGCATCACTCGCAGCAGCCACAAAATATTAATCGCAGTCGGAGACGATTTGGCAAAAGTGCAAAAAGCCTAATGAGTCCGATCGGTTTTAATTAGTTTTTCACTGCGTCAACGAGCTCTTAAAACACTCGGGCGCACTCGATCTGACCGAGCAAATGCATCATAAAAACAACTGAAATGTCCGTTAGTCCCGGATTTTTCCCATAGTTTGGCGCGAGGGTCACCGCTTAATTATCCCGGCCGAAAGGTGTCCCCTTGATCCCTTCGAAGGGCCGTTAGGGCGACAATTAAAAGACAAAGTTATCATTGTGAGAACAAAAAACTGGAATCCATATTCATGCGACCGGACAATGAAACAAAAGGGCCGAATAAACGGGGATCAGACCAGGGCGGACTGGAAGAACCGGCTTGAAGACGAAGAACTGGGATTTTCCAACTACTGCTGAACCTTGACCGATTCGTTCAACAGCACAAAAGCCTCCAAGTCCGGAATTAAAAGAATTAAGGCCGCTATTCCGAAATAAATCGGACGGACGCGGTTTAATTAATTCACTTATCCAGAGCGCTATCGGTCTTGTTCCTGTAACTAATGAAGTCTTAGATTAGAAGGACATCGCTGCGGCCCCTGATGGGGCTGTTCAGTCCCCCATGTCTCGGCGACAATGGGAATTAATTCATTATAGATCGGGCGATTTCTTAGTTTCGATATTGGACGTTTCCATGCTTTTGATGGAAATTAAGGGCAAATCGACTCTTAACCTCTCGGGCTGCCCTGTTTGAGCCTGGACCGAAGTCATTTCAGACTGTTTTTATTTTAGTAGTATTTCGTTACTTGCCTTCAATAATCCAATTTCCTCAAGCATTCAACCTTTTCAAATTTAAGTTGAAATATGGGATCCAATCACTGTTGAAAAACAACAAAACTGATGTTGTGAAAAGAGGTTATGTAGGAAGTCATATAATGAGAGTAAACCTGGATTTTGAATTCTTCTCAACTGATTAGTAAAGAGACATTGAACCAGATAGAATTTTTCCGACATTTACGAGACAATCAGGCAGTTTACACGGAGATTCTGCTCCCATCTGCTAAAAAAATTCCTAACTTCCAAAATGGACAAGGAAGCAACTTTAAAATTTCGCAGTCTATAGAAAACATATGAGCCTCCAACATGTAAAACTTTCATAAAATTCACATGGATTTTAGATTTTTGCCGATTTAGAAAATGTTGGACGTAAAACAAACGTTTTTATACATCTGCACCATCTGTTCAAAAAATTCGTAACTTCCAATCCGCACCAGGCAGCAACTTCAAAGTTTCATAGTCTATAGAAAACATTTGAGCCTCCAACTTTTAAAACTTCCATAAAAAATCACACGCATTTCTGATTTTTGCCGATTGGGTAAATGTTGGGCTGAAAATGCACAACTGCACCGTCCGCTCAAAAAATGTCTAACTCCCAAGCGAAGGCAGGTAGCAAAGTCAAACTTTTAGAGGCTTTCCAGGAAATGTTGTTCCAATTATGCTGAAATTTTCATAAAAATATCCGGAAATTCAGATTTCCGCCCAGTGAGTAAAAATTGAACTCAAAATGGACGGTTCCACCCAAAGGCACACTCAACTTCCAAAACTCCAATTTGGAAAATGGTAACTTGAGTTTTTGCTAGTCATTAGAAGAAAGTCGACTCTCAAGGCTCAAGAGTTTTGGGCTTTAGTTAAATTGCGTTTCAAAATGAATATTTTCGCCCAACTGCGCTCTCGCGTTCAAAAACTTTTAACTTCCATTGAGAATCTGTCTAGAATGACGAATTTATAAAATTCTTGTCTTTTGGCTTCATCTGTTACATTTGGAAATTTATCCATAAAGCAACAGGTCTTTAGTTAAGTACCTACATTGTTGCCGAATTTCCATTCAGTTTTTGGCGCTTATATCAGATTTTCGTCAGAATAATCGCTTTTAATTGTGTCATCTGGCACCCTTGGAGGAATGACACGGCCCTTTGAATCACCCTGTATATAAATAAAGTGGCAAATAAGACAATAGATGCGAACTGCGTCGCCCATAAATCGGTTTTGTATGTTAAAAGGCGATCGATCGGAGCCCTCGGGAGCCTTTTAATTTCCTTTTTGCAGCGAATTTATGTTTTAATCGTCGAACAGACACGCAACAGTAATTACACAGCCCACACTCAATAATTAGGGCCCGGTAATTATCGTTTGGCCAGTTCGTGTGCACCTTGGAAAATGCGCTTTTGCTGCAGGGTTGTGCATTTAAATTTCGCATTTTGTTTTTCTTCTTCTTCATTTTGTTCGCTTTCTTGCGCGAAAAAATATTAATTAACCAATGCCAGATGGGGATAGTGTACTCATATTTATATCTGCGGCTCATTTTTCTGTTCTGTTACGAGCAAACGCGTCTGAAACGCGTATTCAAAGTGGCACTTTCGACATAAAGTCGTAAAAATATAAATAGACTTTGTAGGAGTAGTGTCTAATATTTCTACACAGTTTACGACTTGCGACTCTACATGTGAATTCTTCGCTTTAATTATAGTTTAACTGGAAAATGTTCGCGTAATTAAAGTATCTGCATGCAGCCGCATTTCCAGCAGGACTGATTGTTTGGGTTGGAAGGAAAGAAATTTCTTGGAAACCTGTCCTGGATGCTCGCCACTTCCTCCTAGATGTTTTGGCAGACTGTCAACGCATTGAAAAATTCAATGTCGATTGGGATTTGAAGGGTTTCCAACTTTATGCCTCTTGGCCTGGACTCAGTAGCAAAATACGTCTACTGAAGGAAGTTTTAATGAAAAGTTGAAAAAGTCCAATCCTGTAACGAGCGGTTGGCACTTTTTAGCCTTAGAGTTTGGGGCCTGTCTGTCCATCTAGTTCAACACCTGGGCCGAGAATTGAATGAATTTGCATCATAATGGACTCAAATCGGGTGAAATCGGGGTCCGCTTTGTTTTCCACAACGGCCTTTACGTTGACCACTCACTGTCCTTCGGGGTGTCTAATTACGAGGGGTCGTAATTGCTCGATCCTGGGAATGCTCTTCTACACCTTTCTTCCTGTGTCAAACACATGCTTTGAATGGTTTATTCGGACTGTTTAGGCGGAACATCAAGCTTAATGCAGATTTTGAGAACCGCTCTTGTTCTTCGGTTCCTATTTAGAGAACCAGGTGAGCTGCAGCGCTCTAGTTTACATTGAGGGATAGAGCCTCAGAATGTGCAGTTTTTCATATAAAGCACCATTTTAGGAATGTTTCAAGTTTTCACGCAAAATGCGAAAATTTAAAAGGAATGCGAATTCAGCCGCTCTTAATCTTTGGGTCATATGTAGGCCCTGTTTGATGTTGCGGGATAAAGCCCTAAAATTCGCACTTTTTCATGTAAAAACGCGAAAAACTCATCAGTTTCGAGCGATAGCCGCTTTGCGAAGAATCAGGAAAAATTCTATAGATATTTGCCTTTGCAAACACAAATCTTCATCTGGTTTGGCGTTAATTCGGTATCTACCGCAAAGTATCACGAAGAAACTGCGAAAATTGCGAGAAATAAGCCTCTTGTTCGTGCCAACTTGCGATTGAGTTACAAGATGAATGTAATAAGTCTAAGGGGTTAAAGTAGCTGCGTTCGCGATTGGCGCGTTTTCTATGCAGGGTGTTTGGAGAAAAAATCGTGCCAGCGGTGATTCTCCTGCGGGACTATTAATAACCCAGCTGGCATCCGCGAACGCAGCTTGTTGCAAGACTGCGAACAAACACGGAGAATTTTGCGGGTATCCGACTGATCAGCGGCATTGATTAAAGTCACATCTGTTCCCACAAGATTTGCCTCGGCCGCACAAATTACATCGGCCTGAAATAATTCCATGATTCCATTCCATATCGGCTTTGATTAGGTGTCTTCAGCCAAGTCGCGTACCACACGCTAATGGGCACCGATAATTCGATTTCTGTTGCATTCGGCGCTCGCTTGATTGAATTCTTCCATCGGACTAAACGGCCCTTCTTCTCCTGCTGCTGCTGCTGCTGCTGCGTCTATACCGGATGTTCGGCCACCAAATTGCCCGCTCCCAACAATATTGTGTGTTTGGCTTATCGATGGCGTGTTCCCATAAGCGAACGACATCTCCAAAAATATCGAAACGCAGGCCTAATTTCCGACCTGCCTCAAGCCAAAGTTGATGTGTGCTGCCGTAAACTGGAACGGTGTAAACAAACGCTCGGAATCGACGGAAATAATGCCTGTTTCTGGGATAAAATTGCGCCAAACCGTTCGGACGTATGCCGCTTGCCATGGTCGGAGGCTTTCGTCAAGTCTAAAGGTTGGTTTGCGGGTTTTATTCCGTTTGGCGCACCACAAACAATGGCCTTTGCGAACTATTTATTGCTAACTTGCAGTTTCGTGCGTCCGGTTTTCTAGTAAAAGGATGAAAACCTGCTTTGAAAAGTGGTAGAGAGAGACTTCTTCAAGGTAAATCGGGAAAAACATCGAAAAAAACAAAGGGATCAACATTGGACTCCATCAGTAGCGTCGTGCCCAAAGAGTACGTGCCATAAGAGTTGTACCTGTTGCCTACAGTTTGGGAAACCCAAATTTGATCAAAAGCGTTATTTTTTCGAAATTTTTCGTGATTTTCCCCGAGGAAATTGGTCCAGTTTGGACCCCAATGTAACCAGATTAAATCCGGCTATAATCCATTAAAATCTACAGTTTACAATGTCGAAAACACACTCAACAACTTACTTTGCTGGTTGGAAAGACACAAGAGATTTAAACGGACGCCCGTCCATGCCCTGCTGCGGTAGTGGTGTAATTACACGCATTTTATACAGGGCGTGACAGTTAGGATCCGCATTTTTCCGAGGCAATTGCACGAAAAAATTACGGTGCGTCGTTTATTGCTTGAAGACACACTAATTGCGTGCATATGCGTTCATTTCGCATATGCAAAACGGACCTTAAACATCCTTATTTGCGGTTTTACACCCGACAAACCTCCCCGTCCTTAGCCACGTTACCAATTTTCTCCTTCGCGAAAAAGGAGCAGTTATTAACCGAACCAACAACGTATTAGAACGTTTGTGGCAGGCAGGAAAAAACGTGGCTTTGATTGCCGGTTATTGTTTTATGTGAGAACAGGATGGTGTGTGTGAATTTTCGAATAACTTTCGGTTTTTTGCTGGACTAGCATGCGACCGTTAGGCCTGGTAGTGCTAACCAACATTAAGTGGTCGTGGCCAAACAAAGTGCAGTCCAGATCCCAATTAATACTGTGCCAACAAACAAATTAATAAGTGTTAATTTCGGGTAGAGCGCCTAATTGCATTAGAACCATCCTGTGGCTGTTTGCGTTTCAAGATTGGTTATTTGTCCGCAAACACCATCGAGCAGGCTCGTTAATTAAGATTGTTTGTTTTCGGTTCTAGTTCGGACGTGACCCGTTGGCTACTTTTCTTGTGAGGCATTCTAATTAAATCGCGAACGTTTGGTTTTGGTGTTAGCAGCGCCCTAATTGAACTTAATGAGAAACTGAACGCTTTCTTCTACTTCTTCTGCTGCAAGAGCTTTCACGGTGCTTCGTTTTAAACAATTACCACCTGTGCGCCGTGTAATTAATGGCTGAGCAATTATGGCCACTAGTTACAGGCTCTCTGGTTCGGAACTATCTTAATTCATCTAAATTGGCATTCGCAGCGATCTGGCACCAAGTGAACCAGCCTGAGCTCACTTTTTCGCTTGCGATCCAAGCAGGACAGCCGATAATCTTCAAGCGGCTGATACAATCTGGGCTTGAGCAGCGCGAAAAATCCATCCACCCAACCGGTAATAAAGTCCTTAATGCAACAACTAATTACTGAAGGTGGCGAAGTTTGCAAGAAATGTGGCTTTTTGTTGGCGACGCCACTACCAATCGGCAAATTAGCGCACAAGATCTTCGTGGTTTTTCGATTTGTAATGGCCATTTTGCATGCTTGCCGATATTAAAAATTCGCCGATGCGACACAGAAAAAAAACTAAACCGGCTGCAATTCGGGTTTTAATCGGTCCAGAGTTTGGTCGATAAATGGATTTAGAAACAACTGCTCGCTTCTAACATTTTAATCAGAGAAAATGCCATTGACCCACATTGCATGGCACTGTTGCCGCCTTTGTTTATGTGGCTTGGGAAATCACCATTGCAATTTCCTAGAAGTGGACGTTTAATACGTCAGACAAGAGCAGATACTGTTTTGGGTAAACTTTTCTCTATCCAACACAATTAGCTAGTGAAAAAAGGAACAAACGTTTTCAAAACTGGAAAATTGCATCCAAACTGCTCAAGTTTAGGAGGCACGTTTTCCGTGAAAAATTTCGCCTTAATTGGACGGGAACTGCACAGAAATAACTCTAGGCAGAAGACCTCGGCACAACTGCAATGATAGAAATTCAAGATTTGTTGTGCCGAAACACTTCGGGCTGGGCACCAGTTCACCACCAAACCGTGTCTTATGTATTTGCTGTGCCGAGCCCTTTGGGGACGTCACTGTTCGGGACTCGAAAAAACCGTGTGCGTTTTCTTGACGGACCGATTCACCATCTGTTAAACACGTCGTAACAACAATCAGCACCGCTAGTAAATTGGGGCAGTTGCAAAATTTCGCAGCACGCCACTGGCTAGAGGTGGCTCATTCTAAAGAAAATTTGAGCTTGACCACTTTTTTTAAGCTAAAGAATTCGAAAAAGTACCTCGTTTGCAAACGTGACAAGACAAAAAACTGTTGTTTTTGAATGTGGAAAACTTGCACTGTCCAGAAAAACTAGCAAAAGCATTGAAACTAACGATTGGTTAGCAGAGTGGCTGTGTTTTTAACAATAAACAATTTGAATGCAGAGAGAATGGGGAAAAATCAATGAACAAACCGGAGGTGCTGCGTTCGTTTGCCGAAGCCCACAATTCCAGCAATATAAAATTCCCATTTACATGCATAATAAGGAACAAAAAGCGAACATTATTACGCGATAGATACGGATCTACATTGTAAATTAGAGAGCTTTAATGCCACCGTACGTGTACGATTTCGTGTGTAGGTTTCCAGGTAATTTATTTGTAATTATTGGGAGTTTAGTGGCCGAACTGATTCCGGTTCGTGATGTGGGGAAATGGGGGACAGAACTCGACGGCAAAGCGCCCTCACCTGCTGTGTGCCAAACTCCTCAATCACTTCACTCATCAGCACCGCAAACACCGTTCGTTCAGTCGGTTTGTTGTGATTGTTTTCACTCACTCAACAATGCCACTCGTCGAAGGAAAAACAGCCGGCCGAGCGACGTAACTCAATCTGTTTATAAATACACAGTGTTCTGTTTGTTATTATCTAGAGAGAGAGGCAAATGAGTGTTTCTAATGAAACCGCTCGAAATAATGCGAAATTCCATTAAATATTTCTCTAACGGCGTCCGTTAATTTCTGATCTAAATTTACACTCGCGGACTCCCCCACATTTCACTCACTTTTCAGGAGATTCAGATCGAACGTCGTGCAACAGGCCGGGACTCTTTTCAATTTCACACATTATTTCGAAAAATGTTCGTTGCGTTCGTTTCAGCTCGTTGCAATCGTCCCCTAATCTCAGTGGTTTTTCCTAGACAAGAATCGAGAAAAATTGGCACAATTCGTGCTGGACAGCGAAGCAAATCGACCATTGACCGGTTTGAAAATTGCAATTTTCCCGGGAAGAGGATCAAAGTTGATTCCGGACGAGTGCGTCTTTTGTGCGAAAACTTTTCCGCTTTTCATCGACGGAATTTACGGAGATCAGATGATTCGTGCATGCCTGGGCATCGTCCGAAATCAGATCAAGGGCCAATTTTAAGTTGAAGTGGCCGGTTGCAAAGGGTCGAAACGGTTAAATTAACGCACCACCGCGAACCAGTGCGAGCGAGGGCGATCGGTGCTGATCAAACAGGATGCTAACTTTCCAAAAAAACCGAAAAAATAAAACTGGTAATAAATCGACGGTCAGTGTCAGCAGAGGAGAAAAATGCGGATTATTTAATCAAGAATCGCGATTTCCAACTTGGAAGAGTTATGCTGAAATTAAAGACGGCAAATATGCTCGTTGTTCTTGGAAAATTAACGGTTCAGTTTCGCGGCTGACTCACTGACTTGAGAAAGTTGAGGTATGTGGAAACGTGGTTGTTGCAGTTGTTTTTCCCGGCATTAAATGCCCTACATTTCCACCTACTCGGCCGCTAATTACCGAACAAAACCCTATTGTTATGCAGGCTGCACTGAAACGTTGCATAAATTCTGCGCCTCCCTTTGTTCGGCTCTAATTTGGCTCGGGGCGCCCCTGTACTCTCACTACGTTGGCGATCGCAAGATGCAGAAAAAAGAAACCGCCCTGTATGTTTTATGGTGTATCTTCTGTCGAGTTACCACTGGAAACGTATCAAATCACGTTAAAAGACCGCAATTAATTCGGGCAAATGACTGAATAGCGGTGACTAATAACAGGAAGAAACAAATGGGGTTTAGAAATAATTACTGCCGATTCTAGAGCGTAAAACTGACGAACATTAAATACACGCACGTCTCCACTACGTGTCTAAAAGGAAATTTCGCATGGTTCAACCCCAAATAAGTCAATTGTTGCTCCGCAGTAAAAACAGCAAACTGGGAAAACTTGCCACAAAATGCCCGAAAACTTCCAGGATTGTTAGAGAACTGCTAAAAACGATTTAAATTTGAAAGCTGCTTAACGGCTAGCAATGGTTCTGAGGAATTCCCCAACAATCCTGAAATCCTGGAAGTTTTCAAGCATTTTGTGGCGAATTTTTCAATTTCCCTGTTTTTCTTCAACTTTCTAGGTCTAGGATTGCAGGATGGTAACTTAGATGGACGAACAGTGAAAGTTTCTAATCTTAGTTTTCCTCAGATTTTCCCAAACTTCCATTCCAAACGCCATTTGGATCAAATTTGATTTGATAGTTTCAACCATCTTCAGCATTTTAACCTAAACGGTTCTTCTTGTTTAAATTCGCAATACTTTGGTTTCCTTTCTGTGACCGTTTCCTGACTTAATTCCTTGCATTCACTTTTTCTCAAATTTTTAAAGCTTCAGAATTGAAGAAGTCAAGATTGCAACTTAAGTGGACGAATATTGAGAGTTTCGAAATTCAGTCCTCATCAGGTTTTTCCAAACTTCCATTTCTTACGCCACTTGGCTCAAGGGTTTTTATTTCCAGCATTTTCCAATCAATTGAAGTTCTCCCACTTTTACTAATATTTTTCTTTTTTTATTGATAAATATTTTTCCTTCTTGCATCCTTTGTAACTTTCGTTTGTTCTTTTTCAGTCATTTTTTCAGCAGATTCTTGCTTTCAGCTACTAAAGCCATTAGCAGTCGTAAAAATACAGATTTCCAAAAGTCCTGAAAAAATAGAGGTGGGCAAGTGGCAGTATTTTATAGAAGAAAGACTGGTATAAACTGACAAAGTTTCGATTTTCAGCCATCGCCAGACATTTAAAAATCAATTTTCGAAACTGGCTGTTGGTTTTTTAATCAAATATTTGTGCACTCTTTTCAATTTAAAGCCGATTCTCTGAAACTTAAAGAGATAGAAAGTTGCATCTTGCAGCCTTTCATAGAGGAAGGTTGTTTGTAAACATTTTCAAAGTTTCGATTTTTAATCATCATCAGGGAATTTGTAATTAAATTTCAAAATTGGCTGTTTTTTTGTGCGGACTTCTTCATTTGAATCGCCGTCTTTCCAATATTTTGAAAACAACATCGGTTTTTTCGTCTACACTCAATTCTTCAAAGCTTGAAAACTTTTCTACATTAACGCCTACATTTTCAGAGTTTCGAATTTCAGTCGTCCTCAGACGTTTTGCATTTAATTTCCAAAATTGCCTGCTTGTTCAGTTCAATTTTCTAACACGCAGAGAAAAATAGAAATTAGCATTTGGCAATATGTTTTGCATACCTGGAAAATTTCGTTTTTCCGCCATCACCAGACATTTTCTGGTTAACTTCCTCATATGAATTTTCGCTTAAATTAAATTCTTCAAATCTCAAGTCGTTCAGATCCCCAAATTGGCGGATTTCCAACCTTGGCGGATTAAAAAAAAATGCTTGGGCTCACAAGTTTCAATCTTCCGTCGTCATCAGGGCCAAATAAACAGCATTTTTGTGCGAACAAACATCAGAATGACTCACAGACTTGACAGTTTCGATATCGTGGCCATCATCAGGATTTCAATTGCAAACTGATCTTGGTGTAACCCTAGTGAATTCCTTTAGAAACGTAAAACGGTCAAACTTGAACATTTTTCTATTCTAAAGACCAAAGTTTCGGTTGCAACAGTCATCATCCGGCCTTGATGGATGATGACCTTTTCATGGGTGAAACTGACAAAGTTTCGATTACCCTAATACACCATCATCAACACGAAGTGGAAAATTCTTCACAACTGCACCTGGTAGAAAAGCGCCTAGTTAAGCGCAGAACAAGTGACCATATCGATAATTCATGGGATCCAAATGAGTAAAAGTCACGATTTTGACGGGGCAATAAAATCGAGGAGGCATTATCGAATCGGAACTGAAAAATCGTGTGTTCGATCCGTCTAATAGTCCATTGTCAGACCTTAACTTTGATTGTATGTGATGTGGGCGAGCTCGTTTAAAAAATAATTTCCTGTACGGCACAATGAATATAATTACCGAGAGACGTTCGGGTGTAATGACATCTATTGGAGCGGTAACAGTAAATTTTTTTAAATGACATTTTAATTAATTCCATATGGGGAGCATCGCTTTGATGATGATGATGATGGGGCCCATTATGGGCGCAATTATCTAGTCGAGTCGCGTTCGAACTGAAAAATCCGCTCCCCAAACATGCTCCCAAAAGCGTCCCCATGTCTGGAGCTGACAATCAATGAAATTATGCTTGTTATTACCACTATAAGAGCGGGCCAGGATGATATTAATAAAGAATATGTGCGCTTTATGCGGTCGTAGAACAATGCGCTTGATAGGCTCGCCCCCCTTTCCAGAAAAACGTTCGGTTTTATTAAAATACACTGTCTAGTGTTATGGCAGTGTAATGAACGCGTAAAAACCGATTCAGATTAACAACAACATGTAGAGACAGGTGAATAAGATTCAGGCCGTATTAATTATTCTGACCTTAAACCTTCCCAACAGCCCTCATAGGAGGATCTGGCCTTCAAGCACGCCGTAATAGAGCCATTATTGAGTGATGAACAACGCGGAAAACTTCCAAGAATTACCTCTTGTTTTCGTCGTAAGGACTTGATAAGAATGTGCCAGGCACTCCACTCGGTTGGGTTTTAGGAGGGTATTTCTCAATTCCCTCAGAAAGGTTGAGTTGTTGGAGGCAAATCGTGCAAAGCGCATTCAGTCGGTCAAATTGTTCAACCTCAAAGTTCTGATCATTCTGACAACTCAACCTGCATTTTTTATACGCAATAGTCGTTAAAAGCTGATTTTGTGCGACACGGACTTAAAGCGTCATAAGGCCGTAGCGCCTTAAGGACACATTTCCGGCCATAGCTTCTTCTCCTACTAGTCTAGACATTCGACATTCGACCCCAAAGTTCGGAAACACCCTGTATACAGGATGGGAAATCTGCATAAATCTCGACTACGTAGACAGTCGGATTGGTCTCATCACTAGTTTTGAGTGGACATCGATTGTTGAACTCGGCCAGGTCCCTGTCGGATCGGGCCTCGTTACTCTCCAGATCTAATCTCTAGTAATTAACAAATCCGTGACCCCTCTCGAGAGAGAAAGATTCCGCTGGATGTTCTCAAACTATCGAGTCATCATTCATCATTAATCCTCAACAATTAATTATTGTTGCGGCCGTACGGGGCGCAATGACAAAAGATTTATTGTATCGGAAAAATAATTTACATTGAATTATTCAATCACTGCGGGGCAGTGCCTGCTGCTCTGCTTGTTTATGAATTTGGGCACCTCGCCTTCTATGGTATAGGTACGCGGCGTTGATTGCGTTTCCTCCATCAACACTCGTCCTGACTTTTCGATGCGGTTTTATCGCGGTCGAAATCCCAAGTTACTGAAAATTAACGTGGGGGAGCTTTGAAAAGTTCTGTATTGATATGGAGCGCATTGTGCCCGAGTAAACGTAGCCAAGCACCGAATAACGTAAACTAATACTGGACAACTATCAGTTTGTACTGCCAAATGATTTCTATTAATTTAAATTAAACTTTCCATTGGGTGGGGGAGGGGGGCTAACCCAACAGCACAATTTCATTTTTGAGGTTTAATTTGGCAAAGTTCCACGTCACTGGACATGGGGGGCCACTTTTAATGGGGCCGCTCTATATGCAAAGGCCCACTCTCCATTTAACAATTGTTGTGTTTCAGGCGCGGAAATTAACTTAAATATTATGCAAGATTATCGGAAATTGGGCCGGTTTTGGCCCCATCGCCAATGTTGCCATGTTTAGCCAAAGTAGTGGATAGACAGAATATACTTTTTCAGGTGTCATAGGGGCTCACTTGGGGAATGTGAGAAAAATATTGAATCAATTTTTTTCGAAAATTTCTGCAAGATATTAACAGTTGAAAATCGAATTTCCACTTTGTTATCAAGTATTATTTTCAAATGGTCCCATGTTTGATTGATAGCTTATTGAATCAATTACTTAATCATTCGAAAAGGAAAATTACTCGCTTTACTTCAAATTATGAACATTTTTTATGTTAAAAAGGACTCTTCTACAATTTTTTGGTGAAAATTCAAAAATTCAATACCCAGTAATGCTGCTAAGAGTGTGCAATAAAGTGATGACACGGGCACAAACTTATTTGTACTTAAACGGGCAGAACTTTAAAAACCTCCAGTGATTTAACAACTTAATTGTAAATACATCATTGATCCATAACCTTTAACAGGAGGTTCAGGTCGAGTTTAGTTAAACCCAAGCTTAAGCTTCCATTGTACAACCGGGCCTTAAATCGTGTATGGATTCTTAATTTTTCGCTCCAAACGTTCTTCTCTCTGTTGAACGATATAGGCAACGTCGGAAGCATAGACAGCGACGGCTGTAGCTGAGCATCGCTAATTCAAAACTGTGATATATTCGTTAATTACGGCACGCTGCGCTATTTCGGAAATTAAATTGTTGGTTCGCTAATCATCGGTGATTTACTGTGTTGTGTCGGTTCGGGGGGATAATTAATGGGATCGGACGTTCGGGCCCAAAAAGGGGGGAATCTTTGGCGCTGAGTGGATGTGGTCTGTTTGTCATAATCCGGCTAAGACTAATCAAGTTGATGAAATAAGGCAGCAACAATAATTTAAAATAAAGACAGTCTAAAGAGAGGAATAATAAAAGATGCCCACCATCGAGGCCGATGGATCGTGGGCGTAAAAATATAAAAACCAGCCAAACAAAGCCTTATCTCGAGATCGCCAGCCCGACTGGACCTTAATCCGTTAAGACTTAATTATATTTAAAATTTTTAACACGAATACAAAGCCTATCTTCTTATTTCATAATTATAATAACCAGTAGCGTGTCGCAGCTGTGTCGCTTATCTGGTAACAGGACGTATTTTTCTTCTTCATGTCACCTAATTTATCAATTATGTATTCGTGTAATCTGTGGCCTCTCGGTTCGGATTATGGGGGAATTTTATTAAATGCGCCCTAATCGGCTCGATGGTAGGCTGACGAGAGCTGGACGGCGGCCTTTTGAGCAAAAAAAAAAACAAAACATACTAATCAATTCCGGCAAATGCGCGCTCTATTAATTGCATTTCGGCAACGCGAAATACCCTCCCCGTTCCAGATGGAAAGGGTTGCCCCAAATTAGGGGTAGAAACAAGGGGCTAATTGTGCATTGATATGCAAATGGACTCATCCAGTCGGTAAAGTAGTAATCTGCTCTCATTATTTCACAGCTTTTAAGCCCATCCAGGCGGCCGGGCTTGCACATCTGCCCCTCGTGAGCCCCAAAAAACAATGTGTCGGATTAGCGCGATGGGTTGGCGTTTTCGCCCATTCGAAGTCGGCAAAAATTCGCGAATGCGACCATTAATTAAGTACCACCTATGGACGTAAAGTACTGGTAGGTATTTGAGACCATTACATCTTTATCTGTGGCGAGTTGGTTGGGTGTGGCTCCGGATTATTTCATCGTGCCTCTCAGGTGGGCGACGGACGACTCGACCATTGTCAGGTGTAAATTTCTCGTGCCTCTCCTCCATAGACGTCCATTCAATATCGGTTTATCAGCTGCTCCTCATATCCTGACTCGCACGATTTTTCTCCCTACTTTGAAACAGCGCGCCAAAACCACCCCCATTTGTGACATAGATTTGACACATTTATCGGCCTATAAATTCATTGCGCATTTATTTCGATTAGTTGTACATTTTTCGCGGTTAGTAGAAGTTACTTCAAATGGCGAGCAGTGTTTGATCAACGCCACAGAAAATCCAAACTGGTCGAAAATTGAAGACTTTGAACTATTCCGATCGATTTGCGCCCGTAAACGAGAAGTGTTTTCGTTTGCACGGACGCCACTGAGCCATCAAGAAAATATCAGACCGGTCAGCAACTGCTCATTATGCTTTACGCAAATACACTCTGTATACGACAGTCGGCCAGAGTGGGATTACAGTACATGTTCCTCGTATCCCATCATCAATAATAACAAATATGATCTGGGTTTACATTTATTTTACGCTCTGCAAGCTTTATAACACCATCCGATCGGCTTTTCTTCTCCGACAACACCTGTTGGTGATGGAGCTGCAACGAGATGCATCTCGTGCTTCAGTCGAATGAAAAATGAAGATCTGGAAGCCGATGGGAAATGCGGAAAAAAATTACTTTGTTTTCGAGGCGACTTGCTCGCCCTGAAAGTGGTGACGACAAGAATCGGATTCAATCATTCGAATTATCCGATTATGGAAGGAATCGAGTTAAATTTATTGGAAGAATTTATGTATACTTCGGCTGATTCTATTTATAACATATATGAATGACTTTAATACAGAATGCTCAAAACTTTCCGTCTTTTTTCAATCAAAACCAGTGTCGTGACCGAAGGACTCGGAACAACAAACGCATCAAAGAATGTTTAATGTCAAAGTTACAACGAGCCCTTCGGGCACGACACTGACTGGATGGCATAACGTGAAGAATCGCTAAATGTGGAGTGTTTTTCGCGTCACAGCCAGTCTTTAACATTTTTAACACAACTTTAACATTAAACACTCTTTAAGGAGTTGGTTGTGCCGAGCCCTTTGGGCACGACACTGACTAGATGGCAAAAATTCAAAAATCGACAATTTTTTTAAGTTTTTCGAGTCAAAACCAGTGTGATGCCCGAAGGGCTCGGCACAGCATTGACATTAAACACTCTTCAATGCTTCATTTTTTTTGTTCTGGGCATTCTTAATTCTGCATATTATTTTTGATTGGTGTCATTTTTCTGGAGGCTGCTGAAATAACTGCATTTAAATGCCCACTTCATTGCATGCGCCTCCTCACAGAACTGCACAATTCACTTGATAACCTCACTTCACAACATCAGTTTCCATTTCTGAGAAGAATCTTTGATGCTTCAACTTTTCAAGTGAAAAAGTGCGGCAAGAAACTTTAAAACGCCTTCCATGGCTGGTGTTAGTGCGTGTTTCCATCAAACTCAACTCGGTATCATCAGCAATCAGCTGTTTTTTTGTGGCAGTGTCCAATAGTTTGCCAGATGACTATTAAACTGCTTTAAATTATCAGTTGAAAGTGTGAGTCTTTTCTGGTCAACCAGAACCGAAAATGATCTGGATTAATGGTAATTTTTTTCCTGTTCCTTCGGAGCCGGAGCCGATAAATACCCGACACAATCGATATTCATTTAATACGGAACCCATAAACGCGTAGGTGGATATTCCCGAACCATTAGTAGGTTCCGTACGCATATAGACGGCAATCTGCAAATTTATAGTTCATTTGCGTAGTTTACGAGCGGCCGGACCAATCGCGGGGCTTTGACAGTGCCGTGCTTTACGGGGACAGCCAGATTAAATCCTTGTTTATGGCAGCCGGGACTACATAGGACGCACTGTATGATTCTGGGAATGGGAAAATTAAAAATGCGCCAGCATACTCGGCTAGTTATGGAAGAGTTATGCGCCAGTGCCCGATCGGCCGATCTTATTTATTGAGTTTGTTTACGTTTGGAACCAGGGGCGGCGCGGCTGGTTTTTTACCCGCTCGGCCCCTGCCCCATCATCAATCACCTGGTGTGAGGATCAGCATCTCTCAGTGTTTGTATAACCGCATCATAATTATCGTAGTTCAGACGCTGGACAGATTGACTAATGGTGCCTGTCGCTCGACACGATCCAATCGACTCTTGCATCATTTAATAGCTTCAAATCGCTTCATTTTAATTGTTTTCCTTTTTTTCCGAACAATTAGCATGCTTCTTGAGGTGACGTGGCCGCTGGCCAATATTAAATTAAGCTCAAAAGCATGATTAAACAGGATCTGGTTATTAATTGCGGCCGATCTGTTCTGTGATGTTATCGGGGGAACCCCGGCGGTTCCTTCGTTTGGCCGCCGCTCAACAGGGGGCGATGGTGCGTTATCTGGCTCGCTGTCAGCTCACGTCAAAAGCAACCAAATTCGATGGGTGGCTTCTAATTAATTAATCGCGTCAATTAACAGTGCTTGAGGACCGTCAAACAGTTCCCATATAGTCATTGTCTTCGAGCGGCCGAAGAACTGTCATTCCCAAGCGTACAACCATTAGGCCTCATTAAAATATTACTAATGATACCCCATTTCCTGTTTCGCATTGGCCATTGTAATTACGGCACGGCTAATTAATCAAAATTAGTAATCAAAAAATTTATATTCAAGTGTCATTCCGGCCGGACAACGCCTTCGGACCGAAATTAATCACTCTAACTCCACGTAAACGGCCTAATTAATATCTGTCCAGCGTGTGGAAGGTTCTTTGCGCGCATATTTCCCATCTAGATGTCGATGATTTTACAATTAAACTGACCACTGCGGGGGGATAATCTGCAAAAGTATGCGTTACAATCCGGCCAAATGTCACCACTCAGTACAACGAATGCTGACACGGTTAATATCAACGCACTGTCATCGGCGCTAATCCAATGCGACCGTGACGTCATAAATATGGAAACGGGGCACCTTAAATGAAGGTACCGATTTTTGCCGGCCGGTAATTACACTGGTGCGAATTGCCCGGATCATAATTCATCCGGGAATTTTTCCGCTTCCATATGGAACCCAAAGGCGAACATGTTGCTTTCAATATAATACAGGGGGGAACGCGCATTTGTTCAAAATATTCTTGTTTTTTTTTCGAATAGATTCCTAAATTCTGTAAGAAAATCAAAAAATTCTGGGAAATTGCCTGACGATGACTGAAAATCGAAACTTTTGCCACTCATATGACAGACTTTGCCCTAAATAATTCATGGAAAAGTCAATCCCTAACTGGACTAGTTTCTGAGGGCAACTGTTAAACTCCGGCCTGCATAAACCAGCGCGACATAAAAACAAAATTCAAAAAAAATCATCAAAACTCCCTGAGGATGAACCAAAATCGAAACATTTTCCATTTATAGGACCCAACTAGTACTACGAAATTTCTGCAAAAGTGACTCTCCAAATTTCCTGGATATTCAGACAAGAAATGGCAAACTGAGGCTTGCACATACAAACGCAAATTTACTCTTGAAAATAGCCTGATGATGACTCAAAATCGAAACTTGCTCTACTCATAAAAGCTGTTTTTCGCAACAAAATTCATACAGACGTCACTCTCTACTTTGCTTGCTTACTGAAGAAATCAACATCAAACTCCGGCCTGCATCAACAAACGCAAACCACAAACAAAATTTCAAAAAATTCGCAAAAATATCCTGATGGTGGTTCAAAATCGAAACGCTCTCCACTTATTGAAAAGAGTTTGACCTGCAGATTTGATACAACAGGGACTCTCTAACTTCGCAGGTTTCAGAGGAAATAAATGTCAAACGACAACCTGCTTAAATATCCGCGAAAATCTAATGCAAATTCGGAAATTTCTGCAAAATTTCCTGATGATGCCCGAAAATCGAAACCTTGGATGAATGTACAAAAACAACTCTCTCACTATGTTAGTTCTTGAATGAATGAACTCCAAACTCTGGCCTGAAAAACCAACCGCATAAAATCAATGCAATTTTGGAAAATTGTCAAAAATTCCCTGATGATGACTGAACATCGAAATTTTGTCCACTTATAGATAATAAGTTGCCCTATAAAATGCTGCAAAAATTGACGTTTTTCCTTCGCAAGTTACAGAGAAAATAATTGTTAAAACTCGGTTTGCAAACACCCCACGAGGTTCCGCTGCGAATTCTACTCAGTAATGAAAACTGATGTTGTGAAATGAGGTTATGAAATATCTGAACTTCTCTCTCTTCTCTCTAAATACTCCCTCTCGATTTGGTCAACGCGTCTGCTGTGTTTGCTCAAAGTTCATTAACGCCTCAAAATGTGCAACGACGAGGAGTTGGATTGGTCGATTTTGACCCATTCAAATGGGAGAATGATCGATGATCGTGCCGATCAATGCGTGATCTATTGATTGGGTCGTTAGACCTCGCAGTGAAGAAGCGGCGCATCGACTTCCTAAAATGTCGATAGGTCTGGAAGGTTGCCGATCCCAAACTCTGTAACCCAGTTGGCAGAAAAATGCCTTTTCACCCGCGAATAGTTGAAGCTTGAACTTGGGGGACTTGGGAAAACCCACTATCGACCAAGTTTCAGTATCGATTCGTCCGCTCCTGTCCAACGTTAAGCGACTGGTTCAAATCGAACGTGTTTGTTTCATTTAAATGTGAGCATTTCCATTTATACTTGACCGATGGCATCGCTTTGATTGTGTAATTTATAATTAAAAATCGAGATAAAAGTCAATGTGTCTGTCAATAATGTTCTGATTATAACCAAGCGGAGCGCATCGATCGTATCGACCGATTTCGGACTGTGATTTGTTGGTATGGTGTAGAGCGTGTTCCATTGGACGCATTGGGGACTCTCCATGCAGGTTCCAATGGAGAAACGACTGGCACCTTCAAAGGTCGCATTGCTAGAATTGTGCAGATCAGTGCAGGCGCTTTGAGGGATTTATTGCCAAAGGGTCTAATGGTTGCTGATGGTGGTGGGGAGTTTTCGATCGGAACGACCTCTATGTGGACATATTGTCCGGTTCGACGATGACTAGACACTGATCGCGATTATTGAGTAGATGGTATCGCGACCCCCCAGCTCGGCATCGCGGCTGTCATTTACCTGAGCACCTCCTGTCAAATGGGGCCCGACGATTATTCTTCTCGTATTTGGTATTTAGTCATAACAAGCGAATCGATTCGCTCGAAGAACAATGTTGCTTGTTCATTCTCCAAAATCGATAATCGTAATTATTTTTTAGGAATGGGCTCGATGCAGATCGGCCTAGTGAATGTGAGTTTGAAAAAGTGAGCAGCAATCGAAACGTCATTGATAAATCAAAGTGTGTCCGAGTGTTCCTCACCAAAAAACTAAACTAAATAAATAAATAAATAAACACTAATTAACCGTGTTGATTGTCACCGAATTGGAGCAGTTAAAACCTCGTGGCTGACAGCAAAAGTAGCCCGAAAGATCCGCAATTGATTTCGTTGCAAGCGACTGGTGTCTTTGCGGATTGCGCTCCATTAGGTCACTAATTTCGGACGCGAAGATCGGAAACGGTGTAATCGAAGTTAAGACATAAGAGGTGTCAATGGACGCGGTTTCGGTCCATGTTTTGCCATTTAATTCGTCGCTCGATAGCAACACGTCAATGTGTCGATCGCAAAGCCCCCCCTTACTAAAATTGGTTGCGTATGGTATGGCATGGTATGGTATGGGGCGACGTGGGAGTTGCCTCCAGCACAATGAATCATTTGATTTTTCCTCTTCAGCTTCGGTTAATTGAATAAATACTTCGAAGCGATGTTCGCTTGGTCTTTGACACCTGGCTGGCGAAAACTAGTCCATCGAATCGATACTCGGACGAAAATAGTCGCACTCGATTAATGTTAATAATACATTAAAATGAAACTCTTTTTAAATATCAAACAATGCGTTTTACTAATGCACCGCCCTTTGTATGGGCCATGGATCGTTAGCTTAATAGGGTTTTGGCAGCGTGGAACGGTGCATTTTGTGGTAAAGTTAATGTATACATACTTGCAAAATAAAAGAAACCGTATATTCAGCTGTCGGCTAACATTTACTTAGTTTGCCTTATTAGAGCCAGAAGGCGTGGTCGGAAAGCAATTAGGCAGAGCATTTGTTTTAGTGTCGTTGTCCACTTGAGGCGCCATCTGTGTTGTTTCGGTGGCTGGTTTGTTAACTAACCAGCTGCGCAGTAGTGTTTGAATTCGATTGATTGTAGCTGCGCAGACATTTATTGGATCATTTGTCTTTGTTTGAGTCCCTTGAATTTTTGTGATGAACATTGTATGGAATTTGAAGGTTTTTTCAATGGCAGACTCGCTAAAAATGAAGGTTTTACGTGCGTGGTTTTCGATCTGAACGCACGCAGTCGAGTCTAAAAGTTTGAAAAAATCCCTCGTTTCAGCTGCAGATAAAGGAATTCCAAAAAAATTGTATGCAGGCAGCGAGCAAATACCTTGAAACTGATGAGTTTTTCGGCATTTTATATCGTCCTATTTTTTGTAGTTTTTTTCCGATTAAAAGGTGAAAGTCAGATTTCTTCGATTGAAGATTTTGTATTTAAAATCTGAAGATTTTTTCTGAGATCATGAGTCAGATTTCTCTAGTTTTTATTGCATTTCGCTTTAAACCCATTATAGAAGTGAGATGGGAAGGTCCTGGAATGGAATATTCTTGGAAAGTCTTACTAGTCACTACTTGCTTTCATTACACAACAACAAACGACACTTTTATTGAACAAATTTAAAGTTTTTCACGGTTTCTCAAGTTTTAATTGCACTTCGCTTTAACTTTATTCAAGTCAGCTGAAGAAGGTCGTAAAATAGAATGTTTTTCGAGCCAACACAACCCTGAAGATTTGAGCCACTCATGCCACTCATGCCTGCGAAACGTCAGAATGAAATTATTTTCCCCGACTGTCTAAAACCATTTAATCACTCCTTCGAGCGAGTTTACCAGCGTCAAATGCCAGAAATGTCCCCGTTCTGTTGAAACGCCCCTGGTACATCGGCAGCGTGCGACAAGAACCGACTGATTTCCATGGCAACCGCTACGTTATTCTCTCTCTTGACTGCAGCTGGACTGCGTCCGTTTGATTACGAGGTGGAAAGGAAAGGTGCAGCTCAAGACACTCTACTTTGGCATTTTCCAAAAATCAACTTAATCTGGGGATAAGCACTAATATAAAATATCACGCACAACAAAAATCGACTTATCAACACCTACGAAGCAGAAAAGAATTTTTTTTTCTGGAAAAGCATTTGAAGCCCAAAAAATCTGAGTTCAGACCGGCTTTGAAAAACCCAGAATCCTCGCGACTTTGTTGCCTAAACCTGAAACTGATCGAGTAAACCATTCAGGACTTTGAAGCAAAAACCATCCCTTCTAATACGAAAAATCTTTTTTTTTTTGGTGGAAATTAAGGCAGGTGATAGACGATTAAGCCAACAATTTTGCTTAAGAAAAAACGCAAACAAAACGCCCGCAGCGAGTTAACAAGAGGATTTTTTAACGGGCTCGCTGGATGGGATTGCGTGGATTAATTGAGGCAAAAAAACAGCGAGCTGAAAAAACCAGTTGAATTGTGTCACATCTGTCACGCGCGTCACCCCTCTGTCCCGAAACAAAAGAATGGGCCCCGGGGGACAGTTGCCAACTCGACAATGAACCTTCAACTGTTAAAAGTAATAATTGAAGATCGCCCGCAGCGATACTTTGCACTAATTACGATATAAATTAAAGATTGCGTTCAAACCCCCGTGTAAACGCTTAAGAGGAAATGGGACTTGTAGTTAAATCGGTGTCCTGTTGTGTGCAGTGGAAGAGTGAGAGTTTGTTTGGGCGCTCTTTAGCTCTTCGCCCGTTTTCTGATGTGGAACGTTTCGCGTTTTAGTAGGTACTCGACCAAAAGTACCAATGGGTTCGTGGAAACGCCGGCTAATAATTCATTGGAATCGAGGGATGGGAAGTTAAGAATAGGCATTTTTCCTAGAGATAATGACCGAGTGTTTGGCTAGGAATTATATATGTTCAGCCTTCAGGATGTCGGTCTGTCGTCGACGGTTCCCAACGACCAGAACTGAATTTCTCAATCAAACAAACACCCGCAAGAGCAGAAAAACGACCAGACCGCGACTCTCGGGTCGCAACACGAGTTTCAATATCCGAAACAATAACAGAAAAAACGACATCGGCCATTGTCAGCGGATATTATAAAGGCATTGTTCTGTTCGGGTGATAAATAAATTAATCTGCGTTTCGCGGGCCCGCGAGAAATCTAAGTTATAAATTTTATTAAGTGCCTTACCGGAGTACCCGGGTAGGCTGGTGGTACCAATTTACAATCGCCCAACTGAACTGAACGCACTCCCAATAACACAAGAACTGTTTGTGTTGCATTGAACATATTTGACGTATGAAGTGAGCAAAACTGTGGATCAATTGCGATCCAAATAAAACGATTTAAACCAAAAGAAAAAAAATGCGCAACTAGCCAGGTCGAAAATTAGCATATCCAGGGCCTGTTTTCCTAAATAATAACTGTAGCACTTGACACAATGGCCGGTCCGGCGAGTGAGCTCGCACTAAATTAATAATAAACCCACAGAACGGTCAGATACCATCTTAATGCTAACGTCCCCGACACAATACAGAACCAACACGAAGAAAAAGGAATTTTCGAATTGTCTGTAACTGATTATACAGGGCAGGCCGCCGGTGATTTTCGCTCAAAACTCCTTGCGGCTGCAGCAACCCACTGGTCTTCTAGCGTTTCAACTAGCGCCCTTAGACCCAGCGCCCGTCCAGTGAGGAGGTTTGAGTCAAACACTGGCAAACCCCCATTTGCAGGATTTAGCGCGAAAATCCCTTGCAGCCAACTAATTGTTTCACTCGGTATATCAAATATGCAACGCTCAGTGGGAGTTCATTGTTTTAAATATCGAACCTGGACGATATCGGGCCCAATAAAACAGCCCAGATTTGGGTCCACGAGAATTTACACCCGCGCATCAAAGATTCGTATCTAGCTCGTGCGAGGCACAAGAACCCAGCTGACTTTTTGCTTGTGTTCGAATATTCTTCAGCCCAGCGAGACAATGGGTTTCTTTTTCTTCTGGCATAATGTGTCGCTAAAATCGGGATTATTGCGCCACTTGCCGTACGACCAAACCGAAATCCTGCTGACTGCGCCAACTTTGAAACTGGAGTTTGGAGCGTTTAAGGGGCCATTACCTCTGGTTGTTGACGCAGAATAGTTGCGTTATTATAAAATAGAATGAGAATGGTGATTTGTTTACCTCAAAGTTGTTTTTTCTTAAATGCGGCGGCGCGAATGCAAATGTTTACAGGAGAGAGCACAATTGAGTAAAACAACCAGTTGGATGAGTGGATTTTTGTGAAACTTTCAGGATCTTTAGAGGCAAGCGTGTTCTAAAGATGGTGAAAGTTACTGGGTGCCACTTGGTTTATTCGCGAAGGAAGGATTTTTTTGAAGGGAAAGCGCGCTTGAATAAAAATAGCCATTTTGAGACCGATCTTGTTTTGTGTATTGCCCACATTTTTGGTCAGAAAAGCGAAAATATTTCAAAAAATGTCTTCATCTATTTTACCTGCAGGTTTTCAAATCATAAAATTTCCAAATAAAGAAAGTAAAATGAAATAACGAATTGACAGAAAATTGTTCAAAATTTTCAAAAAAGAGTTCAAGAAATTTTGATCCTGTTAAATTTCCGTGAAAAAATAATGGTTCAATGACTCGATTTTAAAGTAGAAAATTACATGAGAATTTTCGTGAAAAACTAAAATGTTTCAAAAATCTAATTGGTCCATGGCTACTCTGCACTTTTCATGAAAAAATCCCTATTGGTCGTGTTTGTTTTGGTCGCTTAGATCTTGAAAAGGCAAAAACTTGTCAGGATTTCATAATTTTTTGATTTAAAAAAATCATGGTTTGAAAAAGGGCCGGAGAAAACATCGCACATTAATATACTTTCAGGGTCAGAATCGGCTCAATAATACACAGGGTGTTCGAGTACCAAAAGTTGACAGACTCCGAAATATTTTTGTTTGTTTCACCAAAAATGGTGTTGTAACACACAAAAAAAAAGACTTTTCCATAACTTTTCACATAACCTGCAGTGGGGTGCTAAAATATACAAGAGAACCCTGTAGATAGAGCTTCCGGACTTCTCCTTATCCACTGAATATTGCTGGAGGAAGGAGAAGCTTTGGGCTCGAAAATGGAAAACATGGACATAATTTTTGGATTTGGAAAAATAGGGAAACTCGACAATTCCACATTGTCTCATTGAATACCGATTTGTAATAGTTCCCATCCGATTGGATGAAGGCTTCAAGCCTTCCAAATCGGTCGAGCCTGCTTCGTTTGCATATCAATGCACGCTTATTAAAGACCCGACTCATTGTTTCATTGTTTTGGGGTTGGCAATGTGCTACACCCCTTTAACCCTTTCGTTTCGACTCCCTTGCGACTGTTAATAAGTGCCTGTTAAACTGCTTTTCGAGTGGCTTAATCATTATCATTATTAGATTTTTCCGTTTGACTCAAAGAGCGGGAGAGATAGATAGCGAGAGGGAGAGAGTGAAGCTACCGACCATCATGGTTGAGAGGCAGCAATTGTTTTTTTTTTGTTTTGAAGAATGACGATTTGCATTTATGACTGTGGTGAAGAGCACGAAGAAACGAAGCACAAGCAACGGGCCGACCGAGGGAATTTATTATATTGGAATATGTCGATCTGATAAAGCAACACACCATTGATCCGAAAATGTGTGTATCGACGTTTTAACATACCATACGGCCTCTCTGTCTCTCTCCCTCGTTCCATCGACTTCTTCGTGGAATATGTACGAATGGCATTAGTTATTTTATCGTTTTCTATGGCGTAACAAGGCCCTATCCCATAGAGCGTGGATTTTACAAACGTGTATCATCATTATTTCCATCTGGTTTACTCCATGGGGACATTTTCCGCTTTTCTACCACAAAATACTGCACATTATGCAATCGTCCTCCTCCAGTCCTGCAAACGATGGTGTCTATATTTAATCCGCTGGAATGTTTTAATTATGACTAGTTGTAGGAGGTCCAAAAATATCCGCAATAAACAGCATTTTCGTTTAACTTAATTAACAAACTTTCTGGATTTCTGTACAAATTAATTGCCAGCACGTGTCAAGCGAGCGGTCCTCGGGTTTAATTTAAGATACGTGGGTGAACAAACTGTACGTTCCACGATACACCAAATTATTGTTCTCTATTAGTCTTCCATGTTGGCTTTGTCGCCCAGAAAACCACAAAATTCATCGATTTTCACCAATCATCGGCAATTCATGTGTGGTGGATGAAGAGATGAAGAAATCGGCTGACAACAGAAGACAGCTTGATTTAGTTTCATGGTTCTTTAAAAGCAGTAAGATCAGGTTCAAAAGGCTGCAGACGAATAGGGTTCTTCAATGGTTTTTGTCAATTGGGGATGTCCAGAAATCCTGTTCGGTCGTTGTGAATTGTCCATTCTAGAGTCGAATGAAGAACTCGAGGTTCGATTCTTAACATTTTCAAAGAACCAGTCACAAGATAGTTTTTTCAAGATACACAGGACACAAGGACACATTAACAAATGTGTGGCCAGTAATGCTGCGAAGAGTGCACAACAACGTGATTACACGGGCGCAAACATGTTTGGAGTTAAACGTACAGCACTTCTAACACTTCTTATGATTTAACAAGGTGAAAATTTGTCCACTTTCGATGTTTCCTCATCACCAGGGCTTTTTGGTCGATTTTCTATCAACCGCTGTGTGTTTTCTGATGTTTCCTGGTGAGTATCACCCCTTTTAATTGCAAATCATGCATTTTGTGTGCAGCATTTAGGGATCTTCAGTTTAATCTCGACAATAAATGCAAGGAGGGCCTGAAAGAAAAATGTTCATCCAAACAGTGTGTGACTTTTCAAACTGGTTTGTTCTTATTAATGCCGCTTTCCTTAAGGAAAGGTTCATTGTGTACACTTTTCAAGCGATCAACAGCCAGGAAATTATCATCCAGCATTTTCAATGTCTTTGGACAACTGAGGATCTTGAGTTCGAAAAGTCTTTTTTTCAGGGTTTTAGTTAGGGTTAGGGTTCAAACTACTAAAATCTCAATGCCAATAAAAGAAGAAGGTGATGTTCAGTACGTCCGACTCCCACAAGGAAACCTAGGCAGGCTTGGATAAAGAAAGATTACCACCGAGAACTTTACTCTGCTCTTGATATTTTCGGCCCGAATTGGACGGTTTGGTTTGGGGTTTTGGGGCAAGAAACTGTTGGTCCACGTTAAGCAGTTGAATGCAGATGAACGAATCCGAACAGAACAACAACGTTAAAAGTGACTGTCGCACACTCGGTAGTCGTTTTACGGTTTTATAGTTACCTTATAGCGCGCGCGTCTTTCGTTTTTCGTTATTTACGAACAAAAATATGACCCGTAGTGACACTAAGTGCCGTAAACAAGCCGGTAATGCGATTCGGTTGGCAGCGAATTTATACGAATTTTATTTTAATGTGTTAACATTTTATTGCTGAGTTTTATAATGATCCGCGGTTAATAAGGCCCGGTTCTGGTGTTGCTGTTTTACTGCCCAATGTCCATTTCCCATCGGCTGGTTGCTAAAGGCTTCCATTGCGGAGCCTTCGTCGATTACCAGCGACGCATGTACGATCACATCCGTACAATTTCCATGCTTCTCCAACTGTGTAATTAGAAATAAAAGTGCCACTTAGCGGGCTGGTAAAACAACGGATCATCTCTGTTTGAGTTGCAATTATTTTTCTATTACTTGTTTTGTCGCTAATGGTTCTTAACATGTCGCTTGGCCAGTTCGGATGTGCTCATTGATTTTACCGGGACTGTTCGATAGCAATCCCGGATTTTTTCTTCCTCTACGAAGCTTCGGTATGATTTATTGGGCGAAACGGGGATGTAAAAACGCTCTTGGCATCATTTTTTAGCGGCTTTAGAGCGATGACACTCACACAGGTGGAGTGAGCGGGCTTTGTTTCGCCAGCACCTTTTTTCTTTCACTTTCAAAGCTCCTAAGCAATATTTAAGGTGGAATGTGACAGTGGGTGCCATTTGAATTGTCTGCTGTGACTTTCGGGGTTTTCGTCCAAAAATGGTGCTAACGCACAAGCCCATCTACAGGCTCATTGGAGTCAAGTGAGTTGCAGATATTTCAGGGTTTTGTTTAACCGTCTACATCTTCATCATCTTCAGTTACTTGACGTATTCGTCTATTGCGGCCAGAATCACCAGACTGGCCCTTAAGAAGCCCTTTCAAAAAGCCGCTCATCATCGAGCAGTGAGCATGATCCAGATTTTCCATGTGAAAAATGGGGTGAAAACAGAGCCGTTCGTGGCCTTCCAGCCCAAAGTCGAAGACCCAGAGAATATAACGATGGCCCAGGCCCAAAGCCATTGAATGGGGGCAATTTTTCTTCGTTGATAGTAAAAAACAGTTGGTTCTGCAGTTGTTGTTTGTCTGTTTCAGTTGTTTAAGGCGAGGTTTTATGCCTGGAAGCTGCCGGTTTCTTATTGGCATTCGATCAAAGCGCGACTCAATCTCAAAAAGAGGTAGGTCTTCTCGTATAAATTAGCAGCGCGGGCATGTCTTTGGAATATTAACCGGGCGCGAATGAGGCATTTATTTTTATTATATGTCCACTCCTTGTAGCATATTAAGCGTTATTTCTCTTTACACAATTTTCATAATAAAAGAAAGATTTGAATCGGAGACGCGCACCGAGAATGTTAATGAGAGTCGAGAGAGTAATGAGAATGTCGCTTAAACGTGTAATGCGAACAAACGGTTTGCACGACTTTGCGAACCGATCAACGCGAATCGAATTATTTAGATGATGGCGATTATGCACATATTTTCCATTTTCCAATGAACTGGCCACAGGCTGGAAAAATTGCCCGAAAATAACTGCAGTTGCATCGGTCGTGCGTACAGCAAACAGCCTGATGGTGGCAGCAGTTTGAAACTCATGTTGACTTTCGTGGCTTCTGAAAAACACGATTCACTAGTCGTAAGAAGGATTTTTGTGGATTGTCAAAGGACGAAGATCAAGGAAGGTGGCACTGTTGAGTTTTTCGTCCCTTTAGGCCGTCATGGAAAGTAATTTCTTCCTGATTTTTTGGAATAGGGGTGATTTGAGTGAAATTTTCAGGCTCCACTGTCTTTTATAGACTGTGCAAGATTCAACCAGCTACTTGCTTTAGACTGGATTTTTCAAGCAGAGGGTGCAGTGGTGTGGACACGCTCATTTTTCTACCAACATTAACCTAGTCGGGAAAAACCCAGAATTTGAGTTATTTGAGCGAAATTTTCGGTGTTTTGAGACCCAACTATCTTCTATAGACTGTGCAAGTTTCAAGTAGCTACTTGCTTTCTGTTGAAAGTTATTCCATTTTGAAACCGTAATTTTTTCCTGAGGTATGAAAAGTTAACTTTTTTCTGTCCAACGAATGTACATTCTTCCTAACGTTTCGCAAACACGAGTGCGAAAGCCCATCATCTTCTGCTCTCCTTTGAAGTATGTTAGAGTCCGTGGCAAAGTGAACTTTTGGAACATCACGAAAAAAACATCAGTGTCCCTCCCGATGGTTCCAAACAACAATTTTAGATTCTGGAATTTTGTACGGTTTTGGCCCGCGCAAAACCAACCATCGAATTTAACTCATAAACAATTTTCCTGTGGGTTATTGCGGTTTGGTGTTTTTCGAAAGTTACGGTAGGCCGACCAGCCAGAAGCGCGACAAAGACGGAAGGCTGCTTGGGATCGACGCCGGGACAAGGACGCAGATAATTATTAAAATACGTGTTATTGTTCAAGTCACGTTTGCATTTCTCACGGGATCATGATACAATAATTTATTTAAGTAATTTCGAGTTTCATTTTTGCTAATGCGCGTAATCGGCTTTTTTACCTGCGGCATTAAGATGTTATTAAAACCGGCGTTTTTCTTTCCGCCAGATTGACCGCATGCAAACACATGCATGTAGATAGATTTTTCGACTTTGCGCAACTAATATTTATGTTAAATATAAAGTTGAGCGAGTCGTTCGTTCTGCGGTTGTCATCGTGCATTATATTAAAATAAGAGAGCGCGGCTAAAAATACGCGAAATTAACAGTTTTCTCGGGAATTTAGAAAATGGGTTATTTTTATTTCGTCCTCTAACTAAGTCAAGCAGATATAAAATTAGGTGAATTATCATTTTTTGTTATTCCTATTAATAACGTTCTAATTTTAATTAAATGCGCCAGTTTACGCTGGCACTTTAACGCATTTTTTATTGGCTTAGATCATCGCCGCAAATTAAGGGCGAGAGGGAACGAAATTTGCAACAATCGTCCAATTTATTGCCGATCGATCGGAACAACAATTATTTGAAGCTCGTCGGTGAGTGCAACTCAAAACGGCACATGATTATCCATACATAGACAGCCCGCTGCGATAATTTATGTACGTCTTTATCACTACGTGACTTCAATTGTTTATTATCACAATTATCATTTGCTAATGATTTGCATTTGTTAACGTTATTAATGAACTGCCTTGTATACATATTAAAACGGCCGGGTTCAATGAAACCTGCCTGGGAGAGGTTAGATAAATAAATTATGCGTACGTGGGCTGGACGGAAAGTGCTCCCAAAGATATCAAGTGGATTGTTTTCCGGATTTTTGGAAATTATCAGCGCGAAATGAGCGCTTCTCTTGTTTCCTCGGGTAAAATGTGGTTTTCCTGCGTTGAATGTGAATGGGGTTTGCACCGCACCTTTGGTTGGTGTTAATTTCGATTTTTCGTCATCGGAATCGTCTCTTGGATTTTTGCTTAAAATTGAATGAATTCGATTCGAAAAAAACTTTGCGATCAATCCAAAATTGATTAAAGTAGAGGAAATCATTTCTGGTACAAGCAGCCAATGAAATTTGTCTGGAAACCACCGAAATCTTTCTTTCGAGTAAACCACCTCTGAAGATCTAAGCCGCTCGTGCATGCAAAACGTTAGGAAGAAAGTCATTCACGAGGGCCTAAAAACCCCGAAAATTTCAATCGTTTCATCTTTCTGTAAAAATTTCACTCCTTTTAGTTCCATTGAGTTTGTCTTCCGTTAAATTTTTTAAAAACTATTTGTGATCTTATTCGAAACTCTTTTTGTTGTTCTTCTGGCAAATTTGCAGCTGCTTGGACCGCTTTTTTGGTGTAATTGGACAAATTTAACTTTTGAAACAAACAAGTTTTTGACATCAGTTAATGGTTTATTAAATAACTGTTTTGCCTAGAAATAAGTTCTTTTTAATTAAAATTGATTTTCTTCTATACACTGTGAAAGTTTCAATTAACTACTTGGTTCAGATTGTAACATATGATTTTTTTAAGAAGAGGGTGCAGTGGTGTGCACACGCTCGTTTAAAGACCAAAGTTTGCGAAGTCAGCAAAAATCAGAAATTTCAGCGACTTCAGCACAATTGCATCATAATTTTGAGACTCATCTATCTTGTATCGAATGCTCAAGTCTCAAGTTGCTACTTGCTTGAGAGCGAAAGATGTAAATTTTTCAAGCAGAAGGTGCAGTGGTGTGGACACACTCGTTTAAAGACCAAAGTTTGCAAAGTCAGCAAAAATCAGAAATTTTGGCGACTTCAGCAAAATTTTCGTAATTTTCACTCATCTATCTTCCATCGAGTCCTCAAGTCTTAAGTTGCTACTTGCTTGAGAGCGAAAGATGTGAATTTTTCAAGCAGCGGGTGCAGTGTTGTGGACACGCTCGTTTAAAGACCAAAGTTTGCGAAGTCAGCAAAAATCAGAAATTTTGGCGACTTCAGCAAAATTTTCGTAATTTTCACTCATCTATCTTCCATCGAGTCCTCAAGTCTTAAGTTGCTACTTGCTTGAGAGCGAAAGTTGTGAATTTTCAAAGCAGCGGGTGCAGTGGTGAGGATACGCTGGTTTAAAGACCAAAGTTTGCGAAGTCAGCAAAAATCAGACATTTTGGCGACTTCAGCAAAATTTTCGTAATTTTCACTCATCTATCTTCCATCGAGTCCTCAAGTCTTAAGTTGCTACTTGCTTGAGAGCGAAAGATGTGAATTTTTCAAGCAGCGGGTGCAGTGTTGTGGACACGCTCGTTTAAAGACCAAAGTTTGCGAAGTCAGCAAAAATCAGAAATTTTGGCGACTTCAGCAAAATTTTCGTAATTTTCACTCATCTATCTTCTATCGAGTCCTCAAGTCTTAAGTTGCTACCTGCTTGAGAGCGAAAGTGTTGAATTTTCCAAGCAGCGGGTGCAGTGGTATAGACACACTCGTTTAAAGACCAAAGTTTGCGAAGTCAGCAAAAATCAGAAATTTTGGCGACTGCAGCAAAATTTTCGTAATTTTCACTCATCTATCTTCTATCGAGTGCTCAAGTCTCAAGTTGCTACTTGCTTTAGAGTGAAAGTTGTGAATTTTTGACTTCTTCATTTTCTTCATGACCTTTGAAGAGTTCACTTTTACAGAGCTTCTACATGCTTCAGGGGAAAGCAAAAGCTGATGAACTTCTCTGGCTTTTCCTACTGACCTTTCGCAAGGACGAAAGGCACATCTTCAGTGGTACATTCGGAATTTTTTTCTGATTTTTTTTCTCGATTTTTTTTCGGAAAAAAGGGACTTTGTCGTTTACAAATTCTTCGAATTTATAGTTTCATTGGAACTTAATTGATATAAGAGCATCTTTATTAATCTGTAATGTAATCACCTCAACCCTGTAGAACTGAAGAACTGCAATAATCACGGATTTAGTAGGAATAATTGTCGTTTTCAGGTTCTAAGTGATTAATGTTACATTTGAAACCAGATTTTTTGCAACTCTTCTAGCTTTTTCATAAATTTGCGCTCATTTATGGTACATTTTCCAAAATAAGAGGAGTGGAAATGTTTCTGCTAAAATTGCAGATGAACGCGATTTTGGCTGCATTTTGGTTGCGTTTGCTCTCCATTAAACGTAGAGGAAGATTGGAGAAGATTTTAGCCCAAACCAATCCTCCATAACTGAATAAATTGAAGTGAAAAACTGAGGAAATTTGAGTGAAAAGAAGTAGAAACTAATTAAGGACGTCCATCAGGCAACAAAGACCCGAGGGCTCTTAAGGCTCGCTTTTGTTCGTCAAGTGACGCAGAAATCTGGTCGTCCTTAATATTAAAGAACAAAAGGCCATCCACAATGACAATCGACTTATATGGCCGGCTCCATATTGTATCATATCCGCGATATTGTCTAACGACAATGAGAAGACTTAAGGACGGCTCCGGGTTATCTTGCACTCATTTTTCCGGCTCCGGGGGCTTATTGCCCGATTGATTCGCCAGATTAACCGCCAACGGCCTTCCGGAACTATTCGCTCGCATGCTGGATTTGAACGGAATTTCATTAATAACTTATTAGTCCTAAACCATCATCAGTTTACGGCCGCCCAAACAAACACCGCAGTCGAACAACGTGTCTGTTTGCCCATTACCATTAAAATGTGTGTCCCATAAAACCAACTCTTTTACTACAGGAAACCCATAAATTAGTCCTGGACTGACCATTCAAGCTCGGGCCCACCTTGAATGGTTCAATGCGAAACGGGTTTCAACACGTTAATACAACGGGTTAATAACAGCTGGGCAACCCAAAATATCAATTTTTTTAAAACTGTTTATTTAAAAAAGATCTCAAAAGTATCAACCATTCCACAACTTCGACTACAGGTGGTTGGTTGTCCATACGATTTGCATCGGAAATAGCTTGTTGGAGGAGAGATCGCAAAGCGTTTCCACTGGGCAGACCAATGTTGGCACCATGACACGAACCAATTGCAAAGAAAATAGGCGAAGGCGTCGCTGTAGGTACCACACACAGTCTTTTTAATCTTTGGCCTATTCGGGCACCCACGAGGCAATTTTACAGCTGTTCAACACCACGTACCAATGTAGATCAACAGTGCCATCGGGCAGAAACAACTCATTAGTGTAGAGGCGCGAGCTTTAACCAGCAAGTCATGAAGGCCTGACACCTATCAGTCAGGCCCTTAGCAATGCAAATCTCCTACTGAACAGGGCCGGACTGGGTTCGAGACAAGTCGACACTTTCTTCTTGATCTTCGTGGGATTGCCAGACGTATTTGCAATGTGTCCTGTGTCTTGTAACCAGAAAACAATAAGTGGCACAGAAACAGTGAGGAATTCTAAGCAATATTCTAGCAAGAGACAGTGAAAATGGGATTTAAAAGGGACGAGAGACTGAAGCAAACAAGCAGCAGAAAGAAAAACACAACAAGGAATTATCACCGCAACTTAGTGTAGCCCTTCTTGCACAAGCAGAAATGGACTATTAAATATGAAAGAGGCCAGGAAGAAAGAGAACAAAGGAGTTTCTTCCAGACGTTTCGCAAACTCGAGTGGCTTGCATCCTCAGATGAGTGTGTCAGTTAAGGATTTGATTAAAAAAAAGGGAAAACGCGGTGTTGACCGCTTGCACGTTGAATGTTGGACTAATTGAGACAATTATGAGGAAGACTTGACTCGTCAGCTCAAAATATCCTCCAGCTAAGGAAAAATTTATAAACTTTGCACCAATTCCAACTTAAAAACATTGCAAGCTCCACGTTGCACAGTGCCATTCAAGAATTATCTGGTTCATCCTCAGGGTATTTTCAAATGCCAAAAAACGAAATTCTTCCTTATCAAAAGTGTCTTTTCTAAACACAAAGATCAATTGACTTGCCAGTGGCCGTTTTGGAATTCGAATAGTTGGTTTTTTAAATTTAAAAAAGTGGCCCTTTGCTGCTATCGGTAGGAATTGTTTCAGAATTTTTAAAATCTGGGCATTTTGACTCAAAATTTAGTTAAAAACTCGAAATTTTGAAGCAAAAAGTGACTGGGTTTAAAAATTCGGTTTCTCCAAACTGACTGAAAAAGATACTTGCAACCGTTGTTAATCTATTGGGCCAATGTTCGTGCTATAGGCGCAAAAAGTTTCGAATTCGAATCTTTATCAGGGTATTTTTGAAAAATGTTATAAATCGCCCTTTGGCAAAAAACCGAAAGTGTTTCTTAACAAAAGTCTATCATCTAAACAAAACACATTCACTTGCCAAAGGGCGAAAAAATTACGAATTTTTGACGCGAGCAGACAAGTTTGAAGAATTTTTCAAACCTGGACATTTTCATTGAAAACATGAAATCTTTAAAAATTCGTTTTTGTCCAATTCACTGAATTAAAAACTCGGGCAATGTTTGTGCCATAGATGCCGAAAGTTTCTGATTCAAATCCTCTTCAGGGTATTTTTGAGAAAGTTTTCAAATCGTCATTTGCAAACAACCGAAAGTGTTTCCTAACAAAATTGTATTTTCTAATAAAAATGGTCAATTGACGTACTAAAAGTGGTATTCATTAGCGTAAAAAGTTCGCTTTATGAACCGAAAGTGCTTCAAGTTGCTGGCACCCGCAGGAAAGTTTGGAGAATTTTTCAAATCTGAACATTTTTACTGAAAATAGGAACAAAGCACATGATTCTGTTAAAAAATTCGCTGCTTCCAAACTGCAAAAGAGAGGAATTTTTCAAAGTTTTCTCGTAAATAGGACGAGTTTCCCTCTAGCGATCCAAAAAGTTTCGACTTGAGATCATCATCAGGCTATTTTTCAGAATTTATTCAAATTCCCCAAAATTGCCCAAAAAACGCATTTAGTGACAAATTCGTTTCTTCCAAATCACAAAAGGGAGGACGAAAATTGAAGACTGTACAAATAAATAGAGCAATCCTCATTGTACATAGTTGGAAAGTTTCGAATTTTCACCATCCTCAGGGATTTCTACAGAAACTCCTTCAAACTATGCAGGAAATGCACTGAATTAAAATGACTGAATTTCTTCCAAAGTCAACTGAAACAGAAAACTTCAGGGCTGTGCAATGAAAAAAAGCAACTTCAAGCAAACAAATCCAGATGGGTGTTTTTTTCGTAAAACGTGCGGTTGCAATGAATCAAAGTGAGCTCAAAAAAAATTGGTCCACAGACAAACAGCATTCGAAACCAACAACAAAACCGTCTAATTTATCAATTAGCGCCGAGAAGTCACTAGAGGAAACAGTGATCAAAAAACGTTATTAATCCGTCTTTAAGTAGATACACTTACGTGCGCACTGATTGGATAATAACCGCATTATTAAATCTATCCCTCCTCAGGGCCGGAGATTGGTACTATTATCATCAAGCCTGAATTATTTCTCTTATACAGGCGCAATTATTATTAACAATAATATTGTCGAGTGACGTTTCGGTGTTTATTAGTCGGCTCGCTCTTAATTTGATAATGACACCCAGTTCAGATGCAAACCAGACAATAAATCCTAATGCCTTGGCCGGCTGATTGGCCGGAACTTTGAACAGATAATGCGCCAAAACGTTGCAAACAAATTCTTCGCAAAATTTAAATCACTGGCAGTTACTTAACTCATGCGATAATTTATCGATTTCACCCCAACTCCTGGACTAATAATTGAGCTGATGGAAACAAGTTTGGATATAAGCAGGCAGGGTTGCTTGAGGGCAGCTGGGCGTTGTCCACATCAAAACTGCTTTCCTGGCATGATGGCCCGATGTAGTCCGGGTGGAATGATTGAATCTGATTACTTGGAACAATTCTTCGGCAATTAACCTGAGAAAATACGACGAAGAGCTGCGTAATGAGTCGATTTGTTTCCGGCAGGGCCACTAGCGGTTTATGTAAATTTCGCTTAATTTCATAATGATATTCGCAATTGGGGACACTTAATGGGGCGCAACGTAATAATGCCGTTTTTCTAGCATTAAGAAATGCAATTACAATTTGAGGACTTAGTGCAGCGTTACCATATAATGTGCATTGTTTGCGGCATTCCACTTCTTTTAGCTTTATTGGAAAGAGCTCGGTTTTCGTTAATTCCGCCACGCTACGTGAAACCATTGGCCATTTCCACTCCGCGTTATTGAATATCAATGGAGACAATTATTACAGTTTCATTTCAGCCGTTCGAGAACAATTAAAGCAAGTCTACGACTAATCAAAGAGGTCGAACGTTTAATTAGCAGTAATTTGCACTTGTTAATAACGTGACGTCAATTAGCAATTTAGCCAAATTAGGAGCCGGGATTTAGTCTTGGCCAGGCCGAAAGGTTAAAGCAACAGTAATTAAACCGTTTTGGCCTTAATTAGGCCCATATGTAGGAAAAAATGCGTGCAAATACTGCACCAAACCCGATTGCCATTCAATCTTCAGCGCCAGCTTCGTCATTTCGTTGTCGTTGTTTCACTTAGTTGATCTTCTTTTTTTCTTCCTTTCAGGGCCACACCTTGATTGTTAATTACCATCCGAGCCCCGTCAGCGATTCATCTGACGCCTGTGTGTGTGTGTGTGTGTGTGGATTATTCCACTGCAAAACGGCTTTAATTGTTTCCCAGCTACAGGACCGGAATAGCCGGATTATTTACAAACGTCAAGAGGTTGCAGAGGAAGCCACTCTCTTCCTAGCACGCATCTCCAGAGGAGTGTGAAGCCCCAAGCGAACAAATTGGTAAGCAATTTCCTGAGGAGGATATAATTTCGAAAGTTTCCTGATGTTTCGCGCCGACGTAGCGCTAAAACTTCCGCTTTTCTGAAACAAGTCCTACCGATAGCAAAGGGCCACTTTTTTGGGTTTAAAAAAGCAAATATTCGAATCATTCCAAAACGGCCACTGGCAAGTCAATTGATCTTTGTGTTTAGAAAAGACACTTTTGTTAAGGAACAATTTCGTTTTTTGGCATTTGAAAATAGCCTGAGGATGAACGGGTTGCCGCTTGGCAGGTTTTTGAGTTGGCATTGTTGCAAAACTTATACATTTTTCTTTGGTGGATTCCACATAACCAAGGTCATGACATATTAGTTAGCTGAGAAATATTTGGAGCCAACAGCATTGCCATGTTTCGTAAGTTTTCCCCAAACATTTGGACATTGGACAACATTGCGTTTTAAACTGCTTCTTCTTCGTTCGAGTCCGTATAATCAAATGGAACAATCCATTCAATTGCACTTCCACACTTTGCAGCAGAATTTTGTTTAATTGCTTGAGAAGAAAAACACTCCCTTTTCCCGTAGCATTATGGGTACCTGTCACGGCGATCAGCCGGGACAAATGATCGGCCCTAATGTATGCGAACCACCCGAAGAGCTGGAACCATTTCTTAGATAAATACGAACGGCCTGTCGTTTGGGCGATATTTTTTTTATTAATGGCTCGCCCTGTGGTGTTAAAATATGCGGAGATCGGGCCGTTATTAATTAAACGAGGGGCGAGGTACCACCATCGTTCGTTTTGATTTTCACTCAATCATTAATTTTGATTGTGTTTGGTTTTGGACGCGGGAGGGCGGCTGGGAGGAGGGAGGGGTCGCTTCGCTCTCTTGACATTGATTAATTTTCCGTATTGGATGGTACTGTGAGTGAGAGTGTTCGATGGCAACTGAAAAATTCCATTTTTTTCGCTGTGTGACTGCACCGGCAATTCTTCAGCGAATTTTCCTGATCGATTGTTGTCGCTGAAGTTCCAAATGAATAGTCCAGAAAGCGTAATTGTATGGAGAATGGCAATTTTTAAGCCGGCCTTAATTTGTGACAAAGCCAATTGCATACTATTAACGGACTTTTCACTAAAATGGGGAGTTTTGCGCCCCATTAGTCATCAATCATTCATTAAAACGGGGAAAACCACTAGTTTCCCAGTACTGTTGCATTATTAACAGTTTTTCCACCCCTCTTGTTGGAAACGCACCTGAAACACACAAGGTTGAGGCAGCCGCAATTATTTCTGGAAGAAAATCGGGCTCGACGCAAAAAAACCCCAAAGCAAAATCGACGATTTAACGTGGAAATGCTAAAACTGAGCTAGAACCTAACTGTTCCTCGACGATACTATCAACTTGAACATCAGTAATAATAATAGTTGATTGTAATTCTTCAAAAGAAGCCCGGGTAAATGTCTCTCGGGACACAGATTTGAATATTTTCATTGTTAAATTCATCGTTTGTTATCGTGTTCGCCTTAATGCCGTATTAGGTTTATTATTACGTTACGAAAAAAAATGCTCGTTATTTTAGCAGGTACGAGAGATCGTTCGTTTCGATTGTGGGCCCAGTCATTGTTTGCTTGAGGATGGATATCGCTAGGAAAAGAATGAACGAATTAAATCCATCTTCAAGCGACATGTTGGCCTTAGAGTTGCTACAACAAGCGTGTCATCGGCATAGCGAGTTAGTTGGTTGCGCCTGATGGGAACCAAATTAGCCCTTCGGTCCAGCTAATTGAGTTACATCTTAAGCGGAATTATTCGTTACATTAACAGCGGTTATTAATCACCATTCCTGGCGGGAATACGTGGTGTGATTTGCTGGCATAATTTAGTCGGTACGGGACACCCATGGCGAGATGGGCAAAAGGCAAAAAATGAAATTAACAACTTGTAATTAATATCACACCGTAATTCTTTCCAAGAGGTTCTTGCGTGCGATGCCCGCAGCACGACTGCCCTCATTGAATGCCATCCAATTCGTATCGCGAACTAGTACCCTTGAGCACAAACAGAAAGTATCCGACGCTTTGACCAGATCGGAAAACCTGCACCTTGCTATGCTCCCAAACATTCAATAGTTCACTTTTAATGCATCGAAGTGAAAGTTTTTACGCAATTCAACGGACGTTTTCCCTTCACTAGTTGCTGGCATCTTCAGAGGTGATCTGCTCCCAGTCCCAGAAGAATTTGTCAACAACAACTGGCCCATTAGTGAAAGTCTCGTCAAATTCGTCAAACTAACGATGGTATAAAATTGCCGATGTTTGCATTAAACAGGGCAAGGACAGTTCAAAATTGGCACAACGTTTCGATCTGACGGCATCATCAGGGATTTTAGGAGAATTTTTCAAAAACTGGCCATGTTTAGCAGACATTCCAGACAGAATTTCCTATTTAAAAAAAAGGGAGTGACGAAACTGCTGAAGCTTGCACTAAATGGGGCAAGGATGGATTCATTATTGCTAAATGTTTCGTTTTGCTGCCGTCATCAGGGACTTTAGGAGGATTTCAATCATTCAAAAAATGTATTTCTTTAAACGTTCAGAAAATGCAAATTAGCCGAAGTTTGCAATGAATAGAACAAAGAAGGTTCCATAATCTTCTTCGTCAGGGATTACAGGAAAAATTTTGAAAAACCTGCGATGTTTGCCAAAAACTAGCTGAAATCTGGCATCATGGCAAGTCTCAATAGACGAAACGATTTCTTGAAAAGTTCAAAACATACAAAATCGCGGAAGTATACAATAAGTAGAGCAAATGTGGTTCCATTGTGTTACAACGTTTCGATTTAATACCGTCATCAGGCATTTTGGGAGACATTTTCCAAATCAAACGATCAAACGTCTCATTAAACACAAAGATTTTTATGAAAATTAAAAAAAAAAAGATTGTGGAAGTTTGCAGTGAGTAGAACAAGGGTGGTTTAATAATATCACGACGTTTCGATTTAGTACCGTCATCAGGAATTTTGGGAGAAATTTAAAAAACCCGCGAATGTTGCTTTTTTTTTGTTGGAAACTGGCATCATGACAGGTATCATTAATCACAACGATTTTCTGGAAGTTCAAAAGATACAAAATTGCGCAAATTGTCAGTGAATAGAGCAAGGCTGGTTCTATCGTGTCACAGCGTTTCGATTTACTACCATCCTCAGGAATTCAGAGAGAAGTTTTTTGAAGTCCCGCGATTATTGCGAGAAATTAACTGGAAGCTGACATCAAACAAGTCACTCTAAACCAATATATTATTTTGATACAAAACTGCAAAAATTTCCCATGAATAGAGCAAGGACATCAGGAATTTTGGCACAAATTAAAGAAAACCTCCACGTTTCTGCTCTATTGCTGCTTTCATCATCAGGTCCTTAGTAAGGCAAGGCACAGAATTAAACGATAATTAAACGATAACCAAACAGAAGTTTGGTGAGCAAAGTTGCAAATCTATTGAATCTTGTGTGGCAATTTTTGAAAGTTTCAACCTGCAACCAGCATCAGGGAAAAATTCCCAACTCTAGATAGATATAGAAGCTAGATATTCCTGTTGGGTTCCTGGTAGCCCTCCGTGTCGACTGTGAATTCCTGAAGAAAACCCAGATCTCAATCTAGCTGGTAACAATGAGACGGAATCTGCATAAAAGAACACTTAACCGAATTCGGAATCTTGACCCCCTAATTTTGATGCTCTGTCACTTGGCTGTTAAATGTGTTTATGGTTCCAAGTGCCATTACCCAGATCGATATCTGGCGAGAGAGTTGTTGAATTTGAATTTTAAATCACCCATTGGGCACGCAGCGTTAGCTTTTGTTGGTTCTCGGTACCCGGAAAGACAATAAGGCGCTTTTTTATTAGTTTAACGATTGAGGAAAATTGGTACTTGAAAAAAGAACTGCCTCCCAACTGTAGCATTGTTTAGTAATTGTTTCAACGGCATTTGTCTCAACACTCAAGCTGCAGGCAAACGGAAAGCGACAGATCTTTAAGATAATGCACGTTTATCCGTTAATACGGGGCCTTTTACAATTAATGCACAATGCGGGGATTTATCATCCTTTTTGCACAGGAGACATTAACAGACTCCGACGTCATTTGCATACGGCCAAAGTATGAAAAGGCGATTCTCCGAGCATTTTGTACGGGCACACCTTGCTCGTTGCGCTACATACATAACTACTTGTAATTAATTTGTGCGATGCGAGGTGTCAGGCCCGACTGTGTTCCAGCATTTCTCGATTTTGCCTCCAAGATATCACGGTTTCAACAGCACACCAGATTTATAATGGATTATTCGGTGCTCTTCAAAGAGTTTTTTTTTGAAAATTTTGACAACAATAATTTTTCAATTTCAGCTGTCGCTTTTTCAAAAAATCTTTTGAATTTCCACGTGTGAACTTCAAAAGAACACACTTTATGCTATCAAAAGCCGAGGTCAGAAAGGAATTTATTAGCAGATTTTGAGAATTTTTCATTTTCCATTCAAAGTACCCTGCTGCACAGCGACTCCAACGTTTCTCCAATTGTTTATTCAGAGATCAAAATGAATGGAAACTTGCAAACTTGTTGATTTAGAAAAACTGCCACTGGAATTTTCAGAATTTCCCAATTTTTCAAGTTAAAGTTGCTGAAATAAACATCTGGAGCCATAATGTGTTTTCAACAATTGATTTTTCAAAAATCATAACAAGCCAAAAGCTGAAAACCTAACCATTTGCAAAAGAACAGGTTTGGGGCTTTTTCGTGAATTCGGCGACAGGAATTTTGAGAAATTTCGGATTTTTCATTTTGACGTGGCTGAAACACAATTTCAACAATTAATTTTCCAAAAACCACAATAAATAGAAGCTCACTGGTTTCGTTAGTCGAAAGAGGAAACTTTGCTCCATAAGGGATCATTTTTAGAACTTTACCAATTAGGATTTACAGGAATTCCGAATGTTTCAAGTGAACCTGTCAAAACACAATTCTGGAACCATGGCGAGTTTTCAATAAAGATTTCTCCAAAAACCACGAGAAATCGACTCTCGCATATTCCGCTGTTCAAAAGAGAACACTTTACTCTATAAACGACCTTTTACAATCATTTTAAGGCAGAAATTTTAAGAATTTACAAATTTTTCACGTGGAAATGTCTGAAACACTCTTCTGAAGCTGATGTTTCAAACACTAGTTCTTCAAAATCTGCGAAAAATGGAAGCTAGCAAATTCCATTGTCCAAAAGAGCACACTTTGCTCTTTAAAATATAATTTTCCGAAATTAAGGTGGCACTTAAATTTGGAGGATTTTGACATTTTCGAGTTGAAAGTGTCGCCTTTTCAACAAATTTTTTGCAAAAACTATTAAAAAAAGAACCCTCCAGAATTTCGTTTTCCAAAAAAGCACATTTTGAGCACAAAGGACCAGTTTGGCAACTTTAGCAAAGAGAATTTGGAAGATTTTCGAATTTTTCACGTGGAATCGGCAAAAACACCACTTTTGGAGAAATGCCGACATTTCTACAATGATTTCTCCCAAAATCACAATAAAAGAAAGATCGCAAAACTCGTTATTTAAAGGAGAGTATTTTACTCTGCAAAGAACCATTTTTTTTTGTCAACAAAAGGTCCAGGCAAAAAGGTCCTTTGTGTACAAAGGACATTTTTGCGAAATTCTATATCAAAAATTTTGATCCAAGTAATTCGACATGGTTCCATTTTCGACCGTAAACTTTCGTAAACGACTATAAATCGAAGCTCAGAGAGTTTGCTATTCAAAAGAACACACTTTACTCTACAAATGCGAATTTTTGAAGATTTGGCAACCATAATTTAGGAAAATTTTCGAAATTTTCAAAATTTTCAAACAACAGCGGCAGAAACGCACTTCTTGTCGAATTTCAACAATTATTTCCCGAAAAACCATTATGGATAAATGGAAGCTTGCAGATTTTATTACTGAAAAGGGAACACTTTACTTCTTCATGCGTTATTTTTTTAAATTTGATAACAGATATTGTGAGAATTTTGAAAATTTTCAGTTTAAAGTGGCAAAAAGACACCTTTGAATCTATATGGATTTTTTAACAATTAATTTTCCAAAAACTGCACTAAATAAAGGCTAGCAAACCTCATTAATCAAAAGAGCATACCTTCCTCTATCAAGGGCCATTTTCGCGAATTTGGAAACTAAAATTTGGAAATTTTCCGAATTTTTTAAATAAAATTGACCGAAAGACACTCAAATTCCATAGCTTGAAAGTGGGAAAGTTACGAATTTTCGAACACAAGAAGTCGCCAAAAGGCAATTTGCCTTGATGCTAGTGATTCAACAATTCTTGGTTCCAAAAGTATGTTTTTTTATAGAGGCTTTTAGCGTCCATCTGCCAAAAAATGCTCAATTTAGTCTTTAAAAAGTGGATATTTTCCGGGAAAAAGGAGACATTCAACTGATTAATTGTTACTTGAGCAACTTGAAATGTTGATGCCAGTTTGGAACGCAGCGGATGCAAGATCATCGACCACAAAACCAACTCAAAGGCCATAATTAATATGTGAGGTGTTTAAAAATGGCATACCTTTTGCTATAAAGGTATGTTTTAAGGCCTTATCCGCGATCTTGCGGACTTAGTATTAATTGAGAATATTAATTGTGAAAAAGGCTGCTAATGGAGCCCACAAATTATTTGCCTTTATGCTGTTGCGCTAAGGCATTTCGCTTATTTTAATTGAATTTTTGCATCGGGTTTTCGATTAAAAAAAACGTGCACATCCCACTGCCTATTTGCATTTTTGTGCAACGACGGCCCAATGGAACCGATCGGGAGTAGGAGACGGCGGAGGCATTTTAAATAATTAGGCCGTTTTGTCAGACTTTCAAGGAAATTAACGAGTGTAAAAATATTAATTTTCCGGCCAATCCGACCCCAACAATGGTCTCTGTTGTGGCTTTGTGCCGATGGCGGGATTATTATTTGCATTTTGCAATTACCCGAGTAAAAATAGAACTTTAGTCGATGTGAGGTGTTAAGTAGTGTTGCTATGCGAAACCCATTTCGCTAGATTAGAAGACACTTTTTCGACGTTTTCCATTCACTCACAATATTCATATTCACATAGCACCGAAACACACCGTTTTCAGGTTAAAGAAAATTCAGCCTTACGGTTTCTGCAGGAAAAAACTGGTTATGAACGGAGGTGAAAGTTCACCGATTAACGCACAAGATAATAATTAAATCCCCGAGTACCCATCGTAAGGCCAGTACCATTTTCACTTCAGTCGTTCAGTAGCAGGAAAAACGTGTTTTCACCGGGGGGCCGTTAAGGCCGAAATTTAATTAGTGTTGCACCCAAAACCGGGCAATTTGAAGGTGTAATCTGATAGCGGACAAAGTCTAGTTTTAATAGCGACACACCTCATATTTTTGATAATAACCGCAATAAAGATACGCGTCTCTTCTTTCTTTCTTCGGCTTTCTGGGAACCTTATCGGGGGCGATCTTCTTTGTTCCTGGTCGCGCGCACTATGAATATGAATGAATGAGGGATTTTAATTGGGAACCCGAAAATGACCGAAACGTGCCACTTACACACAACTGAACCAGATGCGATAAATCAAGCAAGCCCGTGCACGTGATTGTTTTTTTTTTCATTTCTTGATGTTTTGAGTGTGTCATGTTCCTTTGTTTTATTTTTGTTTGGATCATTTGTCCTTGGATGATTTAGTGTTTGGGTTCCAGTTAATTAATGAGCCTTGTTTTAGGCACGCCTCTGGAATTAGACCAAATTTTCAGCGGCGTAGTTTCGAGAGAATATTTACAAAAAATGCCGATTATATCGGGCAAACTATAAACCGCCGACCCAAGAAACCTGATATCAAAATGCACCATTAAAAAAAAACGTACGTTTTATATGCCACGGGTTTTTGGCGACACTCTGTGTAACAAAAATAATTTTAATCGATGACTTCTATCGTGGAAATCTTCCACCCTGTATACGGAACACTCTGTATGGGCAGTCGATGGTTGTTTCAGCGGAGTTTTCCTCAGGATCCTTCAATTGTTTATGGAATCCACAACCAGTTTTAACGGGTTTTTTGCACTTTGGTCCAGTGGGAGTTAGGGCCGAAGGGCAGAAGAGGGGAAAATAGGCTGGCGTTTGTTTTTTAAAGAAATTAATCAAAACGCTTCCCCCCAGTGTTGCCACTGTATTTTTTGCGGAGGAATTAACATATTTTGTATTTGCAGTAGTGGGTTAAATTTGGGGGTTTAATCGCAAAAAATTTTTTGCCAATTTTAAAAATCTTCCATCCAATTTTCTCGCCTTTGTTGCTTTTGGTACGAGTCGTACAAAATCTGATGGCAAATTTGGATTTCTTATGCTCAAAAACCCCTGTAGACCAAGTTTCGTTAAAATATTCCGTTTCGTTCAACATGGAATCACAAAAAAACTGATTTTTGTTTAAATATGTATAAAACAACAGTGTCGTACTCAGGGAGTTTTCAGCAGGAGTTACACTATTGGTCTGCCGCCCAATCAGATAAAGCGAAATCGAGTCAGCGGCGTAATTGTTGATTATTTTAATGACTTCGCAAGTCCAGAATCTCACACAAAGGGGGCACAATGCCCACACGGATTCACAATTGGGGCCCCATTTGCATTTCGAACGGCTGCGCTTCCGATAAGATCGCAACCAAAGGCTTCGAAGGCGCAGAAGACGAGTGGAAAAGGCTTGTCTTTGACCATCAAGTCGATTCTAGCAGCTGTTTTCCTGGCCGATTTTTGGAAAAAAAATTCCAAATTCCAGAATGCAGAAATGCAGGAATATATTGAGCTGGTACGCCCATTTCTACGCCACTGGATAGAGCGCAAAATGGATTTTTGGCAAAAAACTGACCAATAGAGACGTTTAGAGAGTTTTTCGTCCAAACTTTCGGGCACGACAAGACAGACGCACTAGAGAGTGTTTAATGTCGACGTTGTGTCGTGCCCGAAGGGCAAACACATTTTTCTAGTCCCTGTCCGAGCAAGCTTTCGTTTCGGCGATTTTTGCGATTAATCTCCAAAATTTAGCCCACTACTGCAAATACAAAATATGTTAAAACCTCCGCAGAAAAGACACAGTGGCAACACTGGTGGGAAACGTTTTGATGAGTTTTCCCTTCTTCTGCCGCTCAGCCCTAAATTCCACAGGACCAAAGTGCATAAAACCCGTTAAAACTGGTTATGCATTCCATAAACAATTGAAGGATCCTAAGTAAAACTCCGCTGAAACAATCATCGACTTCCGATTTGATGGTTAAAATGCACGCACCTGTACGGCGCATGTCGCAGCGCTACTCAAACCCTTATCTTCGACTGCCGGACGCCAATCTTAAGCTGCGCAATTGGCGCTTTCAAACTATTCGAAAAACGCCGGTTTCATCGCGATTTAAACCCGAAAATCGATTGTGCATCAACCACAAAAGTGCCTTTTGTTGTTTTCAGTGAAATTCCTGGTCAGCAGGGCGTTTTTAGAAGAAAAAACCAAGCTTCTAGTCGGGCGGGCTGTGACGTTTACTGCCAGTAACCCCATTTTCTCCAGGATTATTGCAGAGAATTCAACAAAATCGACTTGCGAACAGAGGGTGAGTGCATATTTTGCCATTTATTTGGTTTTAAAACCCAACATATAATACAAAGAATATAAGGGAAAAACTGCCTGACGTCTCTCAATACGCGTGCAGAGTTGCCAACCATGGTACGCGCGGGACTTTCAAATTGGGCGTGGCGGGTAGTTGCGCGGTTGCTTTCGTTCCTAATAAATAAAATTGAATCTAGCTTATTTTACATTATTCTGCAACGGATTTTTTCGAAATTCTGCTTTTCTTATTTCTCAGGAATAGATTGAATTGACATAAACAATCCCTAATGCGCCTGTTGTGCCGAGCCCTTCGGGCACGACACTGATTTTTGACCAAAAACTGATGACTAGAGATAGATAGATAGATAAAATTTATTAAACATTCACATTACTAAATTCACAAACAAAGTTTAAAACCAAAAAACATAAGTCAGTAAAATGTCCCATGTCTGGCCAGATGTTCGGCCGGTTGCTCTTTGCCCATGATCTAAATAGGCGTGCTAAGTCGTCCATTACCTGGGCAGTGCCCTAACATGGACATTCCCGAGCTAGCCATACGCACGACAACGTCAGGAGATAGTCTTGAAGTGGCGGTTTTGGTTTTATTCGAGGGGCATTCATTAAGGAAAAAAGGTCTTCCTGAAGGGAAGCCAAAAACCCCTTTTGCTTCGACCTTTAAGCCTGATACTGTCAGCCGTGGCGTTAACCGCCGGCAGTTTCAACTAGATGACCGAAACCATCCGCCCCCGCCCCGATCGGTGCAAGGACCAGCCAACACCAGTCAGAACGAGGCAGGACGAACCCGTCAAGTCACGTTATGTTGGATTTGTGCGTTTCCAGCCTGCTAGAAACGACTGTCTGCAACTGGCAGGCAATGTTTGTTTGTCGTCACGTACTGTCAGGGACAAAATCCTCATAAAATATGGGAAGTCGCTTATACAGGGGACCATGGGTTGGGCGGTCGTTTGCTCTTACTTGGGTGATATTTCGCGTGAGGACTGAGCCTTGCACTCCGCTATGATAAAATTTTTCAGCGATGGTATCTATATAGTCGGCTATATAGGCCATCCCTGTAGCTTCGTGCATTTCGGTTATTCTGGTGTATCTGTCAGCCGATAGGACGCCTCTTAGGAACCTATTTTGGGTCCTTTGAACACGTCGTCTCGTGGAATCACAGACAGAGTGCCAGACAGGGGATCCGTAGGTCAGTATGGGCCTTATGGTGGAGGTGTAGAGCAGAAGTTTATTTCGAGGTGATAGGAAAGAATTTGGCGCCAGAAGAGAGTACAACTTTCTTCGGGCCATGGCAGTCTTTTGTACAGCATAGTCAACATGCTTATTGAAATGGAGTCGGGCGTCTAGTTTGAATCCCAGGTATTTCACCTCTTTTGTTGGTTTGATAGGAGTATTTTGGACCACGAGTGGTGATAAGATTTTGTTGTTAGTGAATTTGCGCGAAAAGATAATAAGTTCCGTCTTCCTGGGATTCACTTTAAGTTTCCATTTGTCAAAATACGGCGTCAATAAACTCAGGTGATGTGCAATGCGAGATTTCGCAGCCTGAGCATAAAAGGACGATGCGTAGATAGCCGTATCATCAGCGTATAGTGCTATTTTTGTAGTGGGAAGTTTTGGAATGTCTGCTGTGTACAATGTATACAGCAGCGGCGAAATCACTGTTCCTTGTGGTACTCCTGCCGCGATGCGTCTTTTGGCAGAAGTGGAATTCTCCACTTTCACCTGGATGGAACGGTTTTTTAGGTAAGACGCTATCAGGGAAACTAGGTAGAGTGGCAGTGAATGCACGGCAAACAACTTGTACAGCAGGCCTGTGTGCCAGACTGTGTCAAAGGCCCTTTGCATGTCGAGAAGCAGCATAACCGTGCTTTGAAGCTTATTAAATGCTGCATAGGCATCCGTTGCGATCCTAGCAGTCTGCAGCGTTGTGTTGTGTCTTGGTCGGAAGCCAAACTGCTCATCCGGGATTAAACTTCGAAGCTCGGCTGCTGCCTGTAATCTCGAATGGATGACCTTCTCGGTTAATTTGCCGAGGGTGTTCAAGAGGGAAATTGGCCTATAAGAGGCGGGTTCGGTCGGGTTTTTGCCCGGCTTTAAGATGGGGATTATTACAGCGTTTTTCCAGTCCTGTGGGAAGTGCTGCAATTTAAGGACTGCGTTGACTATTTGTACTATTAGCACAATAGTTTTCCGCGGTAAGTTTTTGAGGAGTAGATAAGGGATGCCGTCTGGCCCGGGGGCTTTTCGGCTAGGGAGGCGCCGAAGACACGATTGTATCTCCGACGGGGTTGTTATATAGGAATGCAAAATCGAGGGTGGTATAGGATACTTCCGTTCTACAAAAACAGCGGTCTGTCTTTCGATTTCGTTATCCTGAAGGGCTGGTTGGACCTTGTGTACTTCTGCCAAAAAGTCGGCGAGCAGCTCGCACTTGTCACTGGTGGTAATATAACTCCGCCCCTCTTTTTCAAGAGCGGGGACTTGCTCATAGCCTTTTCGCAGACTTCTCGACAGTTTCCACAGGGAATTGTCACGGGGAGTCAAATTTCGCAGTTTCTCCGCCCAGGTATAATTCCTGTATGCGGAGATTTCCCGCTGTATGTCTCGTGCAAGCTCTGCTGCCATTATGCGATCGGCAGGTTGCCTGAATCGCTGCCAACGCTTCCTGATTCGATTTTTCGCCTTAATAAGGTTCAGAATTTCCTCAGGAAGGTTGTCGCGCCGCGGTCTGTTCGGAACTTTTTTGGCCAGAGCTTGCTGTGTCCGTTGTATATTCCTGGTCAGACCTTTTACCGCATGCTCTAGAGCTTCGACAGTATCAATCTGGCCTGGAATACACGTCAGGTCTTGTAGTCGTTTTCGATATTCGCGAAAATCGAAATTTTCGTATGAATATCGAAAGTCGTTAGTTTGTGTGCGCTTTAAATCCCTAATGTCGAGGTAAATGGGCAAATGGTCACTGCTGAGGGCGTCTATAACCACCATCTCCGTGAGATTGGTGAGTCCTTTGGCAATTCCGAAGTCGAGGTAGGATGGATTCCCTCCACTGTTCGGGTAATGCGTTGGGGATGAAGTGGGCATAACGAGTAGGCCATTGTCGCGAACGTAGTCGGCTAGAAAATTGCCGGCTGCGTTTTTATGTCCAGGGTTATTGAATAGTGGGTGGCGGGCGTTGAAATCTCCCATTAGCAACACCCTATTGGTGTTTATGAAGAATGGATCGACATCTGCGGCCTGTAAGCGTACGGTGGAGAAATAGCCACAGTAGATCAAAACTCCATCAGGAAGTTCAACGCCGACGTTCTCTATTGCTGACTGCCTGTGTGGCAGTCTCCTGTATGGAATTGACGTTTTGACCGCTATGGCCACCCCTCCCCTTAAACCGGGCCTATCGGCACGTTCGAGCCTGTACCCCCGAATCCTAAGTATATCCCCGGGGCGCAACCATGTTTCGACAATCAACGCCACGTCGATATCCTCGGTCTGAAGGAAGTGCACAAACTCACCGAGACGACTCCGGAGTCCGCATGAGTTCCATTCTCCTATCCTCATAGGGCACAGTTGGCAAAATCAGGGCTTAGAAATCGAAGCTATTAATGTCTTCGTTGAAGAACTGCGCGGAAACGAGGAACCTGTCCGCTTTCGTCTCGCAGCCCCTCAACGCAGCGCTATAAAATCTAACCGCTTTGATTACCTCCTGTAAGTTCACCTGCGATGCCAGATCGGCGAATTCCCGATGCAGGGTGCCCAGAGTGGCTACTGCGCCAGCGTTCATGCCTTGGTTAGTGGGGGGTCTTGGTTGGGGACCATTAGCTGCGTTGGTTTGACCTGGCTGTGTGGCCCTGCTGGTCATTTCGTTTCTGCCAGGGAGCGGCGGAAACTCGTTCGGGCTCGGGATGGGCTGCCTAGTCCTGCTGGTTTCTGGGTGGGGGATCGGGCCTGCGGGTCGGAAGGTCTGCCCCCACGCTGGTCTGGACGGAAGTGGCGCCGCCACGAACTGCCTTTGCGGTTTTTCGACCGGGCGTTGGGCCAGTTTGAACACGTACACTGGGCATGCTTCGTCAAAGCTCCGGTGGGGACCAGTGCAATTGGCGCATTTTAGCGCCGATCCCGGCGGGCACGATGTTATTTCGTGGGGGCCCGCACACTTGGAGCACTTGAAGTGTTTGTTGCAGTTGCCTGATACGTGTCCCCAGCCCTGGCATCGGCGGCACTGCGTCAGGGTTCGTTGGTTCTTCCTGGTTTCCCAGGAGACCCTGACATCGCGGATCACTTTGGCGGTGGTGGCGAGTTTCCGCAGGGTCACCGAATCATCGGTGACAATCAGGTACAGGGGCCGAAACTGGGTCTTCATTCGGAAGACGTTTTTTATGGAGAACCCCTTTTCCTCGAGGTCCTCCTTGATGTGCGAAGTCTCCACGTTGCCCTCGAGCCCCCTTAACACAAACGCGTGTGTTCGCTGGTTTGCAGGTGCGTAGGTATGGAACTGGCTGCTTTCTGCCTCCAGTGACCGTTTGACCGCCGCCCAGTCTAATATGCAGCTGCAGTACACTATCAGCGACGCTTTCGTGTATTTTAAAGTGAATGGCTTATTCGTTATCGATTTTAGGCCATTCACCAGCGCGCTGTGGCTGCTGGGCTTTCCCACGATGACAATTGGTGGCGGTTTTTTCGGGCTTCTTCGCCAATTTGTTGAGAGAAGCAGCTGCTTTGGCAGCCAGTTCCTCATGCATGGGTTGGGTCCCGCTGGTGGAGGGTTGAGGCTCGATCTCGAAGGGGTCAGTTGCCGGTTGTATTGGCGAAAAGCGGTTTTCCAGTGCTATTGCTGGTTTTGCCGGTGTGGTAAGGAGTGTGCTCCACGGCACCGTTTTCCGTGGCAGAATGAAGGCATCCCCGCTGTGACCCGACTTGTCATCGGCCACTGTTTGGCGCACGGCTGGCTCTTTTTCAGCCATGGCAACAGCTCCCCGCTCTTCTCTGTCCCCCCGGTAGTTCGTGGCTCGCTGTGGTTGGTCCGTTGGTGGTTCTGGGGCAATCTCGTTCGTGGCTTTTTCTGGCTGGTGTTTCGATTTTTTGGTTAAGTTAGGGGGGCTCACCTTATCCAGCTTCCGTTTGGGTACGGCCCCTGTAGAGGTCTGGGTGGTTAGCAGGGCCCTCCTCCGTGCAGCCGGGTGCTCGGCCCTCAGATGGTTGACCGCCAGCGACCACTTTGGTGGTTTGCCCGCTGTGCAAGCAGCTGTGAAGTCCGCTGTAACCACCTTGCAGCGGTCGCAATCTTTGTTTGTCCTCAGCAAGCGGACAACCTGCTTCAATTTCTGGAGCCTTTGCTCCTCGTCTAATTGGAGGAAAGCGTCTGCTGATGCAGCGCTACTGGCGAGCGAACTTAAGGACGACAATGAGATTACGGACTCATTGTCATCTTCGTCGGCGGATTCTAAAATGTTTGTGGATTCCGCCACAACGGAGAACACTTGTAACGCAAAAGAACTATCGCAAGCAATCTGTGGTTAACAATCCGATAGCACGAGAACAATTTTTCGCACAAGCGGATCGGACCACGGCTAGTTGATGACTGATGACTAGAGAAGTTTAGTGTGTTTTAGAGTCCAAACCAGTGTCGTGCCCGAAGGGCTCGCTGCAGCCTTCAACGATTTACCACAATTCATTTTTTTTCTCAATTCACGAGAAATTTTCAGTTATGGGAACGTGATTGCAAAAAAAAAGGTTTTTACAAAACGTGCCGCCATCTAAACGGCACTACAGCAACTGGCTCACATGAGCTGCGTATGTGAATCAATAAAGTGCAGTTTTAGCATTACCGGCCAGTCGCATATGTGTGAACAGGGTAGGTCAGGGGCGCAACCACCGGATTAACTGATCGGTAGATGCATCAAATTTAAACCCTCAAAGGTGCAAAATGATTGCATAAATTTTCGAACTACCAGTGCAAGAATACGTGTAATTTTTAATAATCTGATTGTCGCTCAAACGGCCAAAGTAGAAAAATGAGAATTTTCGTTGTTTCATTGCCTCGTTGTTCCGATTTGGCTGCGGCCATCACATTTACAATAAAAAACGATAAAAGTCCAACGGCACCTGTCTCTTAAAATTCCGAAAGATCGTCAAACGTCCCATCTGAACTCGTAAACATGTTTAATGTACTCCGCGCTGTATTAGACTGTGTTCCTAATTTACATTTCATTTTTTTGGAACTCATCAGGAACTGAAAAAGTCTAATAATGAAAGATAAAATGGGCCTCTGTGGCAGGGATTAGCAGCAAAGACAAAGCGCTTTCAAATTTTTAGTTTGTAAGCGAGAAGGTGAGAACCGAAAAACCCTTAAAGGAAAACTGGAAAACAACAAGCGAAAAAGCCGACAAATATTGACAATGATGATTTATAAAGAGTTTTCAGCTTGCCGGAATCGCTGCCAAGCGTTTTGTTGCAAGTGATTTCATGACATATAAAATGTCGATTTCTGGCGTTCTTTATTCCGTAAACTCCGCCATAAGGAAGTTTCATTGATAAAAAGAGGTTGTTGCCGGCGGCGGGTTTATTCGCCCCCCCCCCCCTTCTCCGGAATTTGCCGCTACTTTCGGCTGTTTGAAGATCGGGAATTTTGCCGGAAAAATTGCCCGTTTCTGAACAATTCGGTACTTGTGCAGGAACCCCGGTACCGGCACTTATCACCGAAAGGTACGACAACGGCTCAGCAGGACGACCGTACCAAAGGTAAGCAATAACTCTCTGGTTGCGGGCCGAAGGCATATCGAGGGCTTCATCTCGCCTTTGTTTCCTTGTCAACATAATTTTTATCCCGAATGCATAAACAAAATATTTATATTGTCGCGATTCGAGTCCGAATGCGTTTTTTTTCCTCTCTTATTTTCCGAGAATTAAATTTTTTCCATCGATGCACACCGGGCATCGAATAATAAAACACCGGCGCGCTGAGTCGTGATTGGGTCATTGTGGCGATAAATTATCTTCTGGACACACGAAGAGACACTGCGAGTTATGATTCCTGTCTTCTGGACAATCTGGATGGAGCTGGTGAGGTTTTTCCCTGTTAGGTGGTAGTGGGAAAGAATTTATTCCAGACGTTTTGCAAGCTGGAGTGGTTTACGTCCTCAAACTTGGGCTCACTCGAAACCCTACAATGCACTGCAAAAGCTTGAAGAGCCATCAACCTATCAATCTCACCTCGTAATCAAACTGATGTAATCGAGCTGCAGTCATGAGAGAGGACAACATAGGGGTCGCCATGGAAATCAGGCTGTTCTTGTTGCACAGTACTGGTGTACCAGGGCCGATTTAAAACGGCCGAGACTTTTATTTATCATTTAGTGCGATTAAAAGATTTTAAATTGCGATTGTCTTTTAGGCCTTCCTGGTCAAAATTTCTTCGTAACCATTCGACAGCCACAAACTTTTTTCCCCGACGGTCTACAAGCCTCAAAAGCCCATGAGCTGTTCCTTTCGCTTAGAGAAGGTGAAACTCCCGTCATTGATTCAAACTCTTGAGATTTTCTGGCTTTTTAGGAAGTCATGGAAAACGCGATAAAAATCGCTTTCGCGTCCATACCAATGCACCCTTTGTTTGAAAAATGCATAACTTCCAACCTAGAGTGAGCAGGAACTTGAAACTTTCACAGCCTAGAGATGATAGTTCAGTGTCAACATCTTGAAAATTTTGCTCAAAAGACCCCAAAATTTGCGATTTTGCCGACTTTGCAAACTTTGGCCTGGAAATGACCAACTGCTTGAAAAACTCATCATTTTCAACCTGAGAGAAGCAGCTACTTGAAACTTCCATAGTCCAAAGAAAGCATTTGAGTCTCAAATGTTTAAAGCTTGGCTCAAATACCCCAAAATTTTTCATTTTTCGGACGACTTGGCAAACTGTGGCTTAGAAATGAGCTAGACCACTACAATCTCTGCTTGAAAATTTCACAACTTCCAATCTAAAGTAGCTACTTGAAACTTTTACACTCCGTAGAAGACAGTTCGGCGTTCAAATCCTCAAAATGTCACTCAAATTGCCCTAATTCCTGAATTTAGGCCCGATTTTAAAAGCCCGAAAAATTCAACAATGTTTTCGAAGCGCGAAACTTTCGATCAGCAACCGATTCAAGTAAAACGAAATGCATGTTGCAACTGGTCCATTTGCGCGTTAATTTTCGAGCTAAATTGCCTTCGCCCTTCCAACTTGCATATTCATGAGTGGAGACGATCTGGGGAGGATGGATGGTTAGTTAGAGAGTTAATTTCCCTTGTGCAACAGATTTTGCCGCCCCGTTGCACTATTTTCCAGTTTAGAGCTGTTCATGCGGCAAAGAAAGTTATTTCGCATTGTTAATTTCGAAATTTTGCCCATTTTAGTCGCGGCTCGCATGAATTTTAACGATTCGAATCGCTGAAGGAAATTAAGTTCTTCGCGCCCTTCGTCTCTCTCGCAATCGAGCCGGTTGCAAATTGGGACTTGCTATTTTCGCGCACTGATTCGGCCTAATCAAGTGAGGACCATAAAAACAATAAAAGCGTCGTTATCTTGGTGTGGAGATCGGGGAAATTACGTAAAACTCAGGCGCAACACACACATGGGTTATTTTACAGTCATGGCGTTATCTGCGCCTTAACGACTTGGGGACCAGAAAGAGGATGCCGCCAAGTCTACATACTGATTGACCCCGTGAACCCGCCTTAACGATAAACGCGTGCCTGGACAATTAAATTTTCGAATTAGGCAAAGCGAAAAAACCCGATTCGGCTTCAACAGCTTCGTTCCAGAATGAATTTTCTTGGCAAATTGGAGTTGCTGCTTCTGAACGGGCAGGCTCTTTAATCTGCAAATTTGGTGTTTGGCTGCGCGCCAACTTCTTCGATTTGGACCAGCGAAAAAAAATTATCATGTCAAAGCCGATAAAGCGGCCCCCCAAATATTGACTTTGGCTTAGGAAAAAATGGATGAGGGCACCCTTCGACGCCCTTATCGGGCGTCTTCAGCGCGAAGAGCCAATGCATCTTTTAAATTACAAATATTGATACACGATAAGAGCCTTATGAAAATCGGTGACAAAATGTCGCGCTCGCTTACAATATTCTCGGGCACGTTTTTCCCTACCAACCAACCAAGACTCGGCTGGCTTTTGGGTCAAAAGGAAAAAACCGACTGGACGCAATCGGTTCTCTCGTCTGAACTTATCGGACCGAAAATTAACATTCCAAACGACCAAATTAAAAAAAAAGAGTCGTCCGGAAATGGGCTTTTAGCAGCAATTAATTGCGGACAATCGTCACCCTCGTTTGTCGTGCGTGAAAATGCCGGATCGAAGGACCGATAAGCCGAAAACGGACACGCTCTTTCACTGTAAAGCAGAAGAGATACCGGACTTGTCAGTAGCCGTTTTATTTACCATTTTAAATGCCCTTAACAGCTGTTTTAATTTGCATTATCTATTGGGTGCATCCGGTGGGTGTTCAACCATTCTACCGTCACTTATCATCCAAACCGGCCGCGTATTTGATTGAATTTCCATCTAAGTCTGTTCTGGAATTTTGTCGAGTTTCTAGTGACGAAGTTTCCCAGTTAGAAGTTTCATTTTCTCGTTGCCCCCTCTCTCTTGCGAATTCTGGCTCTGGTAAATTGGGATGAGCGAAACTGCTCTTGCATAAAGCAAGACTTTTGCGAAAGGTAATTCGCTATTGAATCACACTAAATGTGTCCTGGTAGCCCCTGGTAGAAGTTGATGATGGTGGGCCGAAAACGAAACGTTGAATTCCAGATTTGAGAGTGTAATCTTGTAGAGCGTTGAAAAGTGCTCTAATAGTGTGACAGCCCAATAAGCTCAGAAAAAAGATGAAAATCTCGGTTTTTTTGGAGTTTTCAAACACTATTTTCTTAAGCATTAAAGTGCGCAACTTTTTCAACCTACTTTGTGTCTCTGGCAGTTTACGAGATCCTCATGTTAAATCGTCCAATTTCTAATCATTTTCTTTGCTATTCTGGCAAAACCCCTGATGATATGACAGCAATTCGAAACTTTCACAGTTTTTAATCGAGCTCTCTCTATGTCCATTGCCACCGTATGAGATTCTGGGCTTCAGTCGATGGAGCTCAATTTTCTAAGGAGCCTCTAGAGGACGAAGCAATTGGAAACTTTCAGTGTTATTTCTTTTGTAATTAACTTGCAAAAGATTTTCTAACGAAATTCGACTGTTTCAATAGTTTTGCCATGAAACTTCCGGCTTTTGTAAGCAAACGTTCGCTTTGAATCGCCAGCCTGTTGTATTGTGCAGGAATTTATAAATGAATCGGATTAGTTTCTGACCAAATTCAGTTCAGAGGGCAAGAATTCAGGAAGCGACACTGCTTTAATCAGCAAACTGAACTAAAGGCAAATTTAGAGTGTTTTAAACGTCGAAACCCTGTGTCGTGCCTGCAGGGCTGGGCACAACAAATCTATCGCACTTTAATGCGATTGTTGTGCCGAGCCCTACGGGCACGACACTGATTTGGGACAAATTTAATATGGAATTAGCTTTTGGCCTTGCTTCTTTTGCATGACCAAGACCAATCTCGCTCATCACTGGGACAAATCCTGCATGGATGGGAAGACTTTCTTGGATTTCTTGCCTCCAGCTGTGCACTTGATTATCTCCGAACTTCTTCTGGTTCGAAGGACCAAAAATAATTAAATTGCAACAATCATCCAAACAAAAGATTTGCTAAAAGAATTGAATCTTGCCAATTGGGAAACTTTCAGCTGCTAGTTCTAGTCTTCTATGCAGCAGGAATCGTCAGACTTCCATAGCCTTCTAAGGCACATTTCCCATTTCTGCATCTGGGTATTTCATCAAACTGGCCCTCTCACCCCCCGGGGGCTGCTAATGACGCTTTCACTGCAGTACTCCCCTAAGCGTCCCCTCCAAGGGCGCGGGTCATCAGCAGCACACCTGATGCTGTGGAACGGTCCAGAACCGCACCCCCCCTTAGTTTACATATCGAGCCCCCCCTTGCAGGAGTTGGACAACGCGAATAAGGAGGTTAAAAAGAACAAGTCGTCTCATCTCATCTCCATGGTAACGAGCTAGCCTCTCCTGCTTTGCATCGATCTTTAAAACTGTACGTGTGTGTCGAAATCGCCCCCTAAGCCGCGGGGGGACGATGCGAGGGGTGGCCGTGCCACCTTCGCTATGCACGGAAGCGACACTTAATTTTGGGGAAAGCGGGCCGCCGCCCCCCCGTTGAGGGAGGTGGTAAAGGGGGGCCACATCG